>JACEFO010001866.1:0-1467500 GCA_015342445.1 Digitaria exilis
ATATGTTGCAGGGACACCCTCAAAATGTGTCTCCACTTGAGAGCATTGAATAACCGCTGCTAAACTCAAGATCATGCGTGGTAGTTATGCTCATGAGGCCCTAAGTGCTCGAGAGCATAAGCAATGACTCGGTTCTCTTTGCATGAGAGAACGCAGCCAAGACCGGTGGCCTATGCATCGGCAGTAGAGCATCATAGGGCTTGGTGCATCGGGCTGAGCTAAAAACTGGGGCATGAAGTTAATGTCTTCGCAAAAGTGTGAAAAGCTTCCTCACATTTGTCATTTCCACTCGAAATTGACTCCCTTCTTTAAGATCGGTCATGGGCTTCGCAATCCGAGAGAAGTCCGGAATAAAACGGCGGTAATAACCGGGCTAAACCCAGAAAATCCGGAATCTCGTGGGACAGAGGTAGGTGTGCCAATCCAGCACCTCTTGCCACTTTTGGTGGATCCACGGATATACCATCCTTGGAACCGTGTGGCCTAAGAACTTCACGCTCTCTAGCCAGAATTCACACTTGGAGAACTTGGCGTAGAGCTGGTGATCTCTCAACCTTTGAAGAACAATGCGAAGGTGCTCGGCATGCTTCTTCCTCATTCTTAGAATATATAGAATGTCGTCAATGAAAACCACCACAAACTTGTCTAGCTCTGACATGAAGACCGATTCATGAGGTACATGAAGTAGGCCGGGGCATTGGTGAGTCCAAAGACATAACCAAGATTCATAAAGTCCATAACGTGTGGAAAAGGCAGTCTTTGGAATGTCACAAGGCCTATTTTGATTTGGTGACAGCCAGAGCGAAGGTCAATTTGGAGAACACTCTGGCGCCAGCTAGTTGGTCAAACAAGATGTCAATACGGGGGAAGTGGGTACTTGTTCTTAATAGTTACCGGCATTGAGAGGCCGGTAATCAATACACAACCTCAAGGAATGGTCCTTCTTCTTCACAAAGATAGCGGGACATCCCCAAGGTGATACACTTGGACGAATGAAACCCTTATCTAGCAATTCTTGGAGTTGAATTTTTAATTCAGCCAGTTCATTGGGTGGCATTCTATACGGTCTCTTTGATATAGGTGCTGTGCCAGGTTGAAGTTCAAATCACAAATTCAATGTCTCTATCCGGCGGCATCCCAGGTAAGTCATCCGGAAATACATCGGCATACTCACATACCACCGGAATATCCTTTAGTTGGGTTTCTACCATTGCATAAGCACACGCATCGACGCAAGTCCGTTGTGGCAGATATAGCACACTCGGGCCATGCGTAGGCGAGTTTATCTCAACAACTCGTTCCGCAACATCTAGGACAACCTTATGTTGAGTCATCCAATTGGCTCCTAACACGATGTCAATTCCTTCCATACCAAGCAGAATCAAATCAGTAGGAAATGTTTACTTCCCAGCTGATCGGAACTTTTCGGGTGACTTGGTTGGATGCAATTTACCTCCCGCAGTTGATATCACGTATGAATGATTTGGTATGGTAAGATTTTAATCCGCATTCACATGAAATCTTATGCTTATAAAACTAATGTGTTGCCCCGGAATCAAACAATATCACAGCAGATTGAGTGCAGATAGGGAAGGTACCAGTCATGTCTGGGGCTCCCTCGGGTAGGTCGGCCAAGGTGGTGTAGTTGAGCCGTCCTTGCCGAACCTGCACACGCTGCTGCTGCTTGCCCTTGCCTGCTGATTTCCCGAGCGCTGGTTTTGCTGCTTGTTCTGCGGACAATCCTTGATAAAATGATCTTACTTCCACACTTGAAGCACTGATAGCCGGCTCCAGGGCGAGCTGGCTGCTGTGCATTTTGCCTTGGTGCTTGCTGCTGCATGCGGCGGTGGAGGGAAACGAGGCGCGTTAGGCTGTGGCGGCCCTAGCAACCCATCCACCTCGCTGAGGTGCCCTGGACTGTCCCTGCGGTGCAGCCGGGGGAACCAAGCGGAACCTCTGTGGCTGCGCGCTCGACGGTCCAGCGGGAGTCTTCCTCTTCTTCTCCGCCTTGTGCACCACATTGGCGTCTTCCTGGGTGATGGCAAGGTTCACGAGATCGCCGTACGTGGCAGCACGGGTGGTGGCCAACTGTGCCTTTAACTTGGTGTTAAGGCCACGTCGGAACCTCTCTAGCTTCTTCTCGTCCGAGTCAACGTGATGACCCGCGTAGGGGCACAGACCATTGAAGGCCTGGGCGTACTGAAGCACTGTACGGGTACCCTGGGTCAGCGCCAAAAACTCATTCAGCTTTCGCTCCACCAGACCGGCCGGAATGTGATGAGCCTTGAATGCAGCCTTGAACTCATCCCACTCAACCACATGACCCTCCTGCTGCAGGGCCAGGTAGTTCTCCCACCAAAGGAGAGCTGGGCCGCGGAGCTGCTGCGCCGCGAACACGACCTTGCGGTTGGAGGTGCAAGGAGTCGCCAGGATGGTGAACTTGGACTCGATGGCTCGAATCCAGGTGTCGGCCTCCAAAGGCTCATCAGCTCGAGAGAAAATCGGCGGGTGCGTTGCCAGAAAATCTTCGTATCTGGCCACTTGAGGCTGAGGGGCCCGTTGACCTCCCTGCTGAAGCATCTGCTGCTGCATCATCTGTTGCTGATGCTGCAGGTTCCGGAGAATCTCCGTTTGCGTGGCATATAGCTGCTGCCACGTCGGAGGTTGCTGCGGAGGAGGAGGTGGCGGTGGCTGTTGCTGCCCCTCTGGCCCCTGCTGGTTAGCGTTGGAGCCACTAGCGTCGTGACCGCTGCGGGTGATTGCCATCTGCAGCAGGTACTTGTATTAGCCACATTCCATAAGCTTGCATAATCAATGACAAGATAGAACGTGACAATATATTAAGTGTACTGCGCAGAATGACAAATCAGCAAGCAGTTCGGGAGAAAATCATATCTCCCAACAGGAAACAAGTCAAATGCTCCAATTCGGTCAGTAGCTCGAAAATTTCATGCTCTACAACTTTCATGTTGGGCTCAGAATCAAATTCGGACTGGAACTAAGCCGAAAAATTCAATCTTTAGCTCTCTGCATTTGCTGTTTTTCAGCAGACCGAGCTGTAGTGTTTTGGTTGCCATTTTTATTTCGCTTAACCAATGGGGTTGCAATTTGGTGATCATTTTGTTTGACAAATTCCAAACAACTTTGTAGTTCACATCACAGCCCAGAAATGAACGGAAAACCATCAATAATTAAAACAAGGTCAGCTGCAGAATGTTTTCAACACCGCTGTAACAACATCATCAAGTTTTGATCCCACAACCACATCATTAATTTACATTGCCACCAAAAGATAAAAGGAGGAGCTCAACTCCATCTAGCCTATTATAACATGAAGCCAAAATCTAGGCCTAGCGGAGGAGTAAACTTGCTACTACCACTCTAAAAATCATCCAGGTTGTTAGCGGTAGCCTCGCTGCCCATAGGTGAAGGTGGAGCTGGAAGGGGCGGCATGTCATCCTCGGTGTCCATGTCGGAATCGGGGGCCTCTCCTTCACCCTCCCCTCCTTCTTGCTCAAGAAGGTGCTGAGCGTCATGGGCGGCAAGCATAGCATTGGCATGCTCCAAGGTACCGTGTACCTCCTCAAGCTCCTCTCTAGTTTGTGCTAACTCATTCTGGGTGTTGTTGTGTGCAATCTGGAGGTCATTCAATTGCCTCTCCAAGTCAGCAATCATGGCATCTCTAGTGGTCACCTCAATGGACAAGGAGGTCCTCTCAACCCCTATGTCACGGGCACGAGCGGACATGTCCATAGCAATGTTGAGCATCTCGCTCTGCGACCGTCCAAGAAGTGCCTGCAAACGGTGATACGCCCGCATCCACCTCATCATCAACGCGGCTGCTGCGACGGGGTTCTCCGCCATCCTCAAAGGAGAGCTAAGGTAGCGCCTCATCCAGTAGGGATCATCCGGCTGAGTCGGTGGGAATAAACCCAGTAACTGGTGCTCAACCAACTCTTGGTTCTGAGTCACAAAGGAGCTAATGCCATTTAAGGCGGCTAGCTCGCATGTCGTCTCCATGTGGTGTCCGTGAACTTCCACCGTCCAGGTGGGGGAACTAGGACACGGCGGGTGGCGATAGACCACCAAACGCACACGGGAACGAGTCACACCGCGGTCTCGGATGATAGTCCTCTCATACTGCGGCGGTGTAGGGTAGCCAAGTGCCTGTAGAACCGACCACAAGATGCTAGGGAAGCCTTCCCATCCCAAGCAATCAGAGAAGGACACGTCGTTGGGGTGACTAGCCAGGTCAGCGTGAGCGTCCATTCTGAACCAAAAGAAAAAGGGGCAAGGGTGCGAACCGGTTAGTGCCAAAGAGCAAAAACAGATTCTGTGCAGGGTGGTAAAAATTACAAAACTCGAAATCTACAAGCTCAAAAATTCCCAAATTTGGCCAGGACATTGTTTAAATAATTCCTAACAAGTTTCATGTTGGAGGTTTGAGCAGAAACTGTCGTTAAGATGGTGTAAAGATTCAATTTTTATCTCACTGTCCCCAGAATTTCCAGCAGACAGAGGGTTACCATTTTTAGCATAACTCCAATTTTACTGAACCATTTTCGTTGAAATTTCTTCAGCATTTACTTCATAATATTTATGACAACTTTCGTGTTGAACACTTTTTCGTTCGACAACGTTTTCAGTTTCGAATTAAGGGTGCAACAGATTGTTCTCAGCAGGATTTTCGGGTTGTGATTTCAATTTCTTTGACGACGGTTCGATTTGGTCATATGTTAAAATCCGATATTAATTCGGTGAGATGCAAAGCATGAGCGGCCTATTCGTTCTCGCCAACACACATGCCAATAAACTTTTGGCTTACGAAGTTAGTGCCGGTGGCTAGGCAATATCCGTCTCTCCCTATATTAACTAGCCGAACTTTTCTAACCGTTCATCTTACGGAATCGTGGTTAGTGTACCTGCAGAAAATTCCATTCCAGAGCATATATAATCAACCTTTCGTGCCAGCACTCACGAAAGCGTCTCCATACATTACCACCCACTATAGAGGTGGCACCCGAACGTTTAACATTGAACGGGCAATGTTCATATGTCACCAAAGCAACATATTGACAGTTTCATACGCTATTGAAATAGCGTATTGACTTTGTGCCGCCATCATATTTGCATATGATGCCGTGGTACGCTACAGCAATCGCCGTACCTTGCGCCCACCATCCTATTCTAGTTTCATACGCCATCACAGCGTATTGACTATGTGCCGCCACTATATTTTCATATAGTGCCGTGGTACGTTACAGCAATCGCCGTACCTTGCGCCCACCATTGCGTAAAGTAAATGACAGAATGAAATGTGCTGGAAGTCAGTATAATATACTATTTGCCACCTATCATATCGTGATCCCTTAACCCACATAGGCTTCACGTTCTAGGTAACATCCTTAGCGGTCCTAAGATAACCTTCCTTCGCAAAACGCGTCGGAAGCACGAGTTGACAAGTTTTATTCAAAAATTGTTTATTAAAGGTCTGTTGCTTTCTCCGGTGCGCTGTTTCGGCTCTGATGCCAGCTGTGGCGGACCACTCCGAAATTATTCCAAGTTAAGTACCCTGGGACCACTAATCACGTAGCCAGGCACTTAATCCGGAATAAGCTGGAGCGCCATCGGATTAAACCCGATTAAACCATGTACTTTTCTCGATCGAAACAACAGCACGCCCACACGAAGGTGAGTTCCAGAGATTACAACATTCCACAAATTAACATACACAAATAGTATCTCAAAGTTATTACAAACCAAGTTTGAAATGAAATCAGAGTATCAAAGTCTTGCAGCGGAAATAAAATAGTTCATTGCAGCGGAAGTAAATAAACTAACGACGATACAAATAACACCATGCTGAAGCCTGCCACGAAGCTACTCCTCCCGATCCTCGGCAGAGGACGGAACCCATTCGATGTGCCAGCCAGGTGGAACCTGGGTAGGCCAAGACAAAGCATCGACATCCAAAGGTGTACCTGTAAATCATTGCCACAAGCAAGGCTGAGTATACTAATACTCAGCAAGGCTTACCCGTCGGGTGAAAACTACATCACCGACATCTAGACCATGAGAGGCTTTTGGCTGGTGGGTTTGTTTGCCAAAAAGCAACTAAGAGTAGGTCCTTGCTTTCAAGTTTTAGCATCATATTCTAGTAGATTTAACCATTCTAGATTAGCATCCTCTCTAAGCATACAAGTGGTGCAATACAATTTAATTCATACAACAAGTTTATCAATCTCAAAGTTCCACTTGTTACTCAATGTAGCAGGGCGGTCAAGCAGTCTCATTAACCGCGAGAAGCGGACAGTTCGAACCGAATTTTTGCTACCTGGCCAGGGGAAACCCAACACACACGGATACTCTGCTTGCTATAAAAGGTACAAGCATTTCCCAACCTTTCCCATCGATCCACAATTCGGAACCGGGTCCATTTCCTTAGGATAAAGGTTTACTGCTTCACTCACAGTCTCACGCATATATCCACAAGTGTACGGCAGGGGAAAACAAAGTTTCCAAGGAGAGATGGCTATCGGCCCTAGCTGCTTCAATCTGGTACCGGGCTTACCGATCCCCATACATCGGCATGCATGTGGTACGTTCAAAAACTTGACACACTCAACCACACATTTCGACCTTAAATTAATTATCATACACGGACGGGAGATCTACATCTATCATCCCGCCCGTCAATCCTTATGATTCCAACATAAGAAAAGACAAGCAACTCCTATGTCTCGCGAGTGACAGGAAATCACTCGACTTGTAACGGACCTAAAGCAATGCCCTATCGATCCTTTCATACTAGTGTTGCAAGTCATAGGTACTAGGAAATATGCAGCTAAGGTATTCAATCAACTCCTTGAAACGTAAATGCACAAGCATAGAGAAATTCATAGATGCATAATTTTAAAAGTCAGGTCATGCTCCGGGGCTTGCCTTCTTGGGCTAGCTGACTGCTACGCTCCGGGCTGTCTGCGTCGACGCTGGCTCGGCCGCCTTCGAGGTTCTCCTCTCCGTCGACGGGGACGAGGTCGTAGAAGCCGTCAACGAGTGCGCCTTCTACATGAGATGCACAAATTAAGCGTTCTGCCAAAACATGATTCGAGGTTACTGCACTAGGTGATTTTTATCTTAACATTTTAACAAAGTTTCTCTTTTCTCTTCTAAGCTCCTGCTTTCGAGGAAAAGAACTCGGTTGGTCTCGAGGACCGAGTTCTTCTCGACAGAAAGAACTCTGCTGGTTCCCGCAGTCTGGGTTCTTATCGGAAAAAGAACCCTGAAGCTCGAAACTGAGTTCTTATCGAGAAAGAACCCTGTTCGAATAGGAAAAGAACTCTACTGGCTCTCGTTGGCTGGGTTCTCATCGAGAAAGAACCCTGGCTCGAAACTGGGCTCTCAACGAGGAAGAACCCTGCCCACTACTGGCTATCACTGCGCCGACGAACGGCGGTGAAAGGAGGTCGGAGAGGTGGGGAAAAGAACCAGTGGCTTACCACGAGTCGAACGATGACGGTTGGGAGGCCGGAAGAGGCTCGTAAATCGCCGGCGACGTGCGGTGGCAGTGCGGTCGCCACGGGCTCGATGTCGGCGAAGTTGGAGGCTGTCGCCGGTAATAAAGGGGTCCGTTAGCACCCGTAGGACTCGGGGAAGCTATTGGCGTGTTCGGTTGACCTCGGGGAGAGCTCGAAGTAGGGGCTCGACGTGCGCGTGCTCCGGCGGCCGGAAATGCGGACTTGGGGAAAACCCGATTTCTCGCCGGAGAGCGACAATAGCTCGGGGGAAGTGGGGGGGGAATATGGAGCTAGGGTAGAGAGGTCTAGCTTTGTGCGCGACGAATTTGGGAATGGTGGAAAGTGGAGGGCGAAATTCTCGGCGAAGCTCGGCTCGGTCCGTGCGGCGTGAGGAAGAAGACGACGGAGCGAGCACGAGGAAGTGGAAATGGCCAAGTGAGCGAGTGAGAGGAGGGGTGTGAGTGCTTGGTGGAGTGATTGGGCACGCAAGAGTGGCACAGTGTTGCCTCGGGAGCGTGCGAGCGCGTGGGTAGCTGTCGCGGTCGCCATTGATGGCGCGGCGAGCTCGAACAGAGCGCACACGCGCGGTTGGGCGTCAAAGATCATCGCGTGATGAAGTGGAGATCCTCCGCAGAGGCTTTGGCGCGACGCGAACGGACTCTACCGCCTGCAGTGCGCTCGGCGCGGCGCGAGGCGAGGCGAGGCGACGGCGGCGAAGTGATGGCTCGGGAGCGTGCGCGCGGAGTAAAGGCCGACGTGACGCGCCATTGATGCATGCCCGAGCTCGAACAGAGCGCGCGCGACACGATTGGGCGAGGAAGATTGTGGCGTGATCGCTGGGGATCCTCCACAGTGCTCCTTGGCGCGTAGCGAGCGAGCATCGCGACTGCGGGGCGGCGCTGCGCGGCTGCGACCAGTGCCGAGCGAGCTCGTCATGATGGCGCTCCGCGGCGCGAGGCAGCAGTGCGCCGTCGCCCGCGAAGTGACGGTACGGAAGGCTTGGGACAAACGCGCGAGGACAAAAGCTAGCTGCCGCCACGGCTTGGCCGACCCGACGCGGTCTCCGCCACACGCCGGCCACGTGGCGGCCGGACTCCGGCCAGAGCAGAGCGCGCCAGGGGCGAGCTGGCAGCCCCGTGGAGCTCCTTTGCCCCTTTTGAACTTTCTCCAAAAATTCGAACTGAACTTCGAAACGTGTAAAATTAAAAGTTGGGGTTTAAGGTGTGGGACACAACCTTCGAGCTTGGACCAGGCACTTAGACCAGGCGCTACGGCGCTTCGAGCTTGAGCCGCAAGCTCGAGCTTGCCGAGCCTCGAACGGTCGGATGCGCCGCTCGAGGGTGAGTGCCCCCTCGAGCTTGGCTGCGAAGCCTCGAGCGTGCCGGAACGTCGCTCGAGGGTAAGTGCCCCCTCGAGCTTGGCTGTGGAGCCTCGAGCGTCCTAACGTGCGGCCTCGAATCGTGACGGACTGCGGGGCCTCGAGGGTCCTATCGTGCGGCCTCGAATCGTGACTGAAACTACTGGCTAGGCTCGATCGTCACGGACATAGCTCGATCGTGACGGATATACGGGCTAAGCTCGATCGTGACGGACATCCGGGCTAAGCTCGATCGTGACGGACATCCCCGCTCGAGGGTCATCGAGCGGAACGAACGCCGTGGCGAGGTTGTCGCGAAGGGCTGTAGGTGTAGGTGATGACAACTACTTTGGTCCGAGATTTTTAAGTTCAGCACCCAAGTCTTGAGATTTCAGTTGGGTGCCCAAGGTCCTTTGCTTTTAAAGTTAAATTTGAATTTTGATGAATTTTGAGTTCCAACACCACTTTTTCCCCTTTTAACCTGTTTTAAAAGTACTTTCAATATTATTGTTTTTTTTTTACATCAGGGATGTCACAGACTGCACCCCCTTTAAATTTTATCTCTTATTCCAATTTGTCATAAGCATGCTAATATACTTGGTATTATGCGAGATAACTTCTTTTGTCCAATCAACATAATGTTATGTTAAACTAAGGAATCTTATTAACCCTACTACCAGGTTGAGAGTTTACATTTCTTGATTTTAACTACACGTATACAAAGCGAATGAAAAGTAACTAATGTCAAGAATCTTACATATTAGCATGGGTCGCACATATTTTTCGAAAAAAGGCATGGGTCGCACAATTGTGCATATTTATAGTATATGTCAAGAATCAACTACACGTCTTTATCACCAATTTATGCTTTAAATTATACCATCAATCTCTTCTTTCTGTCACCACTATTCTCTGGCCCTACCATAATAATGCTTTTATTTGTTTGGACACCATCATTGCTTTAGTCTAATTCACATAGATTCTGGTCTGCACATCTATTCTTATTTTCTTTGCTATTTCAATCAAATAGTTTGTGCTCGTATTGGATGGCCATGCTCCATCAACTATATATGCCTTTCATTGTCACCTTCTTAATGCCCACGACTATGAGCTACACATTTTAAATCATGTGCAAAACATATCCTCTCGTACCATTTCAATCTCATGTGCGGCTCCGTAGATCAATGGGGTCAGTCAGTTTTCCCTATCGCTGCTAGAAGTTGTGCCCACCAGTAATCCACCGAGATCAGATTGCTTTGTCATTTACCTGACGCATGGCCTTGAGCTAGGGGTCCACACCTGGTGCCGAAGCTCACCTTTATCCTTCCCTATCGATCTTGTCAATACATCCATGTTTCATACACATTGGTCATCCATCATTGGCACTATGGTTGGAAGGTATCAAACGGTCTACCACGTGTACTTTTTTTTGGTTGATTTAATGGTAGTAATTGATCTCAGCTGAGTATTTGCTTTTAAGAAAAAAAATATTTATTTGGTACCTCCTGGTACTTTTCTTTGGGTACCTCCTGTTACCAGTAACCTTACCACCACTAGATCTTTAGGAATCTACTCTTCTTCTTTTTTTTCCAACCGCCCTAAAACTCCTCAATATTATAGACATAACGCAGATGTGAGTAAACAACAACAAAAATTTAAGGGAGTCCTTGTGATCAATATTTTTTACACGCGCACATTGATGATACAATTTTTTCAACTTATAAAAGGCTAACCGGTCATAAGCCAATAAGCCAGAAAGTGTTCTACTGTAAGAATAGTGCTTCTACATTTGGTACGGACATCACCAATATAATATAGTGGGCTATCGTTATCTGGCAACTTATACTTTGCCTTGTTTTCTTTATGCGTTGCGGTCTACTGTGTGCGTACAATCTAAATGTGGCCCTCAAAAGGATCCTTGAAATGTTCCTTCTCACTGTTCCATTTAATTATTTGGCCAAAAGGGAGTAAATAATAATTCTAGCTTGGGTCCTGCTTTTGTAGCTGCAATCTGCAACTAGGTACCTTGCCGCAGGCCATATATGTGAGATAGACGGCACTAAAAAAGATAGCAAAAACAATACTTTTGCAAATGATACTTGATCATACCGTCAGTCACACGCGGCACGATCCTATCTGGATAGATGTCATAGCAACTAGTTTTTTTTTCTAATTTGCAAGTATAAGAAAACAGTTCCAAAAGAGTTGTGTATCACTTGTCAATATATAAATGATTCTGTGTATCAATGTATACTAACTATTACATGCTTGTACAACTTTCTACCGTCGATGATTCTGATCAGATGCATGTAAGAAATATATAGGCCATACGCTGCACAAAGTATAATCAATTTGAATCAAATGAGGTCCCTTATATTGCTATGCAGTGGTTCTCTCCATTTAATTTTTATAACTACAGATAGAGCAATGAAATTATATGAAGCTTAATTATGAGTTTTTCAAAATATGTGTCCTTAGTGTTGGATTGGGAAAATAGGGGTAAGAAAAATCTGAAAAAAAAGGAGAAATTCTTGGCTGCATGTCTATATGTCTAGTTTTTCATGCAAATAAACTGAAAAAAATGTGGCCTCATTGAGGGGCTGTCCTCCGATTTAATTTGGAATGATAGTGACTAGCATTTTTTTCAGTTAAGCTTCAACAGTTACACTTATGTCTAAATTCATGACGATTTAGCTTCTTATGCATGTAGGTGTGGTTCTTATATATATATATATATATATATATATATATATATATATATAGGATGGTCCACACATCAAATATATATGTTGATAAGATTATGACACTCTAGCCATCAAACATGTCACACGACCATTCTTAGTGGTGGTTAGGAGCAATTAAATTTTAAATAATCACTTTTCTCCGCTGCTCACTGTTTGAACACAATTAAGTTCCCAATTTGTGAAGATGTACAAGAGGCTACTATGCAGCCAGCCCTATCAGACAATCTGAAAAAAGAGCCATACCTATATTGTGGGGGCCTTGGGGGGGGGGCCCATCAGCAACCTTTTACATGCGATGAATTGGTGCAAATAAAAGTATAAAACGATAGTAACATTAGAGCATGCACACAACTATACAACAAATTATGCATATAATTATAGATGAAATCTGAATCGACCTCAGAGAGTTCCCAAGCCTGAAGAAAGACAATGGAATACAATTATGCTAGCTGTCTCTAGCACCTAGTGTGGGCAAGGTTTAGAGCTTTTGGAGGCCTAGCTAGTCTTTATGTATTGTTTAGAGAAAAGAGTATGTATTTACTTTTTTTTCAACAACTAGCAGGAGACCAAGGTAGGAACATAAATTTCTCATGCAATGTCGAAGTGAGAGATGCACCAATGGATTAGTGTTGCCATAAATATAAGCATATGAGCGAACAATTCAACTCAGGTATTTCTCTTATACCATTTGTTTATTTTTTAAGAGCATAATTTTTTAGTATCACTTAGGATTGTAGGTGACTGGACAAAAGTTTCAGGATCTGTGCGATTTCAACTGTTTTAATGTACGTCGCGTCCTGGTATGGAAGTCTCAAATAAAAGGTAGTTTCTACTTTGTACTATGTTAGACAAAATACATGCACTTCACTGTTATTTGTGCAATGTTTCATTTGATTTTTTTATGTTTGTGTATTCAACTACATTTGCTGTACCCCTAAGTTAATCCGCCTACGGACATGACTATGTGGAGCAAGTTGAAGGCATGCATATACTTTCTGAAAGTGCTGGCATCATCCACGCATTAGCAGGAAATTTAATGTTAACTGAGCGTCGGGTACCAAACTAAGGGTACCCCAAAGAACGGCCCAAGACGGCCCAGCAAGAAAGCCACATCAGCGACAAGGGGAAGCCCAAGGCGCGGCGACCCAAAAAGGGTCAACTACGCCGGCGTCCCCGCGAGACGAATCTCCGTCTCGTTCGAGGGTATCCCTTGCCCTCGAACGGGAATCTCCGTCTCGTTCGAGGGTATCCTTTGCCCTTGAGCAGGAATCTCCGTCACGTTCGACCCCTCTGCGGTCGAGGCTGCCGGACAAGCCTCGAAGACTCCACTCCCAGGCGTATTAAATGCGGGACACGACCGCACACTCCACTTCACCACGCCTCGGATGGGACACCGGTCGCCTCCGACTGAGCCAGACATTGTGGCTCTGGACCGAGCCCTGTGCGGACAGGGCCGGAGACAGGCCGTACCATGGTGCCAACAACCCCACGACCGATTCCCTCTCGAAACACGACGCAAGGCCTCGAGGAAGGACCTCCGAAGAATGGCGAAAAGGACATGACATCACACCCACCCTCGAGCAGCACCTCTCGAAGCAGCGGCTGGCTACCCATAAGTCAGCGATGGTGACATCCATACCGTCAGCAAGAGTCGGAAGACGCGATTCCCGCTCGTATAGTGCACAGCACGGATAGCACAGCGCATCCCATGCCGTCAGCACACGATCTCATTTGTACAGTTCTCCTCACCCTTAGTCTATAAAAGGGGAGGAAGCCCATGCGACACAGGGAGGCTCTTCAGACCAACACTCATACGCACACTCACACTCTCTCAACACCCGAATCAGGGACCTAGGAGCTCGCCTCCCTCTCCCGTCCTGCTTGTAACCCCCTACCACGAGCAACACGAAACTCGGTGCTACGCACCACTGCTTGACGTACGGCCGCGTGGCCGGAACCAGGATAAACCCTTGCGTCTTGAGTTCAATCCACTAAATCCGCCATCCGAGCGAGTAGTCAGCAACACGATCACTAGTTAGTGCCGGTGTGACTAAATCAGGCACCGACACTGAGCCAACAGGATCTCTCTTGAACCTTGTACGAATTACAGACACAGAGCTGAAACATGCTGCAATAGAAGCAGAAGCGGATCAGAATATCAGATGCATGATGCACGCAGTCTGCCGCAGCAGGGAAAGAATTGCACAAGAACCAAGCCAAGAAGGAAAATACAGTTGCAGAGATGAGGGTGGTACAGGAGTAGAGTATAGAGATAGATATCCATGAAAAGCTTCTGATGTTTTAGGAGAAAGACTAGGGTCCGACGGACCTGACCTGATCCAGTCATCCAATAACTGCCTCTGTTACCTTGCCTTGGAAGGAGAGCCTTGTGAACTTGCCCGGAGGGTGCTTCAAGACACTAAGGCCCCGTTTAGATTTAGAAATATTCCCCAAAAAACCACTATTCATCCAACTTTTTACTATTCATCCCACCTCTTCCACTCACATAACACTATTCATCTACAGTGTTTTTTTTTTGTGAACAGTGTATTTTCGGAGAATCTTTCCCCAATCTAAACACACCCTAAACTAAAATTTAAACAGTAGGATACACCACATTGGGAACTAATTAATTGTTATCATATGCAGAGTGCACTAGTGCAGTTCTTAATTTACAGAAGTTGGTCAGAGATTCAGAATTATGTACAGTTACAATGAGCGAGATACCATATTCTCCAATAAGGCTCATCAAAAGGACAGATAAAAGGACACACATTAGTTAAGAAAGCAAGTGAATTTATATGAGCAAGATATCATCAGGAAATTGTAATCCGTCAACAATTATACATGCAGAGATGAATGTCGTAGTACTGGAGGTCTGGAGCTATATACCAGTTGCGCGCCAACCAATTGCCTGATCTTGATCTGTTCGCGTGTCAGCGCCTCAGTGCGCTACTCTCAATTTCTTCCCTTTCTTCCAGCTTTTGCTGTTGATTGTCTTCACATTCACAGTCCAAGATCCAAAGAGCACACATCCTTCCCTGCCGTCGAGGAGGATGTCGACGAAGATGGCGAGGGCAGCTGCTGCAGGAGCGTCGATGCAGTCCGGTTGTCTTCTCTGGCGCCGTCTTCTCCCTCCTCCGTCGGGCAGTCGAGGTTCACCCCAAACAGCCGGACGCGCTTCGACCTCGTCGCATCCTCCACCGTCGATGCCGCGACGCTCACCGGCACCGACGCGAGCACCACCGCGGCCGACGGCACCTGCTGCGGCCGCAGGAACAGCACGTGCCTGCTGCTCGCCGGAGCGCCGCCGCCGTACGCGCCGTAGTAGTCCTGCTGCTGCTGCTGCTGCCACGGGCAGACGATGGGCACGGACGGGAGCGGCATGAATCGCTGCGACCCCAGCAGCGGCGGTGGCGGATGCTGCAGGAACGCGAGGTCCTGGCGGCGGCGGCGGAAGTCGATGAAGAGGCGTGCGCGCGCGGCGGCGGCGCCATGGCCGCGGGAGAAGAGGACGGTGTCCCCGGCGCCGAGGCGCTTCTCCTTGACGAAGCGGCTCCAGCCTTTGGTCATCACGTAGCTCTGGCTGCTGTTCCAGTACGAGTACCTGAACCTCCACGCCTTCCCCGCCCGGTCCTCGAAGCTCAGCACCAGGCACTTGCCGGTGCCCGGCGCCGCCGTCGCCGACGAGTCCAGAGCGGGGAAGTAGCGCTCGGCGTGCTGCTTGGGGATGACGAGGCGGTTGAGCTTCCCGACGTCGCTAGGGGTCACCACCTTCTCGAACATGTGCTCCTTCTCCACCCACGCCGCGCCGCCGCCGCCGACGCGAGCCCTCTCGGAATCCTCGGCCCCGCCGCCGTGCGCGGGCGTGAACTCCATGGCGGGCTCTCGACGAGCTCCGGCGGCTGTGTAGCTGTTGACTTTGACTAGTATGCTGATGCTGCTACTTCAGGCAGGGATCTGGTGGTATGTAACAGTACTATATGCAACAATTATATAATTCTTGGCAGAACTGCACAAAGGGGGGTTTAGGGTTAGATTAGCTCAATATTATATGGGGATACAGCTGATCTGTTGAACCAGCTAGGACAGAGCGGATGATTGGCTGAGTGCTATTTTGAGAGGATCGATGATCAAAGATAGGGAAGAAACGGGGATCTAGCTCTCGGGGGAGCACTACTTGGAGGTTGTGTTGCCTTGTTTAATTTGGTGTATGTGCGTGGTATGCGGGATCCATGTTCAGCAAAGGCACTGTGTGCGTAGATGAGTAGGCATCATGTGTACATGAGATAGGGAGGGGAAAGTTTGGGAATCGAAGAGGGAGCAATGCAGGCAGCCCCAGGAAGAGCTTTCTTAAGGAGGAAGAGGATGATGAGGGCATCTAGTAGCATTCTACTAGTACTATAGCTGATGAGGCCGGTGGGAGGGGTTAGGGAGAAAGGCGAGGGCGAGGTCGATCGATGTGGAGAGGGGTGGGGCCCACCGGCGACGAATGATAGGGCTTGAGCTCATGTGAGCATGCATGTCGCTCTCAAGAGCCCACTGGGATCCTCTAGGCGATCGAGAGCTATAGCTCTCAGCCTCATCTCCTCCGATCCACGGAGATGGACGGATGGGAATCCGATCGATCGATCTCGGACGCGCAGTCATTCAGCAATTGCGTGTTGACACTTGACGGCATCCATCAATGATGGGATGCAAAGCGTGGCTGCGTGTTGGGGAAATATCTATACTCCTGTCCTGGATATCGGCCGTCGTGGCAGAATACGAAACAGTTACTTTTCTTCTTCATTTTTTTTCTTCGTCTGGTTTTCGTTGATGCTTTGATCAGGATCGGAGGTTGCGCAGCTGAGTGAGTTCTGCCATGCCCTGCTGCTCCCCAGTGTGTGCTACTCTAGCAAAGAAGAAGCAATAAACTGCAGCAGCCGTGGTTAGCTTCTCTATAGCAGCTGATGATGGGCTCCCGGGCGCGCGATTTTGTAGAGTACACAGATGTGCAACCACATGTTTTGCAATGGTGTGTTATTACTTATTTTAGCTGGTGGCGAGACGAGGACTGATGTCGCACGCACATGCATATGCTCGATTTCAATTTGATTGCCGTCGTCCTTGCATTTAATGGATATATACACGTACATTTTACTGTTATTACTAGATATGACGACACGTCGTTCAGATAGATTATATATTATGCACTCCGATAAGCTCTGCTTATGATCATTTTTCTTCTGTTGTGCATGGTCCATGCCATGTCCATTTCGATAAGCCCGTGGAACACAACATTGTTTATGCCAGTTCCATATTTAATTTTGTTGTTACGACGACCTACCTTTGGTTAGTATATACCCTGATAGATCGACTATATGTCTGTGTACCCCGGCCGTTTGCGCGCCCGTATGAGTACATATGGTGAATACAATATAAAATAACATGAAGCTCGATTAATTATTCCCATGGACTGAGAATCGTCATTGTATTTTATGGGTACGTTCCTATGTATGCGTATGTATATACTCATATCAAATAGAGAGAAAATTAAGGTCGTTTATGTATTCAACCAAAAATAGCTAATGGAAAGTACTCCCACCGTCTTTTTGACAAGACGGATTTTTTTTTGTCAGGACAATGATTTGGCCACAATTAATCTATATATGTATTTATGTGATACAAAACTACAATAATAACAATAAAGTATTTTAATACAAATATAATAATAACATGAAAAGTTTGCCACAAAAGTTATATATTAATACATAAACAGTTAGTCAAAGATCGATCTTAATTAACGGAAGGACTAATAAGGCAACAGAAGGAGCATTATGTATATAGGGACTTTGAATTTCATGTATATATATAGCTAGTGGATTTGAACTCCAATTAGAGTTTTTTTAGCACAACTCCAATTAGAGTTGAAGTGATGAGCTCGGAAGAACTAAGTACTGTGTTCTTCAAAAAGCTAATAAGCAGCAGCTTGGAAGATATATGGAACTTAATATGTGAACCTGTCTCTAGCTTGGTTATTTCTTTCCAAGAAAAGGAAGCAAAAGGCTAGCTAGCCAGGTTCTTGGCCTAACCAGTTGCATGATATACAATAACAAAATCGCCTATACTGAGGGGATGTATGTATGGTCAACTACTGCTACTGGTGAGTTGCTTGCCCTTTTGGGCACTTGCACACCAAATGGATCCGTAGATGCATGCACTGCCATTGATAGAGAGATCCTCCATACAGCAGCTCGAAACTCCTTTCGGATTGGTCGAGCACTCGAGATACTTTGACCGCTGCAGAGAGCTAGCATATGGAGCATGGGCGCGTGATTTGCACAAGTGGATCATAGAGGTCCCAGGATTAAAGATATAGACAGATCCTTCTTTATATAAATTCATCTAGCCCGTGGAGATAAGATCATGTGGCATGCGTTTTCATAACCCTAACCGGCCTGGGCCTCGCACAGTCCAACAGCAGCAGATTCCGTGGGGGGACCGGCCGGAGTGCGCGTACGAGCATATGATATTATTGGCACACCTGCTGAAGCTCTGATGATGAAGTTAAGTTTATCAGGACAAAATGTGCAGATGAAGCAACAGTGCTTAACTGTATGTCCATGCCATTTTCTGCAGTCTCAAGCTAAGCTAGCTTCGAATGATAAATCTGCGCCTTCAAGTGAACGTCGTCCTTTACTGGAGGCTGATAGATCGATGCGCACATGTCTTGTTCTCACGATAATATATATATAGATGCATATACTAGGTTATCAGTTCAGGATACCCAATACCTGCAATCATGATGCTGAAAGACGAACCATCTGCACACAATCTATGGGTAAATAAAGTGAAAAAGGAGAGGACAGGATTATACAGGCAGATAAACAAAGGTGGATTGGAGTTAGAAACGTTGTTGACACATGTAAAAAGCAAGGAAAAGGAAAAGGTACTAGTACTACAGAGATACATACATTTAATTAGCAATGGAAGGTTGCGGCCTTTTTTTTTTACCTTAAGCTTGCCACGCAGCATGCAAGCACCTTTAGGCCTTTCTGTAGTCAGATATTCATGATAGAACATCAACCACCAATCCACCATCTTAATTAGCGTAAATGCCATATATAGTACTCCTAGCTAACTGGGGTATGCAGGAATCCTCCACAAGGAACCTAACAGAGATGTCCTTAATTCGCTACATCAGCGTAGTCACAGTAGACATGTATATATAATAATATGCAAAATAAAAAAAATGGTCCTAGCTACTTTAAGAAATTAAAGTTAAGCGTAGGAAACACTCACAAGTATATATATGAGGAGAGGAGGTCCATTTATTCGAAATTCAGATTTGGGATATTAGTCTTGGGCTTCACATGCACACTTATCATGCATGGCACTATGCACATCTTGTCCATGCTGACTGCTACAATCCTTTTTCCTGATATATGCATATCCTAAATATATGCTAGCTTCCAAAAATCGTACGTACCACACATGTCCTCATTCATATATAGGATCCCAGGTCTGTCAATGCGTAGCCTCCACATAATTATAATAACCATCGATCTGGAAGATCGAATTGAATGAAGATGGTAATAAAAGCGGTGCTAATCGAGTATTCATGCATGCTGGCCTTTACAATGCGAGATGCAAGCAGCTTTTTGTACCAATCTAGCAGCTACCTAGAGAGCTATGCTATCTAGCTCTTGTGTCTCTGTTAGCGTAAGTACATTGATACTGTCATATATCTCCCATCTCCTCCACAGATGGGAATCGGAGAAGAGAGAGAAAGAGCGGTGCACGAGAGAGGAAGGCGGATCAAGGGGTCCCCGTGATGCGTGCCGCTGAGGGTAGGGCTCGCCGGCCATGGATGGAGCGCGCGCGGCGTACGTGGTGGGGGGAAGATCTAGCTGGTTCGAGCTAGCCACGCCAGCCAGCCACGCAGCTAGCTTAGCTAGGGCACGCATTGAGTAATGGTCGTTGATCAAAGGTGGGTAGGGGACCCCTCGGTGAAGGCGACAGATCAGTACAGCATGAGAGTGGAAGAAAGCGAGATGGGAGTACTAGTGCAATGGCACATGTATTATGGTGCTGTATGTGCATGCATCCTCAGAGGCAGCGGTAGTACTCTCACTTCGTTCGTCTATCAATGCAAGCATACATTGGTATGACCATATGAGAGAATATTTTACAAGAAGATTATTATGAGCTAGCCTATCAACTATGCTCCGCACGGGCTAATTAGAATTAATATAGAAAAATAAGATTTATAGCTAATAATTATAATTATGTATCTCACGCCCTCTCAACTATTAAATATTCTAACAAACACCCTAAAGATACAGATTCATCATTTTTTTTTATTATGCCTTAGTTAGTAACATTTTTTCACTTTGAATCCACCCATGTGTGTTTGATATATATTTAATTGAACATTTTGTTGTTTCAGTTACGTGAACAACATAAAATTGGTATTCTTATCTCTTCTCTCATCATACATGACACACATCATGATTAGTATTTTTATGTAAGCAATAACATAATAATATATTGATAATATTAGAAGTAGTAATTTAGAATTATATATTGGTGAACTTTAAAATTATTTTATAATTATATAACTTAGATTCAAATTTTGTGGTTATTTTAACTTTTAATAATGACACGATGAGATAATTTATATGAAAATTTAGTGGGTTATTTAACACTATTTTTATAATGGCATAGATGAATAATTTACATGAACATTAGGAGGTTACTTTAGATTATTTGTTATAATGACAGAGGTGGATAGTGTAGATACATATTTAGGGAGTTGCTTTAGTCTGTCTACATAATGGCATAAATAATTTATGAGAGAAGATAACATATCACATGGACAATTGCATAAATCATAGCTGATTGACAAGTAAAACCCATTGGTAATTAGACCAACCAATACCCCCCCCCCCTCCCTCTTCCAAAAAATACATTTTGGGGGTTTTCTAGATACAGAGATTTTGATATGCACCTAGATATATATGTATGTCTAGATACATAGTAAAAGTTATGTATCTAGAAATCTCAAAACAAATAATATTATGGGACGGAAGGAGTATTTACTATAGCATCACATGGTCTAGTCATATGCTTATTAGCAACAATGAGTTATACTCATCTATCAGCCATGACTTATGTAATTGGTTTTATAATTAGCCAATATTTGCCCTATCTAATTAGCATCGGGCTAAATTTTAGCATGGAGAAGCAAACAAGGCCTAAACCCAGCTATATATGAGTCAAAAGACCAAAACCCCCCTTACTTATTCATGATAATTTTTCACTGCCACTACACTATCTGTCAGCAATTAATGAAGGTGGGATATAGTCCAACTAACTCAATTAGCTTACATCCCAGCTAAAATTTAGGTAGCTAAATAAAGGCTTTAGCCATTAGGTACGTAGCTAAATTTTCATTGTGGGCCCAAACATGCGAATGTCGCTATGTGAGTTTACGACTAGAAAAAATCTAAACAGAGAGGTCTTTCCATTTAAGCTTAAGTGTAGAGCCCTCCACATTTTCTATATTTGAATGGGGAGGACTATGAACACATGGGAGGGAGGAGTGGGGGTATACCAGTGGCCAGCCTGGGAGAACCATCGATTGCGCAAGGGTACCAGTTACCATGAGACCACATGCAAAATAAATAAAAAGCTAAAAAAGGTCACAAGTTTACCTCAGACTACACATGACCAAATATCCAAATAAAAATTAGATTGCACCATTACATTCGTCTCGATAAAAACTTCAAAACAAGATCTAGTTGAGTATATTTTCATAAAAAATGGTGAAGTTACTTTTGTATCATACAAAACTGATAACTTATTCCGTACCTACACTTAAGCAGGATATTGGAAGAGTTATGTCCTAATAGACATATATGGTTACCTAATTATTTTTCAGATCGAACATAATATTAGTAAGAAGTAACGTAGGAGGGCTCCCCACTTTAGTCGTGTGTGTCCGTAGACTACTCCTTCCACCCAAAATATAATGGCTCATGGAGTTTAAATTTTTGTCCCAAAATATTAGGACGTCTGGGTATCCGATCAATATTAGCAAATCAGAACATTCAGATAGATTTATCCATTAAAGGTGCGTTTGGTAAAAAAAATCCAGGTAGACTAGGGAAGATTTATTTCAAAACAAGTTACTTCAGGATTTAATCACCCCAACCTACTCCATTCCATCTAGATTGTTTAGCAGCCGAACAAGCCCTAAATCTGCCAAATGGTGCTTGCCCAATATCTTTAACGAGGGGCATGCTATTTTTCCCACGTGTTTAATTTGTCCTCAAACTTTCAAAAATAGGAGTATTTCGGGGATGGAATGAGTAGTACACTGTAGAGTCACCATGCTTTTAGATAACTCGAAAAAACACTATAGACAAAAAAAAATACTAGCTAATTCCTGAGAAACATATTCTGTGAGTGAGAGGAAAATATCATAAATAAAGAAAAGTTGGATGAATAATGTTTTTTTGATGAATTTTTTGAACTAAAGGGGGTTGCAAACGCAATATACCTCGGTAGCTGTAGTCTTTTCGAGGCACCAAATCTGGCAGTCGAGATGTGATGATAGATATCTTGATCTCTCCTGGATAGCCGTCGTGCTTGTCTCAAAAAAAAAAAAAGAAAGAAGAAGAAGAAGCAGCAGCTTGTCTTAATTTGCCGCGCGGTGATGATCCCCGCCGCGCTACCTTCAACATCGGCAACTGCGCCGTGGACCATTCTGTTCTCCAGCCGCGGCCGGTCCACGCAAACACGCACCGGCACGGCACCACTCACCACCAACTCGAGCCGTGTCGCGCGCGTGACGCCGCCGCCGCCACCCCAGCGCGAACGACGCGCGCGCGGTGCCATTCTCTCCGCCGCTGCACCAACACACGTCGTGGTGCGTGTGCGTGGCGCCCGGCCCACATCCTTTCGCGTGGGCGGGTGTGGGCCCCCGGCTCTCGGCCTCTGCGGCGCCCGGCCTGCCAGCAGCCCAGCGGCAGGCAGCGCATCATCATCGTCGCGACAGCGCGCGCGGGGAGCACAATGCCGGCTCTCGGCTCGTGTCCTGCCCTGCCGCCGCTGCGCCTCCTGCCGCCCGGCCAGCCATCCGCTGCGTGCCAGCTCCCTCCCTCTCCTGTTGCCGTGCAGATCGCACAGCTCCAGAGCGCAGCGCAGGCCTGCCTGTGGATCGCTCGCTGCAAACGGCCACTGGACATTGGTCTCCTGTGCTCTACTGTACGCGGTACGGTAGTACGCAATCGTCGTACGTTCGCCCGTTTGGTGCCATACTGACATTGCGATACGCGACGTCGATGCCAGGTCTGCGAGGCATCCGTATTGTGGGCGTGCTCGATCGATAGGGTCCCCTCCAGGTCAACGTCCTGCTTCGTCCGGTCCTTCCCCGGCCTGCTTGGCTAAACCTAGACAGGCTGCGATTGTCGCCAAGCAGCTGGCGCATATGCGTGCAGTGAGTGTCATCTACGCCGTTGGTTGTGTGCCGTCATCATTCATCAATCCGGCCGGAGTTCACGCCAAGTTCCTCGAAGGCCAAGTCAATCGGCGTCCGTCCCGGCACCCAAGTTCCGTCAGGGAAGCGAGCGATTCTCATGGACACGTCGATGAGATCGATCACTGATTTAATTTGGGTTCAACGGAGACGAGGCCACATTATTCTGCCACCCAAGGTCCTGAACGCAATGGTACATGTACTACAAGTACCTCAGAGCCAGACCAGAACAGGATCTTGCCTCATGACTCAGGATTGGTGTCCGCCGTCCGGACCATGGCCCTGGCACCCTGCTCAGCTCTCTCTCTCTCTTTTTCTTTTGAAAAATTAGGGCGTGCTCAGCTTCAATGGAACCGGTTGTTTGACTGCCCATTACACGAGGACAAGTCATGATAGCAGCATGCAAGTACCAGCGTGCAAGCCTTTCTCTCCGCTCCGGAACGGCCGTGGGCCGTGCCAATGTGCTGATGATACTGCAATGCTGGCGGCACCATGGCACGGTTCTTTTCTGATGCAAAAAGACAAAAACAAGTTATGGTACAACTAGTGATATGCTGCAGATTCAAATGTGGCTGGCAGACGAGGACTAAAGCGTATCATAATATCACCTCGTTGCGGAAACCATGAATTATTCACATACCAGAGGTAGATAGCAAGTAAGATATACACGTAAGAACAGATAAATCTCAAACATGGTGTGACTGGAGTTCCAGCTGCATATCAACAAAAGCAGGGACCGCACGGCCAACGGAAGAAGGTATCATACGAACAGCAACACGATTACACGAATACAACAAATCAACAACAACATCCACGTTTGCTGGAAGGAAGTAAAATATATAATATATACAATAGTTCATGTCAACTCCAGTACATATCACTTGTAGTTAACTTTTGGATACATCCACACACATAGAGCAGATGGTGGTTTTACATGATCACCGATTATAAGGATTATTGGACATGCAGAAAAGGTGGGAAAGGAATGACATATAATAGAATATTTACAAGAAGCATCAGCACTTCGAGGCAACATGAGCTCAAATGTAGCCTTTCCGTATATGGCTTGCTTTTGCTGCTTATTTACCTGGATGGAAGAAGTTCTCCTTCAGCACATGCTCCCATTCAGACGGTGCACTGCCATACTGGTGAACTGCAGAGATTACATGCGTGTCATGAGACCCTTCTGAGCAAACATGAGAGTCACCGGTGGTTTCAAGCAACACATGATTTTCACTATGTACTGCACCTTCCTTGTTCAGTTCATCAGATGTAGCTTTGCACCTCTTGGGGGTAGAGGCATCTGCAGAACCACCTGTATCGTTCTCCCCAGCACGGGTTCCATCACCAAATGTGTCCATGCCACCAACTGAATCTTTTCCTCCCACGTGATCTGCCAAATCATCAGATTGAATAAACTTCCAGCACTGCTCTGTGGATACTTTAGTGTCGGTAATGCTGCCATTGGCGACGGCACTAAGGTCACCCTCATTCAATCCATCACTACATGCTTCTTCCTGCTCATTGCTAGCATCACCCAATGATGTTACATTATCAGGTCGGGACTTCAAAATTCTCAGCCTAGCCATAACAGCATCATCTGCACCATCCTCTCTATCTGTGCTTTCACCAAGTTGTTGACTGCTGCTTTCCTGGCCCAAGATTGAATTATTAGGACGGGACTCCAAGATTCTCAGCCTAGCCATAACAGCGCTATTAGGACGGGACTCCAAAATTCTCAGCCTAGCCATAACAGCGTCATCAACATTATCTGATATGTTTGTGCTTGCATCTAGCTGGTGTTTGTTGATTTCCTGACTAGTCATAATGTTGTCAGGTCGGGACTTCAAAACTTTCAGCCTAGCCATAACAGCATCTTCAACTGCAAATGATTTCTTGTTTGCTTCTTGCCACCCCTCAGAGTCAATCTCACCAAAGGAACTAACATTACTGATACGGGACTGCAACAGTTTAAACCGGGCTAGCACATCAGTGTCAACACCATTGAAAATGTTTGTACTTACAACAGGAGATTGCCTGTCACCAGAATCTCCCCCCTGTCCCTGCAAAGCCACAGTGCATGCAATGCTTTCTTTCCCATGGTTTTGTGGTTTACTACTGGATATAGATGAGCTGGAGCCTTTACAGCCTTCCGATGAGTCAGTAACTGCATTGAAAAAAAATAATTTATGAGAAAAAGTTAGGCATAGACAGAATACAGTAGAACCATTTGGAGACTATTCACAATCCATCTTGCTACCTTTTAGTGTGCTGTTGCGGCCTTTTGCTGCTATGTGCTTCATTCGAGCATGTTGAAGCTCATATTTCAGTTTACACGCTGAAGCTTCTGCTTCAACCCACAAGTTCCTGTAGATTGCTGACTTAGAAATTTCAGTGTCGTCAGGCATCTTATCGTCCAGGTGATTAGTAAGAACCTGAAAGGAAAAGTTAACTGTAAAATACATACTTGAGATGAAATGGTGATATTAATTTAAATTAAGCACATGATGTTCCATAAATGGATAAAGTTACCTGTGAAACAGTGGTCTTAAATTCTGAATCAGAATTCTCCTGTGCCGAGTGTGCGTGCATTGCCATCGAAAAGTTGTTATTTTTAAATTTCAATTGACTGGAGTTGCTCAAGCCATCATCATGTTTTTGTTCCATCTTGGAGGAGACAGATAAAGAGAAACGAGTCAGACTAGAAACAAACAGGGTTATCTATATTTAATGTCTGGGACTAGAAAGCACCATACTATGCCCATTTCTTGATTCATATTATAAGTTTGTGTAATATTAGATACTGGGATAAACGTAAGTGATATTGAAATTCTAGATACACCATATAAAAGCTTTTCAAGACCATACCTTGCTTCTTTTGGCAGCTGTAAGATTTTGAATCACTGACTGCAGAAGCTCCTCTTCATCTTCCTGTAAAGAAGAACCATCCTTGCAGGTCGACAGAAGCACTACTGACAAATTGTGCATTAGTTTCAGAAATATTGTCCTACTGCTAGAGCTGGAGTCACAAGCCATATTCAGCATATTCCCCTCAGCACCTGGATAACATTGAGAATGGTCTTCAACTCTTTTCTGTGTGATTTCCTCTTTCTCTGCTGCTGCTGCTGCTGCAGAACTATTTCCATGTGGACTTCCAGTTGTTAAACAATCAGTACCAACTCTACGAGGAATACCAGTAGGATTTAACTCACTTTTACGCATCACTTCATTTGTGCTTGCTGTATGGCTGCCCCCATTTTCACCCAAAAGTTTGGGATTGATGGCAGGACAAGGACTTTCCTGTTGACTCAGAGATATCACATTCTTAGAATCTTCTGTAGAATAGCATTTCTCTGTTCTGGCATGTTCCTTGTTAGGCAGATAACTAGCATAAGTAGCCATGTCATTCTGAACCCTGACATCAACTGGTGGTACTTCTTTATGATCTTCAGAGTTTTTACATCTTGCAGACAAATCAAATGCCTTAAAAGGGTCACCCTTAGAAACTGATGCTTCCTGGTGCTCAGGGAATCTCCCTGGATACTCAGAACTCAACTCAGGAATCTTCTGGCTTTGATGTGAACTGATGTAACCTACTGTTCCCATCACAGTGCGAGGAGCATCATTCTTTTCCGTCATACCAAATGAAGGCTGGTACAAGGCTGGTGTGCCCTTCCAACAAGGTGAATCAACACTGGTGTTATTAACCTCAAGCAACTCAGATGAAAAGTCACGAGGCTGAACAAATCCAACTTCAGGTGAAGAAATCTTAGAATTGAAACCACCCAAGTCATGTTTTGTTTCAGCAGACTCTTGCATAGGTCTCCCATTTCCTAAATGCTCGATACCAACATGGTTCTCTCCAAGAGAATTGAGGGGATAATTACCCACTGTTGCCACATCTTCAGAGTTGCTCCATTTTCCATGCTGCTTATCAGCAGTTTGATATCCAAGATCCTTTTGTTCATTCCACACACAATCAAAATAATCAAGATTGATTCTAATAGGATTCATATACGAAGAAAAGGAGAAGGAATTTTCCCCAGTAGTGTCATTCATCAATGGAACTGCTGTCTTGGCCATTTCAGACGAATCAACATATCGTTTAGAAAAGATGTGAGGTTGTGAATCTTTTGAACATGACGAAAGCTGTGTCATGTATTTGTCATACGTAGAACCAAAAGGATATTGAATAAAATCTTGTTGCGGCGGATAAACTGTGTCTTCGGCACCTGAATGATCAAGCAATTTATTCACAAAAGCATTCTGTTGCTGATGAAACACTGATGATCCAAAATCATTATTGAGAGCCTCTGAAATTTCTGGGAAGCTTCCTGGCTGCTTCTCGCTTACTGAATTTGAGCTCTCTGATCTCAGACATGCACCCACAAAGTTACTGAAGTGGTTCCTTGAGTATATGCCATAGGGACTTTGAGAAACCTCACCTATAATATGTTCAACATTGCCAGAAATCACGAAGAAATCAGAAAAGTGTGCAGCCAATCTTTAGCTTAAGTCGTATAATTATGCATACCAATCAAATATATACTCTCTGGAACTTGTAGAAATGCAAACGTTTATACTGCTGGATAAATATAAAGCAGTCCAGCGTATCAAAAGAGGTATTATTTGTTTACCATTTACTAAGGTCCAGCACATGTTTTTGTTTCTCACCGTCTAAGTCGTGAGTGTGTGGAAATTTTAACATGCAGATGCTAAATATCCAGTTAAAATGTTACTAACAAAGCTCCAAATAATCCTCCCCTGGCACCCACCCACACCAAACTGAAAACCAAAATGCTAATCTAGCTGCCAAGCTTAAGTTTTCCATCCAAGTGTAATTTTTTTTTTAAAAAAAAAAGAGCTAATCTGGATGAGAAGCTTCAGTTATCCATTCCAAACTTTATCGAACAGCATGCCCAAGCTATGATTCATCAAATACTTGAACACGCTGGTCTATATAACGAGTACAAGACACTAGTCGTGGGAGACCGATCCCGCACAGATACTGGTATAAAGCTTGGATCAAGGTATAATAAAGGCACGGCACCGTCTCACCTAACAATCACATGAATTGCTCAACAATCACATGAAACAAAAGGAAACACCCAGGTGCAACGCCCAAGCCGTCGATTCTAAAACCTACCGATCGCACGTGAAAAAGCGAGGGGACTTGATACCGACACACGGGGGCAGAGGGTTGTTTCTGTTACCCTTGTAACCCGGCAGCGTGGCGGCGGGGGCGGCGGCGGCGGCGGGAGCCATGTAGCTCGCGGGAGGCTCCATCCACGACGCGGTGGCCCAGTCCCCGCCCGCGGCGTAGACGGACGGTGCGGTGGGCAGATCGCGGCCGGGGCCCACCGGATCGGCGGCGGGGAAGGGCGCGGCGGAGGGGGAGAGGGAGGAGGAGAACGCCGCGCGCGGCGGCGGCGGGGAGCGCCGGGGGTCCCCGGAGTAGGGCAGCATCGCGACTGGGGGAGGCGGTGGCAGTGGCGTTGCGGGATGGGGAAAGTGGCACGGGGCTTGGGCACAGAGACCAACCAGGGAGGACGATGGAGTCAGAGTGGCGTACGATGGTGGCGAGTGGGTCTGGGGCGCGACGTGTGCGTTTCTGGGTGGAGGAGTGCGTTTCCAGCGTGAGCGAGTGGTTGGGTGGGCCTGAAATGGGCCGTTGATAGTGGAGTGGGCTAACAGCCAGCCAGCCCAACCAAGCAAGTTCGCGCATCCTTTGGGCCGGGCCGTATCAGTAATGGGCCCTACGTCTTCAACACACGGTTCTAAAGGGCGGAGTAAGGTGTGTTTGGCTGCATGTATCACATGATGCATGAATGGATGATCTGGATGTAATGATTCAACTAATTTGCTTGAACCACTTGGTTCACTCTAACTAGTACAACAATGTATTAGGTGGGATGGCTTCATCCTGGATGAGTTGGTACAATTCACCTAACCAAACAAAAGAATCATTATTATTTTGTACCATTCCATACATGAATCAAATGATTCAACCAACCAAACACACCCTAATTTAGGGGGTGTTTGGATCCATGGGCAAATGGCAAATGGCATCTATTTTGTCTCTTTTTTTGCCATTTGCCTTCAAACACCCCCTAGGCAAAAGGGCAAATGCAAAAATAGTTGGCAAAAAACTTTTGCCTCCAAAGTGGCCCAAAAAGTGGGCAAATGGGCAAAAGTTTTTGCATTTGCTCTTTTGGCAAGGGGTGTTTGGAGGCAAATGGGAAAAAAAAGACAAATAGATGCCATTTGCCAAAAGTTTTGCCATTGGATACAAACACCCTAATGGCAAAAAAATTTTGCCATTTTTTCATGAGGTTAAAAATTTTGCTTTTTTTTTTCTCTTGCCCCATGGATCCAAACACCCCCTTAAGTGTGCGTAGAAAAGGAACATGGAATTCCATTTCATAGACTGATGAAGATGAAGATCTGGGTGATAAATTAAGATAGATATTGTGCTCTTTTTTCTAAAAAAAAAATAAGATATTGTGTGGTGAACTGGTGATAGAAAGGAAATCAAGTAGGCTGCTTGCTTGGTCCGTTATGGAGAAGAAAAGCTTGGAGTTGGGCCATCGGAAAGAAAAAAGGATGCATGTGATGCGATGAAAGCATGCATGGACGAACTTTCTTCGTCAGTAAGTCTGAATTCATCGCTGGCATTTATCCTGTTCTCCCCTACTTTTAATTAGTATTAGTATATGTTACTATCTGTCCTTCAGATGTACAAATTTTAACGTCGAGCACCGTGTTATTATTATTTCTCCAAAAGTAGTCCTCCTTTTTCCCCTGTGGCAAATCCACCTTTTTTGTCGGTTCACGTGATGGGAACCATACCATTTTCGAGTTTCGCCTGTAGGCTCTTTGAAATGAAGTATGTACTTTTTTCCCCTCCTATTCTGCTCACTTGAAGATGGAATTTCTTTGGAACAACTATTATAGAAATGTAATATATAAATCTGTTATTGGTTCATCCTAGTCCTAGTTAACATGGAGTACGACGCATGGTGCTATTTTCACCATGCTTTTTCTCATCATAATCAGAGTGATAAAATTTAAAGAACCTTCTTAATCTTGTTGAGAAAATTGTGCTTTGCCATCCCGTGGAGTTTACATATATGGCAAAAGCACAATTTTTCTTTATTAACAACTATTGTACTCCATATCCTTGCATGTGAGACCGACAAGCAAAGCACTGACACGGGCATGCAAAAAAAAAAAGGGAGAACTCTGCAAATGCACTTTCCGGGCAAGCATACCAATATTCTTCGACCAAGAGCTAGCCTATATAAAACCAGACCACACATGTTCGACCATTTCGTAAGCGCGAGAGCCACGCATGGGAGACGTGGTCTCCGACCTGGTGCTGTCCTGCTGCTGCTTCTACGCTCCCGGCGATAACGGCGTCGGCGCGCACCACCACCACCACTACGGCGGCGGCCACCACGCCCACCCCACCGGCCGCAATGCGGCGTACCACCACGGCGGCCGGAGCAGGCACGTGCCCCTGCAGGTGCGACCTAGCCTATACTCTGAATCAGCCCAATTATAGTCAAATCTTTTGCAGTTCATTTGATAAGGGGAACTCTCTTGACCGTGAGATCCAGACGGTGGAGCTTAGGGTGGGGATGTGCTGCCAGGGCTGCGAGCGAGTGGTAAGACAAGCTCTCCAAAACCTCCGAGGTATGGCCGTTTTCACCGTGAGATCGACGTTCATCTTTTCTGATGGCGATGATGGTTGTGTATGTAACTGCAATGTGACCGACGGCAGGTGTGGAGAGCGTGGAGGTGAACTTGCGCACGGAGAAGGTGACGGTGAGGGGGTACGTGGACCGGATGAAAGTGCTGCAGGAGGTGCGCCGGAGCGGGAAGAAGGCGGAGCTCTGGCCGAGCGGCGGCGGCGGCGGCGGCGCGGCGCGGTGGTTCACGTCGTCCCCCAGGAGGAGCTACTTCCACGACGACGGCGGCGTATCGTACCGCCGCGACAGCTACAACTACCGCCGGCACGGGTACAGCGACGGCGACCGGCGCGGCCGCATGCGCGAGCACGCCCGCGGCGGCAACATGTTCAACGACGACGATGATGTCGACGCCGGCTGCCGGATCATGTGACTAGATCAGCAGGGTGGTGCCGTTGATGTGTCGTTTGGTTTTGAACGTTTTTTTTTTCCACCTTAGCGAAACGGAAAATATAGGTTTCCTTTTGTTAGCACTCAATGCTAGCAAACATACCCGTTAGATGGTGAGACGTGACTACGTGAGAGTGATGGAAATCATCAAAAACCTCTGAGAAATCATTATAAAGAAAAACTCGGTGCACAAGCAGGGATCCTCTTCCCTCTAGTGACATACACTTGTCGGATTATTCAGAGTCCCATCTAGCAAAACCAAAAACTGTCTACATCGCAAAATAAAACAAAATAAAATTGTCCAGCAGATCATGACGCGTCCGAACGCGGTCAATCCCAAGGCGACGAGCGCGGCCACCGCACGGCACACCTGTCGCGGGGACGGCGCCAGCGCAGCGCAGAGTTTAAACTAATCTCGCCGAGCTGGACGCGATCGCCCCATTCCGCGCCCCTCTCCCTGGACCGGGTCCATGCACCTTCCCCTCACGCTTCCCAGCTCGCAACCGAACCGTACCAAAGTGGACTTGTTCCACGGAAGGATGCTTTGCACACGTGTCCCCGCCAGCCATTCCTCCCGGCGGTCAGGTCACCGCTCGGTCCGCCCCGGTGGGCGGTCACCCCACCAAGGGCGCACCGCACGCGACTCGAGGCCCAGGGGGCCACGGCTCGAACCTTCTCCTCCTCCTCGCCTGGGGGCTTCGCCTTCCTTCCTCTTCGCCTCCACGCGAACGAAACCGAAGCCCGAATCAATCCTCTTCCTCCTTCCTACCCTGTTGCGGCCCTCCCCCCTCCTCTCTCGAGGCGCCCCCGCGTCGCCGAGGCCCGATCCGCCCCTCTCCGGATACGCGGCCGCCTCTTGGCAGCGTTCCCCTTTCCTCCTCGCTCGTGGGTCGGTCCGGTCGGGTGCCGATGAGGGGGTTGCTGGCGGTGGAGGCCGCGGGCGCGGCAGCGTCGTCGGCCTCGGCTTCGGTGCTCAACGGCGCCGTCGACTGGTGGCGCGACGTCAACGAGTCGCCGCTGTGGCAGGACCGCATCTTCCACGCGCTCGCCGTGCTCTACGGCATCGTCTCCGCAGTCGCGCTGGTAAGCCGCCCCTCTTTGGGTACCTCGACCCCCGTGTGGTCCGATCTATCAGAATTGCGCGATCAGAGATGAGATTTTCTGTACGTTTGGGTTGTTGATCCGCTCGATTGCCCACGCTGATTTGATCTGTGGGCGCGCAATTTTAAAGGAGCTGGGCCATTGAGGGAGGAATTGGCTGATGTGGCGTCCATAATTCTGAATTCGCGGTGATTGGCAGGTCCAATTGATCAGAATCGAGTGTAGGGTGCCTGAGTATGGTTGGACGACGCAGAAGGTTTTCCATTTCCTGAACTTCCTCGTGAACGGCGGTGAGCGAAACATTTTGTTGCTTTGCTTTCCTTTGATTCCTGTTGTTTCATTTGGTGGACTCATCGAAGTGAATGCTCGCGCTCTGTTTGCAGTGCGGTCTGCCGTGTTCGTGCTGCGGCGCAATGTGCAACTCGTACAGCCTGAGGTTTGTTGCTGATTTCATGATTATGTGAGCATAACGAATTTGTTGGAGTCGAGTAATGGTTTGAAGCAATGCCATGCCACAGATAATACAACATGTGCTTCTTGATATGCCTGGGCTGGCATTCTTCACGACGTATGCACTCTTGGTGCTGTTCTGGGCAGAGATTTATTATCAGGTACTTGAGCGGGCTTCTTCCTCTTAATTTTCATGTATCATTTCATCAATGTTGTTGCGCCTCTTACTTTTCTATTGTTCTCTAGGCACGTGCGATGTCGACTGATGGGCTTAGGCCAACTTTCTATTGGATCAATGGTGTGGTCTATGCAATTCAGGTGACATACTGTACATGAATTGTCGTTGAACTCATAATTTAGGTTGGAATTTTAGAAAAATACATGATGTGATGATTTCTTACAATATGGTAATGTGTAATTTATACTGATGCACCTCTGGACATTGACCACACCAAAGATGTGATAGACCATAGATACAAACCTATGAAAGAAAGTGGTAGCCTGTCAAGCACCACTGCACCAGGCTGGTTGTAGCCTTGTAGGATTCCCAACCATCTGTCCACAACACCATATGCCAATGCCACCTGTGAACTACCAAATCATTTTGAAAGCCTGTAGCCTTCTTGAAAAAGCTAATGAGAAAAAATGTTGCTGTAAATATATTTAGTACTCCCTCCATATTGGTAAAGGAAGACGTTTAGGACATTAACACGGTCTTCAAAACACAACTTTGACCAATATTTTTTGTTATAAAATATTTATAAAATATATTTTAAAAGTACTTTTATAAAACTATATTTCAATACAGATCTATTCATACCATTTTCATATTTCTAAATTAAATAGGTAAAAAAATATTTACAGTCAAAATTTTAAAAGTTTGACTTAGGACAATCTCAAAACGTCTTCCTTTACCAATACGGAGGGAGTACACAATATCTTTAATTGCCTTGAGGGCGCACATACTTGAAAGTGGGCACCTGGCATACAACAAATGCCAGGCCAGAATCTTCAGGACTTAAAATGCATGCTATAATTGTCAATTCTCAGATATCTTGGTAAGACCTGGGAAATGGTCACTCAAGCTTATCGCATATATGTTTTGATCCAAGACATGCAAATTATGAACATTCTGGGCTCATTTGGTGTCACCGAATTTCAGATAATTCTATGGTTGGTTTTGTGGTGGAAACCAGTTAGAGTTATGGTGATCTTGTCAAAAATGTTCTTTGCTGGTAAGTACTTCGTTTTCTTTCCATTCCCTATCATGCCTTGCCATCCATGTATTTCTATTTAAAATTGGCGAATCGTTGCATTCATTAAGTGCGTTGATTTTCTTCTCATATAGCACTACTATATTGAGAACTTATGGAAGTCGTTATTGGTAAAATTCTGTTATGTAAGTTTCATACTGTCTTCATAAAAAAATGTTTGTGGTATCTGCTATTTCCTTACTGGTAGGGGCTGACTGGAAGACCATATGTAAAGCTGCAGTACACTTTTTTTTTAACTTCTTATAGTTAGCTGATGGAGTGCTATATGTTTTTCAGGTGTATCACTATTTGCAGCTCTTGGGTTTCTTCTCTATGGTGGAAGGTAACCTTTTCTTTATATACGTGTTGCCCTAGTAAATTGGCTATATTCACCTTAATGGGTGGCGGTGCTGTGTGCATTGGAATTATATTACTATGCATTTCCCTGATTGAGTAAACTGGAGTTCTGGACCAACTCCCCCCTGAAAAATCCAGAATCTTACTCTACCTTCTGTATAACCATTTTACAAGCAGCAACAGGATATGTAGCTGTGGTTTTGTTCGCTAGCTCATTCCGTACTGGGATGCACGCGGAGATCTTTTCATTGACAACTTATACCATTGTTTCGATACTTGTAGCGGGTTCTACCGTTCTAATCAGGCATGACTTAACCCTTCACTGATGGAGATGGCATCCTGATGTTCTATCATTGTTCTGCAGGTTGTTCCTGATGTTGCAGCGTTTCCCGGTAGAATCCAAAGGAAGGCGTAAGAAATTGCAGGAGGTACACTTTTTACTCTTTTGGTCTGAATTGTTTCATGCATTTCTATACCAAATGCGCTAATTTTGTATGTTTGTATGCCTTAATTCAGGTTGGATATGTAACTACCATCTGCTTTTCTTGCTTCTTGATCAGATGCGTCATGGTAAGCTTTTCACTAGTCTATCCAATTTATGTTGCCATGTTGGTACTTGGTTGGTAGGTAAGAGGAACCCACTGACTTTACTTAATATATATTGCAGATGTGCCTCAACGCATTTGATAAAGCTGCAGATCTTGATGTTCTGAACCATCCAATCCTGAACTTCTTCTATTACTTGGTATGGATGTCATCAGTGTAGAGCTATTTACCTTATGAAGTTTGGCTTGCATAAATCAGTCACCAAATGGCATTTAGATATTGAGATAGAACATAATTTGATCAACATCCACTCTTAACGTTATCATGGTTTACTGTGTGCATTCTTCAAATCACCGATAGGTACTATATGATCCTAGACTTTTTGGTGTGGTTAGTGGTCAGCTATGCTCTGCTTGGTTTCACCTTTTTTATGGTTTATGCTATATGGAGAAATGTTGTCTATCTTTCATGTTTAACTTGAATTGGCACAGCTAAGTAACTTATTTCATTTATCAATACTGAGGTTGATGACACCTAGAAATTTGAGCATCCTAATACATTTCAAGGTATAGAGCAAATAGTTTTTCAACAGAACAAATCAGAGCATGATGGAAGAACTTTGTTGTTATATATACAAGTTTAGTCGTCTCTGATGCCGTGGGCTTTCGTGTATAGAAAACAAATTCTTTTTCTGGTTTACTGATTGAATTCACCTACTGTGCGCAGCTGGTTGAGATCGTGCCTTCAGCTCTGGTGCTCTTCATTCTACGGAAACTGCCTCCCAAGCGAGGGATCACGCAGTATCACCCAATCCATTAGAGAGCAGGCCCTGGGCGACAAGGCAAAATGTTTTCTGATGGATAGTCTATACAGCGTGGTAAATACAGAAAGCAGAGTGAAAAGCTACCACCCTTTCTCTCGAGCTTGCCCATCTTTTTATACGAGGAAAGGCTTTAGAATCTCAGGTTGCTATTGTGTGTAAAAATGCAATCTCCCCTCAGATTTAGAAAATGTAACTTATATAACTCTGTTCATCTCAGTCCGCATCATCTGTACGCGCCGCAGCGATTGTTTGCATGTCCATTTTGCAGCAATGAGCCTGTGCACAACTCCGCTCACTGGTCACTGCTATCTGCTTGGAAGGAAAGAATCTGTGTGAGGAGGAGCGTATTACCATTCCAAAGTTTAGCAGAGACAGTTGCTCGCCTGTGCATGGCGATCAACTGATTCGTGTGTTGGCTGACTCCGCGCTAACCCAGGTGCCCGTGAGTCCGCGATGGGTACCGCTAGCTGCATCAACCGTTGGTTCCTGCTGGAGCCTGGAGCACGAGTGCACTGTGCACGACGAACGACTTCCCCGCTCCATCCTGCGTAACCTGCCACAATGTAGCCACAGGTGAACGCACACCTGAGAGCGGGGCAGGCAGTTCCCGCTGCTGTGATTTGTGAGCTTGGTACTTTGTCGCCGTGCAAATTGAAACTTTGTAACAGCATCCCTGGTAGCGACGTTGCCGCAGAAACGTTGTGCCGCAAGGAGTCAAACTGGCAACAAAACATATGACCGTAAGTCCGAAACATCCATGAACTTCTCCGGTCCCTCAGTCCTGACACATGAACATTGTTGCTATAAAAAGGGATATACATATTGCAACTATTTTTTTTTAAAAAAAAACAAAGGCGAGACATTTATCCCATCAAAAAAATTCATATTTTCTTTCTGCTGAAAATTCTACACTGCTTATTATACACAGGTTCTCACTGGAGGGTCACAAGATTATAGCCTATACAGAACAGAAAAGGAAGGTTACATATCAAAATTCAGAAGTGTCTACCTATCTGATTCTAAGGTTTCAGGTTTATTTCTCTGTTGTCCTGGTTTGCTGGCAATGTTTCTGCTTCGCACAGGTCAATCTGTTCCTCACTGCTCAGGAACATGCAGTTTGTTTGAAGGAGCTCCAGAACTGCCATCCTGAGCCTGATATGGTGGATCTGATGGTCCTACTTCGCACGAGTCAGTTTCCATCCCTCGCTGCTCAGGAACAAGCAGCTTGCAGGATCCTTCAGAATTGCCACCCAGAGCCTGAGATGTTGTATCTGATTCTTCTGCTGCCCGCGAGTTTATTCCTGCCCCTCCCTCCTCAGGAACAATCCGTCTGTGTGAAGCTGCTCCAGAACTGCCATCCTGGAGCTGATATTCTGCATCTGATGGGCCTAAGTCTGTTTCCATCCCCCTCTGCTCGGGAACAGGCAGTTCGTGAGATGCTTCTGAACTGCCATCCACAGCCTGACCTAGTATATCTGATGTTTCTGCTTCACACAAGTTTATTTTGGACCCTCCCTGCTCAGGAACAGAAAATTCATGAGAAAAGGCACCAAAACTGCCATCCTGCGTGGTACATTGAGAATGATCTGCACTTTCAGGTGTCAATTTTGAGTTATCCTGGGCTGGCAACCTTGGCACTTCAGCTTTGAAACCATCTATTTTCGCACCTCCCTGGTCACGAGCATGCGGTTTGTGGGTGAGCTCTCCAGAGCCTCCAATAAACTCCTGACCAGGAAGTTGATCTGCACTTTCAGGTCTCATTTTTGTGTTGTCCTGTTGCGGTGAATCTGATGATTCTGTTTCACACCAGTCCCTTTTTGTCCCTCGCTGCCCAGGTGCTAGCAATTTGCGTACTGCAGTTTCAGAAGTGCCATTCTGCACCCGATTGTGAGGCTCTTCTGTTCGATGGTAAACATACCTTTCACGCCCTCCTCCCCTACCTCCCCTCTCATGAAAGGAAGGTGCTCCTATGCCTCGACTGGCAATTTGACCACGTGGTGCTCGTTGTTGGAGACTATTGAATTGCCTTCCTCCATTTGCCCTACCAAATTCAGAATCTGCAACTCCATATGAACCAAACCCAGTTTCAGAAGTGCCATTCTGCACCCAACTGTGAGCCTCTTCTGGTCGATGGTAAACATACTGTTCACGCCATCCTCCCCTACCTCCTCTGCCTCGGCTGTCAATTTGACCACGTGGTGCTCGTTGTTGGAGATTATTGAATTGCCTGCCTCCATTGGTCCTACCAAATTCAGAATCCGCAACTCCATATGAACCTAACCTTTGCTGGGAAGAGCCATCCCAGCATGGATAAGCTACCATATTCTGATATTGAGGATCAGTCCTATTCTGACGTTCCCTGTTGCAGTAGCTTCCTGGATGCTGCCATGAACCAAGAATACTAATTTGGCCGTGTGATTCTTCCATATGAGCTGATCTAGAAGTATGCCTTCCATTACCTATTTGGGAACTACTGTGCAGGGGTTCACGATACAGCCTGCCATGAGGTTCTGGCCCATGATGCTGCTTGGGCCATCCTTGATGCCCTTCTAGAGAACTATGCCGGTCACTTGAAGCTCTAACTGGGAGTCCATTCCATCTTCTTGGTGGGCTGTTCCTGACAGCCACCACATTACGCGTTGAGGACCCAGATGGCGCTCCATTGGCAAGATTTGCGCAGTCATTTCTCTGACAAAGTGCAGAAAGAATAATTGTAAAGCATTTGAGTCAACACTGAACAGAGCTTTGCAAGCGAAGTTGTATTACACTGCAGATCTTATGAGAAAAAAAAAATCCATTTAATTTTTCTCAAACACAGAGCAGAGCTGTGCATATCATTAAGAAGCCAAAAGAAAACACAGCAAGGGGTCTAACCCACCCCCACATACCCACAAAAAGGACCACATTGCAAATATGCTACATGAAAAGGGATTGAAGAAGGGAATCTTATGAGAGAAAATTCCCTTTTATTTAACTTGTAAGGCGTATTATGATTTAGCTCTTCAAAAGCAAAACTCTGTCCATTAATTTCTCTTATTCATCATCAATTGTTATAAGATCATAGCATAGCATAGCCAGCAAATGCAAACAAGTGATGCCTTTCAAGCATACAATGATATTACTGCATCCTATACTCCTATTTCTCACTCCAGGATGTTTTAGGAATCGGTGTCAGGGTTGCATCGCTCTAACAAGATTAGCAGGCAGGATCAAATGCCACCACCCTAAAGGACCTGATTGCGCAAGTCAGTTACCTCATAATGCCTTTTACACTTGCATAACTACTCCTATTTGTATCCTTGAATGAGTAGACTTAATGCCTTTTACACTTGCATAACACAATCATAGGGATGTAACAAGTAACTGTAGATTTCATTCCATATGATTGTGTTAAAGAGGACATGAAATTATCACAAACTATCAAGATAGCAAGCACATTCCTAACAAGCAGAGCATATGGAGCTCTTCATTTCACACACACACACACACACACACAAAGGATGTTGTTTCCAGAATACCTGTTGTCTTCTTTTCCATTGCTCGGGCTTAGTTACAAGCCTAATTGCTTCTGCTAAGTCCTTATCCCCAAAAGCGTCAAAGAAGCATCCGCGACTTTTTGAATCACGTACTAAATCAGCCCATATTGTATTGCTTGCCAGTAAGGTGGCTCCATTTCCAAGTATCCAAAGGCAGTACCTGTGATAGCAATTACTGAACTGAAATGGTAGTGGAAACAGTGTGTAGAACTAACATCACCAAACAGGTATAACGTACTTTGCTCTTGTCAAAGCCACATTAATTCTCCCAGCATCAGAGAGAAAGCCTACTTTGCCATCTTTATTGGACCGAACTGTTGAAATTAATATAATGTCCTCCTCACCACCTTGAAATCCATCAATAGATTTTACTGTAACAGATAGAAAGTCATGTTTCTCAAACTTTCTTCCAAGTCTATCTTGCAATGCAATTACTTGGGCTGTATAAGGAGATATTACACCAACACTTGTCGTCTGCCTCTTCTCAGAGCATTCTACAGTTGTTTTAGATTAAAGAAACACTAGTTAGTTGTATCCAAGACCTGGAGAATAGATAAATCTAGTTCATAAAACTTTTCTTTCAGAATAGGATGCATTGGTTATAAGCAATGAAACATCAAGCAAGGTAACCATATGTCTACAATAGGATGCATGTATGGCTGCGTGCTAATTGAACAAACGCGGAGACTAAAAAGTTATAAATGAATGTTTCATTTAAAAAATGGCTGCATGGAAATCCCAATAATGACTCCAGTAAAAGGAGAGGTCATCTCCTATTCCTATCATATATCCTAACACAACAAAACATGTAAACATAAGGCCAAAGTACATAGGCCAACCACTTCTTTCCATTAGCAACAGGACAATGGCCCAATTGTCTGAAATACTGATACTAGTACAATAATAAATTTTTTGATACAGTAATCACTAATTAAATATCAGACCTGACAATTACAATGAGCTAATCCATGTTAAAAGGTTATTGAATAGCCTAGTGTCCAAAATCTTTTAAACATACAGAACACTTTGTCAAACATTAGTAAGTAGGTTTATCATGCATCAAATTGGATGTTAGTACTTAATTCTTCCAGCATGTTATGTGAAGGTTGAAGCCTTGACATATACCTCTCGCAAGTCTTTCGATTATATTGGCTGCTGCAGCAACCTCAGCCATATTTTTGGAACTCTGACCAAGTCTATCAAGCATTTCCATGTCATTCTCAATATGAATGAAGGAATAAGCACCATAAATAGGGCCAGGGAGATAATTCTTGACATATGTTTCTTGCTTGACAATGGGACCATCTAAAATCCGATGATCATAAAAATTGGCGTTTGGAAATTTACTGATGGAAGGGTGCATTCTATATTGTACTTCCAGCAAGTGCTTGCTGTAACCCATTGCACACAGTCTCTGATAGAGGCTTCGTCCGAAGTCAGATTCTTTAGCAATCTAGCAAGTAGCAAGGAGGTGGTATGAGCAACTATATTAATTTAAAAGTAGTTAGTGGTAATGAAACATGCAGATGATAAAAGAGAATATGATGTTCAAAATAATCTCATACTACCTTGCTCTTTACCAATGATGATAGCTGGTGTTCATCCCCAATTAGTAAAACACGTTCTATCCCTTGGAGCAATAGAGGAACCAGTGATTCACATTCTTTAAGCTGTGCTGCCTCATCAATAACTAAGATGCTTATAGGCCTCACACTTTGTAGTCTGAACAACTCAAATGAAGTTGAAGCAGTGCAAAATATAAGCTTTGCATGCTTCAAACATAAGTCCCGGACCGAAAGCTCATTGTCTTCACAAGGAAGCCGCATCTTTGAAAGAGCCATAAGGGATTTTATGCAAAGAGACTTTATGTCCAAAGGGCTAAGTGGAGAGATATCACATTCATGAAGATCATCAGCTGCCTCATCTATCAGATCATCATTGCTACTGGAAGAATCAGGAAGTTCATCAGCAGGCTTGAAGATTGTAAAAAGAAGCTCATCAGAGACATCATCTGCGCTCAGTAACTGCTGTAATTTATCTACCAATCTTTTGGCAAACATCATCCTATCGAAGTTCTTTCCCAGGGAACCCCTTGGTATATGGTCATAGAATGTATCAATGCATCCTACCAATTCCTTGGCTAAAGCACTGAATCTACCTGTAAAGAAGTTCTTAAAGGTAGTGTTGTGTGTATCGCTGATTCCTTGTTGTATTCTACGGACATTCTGTACCGAGAAATGCAATTCATTAGGAATGCTATGACAGAATCCACACAATGGTTCCACCCATGTTTTCGGTTGAAGCAGTTCAGCAACTTCTGGACACGATCATCCAAATATATTTTTGACAATAACTCGCTAATTTGCAAACGGTCCTTGTTACCAAATAAAATGATGTCACCCAATGAATAAACTTGTTTTGAATCGCCAATCATCTCAAGAAGACGAGAAGCTACTTGCAGGACAGCCATGTTAGTTGGAGCACATGCAAGAGTTCTCTGTTCTTTCCTCAGAAGCATCTGTAGCATCACTGCAACTGTTGTAGTTTTACCTGTGCCTGGTGGGCCCCAAACTAGCCCCACAGAAGATCTGTGACTGCATTCACTTTCCAAAATGCAGTTTGCTACTGCATCAAGCTGTGAGTCATTCAGCTTAAAGCTGCAGAGATCACCCTTTATTTCATCAAATGATTCATTGCTGCAGTATCTACAACGTCCAGGAGCCTGCAGCACCAATTTGAGAACAGTTCCATGAACAAAAGACAACAGCATAGAAGTTCCATAAAAAAAATATTAAACAAAACAGAGGACAACAAAGGCACAGAACTGTGGAATTATATGAACAAGGCATGTGGCACATTCATTCAGTGCCATAAGGAGTTGAAACTACTAATTATCAAGTTGGAAATGTAAATGAAGGCCCTGATGGTCAAAATGACGTTGTGTAATACTCGAACGATGATGTTGTGTAATACAACAACAGGGTCTATACCAACACATATTGTGGTAGCATAACTAAAGGGATGAGCAATTCCAATCCACAACTGCGATATACAGTTAAATAGACCAATTGGTTGGAAGTAAAAAAGATGGGGGTTTGATTTTCATCAGTCATTTCAAATAATTTGAAGTAGTGCCATAGTGTGCAACATTCTTGGAATATTTTATGAAGCTCTTAAAGGCGCATATCAGTAACATCAGGACACTAATTAAATGGAAATAACACATGCAGATTTGTAAGCTCGTAAGCAGCAATGAAACACAGAATCCAATGTTTAGTTTGACACCATGCAAGCATATATAGCTAAATTGCTCCATTCTGTAAGCAATGCGAACACAAAATACTTATGAACTTTATTCACATCTCATAAAACGTATATTACAGAAAAAGCAAGATGCGTGATGATCAAAAGCATACCATCCTCACTAATGCATTTCAGATACAACTATGCAAGCTAACATAGCTGAAGGGAATTTTCTCATGTATTATGTATATGCAAACTAGTCAATCAAGGGGATTAATGTTGTAACTGAAAAACTCACATAATTGTTTCTGCCCAACATGCTCTGGATGAGTTTTGAATCCATTGTCAAACCCCTTCGAAGCACAACCCAAACACGATCATATGTTATCATATTAGTTAAGAACATGGCATAGAAGGACCATCGCCTTGATGAGTCTTGTGTGTCTGTCTCATTTTGTCCATGCCGACTGCTGCACTTTTCAGCTTTGGCTGGTTCTCTCCAGGCATTGACATGTGCCGATGAGTTGCTAGATTTTGAACCAGTTGCTTCTTGATCTAGCATATCCCAGGACTCATCCAAACCTTCACAATACAACTTATCATACTTATTAACTCCCATTTGGCGCCGTTCATCTCCTTGTGCCCCGGTCTCCATCAACCGTGATGCCTTAACTGTCATCTTATTGCCGTTAACCTTACTGATCCATACGATGACACACGATTTGGAATGTCTGAGAATATCAGATTGATCTGCTGGTCTTACATCTGAAATTAGTAACACATCTGCTGCTTTTGGTTTATAAGTATCGATCCCACAACCATGAGATGTTCCCCTCCATCTGCCAAGACTGATCTCAAATGATCCCTTCCCTTTCCTCATTGAATTAACAGAGCGCAGTTCTGCATAGGGAGCATTGGAGATGTCCTCCATACTTGAACACATATCATCCCTGACCTCTTCTAAAAGTGGCCCAAAGAATGATGTCATGTACTGCTCCATGCTGTTAAATGTCTCTGGTATCTTTGACACCTATAAAAACAATTACACTTCCATTAATCCACAGAACTTCTCCATGTGGTTTGCATGAAACCAGTCCACAAATCTTATTTATTTTTCTAAGGTAGTTTGAGTGCATTCAGTAAGCTCAGTCCATAAATCTGCTAAAGGATATAAGAACATTCTAATTGTCAATGCAATGGAAAATTTTGACTCCAATCAATAAATGGCATAGGCAGGAATTTTCTGAAATACTGGGTAGGCATGAAATAAGTGAATGAAATGTATACATTCAGGGTAGTTGAGCCTATGCCAGTGACATAGTTTAAACCCAATCATGACACCTAGTCGAAGATATATCAGAAACCTAGGAGCAATCCAAACAGCAGACAAAGCATAGTCCGTAAATCATTCACTGCTGACGCCAAAAGGCAAAAGGAATTCTACGCCAAATTATCCGCCTACGCAAAATGCGGCACCCAAAACGACTCCACCCAGGGACAGGGAAGAATCCCCATTGACGCGCAAAACCCAACGCAGTTCCTCAGATCCACACGAATCATCCTCCACGCCAGGTGCCATGCACCGTACGGCCGATCAAGAGACGGGGAGAAGCAAGCAGCTCCGCACCTTGTCGCGGAGCAGGTCCTTGTCGAGGATTTGCTCCACGGACCACGAGAGCACAACCTCGGAGAGGCTCTGGGCCCGCCACCGCCACAGCGCGTCCCCGGGGCCATCCTTCCCCGCCGGGGGCGCCTCCTGGCGCCGCTCCCCCTCCTCCTCGCCGCCGGGATCCTCGTCGCCGTCGCTGGCGTCGCGCGGGCGCCGCATTTCGCCCTCGGCTCGGCGACGAGCACGGAGGGAGTACGAGTGCGCGAGGCGACGAGCCGCTGCTTCGCGATCGACGATTAGTGGTGGAATTTGGGGACGGCGTTGGTTTCGGTAGGGGCTGCCTGAGAGCCTGTGAGCCTCTAGGTTTACTGTTGACTTGGTGAGATCTTTAGGACCCGGAGTGAGCCAAGCGTGTTTGTCGGTCTGTCTCCCTCACCTGTCTCTCGACGCTGAGTGGTCAACACGGCCCAGTAATATTTTCAGTATCTGTCGTGAGATACAGGGCAGTCCTATCTTAGAGTTCATATCTTGAGAATTGTAGACTTATAGACCAAATAAGAAACCAAGCTAAATAATTAAGTGACACATCAACAAAAAGACTTAATACAAGGCTAATAAATGAGTTTAGACTCTAAAATAGAGTCTGGGCTGGTACTGCCCTTAAAGTAAATTACACTATAGTTATTGGATTTTGAAAAATCATATTGTCTAGATTTGAAAAAAATAGCGTCATCCAGATCTGCCACTAAACAAATGAGATGAGGTACTTTGACCTGGGACATGAGTCATATTTATAAGATGTGACAAGTGGCGTGGCTGACATAACTCGTCAATATTGTCAAGCTCTATTCCGTTGTTTGTTCTTTCAGCAGCATACCATCACTTACGTAGATTAATGAAATTAGATATCTCAGCCCAAAGCTTCATTTCACGGTTTACGAGTGGAATTTCATTGGCTACTTAGAATAATGAAACTAGGTCTCTCGACAAAAGTTTCATTTCATAGTTTTATCTATTGTAATTTTTGTAAATCACCTATGTGAGCATGAATCCATTAAAATGAAATTCAAACCAGCTCAACGGAGTCCATGCTAGTTTTAAACACTTGATAATTGTGCTATGCCGAGCTCTTGATAATTGTGTATACCAAGTTTTGTCTCTATGAAATCTAACTCTTCTTTCTCCTTGTAAATTTCATACCACATTAATGTTTTTCCCTTACATGGCATGTTGTTTAATATGAATGTAATCTATATAAAACTGAATGGTAATAAATAGTAGGATAGTTAAAATTAACCCAAATATTATGACCTCATCAAATATTGTGTCATGATTTATGAATTACCGTCGGTTCTTCTGTTCATCATGTAATGGACCCAACTATTGCGACAATGAGTTCTTTGATTCTTCGTGCTCTGCTACTGACCTTAAGTGGTCAATACAACCTAGTAATATTTTCAGTATTTGTTGACAGCGTTTAAGATGAGTTGTATTACAGCAATAACATTGGCTAGATATGCCGCTGACAAATCTGATGAACTCAACATAAGAATATATGTACAACGTGACAAATAGAGTGACCATTGAGGAGTTTGACTTTGACCACCGCCACAGCGTGTCCCCGAGGCCATCCTTCCCCGCCGGTGGCGCCTCCTGGGTCGCTCCCCCTCCTCCTCGCCGCTGGGATCATCGTCTTCGTCGTCACTGGTGTCGCGCGGGCGCCGCATTTCGCCCTCAGCTCGGCGACGAGCACGGAGGGAGTATGAGTGCGCAGTCAGCGCGACTGCGCAAGACGATGAGTCGATGCTTCGTGATTCGAAATTGACGATTGGTGGTGGTTGGGGACGGCGTTAGTTTTGTTTCGGTAAGGGCTGAGAGCCTGTGAGAGGCTACGATTCTACTCTCTAGGTTTACTGGTGAAAGTGCATTTGGCCCCCTAGTGGTTTTGATGGTGATAACAACCACAATTTGGAGGTTTTATACTTTTATTAAGATGTGTGCAGGTGCTAAATGAGATAAGAAAAAGAATATATACAAAGGAGGTCCCCAATTCGAATTATATGGTGTGAAGCTCAGATGAAGGATTTAAATTGAATTTATTCTTTGAATTTGAGTATAGGAAACACCGTACTATCAAGGGGGACGTGTCTGATGAATCAAGGTTGCTAAAGTGCTATATTGAGATGAAAACTAACTTTGAGAGGCAAAATGGGCGAACCTCACTTTCTCAGAGATTTCCGGAAGATCCGGTTTTGTTCTTCGGAACATACGGTTCGGTTCTGCGTAAAACCGGAAGATCCGGTTTTGTTCTTCGGAACATCCGGTTCGGTTCTGCGTAAAACCGGAAGTTCCGGTTTTGTGAATCGGAAGTTCCGGTTTGGCAGTACACTTAGGTTTTTAACAGCTAACTTAAGCCTATCCGGAAGATCCGAGTGGTACTCGAAAGTTCCGATTTGCCCGATTCAGAACATAACGGTTAGATTTTGGGGATGGGTATAAATACCCCCTCTCTTACCCCTTCACTTCCCTCTCGCCCAACAGAACAGAAAACACATCTTGAGCTCTCTCCCCTTCACTCCACTCCCCTCCAAACCTTGTCCTAGCCAAGATTCACTTGGGGATTGGTTGAGAGAAGAGATTTAAGGATTGGGTGTTGACTTTGAGTGAGGAGAAGTATGTGTTCATCTCAAGAAGCACTTGAAGTATCCTTGGTTTGTGATTCGCGTTTGTTACTCTTGGAGCTTGCTCCTAGACGGTTAGAGGTCACCAAGTGCAGCACCTAGCTTGTGGGAGCGCCTTGGAGGATTGTATCACCCGTTTCTTGTGTGGAACCATCTAGTAAGTGACTCAATCTTGATCTTTGTGGTCGATTGAGGGAGGAAACGACTTGAAAGAGACTCTACCATTTGTGGGTGCCTCAACGGAGACGTAGCTCCCTTCGGAGTGAACTCCGGGAACAAATCTCGTATCTCTTTGTGTTGCTTACTTCATTTTGTTCATATATTCTCATATTTGCTATATATTGCCCGATCTATCTCTATAAAGGTTTCCGCTGTATTTGATCATTATATATAGCTCTTAGAGTACCTCTGTGAACTTTCTATTCAAGTGGAATTGCGAATAACTTGTTAGATTTTGAATCTCGAGCAAAGATTATTTACACGTCGGAACTTCCTAGTAAGTCTCGGAACATCCGATTATCGGATCTTCCTAGAGGTACTCGGAAGATCCGGTTTCGCTGACAACTTGCGAAGAAAGAATTTTCAGGTTTTATTAGGTACGCCTATTCACCCTCCTCTAGGCATCTACAAGATCCTCTCAATTGGTATCAGAGCCGAGACTCTTGTCAAGGCTTAACCGCTCAAGAGAATCAAGATGTCGGGGATTGAAGGTGAATTAAACGTGGAGATCATCAATTCTCAAGCTCCACCCATCGATCCACCTCCTCAAGATAATGAAGATAAAGCTTCTTTCAAGTCAACAAGAAGCAAAAGATCAAAGAAGGATCCATCACCCACACCAAGTGGAAGCTCAAGCTCAAGTTCGGACTCTTGCTCGGATGAGAGTTCGGATGACGACTCCAAGGCTAAGGAGATAGAAAAGTTGAGAAAGAAGCTAAAGAAGCTAGAGGAGGACGAGAAGAAAGACAAGAAGAAGAAACACAAGTCAAGGGAGTTAACTCGTGTTCCACTTGCCTATAATGATATATCCACTTTCAATGCATCTCATGTTCAATCTATTAATCTTGGTAAGGCACCATATTTTTATGGATCAAACTACTCAAAATGGGCCTATGACATGAAATTGCATCTCTTCGGGCTTCATCCCTCTCTTTGGGAGATTGTGTGTGTAGGTGTGAAGAAGCCAAAGAAAGGAAAGATGACTCCGGAGCTTGCACAAGACTACTACCGCAACGCTCAAGCCACAAGAATCATCACCAACTCCTTGTCCCCTCAAGAATTTAACAAGATTCAACATGTGGAGGTGGCAAAGGATATTTGGGATATTCTTAGAGAGTCACACGAAGGGACATTCATGATCAAGGAGGGCAAAATTGATTTGCTAGATGCTCAACTTGAAGATTTTGTCATGCTTGATAATGAGACTACTCAACAAATGTTTGATAGACTCATGGGGATCATCAACACCATTAGAGCACTTGGAAGTGAAGAGTGGAGTGACTATCGGGCCACAAAAAGATTATTGAGGGCATTCACTCCAAGAGACTTCCATCTTGCCCAAATGATTAGAAGAGATGAGAAGTTCAAAAAGATGAAGCCGGTTCACCTTCTTAGCGAGTTGCTTCAACATGAACTTGCCGAGAAGGAAGCAAAAGCGGCCCTAAGTAAGAAGAACAAGAAGGATATTGCATTGAAGGCAAAAGAAGAAGGTGAAGAAAAAGGGAAGTCATCCAAAGCCAAAAAGGAAGATACAAGTGATGAAGATGAGAGCACCGATGAAGAAATTGCATTGCTTATCAAGAACTTTAGAGGCTTCCTCGAGAAGAGAAATTTCAAGAAAGGAAATGGGAGCAAGGACACTAGAAGAAGCAAGAAGAGATCATGTTACCAATGTGGCGAATATGGACACTTCATTGCCGAGTGTCCCAACAAGAAGGAAGATGACAAGCACAAGAAGGAGGACAAGAGAGAAGAAAACAAGAGAAGCTATGACAACAAGAAGAGCTATGATCATAAGACGAAATATTCAAGACAAGCTCATCTTGGTATGAAATGGCTATCAAGTGATGAAGAGTCGAAAGATGAGAACGTAAAAACACTTACTATCTATAAATCAAGCTCTTCATCAAGCCGTCTCTTCACCAACTTGTCCGATAGTGATGACGAAGACCATGCCCCTCTTTGCCTTATGACTAAGGGCACTAAGGTGACATCTAAATCTATTTCCTCTACTCCTCCTTGTGATGACATAGAAAATGAGTCTAGTGATGATGATGAAATGGTTAAGGAAAACATGATAAAACGTTTTGGGAAGAAAGGCTATAAAGAAATTAAAAAGCTAGTTAAGAAGCTAGATAAAAGGGACGAGCTCCTTGTAAACAAGAAGACTTGTTCATCCTTGAGAAGGAGAAAAACCGTGTTTTAGAAGAAGCTCTTGCTAAGGAAAAAGGAAAGGTAGAGAAATTAGAAGTAGACTTGTCTATGGCTAATGACTCTAAAGAGAAGATGTCAAAGGATCTCACTTTGGCAAATGAATCTCTTGCTATCCAAAAGAGTAAAAATGGTAAACTTCAAGAAAGCTTATCATGCTTAGAGATCAAATACAAAGATCTTAAAGTGAACTGTAATGTTTTTTGGGAGAGCACCTCTTCTTAATCCAAGGCTAACCTTGATTCTAATGCTTCTACTAGTGAAGGTTGTTCAAAATGTTATAAAATTGATGTGAAGGCTTATCTCACTAACGTTGCCAAGCTAGAGGAGCTAGTGAAAACAAAAGACAATGAGATCAAGAGATTGAACATGCTAGTGAGAGAAGGGTTAGAAGGAAAGGACAAAGGTAAGTCCAAGGTAAAATATGATGATGGTAGGCATCATAGCATCAAGGATGGTCTTGGACTCAAGAGAGGTGGTAAGACCAATGGTAAGCAAGTGACAAATGGCTATGAAGGTCCCTTGTTCATCATAGGGACTAAACTTGGTGATTTGATGAACATTGCTCATGGTGTTCCAAAGAGTGATGTTGGTAAGAATCACTCAAACAAGATTAAGGGTGAAAAGAAAGGTAAAGAGAAGGTGAAGAGTAAGACACATGAGCCCTCTCCATCATATATGAGTGACTATATGGTAACCATGGACAAGAGTGGTAAATTTGTGGTTAAATATGTTGGCGCCTATACAAAGAAATCCATTTTGAGAAATGTGTGGGTACCCAGAATGTATTCGGCTAATGTTGAAGGACCCAAATCTTTTTGGGTACCTAAATCTCGAGCTTAAACTTGTTTTGTAGGTCTACTCCTCCAGCGGCACGGGATGGGTGCTTGATAGTGGATGCACAAATCATATGACTCGAGAGAAAGACATGTTCACATCATTTGATCCAAGTATTGAACACACGGAGAAGATTGTGTTTGGTGATAATAGTAAGGGGGGTACTTGGTCTTGGTAAGATTGCCATCTCAAATGATCATTCGATTACCAATGTTTTTCTAGTTGAATCTTTGGGATACAATTTGTTGTCCGTTTCTCAACTTTGTGAAAAGGGCTACAATTGTCTATTTACTCATGAGGGTGTGACCGTCTTTAGAAGGGAGGATTCCTCTATTGCATTTACAGATCGCTTGAAGGATAAACTTTATCTAGTTGATTTCACAATTGATAAAGTGACGCCCGAGACTTGTTTAGTGGCAAAATCTAACATGGGTTGGCTATGGCACCGCCGTCTAGCTCATGTTGGGATAAGGAACTTTGCCAAACTTCAAAAAGGTGGGCACATCTTAGGACTAACCGATGTTGTGTTTGAGAAAGATAGGTTGTGTAGTGCATGCCAAGCCGGAAACCAAGTTCGAGCTCCACACCCCGTCAAGAACGTGATGACTACAACAAGGCCTTTCAAGCTCCTACATATGGACTTATTTGGTCCCCTTGCATACATTAGTATTGGTGGTAACAAATATGGTCTTGTCATTGTTTATGATTATTCTCGCTTCACTTGGGTATTCTTTTTGCAAGATAAAAGTGAAGTGTAAGGTGTTGTGAAGAAATTCATCAAGAGAGCTCAAAATGAATTTGAAGTGAAGGTCAAGAACATTAGAAGTGACAATGACACCGAGTTCAAGAATACAAATATTGAAGAATTTCTTGATGAAGAGGGAATCAAGCATGAGTTCTCCGCTCCCTATATCCCTCAACAAGATGGTATAGTGGAAAGGAAAAATAGAACTCTTATTGAAGCCGCTAGGACCATGCTTGATGAATACAAGACTTCGGATCAATTTTGGGTGGAGACAATCAACACCGCTTGTCATGCCATCAACCGACTCTATCTCCACAAAATTCTTGGCAAGACGGCATATGAACTCCTAACCGGTAACAAACCTAAGGTGCACTACTTTAGAGTTTTTGGGTGCAAGTGTTTTATACTTAACAAGAAACCCAAAAGCTCAAAGTTTGCACCGAAGGTAGATGAAGGTTTTCTTCTTGGTTATGGTACTAACGAGCATGCTTATCGTGTTTTCAACAAAACCACCAGTTGTGTTGAAATCTCGGTGGATGTAAAATTTGATGAAACCAACGGCTCTCAAGTAGAGCAAGTTAATCCAAGTTTTGTAGATGAAGAAGAACCTCCAAGTGAACCTATCATGAGAATGGCCATTGGTGAAGTTAGACCAAGAGAGAAGGAAGTTCAAGTGCAAGAAAAGAAATCATCTTCTTCTACGAGAGTTGAACCACCTACCACTCATGAAGGCCAAGAGCAAGTTCAAGTTGATGGCCAAGCTCAAAGCCTAAGTCAAGAAACTCACGAAGAAGGTGGTGATCAAGTAAATGTGAATCAAAATGAAGATGATGATGAAGATGAGCAACCCATTCAAAGACAATCAAAAGTTGCTCATCCAAGAGTTCACCGAAGAGTTCAAAGAGATCACTCCGTCAAGAATATTCTTGGTAGCATAAAAAAGGGGGTAACCACTCGCTCACGCTTGCAAAATTTTTGTGGATTTTACTCCTTTGTCTCTTCTTTGGAACCTCTTAAGGTAGAACAAGCACTTGGAGATTCGGATTAGGTTCTAGCCATGCAAGATGAATTGAACAACTTCACAAGAAATGAAGTATGGGAGTTGGTGGAAAGACCGAAGCAAAATGTGATTGGCACCAAGTGGGTCTTCTGGAACAAGCAAGATGAATATGGTATAGTGACAACAAACAAGGCAAGGTTAGTGGCACAAGGTTTCACCCAAATTGAAGGTTTGGATTTTGGTGAAACCTGTGCACCGGTAGCTAGGCTTGAGTCAATTCGAATATTATTAGCCTATGCTTCTCACCATGATTTCAAGCTTTATCAAATGTACGTGAAGAGTGCATTTTTGAAAGGCCCCCTTTCCGAGTTGGTGTATGTGGAACAACCACCGGGCTTTGAAGATCCAAAATTTCCCAACCATGTGTAGAAGCTCAATAAGACGCTCTATGGGCTTAAGCAAGCTCCTAGAGCATGGTATGAATGCCTTAAAGATTTTCTTCTCAAGAATGGCTTTGAAATAGGCAAAGCCGATTCTACTCTCTTCACAAGAAAAGTTGATAATGCTATATTCGTTTGTCAAATTTATGTTGATGACATAATCTTTGGGTCAACCAATAAGAAATTTTGTGATGAGTTTAGTAGGATCATGACCATGATGGGTGAATTGAAGTTCTTCCTTGGCTTTCAAATCAAACAATTAAAGGAAGGAACTTTTCTCAGTCAAACTAAGTACACAAGTGATATGCTCAAGAAGTTTGACATGGTAAATGCAAAACCCATCAAGACTCCAATGGCATTGAATGGACATCTTGATCTTGATTCCAAAGGTAAATCCGTTGATCAAAAGGTATATCGCTCTATGATTGGTTCATTGCTTTACCTATGTACATCTAGGCCCGATATTATGCTTAGTGTGTGCATGTGTGCTAGATTTCAAGCCAATCCCAAGGAGTGTCATTTGACGGGCGTTAAGAGAATTTTTAGATATTTAGTTCATACCCCTAACCTTGGCTTGTGGTATCCCAAAGGCTCCAATTTCCGTCTACTTGGCTATTCCGATTCGGATTATGCCGGTTGCAAAGTGGATAGGAAAAGTACGACAGGGACATGCCAATTCCTTGGGCGGTCCTTAGTGTCGTGGAGTTCCAAGAAACAAAATTCGGTTGCTTTATGTGACATCTCTATTGCAAAAATGAAGAAAACATCTTTAAAACAGGGTAAAAAGGGGAAAAGTGATGTTGGAATTCAAAAATCCATCAAAATTCAAATTTAAATTTAAGAACAAGGGTCTTTTGACACCCAACTGAAATCTCAAAAATTTTGTACTACACATGAAAATCTCAAAAAATAAAAGTTGTTTTTCATCACAAATAAGGCCTAGTCACTGTTTGAAACTTTTGAAAATTTTGCAGTTTAGCCCCTCAAAAACTCGAAAAACCGATCTGAACACCTTTTTGAAATTCGGTAGTTTGAGCTTGAAAAATTTGAAATTTCAGGTTCACCCCAAAAAGAAAGTTGTGTCCCACCTCCCAAACTCCAACTTTTGTTTTTACACTTTTTCATGTTCAGTTCAAATTTTTGGAGAAAATTCAAAAGGGGCAAAGGTGCTCCACGGAGCAGCCAGCTCGGCCCTGGCGCGCTCTGCGCCTGGCCGGAGCTCGGCCGCCACGTGGCCGGCGAGCGGCGGAGGCCGCGCCGAGCTGGCCGAGCCACGGCGTCGGGTGGCGCTTGTCGTCACGCGTTTGTCCAGCCCCTCCCGAGCCTTCACATCGCCTTCGACAGGCCGCCTCGCCTCGCGCCGCGCGAACGCCATCATGGCGGTCGGAGCGCCGCCGTGGCCGCGCGCGCGCGTCGCGCAAACCGCTCCACGGCAGACTCCGTCTCGCTCCGCGCCAAGGACCCTGTAGAAGATCTTCCACTCCCTCACGCGACGATCTCCGACCCCCAATCCCGTGCGCGCGCTCTGCCCGAGCTCACCGCGCCATCAATGGCGACCGCGACAACCCGCGCACGCGCACACACGCCACCGAGGCCACTCAGTGCCTCTAGCGCACTCCAAACACTTCACTGAGCATCCTCTTCCCTTTCCTCAGCTAGCGCCCAGCCCTTCTCCCTCTCCTTGCACCTCGCTCCGTCGTCTTCAACCTCGCGCCGCCCGGTCCGAGCCGAGCTTCGAGACGAAATTCGCCCTACACTCTCCACCATTCCCAAATTCCTCGTGCACGGAGCTAGACCCCTTCACTAACCTCCCATTCCCCCACTCCTCTCGAGCTATCATCCACTCTCCGGCGGGAAATCGAGATTTCCCCCAAATCTCCATTTTTCGGCCGCCGGAGCACCCTCACGTCGAGACCCTACGCCGAGCCATCCCCGAGGTCAACCGAGCACGCCAACAGTTTCCCGGAGCTCCACTAGTGCTCTAGGACCCCTTCAACCTCGGAGAACGCCACCGACCTCACCGGCGTAGAAGCCGCGGCGGCCGCGCCGCCACTGCATCGCCGGCGGCCGTCTTCCGAGCTTCCCCCGGCCTCCCAACCGCCACCAATCGACTCGTGGTGAGCCCCTGGTTCTTTTCCCCCACTTCCCCGACCCTAGCTCGCCGTTGTTTGCCCGGCGCAACTCCGGCGACGAGCCGAGGGCCTTTCTTCATCGTTTTCGTTTTTCCAGGGTCCTCTGCGCAAAAATCAGGGACTTGTTTGAAAGGTTTTGAAAGTTCTAGGGTCTCCAGCGTAAAAAGATTCTTAAACCTAGATCTATTTTTCCCGAATCTTGTAAAATCCACTAAAAATCGTACCAAAATCAGAAAAATGCACAAAAACACTCCCTGGACTCGTGAGATTGTAAACTCCAATCTCATTTAAGGATGTATATACTTTTGGTGAACCATTTTTGAATTAAAATTCAAACTGTAAATTTAGAAACTTGTACACCATTTCAAATCCCGAGCTCCGCTAGGGCTGAGCTTTGGATATGTTGTTTGCAGTGACTTTGGACACCTTGTGTCCAAAGGGGACCTAAAAATATGGACTGTAGCTTCAGTTATGAATTAATTTGTGATTCCTGTCCTTTTGTATTACAGAAATTGTTAAAAATAATCTATGCAGCTAAAAATCACCATTTTTCTCCAGAGGCCTAAACACTTGTTAGCACATCTGTTAAAAATGCAAAACTTAATTTTTTCTCTGTTTAAACTAGCAAATAAATAGATATGTGTTTTCGGATAGAAATTTATTGAGGACTGTCCAAGGGTTATTTTGAGCCACCACTTGGCCAGAGCCCTCCTTGCGCTCATGACTAGCTCTGGTTGGACAATTTCCTGATTTGGTTATATTTTCAATTTTATATGAATTTATTTCATTTCTGCAGGCAGCAGTTTGAACTATTTTTAATAAATTCTGTGTAACTCAGTTTTAGCTAAATTTTGGAGTGAGCCTAACTCTTATACTCCAGTAGCTGTCATAAAGTTTATAGATAAAAAGGATGAACAGAAAATGAGAAACAAAAATGAGAAGGAATCAAAGTGGAATTGAGTTATATAAAGGAATAGACCTTTTTGATAATTAATTAAAATAAAACATGGAAAGGTTTAAAATTCCAGAACAGCACCCTAACTTCAAAATAATAAATGTAAATTCTTTTATATATGTACACAATCACCATCAGAGATGAATAAAAATTTTCCACACCCTACTCTATTTTTGTGAAGGAAGAAGTAGTACTTTTAACATGTCTAGGTGAATATGGCCTTCAAGGCCTTAGTTTTGGAATCAATAGGCAGCCACCTTAAGTTATGCATCTCATGTAGAAGGCGCTATTCCGGACGGCACCTACCATCTCATCCCCGCGGACGGAGAAGGCACACCGGAGAACGGTGCCGGCGAAGGAACAAACGACCCGGAGGCTAATCCCCAGCTAGCGCAAGAAGGCAAGCCCCGGAGCATAACCTAACCTTTAAAGTTTATGCATCTATGAATTCCCTATGCTTGTGCATTTACGTTTCAAGGAGTTGATTGAATACCTTAGCTGCACATTTCTAGTACCTATGACTTGCAACACTAGTATGAAAGGATCGATAGGGCATTGCTTTAGGTCCGTTACAAGTCGAGTGATTTCCTATCACTCGCGAGACACAGGAGTTGCTTGTCTTTACTTATGTTGGAATCATAAGGATTGACGGGCGGGATGGTAGATGTAGATCTCCCGTCCGTGTATGATAATGGATTTAAGGTCGAAACGTGTGGTTGAGTGTGTCAAGTTTTTGAACGTACCACATGCATGCCGATATATGGGAATCGGTAAGCCCGGTACCAGATTGAAGCAGTTAGGACCGATAGCCATCTCTCCTTGGAAACTTTGTTTTCCCCTGCCGTACACTTGTGGATCTATGCGTGAGACTGTGAGTGAAGCAGTAAACCTCTATCCTAAGGAAGGTGGATTCGGATCCGAATTGTGGATCGATGGGAAAGGTTGGGAAGTGCTTGTACCTTTTATAGCAAGCATTATCCGTGTGTGTTGGGTTTCCCCTGGCCAGGTAGCAAAATTTGGTTCGAACTGTCCGCTTCTCGCGGTTAATGAGACTGCTTGACCGCCTTGCTGCATTGAGTAACAAGAGAAACTATGAGATTGGTGAACTTGTTGTATGAAATAAATTGTATTGCACCACTTGTATGCTTAGAAAGGATGCTAATCTAGAATGGTTAAATCTACTAGAATATGATGCTAAAACATGAAAGCAAGGACCTACTCTTAGTTGCTTTTTGGCAAACAAACCCACCAGCCAAAAGCCTCTCATGTCTAGTTGTCGGTGATGTAGTTTTCACCCGACGGGTAAGCCTTGCTGAGTATTAGTATACTCAGCCTTGCTTGTGGCTTTATTTACAGGTACAGTGTTGGATGTGGCAGTCGATGCCATGACTTGGCCTACCCAGGTACCCCCTGGATGGCACATCGAGTGGGTTCCGTCCTCTGCCGAGGAACGGGAGGAGTAGCACCGTGGCAGGCTTCATCATGGTGTTACGTTGTATCGTCGTTAGTTTATTTAATTCCGCTGCAATGAACCTTTATTTCCGCTGCAATGAACTTGATACTCTGATTTGAATTCAAACTCGGTTTGTAATAACTCTATGATACCTATTCAGGTTTGTGACTTTGTGGAATGTTATAATCTCTGGAACTCACCTTCGTGTGGGTGTGCTGTTGTTTCGATCGAGAAAAGTACGTGGTTAAATCGGGTTTAATCCGACGGCGCTCCAGCTTATTCCGGATTAAGTGCCTGACTACTCGATTAGTGGTCCCGGGGTACTTAACTTGGAATAATTTCGGAGTGGTCCGCCACACTTTATCCACTACGGAAGCGGAATACATGGCGGCGGGTGCTTGTTGTGCACAATTATTATGAATGAGGCAAACCTTGAGTGACTATGGATGCAACTTTACCAAATTTCCACTCCTATGTGACAATGAGAGCTCCATCAACCTAGCCAAGAACCCCATCAACCACTCAAGAACCAAACACATAGACATAAGACATCACTTCTTGAGAGACCATGAAATTAGGGGAGATACACACATGCACCATGTGAGCACAAAGAGAAACCTAGCGGATATATTTACCAAGCCACTTGATGAGCGAAGGTTTTGTTATTTAAGGAATGAGTTAAATATCTTGGATTCTCGTAACTTGGATTGATGTCTAGCACACACTCTTGATATGTTGCCTAGATAGGAATAAAATGTTTTATTTGAGTGAATTTTTCAAAATGTTGGTTTTTGTGATCGTTGGATCATATCTTGGCTCACAAAGATCATAGCTATGTATTGTTGTTTGTCACTGATCTTTATAAGTCAAGAATCTTACATGTCCATATCTTAGACCATCTTTCATTTCAAAATAAAATTCCTTGAAAAATCTTTTTGGGCTTTCCTCTGTGGAACCGGAACTTCCGGTTTGTGGTCCGGAAGATCCGGTTCGGCTCTGGTGGAAATCGGATCTTCCGGCTCCCACCCAGAAGTTCCGGTTTTGTCGGGCTGAGCCATATACACTCAGTTCTTCCCCCTCAAGAACCCTAACTCCACTCCTTTCTCCTCCACCGCCGGTGCCCCCTCTCTCTCTCTCTCCCTCCGACGGTGATTTTCACGTTCCACCACCAAAAATCAAATCCAATCCGTGGATTTGGTGCTCCTCTCTTCGGATAATCCGAATCCATCCTCTGGTTCTTCAAAAACGCGCGGGAAATCCAACGGTAATTCATTCAAAATCTCCCGTCATCCCAAGTTTCATATATGCAAGTTTTGGATGGATTCTATGGAAGATATTAGGTCTATGACATCTCTAGAATCAATGCCTAGCCTTTGAATAGATAGGATATCACATATTTCATGAATTCAAACCTAGGGTTCATATTCAAAATCCATAGACCCGATCTCTCATTGTAGTGGATGCATGTTAATATACTCTTGGAGTTAGGTTCCTGCTATGTCCTAGAACTCATATCTATGATCTCATAAACTTTGGTGGGCTGAAACTCGAGATTCAATGTTTTTCGGTTTGAACCCGTGAAAACCAGAAGTTTCGGGTCCGACCCGGACGATCCTCGGATCCTCCGGTTTGCACCGGTTCAAGCCTTTAACTGTTGATTCTTTCTCTAAACCCTTTGTCACTCTCTTTTCTCAGATGGGTCGTACCAAGAGGTGTGCTTCAAAGGAATCTTTCCCTCTTGCTCCGCCTGATTCCAGTGATGATCCAGAGGAATCGTCTGAAGAGGAGTTTCAGGTCGACGCAGATCCTCAGGGCAAAGGGAAGGGCAAGCGGACCAAAGAGCAAGTTGCTCCTCCTCGGTCAAAGCCCACTGCGTCCACTGGTGGCAGAGGTGGTGGCTGTGGCAGTGGTAGAGGGAGTGGTAGTGGCAGAGGTGGCGGCAGGGGAACCTGATGTGGACTAGGGTTCCCGATCTTCCGAAAGGTTCAGATAAGCGACGATTTTGGCGGAGTCGCGACACAAATCGATCCGGCTTCCGAACAACACGTCCTGAACCCCACAATCGCAGCACCACGTCTCCTCAGGTTATCGACCTAAGTCGACCTTGCCCAGAAGGCTAATCCTTGCCTGCGAATCGAGGAACACAAGCAAGAACACAGAAGGATGCAACCAAATTGCAGATGTATGATTAATCTCACGAGTTGGGGTCTCACAAACCGATGCAACGGCGAAACTGTTCTTGACAGATTAATCTAAGCAAAACCCAAATCCTAACGAGGGTGGCGGCTACTGATATATAGAGGTTAGGGTCGTGGTCGACCCCCTACACGCGCCCCTAATGGTCTCAACGAAGATACATGGCCCAAAGACCAAATATCGGTGACGCAGCACCGGGACAGATTCTGGACGCCACCTTCCTCGAACGATTTCCGTCGACTCAGAGTGAATTTGGGCCTGGTTCTGGTTCCATTGGAAGCTCTATAAAATCTTCTTTCCAACCATATGTGGATCGTCGAAATCCGAGTCCGTATGCGGCCTGGGCGTCCGTTTTACTCCAGACTATTCCTGGACTCCGAGTTGGACCCGAAGTCGAGTTGTAATGGACCTCCACGATGCTTGGCCGACCCTTGGCTGTTTCCCTCGCCTCCAAGCCTCCCTCCATGCGTCTCCTTGTCTTCTCCTTGGTTCCTAACAACATTATAAACAATAGGTAGCGATCTATTCTCAAATCTATTAAAAGGAACACTTAGAAGCGAGCTCACCTCTAAATTTAATTGTCGCGCGCGAGCTCTTGTGATTGGACCTTGAATGAAAGGCGTAGGCATGTCATGTGCATCCGAAGAATTAGTGATGTCCTCATCAGAACCAATGAGGACATTGATCTCAGGTACCTTGAGTCCACCGTGGCAAAGTTGACCATACCACAGAGATAGTCCCGTGATCCTCGCTTGGTGGATTACAGGAAGGGTAGTACCGAGTTGGACATGTGCACAGTTTGGTATGGCCCAAATCCCAGCACAGTTATCAGAGGTTTTCGGGGAGATCCACGATTCTGGCTTCCATTCCAGGCTGACTGGTATGAAAGCGTTATCATGAGCAAAGCCCATGCTACCACAGAGATGAAGTACATTGACTGGGCTTACTTGAGATCCTTGGATCTACCTATCAAAGAGGTGGTAGATCAAGTTTATGCAGCATGTCAGAGGAAGAAGCTAGACAGGCTCATAGCTTTTCGGTGTGACTGGAATGAGGAGATAGTGGCACAATTCTACCACATTGTATATTGATGATGAGGAGTCTGAGATGCATTTCACCATTGATGGGAAAAAGTTCGTCCTCCAGTATGAGCAGTTTGGTGAGCTGCTTGGTTTGGACAGATCTGACAGAGAGGACACACTTCGACTGCACACTGCTGGCATCATAGAGAGCAGTCGCTTGACCTTCATGTATGATGCAGCTTATGGCTCCAAGTGTGTGTACGGTCAAGTCAAGGGTCTCATACCGTTCTACAAGCTCCTTAATCAGTTGTTCAGATTCACCCTGACACCTAGAGCTAGAGATGCAGACAATATCTCTAACTATGCCAGGAACATTCTCTTTCAGATGGATCCCCACCGACATGGCTTCTCGGTAATAGATTTCCTATGGAATGAGATAGCCAACTGCTCCCATGACTCCAAGAGCGGTCGTCACTATGCACCCTACATATTCCATGTGATCAAGCATTTGACTGGCCTAAATATCATGGCTGACAAGACTCACTTGCCATACAAGCCACCAAAGGGCAAACTTGAGCAACTTCTGAAGATTGGTTCTCACAGGCTTAGGGAAACTCCTAGAGGTGATCCAGGTGCCTCATCTTCTTAAGGACCATCTTCTCATTTTGAAGTTCCCTCTCTGTCAGTCATGCCAAAGAAGAAGAAGAGCACTCTTGGCTTCATCGCTCATGGTCTTTTTGCATGTTTCAAAGTTACTAAGCACAACTCCGACACTATGCATAGGCAGCAGGTTCAGCTTGACCGGATTGAGCGGAGGCAACAGAAGCTCCTTGATCGCTATGACATCCAGCGCACACCTTCTCCTCCACCTGAAGAAAGGGTTGCTCCTCCTCCTACTACTACTTTTGAGAACCCATGGTGCTATGAGTGGACTCCTCCACAGGGATATCCATATGCTCCTGACACTCAGCGCTACACTTTCCACTCCGGTGCTCAAGACGATGATGATGATGATGATGATGAGATCGAGGAAGACTTGGGCGGCCGTGAGATGGGAGCTGGCACCAGTGGAGCTCATGGTGCACAAGACGACGAGGATGATGAGGCCACGGAGGACGACAGTGAGTAGCTCCCCTTTGTGGTGCTTGATGCCAAAGGGGGAGTGAATTTGGTGCTTGGAGACCCCTCAATCTATCTTTCCATCTTTTCATTTCCCGTTCTATGTGTGGACATGTAAGAACTTTGTGATGGTTTGTGATGTGGTGTGTTGCTTGAGACATTTGTACTATTTGGTTTGTAAAACTTTTTTATGCTCGCTTTGTGAGACTTATTAGATGTGTGGAACTATTTGGTTTGTAAAACTTTTTTATGCTCGCTTTGTGAGACTTATTAGATGTGTGGTTTGATTATCATATTTGTTATGTGTGATGCTATGGATGTTGTAATGTTATTTCTCACTTTGCTGTATGATTATATTGTCATATGCATCACGGATTTATATCTCACACTATGCACATGTATTTATGCTTCGAATTGATATGAGAAAGTTCTCACAAAAATATGTGCAAAGGCATTTGAGGCCCTTTTATGGTGATGCACATATTTAGGGGGGGCTTTATCACATGAATTCCGGAAATCAAATGAAACTATCTATCTATTATCATTAACCCAAATTGTGTTGTCATCGATCACCAAAAAGGGGGAGATTGAAAGTGCATTTGGCCCCCTAGTGGTTTTGGTGGTGATAACAACCATAATTTGGAGGTTTCATACTTTTATTAAGATGTGTGCAGGTGCTAAATGAGATAAGAAAAAGAATATATACAAAGGAGGTCCCCAATTTGAATTATATGGTGTGAAGCTCATATGAAGGATTTAAATTGAATTTATTCTTTGAATTTGAGTATAGAAAACACCGTACTATCAAGGGGGACGTGTCTGCTGAACAAAGGTTGCTAAAGTGTTATATTGAGATGAAAACTAACTTTGAGAGGCAAAATGGGCGAAACTCACTTTCTCAGAGATTTCCGGAAGATCCGGTTTTGTCCTTCGGAACATACGGTTCGGTTCTGCGTAAAACCGGAAGATCCGGTTTTGTTCTTCGGAACATCCGGTTCGGTTCTGCGTAAAACCGGAAGTTCCGGTTTGGCAGTACACTTAGGTTTTTAACAGCTAACTTAAGCCTATCCGGAAGATCCGAGTGGTACTCGGAAGTTCTGGTTTGCCCGATTCAGAACATAACGGTTAGATTTTGGGGATGGGTATAAATACCCCCTCTCTTACCCCTTCACTTCCCTCTCGCCCAACAGAACAGAAAACACATCTTGAGCTCTCTCCCCTTCACTCCACTCCCCTCCAAACCTTTCCCTAGCCAAGATTCACTTGGGGATTGGTTGAGAGAAGAGATTTAAGGATTGGGTACTTTGAGTGAGGAGAAGTATGTGTTCATCTCAAGAAGCACTTGAAGCATTCTTGGTTTGTGATTCGCGTTTGTTACTCTTGGAGCTTGCTCCTAGACGGTTAGAGGTCACCAAGTGCAGCACCTAGCTTGTGGGAGCGCCTTGGAGGATTGTATCACCCGTTCCTTGTGTGGAACCATCTAGTAAGTGACTCAATCTTGATCTTTGTGGTCGATTGAGGGAGGAAACGAGTTGAAAGAGACTCTACCCTTTGTGGGTACCTCAACGGAGACGTAGCTCCCTTCGGAGTGAACTCCGGGAACAAATCTCGTGTCTTTTTGTGTTGCTTACTTTATTTTATTCATATATTCTCATATTTGCTATATATTTCCCGATCTATCTCTATAAAGGTTTCCGCTGTATTTGATCATCATATATAGCTCTTAGAGTACCTCTGTGAACTTTCTATTCAAGTGGAATTGCGAATAACTTGTTAGATTTTGAATCTCGAGCAAAGGTTATTTACACATTGGAACTTCCTAGTAAGTCTCGGAACATCCGATTATCGGATCTTTCTAGAGGTACTCGGAAGATCCGGTTTCCCTGACAACTTGCGAAGAAAGAATTTTCAGGTTTTATTAGGTGTGCCTATTCACCCCCCCTCTAGGCATCTACGAGATCCTCTCAACTGGTTATTGTTGAGATCTTTCGGACTCGAAGTAGCCAATTGTGTTTGTCAGTCTGTCTCCAACTCTCCATCACCTGTTTCTTGACGCTGAGTGGTCAACACAACCATGTAATATTTTCAATCATTACATTTAAGGTAAACCATACAAGAGTAATTGGGTAAAAAATAACATTGTCTATATTTGAAAAAATAGCATTATCTGGATCTGCCAGTAACAAATCAAATGAAGTACTCTAACTTGGGACGCTAGGGATATTTGTAAGATGTGACAAGTGAAGTGTCAATTTAGGAGTATAACTTTGACATAACTCGTCAATATTGTCAAGCTCCATTTCATCGCTTGATCTTTCAGTAGCATACCATAAGTTGCGTAGATTAATGAGACTAGATATCTCAACCCAAAGTTTCATTTCACTATTTATGAGTGGAATTTCATAAGCTATGTAGAATAATGAAACTAACTCTCTCGACAAAAGTTTCATCTCAGAGTTTTATACTAACATTTAAATGTTTTATGTAAGTCACCTATGTGAGATATGAATCCATGGAAATGAAATTCAAACTAGCTCAACGGAGTTCATACTAGTTTCAAACACTTGATAATTGTGCTATGTCATGTTGAAGGCATATGCAGAGCGCTTGATAGCGGTGTATATCAAGTTTTGTCGCTATGAAATTTAACTCTTCTTGGTTCTCACAAATTTCATACCACATCGATGTTTTTTCGCTTACATGGCATGATGTTTAATATGAATGAAATCTACATAAAACTTACATTGAGAATGGTAATAAATAGTAGGTTGATTATAATTAAATATTATGACATCATCAGATATTGTGTCATGATTTATGAATTACCATATTTTCTTCCGTCCATCATGATTATAATGGACCCAAATATTGTGACAATGGGTTCTTTGGTTCACCGTGCTCTGCCACTGACCATGAGTGATCAACAAAGCCCAATAATATTTTCAATATTTGTTGAGATCGTTTAAGATGAGCCGTATTGTAGCAATCAGGTTCTCTGAAAAAGTTAGCATGGCCGAGATATGTCACTGACAAATCTGATGAACTCAACACTAAGAATATTTGTGCAATGTGACAAGTGGAATGACCATGTGTTATGTTTTTAAGTTTTGAGGTTATAATGAAACTAGATTAATGAAACTAGGTCACTCAACATAATACTTCATTTCACAATTTTATTATTTAGAGTATCATTTACATGTTTAGTGGAAATGACCTATGTGAGTTGATGAATGTGTGGAATTGAAGTCCAATGGACCACAAGAGCACCACATCAGAGAGGCTTTGGGCCCGCCGCCGCCTTGACGCGTACTCAAGGCCATCCTTCCCCGCTCATCCTTTTCCTCGCCGTCGGATCCTCCCAGCTGCCATTGCACGGGAGCCACATTTCGCCCTTAGGTCCGTGATTAGCACAGATGAGTGTGCGAGAAGACGAGACTTTACTACGGTATTATGTTGGGAAGCGTATTTTGTGAGGAGAATGAATATTGAAATTGCAATAAATAGTGAATTGTAGGCAAATCTTTTGCGCAACCTAAAAGATGGGTTGCCTCGTTTCCTGACATAGACGGGCACACCAACAACCAGTACGAAGATTGCTGAGCTACGGGAATCGTCGTGAGGAGTACCTACTGACGGATGCATCCTCTGGTTGACCTTCCAGGAGAGCGCGCACACTCCCTGAAACAATACAAGCTTATGCGTGCACGCACATGCTCACGAATTTCTTCCACCAAAAAAATCCTGTTCAGACCCGTTTAGGTAGCTAAAATTTACGAAGGCTTACTGCAGCAAAAATTTTTACTGTAGCAACCATCTGTGAGATAGATCATGATTTTCAATGAAATGGAAATGTAAATGAATAGTGAAATTAAACCAATCTAAAACAGGGCCTAGTGGATTAAACCACGCAGGGTAAACCATAGATGAAGATCAAACATCAGAAATTGTGAAGCAGCCTTGAAAGTACATTGTTCTTCACCATCCATGCTGGTGATCTTAGAAACATCATAAACCCTTCAAGTATTCCGTCTTATTGATTCCAATTTGCTCGATTCAGTATAGAAAGAACATTATATGAAGTGTCATACCGCCAAACGATTGTAAAATGGGGAAGACAGTATGTTATGCATTTGTGACCAAGGCAGGTAACATCATGAATACAAAGGATGGCGAAAAATTCAACGTCAAACTCTGCTCTTTACTCCATAGCAGACACGTCTTATGGCACCAAATGGAGGAACTAAACCAGGGACCATCTTTAAAACATAAGTAGACAATGTTCAGTAAAGGAACAGTGGCATATTTCGGTGTTCACTTAGTACCAGTATGAAGATGGCATTATCTGGTTATAACTTATAATACGGTTTTATATGCTAAATAATAGGTCAAACAGTGCATTCAGAAAGTATGGATTACCTTTACTGAGTGCAAGAGCTGAGCAAAGTGAGTCAAAATTATCAATGAACTTAGCGTCTGAGATTGTTAGCACGACTATATAAACAGAAATAGCACATTGAAAGAAGCAAATTATCAAATAAGATCCCCATTCTTGAACCACTGCAACAAGGACTCGCATACATTGGGATTTTTCTGTAGTAATGAAGAATGGTTGAATCATCTGCTTCATTCCAGTACCACTACTTTGCAGTTTACAGAATAAGAAACATAAATGTTGGAATAAAGCAGAAAAGAGGGAAAAAAAAAACATAATACAAATACAATAAAGTTCAAATTTCTACAGCTCATTGTAAGACACTTTCAATCCATGAAATCCTAAATTTGTTTAGGAGGCATTTAAGGATCGCATCTGAAGCTAATTACTGATAAGCATAAAGGTGCACACTGAAGACCAGAGACAAAGTGAAGGAAATAACATCTTAGTTCTTCTGAAGAGTAGTGATACATTACTACAGCACTAACTAAATGTTTGTTTCTTCTTGAACAGGAAGAGTATAGTACCACATTACTGTAGTGTTAAGCATTCTAGAACCATCAGTTGCACTCTTCGCATAACCTTTCCAATTTCCATACAGTTTGGTTACTGTAACATAATGTTTGACTACCACGCATGATGCATTCAGCATGCAGCATAGTCTCATACTCATAGGCTTAAGGACTCAGGACAATACGAATCATAGAAGTAGAGATGAAAAGCATTTGACTGTATTAAGAGGGAGTAGCACAGTTACAGTCCAATCGATCTCAAATTTGACATATATACAAAGATCCTGCCTATATTGCCAACACTCTCACGGTGCAACTGGTCAGCCGTACACGCCAAAGAAGCGGTCTGCTGAGCTAGCCTGGGTTCGAGTCACAGCATATCTTCTTAGGAGGAAAGTCAGGGGGGCATCTACCCCCCTGCTCGAATTTTTTCTTTAGATCCTGCCTATATTACAATTGGTTAGCTCGACGATTCCAGGGTGGAATCATGATCAACTCATTGATCATCACGGGCATGATTCAGATAAGTATTTGAATTGACCACAACCAAGAGACATCCTATTGCCCAAATGGAAAGGTAACTATTTCAGTCTATATGTCAGAATCACCTCCTTAGTTACCAAGAAAAAAGTATACATTACAACCAGCTCAGTTTGCCATTCAGCAAAAAAACAGTGTGGTTCTAAGATGTTCCTATGTTACAATCTAAGGTTGAGCAATCCAAGGGTGACTTCTGGCAAGGGACCAAAACACTGAAGCAATCAAAGAACCTTCCTAGTCACAGCAATTTCTAGTTACTCGTGTATTGTAGCGGACCAAAACAACAGGGGTGGAGACAAACCTGTTCAATAACCCCCACCCACTTAAATCCTTTGTTGTGACTCAATCACTAATGCATTGAGCATGATATGTAACACAGCGTCATACACCTCACCATCATAATGCATTCCGTCACCTGTGCATTGCTGCCCGCACCCCTGGGTAAGCTTCCCCACATCAAGCAGCAGGAAGGGGCCGCCATCACCACGAACAAGGCCCCTCTGATCGACCTCGGTGTCATAGGCGCGCAGCATGGTGGCATTCATGTGCGCCCTCTTGGCGTCTGTGTTGAGCATTTGGTTCACGAGGTGCGGCAGGCCGAGCCAGAACATATGCGGCGGCGGCACCGGTAGCGGCGAGCGCAGCGATTTCGCGGCGCCCGCGACGGACGCCAGTGCGTCGCCGTAGCTCGCGGCGTCCGTGACGTGGAGCATGTGCCAGAGCCCGGATCCGAGGACGAGCACGTCGGGAACGCGCGGCGCCAGGCGCAGATCCTCGCGGAGCAGCCGGGTGAGGTTGCTCTCGAAGGGCGCCCAGACGAAGTCCACGGAGATGCCCCGAGCCAGCACCGCGGCACGGTAGTCGCTGTGGCGGCGGAATAGCTCCGGCTCCGCGGCCGCCGCCGCGGCCGGGTCGAGCAGGAGGCGCAGCAGCGCCAGCACGAGCAGCCGCGCCTGCGAGTCCCCTGCCACCATCACCCACGACCCGTTGAGCAGCAGCGACGCGTCGTCGCGCGACAGCCGCGCGAACCCGCAGGCGGACGCCAGCGAGGGCGGCCACGACCACGTCCGCGCCGTTCCGCCTCCCAAGCCGCCACTAGCGGCGGCGGAGGCGGCGTCAGACCACGACACGCGGTGCAAAAACGGAACGCAGGAGGACCCGGAAGAGGAGGCGGCGGCGGACGCGGCGCCAGGGCTGGTGTTGAAGAAAGAGGCGGCGAGGAGGTGGGGCACGGAGGGGAGGTAGGGGGAGAGGTGGACCCCGACGGCGAGCGAGACGAAGAGCGCGCCGGAGAAGAAGAGCACCTTGTTGCGGCTGAGGTGCCACCCCGCCAGCCCCATGGGCACGAACAGCACGACGCACGCCGCGACAACGCCCGCCTGCGCGGCGGCCGAAACCATCGGCCGACCGGCCGGCCCGCCTGCGCTTCTCTCCCCCCAAGTGAGCGCGCGTGCGGCGAGGGCGCCACCAGATCTGGACCGCGGCGCGGGATCGCCGAGCCGCGCGAGGTTAGGCAGGCAGGCGGCGGGAGGGCGGGCGGCGTGGAGCGGAAGCGAGGGAGATTAGAGGGGCGCGGCGGCCGCGTCGGGTGGTGGGTTGGTGGGTGGGGGTGGTGGGGTGGGGATTACCGACGGAGATTGGGGAGTGGCGGAGGAGAGGGTCGGCGGGATGGGAACAGCGGAACGGCAGAGAGCGGGTGGGGGAGAAGACGGGAAGGCGCGCCGGCGCTTTGGCGCTTGGGATCGTGGTCGTGGACGTCGGTGCGGGGGGATGGGGCGTGGCGCGCCGGCGTGGATGCGGGGTTGGGTCGGTTGGTCCCTGGCTGTGTTGGTGCCTGGAAGGAGGAAGGTTACTGGAGTTTACTACTCCAAATTCGGACTTGAGGCTATCATTTCCATAATTTCATCTATGCAGTGTCTTCCTCGTTGAGAGGGAAACAGATTGATGGCAGGTCAACTTCGCCAGGTTCTAAATCGGATCGAGTCAAAAAAAAAGAAAATTGGTTATCAATAGGATCTCACTGCTAATGTCGAACAATGGTGATGTAATCAAGGTTTGGTATTCTTGGTAATGCGTTGGTTTGGCAAGTTTAGGGTGAGTTAAGGAAGAAAAAAACACTGTAGATCCAAAAAGCACTGTAGGTCGTGCTGGGAAGCGTGTTCTGTGAGTGGGAGGGATGTGATGAATACGAATAGTGTTTTTTCTGGGAAGCGTGTTCTGTGAGTAGAGATGTGATAGAAATAGTTTTTTTTGGGTAAAATTGAGTGATCTACACTCATCCTTAGGGTGTGTTTAGATTGTAGGAAAAAACACTGTAGCATAAGAAAAACACTGTAGCATTCGCTGTGAAACGTGTTTTGTGAGGGAGGAATAGTGAAAAGTTGGAATGAATAGTGAATAGTTGGAAATCTGAATATGGCCTTAGAGCAGTATAGTGGGATGCAATGAGCCGTCACAAACCAATGGAGAGGAGAGAGAAAAGAAGAGAGAATGAGGCGGGCGGCTTGCGATTCGGTAGCTCGAGCAAGCGAATACACTGATTGTGGGGCCAGAAACGTTACTCCGCTATTCGTTGTCATCTCTTCACGAGCATAGCAGGACATCATGAACACGGGCCCCGCAGCTGCCGCTGGGCGCAAGTCGCTGGCAGCGGGCGCAACTATTAGCGTGCAATTTATCATCTCGCCGGCGGATCTCTGCGGGATTGTGTCCTATCAACACAGGCCCGCCGGCGGATCTCTGCGGAATTGTGTCTCGCCGGCGGATCTCTGCAGGATTGTGTCCTATCAACACAGGCCCGCCGGCGGATCTCTACGGGACTATGTCCTATCAACACAGGCCACAGTTTGAACAATGCCTTGCTATCCACCAGGTGAGTTCAGTTTGGAAAAAAAACACTGTAGTTGATATTGAAAAACGTGTTATGGGAGTGAGAGAAATGTGATGAACGGAGAAAAATTGAATGAATAATATTTTTTATGTGGAACACGAAAAACTAAACGCACCCTTACTGGCGCCGTAGTGCTCACGCGTCTCCTGGCCTCACGACAAAAAGTAAATCCGTTTCAATGAATCAACGCTTCTACCAAATCCTCGCCGAATTGCTTTGACCACATCATCTATGGATTTTGACTTTCTTCGACAGCGAAACAAGAAATATTACGACATAAAACACTCATATTTATCATTATCAAAGATCATAATAAAAAACGGGTATTGAAATTTCCAAGAACCAGTATACCAAGAACAGAGCAATCAGAGTCAAGATTGACAAAGAACAATTATATCAACATTGATTCCTCCAATAGATAATTGATAAGATTCAAACCTCGATTACAACCATAAACACCTAGCATTAATTTAAACACCACAACCCAACTAGGCACAGGACAGAACCTAAACAGAAACTCCCCCTAATCCATCGGGAACCCTAGCTAGCATCAACAAGGACGCGGAAGGAGTCCGGCTTAGCCGCCGAAGCCGTAGAGGGTGCGGCCCTGGCGCTTGAGCGCGTAGACGACATCCATGGCGGTGACGGTCTTGCGGCGGGCGTGCTCCGTGTAGGTGACGGCGTCGCGGATGACGTTCTCGAGGAAGATCTTGAGCACGCCGCGGGTCTCCTCGTAGATCAGGCCGGAGATGCGCTTCACGCCGCCCCTCCTCGCCAGCCTCCGGATCGCCGGCTTGGTGATGCCCTGGATGTTGTCGCGGAGCACCTTCCTGTGGCGCTTCGCGCCGCCCTTGCCCAGGCCCTTGCCTCCCTTGCCGCGGCCAGACATGGCTTCTGCTTCGACGACGACGGCTGGAGCTGGCGGAGGCTCGGAGGATTCGACGAAGCTGTGGGGTTTGAAGATTTGGGGATTCCTGCGAGATGGGGATTGGGAGTGACGGGGGCGGGACTTTATAGGAGGGTGGGGCAAGGGGTTCGATCCGTGTGAATGTGGTGGCTGGATGCTGATTGGGTGGAGAGAGCAGGCGCGGATCGTTGACGTGGCAAAGCGGACGGGCAGATGCGCGTCGATGCGCGGGAGGTGGTAGTGCACCGTTGGATGCAGAAAGCAAGCACTGATTCGTTCGAAAGGAGAACCACGGATCGATGACGTGGCGGGGTGTTGCTACTGCCACGTGGAGTTGGCTTTTCACAGCAAATAGGCCTGTTTGGGTCGGTCTGTCGATCGCGAGTCCACTACAGAAACACAGGCCCTGCCGCGTAGGCAAGCCTATTGTATTGTGGTTTAGGCCTTGTTTATTTGGTGAAAAAAGTTGATGTTTTTTATTATAGCAATTTTAAACCCAAGATAAGAGTATTAAATTATTTAATTATAAACATAATTACAAAGATGGATGTAAAATTAAAAAAATATTAACCCTAATTAATTCATCGTTGAGATTATTTATTGCAGCATGACATTATCTAATCATGGCTCAAATAGTCTTAATAGATTCGTCTCGCAATTACACCGCTTACGTGTTTTTCTGTCGGTTATTCACATTTAGTACTTCTATTTTATATCCAAACATTTGGATTTTATGTAGCGATGAAATAATGACAAACTAAACAAGGCCTTATTTCACTTGACAGTTTATCACCCAAAGCCAAACCGACAATGTTACAATATGTACCTTCTTATCACACGAAGGTTTCGGGCGCATCCGGAGCTCGGAAGGTCTCCACCCATCACGCGGCTTAGCGAAAGGAGCTGGCATCCATCGCGCGGTTCCCTTCACGCGTGTGCCCGAACGCGGGCCCCACCGCGCGCCGACGACTGCGTCGTCGGTGTCTCCGCAAAAAATCGGCCGCTTCCAATTGCCTCGCCTGCGCGCGTGGGTAGACGGGGAAAAAAGGGAAGGCCGAACGGGAGGGAGCAACGACAGGCGGCCGACGGTGTGGGGAGGAGGCGCACAGCTCACGGAGAAGAAGAAGAAAACGATCCACGAATCCCCGATTCGAACCACAAATCCACGATTGGAACCAGAGCCGCGTTGCACAGTCGCCCCAACACCCGCGAGGCCTGCCTCCTCGAGCAGCCACGCACCAGACACACGACGCCGGCGCGACCTCCAGGGAGAGCAGAGGGAGAGAACGAGGCACAGCCAAATCGAAGGCAAACAAGCCAAATCGAAGACGGACAAGACCAAATCGAACACCAAAACAGCCAAATCGACAATCACGGAAGCCAAATCGATGAAGGGGAGGGGATGAAATCGAGATCCAACTGCACAAAATCATCAAATCAAGCTTGAACTAAACCAAATCGAGGTAGAACAAAACCAAATCGACACGCTGGCGACCTCGAGCACAAACCCACGAACAACAGAGAAGGGGAAGGGAACAAATCGAGCACAAATACAAGTCGTCGTCGCCAAGGGGCTGCCTCACCTCCTTCGCCGGCCGCCGGAGGAGCTCCTCGCCCCTCCCATTGTGTTCGGCGACGGCACGGGCTCAAGCTCCCAGGCGATGCGCCAGCTCCAACGCGGTGCTGTACGATTTCGTGGACAGCGGATCCCTTGCGTTGGAGCAGGACGGCGGCAGCCGGCAACATACGCGTGTCAAATCCCGCGCGCGCATCCCTTGCTCGCCCGCGAGCCGAGCATCCATTGGTAGGCCGCGCCGTCGAGGAAGGCGATGCCGCTGCCTTCGGCCTCCTCCCGGCGCCTGGAGCACCCATAGTAGGCGCATAGCGCAGAAAGGGAGCGCCGCACCGGCGTGGAGGCAGCAGCGGCTCCATCTGCTCGATCCGCTCGAGGCAGCAGTGCAGTGCCGGCTCCATTCGATCTGCTTGAGGCAGCAGCAGCGTGACTTGAGAGAGGGAGGATGCAGCAGAGGCGTGGACAAGAAAAGAGAGAGGGGAAGTCAGCAGTAATGCATCGCGTGTAGAAGAAAAGAGAGACTGGGAAACAGAGAGATCGAGATAGCTACAGAGAGGGAGGCGATTTTGAGAGAAAAAAAGAGATTTACTCATCCTCAATCGATTGAAATTTTGCAAATCCATCAATCACCCAAAAACTAACCTTCTTCTCCATCTCCGGCGAGATTCCGGCGAGCTCCGGCGAGGTTAGGGCTTCGGGGTTAGGGTTTCGGGGTTGCCGGGGGCAGCTGCTCACCGTCGGACCCTAGATGGAGCTCCGGCGGCAGCAGGCCGGCCCGGCGGAGGAGGTAGGCGGCGGGGCGGTGAGGCGCGGCAGCGGGGGCGCCGCCGGATTTGCAAGATTTGCAAGATTTCAATCGATTGAGGAGGAGACACTCCCAGAGATACATTTGTTGATGAAATTAACAATACTATGTCTACTGTACCATATCACCTATTCGTGAAACCATTTTTATATGAATATATTATACACATGCTTAACTAGGAGATTCATGCGAATTATTTGAATAAATATACCATGTATGGTTTTATGGAACCACCTAAATGGCTATAAAGATCAAATTGTACTGTATCACTATGATTTACATGTCAAGATATGAATTAATACTCTTACAAATAGCAAAAAAAACAGCAGTCGTCTAAACTATTGTACAAGCTATCTGTGTGTGATAAAAAGACAACAGCTGTCTAAACTTAGGCTATTTGCATAATACAAGTATTGCAAGGATGTCTGACAAATCTTTCCTCTCTGCCGCATCATGTATGGAAGTAAAAAAAATTACCCCACGGAAGATAGCTCGATTTTACCGTGAACTATTTGAACAGGCGTGGAAGTCTCCTAGCTGCAATTAGCTAGAACCGTTGGCCATGCAAGTGGAAGTTCCTCCTCTTTCATTCCTTTTAAATTTTCAGTCATACGAGTCTGATTATCTGTATCTTCTATGTTTCCTCTATTTTACAGCCAGAGTTGGGTTAACAATAGCTTAGGAAGTTCTGTATTCCCTATGTGCAATGATGTTGGATACCGCACAAAGATTTCCAGCGACTTAGGAGCTTCGTCGTCGCTCGGCTTATTGCTCTTCGCCGCGTGTCGCGGGGGCGCCTTTTTACCATTCCTCTACTAATCGTTTGTTTGGGCCTTGATCGGCGCGACCCGCTAGGCGCGTTGTCGGTGTGTAGCCAGAGTTTCTCTTTTGGGCCAGCACGTCGGCGGTGTGTGCCCGGTGGGTTTTTCTTATCTCGCGAAAAGAAAACAACAGGCTGCTGTGTCGATGTCTCGGCAAAATTTACGTGTCCACGCGTCCCCTCGCGCCCTCAGCCTTATCTTCGCCGCCATGTGACGCACTCACGCCAGGGCACGACCACACGATGTGGTCAATTTTACGCCCCCATCGCAGCGGTCCAGCTGAATAGCCTCCTATCTGAACCTCGCCCGCAACACCATACATTGCCGTTCATCTACATACATGAGCCACCGCCGGTGCCCGAGCGCGGCCGCGAGGTCGGTGCAGCCGCCGACGCCGACCTCAGCTTCCACAGCTCCGACGGCCGCACAGCGCTACATGTCGCCTGGGACACACGGATGTCGTCGACCTACTCCAGCACGGCGTCGACGCCGCCGTCGTGGGGCAGCAAAGTGTGCCTGCTTAAGTTTATGCTTCTCTTGAAAGAAAAAACCTTTTCCTTGCGTGGATGGGAAGCATTGGCATATTTTAAGATGGGCAGTTTGGTACTACGACGCTTATTTCTCACCTGTGCCTGATGCTTTGTATTGTTCATGTGGTCTGAACATTAGGTTCTTTCTTCAACATGGCTCCCATGGATGTCAGCAATGTTCATGTTCGTTGCTGATTATTATTAGATTGACTTGGCTGAGTTTGATTTCAGTAATGGTAATTGACATATCCAAGGTATGTAACTCTTTCTTTCACGAGAGCTTTTTACAAATTGATTGTCCCTGTTCCTAACAAGCATATAGACATACAGTTGGACCATAAATTCATACTATACTTTCTTTATCCAAAAATTTCAAACACGTCCCATCCGAATCCATGCATCTCAAAAAAGATAAAAACTCATTTGATAGTTTGACTATAATCCACAGCCTCTCTGCCGGTCATGTCTCAAATATACAAAACCCCATTCAACCAACCAAATCTCACACTTTCTATCTACATGTAGATTAATTAAACTAACCAAAACAGGATGACCAGAGTACCCTGCCATGAAAAAGGCAAGAGAGATGAAGACCACCTCGACGAAATCAGAGATCCACAATTATGCAGGCATGCAGCACAAGGGAAAAAAATTACCTCCTTTTTAAACGCTCTTCAGCACAGAACACAGACAATGCCGTCTCCTGCTCTCACGAAGAACCAATAATTAAAGCCGGACCTCCACAACCACAACAGGTTCGGACCAAGCGAAAAAGTAGAACTCAAATTCTAAATACATAGCCTAAACACACAAAAACAACAAAGACCTATCCACACGACAACGCCTCATACAGACACAAAGAAACACAAACAACGCCAAGACACCACCACACAGGTTCCCAGCAACCACATACACCGGTTCGAACTCTAACAAATGACGACTAACTACACAACACAACCTACCGGCGCAGCGAAGCGCGCCAGCTTATCTAGTATACTTACTCCACACTTGTACAAAACTATTGCCAAACCGCCAAAGGTTACAATATACTAACTCCATACTTGCACGGAAACTATTGCAACTGTGCTCTAATTCACTGCTCAGCTGACATATTTTCACTTGATTGTTCACAAGTGGCGATGTGCATTTAGGATTACTACGACAGTTGCCCTCGACAACACGCAGTGACGCAGATGGTTTCTCTGGCTAGTTAATTCCAGCTTTACCATGTCGCGACAGAACAGGTCCCGTCAGTTCAGGCAAGTTGCGTTAAAAGTAGTAGTGATTAGGCGCTATCAAAATGCTGCTTAGTGCTACAATAGAGTTCTTTTGGCAACTCGAGGGGTACAGAGTACAGACAAGGTATATCCTCGTTCTTGCATCCGTGAATCGACAAATCTTTGTAATCAACGGTCATACATATCTATCGAGTGCATCCGAGCCGGTTCAACAATTCTTTTTAGCCCACGGTTTTATGCTGCGTCTTTGCATTTTTTTTCTCTAACCGAAGCGTGTTTCATCACAAGCAGGTGTCGAGTGTCAACAGCTCGACGCGACGCGTACGTACGCTCACACAACCCTCCAGGGGCCAAAGGCCAGGGCCAGAACGTGACCGGCAGGCCAACTCGCGCTCCGTACTCGCGAAAACGTTGAATACTCTCCTTGGCGTCGCAGACTCGCAGTCTGGCGAAGTCGTACTGATATCCCTTGCGTGAACCTCGGTGGAGCCATCTGCAAAACGTTGGAGGCAGTCTGATAGCTGGTTTAGATAAAAAAAAATTGATGATAAATTGGTGTTTACTGTGAGAGTGACACGATTATCAGCAGTTAAGTTGGTAGAAAATTGGAAACCGGTAACCAGGCGTCAGTCGACACAGACGATTCCTCCGGCCATCCGGGCAGCCAGCTCTGTCGCCAGCCCTGCCCCTGAGCCCTGAGCCATGCCGTGAGCGCGCGCCGTGCGTCGTCGTGCATGCAGCACAAGTGTACAGCGTGCCGTGCAGCGTCACCGGAACCATGCATGCAGCACGCGAGTACCCTTGCGCTCTTGCTGTGCCTTGTCTGTATAAGCCCACGCGGGTACGCATGCCATGCCACCGACACAGGACATAGGACCGCTGCAGAATTGGTTCCACCATTGTCGCCCACCACCGCAACACGTGCTGGTTCTGCACCACGCTACCAGTAGTGTCGCTAGAGACGAAAGCGGTATGGATATTTTCCATCCGACCGACCGACTGAAGGCCTAAAGCCTTAAATGGTACAGTCCGTGTCCGAACCGAAAAATAAATATCCGACTGTATCCGTATCCGCATAGCAAAAGTTGAATGTCTATTGCAGATATATAATGTATATCAATATCCGATACCTATTCGACATATTTTGTACTGTCCGTATCTTAATCCGATCCGGTAAAAAAATAAATATCGGTATTCGTATCCGGGTATATCCGTCCCTATCCGATCCCTTTTCATACCTAAGTGTGGCCATGCTTTTCAAAATAAGATGAGAGTCATGTTGAGTATACTACAGCGGCTAAAGGTTTCAATCTCTCACTAAATTTTGCACAATACAGCTAAAAATTCATGTTTGCCCTTCTTCAAACAATGTATGATTTGCCATAAACTTGCATAACATCTCACATTTCATGCAACAATCATGTGCATTACAACGCTACAACATGTCATTGTACACCTAGCATTTTAGGATTGATTCATATCACCTAACTTCTTTTTTTTCTTTCATCACATGGGCACACCGAAATTTCTTAATAAAGAGGAACCTATTCCACATTGTGTCCTACCAGCAAACGCATAATAATAAAAATATTGAGCTTGACACATACTTATAGCGAGAGTCCATTGTTGGTTATTGAATACCTCATGAGCTTGGAATCCTTACCGATACTGCTAATTACTTCATTTTAGCAATGCCATCTTTGCTCACATTCACTATGTAAAAAAGTTGCTTACAACTTGGACCATAGTCATTGTTTCTTGTGTATTGGTTTGAACCTAGTAATGTTTATTCACACACTTAATGAGAAAATCATGAGTATTGCAACCATACAACGTACAACTATTAACTTAGGTATAAACATTTGTCATTTATCACTTTCTAGATTACCCCCAATAAAGTGAAACCCCTCATCATCGGCATAGTTGCTCTAACAAAACAGATGACAAAAAATGCTATAAGTATGTACCTTTATTTTTGGAGAAAAGAGAACTTTGCTTGTACTCATGTTTAAATTACTAAAAGCTTGGACCATACTCCCTCCATCTCAAAAGATATGTCGTTCTAGGTGTCTAGATTCATAGTATCCTCTACGAACCTGAACAAGTGATTCTCTAGGTTTATAACATCTTCAATAAATTTGATAAAAATCAAAATGTAAGTATTTTGGGATGGGGGAGTAATCTATTGGGCATATTACACTCCACGCGAAAAATCACGAGCATCGCTACAATACAACATTCAACTATGACCATAACTATAGTAATCATTTACAACTATTTAGATTACCCTTAAGAAAAAAAGGGAAAATCATCATCAGCGTCGTTCTAAATAAACAAAATAGGTAGCAAAAGGAGCCAAATACCTGTATTTCTTTTAGAGCAAAGAAAACTTTTCTCACACTCGTCTTGTTGAAAATTGTTAAGAGCTCGAACCAAGATAATATCTTCTCGCACGAAACCATTTGAATCCCGGGATATTTTCATACCATTGCTAAACATACTTGTAGGATCTCATTTTTTTCTTAGAAACGTTGCGCCTTTGCGCAATGTGTGATCTGTCCTAAGGCGTAAAGCAAGAAGCCATATTTTAGATGAAGGTCACATGTATCGCAACAGTACAAAATACAGCTCGGAATCCAACTATACATGATTGTTATTTATCGCTGTTTCGCGCCAACACTCGTGTGCATTGATCCGTGTATATTACAGACAAAAAGATGGTTAGGATTCTAAGTTTACAATCCAGGCCGTTGATCCTGGGCATGTGCCATTGCGGGAAAATCACAGCCATCCACGCAGGCCTACAGCTCGGCAAAACCTGTCCTCCACGCCGCACGCTGCCGTGGCACTCAACCGGGCCCACCGACCCCTCCTCCCCATATAAGAGGCCCTCTCCTCCTCCACCGGCTCCTTGGTGTTGTCCTCTCCATTTTTCTCCTCCTCTCGTTTTTGCGTTTAGGCCCCTGGGGAGGCAGGGATTCCGGCCCCGGTCCCTCTCCCCGGCCCTCCCTCACCGCAGCTCCGATCGAGGTTGCAGCGTCAGGTAAGATCCTTCTGACCCGCTTCTCGGATGATATCAACTTGCATTTCACCTCGTTCGCGCGCTGTCGGTTTTAGATTTCATCTGTTTCGGCGAGGAATTGAGCTAGAAGCTAGAAGCGGTGGGTTGGGGAGTTGTTGTGGCCTCTTGGAGACAATCCATGGCAGGATTTGGTGGAAATCTAGGTTTGCGGGGTGGATTTTGGTGCCAGGAACTCTTGGGACGGAGATTGTGGCCGTGGTTAGCTGAAAGGGAACTATGTTTGGGAGAAGGTCCTAAACTGGGTGGGGTTTTAAGCCTACAGTACAGTGAAATTAATACACCAGGTCGGGCAATTGTTGCTTCAAAAATCTTATATGGGCTTGAAATAGTAGGTAACACTAGTTATCGATTTTTTTAATATGTTCGGTAAAAAAACGGTTAATATGCAATAATGTTTTTTTTCCTGTTGGCTCTTCTGTTTTTTTTCTCTAAATTTAGCTCTAAACTTTTCGTTTAATAATCATTAGTTGAAATCAGGGGTTCTGACTTCTGACCAGGTACCTATGTTGGTGTGGTTGGTGTGAAAAAAAAGATAGGCAGTGGATTATCTTCTTACAGAACTTCTCCAGTGATGTAGCTATCTTCTTTTTAAGTTGCATTTTGTGCCCTGTGGTTGCAGGAATGGGAAATCAGTGCCAAAATGGGGCCTATGGCAATTACAACAACCACAACCGATTTCAGAGTGATCGGTTAGCTTCAAGGTACGATGATGGGGACGATACTGAGGATTGCTACTTGGGGTCATCAAGGTCCAGTATCGCGGATCTTATGCATCAAGGACTAAGAAGAGCGTTAACATCTATCTCTGTGCTTGGTCAAAAGACTCCTAATGTAACTGAGCATTATACCCTTGGCCGGGAGCTTGGGGAAGGTAAATTTGGGACAACCTACCTCTGCACTGAGATCAGTACTGGGTGTCAGTATGCATGCAAGTCCATCTTGAAGAAGAAGTTTGTCAACATGCAAGATATTGAGGATGTGCGCCGCGAGATCCAGATAATGCACTATCTTTCAGGCCAAAAGAATATAGTCACCATCAAGGATGCATATGAGGATGAGGAGGCCGTGCATATCGTGATGGAGCTCTGTGAAGGCGGTGAGTTATATGACCGGATTACGAAGGCAACTTGCAGTGAGCAGAAGGCTGCAGAGCTTATGAGAATTATTGTTGGCATCATAGAGAACTGCCATTCACTTGGGGTCATGCACCGGGATCTGAAGCCAGAAAACTTCCTCTTACAAGATAAAGATGATGACTTGTCGATAAAAGTAATAGATTTTGGTCTATCTGTGTTCTTCAAACCAGGTATTATATTTCTTAAGCACAATACGTCATGCTGTTTGTATGCTAACTAAAGAACTTGTTAAGTGATACTTCACTGATGTTTCGAGCTAGGTTGTAGATACCTCTAATGCAAAGACTCTGTCAGCAAGTCAAGCATTGTGTTTGCTGTTGCTTGAACAGAATGGAGTAGTATAGATATAGTTTTTCCTCCTTGTATGGTTCTTTTCCTTACTGATTCAACTCTAGCCACCTTTGATTTATGTTGGCATGTACAACAGTACAAGAATTCCAGATTTTTTTTATGTTTCTTTTCTGAATACGGAGTTGCAAAATCTCAGGTGAGGTTTTCACTGAAGTAGTGGGAAGCCCATATTACATTGCTCCAGAAGTACTGCAGAAGCATTATGGACCCGAGGCTGACATATGGACAGCTGGAGTGATACTCTATGTATTGCTAAGTGGTACACCGCCATTTTGGGCAGGTCTATTATCTGGACATATATTTAGAGTTTTACTCCACTGCCTTTTTCTAAATGGGCTAAATGACTCGTTTTGTTCTGTACCAGATACACAAAGAGGAGTATATGACAAAGTTCTGGATGGGCATTTTGATTTAGAATCAGAACAGTGGCACAGGATATCAGACAGTGCAAAGGATCTGATAAGAAAAATGCTATGCCCATGTCCATCGGAGCGATTAAAAGCCCATGAAGTTCTAAGTTAGTATTGTTTAGATTTTTTTCAACATTACTTTCCTCATTCCAATGCCTTAAACCCATGTGTCCTGCTTTCCTGTATAATGATTTCAAACCATTTTTATTCTCAGAAATTTCAGAGTTACTATCATAACATCAAAGAGTTGATAATATTACTTGTTTACAAATTAATATTGCTTTCTTTCTAAAATGCTCAGAGCATCCCTGGATGTGTCATAATGGAGTGGCTACTGATCAAACTCTAGATGCAACTGTTTCTTGTCTGAAGAAGTTGTCTGCAACAAATAAGTTAAAGAAATTAGCTCAGGTATTTTCTTAAAGTTTTCACGTGCCATTGAAAAGTTATTTTTATTGTTCAGTTTATCAGCATGGTGAAGCATTAGGTAGATTTTTGAAAATGTTTGGAGAGGTTGCTTTTGTATTACTTATTTACTTTTCTCCACCATGGATCCTTATTTTGAAATAATAAAAGGTTCTCTAGTATTGCAATATGCAACCTGATATGAAAGGTTGAAATCAACCTATTTGATGTAAATCATGGAAAGATCAATCTTCTTGAAATCATAATGCTCTACTTGGTTTCTGTTTTTTTTTGGTTATCCTAGTTTTCAGAAACCTATCATCATTAATGTTGGTCTATGCACATTTTGTGTGTTATATGCTTCAAAGCTCAGAGAGTAATTTGTTCATTGTTCACCATTTGATCTAATTGGTCTGAGCTGCCATTCTTGGTTGATTCAGATGTATTTCCATGGTGTGTATCGGGATGGCAATACAATATCATATTTCACTTGTTTTCTAAATTGTTTTTTGTTTGTTTGTAGTAATTTCTCTAATTGCTTCATATTCAGGTTATCGTTGAGCATCTTTCAGAGCAAGAAATTGTTAGGTTAAGAGAAATGTTGGAGGCAATGGACACTGAAAATGGAGGCGTGATTACTTTAGATGAGCTTAAAAAAGGGTTGAGAGGATGCTGCTCAGTGTTTAAGCAGACCGAGATTAATGGTTTAGTGGAAGCGGTAAGTAGCTACTGTATGAATAGAAAAGTAGCAACATATGGAGTACCATTTTTTGTTTTTGCAGTAGGGTTTTCAAATACTTTAGACATCATAGAAGCAATACTAGTACTGATATGCCGTTCAACATCCTACTGATTTGGTTCTTTGAACAAAAATGAGATATTACATACCTGTTTTCATTGTTCCATTCTACTAAGACCATGGATTGAGGACCATGATGGCCCATGAACTTAGTGGAAAAAGCAATGAAGGATGTCTTTTTAGAATAATCCTTGTGTTTTTTAATATTTGATATTTAGGGCAAGCTAATTAGTTCAAAAGGTAAACTAATTGGCTTATCCTAAATGGCATGTATTTTGAAAAGGAGGAAGCGCATCATTGCAGTATAACATAGCTTGCATGTATAGTAAAATACCGTTAGTCTTGTAGAAATAATTTTGGATATTTAACTCTTAAGCATTCTATTTCAGGCTGATATTGACAACACCACCAGTATCAATTGGGAGGAGTTTATTGCTGCCGCAGTACTCCTTAGGGAAATAGAGCACAAAGAACACTTGATGCCAGCCTTTACATACTTTAACAAAGATGGAAGTGGTTATATCACTGTAGAAAAGCTTCAGAAGCCTTGCGTGGAACAAAACATGGGAAATACTTTCCTTGAAGCTATAATTTTGGAGGTTAATCAAAACAATGTAAGTCTACCTTTTTATTCCTTACTAAAGTATGAGATTGGTGGATTTTAAGAAGTTTATGGCAAAGAATGATCTTAGCGTTTTTGTAACATTATTCTGTTTTCCATATGTGAAAAAAGTGCATTGGTGTCCTGAATGAATTCACGTTTGGAACTGCCTTAAATGATAAGAGATGAAAAACTGACGAGGTCATGTGTGGCACTTGCGCTATTACAGTTTGCCGTCCTAATGCCAATACCAAAATGCCCTCGTTTCTGTTTTCTAGAAATGGTAGTGTTACAAGTGCCTTTGTAGTGTTGTAAGGAAACAGTGCTATCCTGTTATATGAGGTTTGATTTATATTAAAAAATATGCTGTTTTTTTATATGTATGGTTGATTTATATCAAATTCAGGCATTGTTTTGTCAAGACTCATAGCAATATGTATAGAAAGCCAAAAAAAAGGCATGTAGAAAAAATCCCCACTGAAAATCTGATGTGTAAACTTCTCATTCTGTAAATTTTCAGGATGGCCAGACCAATTATCCTGAGTTCGGCACAATGATGCAAAGCAACAACTCTGAACTTGGGTGGCAAACAATGGAAAGCAGCATGAATGTACCCCTGAGGGAGGCACCCCAAGTTTACTGATGTTCCTGTTGTGCAGTGATAGCTGATAGATACCGTTCTCTTCGGCTCCTGGCGTGGTTCCTCAAAACTCTTGGGCAAGGTTTGTGAATCAAGGAGGAGAGAACATAGTCTGAATAGTTGAGCAGTGGTCGAAGGCTGGCTAATACTCTAGAAATACTGGTAGTGTAGGCGCGTGCTGTATAAGAACAAAGCTATGGTCGTCATATATGTATCAGTAATTGGCTTGTTTGCTTGGCACCCTGCTATCTAATAGTAATAGATTAATATATCAGTAATTGGTTTGTTTGTTTGGCACCCTGCTATCTAATAATAGATTAATATATTAGTATAATGATGCCATCCTTTTGCTGCTTTGTTGTGGTCAACAGAGTGATGTTTCGATCGTGTTTATCTACCTGAGGTTAGGAGGAAGCAATGAGCAAAATTAGCATCTTTCCAGCCATGTCTGAAGCCCCCCAACCTGATGTAATCTGCAAGCCACTCTGGAGGAACCAGCTTACAGATTGATCAGGTTAGCCGGGGGTGGACCGCGGGTGGTGACTGGTGAGGTGAGGTTCAATTGATTAGTGCTAATACGCGCAGGCGCAGGTGACTGGACTGTCTGGTGAATTGGTCCATGTGAACTGATCTTGATCGTTTGTGTGCGAATGGTACATGGCACGGACGCACGGTCCAGCAGAAGGCCTTGTGTTTGGGGGAAGCACATGTTGGTGGGTGATCGCGATCCCATGGCAGTATCACGTCCTGGCGCCGGGACGGCGTTATAGAAAAGCGACGGGCTGGGCATGTGGCCGTGACTAACCTGGAAGACCGTTCGCTGAGGCCGTGAGGCGGTGCCGGAGTCCGAAAGCGGCGGACCGGCGCCGAGCCGAGCGCGCGCCCTGCTGCACCAGACTGTTCTCATGTTCTGCTCTGCGCCAGGCGCCAGCTAACAGCAAAGGAGCAGAGGCACGGGCTAGATGGGCCAGCTTGGCTTGTTGGCTTCTTGTTTGGCTGGGCTGGGGGAGGAAATCTCCCTTTTGACAAGCCGCCGAGCTCGGCCTTGTACCATGGGGCCTGTTCCTGGTTTGCAGCCAGCCGAACAGGGCCATGGCCCTTTTTCCCCTGTAATCACGGTGTTAAATTCTATGTTTCTGGACTAAATTTTCATGGGAGTTGGGAACACGGCAAGTTTATAAATCACTCTAATAATCCATTGTCTCTCCACTGGTTCAACCTATTGGCGCAAATCTCAATCGAAAACCAAAGCATTGAGGATGGTGGTGCTGACTGTCCATTCCAACTTCCAAGCACCTAGTGCTCCTTCGTCAGATCACAAATATAAGTTTATCATAGTTATCTAAGGTCATCTCTCATTACCTTTGACTATCAGTAATTTAGTATCTAAAATTTATGTAAATAGATTTAACAATGTTGATATCGTTAGATTTATTACGTAAAATACTTTGACATTTAAGATACTACATTGTTAGTTGAAGATAGGGCGGACTCGACCTCGTGGCCCAAACTAAACCAAAACAACTCAGATCCAGTAGTGGCAATAGCCACTGCAACTTATAGCACTGCACGCGATCCGCCGCGTTACGTTGGCACGTCCGATTCCACAAATTTATCGCTGCGTGATCTCCCATGTCGTCAAGGGCGTGAAGGCATCGCAGCGTATTTATAGTTAGCCACGTCTTTTCACCTGTAGGCGAGTGTAACTGTTTCTTTCCCTGATTGCAGCGTCAGATCAACGATGGACACGACCATCCCACTTGAAATTTCTCGTTGAGACGACTCATGAACGAATACACGAACAAAAGTCAATCAAAGGTTGCATAGTCTAATACCACCATCGCATCTCGACATGATCAGCTCACCTGTTTCTCCCACCGGAACGGCAAACGAATAGCGAAGGAAATTGTGGTTTGGATGCTGTTCCGATCCACGGCAAAGAATACAACAGGTGGACTCGAGCCAGACCAGCCATCAGCTGCAAGCTCGCTCGAGCACGAACGTGCACCCGCGTCCAGGGTACGGACGTGCCGCGCTGGCTAGTCCGCTGGTGTACGTGTAAACGGAAGCCCTCGTCTCTTTGGCAACTTTGCACGGCGAGATCCGGTCGGCTCGACGACGGCGACCGGTTCCCATCTGGAAGCTCGCAGACAAGACGACACGCTCACAGTTCCCACCCCAATAGTTCTTGTCGTGGCGAGAACGGCCTACACGCAGCCAAGAAAACAGTAAAACAGGCGATGTCGCCTTTGTTCGATCTCTCCTCTTTCCCGGCCGGCCGGCGTCATTTTCCTCCTGCATTAACGCCGGATCACATCAACTTTGCTTTGCCCTTTATGCCCCGATGGATCGGTCACACGAAGCCCGGCCGGGCAGGAGGAGTGGCCATGACCATCTTCCATCAGGCACCAAAACTCTCGTGGCTTCAATTCCATCACTCGCTCGCCGTGCGCGCTAGTGTGTGTGGTGTGGCCACCCTCTCGTCCCGTCGTCTTCCTCGTGGATATGCGACAGCCATCGAATCGAACCGGCACCGAGGCGCACGGCGCCATCGCCAGCCGTCGATCCGACCAACGACGCGTCGGAGCCGTCGGATTTGGAGACTGGAGAGAGTGTGTCTCGGCAGACCGGGGCGTGTACTTCTGGTGTTTGGTAGGTAGGCTTTCCGATTTCAACCCTTGGCGCGTTCGCGCCAACACGGCAGCGCTAAAAGCTACCCCTGCCGAGGAGGCGATCGAGGACGCACGTACGCTCCACGAGTTCCCGGTGGCCAGCGCAAGTAACCCCAGCAGAGAGCAGACAGCGTATGCACCAGCGAGTGCGACCGTGCCAGTCGAGTTCGTTCGATCGATCGCATGGCCGTGTCCGGCGGCGAGGGCGCTCCTCCTCCGGCGAGCTCCGGCACCAGCCTCAGCGACTACCTCAATCGCCCGAACGCCATCCACCGCCGCGCCGCGTCGCTCGCCATCGTCCGCTCCGTCGCGACGGACGACGGCCCGCGCGTCGTCGATGGACCCGGCCGGGATGACCGGAGGGCTCAGTCCTCTCGCCGCCGCGTCTCGCTGTCCTCGCTGTGGCGCTCTAGCAGGGCACCGCCGGCCTCCGAGACGGTGAAGGCGGCCGTTGACTCGAGGAGCACCGCCGCGCCGGAGGGTGACGAAGGCAAGAATACTAGAGCGTCGGCGTGGCGTAGCTGGAAGCCGGTGCGCGCGCTGGCGCATCTCGGGAAGCGCCGCGCGGGGTGCCTCTTCTCCGTCGAGGTCGACTCCGTCCGCTCCCTCCCGGCCTCCATGGAGGGGCTCCGCCTCGCCATCGCCGTGCGCAAGGCCGAGACCACAACCAGGGACGGCGCGGCGGTGCAGACCATGCCGTGCCGGGTGCGAGGCGGCGCGGCGGAGTTCGACGAGACGCTCTTCGTCAGGTGCAACCTCTTCTTCACCGGCGGCGCGGGCACCGGGAAGCCGCTCAGGCTCGAGCCCCGGAGGTTCGCCGTGTCCGTCGTCGCCGTCGAGGCCCGGGGAGCCCTTCGTCTGGGCAGCCACACCGTCGACGTGTGCTCGCTCGTGCTCGACTCCATCGCCAAGGTTAGCTCCGGCGAGGGACGCCGCGTCAGGTGGTTCGACAGGACGTTCGCGCTCACCGGCAAAGCGGCCGGCGGGGAGCTGCTGCTCAAGGTTGGGTTTCAGCTCATGGACGACGCGGGGCTCAGCCTTTATTATTACACGCAAGCGGAGGACGCGGTGACGGCGGACGTGTCGTCTCCGGCCTCGTCGTCTTCGACCTCTCGCGCGAGGGCTCACAACAAGAATTCCTTCAGTATCTCAAGCAGCATGCCCAGGCTTTCACCGTCGGACGCTGCCATCTCACCTTCCATGAGGGCTTATAAGCAGCTTCTCGATAGGCTTCGCATCGATGAGAATGGAGGAGATTCCTATCCTGCAAGGTCGTCTCTGATCGTACCGCGGAAGCCCGCCGATGATGAGCTCTCTGCGTTATCCACCACCACCGACGCCGGGGACGTGTACGGCCTCCCGGAGTACGAGGTCGTGGACAAGGGCGTTGAAACGGTCAAAGAGGTCGTCCATTACCAGGCTCAACGCGACGTGCTGCGGGAGCTCGACTCCATTGCCGAGCAGATCGAGGCGTTGATGACCAACGCCGGTGGGAACAAGTCATCCAAGGCGGCGGTAGAACATCAGCATCAGCAGAGCCTGGACGCAGACGAAGAAATGGTGACTGTGGAGTTCCTTAGGAAACTCGAGGCGGCAGAAGATGATCACAAAAAGAAGCTCAAGCAGTCCGTGACGACGACGCCAAGAAGCCAGTCGCCGTCGCCAAGGACGAAGGCGTCGCCATCTCCGCCCGTGGTGCCGGATCTGGGCCAGGGCATCGGCCCTGCCGTGCAAACGCGTGACGGTGGGTTCCTGGTGTCCATGAACCCGTTCGACCTCCCACTGGCGAGCAGAGACGGTCCCCCGAAGCTCGCCATGCAGGTGTCGAGGCCGTTCGTGCTGCCAGCGGGCGCCATGGCGGCGGCCACCGGCTTCGACGTGCTCCAAAAGATGGCCGCGGCGAGCGGCGGCGCCGACGAGGTCCGGCGCAAGCTGGCGTCGCTGGGCGCCATGGACGACATCACGGGGAAGACGCCCGAGCAGGTGGGGTTCGAGGGCATCGCCGAGGCGGTCATCGGTGGGCGGCGCACCACCGAGGGCGCGAGCTCGAGCGCGGCGCGGTCCGTGCGTCTCGTCCGGAAGCTCGCCGCGGCCTTGTCCGAGGGCCGCGGCGAGCGCGTCTCCACGGGGATATGGACCGCCGGCGACGACCCGGAGACGCTCGAGGAGGTGCTCGCCTTCTCCCTGCAGAAGCTCGAGGCCATGGCCGTCGACGCCCTCGCCGTCCAGGCCGAGATGGCCGACGAGGACGCGCCGTTCGAGGTGGGGGCCGCCGCCGCGGTGGACACGAGCTCGAGCGTGTTCGACGCGCTGGTTCCCTGGGACGAGTGGTCCGAGTCCGGCGGCTCGTCGGACGGGCGCGTCACGGTGGTGGTGGCCATTCAGGTGCGCGACCCGTCGCGGAGGTACGAGGCGGTGGGCGCGCCGATGGTCGCCGTCGTGCAGTCGGCGAGGCTGGTCGGCGGCCACGGCGCGCCGGGGAGGTTCAAGGTGCGGAGCCTGCACGTGGGGGGCGTGCAGGTGGGGTGCCACGCTTCGGGCGGCGGCGGAGGGAGCGCGAGCTGGGGCGCGGAGAGGCAGAAGCTGACGGCGATGCAGTGGTTGGTCGCGCACGGCGGGCCGGCGCGCGCCGGGAAGAGGGCGACGACGACGCCGAAGGCGCGGGGGCGGGGGAGGGTGGAGCGGCGGCCCGACGTCGTGTGGAGCCTGTCGTCGCGGGTGCTCGCCGGGATGTGGCTCAAGACGGTGCGGAACCCTGACGTGAGGGTTGGCGCCAGCAGCAGCAGTACGTGAGGTCATCTATAGGTAGCCTGCAGCAGTGCAGCGTGAGTACGTACATGCGGCGTGACTGCATGAGCGCATCGAGGTAGTAGAATCCATGGTGTATCAACATTCCAGTGGTATAAGTATGTAGACGTACGTGTGAGATCAGTGTTGTAGAATTATCAGTTTGAGCTGTAATGTTGCAATTTTTACATCGTTGTATGTCAATTTTAGGCGTTCATGTGTGTTGTGGCTAGTGGTTTGGATCAAAATTTCAAAACCTGAAAATGGGCACACCAATTAATCAGACTAGGCAATCCTTTTGTGTTTAATGCGTGCATAATTTTTTTTTTTTGCAAATCACACGGTACGGACGCAGACATTTATATACACGCACAATGCGTGCATAATTTATTCACGACTAACTCTAAATGAGTTGGGCCGGACCAGGATTTTTGCTCACGTCTAAGGCCAATGTCGTCGACAGCGCCACGAGCGGCATTTGAAACCCTAAAGCCTACAGCCCGGACCATAATCCTTCTGCCATTCTTTTTCCTGCTGCAAGGTGCGCGGCTGTGCACCACGTTTTCCTCTTCGGTTGCGTGGAGGATTGGGAGCTGTGACAAAAATCAGTCAGCCTAAACACAACCATCTTCATGAACAAGAATAATACAAAGATCGGAATATGCTAAAGTTCGGCCCTCAAGCCCAATAAAGAATGGGCCATGTCTGAAGCCCACTCAGTTCGTGCTGGTGGATTCGCATGTCCTGTACTACTTTCCGCTGGAAAACACGCAGTAGTAGCTGGTGATAACACATGTGTGTTCATATGAAAGAAAGAAAAAATATTTTTTTTTTCTGGAACGTGTGTTATGTAAGGGGATGAATAGAAAAAACGAAAAAAGAATTTTTGGGAATACGTGTTCTGTGAAGAGATGAATAAAAAGTAAAAATACTTTTTAAAACGTGAACACAGCCATGACGCCAGAGCGATGTCACTGCACTGTTGTTCGGTTTCCTTTGTTTGTTGAGAGTCTAGCGGTGAGCGGTCACTGTTGTGCAGTTACAGTGGTACTCGTATTGTCGTATAGACCATTCAGGAGCGTAGCGACTGTTCCGCGTCCTTCAGCTCACGTTGCTCTCAGATACGTGGCGGCCGGCTCCTAGAAAGCGACCTCGGGGGCTCAATCATCTTGCCTGGAAGCATTATCGGAGATACTACTCTTGGTTGCAAAAATTCATAAACCTTTTTGCTGTTCATCGTACATCTAAGGGACTGATTGGTTCAATGTCAAAGATTTGGCATACCACTATTTTGACAAGCCAAAATCTATGAAAAAAATATACCATCATTTTAGTAAGAAAATATAAAAGGTGGGACAACTTTTGGCCTCAAATCAAGTAATGGCTCAAGAATGGGCATACCTACAATTTGGTATGCCAACATTTTGGCACTAAACCAATCATCCCTATTGCGGCGACTTGCGCCAAGAAAAATTGCACCTGGACTTCTAGTCTTCGGAAGATCTCCGGATTTGCGCTGCGATCAACGAGCGCCCCGACTTTTTTTTATTATTTAGTCTTTTTAGCTTTCTTTTCCCACATTTAGGTCTCTGAGAAAACGATATCCAGCTTTGGACCAAGAGGTCAACGCCATGATTCACGACGCCGAGGTAACACGTCACGGCGTCACAAATCACGACGTCGAGATATCTATGCTATTAAATAAATCATCTGAGGTGGCACCAACGTGGTGGACCGCAACGCCGTCATATATGCGCTCCACCGACCGAGCTCGCTCCCTGATCGAGGCATCGAGCTGTTGCTCTGACGACACGCTGCATGCACAGGTTTGCTTGCGTTGACCAGCTGCGTCGCATACAGCATACAACTACTCGCATGGCACTGCAGTCCGCACAGTGCCGGCCTGCCGCGCGTCTGCCGGGTCAAGCGACGCTTGCTGCGTGGACGGCCTAGCTAGACAGCTACTCCTACACTCCGTAGCTCCTGCCGTCTACTAGTCTGGACAGAGCTCTGCGTCTGCATGGCTGTATAGTCTCCACTCTTCCATGCTTTTGCGTGCGCAAAGTAGAAAGGAAGATCTAAAGCACAAAATTAATCAATAATATCCCATAATAAATATATAATTTGGGTGATAAAAATTGATGTGATTAGATTTGTCTAAAATACATAAAATGTAGCCTCATTTATTTTGTATCACACATTTATAAATTATTAATACAACAATCATTGGTCAAGTCTTGTCCTGATAATGGACTGAAATCATCTTTGCAATAAGAAAGAGAAAGATATTTACTCCACACACTTGCATGCACATGCACATGGCATTGACTCTTCGACTGGCTAAAGCTATAGCTTGGCGGCCGGACCGGCAACGGCAAGAACAGAAGGCGTGCATGCGGAATTGCAGAATGCTTTCTAAATTTTTTTTTTCTTTTTCTATTCATCTCCTTACATAACACGTATCCTAGAAAAAAAATACTTTCTTTCAACCTCAACTAAACACAGCATAAACACAGCATAGTATTTTTCTTTTGAAACAATGACAGGAGCGAGTACTGTTTGCAACTAGCTGGGGACTACTGCAGGGCGCCACGCAGGTGGTCAACAAAGCAAAGCACGCAAAGCCTGCAAGCTGTTAGAATATTTGGGTCTGGCCCATTATTCTAGTTAGTCTAAAGGATTACAGCCTACTTTTTATGTTATAGTTATTATGGTCAAAACCATACTTGTAATGGAAAAGAACTCTGCTCGGACTGGAAAAGAACCCTGGCAACGCTACGTACGAGTCACAGGGTTGATTCTGCAGAGAACCCTGTGGGTCGCAGACAACCCTGGGGGTTCTCAAAGAACCCTGGCGCTTCTCAAAGAACCCTGGCGCTGGCCTGAGTCTGAGCCTGACTTGCGTGCGGGAGGGATCTCCCTGTGCTGGTTATGGAAACTGAAGACGCGGTAATTGGAAGAGCAGATTATGGCAATCACTGATACCATAATTCAGCCTTCCATAATTCAGCCTTCCATAACTCAGCCTTCCTGATTCTCTCCCGTCTAGGTTCATCCTCTCGTCTCACCCAAGGGCTATGAATAGAGAGAGCCATCTTCTCCTGTGGTACAGAGTTTTTGGAGTCCATTACTTCTCCTCCTTCCTCTGCTGTAAATCTGCCTCCCCATCGCCGGCGCTGCGCGCACACCACCGGCGAGAGCAGGTGCCTCCGACACCATTGCCTCCTTGAGATCCTGCTCGGGATATCGGGGCAATCAGGTTTCTGGGGAGCGTCTCTACGCGACTGCTCGCCCAGAACTGTTACGTCTTCACCGGCGTACGGTTCACCGTCCTGGGGACTCCGCCGCCGTCGAACGACTACACTGCGCCTCGTCTTCTTCCTGCACGACTCCGGCGCTCGGACTGCACTGCGTCAACGGATCTTCCTGCATCGAATCTGTACGACTACTTCGAGCAAGGCCAGTCGAGAAATATCATGAGTACAGATGATATTCCTCCAGCTGGTAACGGCGCAACCAATGCCTTTGGCAGAGGTCCCGCCCCAGGGTACTTTTCGATGTCCGAACTGTTATCCTTTATCTTATTCGTGTTCTTATTTAGATCTGTGTTAAATTTGAACACGTGCACATGGATCGTTTCACTCATTATAGTCATGCAAATATTCATGAATTCAATTATAACTTTTGGAATTAAAATATGGCCTATTGCAGATAATTATCCAACAATCCAGAAACCTGATTTTAGTGATAATTATGTTGATAGGTTTTCTGTTGCTCAATTTGCTTCATCCATTAAACCAAACACTTTTGACGGTACAAATTTTGTGAGTTGGCGTGAACGGATGGTACTGTGGTTGACCACCATGGGCATCATGGATGTGGCGGAAGGGAAGCCCGAACAATGCACCTCCGAGCAGGGAAGTGCGTTCGAGGTTAAAGATAATCTCTTCCGCGGATGCATCCTTGGTGTGATTGCCCCACATTTGATTAATCCCCTTCTTAAGAAGAAGACAGGGAAAGAGATGTGGGACGCCCTTGATGCTCAGTACGGAGTGTCTGATGCCGGCAGTGAGCTGTATCTTATGGAGCAGTTCCTAGACTACAGGATGGTGGAAGACCGTCCTGTGGTGGAACAAGCTAATGAGTTGCATGTGCTGGCTAAAGACCTTGGCTGTTGCAACAAAGAGAACCCTTGCGTGCTGCCCGACAAGTTTGTGGCCGGAGGTATCATCTCCAAGCTGCCACCTTCTTGGAGGGACTTTGCTACTTCTCTGAAACACAGGAGGCAGGAGTTCACGATTGATGGACTCATTGGCACTCTTGATGTGGAGGAAAAGGCGAGAGCAAAGGACGTACGTAACAAGGGGACACCTGTCGGTGCAAGCGCGAACTTTGTTCAAAAGAACATTAATGCTCGCACCAACAACAAGGGCAAAGGCAAGAAACCGCCTCAGCCACAGAACCCTGGGAAGACTAAACAAACCGCCGGGTTCAAGAAGAAGAAGGGAGCCTGCTATGTGTGCGGGAGTGAGGATCACTTTGCTGGAAAGTGTCCTCAACGCAAAGAAGGCAAGTCTGCCAACATGGTTATTAGCGAGCCTGCAGGAACATTGGGGTACGGTAATTATTTACCTACAGTTCTTTCAGTTATGTGTACACCCGAGTGGTGGGTGGACACTGGCGCTAACATTCATGTATGTGCTGACATTTCCTTGTTTTCTTCATACCAGGTCGGGGGGACTACCTCCTTGCTGATGGGGAACGGAGATCATGCGCGTGTACTTGGTGTTGGTACGGTCAATCTGAAGTTTACTTCGGGAAAGATCGTGCAGCTGAAGAACGTGCAGCATGTCCCCACCATCAAGAAGAATCTAGTCAGCGGCTCTCTACTCTGTAGAGATGGTTTTAAATTAGTCTTCGAGTCAAATAAATGTATCCTGTCAAGGTTTGGAACCTTTGTTGGTAAAGGTTATGATAGCGGAGGTTTGTTCCGTTTTTCACTTGATGATGGATGTAATAAAGTAGTGAACAACATTGTTAACGTTGATGAATCTAATGTTTGGCATTCGAGGCTTTGTCACGTTAATTTTGGTTGTATGTCACGACTTGCAAACCTGAGTTTAATTCCAAAGTTTACTTTTGCCAAGAATTCTAAGTGCCTTGCATGTGTTGGTTCAAAACAAACTCGCAAGCCACACGTGGCTGCTGAGGCGAGAGACTTGGCACCTCTAGAATTAATTCATTCTGATCTCTGTGAGATGAATGGAGTATTGACAAAAGGTGGAAAGAAATATTTCATGACTCTTATAGATGATAGCACTAGATATTGTTATATTTACTTGTTGGAAACTAAAGATGAAGCTCTTCACTACTTTAAAATCTATAAAGCTGTAGTAGAAAACCAACTTGAGAAGAAAATCAAAAGGATTAGGTCAGATCGCGGTGGCGAGTACTTTTCAAAGTCGTTTGACTTATTCTGCGAAGAACACGGTATTATTCATGAGAGGACACCTCCCTACTCTCCCCAATCAAACGGGGTTGCCGAAAGAAAGAACCGAACCTTGACTGACTTGGTTAACGCCATGTTGGATACCTCGGGACTTTCTAGGGAATGGTGGGGTGAGGCTATATTGACAGCATGTCATGTCCTAAACCGTGTACCTCCAAAGAATAAAGAAAAGACACCATTCGAGGAATGGGAAAAGAAAAGGCTAACGCTTTCCTATTTGCGTACTTGGGGTTGTTTGGCCAAAGCATGTGTGCCCATCAACAAGAAGCGCAAACTTGGACCTAAAACTGTAGATTGTGTTCTTCTTGGTTATGCTATTCATAGCGTTGGATATAGATTCTTGGTAGTGAACTCTGGAGTACCTGACATGGTGGTCGGTACAATTTTTGAGACCAGAGATGCTACGTTCTTTGAGAACATGTTTCCAATGAAAAATGGAACAAGTTCATCTAGGCAAGAGATTATCGAGGATGATATCTCTGCCGAACCGATCGTACACGATGGGTTCTCTCATGTGAGACATCCTGAGGAGGATAACAATGAAGCTCCTAGAAGGAGTAAGAGACAGAAGACTGCAAAGTCCTTTAGTGATGACTTCATTGTATACCTCGTGGATGATACGCCTAGGACCATTAAAGAGGCATATTCAACTCCTGACGCTGACTACTGGAAGGAAGCTGTCAGAAATGAAATGGACTCTATCATGACTAATGGTACCTGGGAGGTTGTTGATCGCCCTTATGGATGCAAGCCTGTGGGATGCAAATGGGTGTTCAAGAAAAAGCTTAGGCCTGATGGTACTATCGAAAAGTACAAGGCTAGACTTGTGGCCAAGGGTTATACCCAGAAAGAAGGAGAGGACTATTTTGACACTTACTCACCTGTTGCTCGTTTGACCACTATTCGAGTGCTACTCTCACTGGCAGCCTCCTATGGGCTTCTCATTCATCAAATGGACGTGAAGACAGCTTTCCTAAATGGGGAGTTGGAAGAGGAGATCTATATGGATCAGCCTGATGGGTTTGTAGCAAATGGTCAAGAGAGAAAGGTGTGCAAGCTGTTGAAGTCTTTGTATGGCCTCAAGCAAGCACCTAAGCAGTGGCATGAGAAGTTTGATCGAACCCTAACCTCTGTTAGTTTTGTTTCGAACGAAGCCGACAAATGTGTGTACTATCGTTTTGGTGGAGGTGATGGAGTGATTCTGTGTCTGTATGTGGATGACATACTGATCTTCGGGACTAACCTTAGTGTGATTAAGGAAGTCAAAGAATTTCTCTCTCAGAACTTTGAGATGAAAGATCTGGGAGAGGCCGATGTTATCCTCAATATCAAGCTGGTAAAGGATAGAAATGGTGGGGTGACTCTGTCACAGGCCCACTATGTGGAGAAGATGTTGAGTCGCTTTGGTTACAGTGACTTCAAGTCTGTCTCAACTCCTTATGATGCCAGTCTGATATTGAAAAAGAATAAAAGGATAACGAGAGATCAACTGAGATACTCTCAAATAATTGGTTCATTGATGTATCTAGCCAGCGCTACAAGGCCTGACATCGCATACGCTGTAAGCAAATTGAGTCGGTTTGTTTCAAACCCAGGCGATGATCACTGGAGAGCTCTTGAAAGAGTAATGCGCTATCTAGTAGGAACAATGGACTATGGAATTCATTATACCGGGGACCCTAAGGTTCTAGAAGGGTATAGTGATTCGAACTGGATATCAGATGCTGATGAGCTCAAGGCCACGAGTGGTTATGTGTTCACACTCGGAGGTGGCGCTGTTTCCTGGAAGTCTTGCAAGCAGACCATCTTAACAAGGTCAACAATGGAAGCAGAACTCACAGCACTGGATACTGCCACAGTTGAGGCTGAATGGCTTCGTGAACTCCTTACTGACCTGCCGATAGTTGAAAAACCGATACCGGCAATTCTGATGAACTGTGATAATCAAACTGTGATTATCAAGGTGAACAGTTCTAAGGACAACATGAAGTCATCCAGACATGTAAAAAGGCGGTTAAAGTCTGTCAGGAAACTGAGAAACTCCGGAGTTATAGCCTTGGATTATATTCAGACGGCTAAAAACCTGGCAGATCAATTCACAAAGGGTCTCTCACGCAATGTGATAGACTATGCATCCTTGGAATTGGGCTTGAGACCCACGTGAGTTACTCTATGGTTGAAACCCATTCTGTGTGATCGGAGATCCCGTGAAGCAGTATGGAGCAACAAGCTATAGTGTAACTGAGAGAAGAGAACCTTTAATGAAGGCTCATTCCATGAGAAGATGCATTTCTCTTCAACCCTGTAAGGTAGGATGGTGTATACCTTAATGTGCTCCAAGTGGTTTCATGGAACAAGGCAGTTGTTTCATTGAAACAGAGATGTTGTCCTACAGAACATCTTTAAGGAACACACCTATATGAGCCTGACTACTGGTCACAGTCTATGAGATTCGGGTGATCTCTAGAAACTCATGAAAGGCATGGAGTATGACCCATAAGCTCCAAAACAGCGGGGATGCTACTGCAGCCTAGTATCAGTGTAGAGCTCTGGTGAAACTTGTTCGCACAAAACTGGCAATTCAAGGCATAGTCCATTGTTCAGTTGTGAACGAATGTAACCCTAGTTCTAGATGGAAGTTCAACTTAACAGTCTCCATCAAATACTGGTATATCAAAGAGGATCTGAGAACATTTCAAGTACGGCTTAGAATCCTTGGTGGGGATTGTTAGAATATTTGGGTCTGGCCCATTATTCTAGTTAGTCTAAAGGATTACAGCCTACTTTTTATGTTATAGTTATTATGGTCAAAACCATACTTGTAATGGAAAAGAACTCTGCTCGGACTGGAAAAGAACCCTGGCAACGCTACGTACGAGTCACAGGGTTGATTCTGCAGAGAACCCTGTGGGTCGCAGACAACCCTGGGGGTTCTCAAAGAACCCTGGCGCTTCTCAAAGAACCCTGGCGCTGGCCTGAGTCTGAGCCTGACTTGCGTGCGGGAGGGATCTCCCTGTGCTGGTTATGGAAACTGAAGACGCGGTAATTGGAAGAGCAGATTATGGCAATCACTGATACCATAATTCAGCCTTCCATAATTCAGCCTTCCATAACTCAGCCTTCCTGATTCTCTCCCGTCTAGGTTCATCCTCTCGTCTCACCCAAGGGCTATGAATAGAGAGAGCCATCTTCTCCTGTGGTACAGAGTTTTTGGAGTCCATTACTTCTCCTCCTTCCTCTGCTGTAAATCTGCCTCCCCATCGCCGGCGCTGCGCGCACACCACCGGCGAGAGCAGGTGCCTCCGACACCATTGCCTCCTTGAGATCCTGCTCGGGATATCGGGGCAATCAGGTTTCTGGGGAGCGTCTCTACGCGACTGCTCGCCCAGAACTGTTACGTCTTCACCGGCGTACGGTTCACCGTCCTGGGGACTCCGCCGCCGTCGAACGACTACACTGCGCCTCGTCTTCTTCCTGCACGACTCCGGCGCTCGGACTGCACTGCGTCAACGGATCTTCCTGCATCGAATCTGTACGACTACTTCGAGCAAGGCCAGTCGAGAAATATCATGAGTACAGATGATATTCCTCCAGCTGGTAACGGCGCAACCAATGCCTTTGGCAGAGGTCCCGCCCCAGGGTACTTTTCGATGTCCGAACTGTTATCCTTTATCTTATTCGTGTTCTTATTTAGATCTGTGTTAAATTTGAACACGTGCACATGGATCGTTTCACTCATTATAGTCATGCAAATATTCATGAATTCAATTATAACTTTTGGAATTAAAATATGGCCTATTGCAGATAATTATCCAACACAAGCTGCATGCAGGCCGGCAACAGGTCGATGCCTCGGTCAGGGAGCGATCGGCCGACCTCGGCGCCACATATATGGCGGCGTTGAGGTCCCTGCCATGTTGACGGCACCTCAGATGGTTTATTTAATAGTATAGATACCTCGACGTCATGATTTGTGGCGTCGAGACGTGTTACCTCGACGCCGTGAATCATGACGCCGACTCTTTGGGTGGATATCGTTTTCTCAGGACCTAAATGTGAGAAAAGAAAGCTAAGAGACCTAAATAATAAAAAAAAAGTCGGAACGAGCGCCGGGACGAAGCGTACAAGCTGACAATCTCCAGCAGCGCAGATCGAGCAGATGTCTGATGTCTCCAGAGCTGAGGCAGCTAGCCATGCACGACGCCGTGGCGGTGCGGCACAGGCCCAGCGCGGCCCCTGCCGGTGCCCCATCCGTCGGCGTCAAAAACATCCATCGCTCGCCGCAAGCACGCATGCGCACGCGGGCAGGCGGGTGGCGACGGCCGGTGACTCATCGGCGAGAGCCCCAAGCCGAGAACCCCCCTGCCGACACGACACCTGTCCGCGCCCATGCTTCCGTCAGGACTCAGGACACGCGAGGTCTAGGCCAACCAGCAGCAAGAACTTCGTGCAGGAAAAATGGGCGTAGACGGTAGATCCGTACTCCCTCGTTGTCCTACCTTATTACGCTCTGTCGCAAACATGGATCTACCTTCAGCTAGACTGCAATGGTTCTCCAAAGCTAACATTCTTTCTCATGTTATTTCTCTTTTGGAACCAAGAAACGTGCAAGTTATCTTTTACTACTAGATGATGATGTTAAGATACACTGGTGGATACAAAAGGCAATTCGGCCGCTTAAGTAATAGTGACGTGCTTAGTCAGCTATGGACCCCAACTGTGGCCAGGGAGATCCAAAAGGGCTGTTGTTTTATATCTGTCCCTGAAAGCAACATGCAGGTGCTGGCTGCTGGCACAGTTCAAAATCTAGACCGTCCTTTCTATCAATTGAAATCCAGAGGCTAGATCGAGCAATCAATGAGCACATGCCGGTGCCTCGCTCAGTTGCCCATAGAAGTACATGAATGTTCTCTTCTTGTTCTTTCTTTGGGGTCCGTAGCATAAAACATGTGTTGTGCTTTTCATTTTTATTATATAGAGCCCAGATCAAAACACTAGATGTGTTTAAGCTAGCCTTTTTTTTATAGACCTCCAGAATCTATCACCTGTACGGCGGCAACGTGTCTTGTGGTGACGTGTTAGATTCGATGGATAACTAATTGAAATATATCTCATCATCATTCATAAAATAGTGCTCCAAGTATTACAGAAGTACTCCTATACCTTTTTAAATTTTGATCAATCGGCGGATGGTGAAACGTCAACTAAGCACCTGTATTCGAACTATCTTTTTTATTCAGCACTGAGCTATCTTGTTTATTACATGTATTAAAAAAATTATGGTATATTTGACCACAGACTTACTTTCTTCTCGAAAATTTGCTGGATCTAAACCAGGGGTAGCAGTACTAGAAGCTCACCTACAAGAACTTTAGAAATTGCAATAGATTTATCCGCAAAGACAAGAGAGTGACATGTGGACTAACTCTGCGCATTGCTGCGGCAATCAAACGACGCAATTTGGAATAAAGTAAAGGAATCCATGATGACACACCTGATAGATAATTGCTCAAGGTATAATCCAAGCACTTGTAGCCTTGTAGGTCCAAAAATGTCATCTTCTTTGTGGGTATAAAGTAGATTATGCAGTTTGGACCCCATCAGGTCGCCCGTTTTCTCTGATCCTTTTTGTTACCACAAGATGTGCAGATGGGCCACACTCCTTTGGGGCAACATGGTCCGTAGCCGTCCGTTTCAGAAACTGTTGCGCCCATCATGGCATCTGTGTTTTAGTCTTGGCAAAAGCCATTGCAAGTGCTAACAAAAGAGAATCAAAATAGTCTGATGTGGATGTTTTTGAGACTGGTGGAGGTACTTGTGCACTCAAGCACTGTGCCATCCCATCCAGATCTGGTAATAGGAGCACACAAGAGATATAATATGGAGTTATTTGGTTGGCATAAATGTAACGTGACTTGATTACGGAAGTTAACAGATGCCGTTATCAATTGGTTGGTTCGGCCTCCTCGTAATCGAGTCCTACCGGTAACTGACTACACAATCACGATACCGCTCCAAGGGCCGCGCAATCAGATTTCCCTCATCGACTCCAACTCCGCTCGACGCCATCGCAGCTCCGTGCCTCCGTCGATGGCTGCACAAACCCCCTGCAGTCCCGGTTGGTAAATGCCTTTCGTACCAAAAAACCAACTGGACTGTCAGGGTGGGACAAAAGGGCATCGTCTTTTGTCCCATATATTACACCCGGGACTAATGTAACCTTTAGTCCTCGGTTGTCACCACCCAGGACTAAAGGGGGCTCGAGCATATGTCTGACAGAGGCCTCCTCGGTTCCTGTTGGTATTCTCAATACATCCGACATTACCAGCCGTAACCAAACAAAAAACATAATCAACTTAATGTAATAAGATATGTTGTAATCCCATTACAACCGCGTTGCCGTTACCATTGCACCAAGCAAACACTCGATATTATTTAAAACGGACTCTTGTATATACATGCCCAAAAATCCGAAGGACCTATATGATATGATAGTTTCTTTGCCACATACTTATTATATTCCCACTTTGTTGATGTAGAGCGAAGTTTTAGGAAACAATTTCACTATGACTATGATTACTGTGCAAAAATAAGAATCAAGTGAGTAATGCTAACGGTAGAAGTGCAATCACAATGGTATATATAAGCCATCTCATATAGGGTCTCTTTATGATTTTTTAATGTGGAGGAAAGAGTGAGAGATAAGAGAAAGGAGACAATATTTCGTGAAACAATCCTTTCATAAGTTAAACCTTATGCAAAGCTATAGTTTATTATTGCCCTATAGTTTATTATTGCCATACAACAGGGGTAAAGCTAGACAAAAACTATGAGGGTGCGATGTTTCCTAGTATTTGTATGATCATAAGGCCATGCATGTCGTCGGATGCTTCTTCCTCTGCAATGTCCACCCGGGAGTCTGACACTTCAGTATCACCGGCAAAAGAATCGGCCACAAAACAAACCTCGCTCTCGAGCTCATCCATGGTGAAGCAGCATGGAGAGGCGTGGTTGCACGAAAGGAGGGCGCGGCAACGTGGGGGAAGCAATGACGGAGCCGGATCGTATAAGAGCACGACGAAGTAACAATAGGGCAATGGCCAATGGGAGGGCGGCGTAGTAATGGGGCCGGGGTACATAGGAGGTGTCGGACAACCCCAATAGGCCGACACTCAGGAAGTATAGAGGGATCATCGGATATGATAGAGTTTGTTGAAAATTTCAAATTTGCTTAGACGCAGTGTTTGTTGAAGGAAGTATATGGTAAAAAAAAATATAGGCAATAACAAGTTTTAGATTTTTTTTATGGGTGCCAGCGCACCCACAACGCTCTATATCTCCACCCCTGTCGTACGACTCACAATATCCCATAAAGTGGTTTATGCAAAATATTATGCAAATACTATAAGATAATAAATAAGACAACCTACCGTAAGCGTTTATGAGAAAGACTCGGAGAATCGCTATAAACTAGAATGATAGGAGTAGTGCAATGAAAAAGGACACGCTTAATTGTGGCGATAGACTGGCTTGGACTCGCTTTGCCTCGTCCGTATAGCAGAGGGCCGTTTCCGCTCACCGCTTCAGCAAGGAAAATCCTTTTTGTTTTAATTAACAAAAAAGGAAAATCTTGCTCTTGCGCACGACAAGAAAACGAAACGCCAAAACTACTTCGGTTCCATGCATGCTCGCCGGCAGAACCAAATACCCCCGAGATGACCATTCATCAGAGAGCGAACCGAACTTGACTAGCACTGAGTACTCTCTCCGTCTCTAAATATACTGTCTTTCTCACTTCCCGAGAAACAACTTTGATCAATTATATATAAAAATATATTCAAGTTTATGGTACAAGTTAAATACCATTAGATAGTATTTGAATCTAGTTTATTATAAAATTTATTTGAAGATTTAAATGTTGCACGTATTTGCTACAAATCTAGTCAAACTTGTGGCACGAACACCACCCAAAACGACACTTAATAAGGGACAGAGGGAGTACTAGATCTCTTGAGAAATTTAAAATTCCTTGGTTAGCTGGCCTGGTTTAACACGTACCCCAAAAGCGAAGAAATGTTTTATGAACGGCAAGTACACAATGCGTAGGTGTACCCCGCGAGGTTTAAGGTTGGATCCGGGTCTCTCCTGCCTCTGCCCACCTGTCCATAAACATTCTACTCCTACGCAGCACATCACACCCCCAAACACCATACGAGCTCTGTCCCCACTCCCCACATGCTATGGGTCCCACTGTTCAGTAAGCAAGGGTCACTGCCTGGGTGCGCTGGAGAAAGAGAAAGGAATAAACCAAAACACTGCGTCTCTCTCTCTCTCTCTACACGCACACAAGCTGGACTCCCACACGCTCCACTCTCATCTCCCAGTATCTCACCCCCTCCGCCCACCCGGCAGCCGCACGCCTGCCTCTGCTGGCGGCAGCTCCGCTCTCCTCTGCTGCCCCCCTCGCTCTCCAATCCCAACGCACAGCGTGGCAAAACTCACCACCGTGCTTCCCCCTCCCACCGCGGCCACCTCACCGCCTCTCCAGGCTCCGCTCTCTCTATCGCCATCCCGCGGCCTCTTAAGGAGGAGGCCCCGTGCCCGATCGGGGGATCTCAAATCTCGGTCGCCGGAGCGGGGTAAGAGAGAGAGAGCACTCCTGCCTCGATTTTATTTGCCCAGGCTGCTTGATCTGGGATTCTGGGCTCTGCTCCGTCTCTGGTTTGCTCTTGCGAGATTCCGCACGCTGATGAGTGATGAGCTTTGTTGCATGCGGTTGTGCAGGCGTGGATTTCGGCGGCCATGGGGGGCGCCGTGCTGGTGGCCATCGCGGCTTCTATCGGCAACTTGCTGCAGGGCTGGGATAATGCGACCATTGCAGGTATCTCACGGAAGAAAAAAATGGTTTGATCTTATTATACTGTATACTTTTTCACCTATAGATGTCTTTTTATGCTGCCCCTAGGGTCCATGTTAGGTAGCAATTATTGGGATCCCTGTCGAGATCAGGGTGTGTTTGGTGGAATCGGCTTAGAAACATTTTTTTTACTGTTCGATCGGACGTTTACCATGCGGTGATTTCCTCTGAGAATTTCGAATCTGTTCCTAACATGACTAAATTGCCTGTATGGATCCACCACGCACGATCTCTCTATCTGAAACTTGTTGCCATCCAACTCAAAACGTCCCGATGATTTCAACTGCTACTGATAGCTTGACTTTGTTCTGACCCTGGTTGACCTGATGTCTGATCTCTGCAGGGGCGGTTTTGTACATAAAGAAGGAATTCAATTTACAGAGCGAACCTCTAATTGAGGGTCTCATCGTGGCCATGTCCCTCATTGGGGCAACAGTCGTCACGACATTCTCCGGGGCGGTGGCCGATTCCATCGGTCGGCGGCCCATGCTGATCGCCTCTGCTGTCCTCTACTTTGTTAGTGGGTTGGTGATGCTCTGGGCACCAAACGTGTATATTTTGCTCCTGGCAAGGCTCATTGACGGACTCGGTATTGGTTTGGCTGTCACGCTTGTTCCTTTGTACATCTCTGAGACTGCGCCGACAGACATTCGAGGGTTGCTGAACACGCTGCCACAGTTCAGTGGGTCAGGAGGAATGTTCCTTTCATATTGCATGGTTTTTGGGATGTCTCTCTTACCAAAACCTGATTGGAGGATCATGCTTGGGGTTCTATCGATCCCCTCGCTTATATACTTTGCATTGACTGTCTTCTACTTGCCTGAATCACCGAGGTGGCTTGTGAGCAAAGGAAGGATGGCTGAGGCTAAGAGAGTCCTGCAAATGCTGCGGGGAAGGGAAGATGTCTCAGGTTTGTATGAATTTGCAAGATAAATGCAATTCATTGTGATTGTAGTAGCTATACAATTTGTGTCATGATTACTCATTTTGGATAAACTATACAGGAGAAATGGCTCTTCTAGTCGAAGGCCTGGGTGTTGGGAAAGATACACGTATTGAAGAATACATAATTGGCCCTGATGACGAGCTTGCTGATGAAGGGCTGGCTCCAGATCCAGAGAAGATCAAATTATATGGACCTGAAGAAGGCCTATCTTGGGTTGCCCGACCTGTTCGGGGTCAAAGTGCACTTGGAAGTGCGTATGGTCTCATCTCTCAACATGGGAGCATGGTTAGTCAAGGTAAACCACTTGTGGACCCGGTTGTCACTCTTTTCGGTAGTGTCCATGAGAAGATGCCCGAGATTATGGGGAGCATGCGGAGCACATTGTTTCCCAACTTTGGCAGCATGTTTAGTGTCGCGGAGCACCAGCAGATTAAAGCTGATTGGGATGCTGAGAGTCAAAGGGAAGGTGATGACTATGCTTCAGATCATGGTGGAGATGACATTGAGGATACACTCCAAAGCCCACTTATTTCTCGTCAAGCAACAAGTGTGGAAGGAAAGGAGATCGCTGCACCTCATGGTAGCCTAATGGGTGCTGTGGGAAGAAGTAGCAGTCTGCAGGGAGGGGAGGCCGTAAGCAGCATGGGCATTGGTGGAGGATGGCAATTGGCATGGAAATGGACTGAGAGAGAAGGTGCAGATGGACAGAAAGAGGGTGGCTTCCAACGTATTTACTTGCATGAGGAGGGCGTACAAGGCAACAGGGGTTCTATACTGTCATTACCTGGTGGCGATGTCCCTCCTGGTGGTGAGTTCGTCCAGGCTGCAGCTCTTGTGAGTCAACCAGCTCTTTACTCCAAGGAACTGCTGGAGCAGCGTGCTGCTGGTCCTGCGATGGTGCATCCATCTGAGGCAGTTGCTAAAGGTCCAAAATGGGCCGACCTGTTTGAACCTGGAGTAAAGCACGCGCTGTTTGTTGGCATAGGAATACAGATCCTGCAACAGGCAAGAAGACTTTTCCTCTATCCAATACATATAATATATGTGCTATGCCCCTATATGCACTTGGTACCTAGTTAGCAATTCAGAGGCACCGAACGAATTTCTTCAAATGCTTTAATGAATTGAAGTTCTTTCTCATGAAACTATATAGTTAAACTAAAGCATCTTGCTGCTATGTGCTGCACTTTTGTCAATAACTTTCTTGTTATAATTATACTTTTGGCCATGCCGGCAAATGCTAGGAGCCTAGCCATTATAGTGAGCAACTCAGTGGTATTTTCGTTGTGTTTCCAAAGAAGGAAACAAACCTGATGATAGATGGATGCTAATCTGGGTAGCATAGCTTTACTGATCACACTTTAGGTGCCACCGATGAATCTTTAGGTCGTAACACGAGTGAAATCAGCTTTGATATCTTGTATAGTAGTCAATCGGACAAAAAACAAGATGTGTTGTTCTGTATAAGAAACACATTAGAAAAGCTATTAAATAAGATACTTGAGAATTGTTGTAAGCAGGTGGTCCCAAATCTATTAAGATACTGGAGAACTGTTGTTAGTGGTCGGTGGGACTGCTGAATGTTGTTTAGGTTACAGCTTAATTAACATGTATTTATCAGAAACAGAATCATGGAAACAGTATGCTGATCTCGTCTCCACATTCAATTACAACGACATTAGTCTCAGTATGGCATTCATGTTTGTGACATAATTTTGTTTTTTCTTCCAACCTTTTCCTCCGTCGATGTGGTATACATTGTGTTACTATGTTGATTATTACCTTTTATCATTTTATGCAGTTTGCTGGCATCAATGGTGTTCTCTACTACACTCCTCAAATCCTTGAGCAAGCAGGTGTTGGTGTTCTTCTTTCCAACATTGGCCTTAGCTCATCTTCGGCGTCTATTCTTATCAGTGCATTGACAACCTTACTGATGCTTCCAAGCATTGGTATCGCAATGAGGCTCATGGATATGTCTGGAAGGAGGTTAGACTTTGAAGTGCCTTTGTTTATTGTGCATAAATACATTTTTAGGTAAAAGTAAAGACGGTAATAATTCTCTTGTGTTGTTTCTCATTCAGGTTTCTTCTCCTTGCGACAATCCCTATCCTGATAGTTGCACTACTAGCCTTGGTAGTCGTGAACATTGTGGAGGTGGGAACCATGGTGCACGCTGCACTCTCCACGATCAGTGTCATAGTCTATTTCTGCTTCTTTGTCATGGGGTTTGGGCCTATTCCCAACATTCTCTGTGCAGAGATCTTCCCTACCACTGTCCGTGGCATCTGCATAGCCATATGCGCCTTAACCTTCTGGATCGGTGACATCATCGTGACATACACGCTTCCTGTGATGCTGAATGCCATCGGGCTCGCTGGTGTCTTTGGGATATATGCCGTCGTTTGCATCCTGGCTCTTGTATTTGTATACATAAAGGTGCCGGAGACAAAAGGCATGCCACTGGAGGTCATCACCGAGTTCTTCTCAGTTGGAGCAAAGCAAGCCAGGGAAGCCAGGGAGGATTAATCGGTCCAACCGGCGATCAGCATCTGTCACTGTAATTTTGTGGTTTCAAAACTTCACCGTGGTTAGTTACTCCTCTGATACCGTGTTAAAGATCTTGACCGACGAAGAAGGGCCGGGGGACTGTCTGCCTAAAAGAGATGGTTTGGCTGTACATCGTGAAGCTTGATACTGTCATAGGCCAGCTTTTGGAACTAGGTTGTGTAGATCATCAACTGTTATTTCCTTTTTCTTGGGATAATGTATCTGTGATCGTTGTAATTTTTGTTTGCATATGTAATTAGTGGTGTGTGACAGTTATGCTATTGGTTTCATTGTCCTGTCAGCTCTTCTCTAACATGAGTCTGAAGGACCTGAATTCAGGCATCCGAGTCCGCGGGACCACGGGAATAACGTTTATCGCTAGTGCAGTTGTTTTTTCAGTTTATTGGCAGCTAAAGCGAAAGAGCCTTTGTGTTCCGCATGTTCAGGAAAAGTTGAGTGACTGCTCAGTGGCCTACATCTATTGTGGCACAAAGATATCTCATATTTTTTTTTTAGCAAATCATCTCATAATTTAAAGTGTGATTTGTTCATCTGGTTGCCTCCAGTGGTGGCAGAAAAAAGTAGAACTCCTGGCACTGACCTGAGGGCGTAAACTCCAGCCAGCTAGCCGATTATCTCCGATGATCGCTCTGCAGCTTTTGGGCCTTCCCATGGTTGCTCAACCCGCCGATAACACAACGAAAAAAGGGTGATGTGTTCTTCGCTTCTAGTTATAGAGGTGCCTCTGGATATTAGAGTGGCAAAGCGAGCCCCCAAGTTGGTGGCAAGCTTTTGTGTTTATGAATATCTATGGGCAGATCCGGAGGAGCCATGGATGGACCCATAGTCCTCCCCGATTAGTCTTTTTCAGATACACGAGCACATCAGGTGCGCGGCGCTGGATCTTGGCGATTGGCTTAGGCTTTAACGCTTTGCTTTGTTTAGATTGTCCTTCCATTACTGTTGGGTAGTGGCAAGAGCAGTGAAGGCTATCCTGCAGAAAAATCAGATGTAGACACAGGTGGCGTCTAGTGAGCGAGAAAGTCCAGAACGTATTACGTGGCCCCGTGCTGCTCCATATTTGGGACGCTTTTATTTAAAAAGAAAAAAAAGTGACAGGAGCACTGTGCACAAAGGACGCCGTATACTATTTCTTCTCGTTCTATGGTCAATCGTGAAGACTTGAAGACCATTTCTTCTTTCTGAAAATCTGAAACAAACCTCCCCTGCCCAGGCATCATACCAAACAAACCCACGGACACAACAAAAGTGCGTGCTTCCAGGAAAAAAGAAGGGCCAATGACGCAGTACCGTGACTGACACCTGCTGACCCGAGCGAACAGTAGCTTCCGAAACGGGAAAAAAGGCGCTTTGGCTTCAGAATCAAATTATACCAAAGCGAGCAGAAAAGATTTCCCTCGCCATGGCAGTTGGGAGCTGACGCTATTTATACACTGCGCTGCAACTGCAACCAGTCTCCTGCTCCTCCGCCGCTGAAGTGCTGGAGCCGATCACCTGAACAGAAACGTCGTCATTCTCCTTCTTGAGCTCGTCATGTCGACACCAACCGCACATGTGGCACGACCCGCCGAGCGCCAGCTCACCCGCGCGCGTCCTCTCGTAGTCTCGTCTCGTGTCGTGCCCCGGCGCGGCGCCGTGTGATCGCGACGCGACCGCCGACGATCCGCGATTCGCGAGCGTCTAGTTGGTGGTGACTCGCTGCCTCGCTGCACGTCTACACCTGCAGGACGACACGACACACACTGATGAATCAATCGTTCCAGCTCACAATGTTTCTGGTTCAGTTAACCCTTGAGTTCCTTCGATGGCACACTGGCAGGGAATCTCTAACTTACGATTTCGGGGCCAATTCGAGGGCCAGGGAGAGTGGCCACATCGTGGGGTTAACTCGGCCGTCCGATCGGCCGCGTGGACGGCTCGAATCGTGCTTTCCTCATACATTTTGCAAAAAGCCCCTGGATTTTATTGAAATAGAACCCGCCGTCCACTCCCCCCTCTCAGAAAATTTTGCATAATAACTCTCAGATTTTCACTAAATCAACCCGTAGTCCACCCCAGCTGGTGTTGAATTGTTTTTTCAGAAACCCCCTGAGATTTCTTATAATCAACCCGCCATTCTTTCCTATCTCAGGAATTTATATGGAAAGCCCTCGTATTTTAGTTAAATCACGTAATAACTCATTATATTTATTAACTCCATACTTGTACCTACAATAAGACTATCAAAACACGTTCGAACCAAAAGATATCCAACATAAATGTTGCTTAAATTTTTAAAACATACAACTTTATTATAGAGCATATTTTTAAACTCAAATACTTTCGCTATTAATTCATGCAAATATTTACATACAATCCGTCATACCTACGATTTGAATACCAAAATATCCTCAAACTAGAAGTTCCTAATAAAAAACAATAAAAATTAAAAAAAAATCTATGTATTTGGTATGTGATATATTTTGTAATTATAAGCGTTTTCGTAATCCGTTCGCACAAATGATTATATGACATCTGTTGCACCTACAATTTAGACACCAAAATATCTTAAAATTATAAATCAACAAACATACTATATAGAACAAACTTAAAAGAATCAAACTCGCATTTTCATTTCCCCTATTATAGCTAACATCCAACCACTAAAATGCTTTTAAATTAACCCCAAAACACTTTTAAATTAACAATGTTTCAACATAAAAGTTACGACAGTATACTTCAAAATAAAAGATCAAACTAAAAGAATACCACGGGTTACATCCACCGATCATCCGCGGCAACGCCGTGACCTTATCTAGTAAACAATCGGGAGCAGGTTGAGGATCCACGATTATCTTTTTTTAGCGCACTAACCGATGATCGATCCTTCCGATTATCTGTAATCTGATGGCGATGGAAGACAAAAGCCTCGCGCTCGGCCACATGCTTTTGGCGATCGTCTTTGGACCTTGCGCGGCAGGGGCAGCGACCTAACGCCGAAGCAGACTGCTCGTCCACTCCACTTCACACACACAGCTCCCCTGCCCATCTCCATATCCCATCACGCATCCAGCTAGACATTAGGCAATGATCCAACGGCCTGTCAGCTTCTTAATGAAAATTCTACTACTAGCTATACAATACAGTTATATATTTTTACCCCCAATTCACATGTTTTTACAGTTTACAGTAGTACCAATTCAAGCTTCCAACAGATGTCAGCCCCCCACAAAAGCAAGCGCAACTCGGAGAACTCAGAAAGATGTACAAAAAAGAATCACATCTCTAGTTATTCTTCCTTTTCTTTTCTTTTTTTTTTTCCAATTGCTTTTTTAGAGGGAATCTTCGCTGCGCTACTGACAATGTGGGCCACGGGCAGATTGGGGCAGCTCAACTACCGGGTCCGGCCTGGGCCCGCCCCGTCAGGCAAACAACCTGCCAACTACTGCTGATTGCTGCTGATGCCTACGGCAAGAATCCCCCACCGCCGCCGCGGCCCCGCCCGGCGCTGCCGCTGCCGCTCCCGCCGGCGGCGGCGGCTGAGGACGACGACGAGGAGGAGGCGAGGACGGCCTCCAGGACGACGGCCTCACACTTCCGGCAGCGCTTGGGCGGGGCCGGGTCGTCGAGGACGATGGGGCGGCGGCAGGACGGGCAGGAGGAGTTGGAGCGCAGCCAGGTGTCGACGCAGGCGACGTGGAACCCGTGCCCGCACTGCGGCATCACGCGCACCTCCTCCCGCTCGCCGAACTCCGCCAGGCAGATGGCGCACTCCGCCAGGAGCTCCTCCGCCTTCTCCCCCTCGGCCGCCGGCGCCGCGCCGCGCGCCGCCGCGGCGGCCGCCACCGCGTCCGCGTACGCCAGCTTCGGAAGCGCCTTGAGCGCCTTCTTCTTCAGACCCTTGGTGGTGGTGGTGGTCGTCGTGGCCGTGCTCGCGCCAGTGCCGTGGTGCCCGCCGCCGCCGCCGAAGTGCCCAGCAGCGTCGCCCGGGTTGCTCGAGGGGGACGACGGGCCGCCTCCTCCTCCGTCGGCCCCGGCGCCCCTGTTGCGGCGGGAGCGGGCGCAGCGGGCGACGGCGGCGAGGCCGACGACGCAGATGAGGGCGCAGAGGAGGGCGGCGAGGATGACCACGACATCGGAGTTGACGCCCGCGGGCGGGTCGGCGGGCGGGATGCCGGGGATACGGTTGGGGTTGGGGTCTGGGACGGCGCCGCCGCTGTCGCGGCTGCTGCTCTGGAGGAGGCGCCGCGAATACGACGGCGGCGATGGCCGGGGCATTGCCGGCGCCCGGTGGGTGAGGGGTCTTTTCGTAAAAAAAACGGAGCGGCGAGAGGACGGAAAGGGGAGGTCCCCGGTCTTGGAGGTTGGGATGGTTAATGACGGAGGGGCAAGCGTCCGGGTGAAGCTTTCGGGTGGGGAGTGGGACGACAGCCTGAGCTGTGGGCGGAGGGTACAATTGACCTTTATGCCCTTGGCATTTCTCTGTTTTTCGTCAGAGGTTTTATTTAACTCATCAAGGAAAATAAGAAAATACATTGGTCATTTACTCCTAACAGTATAAGGGTGCGTTTAGATAAAAAAAACAACTTTTTCCTATTCATCCCACCCCCACTCACAGAACATTATTCATCTATAGTGTTTTTTTGATCTACAATGTTTTTTCGGAAAATCCTCTCTAATCTAAACACACCCTAACACCTACTCCTTCCTCCCAGATTGTAGATCACTTTAGCTTTTTTTTGGGTACATATATTTTATTTCTTATGTACTTAAATATACATTGTCTAGATAAGATATGCCAAAGCGACCTATAATTTGAGATGGATAAAGTATTATTTGTCTCTTTGAGGAAAATTTTCACCACTTCCTATGGGTTAGTAGAATTTAGGTCATTTGTAACGAGTTTTTTCATGCACATTTATGTATCACATCAATATTATTTTATGATGTCCCAATGTGTTAATTAGGAAAGGAAATACGTTTCATCTAAATAAAACCATATGTGCATTGGTTTTAGCATACTTTTGTCTCTCTCATGTGTTGCCTTTGAAACATCAAAATGAAGCAAATGCATTATACTCCTATTTACTAAATGTGTTATTGCTTATGTGGCATTTTTGGAAACACAAAAGAAAACTTGGAATGACATTGTTATTTTGCTCAAAGTAGTACATGTACTATTTGGGGTGAGCGAATGCTCCCTTCATTATAAAATCAAGTTCTAGCCACTTTCAAACAAATTGGTAGAATGGGAAAATGGTCCCAATACCCTCGCTAATACTCCCTCCGTTTCAAAAGAGAATTCATTTGACTTTTTTATCTCAAGTTTGACCACTCGTCTTATTCAAATTGCAAAATGTTATATGTTTTGTTATGACTTGTTGTTTTAATAAAAGGACTTCATAAATAACTTGAATTTGATCATGTTCTAGTATTATTTTTTAGTTGGAGGAAAATTATTTTAGGTTTTGAGAACGTAGCTCCATTCGGGAACAGTGAAGACTCGTTTGATAGCATGACTCTTAAGTTTGGTTAGGTGTGAAGCAGACAAACCAGGTAGACTCGGGGAGGACTTTTGTAGCGACAATGTCAACACAACGTAGAGGAGCAGTTGTACAATTATACTACCAACTCTACGATTGGCGCGACGCATTAGCTTATAAAATCAGAATGATTTTATATAGAAGAAAATGAGGGGAACGAAGATATATAGTTCCCGTCCAAATGTTGGGACATCTCGAGGGCTTGTCACTTGTGTGGTCAATCATCCACCAGCAGGCAGCAGTTGCCAAAGTTATCAGCCACTAATGGATCAAGTAACCAACCTCATAATGGATTAGTGGTCCAATAAGCTTATGGTCCATAAGCTTATTAACACGATCGAGACTTTTATCATCTGTTAACACATACTATATCTATCTGCAGCAATCCAGCAACTACCAGACGGCACTCCATGTCACGATGCCAAGCAAACATCTGCCTTTGCAATTCCGGGTCAATGGGTGAGCCGACCTGCACAGCCTAAAGAACTGCTCCCAATCATCGGTGGCAGAAGGCCAAACTTGGCAGGACGTTCATTCCGTTCAGACGCCAGCCGAAGCGGCGCCGGCACAAGATCCCACATGGAGGTTGGGGTTTGGGGGGGCCGTGCAGGTGCAGGTCCGGATGGATCGGTCTCCGGGCGCGGCAAGCAAAGCGTCTCTCGCGCCACACACACACAAGACACAACACAGGCTCCCACTCCCCCACCCAGCCGAGACGGCAAAGTCCAAGCGAGCGCTATCTAGGAGACCACTCAAGAGATTCGTCGAGATCGCCACACGGCCCACGCCGCGCCACGGCAGCGACGCTTTCTTTGCTCGATCTCACCTCGCCGGCCACCTTTGCCACCGGTCGTTTTCGCCGTAACAGAACAAGCCCACGGCCGCGAAAGCTCCACCGCCGAGGCGCGCAACCAGACGGGCCGGCCGGCGCGGCGCGGGGTGTGGTGGTGCCGGTGCACCGAATGCCCGTGCAGGGCTGCAGGTGACCGGTGTCGCCATCGGTGGTGGAAGGTCGGGCTCGTGGTGGAGTTGGTACCGGAAATCGGAATTGACGGCGGGACTCTCTCTCGAGGACCGTGACACGGCGACTCCTGGAGTCCTGCGTGCGTGCAGTGCAGGAATGGTTGCCTCTTTGGCCATTCCTCTGATAGACTGAGATAAGGAAGAACTGGAGGATAGGAGGAGGTATTTGAGTGCGTTTGTGGCCTATGCAACGGGTGATGATCCAAGCTCCTTTCTTTCTTTCTTTCTTTCTTTCTTTCTTTCTTTCTTTCTTTCTTTCTTTCTTTCTTTCTTTCTTTCTTTCTTTCGGTCAGTGCCTGAATTCGTGTTAATGGAACAGTTGATTGCATCGGATCCTCTTCATCTGTGCCCGTGTGGTTATGATGTCATATAGAAGGCTGGTGTAAATCACTAAATGCCAGCAGTAACCAACAAGACAGAGCACGTCACAGTCTGATTCAATGTCCCCGAGTTAAAAGACCGTGTTCTGTTTAGTCAAAAAAAAATACTTTTTTAACTTCCTATTAATTCGAACATGTTTTCTATAAAAAATTATTTTCCACACCTCCTATTCATTCCCTCATAAAACACGCTTCCTAAAAAATTCTTTTTTTTCTCCTTAAAATCTAAACATAGCAAACAAAAGGGACCTCTATTGGACATTGGAGCTAAAAAAAATGTCCCAAACAAAGGGGACCTACCTCTTGTAACAAGTCCACCATCCACATTGGTACGGAGCAATGACGATACTCGTGTGCGGGTGGTCGAGGTCCTCGAGGAGACCCATTTCATTCGTAGAGAAGCTCCATAGTAGATACGACGTCAAGATGGCCTGGGCTGGGTTCAGATGGAGGGGAGAAAAAAATACTTTTTCTTCTGGAAAACGTGTTATGTGAGGAGGATAAATATGATGGGTGAAAAGCGAAAATTACCTTTTCTTACGTGACCACGGCCCAGAATAGAGTTGTGATGATTCTTGACTTCTTGTCCTTGTGACAAGTTTTTCATCTTTCTTCATGTGAGGCTTTATGGCAAGTTAAGGCTCTGACCGGGAGTAGTAGATACGACATCAAGATGATAAAATAGAGGAGCGATGATTCTTATCTTTGTTAAAAAGTTTTTCATCTTTATTAACGTGACATTTGTGGGAGTTAAGGCTTTGATTAGGAGAGACTTGGCGATAGGGAGTGATGCTTTTTGTAGTGCTCCAAGCCTCCAACATCGACTAGAACGGCTTTTACCTACCGATACCACAGAATAAATCGACGTACCGTGTTTACATCCTCTAACCCAGTTCCTTCATGTTTCTACATTTTATACTTGCAACTTAATTACATTTACTTCTTAGAGTAGGTCTCGCTAAGATTGGTTTTAGATTTGCAAAACTCTTTTTGTGAGTAGGTGTTTATAGACCAACTATAGTTACACATCTGATCGTCTAGATAGAACCATAATTGCACATCTAGATACGATGATCCAGTTTATATTTGTGTGCAAAATAGTGAAAGGCATAGGTTAAGATTTTAAACTAGTCTAATCCGGCTCCTCATCTTAGATTATATGAGCACCTATCCGTTTAACATTAAAGATCACATAATGCAACCACTCAAAATCAATCATGCAATACCCAAAAAAAAAAAACTGCCTCCGTGGACAGATCTGATCAATGTCGCCGTGCAGGAATCCAGCTACCCACGAAGAAGCTCGCTGTTGGGAGAACACCACACAATAGAAGAGTTCGCCATCAGGAGGAGCACCCAACATGCGGTAGCTCATCACCACCTAGACCAAGAAGCCTGTGTCCACGTCCACCATGGACAAGCTCACTGCTGGGAAAATCGCTGCGACAGTCGAGATCGTTGACGAGTATGCCACCCAACCACACAGCTTAATCTTTACCCAAAAAAAAAAAACTTAATAAACGTAATCTAGTACTCTACAGAACTTGTCTCATATATGATGTATCTACAGCTTATATCTTGCAAATACTTTATAGAAGTATGATGTATCTACAGCGGCAAAAAAAGTTGAATTCAAATTGAACAGATATCTGCATAGATGCGGTCATGCAGATAGCATCTTAAGGGGCCTACCAATACGGATTATTCAGGTACACTTTGAGATTCAGCATACATTAAAAAAAAAAGACTTACAATGGAAGATAAAAGCACCTTACAGTAGTATCAAATGTTGTTCGCTCCATAAATGTAGAAAGGAGAAGAAAAAAAGAGAGTTGAAAACTACAGACTTTGCAAGTCCAACTTGTCATCTCGACCTTGTTAATGGAACTAGACTCTCTGTGAAGGTAACTATATTAAAGAAGAATAAAACCTTCCCTCAAAATCAAAGGAGTGTGCCCTTGAATCTTTGAAACTTATTTGATCCACACAAACCATTTCCCTGGTCTCTTGGCTTGCTATATCATAACAGTATAGATTATTACCTTTTCGAATAAGTACACCATCATTAAACATGCCTAGTGGTTGGAATTTCCATGCATCTGGTAAACTGATAACATAAAGCTGATCCCACTGATGATTGTCATCAGACCGGGACATCCAAATTACTATTTCTGCTGCCAGGTACTGAGCCATACATAATTCCCCACCCAGTTGAACTAAGTCGAGTTGATCACCCTCTGAAGCCAATGATGGATGGGTTATGAAGCTAAATGTTTCATCTTCTAAGCTGAAGCGAAGAAAACCTTGCAGTGGACTCGTGAGTAGTTCCTTATAGATGTGCCAATACAAAGACCCTTTAAAGAAAATAGGAATATGTGGATGAATTGGGTATGGTGAATCCTCCATCGTCTCCATCCAACATGAATAATCATCACTAACAGTAAAAACTTCCATCCCTACACTGTAAGTCCCATTGGATAAACATATGGAGCGGTAAAAGGGGCGTGCAACCTTGTAAGTGTTGGTGTGGGGATCAAGGCCAAACCCAACATTTTGGAACCCCCCCTCATCTTTTTGGGCAACAGGCAGCTTAAGAACATCACTTGTGGCTGGGTTGATAATATATATTTTTGTGTCTGTTGGAAACAGTACAAGACCATCACAGTGTGACATTGGGCACACCAACTCAAACTCTTCATGTAAATTCATCAAGTGCATGAGGCACGCATTGTCCTGTTTCTCCTGCCACAAGAAGAAGGGGATCATATTGCAAAAAGTTCTCAGCCAGACCTCATCCTCATCTATCACCCCGTGGAGTGTGTGTGGGGTAATGAGGATGGATGATTCATGCTCATATTTGGAGGCAGATTGTTGCAGATGCCTGAGGATGAAATAGGGCTCAGCAATTATGCCGTTCCAGGCCTTGCAGACTGTCTTAAACCGCACAAGAGCTTTAACAGGCAGACGGAGAAGAATTTCCCGGATGAGCTCGTCAGATATCTCAGGGAGGGTTGACATGTGGCCTCCTCTTGTATGTCTGGAACGTTGACCTTTTCTTCACGGCATTGATGACCTGAATGTAGCAACAAACTGTACTTGTTAATCTGGGTAGAAAACTGTATCGAGATGATTGTTCATGTAATCATGTATACATATATATACATATACAAACATAAGCAGGCAATGGTAGGCATGGAAACAGATTACTGGATAGCACTCAAAAAGTCAGAATTCCCACACCTACTCCGTTCCAATTTTGGATTTTCGTTTGAAGAGGACGAACCAAGCATGGAGAAAAATGCTGAATGTGAACTCCGAAACCAGCTCATGAATAGATCCGTGGAAATCTTATCCTTCCTTTTGGTAGTATAATATAATATGGGCAGCGGCGAAGCACGCCCTAAATTTTAGATGGGGCGAAAATACGTGACAAAACTTGTAATAGAAAAGATGCATGTCATGCATTGTACAACCATATTAGTAAATTGATGTTTAAAGATTGAAGATACCTCCTATAAAAAGGTAGCGAAGTCTTTAATGCCATAATATAATTCAATAACTCAACACAACCAGGATCCAAGAGCTAAAAGAACCAAACCGTATGCTTTGAAAGATAAATCAGTTCATTCATAATTCCCTGTTGCTAAAATAAATCAGCACATGACAAAAGCAGTGAAGGAGAAGGGTGTGCCCGCCGTGATGCGCAGCTGCAACACTGAAATCTTTATATCACGAAATCTGGACCCAAACCGGGCGTTTTCGTTGGGCCACGTCGCTCGCATGTCACGGCCATTAGATCTTCCATCTACAGACCAAAACTAGGGCGCGGCGCACCCTCTCGACGTTTTATGTGCCTTTGCTGATCCGAACCGCAGGTGAATGGCAGCATGAGCTTGTTCTTCCTCGCCGCCCTCGACTGCTTGTTCTCCCCTGGTTTTGTATATTTACTATACCCCATACATTCTCTACCATCAGATGATGGAGGTTAGTTGCAATTTGAGATTTATCACCTACTGATTCCAAATTTGTGATCAATGATGTTGACATTTTGTGTGTCTATAGGAAGTACTGATTCAGGTAGTTCTATTTAACTTTGACACAACCTAAATGGTTCAGAACCCAATATCCCCATATTACTTCATGATGTATGAAGTTCTTAAACTGCAATATGTATTTTTTTTCATCCCATTTACATTAAGAAACAAACTGACCTCTATGCACAGAATGGATGTGACAAGATCACAGCCTCACGGGGCCCCAAATTTCTAGTAAATCACTAAAGGCCTGCAAATGCAAGATTTGGGGGCGACGGCATGCAAAGTCCAGGTTCATTGAATCGGAATGCCTCTGCCACCGCCGGCAATGGCGCCGCCGGCCGCACTGCACCCCGCCGTCGGCCCTTGCCGCCGGTTGTTGTCTGCCTCCCGCGGCACCCACCCCACCTCACCACGACACCCTCGATCCGCCGCCGCCAGACGCTCCGCTAAGGCCGCCGGCCATGGAGCCCTCCCCCGACGACCCAGAACCGGAAACCCTAACCTAGTCACCACCGTGCATCAAATCCGCGAAGGGAACGAGAAGGAAGAGGACCTACCTCGTCGCCAGCCCTCTACCACCACCCACCAATCGTCGGAGAGAACAGAGAGCTGTCGAGCGTACGTCCAGCAGCAGCAGGGAGCCAGGGAGGAGCGTTTGCCTGCAAGGGTGGGAAGAGCATTTGCCTGTAACCAGTGGGTGCGCCTGCTCCCCACGGAAACGCATGCATCAATCCAGACACAGTCAGCCGCCATTAATTAAAATCAATCTGAAATCAAGAAAAGCGAGGGCGTCCCCATACACAGCCAGTCAGCAACAGAAACCTAAAGACTGGCTAGCTGAAACTAACACGCATGCTATGCAGGACCACCAGCGCAGTTAGGGAGGCTGAGAAATTATTATTGTGGCCGACGTTCCAGAGAGCCGTTATGTTGTACGTTGGATCTATCCCGAGATCTGTGACATTTTGTCTCATTGCTATGTACTGTGTTTGATTGGAGCGCAGTATATCGATTTAGGCCTTGTTTAGATCGCCAACTTTCGCCAACTTATTTTGCCAACTTGTCACATCGAATGTTTAGACACTAATTAGGAGTATTAAACATAGGTATAAAAATAAACTAATTACATAGATGGACTCCACATCGTGAGACCAATCTATTAAGCCTAATTAATTCGTCATTAGACACTGTCGTGCTACAGTAACCCGTCATTAAAAATGCACTAATGACGGCACATATTAGGCTTAATAGATTCGTCTTGCGATGTAGAGTCCATCTGTGTAATTAGTTTTATAATTAGTCTATATTTAGTACTCCTAATTAGTGTCAAAAGGATGGATGTGACATTTCGCCAACTTTCACCAACTCATCGAAACAGGGCCTTATTTTGCATTCGTATGTGTCAGGAGGAAAGAATCTGTACTGTGTTTGATTGGAGCTAAAGTCTAATCTGATGGGACAGAAAGTCACCTTTTGCTCTGACAATCACGCATGCAGTACAGGCATTGCGGCTTGTCTGACCACAACTGTTGGGAGGGATTACTTCTTGACTCATTTTAAATTTTACACTACTAGACATTAGTACTGGTATTTTTTTTATTTTATGCATAGTGATGGAGCACCAGACCAAGTACAACTAGAAGAGATTTTTCATTTAATTTTTCATACATTATCACAGAACTTTATTTTTTAAAAAAGTTACTAGTCCATTTGAACAACTTTTCATAAAGTAGCTCCATCACATAACTTTTTCATAGATTGTCACCACTCATTTGAACAGCTTGTATCATTGTAAGCGATATTTATTTTTATTAAAGGGATAAAACTCAGTCACGAGATAAACAAATAAAAATGTTAAACATGTGCCATCGATCACCAGGTACATGTGATTCCGAAAATAAAAAAATACAGAGTAGATTACATGAGATTCCGAAAATAAAAATCTACAAGTACATGCAACTACTTTATTGTCGACAGCATGCTTTAAGATCATACCTTTGCCAGCAACCAACGACAGATCAGGCACCAAGGCGATCGGATTGGGATTTCCCATCGAGGCTGTGAGAGAGAGGTGAAAATGGAGGAGAGAGACAAATGTACCACGTTATCGATGAGGAGGTGAGGCACGCCATGGCGCCAGATCTGGTGCTGGCCGGAACTGCCGCCAAGCAAGTAGCAACGACGATGGCCACGAGCCACCTCCATGGAGCGTCGCCGCCACCATGCTGGGCGCAAGGTCAGGCCGCTCTGTGCCTTGACTAGGACGGCAGTCGACCAGGCATCGTCGAGGGTGGCCAGGCTATGGCTAGGTGCCATGAGTTAGGTTTGCCGCCAGATCTGAGCTGTCGTTGCCCCGCCGCCGACTGAGAAAGGAGAGAATTAGGGAAGGACAGGGACGAAGAGAGAGGTAGGATTCAAATGAATTTTGAAATAAAAAATGAGAACCGAGTACTTATTTATTTTGTCCTTCCTATACAAACTCGTAGCTACAGAGGATGGGACATAATTATAAATTATGCACTGCCTGTCACCTTCTCCTCCTGGCACAGATCACTATACTTGGGAGGTACATGATTCGGTGGCTAGTACAAGGGGTACCCGGATTGCCAGCCCCTATAAATCTTAGTCCGAGAAGAGGCGCTCACATAAGATCAACCCTCGAGGTGTGTGCACATGTGCCTGACAAAGCTGCTATCACTGTACTCCCTCCGGTAACAGATTAGGAGTCATCCTGGCGCTATGGCTGAGTTGCAGAAAAGAGTCGTTCTCCTTTTGCAGAGCTGTTTTGGACGACTATACCCTCCGCACGTTTCGTTTTCCACGCGAGATTAAACACCGCCGCTGCCTCGATCCAGGTTCTGCACACCGCGTCCAGCGCCATGCCGTCTCGGGACTTCTCCAGTCCGTTCGCCAACCAAAACGAGCGTCGCGCGCGAACGAGCACAGAAAAAATTGACCGCGTGAACAAGCACAGCAAAAAACGAGCGCGCGAACAAGCACAACAAAAGAAAAACGACTCAAGGTAAAAAAAAAAACGAGCACGCGGGAACGTCCCAGCAGTGGCCGTGCCCAGCGCCATCCAGCCATGCAGCGTGCGTCTGAGAAGAAAACAGCAAAAATATTGAGTCTGCAAAGATTGGACCCCATGACCCCCAGCTTCGGGGCTTAAGGTGCTAACCAATTGAGCTAAGTTTGGTTGGTGTCTAGGAGTACTAACGCTCCTATTTAATAGGGGTAGACATAAAAAACTCTACACTAACTAATGACATCTTGGTATGCTAAAACATGTCATAAACGACTCCTAATCTGTTACCGAAGGGAGTACAAGTTTTTACCCTTCACCTGTTTTCTTACTTTTACGTTATTCCCTCTGCCCTAGTTTTACTGCATTTGCAGCAATAGGCCCTAGACATAGGTATAGACCCAACAAATCGAGCCTACGAGCCCTTGCATGTGGGGCTGTGTTCAGTTGCAAAAAGTACCTTTCAGTTCCTATTCATCCCTCTCACATTACATGCTTTCCAGAAAATTTCTTTTTCACCTTTCCTATTCATCCCCTCACATAACACGTTTCCCAGAAAAAAAACTTTTCCTCACCTCCAGGTGAACACAGCCTGGGTCTTGTTTGTAAAAAAGTAACGAAGGGTGAGTTTAGATTGGGAGAAAAACTCTGTAAAACATCATTCGACGGTTTGGCCAATCCCCACCACACGTTGGTTCAAATTAAAATAAATTAAAAAAAGTTGACTGCATTGTGCCACTGTCTTGCTTCTGCTGCTCCCTTGTAGCGCCATCGACTCGCAAGTTGCCACGCCCTGTGAAAGGATCAAGATGTCTAAGAGGAGGTGAATTAGGCTTCTACTAAATTTTAATCAATAAAACAATCATATGCCAATAAGCCAATTCACCCCATGTGCCTACAAGTGTGGTTTGTGCCTAGCTAGTGTTAAAAAGAATTATGCAACCTAGTTCCAACCCTATTCTAACATGGCAAGTCTAGGAATAGAAATGCGGAAAGTAAACTTGCTCAAAGTAAAAACAAGAGTTGGAAGCCGATTTTTCTCGAGGTATCGAGGAGTCGGCAACTCCCCCTAGTCCTCGTTGGAGCACTCGCGCAAGGGTATAGCTCCCCCTTGATCCGCGCAAGGATCAAGTGCTCTCGTAGGGGATATCCATTTCCCACTCCGGGACGGCGGATTCCAAACCATGTACACCTTCTTGTGGCTTCACACAATCTCCACATGAGCTCCCAAGATCAACACCTTCAAGCTGTCTAGGTGATGCCGAATCACCAAGAATAACAAGTCAAAGATCTTCACTTGACCTACACTAGACCAAGAGCTAGATGGATGCACACTTGCTACTCTCAAGCACTAAAGAGAGTCCTTAATCTTCACAAGACCAAGAACACCAATCAAACCAAGTGCCTGTCTTGCCCTCTAGCACTTCCCAACAGCAGCTGGATGAACAGTGATTTCGTGTGGCAAGAGAGTCTTCAAGGAGTGAGTGAAGGGGTATAAATAGCCCCCACTCAAAAACCAACCGTTATGCAATTCGTAGAGCCGTCGACTAATTCGGTGGCGACACCGTCGAATCAGCCGACGCCCGCTTTCCATTCAAACCTTAAACAGTGCAACGGCTAGTTTCCTCATCGACTAATTCGACGCTTGCATCGTCGAATCAGTCGATGCTACCCAGAGTCATGCGCCACAAAATCTTCACAAAGATCAGAGGCCATCGACTCATTCGACGCTACAGCCGTCGAATCAGTCGACGCTACTCAGAGCCATGCACTCTGGGGTCTTCACATCTTCATGCACCGTCGACTCATTCGATGGGTATACTGTCGAATCAGTCGACGCCACACAGAGCACTGCAACACCAATCAATGTGAAACTGAGGACCGTCGACTAATTCGATGGACACACCATCGAATGAGTCGACGCGACTCAGAGAGCTGTGCCAGTGTCTGTGTGAGAAAACCATAGCCCATTGACTAATTCGATGGTGCCTCAGCACCCCGTCGAAATAATCGATGCCACTGAGTTTTGTGCAGTCTTCTTCTCTTTCGAGATCGAAACTCGTCCAATTCAACTTCTTTAAGTTTCTTAACTTCACAAGGGCTTCAATGCAGCTACCTAGCACTAGATTTCACAAGTGTGCACCACACCTAACTTCTAGTCTTGCTTAGGTCAAGCTACCAATCCTCGACCCCCCTTAATAAGTACGGCCAAAGGAAAACAAAGACCTAAACTACTCTAAGTGCCTCTCATCATCCAAACGACACTTAGAACTAGCTTGTCCTTAATCTTCGAGCATATCCTTTGCGCTAATATAATCATTATCGAATGATGGGGGCCAAGAATACCGTGAAAGCTCATCATTGCACTAACTTAAACTTTGCTTCTGCAAAACACTTGTTAGTCGCAATGATTATGTTGTCATTAAATCGCCAAAACCGAATTAGGGGCCTAGATGCTCTTTCACCCTAGCTTTAGCTCAGCCTGCTACTCTGTTGCATTGCACTGTTGCATTGCAATGATGACTGTGGTCTTAACAGAGAGGCAAAGACGTAATTTCTTCTCAACACTTAGTGTGCAACTTAAACTCTAGAAATGCAATTAAAATGAGACGGGAAAGTAGGTCTCATATGTGGATTTTGGCCGCCTTTTGTCCTTGCCCTTTCAGGGCAGCAACTCTCCTGGTATTTGATTCTCTCAATCGCTTGTCATTCTTCATCATTTTCCATAATGAACTTGAACACGTTGTACTTGAGGGGCCCTGCAAGGCTGCAAGCTCCCCGATCTTTTAGGTCTCCTTGCCAAGAACCTCATCTTGTCTAGCTTTTGCTTCTTTAGACGAAAAAACTTTCTAGCTGTGGAGTAGCCTTGGTTTCCTTTGGAGCATATATGGCACATCATTCTTTCTTCTTGTCTTTTTTTTGCGGAAAATTCTTTTTTTTTTCTCAAACACGAAGGAACCATACATTAATAGAAGATAGCGTATAATTGTATTAATAGAAGACAAAGGAACCATACAAGGACTCAAAATACCCACACCTACAAACGCACTCACACTAACACCAGCACACCCACACCACTGGAAATATAGAAACTTAGGGTGTGTTTAGTTTCAAAAATTTCCCCAAAAAACACTATTCATCTAACTTTTCTCTACACTATTCATCTACAGTGTATTTTTTGTGAACAATATATATTCGGGGAATCTTTTCCTAAACTAAACACACCCTTAATCAAGTGTAACCAAGAGAGCTGAGATCTGACCACAAAACCATCTAGATAACACCTCTAGTTGTAGCCGTGAGCATGGATAATCCCCTTAGCTCCAACCAAATATCAAAGATGGGCATCATCCTAGCAAGGGACAACGCTTGGCACATCATTCCATTGCCCACTCTGAAAACAAGGGTAATTTCTTACTTCTTCCGTTTCAAATTATAGTTCGTCGAGGTAAAAAAATATTAAACGACCTATAATTTCGAACAGAGGTAGTAGCTTCCAAAGCCCCCACAGGGCAGCATAAAGAAAACATATTTGCTGCCACATATTTCTTGCTAAGCCATAGCTAGCCAACAGATTCAAAATCACTACCACAACTAATCTTCATCACATATTGCACAAAAAAAACTAATCTTCAACACATTAGAGATACATAACCACATTTGTTTTGTACTACACATCAAAGAACAGGTGCATAAGTGACCTTTTTCACTACAAAAGAGACAGCTACTTCCTTTGTCCCAAAATAACGGTCTTCCTCGCTTCCCGAGAAACCATTTTGATCAATTATATATAAAAATATATTAAAATTTATGGTACAGTATAGATATCATTAGATAGATATTTAAATCTATTTTTTATAAAAAAATATTTGGAGACTTAAATGTTGCATATATTTTCTACAAATCTAGTCAAACTCGTGGCACAAACACCCAAAACAACACTTATTTTGGGACAAAGGGAGCACTATCTTCTACTGTTTTTCTTTTACTCATGGTCCCCACAGTAAGACACAATCACCAGTAATCTCCACAAGAACAGGCTCCGTCCATGAAATGGTGGAACCGCTTTGCATCTCGAACAACAATCTCCCTTTCTGTAATCTTAGATATATACTTGATGGCGTCATGGCAGTCGCCACAGACCCTTAGGTTCTTGATGATCACAAGCCTCGCTCCCGGGCTAGTGTTCAACAGACCGAAGGCGATGGCTAGCCTCTCACTGTGGTAGCTAAGAAGCTGCTCCTTCACGTCTTCCTCCAGGTCATGGTACACGAACTCTGTTCTTGGGACATAACCCATCTTCCTCATCTCAAAATTGAGCTTCGCGACCATTTTTAAAATCTCTTGATGCTGACGATGGCTCTGGTCTTCCATCATGAACACATGACGCATCCCACGCACATCTACCAAGCTGTAGCCAGGCATTTTCTTGCTGCTGCTATCTCTCATTAACTTCCTAACCTCCCTGACGTTATCCCACTTCTTTGCAGCAGCGTAAAGATTTGAGACCAGCGCAAGGACACCAACGTCTTCAGGTTGCAACTCAAGGATCTTTTCTGCTATGGTTTCTCCGAGCTCTAACTTCTTGTTATTCAAGCAACCTGAAAGCAGAGCAACCCAAATTGCAATAGTTGGTTCGGTTTGCATTGATATTATCAGGTCATTGGCTTCTTCCACAAGACCTGAACGTGCTAAAAGATCAACTATACATACATAGTGCTTCTCTGCAGGTTGAATGTCAAAATCCTTAATCATACGGTTAAACCATAACTTGCCTTCCTCCACAAGACCAGAGTGGCTCAGAGCAGACAGAAGAGAAGAAAATGTGGCATGGTCAGGCCTTATTCTTGTTTCATTTAGCTCTAGGAACAGGGCCAGAGCATCCCGACCTCGTCCATGAGTGCCATAGCACGCAATCATCGCATTCCACAAAACCAAGTCTCGTGACTCAATCCTATTGAACAGCATTTGGGCGCTTGCTAGGGAGCCGCACTTTGAATACATGTTAATGACTGCTGTGCCCAAAATGCAGTCAAACTCAAGCCTCCTTAAGCTGAAACCATGTATTGACTTCCCTAGCTTTAGGAGTCCCATATCAGCACAAGCTAGAAGAGCACTAACAAGTGCCCCTGAATCAGGCTGAAGCCAGGAAATCTGCATTTCTCTAAACAAGTCAAGTGCCTCATCTGCATGCCCGTTCTGTGCCAGCCCAGAAATCAGTGCGCTCCATGAGACAGCATTTCTGTATGGCATCATTCTAAACAGGCGGCGTGCCACATCAAACTGACCATTTTTGGCATACATGTCTACAAGGCTTGTTGTCGTAACAATATCCATCCGCGAACCATGTCGCAGTAGATACCCATGAACTGAGGCCCCCATTTGGGCATCCCCGGTTGCCGCGCATGCTTGTATAACCCCAACCATGACCACCTCGTCCCCCTTTAAGCTATCCTCTCTCATCCTCCTGTACATACCAAGAGCCTCCACCGGCCTCCCGGCGCTCACAAACCCAGCAACCATGGTGCTCCACGCTACATGGTCCCTCATCGGCATTTTGTCGAACACCCTGATGGCGTCCTCCATGGCACCGCATCTCGAGTAGAGGTGGAGCAGCGCCGAGCATACGAACACGTCCTTGCTGTAACCGGCCTCGAACGCGCGGTCCCTGATGCTTTCCGCGGCGGCGAGGTCCCCAAGGCGCGCGCACGCGGAGAGCGCGAGCGTGAAGGTGGTGCTGTCGGGGCGCGCGGCGGGCGGGAGGGCGCGGAAGACGCGGAGCGCGGTGCCGGGAGAGCCGCCGCGTGAGTGCGCGGCGAGGAGCGCGTTCCAGGCGGCTATTGAGGAAGGGGAGGCCGGGGAGGTCGCGAGGGTGGACTCTGCGGCGTCGAGCGCGCCGGCGCGGGCGTAGGCGGCGGCGAGTGATGCAAGGAGATGATGGGAGGAGGAAACGATGAGGAGGGCGTGGAGGCGGGTGAGCGTCGCGCGCGAGACGATGGAGGAGGAGAGGACGCGGCGGAGGCGGCGCTGGTCGGCGAGGAAGGCGGGAAGGCGCATAGCATTTGCCTTTGGAATGGCAAGCTCTCCGGCCGCGCTGCCATGGTCGACTAGAGAGGAGAGACTGGCTCATTCCAAATTGGGCTTGCTATCACCCAGGTTAGGCCCAGTAGTCCCCAAAATGCCACAAACAGTGCGAAGAGGTTTTTACAGACAAAGTGACGGCCCATGTTTCTGTACCTCTTTGAGCTAACAAAAAACAAAAAAGCTTCTGTGCCTCGTTAGCATCCGTGAACAGTGAACCTCATTGCTAGTTGCTATTGCTAGTATAATTCAAGGAGCCGGGGTCGCTGCGCAGGGAGAAGGTCCACGTCAGTAAAACAAAAGTTCATCGTTTGATCGGCAATCGACGGCGGCAGCTATTGGTTCAGACCTCCTCGGTGGAAAAAAAAAAGGATATCGACAGGATCCAGTATCGTGGCGCCACGAGTCGGTTACCTGCTGGTCTGCAAGACTCCAGACCCTTCTCCGTCTCAGGCTCTCGGCCACTCGCATCCACATTTCCGTCCCCATCCCGGTGAACTCGGATCAAGACAAACCTTATATGAAAATTGTAGCTCTCGGTGACATATACAACTTTGTAGTTTAAACTTTTTTCATTGGAAGCCATCTTGCTGCTCAAAAAATCGAATCAAATTTCAGATCTCAAATTTTGAATTTGAGATCCGAAACTTGATTCGATTATTTGAGCAGAAAGATGGCCTCTAATGAAAAAAGTTTGAACTACAAAGTTGTATATATCGTCGAGAGCTACAATTTTCATATAAGGTTTATCCCAATACGAGTTCATATAAATTAGTTATGATTTTTTGAAAATAAGCTGTTCAGAAAAGGGAAATTCCGCCGGTTCATCCGGCGGTAGCTTTTGCTACAGTAACATTCGCCGGATGAACCGGCGGAAGGTTGTTTTCGCCGGATGAGTTGGCGGTAGGATGACATTTGTGTAAAATAAGTATTGAGGTATTTATTTTTGAAAATTCAGAAAATAAATAATATAAAAATTAAAAAATTTCCTCGCTTCCTCCCTCCGTCCTCCGTGCCCTCTGCGGCTGCTTTTGTCTCTGCCGCTGCCCCTCTCTCTCCTGTTGGCGCGACAACGACAAGTTGGATCCGCCAGCTAAGGAGGAGCCGTGCGCCTCACCAGGCGCCGAGAAGCTGCTGCTGCCGCCGGCCACGAACGAGGAACGAGGAGGAGCTGGACGTGAACCGAAGACGCTTAGAGCCCGCCAAGCCCAACGGAACCACGAGTCGTCGTCGTGTCTGCTTGCCATCTGCGATCTCACCATTCACAACGCTGCCACAACGACGCACGCAGGGGAAGCCGTCGCTCGGAGCCTGGGCTCGCAGAACTGCGAGCCGCCGTCGACGTCGAGCATGAGCCGCCTTGGGTCTGCACGGCCGTTTTGTCACGGCCTCGCCGCCTCCCAGCCTCGCCTAGACCTCCTCGAGCCCGACGGTGAGTAGCCGCATTTCTGCTCTGTCCCCCCTCCTTGATCTGCTGTCCTGCTACTGGCTGTGGCCGATGAACCACCCATAGCGCCGCCATCTCCTACCTCTACCTTCCCATGTGTCCGGCCCTCGGCCATGTTTGCAGAAGGCCAGAAGCCAACAGCCGCCTTTCACCTGGATGCAGCTGCGCTGCCGCCGTGAACCTGGGCCATCGGGATTTCGTGGCTTGCTGTGAACGCTGAGCCTGACGTGCTTGCTCCCTATAGCGCACCAGCGCTTGCGAAGTGTTCGACAGAATGCTCATGAGGAGACATGGGGCAGCAACTTGAGTATAGTGATTGTATGACCTGCCCATTGAGCTCTAACCACATCAAGACATGCGTACTCCCCTGTCGTGTCAGTTTTTTCCCTCCAGTTTGACTCATTTGTTAGATTTGCATAATACATGTACGCCCCAGCATGTCTACAAAATTGGCATTGCAAATATGTCTATTTTCTTATTTACATCTCTTGAGCATTCTCTTTGCTTAAATATACAGTGAATTGCAATTCATGCTCACCACTTTCCGCTGATACAATGGGATCTCCTGAGTCTTTTATATGCCCATATAATGAGTCAATTTATTACTGCAATTGCAATATTTCATTATCAAACTCATTCTTTTTTTCTCATTGCTGTTACCTCACAGGATTGGATGGGTTCATGTAACCGCCAAAGCTCCTTGGAAACATGTCGTGTTTATCTCCCTACAATTTGGGAAATGACTTTCCTTGCACCTCAATATAATAGCAAATTCGTTGCAGCGAATTTTTAAAGGCATTGAAGAAGTCTACCTGCCCAATAAGAACCTTAAAAATCAATTTTTGAAGAGAATTTCTATTGGATCTTTGATTGTTTAGACTTAAAACTTAATGTTTTCGTTTACTTACGGATTCAAGATGTTATAGTGTACAAATATCAGTAATTGCTTTGTGAAACGTTCAACCCTTATCTGATGAGAATTTGTTTAATTTTGAATTTGCTGTACAATGCAGAAACATGTACTGCAATGCGAACTAAACTTAATTTTCCTCGTATAAAAAATAAATGAAATGTTCTATGGTAGCTAATACAATTACAAATGTGGCAGCTCCTAGGACTAAATGTACATTAGCTGTCACAAATGTTTATTTTTAACGGCTGACATTTGTTCGTTTCCCACCTATTAGGTCATTTTGCAACTAAGTCCAACAAGATAAACAGAGATGAGCACCTGCGGGCTGCGGTACCCTGCTTCATGTGCTAAAATTGCTCCATGAAGTTGCAGATTAATAAGTGGATGAAAGTTTGCATTAGATTTATAAAATAGTCCAATCATTAATTTTCATATTTTGAAAAGAAAATATAGCTTCTCTAATGGTTAGATGAACAAAGTTGCCTAAACATTTCTATGCGATGTACCCTTCACTTTATTCGGTTGCTACTTGCTACTTCATTGCAAAGCAGAACTGTCTTCGGTGAGTTAGGCATCGGCCTTGGTTGGAGTGATCCCACTCCATCCTAGATGAAAAGCATTTTGAATACAGCCCAAATGAGTCATGTTTTTTTTGAGATATACAATAAATATAAATTAGTCATTTATAATAGAGTGTGCTCTTCCTTCTGTTGATTCACTTCTAACTTAAACCGCGCGCAGGGGCGCGCGCAAATCACTAGTCTCCCCTTACGATCCGTGGCCAATTCCGAGGCCAGGGAAGCTGGCCACGTCGCCGGCTTCCCTCGGCCGTCGGATCGGCCGGACGGAGGGCCGAGATTGTGCCATTCCTCGGTATTTTACAAAAAAGACCTCGGGTTCTACGGAAATAGAACCCGCCGTCCACCTCCTCTCACATGCAATTTTATAGAAAAGCCCTCGACTTTCCGCCAAATCAACCCGCACTCTACCCCCAACCGGCTAGAGAACATTTTCAAAAAAAACCCCAAACTTTTATAAAATCAACCCGTCGTCCTTTTTCTCTCTCAGGAATTTTTTTGGAAAAGCCATCGAATTCAACTTAAATTACACAATAGCTTATTCTATTCGTTACTTTCACACAAGGAACATTATATGTACAATTCGACTACCAAAACGCGTTCGAACCAAAATATATCCAACATAAACTTTGCTTATAATTTCAAAACCTACAACTTTACTACATACACATTCATGCAAATGTTTACGTACTATCCGTCGTACCTACGATTTGATATAGAAATGTCCTCAAACCAAGAAGTTTTTAATAAAAAACAATTGAAAAATAAAACATGTCTTTGGTATGCAACAAAAATTTTAATTCTAAGCATTCCCACTAACCCCTCAACTTCTATTAAATTTATATACATGCGCAAATGATTACATGACATCAGTTGCATACGATTTGGACACCAAAACATCTTTAAATTTTAAAATATTAAATATAGACGCACCTCGAAATTAAAAATCAATGAACATACTATAAATCAAACTTAAAGAAACTGGACTCACTTTCCAATTCTCCCATTATAGCTTACATCCAACCATTAAAATGAATTTAAAAATCAACAAATGTATTGTACAACAACCTTAAAATAAATTGGATTCACTTTAAAATTAGCCCAAAACATATTTAAACTAATAATTTTTCAACATAAAAGCTACACAAATATCAAAATCTACAAAATTCATACATAACAAATAAAATTCAATGCTTATATCCAATTTTCTTCCGCAAATTTACAATCCAACAAAAACTATACTTCAAAACAAAATATTAAAGAAAAAACGTATTACGGGTTACATCAAAAAAAGCTTCTGTGCCTCTGGATGATTCTAGCAGCAGTGTCAGTGTGTCACTTAACTTCTTTGCTCTGCTTGCATATCATCATTACTAGTAATTGATGTAAATTACTACTCAATCCGAAGGTACAGTGCAGGCGTGCAGCAAAACGTCATCTCCAAGTGAAGGCTCCATGGATTCCACCCTGCTTTACTGTTCCATGAAATCAAGTAGCGTCCACATAAATCAAAGACTATATGCCAGGCTCTAGGCTTTACCAAATCATAACACCAGAATTAGCGCCCAAAGTAACATTCGCATTCACCAATCCAGATCAGACGTCACTTACAGCAGGCAGCTATACTACAAAGGAATTACTACTAATCTACCACTATCATCTAAACCACGCTATCATATAGGTTAGCGTCAGCTACTACTGCTCCAGCACCAGCACTTCAGCAGGCTGCTCGCTGTGTGCTCACTTGTCCTGCACATGGCGAGGAGACAGCCTCTGGAACGAGAAGCTGTCCTGCAGGACGTCGCGCCGCGCCGCCGCCGCCGTTCCAGCATCCACGACGTCCACGCGCACCTCCGCCCTCCCAGCGTCGGCGTCCAGGCTACGCTGCTTCGCCGGCGGTATCAAGCGCCTGGTCTGCGAGGACGACAGCGGGCCGGCGTCCTCCGTGTCGCTGTAGTCCGAGTCCGACAGAGGGCTCCTTCTCACGCCGCCGACGTGCGCGATGGTTTTGTAGCGGTGGAGGTGACGGACTGGCACATCGTGCGGCCGGTACCACTCGGTCTCCTCTGTTGTTCCTCCTCCTGTTGCTGTGTCCGTGCTCGGGGTGTCAGATGGGTCATTTAACGACTCCTTGTTGTGCTTCTTCTTCACCACTGCCTTGTGCCACTTCTTCAGGGCCTTGGCTGTCTGCTCGTCGAAAATTGTTCTCTTCATTTGTGACCCCATCTGGAAAAGCAAATCCCTCTGAAGTTAGTCTTCCCAGGGATCAAAATGCATCTGAATGCTACTAGTTCAGAGATTTTGGTAGCCTTTCTTAAGTTCTGAATGCTACAACGGTCAGTTATTGCTCTGACGAAAATGTTGGCAGGTGATTCAAAACTGAACAAATATGAATGTATGTTCACCTGGGATACAAGGGCATAGAGCGGAAGGGTGATATAGCTGCACATAAATTGGACGATAGCCCTGTAGAAAAAGGATTAAAACGCCAGAAATTGTTAATAAGGAATATAATTTTTCCGAACAATGAAACGGCAAAAGCATCTGAAACTTACCCAAGGCAGACTCGCGCCATGATAAGCCCAAATTTTTCGTGGAAGCAGGACCACAGCCCAAATTCGTACTGCACATATGTTATTATCAGCGAAGTCTTGACGCACTATGTTTGTGCCACAGAAACTGTTTCCAAAAGAACCAATCTTACCCATATCCAAAAGAAATATGTAATCTCGAATGCATTCTGCAAGTAGAAATAACAACCGTTAGATAAAAGCATCGAAACTATTTTCAATATTTATTTTTTGAAAAGGAAAGGAATTCACCAGCTTCGTTGACTTGAGTTTAATCATTCCAAGTGCATATATTAGACTAGAGATAAAAGTCATTGCGGTGAAAATCATATGTTCAAGGCACACATAAGGTTGAGAATGCATGTTGCCTTGCATATGTTTGTCCAGATGCTTTAAGTTCAAGTTAGCATGCTTGTTGATAAGGTAGTAAGGTACCTTTCTGGCTTTTCACTGACCTGAAATGATGCGAAATGGATGAGGTGGAGAACCAGACGAGGCTTCCGGAGCCAGAAATGATCATCACTCAGTTTTACCACTGGCATGCCTTGAATAACTGTATGCCTATCTGTAATTTCAACTGCCATCATAGCAATTATAGCTTGCAGTTTTGTTCCAACTGCTAGAATCACCTATATGTAGGAAAGCATTGTTAGCACCAATGTCACACAAAATTGTTTACAGCCACAGAGATAATACACAGTAATCACTTACTACAAGGGGAATCGTTGAGAACCAGAACAAGTTGTGCCATCCTGGTAAAAGATTAATTAAAACAAAAGAAATTAATAGCAGTTCTATATGATTTCATGATGTACTAGAAACTATCCTGCTAAATTGCAAAGAGAGTACAACCAAGTAGCTGGTCCGTTGGAGTGTTGGACCTTATCTAGGAGTAGTCCAAGTTGCTCAAAGCAAAGAATGCTCCACCAGTACAACCAAGGAGCAGGTCTGTTGGAGTGTTGGATCTAATTTAGGTGTAACCTAAGTTACTTAAAGAAAGGTCTACCTACTTCTAGAGCCATGCTACAATAATTACGATATATAATTTGGCAGCAAGTAGTCTTCTGGAAATATGGGGTTTAGTAAATAAGATAATGACGTACCGTGAACATTGAAGAGCATGACAGCCAGAGCAGAGGCCCATAAAGGTGGACTGGACAAGTAATTGATGTTACAAATGAGTCATGAAGTTGCTAGGCAGATGAAAGAAGCCAAGAGGCCAAAAGAAGATAAATAAGCAGATTGTATTTGGATGCTATATATGTGTACAAAATTATATAACTATGAATGATCTAATCATTATTTATTCTTAAACTCAAAACATGATCAAAGAAAAGAATACCTATCATTAAAAAAAATTGTGATTAATACTCATTTATCAAAAAAACGAAAGAGCCACCTAGAAATGTCTGAATTATATTTTCTGGTCCTGGTGATATACTTGAAGTGGTATGTGAATCATGGAGGTGTAACTACACAAGCAAGATTTTCGGGCTTCCTTACCTAATGCCAACAACTGTCTTGAAATCATCCTCCAGTGACCTCTTTATGTACTTCCGAAAATTGAACCTGGTCCCCGGAGATAAATGAGCCTATACAAACATTTTCAGCAACCGGATGTGGTAGAAGGAAATAACTCAAAATAAGAGTCTGCTTACACTTACAGCAATGAATCCATGCCGCAATGTAAGGTAGTCTGTCCTCCGAACAGATCTAAAGAACTGTCTGAAGAAGCTCACCTGTAATATATAGCAAGCAATGAGCTCCAAAGGAACTAAATTCATCTCCGGACATATGGAATACATATATGAGTAAGAAGCTTAACTTTAGTTAGATCATTTGATTGCAGTGATGAGTGCGGCAGTGCACACTATGATTTTATTACAAAATATTTTGGTTCAACTGGAAGTAAGTAAACTGTTGGAACTAAACCATTGACATTCAATATTCAGTACTATTATAAGGAAAAAAAATTGTGCATACTAACTAGACAAGAAATTAAATATGAAGTTAAATGAATGATAACTGTAGTCATACAAAGGAGCCACGAAACAACTTACAACATAGAGCATGATTGTGCTTTTGCTCCAACAGCTTGCATGTTGCCTTACAAAAGATGTTTGATGAGTAAGCCTGAACTTTGAGGGATCTGCATAAGTTTAATATAACAACAAATTTTCAAGTAAATGGACGGACCAAACCAGCATGACAGTAAAAGAAAAAAAAAGAATTTAACCGATTGCACAATGTAATAGTTTTGGCACTGGAGTATAGCAGTATGCAACTGTATTTCATAAATTTCAATAATCCTTATGAAACAACAGCCAACAAAAAATAGATAGCACAGTACCATATTCAAATTCATAGGTTGGTAAGCACGTTTCCCTTTCCCACACCTTCCATATACGCGTCTGCATAGAAACAAATTTCAGAGTGACTGCAAGCTTGCAACTTTTGTCCATGATTTATTAGTCATATCTGAATTTTAGATTTTTTATAAGTTGTATTTGATATGAACTCTATGGATTAATCTAGACGTGAGAACCAACCATACCTTTGCTCTACCCAGGGTCATTGTAAGGAAACTAAACGTGACATGGAAGACGGCCAGGAAGAACACGAAAATATGCAGCTGATGCATCCCGTCAGCTGAAACAAGCGACACCATGCCCTGCCAGATCATTTGGATAATTGGATTAGCACAGGGCGAGCAGACAATTCGAAATGGCCTGGCACCTCTCCACATATACATCCGAACATAAGGACAAGAACTATTTCTTTTTTGAAGCGGCGGACAAGAACTATTTCTTTACCCCGACATCCGGGCACTCACTATTCTACACACCAGACAAATCCTGCCACTGCACAAAGTAATTAAAAGTAAACTACTACTGCTACTAGCCACTCACTTTGGGGCAGGAAAAAAGGTTGGTCGGATCTTCAGATAGGTGCCGTCGACCTTGCCCCTTGGGCTCTTTCGCCTCCGAGTGACCGGACTGAACGCAAGGCAGCATGATGTTGGCGGCTGCCTCTGGGATGCAGATGCGCGATACGTACCTCCCCGTCACGGTCAGCAGCAACGATATGAACCCCATAGTCATGAGCTCTGCGCATACCGAACTCGAAAACGCGTCAGATTAGCCTGCGCCATCGACAATGGGAGTTGCTAATGGTGGTTCGTAGTGGAAAGGAATGCAACTGCTTACCGGATTTAACCTTCTCCAGAGCGTCGAACATCGCTTTCTTCCGCCTCTTGCTGAGCAACTGGGAGCAGAGCAACAGCACCCAAGAGAAGGGATCAAATCAGAGGCTCCATCCAACACGCATGAGAGAGTAGAAGCGGATTAAAAGGCACACGACAGATCAAATTATACCCAAGGACGGTAACAAGCGGAAGGAAAAAGGAAGAAAATCCCGCTAGAGAGAGGGGATTGACGCGGAATGGAAAAGATCCGGCGAAGTACCTGGCCGAGATGGTGGAGGAGGCCCTCAAGAAGGATGGATGCGGCGACGATGACGGCGCAGACGGCGGCCACGGCCCACGTCGGCGTCTGGTCCAGCGCCCTCGTGCCGTCGCCGCGGACGGCGGCTCCTGCGCCATCGCCGCCCATCTCCTCTCTGCTGCGCTCGCAGGCGTCGCAGCAGCGTTAATGGCTGGCCCTGCGCCTGAACACACCGGCGTGGAGGAGTGGAGTGTGCGTTAATGGAGCGGATGAGAAGACCAGAAGATTGCCGGTGCCGCAGCGTGCCTGACCAGAGACAGGGTGTGTGTGCGTGTCTATTTAAGTAGCAGAGCAGCGCTGAGTTGTGTGCAGTTCAAACGACAAGGAGCAGTAATGAAGGGTTCGAGAGAAAAGAGCCGTGTTCTGCGGTGGCTGGTTTTAGGATTTAGCCCTTGCCTTTTCTATGTTGCCTCAGAATGGTCCCTACATTTTCTTTTTCAATTGTGGACGCAACCTTACCGCTATTAACATATTCGAGATATCTGACTCAGCAAATCTAGAGATTGAGCATTTTCATATATCACCAAAAGTATAGGGAGCATCTTCAAGAGACTCCATTTGTTACTGTTTATTTGCCTTTGAGACTCTCAATTTCTCATATTCAGGTTTGGCTAGGCTAGCTAAGTTTGGCTAGCGAGAGGGCCGATTTAAAGAGACAGTTGGCTTAACGAGTTGGATAACTAATCTATTACAGTAAAAATTTGGCTCGTCGAGCCAATTGGCTAGTCTCATGGAGATGTCTGTTTTGCTATTTCTCTAGCTTTTGCTGTTTGAAAGTTGAAACTTCCCTCGTCACCGTGGACAAGAAGATATATGAAAAATGTAATAGAAAGTTAGAAATGACTTTTAATTAGGGAATAGCTAAACATTGTTTTTGTCACTAGATTTTTGGGCAACACCATGGTCAGTTTGAGGAGCTCCAATGTGGTATCGGGTGAGAATTGAGATTGTCTTTGGGGCTTAGAATTGGGTTCAATGGCCGAAGAGCGGCGTTAGGCTTTATGATAACAAAAAGTAAAAGTCCGAGGACAGTGGCCAACAACGTATAGTGATCCATGGAACAGCGAGTGCTAATCTGGTGTCTGAAAAATCGTGTGATGGGATCATCAATCTATACTATAAAGGATTGAACAAATTGAGAACACTTCTCACCCACAAACACACCCATTTATCCCTCACAACGGACCCACCTACCAGGGTTGAACGGTGGGCCCAGGACGACCAAAGGGGGGAGATTGATTTGGTCGTCCTCACCCAGTTAAAAATTGCCCCAGCAGCCTCCCCTCCCATTTTTTTTATCACCATCAAATGCACCCAACCCCATCGTTAAGAAATTGGAAATGACAAAGAAAAAATGGAAAGTGAAGACCCTCTGTGATTTCTCTGATCTCTCAACGAATGGAAATAAAAGGCACACACATAAATGCAATTGAAAGCAACCCACGTAAACAGAAATAGAGGATCCCCTAATCTCTCTCCAATCGCAAACTAAAAGAAAGCCCCTGATCTTTTCCCCTAAAATAAATCCTTCCCTAAAATCGTTGAAGGAAATATAAACAGATCATGACAATCACCGAAAAGCGCGTTCAAAACTTGAAATCATGTTTTCTTCTCTCTCGCTTCCTTCTATCCACCTCACCTCCCATCTTGGCACGCGCCCCTCCCCTATGCCTCGCACTCAAGCTCTGATCCGCGGAGTGGAGGAAGCGGCAGCCGGTGAGGGAGCATCCGGCGGCGGCGGTGCACGGAGGTGGGGCGGCGAGCGAAGGAGGTGGTGGCACTATGGTACCTGTCGGTGCCCAGCAGATATACCGAGGTGGGCGCATCAGCACGGGCATGCACGGGACCCACACGAGCGCATCGGCTCTCGGCTGCGCACTCACGAGGCTAGCGGCCTCGGCTCCGGCGGGCGGCGCGATCTCCCGATGGTCGGCGCGGCTTCGTGAGGACTCGACGCCAGAGCACGCTGCGGTTTCTCCGCCAAGAACCCAGACCCCCCACAACGATGAGCTCCTCCTCTCCTTTCCCAAAAGGTACCGCAACCTGTTCCCCAATCCGTCCGATTCGTTGGTAGGCCTGTGGTTTTTCCTTCTCAATTGAATTGTAATTTGATAGTCCCTTTCCATGAGTGCATTGATAGTCCCTTTCCATGAGTGCAGGCACAGAGCAAGATCGCTTGCAATAGGTTGTAGATGGAGCTCGCCAAGTGGCAGCCCAACCCTCCCGCCGGGTTCAAGCACAAGGTCTCCGATAACCTCCAAAGGCGTCGTCTTTCTCGCCGCGACCCTCCCTGCACAATTCCTCACCCATCATGTCTTCCTTTTCTACATGTTTATCATGAGGTTTTTTTTCTTTGTCCTTATTAATTCTCCTACATGGATGGGTTCCACCGTTCAAGGTCCCTTTCTTTTGTTGATCTCTATTCTTGATTTCTAAGGGTTCTTTTTTTTATCTCAGTCATTGTGTGTGGAGGTGGATTTGGACTACTTGCCTGATAGGATATTTATCTCTCGATAACTGAACAGGTGGGTAATTAAGGTCACCGGTGCAGCAGGTACCCTCTATCCCGGCAAAACCTACCAGTTGCTGGTTGACTTCGCCGAGCTTCCCATGGAGACACCTCAAGTTAGGTTTTCACAACAAAGATGCCACCTTCAGTTACTTATATTTACTCTTTTCATATTGTCCTTCCATTACATCTGATTGGATGGTAACCTCGTTTTGCTTCCAGGTTGTTTTTCTCAATGTTGTGCTGATGCATCCACATTTGTAGTAGCAGCTACATCCGCTTAGGTAAAAAGGTTGTTTCTTTTGCATCTTCTCTCATGGACAAGAATTGGTGTATGACTCACTCCATTTCTGATGCCTTTCATTAACTGCTAAAATTTAGATTTTCTTGGTGGTGAGTGTTGGTCAAATCTAATGATAGCTGTCATAATAAAAAACATGCACATCTTTAGTCTGGTACCTACAATATGCAATTGCAATTGTTGATCTTTACTTTAAATTTCATTGTTGTTTCATGTTTCTTGTTTCTGCATACAGAACAATCTATACCATTATTGTTTCATGTTTTTTTAATATTCAAGACTTTTACTTTTTTGTTTACGAATTTGTATGATTCATAGAACATTTGTTTAATGGAGCTAGGATTCCATTGGAGAATATCCTATATATTGGTTCTCTGAATATCGCTTCTAAAATTTACAAAAATAATATGCAAATGCATGTATTTTTGGAGCTAGAAAGCCGCTTGCCAAGTTTTTGAGGCAGCCTCATTTTATTGTGTGGGATAATAGTGACCTTATCACTCATGAAGTCATTAGAGGCTTATAGAATGTATATGCTATTTGTGCAGGTAATTTCTATTTGCTTGTCTAACAGTTTCCTCTCAGCTTGAATATATCTTTTTGAGAATAACTGCCTTGCTCCATAGCTTTTTTCTTATTCCCCTCATTCCTATGAATGTGTCACCTTAAAGGAAATCAAAACAAGTGGGTGATGTCATCTTAATTGCTTTTGTTATGCACAAGAAAAATGATGTGGACAATAGGTTGTGAGAAGAGCATGTTCTGGTGAACTTTCTTGTATACAAAGATGCTCAGTCACAGCTCTTTATGTTTCTAATGGCCTATTGTTCAATCAGTTTGCTGAACATTCTGATATCTTGCAGGTATGGTAGCATTATTAGCTGAAAATGAGAATGCAACTAGCAAATCTGTTTACACTTTGCACATATGAGATGATCTATATCACACCTTCTGGAAGAACCAGAAAAACTTGCTGGAGCATTATTAGCTGACACCTATGCAACGTTGTTGAAAGGTCGTAATACATGGTATGGGCAGAGACATTGGAAAAGGGTGATAGCATAAAAAGGCAAAAGGGACTATTCAGGTATTGCCACTTATTTTTTATTTTCATCTAAATTTTCAGGAACTGTGGGCATATGCTTAGAATGGTTCATGTAATTAATTATTGGGAATGTCCTCATTTCATTTCATGGTGTCTCTACAGTTGATGCATTTTATGAGCTTCTTAGTCAGGATAGTTTTATTGTGCTACATCCAGAAGCCAACATATCCGTTGCACCATTTTAGATACAACACGAATCATTTCCAGAAGAATGCTAACTAGAATGGTATGTTCCTAGGCTCACTATTATTTTCAACAAATGCATCTTCTTTCTTTTTTTGAAACACATTTTTTTCTGAAGGGAAGTATTGGCCCATGTTTCATTTATTACTGAATCAATTATCAGTCTGATCTTATATGTTTGCGTGCATCCAACATATCTATTGCCACAATATATTTATCATAAGCCTGGACTACTTGACTTTTATTGAGCTTTGGAGTATGTATACAGCATTATATCACAAGTTCATCTAGCACAACTATTTCGTTGCCATCAGCCACAAGGTACTGTGCTCCTGTTAATGTTACTTCCCTGTTGTGTGAACTGTATAAGGAATGTGGTTAAGAACAAAGGAAATTTGATCTTTCCAAGACTGAAATTGAGAAAATATATTACATCCAGCTTGAAATTTACGAGCAGAATCGGTGAAAATTCGAGAAAATGGTTGATATTTGTAGCTGCAACCTGTAAGAATCAATGTCCTGGTTCTTGCAACCTGGTTATAGCTGCCATCAGACCTCTTCTCTCTCTACTGCTATACGCCTACATGCATACCTCTTCTCTCTCTACTGTTATATGCCTATGCCCACATGTGAACTTCTATTGAAAGATTGCTCAAGTAGTTTGATTTGATTATATACAGTGAACACATTTTCAATTGATGCAGTTTTTCTCTAAGTAATTGTGTTCAGAATACAATCTTGAGACTGCATCATGTAAGTCATCAGCAAGTAACCAACATGGTAGTCTTTGGATGAATGATTAGTTTAATCAATTAGTGTTCTGGTCAGGTATGCAATCTTAAGAACCCATCATGTGCACTTCTTTTATATTCCATAATTTCCTTAATTAGACGGTGCAATCTCTGGGACTTATTTTAGTGTACCACTGTATTGGATGTTTGGGCTGCAATATGTAGGGGATGTAAATTAATAAACTACATCTGCACATCCTATGCCTAATATGAAATTTGTATGTAACTTAGCTGAGAATACCAAATTTTGGCATGCCCATAGGACCTGGTATGTTTAGGCTGTGTCCAATACACTCTACAATGCCAGATTTTCTTATTTTAGGAATTAATGATTTTTTATTGATACTATATAGGGCATTGCTAGCTAAAGTGTGCTCTATGGATCTTATTGCAGTCACATCCGCAGCATCGGGTATTGCTGCATCCATCATGCATGGTGATCGAACAACACACTCAAGGTTCAAGATTCCAATCAAGTTGGGTGACAACAGTATGTGCAATTTTACTAAGCATAATGGTACAGCTGAGCTGCTAAGGAGGGTGTCACTCATAATTTCGGATGAAGTAGCAATGACTAAGAGGCCGGCGGTAGAAGCTCTTGATAGAATATTGCAGGATGTAATGGATTGTACAGAGCCATTCTGTGGTAATGTTTTTATCTCAACTAGACCAATAAATTGTGTGTTACCTCTCTCTTCCCTTCTTTGAAATGGTTTTGATGAAGTTATTTGTGTCAGCAAAATAGTCACTCGTATTGAAGTTGATCCTATGATCTAGGAATGAAAATAAAATAATCAAGATAATTATGGAAGTTTAAAATAATCTATATTATTCTATCTACTTCCCTCTTACCTCTCACAGGTTGCAAAGTGCGAAAAAGTGAATAAAACAAAACTTTAGAAAATAAGTCTGTCATCCACTGCATGTTTCAAGATTAGCCTAACAAATCATAATTATTTCCATTAATTGCCTTAGAGTGATATGACGCATCTTTAATTCAGTCCGGTAAATCAACCTTTTATTTCTTTTCTTAAATACCAATCATTTTTTCCTATATACTTTGATTGACGCAATATTTTCCATTATGATTTTGTTTCTATATTTTTTAGACCAGCCAAAATAACATTTGTGGCCATCCAATCATTTAGATTTTTGTTTCCTTTTTTTCAGTCCGGCCACCTTTTGCCATAACCCTTTCGTTAGCCTTCCCATAAATGATCATTTTATTTGTTATGCACCTTCTCTTTTATGAAAGATCAATTCCAAACTATCCTCCCCATCATAAAACACACAACCTTGTAATAGGAGCACTCGTCCATGGATTAAGGCTCTCACTGTTACATGACCTTGAAGGATGCCATGGCACAGCCTCATGGCGCGCATGTTGATGTGTCGGCTTTGTTGGAGTAGCCGATCCTATCCCTGGACTGATGGAACTCTATTTGTGTGACAAAATGTTACTTCAACTCACCATTTCTTCATTGATTAAACAATCTTATAGTTGTCTAACGACGCTAACTCTCAATCGTTCAGTTCCTTAGCTTTCCTCCGCATGGTCAATGACAATGAAGACGAAACACATCGAATATTAGTTGAGCCTAAAGTGGACAACCACTTTGTCATGGTACAAAACGATATGGTGAGCAAAAATATGAGTGAGTACTCTTTTCTTATTGTGTAATTGTCATGTTCTTACATTCTATCTCGTGAACACTTCGAAGAAGGTCGGATATAATATTATCGAGTTTTACTTTCAACAGCATGTTTGCTGGCTAACAATCTCATTATTCTTACTTTTTATAAAGATTATAAAGATGAAATTAACTCATCTCTGTCAGCATTCGAAGGTGGTTAATTAATATTAGAATAGCAAATTATTATAAAATGTTTTTTATTTGAAGCTAAATTTTTACTATGTCTCACATTTTTCAGCAATTAGAAACGATATTCACAATGACTATGGACTTTGCGAAATCATCAAAGTTGATGTCACCACATGAATGGAAGATCTTAAACATATCTCCGATACATCGCTGCCCGAGTTTCAGGACCACCCTTTTAGGAGTCTCCTAAAATCAGAATCAGAAATATGAACTAAGTTTTTTTTACGATTTTTGCATGTTTTTTTATTATCTATATACTATATTTATGTATTTTCTTATTATCTCTTAATTTAATATTATAGTTGCTCCAAACTTATTATATTTTAATAGCATGTGTGTGCCGCACGTGCCAAGATACTATATTCAATAGCATAATAACTTGTGATTTGAATCTTGATATTTCATTCTTTGCTTAATTTTTAAAAATATAAAGTCTCTTCGAATGAAATCAAAGCGTTAGCATAGGCAATTACTGAGATTTATTTTGTTTTCCTAAAGAAGTATTTATGTTTTCTTTGGCTGCCAATTTCCTAGGTTAATATCCACGTGAAGAACTCCATGAAAAAACCTGGTTGGCCAGGTAAAAACAAAAATAAAGAATAAGCAGATATGCTCTGGCTATTGTGGAATCATGCTTGTTGTTCCCTATGGGAGGTGATCCGGATGCTCAAGGACAAAATAAATAAACGATTGGTTAGGCTAAAAAGAAAGAAAAAATGCAGCACTATGAAAAAATATATATGTATATATATATGTATATGTATATGTATATGTATATGTATATGTATATGTATATGTATATGTATGGTATGGAGGCAATTGACATGTAACTCTTCCTAAATTAATAATTATGATTAATAAAATCATGGAGGAAATCTCTTTCATCTCGGATGGTTTGTTGCTATCCAGTTCAAATTTATGTGTCTATCTTTTGTAGGGTCATCTTGGAGTATTGCAATATGTTGTATTTAAAATTTATTATGTTCATTATAATTCTCATTTCAGTGTGCATATGCTTTATTCCTATATGAAATGGAATTAGATCTCGTGACTGAATAGTTATGTTCTAATCTAATTTATTTTAATAGCACGTGCGTGTCGCACGTGCCAAAAGACTAGTAGAAAAAGGATCCCAAAATTGTTTCTTAGAGCCGTTTGCAAGAATTTCTTTCAAAAGCGTACGAGGCAAATATCCCAAACTAAAGAGTATGAAGAGAAACCAGTGAAAAAGAAACGTTTAAAATACACAAAATCGCGATATGTGACCTCTGCACTGAAGCTTTGGTTTACTTACTTTGTTGATACTTGTCGGTTCCATTACAAACCCCTTTTCTTCTCTTTTCTTTCCTTTTTATTTTGAAAAAGAAGATAATAAGAGCCCCTTTTAAGCCTTGCATGATGGGCGTCCGTAACTCCCCACAAACGTTCAGCTCGCAGTTTGGTTTAAAAGAAGACAAAGGACTTTGAACACCAAATCTCTGGCGAACAAATAGTCCTTTGCTGGTTGGGCGCGCAACATGTACGTGTGGCGAGCTGCTGATCCAATCCAATCAGTCCAGTGTCACATTTTTTAGACCCTTTTTAATACATAATATAACTGGAATTTTGGGACCTACTGTATGAGCCAAGACTTCCATGCCTCATCAACTAGCAAAGATACCGCGAGCCAAGACTTCCATGCTTCATCGATCAACTGGTAAAGATACCGCGTGATTGCCCTGTTACCATCTCAGCCTACGGTAATGGACCATAAAAGGTTTCGGGCGCGTTTGGATGGCTACCAATGATAGCCCTGCCAACTTTTTGGAAGTTGACCGCTTGCTGCATGCATGTTTGGATGGATACTAATTTTTGGCATGCCCATGCGCCACCGGCTGCTCGCAGCTATTTTCACGCCCACGCGATGGCAAAACGATGGTGGCGAAATCTTGCGCCAAATAATTGGCGAGCCCTCAATTTGGTAGGGCAGACGCTGGCACAATCCAAACGTGCCCTTCCTTTTTTATGTTCCTTCTTGCATAAATGCATTTGGAGACAGCAAAATATGTTCACTGAACTCTCCGTGTGGGGTAATGGACTAATGGTACAGGAGCGCAAGATCCGTGGTCCTTGCATTGGCCTCAGGCCGGTCTCTTTCGTGACAGTGTACCAGGACGCGCACAAGTAGGCGGATCCATGGACCAGCGTCCGTATCGCTGCCATGCCATACCACTGCACATGCATATGATACTCTGTGTCGTACAGGCACAGATCTGGATACTGGTGTGTTTGGCCATACAGATGTCCACGAAATTTATTTTCACTTGCAAAGTGGGGATGTTTGTGAGGTCCTGAACGTGAACGCGTCAACGCGTGCATGTATCGGTCTTTAGTTGAGTAGTGGAAAAAGTACTTGTTTTCTAAAATGCGTGTTATGTGAGGGAGATGAATAGGAAAGGTGAAAAAGGAATTTTTGGAGATACGTGTTCTGTGAGGGGAATGAATAGGAAGTAAAAAGTACTTTTGGGCCCCCATTTTTTTTGTTGTGAATCTACGAAGGGACAAACAGCTAGCCCGGCCAGTGTCAGCGACTCAGCGTCACCGCGTCAGTTGTCATATTGCTCCACCGCGAGCTACTGCTCTTTACCACTGCTGAGGATTGATGGCAGCCGGTGAACATGGCATGTTTACAGGATCGACAACGACGGAAGATGGTCTGAATCGGAAGAAAAATTGACCAATGTATGCATCTCACTCCGTCAGTTTCTGGACAGGCCATGCTTTTGTTTCAATCCTAAGCTAGAGCAGTGTGATTAGCAGACCGCAAAGCGCAGCAACAGTGGAAAAACTGAAGCGAGGAGGCAAGCGAAGTTCAGAGCAAACGGGAGTCAGACATCACGACGAATTTCAGACGCAAGAATAACGGCGAGATTGCGAGAACTTTACTAGTACTCTGTACCATTTGATCAAGCGAAATCTCGTCGTCCGTTGGCTCCCATGACTGGGAGCAGCCACATGACTTTCAGCGGTCACCGGCGGGCAGAACAAACGCAACGTGACACGAACAGGGAAGTCATTGTTTGTTTTCCAGTGCGCACTCGGAGTCGTATGATGCCAACTTCTTAGCTGTTGTCATGGAGAAAAATTCCATCAGGTGGTTCTTGGATGGGAGTGTCGTGGGCTCGTGCCAATCATGGGAGCGCAAATGTCCTCCTGGATCTAGGTAATCTGCAAGTATTCCGACCCAACTTTTTTTTTCTTTTTGCAAATCAAAAGAAAAAGGTTCCAAATCCATGCCAAGTCCGAGGAAACAAGAACAGCAAAGCAGATCCATCCGGGTGCAGTTCTGCTGATTTTACTGGAGCCCGTCCGGAGACAGAGAAGTCGACATCGTGGTCTGTCCGAAAAGAGACTGGAGTGTCAAAGTGTGGACTCTGAAAGCAAGTGGCCGGTGGGCCGTGAGACTTCGGTTGTTCAACGATTGGCTCGGTACCCGACGGAACTGTCAGGTTATCCACTGCCGGCCACCGCTAGTTTTTACGCCGCCGCCGCGAGTAGTTGGGAACTTGGGGTTACTGCTGGTCTACCGCTGCACGCCGCACCGGGCACCGCCCCCGTTGCCGAGCCTCCCGGCAAAATCCAAGTTTTCCTGGGGGATCGCGTAGTTTACGCAAATGATTGGCATCTGCGCCGTGATTCCCACCATCCAGTTCTCACTTCCCGCAGACTTGACGGGCACGCGCGCGGGACAACCGGCGAAGGCTGCGCGTGGCAACCGGGCCGAGCAATCCCCGTGTTGGGGCGAGACCGCGTGAACTTGGGCCGACGACGCTGGGGAAGCTTCGTGCGCTGGGCTGTTGTCTACAGTGAGACCTTTTGCTCTTGGGCTGCCTGACGAGCCGTCGGTCGGTCTCATGACTCTTCTTGAGAACGGACTATGGCCGAAACGGTTTCTTTGTTGTCTCTCGAGTCTCACCTCCAATGTCTCAAAAAAAAAAAAAGTCTCACCTCCAAAGTTTATCTTATCTAAAAAAAAAAGTCTCACCTGCGACTGCGAAGAATGCAGAGAAAACGTGTCCGTTTGCCAGCAGAGAACTGGATATCTCACTTGGGTCAGCTTTCCAATGTGTTTGTGGGACGCAACGCAAGTGGTCTTGAGCGCGTGAGTTTGTGTTTGTACATCTCTATCTATAGCTGCCCCGTTAGCATCTCTATCCAGCCCTTCTGTCCATGTTTCGATTTTTTTTCTAGGTACTAAATGTTTTTTTTATATCTAACGCCCCGTTTTAAGAAATGAATTTAAAACACTATCTAGGTCACTGATTTGACACCTAAACGCTCCCTAATCATCGTAGCACTTTTGACGCGCTCCAGTATCACACCATGTCGGCCTGCCATTTCTACGCCGCCAAACACCACTCTAGCTGAAACCGGACGGAGGCAAATAATTAAAGTCGTCGTCCCGGTTTTCCCCTCGTCGCATCGAGCTAGCTAGATTCACTGCACTCGCTGCTTTCAGCTTCTCCAATTTGCGTTAAAGGGAAGAAAAAAAAATCCTTGAGCAATGCAATGCCGACAAGGGATGAAAGCGACCCGTCAACTCGATAAACATGGCCAGGCGCCGTAGGCCGTACGTTGTACAGTTTCTTTGCCTACTGTAGGCGTGAACAGGCATGGACTGTGACCGTTCGTCCCACAGCCAGTACGTCGCGCACGTTCCGTTACGTCGCTGTCCGATCCCCGTGCACACTGGCTGACACGAGACCGCCGCCGCTTTCCACGCACGGCGTATCGTGTCAGGGACCAATCCATTATCCATCTTCAAACAAAACAAAGAAGTGCGGCGCCTTTTGTTTCGTTTCGTTTGTCCCGGGATGGACGTGCACGAAAGAAACGAAAGTTCCCTCTTCCCTTGTGGCTTTTCTTCATCTTTTGCAGTTCGTCCATTCGCAAGGCGACCTTTTCCCCTCGGCTGCAGTTTTTACACATCGGCAGAGCACATCTGGAAGCAGAAACTTGTTGAGCCAGAGGAGTGAGTGGAGGGGCAAAGCTTCGACTGGAAGAACGCCGTGCTCGTGCCGGTATAAAGCAGCTCAAGCCGAGATAAAGCCTTGCCATTGCGGCCTCCACTCTTTCGGATGCTTCAGCATGACTCCATAGGAAAATGGTTTTTGCACAATGAATATGTCACTGCGGTCTGACACCATTTTATTTTGCTTATATGGTTCCTGAGCTTCTGATAGGAGAATGGGAAATTGTACGTGCGCAATTAACAATATTAGAGCCAGCAGAAAAATATGCCACAGAAAATGCAAAAAAAAAAGAAAAAAAAAAGAAGAAGAGGCGTGCATACAGTGGCGGAGGCAGGGTACATATCCAGAGAGCTTATTAACTCATGCTATCATGCTTCCTCTTTCCCTTCCTATGTTTTCCTTCTTTATTGTTCCTCCTCCCTCATTTCTTCTTTCTCTTTCTTTTTCTATACAAAATTATTTTAGGGATCAATTTACGCCACTTGGGGGGGGATGAGCCCCCTGTTTGGGACCCCTTTATGGTTGACGAAACTCCAACACCACGTGACGATGGTCGAGCTGCGTATCATGATCAGGCTCGGTCCAGGGGTCTCTATAGAGACCACGATACCTCGTGCCATGGGCAACCAAAAATACCTGTGATATCGCAAGTGTTGATGAGCTGACCGACATTTTCCTCCGACAACCCACTCTTGACTGGTCAGGAGCTGAGCCCGAGACATCCCAGGCGGTCTTCACCATTAACGTCTCATTTCATTGTATTGTCATACCTCATCAAGATCCCTCTGTTGTGTGTGCACGTACACGTCCCCTGTCTTTATTTTCGCTCTTCTATGGTCTGTCCTTCTTTTCGTCTGTAAGCCACGTCCCTCTATTGTGTGTTGCTTCGGTTTAACGATATGTAGTACGAAGTAGCATCTATCTATAAAGTATGCATAATCTATTATGATTTGTTCTCTAAAAAAATGTTCCAAAAGAAAAAGAAACTAATTTGAATTGTCATCGTCACCCAATAATGGCATGGAGAGGTTGGTAAAGCCACATCCCAAAGCGAGTACGAGTAACACTTAAGAGAAATGACTAATTCACAATGAAACAACCACATGATGGCAATACATTATCCTTATTTTTTTGAGGAAAAAAAAATTATCCTTATGACCTTATCTTACAATAGCACTAGTACTGTTGACCTAAATTTGTACAGACATATAAATGCTCTTGTTGTTGTTGATATCTAGTTAGCCTCTGGTTAAGTGGAATACATATTCCATTTAAAAAAAAAACTTTTACATACAAATAGGAGCAAGAAAACTCTGTTTTAGTTATGATGACGATGGTTTGTTCCTCACGTATATGACTATAGGCTAAAAGTATCATACCAGATAAATCGACACCAAATACCATGGCAAGACAAGATAGTAGCAATGACTTGATCATCATATGTACTTGATATGGGACACATAAAGTTGCATGGTATTTTTACAATAACTAATTAATCATCTAGCACATGTGCCAACTAACTACACTACTAGAGCATCCAAAGAACACATATGGTTTTTTTTTCTCACGATTGAAGTCATCATGAACAGAGATATGAAGTTGGCAACACTATTGTGCCTAAGCATAATATTATTATTGGTTTGCAACGTACTACAACCAAGAGTGCTCAGTTGCAGGTCGCTTCTATTTCTCTTTGCTGCCGCCAAGCACTGACCCACTATTATCCCTATTGTGCCTTTGCATTTCCGCTAGACCGCCCCCACTTGATGCTCCTGTTGTGGGTGCGTCCCCTTGCCGTGGCCATACACTCGCCGTGATCTTTAGCTCGTCGTCCTTGCCCAAAAGAACCCTGCAAATCTAGAATTGGTGTATAGGTGAGAACCGAGTGAGCGCTCGGGTGGCTAGCTCCGCAGGTGTGCGGGCAGCCGGCACGGGTTCGATTCCTGGGAATCGCACCTGCGTCTCTCACCGGGGCTTGCCCCCATATTGTCTATCTGTGCAGCCTCTCGCGCGTGGAGCCACAAAGGGACTGCGACGCGCCCGTCGCCTACAGAGCTGGATGGTTCTGGTGATCTCAAGAAGGACGCGGTGTTATCTGAGTGTAGTTGTAGGTTTGATCGTGCACGAGTGATGTGAGTGTGGTGTGCGTGCGTGGGGTGTGAGTTGTACACGAACAGATACTGCAGCTGTACCCAGATGAGAGGCTTCAAAAAAAAGAACTGGTGTATAGGAAACTCTTCTTCATCTCTTTTTTCTTTCTTCTTTCTCTCCTCGTATGCTTCCTTTCTTCTTCTCAAAATTTTAGGGCGTATTAGGGGGTACCCATTGCATTTTAGGGGGGGGGGGAGTTGGAGGGGAGAGCTTAATTCCACGATACTGCATCGGAGCAGCCCCGTTTAGTTTGCTCAACTTTAACTATTCATCAAATTTTCTACTATTAACCCTTTGTAAAACACGCTTCTAACAGAGTTTGCTGCAGTGTATTCTTTAACTTCTCCAATCTAAATAGGGTCTTACTTGCCATTCTTTTTTCTGTGCAAACCACGTACCGACATGGTCATATCCACCGGTGACGAGGACGAAGGACCAGAATGAAAATGGTGGAGAGATCTGAAAAGTAGAGATGAAAGTGGTATGAATATTTCCCGTCGACCGAAGGCCCTCAGGCCTTAAATGGTATATACCGTAAATATTCGACCGTATCCGTATCCGGATAACAAAAGTTGAATGTCTATTGTAGATATGTAATGTATATCAATATCAGATGCATATCCGACATATTTTGTACTTTCCGTATCCGAATCCGATCCGACAAAAAAATAACCATATTCATATCCAGAGACCGTCCGTATACAATCCGTTTTCATCGGTAGGTACGGACGACGGAGGAGAACGGGAAAACCCGACAGCGACACGGAGTGCACGCACACCCGCGGCCGCGAGCGCCGCCGCAGGCCCACCCACCGATTCGTGGGCCCCGCTCGTCGGGCACCGAATCCAGCCGTGCACAGCCTACTGATGCAGATGGGATCACGATCACACGATCCGGCACGCACCAGCCACCAGCTGACCAGCACCAGAGCCAAGTCCTCCACCCCCACCCCCCTCCGCCTCGCCCGTCTCGTCCTCAACCGAACCGGACTCTGAAATCCACGAGCTCCTCCTCCCCCTCGTCCTCACGCTCCGCCCCGCGCCCCTTCCCTGCTCTCCGCCTCCACCCATCGCCACCCAGCAGCACCTCCGGCGACCCCGCCCACCAACCGCCTCCGCCTACCTCCGGCGTTCCCTCGCGGCGACGGCGCGCGACCGTTCCGTTCCCCCCCCCGGTGGTGAGCGCTCCCCTCTGATCTAATCTTGCTCGCACGTTTACACCTTCCGTTTGTTCGTTCGTGCTGGATTTCATTTGCTTGGCCGTTCCAATCGTTGCACGGGAGGGGGGAGAATTCATTTCTTTTGCCTGTTCCTGGTATTCCATGCTCCCTCGATTTTCTTGCAGCAATGTTCGGGACCTCAGCGGATTGAAAGGATTGGATTTACCTTTCGAAAATGAAAAATTAGGATTGCCCTCCTTCTAACCGTTCTTCTCGTACAGGGAAGGGACAACGGTAGCCAATGCAAAAGTTGCGCTTCTGTTTCGTTTCTGAAATGCTTTCGTTTGCTGTGCTATCTCTCATCGCGAACAGAGTAACGGAGGGCCGGAGCCATGAGCGGGGGAGTCGAGCCGGAGACCCCGCCGGGTAGCAGCAGGAGCGGGGGCACGACGCCAGTGGGCGGGAAGCCGCCGCGGCACCACCTCACGTCCATCCGCCACTGCGCCAGCAGCGCCCGCATCGCCGCGGCCTCCGCAGAATTTGTAAGCGACCTTTCCTACCACCACCACCACCCCGGCCATGTGTTCCGCAGTTCTGGAACAAAACAGATTTGACCTTTTGTTTTTCTCGCAGGAGCTGGATGCGGGGACACTGAGCTTGATCTCGCCCACAGATATCCGTCCGGGCTTCTTGCCTGTGTTCCGGTCGGGGAGCTACGCTGATATAGGGCCCAAATCGTACATGGAGGACGAACATGTCTGCGTCGACAACCTTGTCGAGCACCTCGGACTGCGCGGCCCGGGCATCCCTGCACCGGGTGCCTTCTATGGGGTGAGATGGGATTGCATTTACCATAAAATAACTAACTGCTCTTGTTAAATACAGCAGCTAGCAATGTGCGCTCATTAAGGATCTATAATTTGTTCTGGTTAGGGCAATAATGCTGCTATCATGCTTTCTAGGCTTGCTAGTTTATTCTGCTTGAGATGCATGATTAGTCTGGTAGTGTGTTCCTGAATCATGATGGTAGAAATGATTGAACTAAAGTTTCACATGGTCAATAATAAATGCCTTTGATCAAAAAAGGAAAAAAATCCAATGATAAAATGTTTTTTTTTTCTATTTTGGACCTTTTTGGTACCGCGCACACACGACAGATGGGAATGATCACAAGTGTGCGGAGAAATAAATGTTCCTTGCTCCTTTGCCATGTCCAATGAACTTTAACCGAGTCTCATATTGCATATGTTTACTCAGATGTTTACTGTTTTGTTTGCGGAAAATTTAGGTGTTTGACGGCCATGGTGGTACAGATGCTGCCTGTTTTGTTCGTAAGAATATACTGAAGTTCATAACCGAAGATTGCCACTTCCCCAACAGCATGGAGAAGGCAATCAGAAGTGCGTTTGTGAAGGCTGACCACGCAATTGCAGATTCCCATTCTCTTGACCGTAATTCTGGGACCACTGCATTGACGGTCCTTATATTTGGCAGGTAAAGTCCGCTGTTATAAAAATAAATGCTTTGGCAATTTATTCCACTTGAATAAGCTATTGTTCAATATTATTACGTTGCTTTACAGCTATAGTGCTAATACTTTCTAAACTAGCATATTATTATGACAACGTAATGTTTTTTAATTAATATTCCAAAAGATTTGGTGCAATAAAGACTAGTAAAACAACTGTTATTAATGGTTGTCTGTAATTTTTTTTCTGTTAGATCAGGTTACTGAATTGATGACAAATTACCTCACAAGAGCAACTGATAATAATTAAACCCATGTTCACAGATTTGCAAATCAGTCGATGCATCTTTATCTTAGAGTTCCTTCACATTTATTGCCTCAACCTCCAATATCACATCTGCAAATAAGGCTCTTTGCTGTAACAAGCTGTTCTTGGGCCTTATGATCTTTATTGGTTGATAAATTTCAACACTACAGTCTGTATACTTCTCACAGTCTTTTTGATTAATTGAGTACTATGGCATCTCGAAGTATGTCCTCACCAACCTCATTCAAATTGCAGGACATTGCTTGTAGCGAATGCCGGTGACTGTCGAGCAGTATTGGGAAAGCGGGGCCGAGCTGTTGAACTCTCTAGAGACCACAAACCCAACTGCACAGTTGAAAGGCTCAGAATCGAAAACCTTGGTGGTACTGTCTTTGATGGCTACCTCAATGGTCAGCTGGCTGTAGCTAGGGCGATCGGTGATTGGCACATGAAAGGCTCCAAAGGCTCTGTATGTCCTCTTACACCAGAACCTGAGTTTCGGGAAGTAAGACTTACAGAGGAAGATGAGTTCTTGATAATAGGCTGTGATGGCCTTTGGGATGTGATGAGCAGCCAGTGTGCTGTGTCCATGGTAAGGAAAGAGCTAATGGCACACAACGACCCACAACGATGCTCGCGAGAGCTTGTCCAGGAAGCGCTCAAGCGGGACTGTTGTGATAACCTAACTGTAGTTGTCGTGTGCTTCTCAGCAGAGCCACCCCCTCAAATTGAGGTCCCAAGATTCAGGGTACGGAGAAGCATCTCGATGGAAGGGCTGCATACGCTGAAGGGAGCTCTTGACAGTAACGTCTGAGCTCTAAAAGTACCCATTTGCCTGCAACTTTTGTTGTATGATGGCGAATTCTTCTTTGTTGTTGTTCTGTCAAAGTTTTGCTCCGCTCATTGGGTTTTGAGATATAGATCGCAGAATAAGTTCCGTAGAATTACTTGGAAAGAAATTTTGTTGAGGTGTAGGCCAATTAATCATTTGTTGAGGCAATGATTTATCTGTACCGGCTGCCATTCGATTGTTCACAATGTAATCGAGCAATTAACTGACATTGTTGTTCTGGTACAAATGAGAGCTAAAGCAGTTGATCAGTTTTCTTCTGGTTACTTGGTTTAGAATTTCCCTTGTCTGATTGGGTGAGCTTCCTGTCCATTATCGGAGCCAAATGACAACATATATATGTGGTGAAACCTCTTTCTGAGTGTTGGTATAATTTTTTGTTCATCCTTGTGCATTGGGAAAAAATTGATAAAAAACTTGCTCGAGTTCCTGTTATTTGTCGTGAATCCATTGATTAGGCGGTAGAGGTAGACTCCATTTGAGTATCTGACAGACTGACAATGTCCTGAAACCTTTTCCTCCAATGCACAAACTTACGGCGTCTGAAGTCTGAACTGAAAACATGTCCTTCTGTATCGTTGTCCCTGGACGCGTGTTGGAGGCTCGAAGGACGAGGATAAAGAGTCAGTAGCAGTTCAAGCCTGGAGGCGTAGGCTCGTGCTGGGCGTGCTCCCGGCCCCGAATCACGTGGATCGCGTCGGTTCCAGGCTTCCAGCCGTCCGCCGCGCTCGAATTTTTTTATTTTTATATTTTTTATTTTAAGATTTATCAAAAATATATACGTAACAATTTTTTTTTTGCAGAACTATCACCCAGCCGCCGTTTGAATTGGCGAGAGGCTCCTATCGCCGTTTGAATCGGCGATAGGTGAGATGCAAGCCACCTCCCGCCGGATGAAACGGTGGAAGTACCTTTAACTGTTTCATCCGGTTAAAGGTTCCTTTAACCTTTTCATCCGGCGATAAGTGCCACCAAACCGTTTTCATCACCGTCACGATCACCGTCACAGCCGTTTGCACGCTAGCCAGTTATCGCCGGTTGAAACGGCTATAGCTGTTTCAACCGGCTATAAGCCGTATATTCTGTTAAAAATTAATAATTATTAATATATTATACAAAGCAAATATATTTAATGTATATTTTTGGATTGCAGTGAGTTAAATAACATCTGAGGCATATTTTACTTCAAATTGAACGATGAAATATTTGATTGAATTAAATAAATATTAAAAAGTTAGATTTGATGGAAAAAATAAATCTGAGATGAAATAATTAGGAAATATATATATATAGCGTTTGGAAATAAATATTAAAGTTATAATTATACCCCCATGGTCGTCGGCCTGTTTGACAATGAGAATAGTCATACTCGTATATTTATTTATTATTTCAATTAAATAGTTCATCGTTTAGTTCGAAGTAAAAATATGCCTAGATGTTATTTAACCCACTGCAATCCAAAAATATACAGGGTTTGATTATATTTTTCAGAAAAATATATTTAATATATATTTTTAATATTTATTTAATTCAATCAAATATTTCATCGTTCAGTTGGAAGTAAAATATGCCTCAGATGTTACTTAATTCACTGCAATCCAAAAACATACATTAAATATATTTACTTTGTATAATATATTAATAATTATAAATTTTTAACAGAATATATGGCTTATAGCCGGTTGAAACAGCTATAGCCGTTTGAACCGGCGGTAACTGGCTAGCGTGCAAACGGCCGTGACGGTGGTGGCACTTATTGCCGGATGAAAAGGAACCTTTAACCGGATGAAACGGTTAAAAGTACCTACTACCGTTTCATCCGGCGGGAGGTGGCTTGCATCTCACCTATCGCCGATTCAAACGGCGATAGAAGCCTCTCGCCAATTCAAACGGCGGCTGGGTGACATTTCTGAAAAAAAATTATTAGGTATATATTTTTGATAAATCTTAAAATAAAAATATAAAAATAAAAAATATAGAAATAAAAAAATTCGCCGCGCTCCCAATGTCTGAGATGAAATGTAGTGCTTCCATTCCAAGATGGGCTTCGTGGTTCTCCGGCAACGAGGCTCGGATCACACGGTCCACGACAGGGCATTAGGGCAACCACGCCTGTGGATTCTGGGTGCTCCAGGGCAGGCTCCGCATCACGTGGTTAGCATCGGTCTTCAGCCACGCGCGCACACGTCCCACATGACCGCCGCGCTCGGGGTCGGCCGCCGAGGCCACCAAGAACCGCGAGCCACCCGCTGCATCTCCTCCATCGGCCGACAGGAGCTAAATATTTTTTTTTTGGTTACTCAGACACCACTTATCCACTGTTTCATTACGGGCCCATTATTCCACCTACTGGCCGAATCCTTTAACAGGCCAGCTGGGCCTGCAACTTGTCGGCCCGTGAACTCGTCTGCGGTTGTTCTGCCGACTGCAGTGTTCTGTTGGTGAAGACCTGAAGCGCGCAGTATGGAGCACTCGGCAGCCACTTGTGGCTAATTTCCGCTTCGGATTCGATCCGAATTCAAATTTTGCGGATATAAGAAAATGTTTTTTTATATCCATGAGGATATGGATAATCTAAATCTAATTGTGTACGGATGCGAAGTAGGATATGGTGTTAGCGTAATCCGACGGATATGGATTATCCGATAATTGAACGTGGATAATCCAAACCTTATAATAGAATATCTGACTAGTATAACAAACCTAATACAGCCCATGCACTGTGGCATCGTAATATTTTTTGTTCGATGTCGAGTGTGAAGTGTCGGTCTCAGACGGTGAGGATCACTTTCATTATTTGCGAACCACATAGAGTATTTTTTTGTTTCATGCTGCTACTTTACATATCTGTTTTAAAAATTATTTTTTTGAGAGAAACAACGGCAACCTTGGAGGTTGCCTGAACTTTATTCAAAAGAGATAATTCGATCAAACAATTTACAAAGTTTAAAAATATTGATCATCATAAGAAGCTAAGCATAAGCATGTATTATCCGACTGTTTTAATCCACGTCCGCTCTGACACCAATCCGACTCCGCACCATTTCTAACATAAAAAAAAAAAATCCACATCCGAGTAATATCAGCTCCGCTCTACATCCGACAAAAAGGTATACATGTAGATGTGCAAATCATATTATCCGATCTGATCCAGTCCGCTTTCATCCCTTGCCACTCATGTCCTTTTGCTCCTTGGCGACCACAGCAACAAGGATTACAGAAAGCCACTCCTGCCCTTGCTAGCGACCACAGCAACTAGGATTAGGACATGCGCAATGTTGAGACAGGCAATTGGCATTAGTTTAGGGCCCACACGAATTGACATTAGCTATGGCTGGGGACACAATGCGCAGTCGCTCAATAGGATAGACGGGGCCCTTTGGATAGCTCTATGTGCAGTGACCAAAGACAAAGAAAATCATTCTTTATTTGTTTATGGTGCATCTTAAGGCTACAGTACACTTTAATTTCCACAATGGTTACGGTTCATTCTGTCGTTACCTTAATATCACCTTTTCATTACATTGTGGATACGGAGCACTCGGCAGCCACTCCTGTCCTTTTTGTTTTTTGGATAAAAAGTTAGCCACTCCTGTCCTTGCTCCTTGGCGACCACAGCAACAAGGAGGCGGCTGCTCCCCTCCGCTACCACCATCACCATCTCCACCATGGCCGCCGTTTCTGCTCCCACCTGCAAGGTCATCGACTCCCACCTCCACGTCTGGGCCACGCCACAGCAGGTACGGAATTAAGCAGGCAATGCGGTGGGTTTTGAACCGTGACTGGGATCTGAACTCTGCCCGCGCGCGCAGGCCAAGGAGGAGTACCCTTACTTCCCAGGCCTGGAACCCACGCTCCGTGGCGACGACGACTTGTTGCTCCAGGTCAGTCAATCAACCAGACAACTTCAGAAATGACTTGTGTGCCCGCACTTGGTTGGCGCATTTTCATCCGTGTCATGTGTGAAATGGTACACAATGGCTACTGGGTGGGGCGTAATGGTTTCCAGAGTCCAAAATTGCCTAAGGTAGACTTCCCTAAGTTTGATGGGTCACATAACTTCCAAGCTTGCGTCTGACCGGAGAGTGGAACTACCCAACCTTATTGCCATCTTAGCGGTGCTTCCTCCTCTATCCCATTGCTATTGGAACTTGCTATCGAAATTTTGGTTTGAGACTGTATATAATATTATTTGGTCTCACTAAACCACCATTATCAGTCCTTTATGTTAGCTTCTTTGAAACTCAGAAGACTTTATGCATGGGGAGCTGCTTTTTACTGTACTGTTTTGAGAATTTCCTCTTTTCTTTAGTGTATGAGTGAAGCTGGAGTGGACGGGGCTCTCCTTGTTCAACCAAGAAATCATATGTTTGATCATTCTTTGGTAATTAGGTAAGAGTGTTTTTGTTGTTGCATTGATCCATTCCAATCCAAGACCACCAGTCATATGACTATCATTAATTCATTTCATTTTCATTTTTTCTCTCTAGTGTGTTGAAGAAATACCCATCCAAGTTCATTGGTTGCTGTCTTGCGAATCCTGCAGACGATGGGAGTGGGATTAAACAACTTGAACACCTGATTGTACAAGTAACCTCTTGGAATTTTCTTCTACATAACAGGAATGATCCATTCTGCTATTTTCTAATATGCTGTGCCTTCGCTTATCGCTAGGAAAAATTCCGTGCTGTGAGGTTCAACCCAACCTTATGGCCATCTGGTCAAAAGGTATGCAGAGATGAAAATGAGCAACATTGTTCCTCTACTTATTAATTGGGATTGATGATCAATGTGGTCTGAAGGGAAAAATGTTTAAACTAAACAGATGACCAATGAGGTTGGAAGGTCATTGTTTTCGAAGGCAGGAGAACTTGGAGCGCCAGTTGCAATACAGACAACGGAGGTAAAAGATGCATTCCTCCCCAAGATGTATCCACAGTTACACTACCGGATCCAGGCTCTTTGCCGTGAGCCTAGCACTCTCGGCAAAGAGGCTCATCCTCTTGGCAAAGGCTTTGCCGAGAGCCGGCTCTCGGCAAAGCTGACTCGGCAAAGATTTTCTCGGCAAAGCTACCTTTGCCGAGAGCTTTCCTCCGGGTTCACGGCAAAGCGTTTGCCGTGTGCACAGGAGGTATTTGCCGAGAGCATGTAGACTCTCGGCAAAGAGCCTGGCCCTAACGCCGGCGAGACGGCGTTGCGCCGTCTCTGTGGGGCCCGCAGCTGAGTTTGCCGAGAGCCATGAGCCAGTCTCTCGGCAAAGCACTCAAGTTTTGCCGAGAGTCACGTGCCCAGCTCTCGGCAAAGAATTCAATGTTTGCCGAGAGCCTCGCACGTGACTCTCGGCAAAGAGCCCATGGGGCCCACATCGGGGGGCAGGCGCGGGGCCTCTGCATAGGGGTTTTGCCGAGAGCCTTGGCCAGGGCTCTCGGCAAAAAATGGCATCTTTGCCGAGAGCCTTGGCCAGGGCTCTCGGCAAAAAATGGCAGCTTTGCCGAGAGCCTGGCCCCACGTTCTCGGCAAACCCCTGGGCTGAGGCCTTTTTTATTTCTTATTTGCTCATATATGGTGCCCAACAACTGAAATATATCACACATACATCTCAAATACATCACAGGCAATTAATATAACCAATACACAAACATTTCATGCACATAACATATTGTTTCAACCACAAGTTTAACCAGAAGTTTAACAACAAGTTATAGCACAAGTCCATGCACATAACATTCAAGTTCGACCACAAGTTTAACCACAACGTCCGTCAACTACCTAATGGTGGTGCCGCCATTCCCACGGGTTGTGTGCTTGGGAGGGGCTGGAGAGGTCGCGATCCTGTGAGCCCTGTCCGTCCTGCTGAGTTCCCCAAGGCGACCAGTCCGACCCACGAGGCGCCGACACACGAGGCGCAGGCGACACACCAGGCGAAATGTTGACCATTCCAGCGGGATCATTTGATCCCGCCGAGAGACCCTGCAGAAAGGAGAAATGTTTTCACGTGAGACAAGATTTAACTAATGAACTTACAAACCAAAAGTTTTTATACTCACAGGGGTCGGTTGCCGAGGCGGTGGCTGAAACTGAAGCTGTGGAAGAGGGACGGACACTTGAGTGCCCACGCTCTGCATCCAGGCGTACATCTGGGTCAAGTTGGCTTGTAGGCTCTCCCGTTCGGTCCTCTCTTGGGCGAGCTGGGACTGCATTACATTCAAAATATATATGTTAGAATGCGAAGCAATCGTACATCAAAAGCAATGGAAAACAAAGTAAAAAAGAAATAACCTGAAGAACAACAGGGAGATGCTGCCGAAACTCTGTCCCGGATAGAAGTAGAACATGGAAACTAACGATATCGTCGCATCCTCGGGCTGTCCAATAAACGTGGACAATTCGAAACAGATACAGTTGTACATATGATATGCAGAGATCTGCATATCTCAAACTGTATCTCTTTCGAACGGGAGACGCCTAACTAGGTTACGTGACCTAAAACATGAAACGAAAAGACAAGTGTTCTATGTCTCACCTTGCTATCCGGCTAGCGTCGAGGAAGACGAGCGTCGACTCCTCTCCTGGAAAAATAACATAACAATTTCAATGAAAAATTTCGGCAGCAATTCCCCTGCACGGTGAGGTTTCTAAAGCCCACCATCATATCGATTTAGTCACAAAGAATCACATTCATATATAGAATCACATTCACTTTATAGAATCACATATTCATACAATCATATACATCCACAAATATAGAAAATCATCATATCAATTTGTATTTTAAAATTAACTCATTCCTACACATGAAACCAAATTTTCTACAAGTTTATACAATTTTGAATTCAAAACAAATATACCAAAAAAAAAAAAATTACCTACGCCGAGGGATGGGGCCGCGAGGGCGCGGCCGGGCGTGGGGGGCGGCGCAGGGGGCGGCGAGGGCGCGGCCGGGCGTGGGGGGCAGCGCGGGGGTGGCGCAGGGGGCGGCGCGCGCGCGGGGGGTGGCGCAGGGGGCGGCACGGGGCGGGGGGGGACGGCCCGGGCGGGGCGGCGCGGGGGGTGGGCGGCGGCGGCGCGTGGGGCGGCGCGGGGGTGGGCGGCGGCGGCGCGTGTGGGCGGCGCGGGGGGTGGGCGGCGGCGGCGCGTGGGGCGGCGCGGGGTGGGCAGCGCGGGGGTGGGCGGCGGCGCGGGGGTGGGCGGCGGCGGCGCGTCGGGCGGCGCGGGGGGCGGCGGTGCGGGGGCAGGGGCGGGCGGAGATAAGAGAGTGAGAGAAGATGTGAGATGAGAGAACGGTTAAGTGTAAAGAAGACTCTGTTTGCCGAGAGCATAGATCCGGCTCTCGGCAAAGCCCAGTTTTGCCGAGAGCCGGATCTAGGCTCTCGGCAAACAGAGCGTTTGCCGAGAGCTAGATCTAGGCTCTCGGCAAACAGGGCGTTTGCCGAGAGCGAGATCTGCGCTCTCGGCAAACAGGCTCAAACTGGCCATAAAGAAAGGCCCGTTTGCCGAGAGCCAGATCTGGCTCTCGGCAAAAGCTCTCTTTGCCGAGAGCCAGTCCTAGGATCTCGGCAAAGAGAGCCTTTGCCGAGAGCCAGATCTAGGCTCTCGGCAAAGATTCAATTTTCAGTTCGAAAAATTTCAAATTTCAGTACGAAAAATTTCAAACTAGTTTGCCGTGAGCTCCTCCGAAAACTCTCGGCAAACATATCTTTGCCGAGAGCCACAAGGCCGAGCTCACGGCAAACACCCTGTTTGCCGTGAGCTCTCCTTGAGGCTCTCGGCAAAGAGTTGATCCCCCATTAGTTTTTATTTTATTGTGCTCTCCATTTCTTTTTTCTAAAGTGTTGATGATACTGATCTTATTTCATATGATGAGTAAAATCATGAAGTCCTATTTGTTTACATATTATTTCATTATTTCATGTGTATTTTAGTAAATTTTCATTATTTCATGTATATATGAAGTAGAAATATATATCAAATTATTCTGAAAAAATACCAAATTTTGACATAGACCATATTATAGTGTCTATAACATGTGCACAAAGTTTTGCATGCAAACTCAAATTTAAAGTTCCCTTTGAGTTCAAATTCTAGAGATCACATGTGATGTTTACGAAACTTCTACGGAGATGTTTGGATTTGTGCATGGTTTGACACAAAATTGCCCGAAACCTCGTCTAACTTTTCCCACACTCTTAGTACACCAAATCATTGGATGTCTACAAAAATCATGATTTTCGGACTCCATTTGCTATTTTTAATAATTGCAAAACTATTAATCCACGTGGTTTTTTCCATGTTTTCATTGAAATATACTCTTATTTTGTTGGTAAGGCTTCACATCACACTTACTTACATGAATCTCATTAGTTAATTCATTTTTTACCATTTTTCAAATCGTTTCTCTATTCAACTTAGAATTATTCCATAAACCCAACAAATGGATACAAAGAAATTAAAAATAGCAAACAAATTGGTAAAATAGTCAAATGCTCACATGTTGTACTTTGTAGGATGTGTGAACTAAGAAAATTTGTTTGGGCATTGAAATGTGAAATATGTGGGACACATTTGCCGAGAGCCTTTAGGAAGCTCTCGGCAAAGAGACTCTTTGCCGAGAGTCTCTGGAAGGCTCTCGGCAAAGAGGCTGCCACGTGGCCATGCCGGCCTGACTGATGCCGTGCCACGTGTCCAATTTTGCCGAGAGGACGTCCTCTGCTCTCGGCAAACATCCCTTTGCCGTGAGCTCCTTGTAGGCTCACGGCAAAGACGTTGACGCCCGTTAGCCGCCCCACACGCCGTCTCTGGCGGCGAGAGCACGAACGTGGCACGTGATCATGTATGCCGAGAGGTCCTAGTTTGCCGAGAGCACCTTTGCTCTAGCTCTCGGCGAAGTTTCCGTTCGTCGAGTGCCCAAACTTTGCCGAGAGCCCAGCCTTAGGTGCTCACGGCAAACGTTGTTTTTGCCGACGGTTTCCTCTTTGCCGAGAGTCTTGGGGCATGGCTCACGGCAAACGTCTTCTTTGCCGAGAGCCCGACGTTTGGCTCACGGCAAAGATATTTGCTCTCGGCATATTAGCATTTTTCGGTAGTGTTACTATAGGAGTTTGAGATTCTGACAAAAAAAATTGGGCAATATGTTCACATCCTTAAGAGGAGAAGGGTTCACATTTGGACAAAGAGTTATTATATATTGTCAGGATGTCCACTAGAGCTAAAAGAAATGAGGAAATCAAAACCAGAAAATCCAAACTCTTAGCCCTGTTAATTATACAAGTTGCTGGTTAGATGAGTTTATGAGAACCCCATCTGCATCCTTTTTTCCAATCAAATTTGCATGAATGGACTCCTTTAATGTAATAACAGGAATTTAACTATGCTCTTTGTTACTGAGTTTAAGTTATACTACTGTTCATTATTCTTGTTTATGCAGGGAATTGGTCCATATATTCAAGAAATAGAGGAGTTGTGTAGGGATTATCCTGCAACTACTGTTATTCTTGATCATATGGCTTTCTGCAAACCACCAACGTAAGCTTTTGTTTTTTGCTTGATCGTAGTTTTGAGGAATGTATTCATATGAAGCTATGGCATATAGTAGCTTATGTGTTGCACTGACATACAGGAACGATGAAGAAGAGAAGGCATTCTCTTCATTTCTAAACTTATCCAGATTCCCACAGGTAATGTATGAAGTTTTCTTGTTTGTCTGTTAGCAGATGAATTGATCATGAAAAATATTGTTCCTTGTACAAGCAAGCCATTTTCAGTACCAGCTGACATAGAACCCACAGAGTTTTGCTTCAGAGATCATGGGACAGTAACATTATTTTGTGAGAGCAGTACCGGACCTGATTTTACTGTCAAGTACTTGCATCAAGAATAGAGCTGAGCCCTAGGGCCAGATTGTAGCAGAAGTTGCCTCGCTAGTACTCTCTCCATCACAGTATTTGTCATTCTAGCCAATCTCACACGAAATAAGGAGCATTAATGAGGGAAAAATACCCCCTCACCAAATACATCACTGTCCTTAATGGCGTCCATACCATTAGCTGGTGCATTTGGCCAGGGGGATGTGATTAGGTGCTGTGGCTACATTGAATAAGGGTAGGGAGTTAATAAAACTCGATCTTTGGGGGAGGGGAGGAAGTTAATTATGCTCTGGATTGTGAGAGTGTTAAGTAGACAAACAAAAATCCTATAACGATAAGAGGAGTTTTACAATGCTCGGAAAAAGAGAGAACCGTCCATTCCCAAAGATCCAATGGTGGTAAAATGGACGGTACCAAGAGGTACTGGGAGGTACCCAAAAAAAGTACCTGGGGTTACTAACTAAATATATTTTTTGTATTAAAATAAATACTTAGCTAAATATATAGCTAAACAACGGCTAGCATTAATCAGCCACAAAAGTATATTGTGAAACGGAGCGGAGTAGTGCACTTCTACTTTGTGCTTTGATATCACTACACTTGATCTAAAGCCATGATGCATTACTTCTACAGGTTTATATCAAATTCAGTGCTCTTTTCCGCATCACAAGAGAGCCATATCCATATGAAGACACTGCTCAGCTTCTTTCTCGTGCGATATCTCACTATGGAGCCAATCGAATCATGTGGGGAAGGTGAATTCACAGATCCACGTACTGATAGTTTAAATTGATCATACACTTTAACGGTGCCTGTTTGGTTGGAAACAAGTGTTGAATCACTGCATAAACCCCAACAGCAGTTAAATATTTGATGCTCCTCACTGAAAGTAAAACATATCTAATATTGAATATAGACATGATATGATCCCTTCAGCCTATGGTAATCTGGTGCGAACACTACTCCCACGGATTAATTATCTTCTGAACATGTCTGCAGTGATTTTCCCTATGTTGTTGCTGAATGTGGCTACAAAGGAATAAGGGAGGCGATTTCTCATGTCGCGGGCAAGGTACCTGCTTCCCCGTCAGATTTGGAATGGATCTTGGGAAAAACAATAAGTCAACTATTCCAAGGCGCGTGGGTTGCTCCATGATCACTGATTCACTGCGCTGTGTTCGGGAGTGCTCAACTGCACAGCACGATAGGCTTGTGGATTAACTATTGGGCTTCACAGACGCAACAAAAGAAGATCAAATAAGTGCAGCCGAACACGCTGCTGGTAGGACATTGTATTCTGAGCAATATCAAGGGGAATATGTGTCCTATTTTCCAGTGTTTACATGTACTCTAGCTGTTTCAAATAATATGTTTTATATTTCTAGATACATGGGTTTTACCATGTATCTGGATACATATACCTAGGTGTGTACCAAAATCTGCATAACTTTTTTTTTTAGCAAAACGGGGGTGGGGTGTGTGTGTGGTGGTGGTGGTGGTGGGGCTGAAGCCCCACCTTTGCATTGCATCGACCATGATGAATGAGCCATGCGAAGAAGCGTAGTTTTAGCAGAACGATGGTAGCCCACATCCTGAGCTGGCGTGATCTTCATGGCCTGTGTACATAGCTGCAGAGGAGAATTTCGTGGCTCCGTCCCAAATGAATGTCCGTTCGTCCGGTCCATCGCTCAATTCAAAAACAGTAGTTAGCGCTCGTAATCCCCCTCAAAAAAAGTTAGTGCTCGTAATTCCGCTAGCTCGCCGATGGCAATGCTACTTAGACGCGACTGGAGTGGTAGAGGGCGGGAAATTGGAGTAATCGCAGACGATCCGGTAAGTGGAGACACAGTGGGCCAATAGGCAGCCAAGAGTCATACCACAAAGAGGTATTTGCTCCACCATGGACCTGGACAGAGGTTAGTGCTCGGTAGCTCTGAAGCAGGTCGTGAAGGAGGTGGGGAAGGAAAGTGCCCCCATCCAGGTGATGGCTGTTGGTGTACATCCAGAGCCATGTAACCCAAGGAGTTGTGTCCCCGAGAAGAATTTGTGGGCGAAGCGCAAAAGGAGGCACGTGTTCTGGGTGGCAATTTTCTTGATGCCTACACCGCCCTCGTCGTGTGGCATGCAAGCTTGATCCCACGAAATGAGATATTGCGAGCCTGAACAGTGGTCGTCGCCCGTGCAAAGGAAGGCTTGACACAAGCATTTGATCGTGGCTATGATCCCTTTTGGGAGGGCAAGATAGCATATATGGTAGACCGGGAAGCTTGAGAGCACAGCATCGATCAGGGTGAGCCGCCCAGCTTTGGACATGAGGTGGCCTTTCCACCGGGCCAGGTATTTGTTGCATTTGGCTATTAGCGGGTTGAAGTCCGCATTATGTAGCTTGTAGTGTGAGAGAGGCAAGCCTAGGTAGCGGGAAAGAGGAGATAGGACAGCCCATGTAAGCAGCCATTGCCAACGCAACGTCACTTTCCATGTTCAAGGGGATGAATGTGGTGTGGAAGTTGATCACCAGACCAATGGCCGAGGCGAAGTTGTCCAGGATCCCGCAAAAGGTTTGGACATCCTCTTGCCAAGCACGCAGAAGGATGAGCATGTCGTCCGCACACCGAAGGACGGCAGGAGGCCTATCGTCGACCAAAGGATGTGCAAGGCGCCTGTCGTCAAAGGCTGCATGTATCATTGCATGAAGTACGTCAAGGATGATGATGAACAAGTAGGGTGACATGTGGTCGCCTTGCCGAAGTCCCTTCTTGCAGGTAATCCATCCCCGCCAATGGTTGTCGAAATCACGAGCCTTGAGAATGGAATCTAAGTTGTCCTAGTGGATGGAGTCAAAGGGCTTGCAGAAATCTAATTTAAGCACAATTGTGCTGGCATGCTTCTTATGGCAGAAGCTCAATAACTCAGTCGCGCAGATGAAGTTGTCCGAGATGCATCTCCCCTTGATGAAGCCAGACTGATCTTCACCCACAAGATCGCAGATACGAAGCTGTAGCCTGGTGTGGTGGTTAGAGTTTTGGAGAAGGACTTGGCAAGACAGCCTTGGAGCGAGATGGGTCGGAAGTTGTCCGATGTCCTTGCCCCATCCTTTGTGGGAAGGACGAGGTGCGCTCGATTTAGACCATCCAATGCCAGGTTCCCGGAGTGGAAGCTGGCGAAAAGGTGAAGCAAATCAGGTTCTAGCGTACGCCGAAATGTGGTGTAGAACGATGGTCCAAAACCGTCGGGACCAGGACTCTAGTTCGGGTTCATCCGGGAGAAGGTAACATGTATCTCCACACGAGAGAAAGGACCGGACAGATCACTGAGGGAAGGCGTCGAGGTGGGTTAGATGCGGTTAAGGCTTAAGCGCCACTCATTAGAGCCTGCTTTGCCAATCAAACCTACTTTGGGCTCACGCCTACATATATGATTTCGTGGTAACCACGAGATAATCATGTTTAAGGTGGTTTATTTATTTCTTTATGCTTTCTTAATAGTGAATATCACCTTCTGTTGGTGAGATCACTTTCCAACACAATATTCATCTCAAAGAATCGCTTGAAATCTGGTCGGAATTGGAGGCTTTGTTTTTGTTTTCATTCACTTAGGTTGTCACTGTCATTCTTGCTTCATTTCACTACAAGAAACTAGTTTTTGTCACCAAACGTTTTACTCAACAGTGAATTTGGTGACTAAAAGTTGATGAATAGTGACCACGTTTTTATTTTTCTCAGTTGACATATATATTATCAGTGACCAATGTGTCTGATGATTGATTGCTAAATACACGGTTTTAGCAATAACCTTTGATATATTGGTTTTTTTAGCACAACCTTTGATATATTGGTTGCTAAGTACATATAGTGACTAGATTTTAGCCACCAAAGTGTGGCCAACTAATAACTCCAGATTCATTTAAAAAAGCAACAGAAGCATAGCTAGTATTCTGCGTGACAAGCAATGGAGGCATCAGGACCATCGTCATGGAGCCGCGTCGTCGTCTATCCATCGTTGCTGCTCAACGTCCTCTTGCTGGCGCACCTCTTGGTGCCCATGTCCTGGCTCAGTGTGGCAAGAGACGGCGGTGGTGGTAGCCATCAGCTGAGCTGGGCGCTCCAGGCCGCCATGGAGGCCGAGGCCGCCGCCACCACGGACTGCTCCGGGCACGGCCGAGTGTACCTGGACAGCGTCGCCGGCGAGGACGGCCAGCCCGGCTGCGAGTGCAACGGGTGCTTCCATGGGCCCGACTGCTCGCGCCGGACGCTCAACTGCACGGCCGACGCCGAGAGGTAACTGTGCAGATGTGCCTGCCATGTTGATTGACGTTTTGATTTCTTCATATAAATGATAAATCCTTGTTGGGATGCAAATAAAATTTAGGCGATTTATTTGCAGCGCGGACCAGATGTTCATGGAGCCGTACTGGATGCGGCACGCGGCTGAGAGCGCGGTGGTGGTCTCCGGGTGGCACCGGCTGAGCTATTTCGCCACGGACGGCGAGTATCAGTCCGTGGAGCTCGAGCGCCACATCCGGCGGTTGCACAGGGCCGTGGGGAACGCAGTTGCCGACGACAAGCACATCGTCTTCGGCACGGGTTCCATGAAGCTCATCAACGCTCTGGTCCACGCGCTCTCCCCCGATGGCAGCAGCTCTGCCTCTCCGGGCATGGTCGTCGCCACCGCACCTTATTACGCGGTCAATTAATCAGCTAGCACTCTTCTGAATTTTGATCACCCATCACTCTTCTCAATTTTGTTTAGGTAGTAGTACTCACTCTTCAGGATTAGCACAATTCTCATCGAAATAACAACATACGATGGTGCAGTCATACAGAACGCAGACCAAGATGTTCGACGGGCGGGAGTACAAATGGGAGGGAACCACAGAAGCATGGGCGGCCAACGCGTCTTCTTCACATCCAAGTAACAGCAGCACCTTCATCGAGTTCGTCACGTCGCCCAACAACCCGGACTTCCTCCTCCGAAAACCCGTCCTCGGCGGCTGGTTCATCGCCGATCACGCCTACTACTGGCCACACTTCACGCCGATCCCATCAGCGGCCGACGAGGACGTGATGCTCTTCTCGGCGTCCAAGCTCTCGGGCCACGCCGGGAGCAGGTTCGGGTGGGCGCTCGTCAGGGACGACAAGGTGGCGCTCAGGGCCAAGGAGTACATAGAGGAGAGCAGCTTAGGAGAGTCCCGGGACACTCAGCTCCGGATGCTAAGTATCATCAAGGTGATTCTGGCCAACCTGCACGGCAAGGAGGACATGTTCGCGTTCGCCCACGAAGAAATGAGCACCAGGTGGACAAGGTTCAACGCCGTCGTGTCGGGATCCCGTAGAATCTCGGTGAAGAAGATTCCTCCACAATTTTGCACCTACTTCAACAAGACCAGAGAGCCAACACCAGGTAATGCAGCAACTTTTCTAAAACCGAGCGATCGAATTGTGTAATGCTGCAACTGGATAATTTGAAACTGTACATGCTGTGTATAGCATTTGCCTGGGTCAAGTGCGAGAGGAAGCAAGACCATGACTGCTACGATGCGCTGCTCAAGGCGAACATCATCTCGTGGTCCGGCGTCGATGGTGAGGCCAGCGCCCGGTACACGAGGGTGAGCCTCGTCAAGGCACTGGACGACTTCGACGTCCTCTTGGAGAGGCTCACAGATTTAGTGAATGACGAGAAGCAGAGTGCACCAACTAGTTCCATTCGGCTTCCGTCTGATCAAGTAATCCAACAATAAAAGATTCGGTAATGCTAGGCCTCTTACGCCCGGCTATAGATGGCCAACGGGCCGGCCCGGCACGGCCCGGCATGGTACCGGGCCGACACGGCACGGCACGCTGCGGGCCGCAACGGGCCGTCGTGCCTACCGGGCCGTGCCTGACCGGGCGTCGTGCCTGGCCTTCGGCCCAAGCACGGCCCTACGGGCCGATTTCCGTGCCGTGCCGGCCCGTTTAGCCCGGCAAAATCTTCGGGCCGTGCCGGCCCAAAGCCCGGTATACACTAAAATTCGCATTTTTCAAATTCAAACTTCACAAGATGATTTTCATCAAATTTCAATCACATTTTCAGTATTTAAGCTTCACAGAATCACAGAAATACTTGCATATGAATGATATATATATATATATAGTTGAGCTGTGTGCAATGCTGCCTCGTTAAAAACCTTTCTAGGTAAAACTCACACCTCGTGAGATAAAACCCTAGAAAGGAAAAGAGTACAACCAGCTCAAAATAGTCTTAGTGTCTTACTGTCTTACAGTTACTACAGTCTTACTGTTACAGAGTTATTACATTCTCAAACTCTCAATCTCACTTCTCAGACTAAGACAGACAGCAAAAGAGTACTGAACCAGAACCAGTGAACCACCCACTCAATCTCACCATCTCAGAATAAGACAGACAGCAAAAGAGTACTGAACCAGAACCACCCACTCAATCATGCTGGGCAAAAGACAGCAAAAGAGTACTCAATCATCCACTCAAACATCAGGAACCAGCTCTGATGATCTGGTCAAAGGACAAAGACAGATATATAGTCAGCAAGCAAGAATCTCAGGATAGGTTAGGACTTAGCAGAAAATATTGATGAACTCACTCTGAATGTTTAAGTGGCAGAAGCATCAGCATCAGCAACTCCAGCATTATCATCGAGGAACAGATTCTTGAAGGACTCCTCAAGGTATTGGTCATCAACATCATGTTGTTCCCTTCTTGCTCCTTGCTCCCAATCCTTGACGCATGTCAGCATCTCAACATTCTCAGCTGTTAGTCGTCTCCGCCGCTCTTCCAAAATCCTGCCAGTCAAACTGAAACAAGACTCCGAAGACACAGTAGACACAGGAACTGACATAATATCTCTTGCCATAATATAAAGAATGGGATAAGTTAGCTTATGGTCACGCCACCATAAAAGTATGTCAAAGTCATCCTCATAAGATGTGACACAGTCACTGTCTAAGTAAGCTGAGAGCTCACTGACAGCAGATGGAGATGAGGATGAGGTGGAAGACATAGGAGGAGGACCAACCACACCAGAACCAGAACCACCACGGTTTGCAAATATTCTACCCCATGCTTGTTTTCTCTTACCAGTATGTGTTGATGGCTGTGCAACTCTTTGAGATCTAGCTGCACCAAATTTCATCTCATATTTCTCAAACAATTTATGCAATTCAGCTTTGACATCAGCATAGTAAGAATTATAGTTAGCACCAGTATTTTCAGCAAGCAATTCAAGGCAGTTAAAAAAACCTCTCATCTTAGCTCTTGGATCAAGTATGAATGCATAAGAATATAGCAGTGGTATGTTCTCCCAATATTTAAGAAATTTAAGCTTCATAGGAGAAGCAATCTCTCTAAAGTTGTGATCTCTCTCAGCAGCATTCAAATGAGTAGCAATTTCCAAGATATGATGCAAAACAAGAGGACTAGTGGGATAATACACACCAGATAACACAACAGTTGAGTCATAAAAGAGTTCCAGGAAGATCATTATTTGATCAGCAACATGCCAATGGATTCTACCAAGTAATTCTGAACCATAATGGGAATTAATAAAGACTGAGAAGACATCCTTGTATGGAATCAGATGTTTTAACATTAAATAGGTTGTATTCCATCTAACCTCCATATCCAAGCCAAACTTTCTAGGTTTGAAACCCTTTGCATTACAGTAATCCTTAAACAGTGCAATCCTTTGATTAGAAGAATTAAGAAAATTGATAGCAGTTCTAAAATCATCAATCCAAGGTTTCATTCTTTTCATACCAGATTTGACAATTAGATTAATGATGTGACATGCACATCGTTGATGCACAAGCAAGTATTTAACTTTATGAGGATCAGAAGGTGTAGGTGCAGGATAATAACCTAAGTAACCAGAGAACAAAGGTGCCAATGACTCATAAGCCTTAGAATTAGAAGATGCATTATCTAGACTCACAGCAAAAATTTTATCAGTCAAACCAAATTCCTCAACAACATTACCAATCCTCTCAGCAATATTTTCACCAGAATGCTTAACTTCTATAAGCCTAAAACCAATAACCCTTTTTTGCAATTCCCAGTCAGAACTCACATAATGGGCAACAACACTTATGTAATCTTCTTTGGCATTACCAGCCCAAATGTCACTAGTTAAAGAAACAGATGAAGCAGCAGGCAGAACAGAATTCATAAGCATATCACGTGCTTCAGCAAAAAGTTTACCAAGGTCTCTAGTGGTGGTTTGTCTAGAGACCTTCTCAAAAATAGGATTATGAGCACGCTTAATGTAATCTTCCCAGGCCTGTGTTTCACCTATGCCTAGTGGAAGGTCCAGCCGAGCAATCAAACGGCATAACTCAGTGCGAGCAACAACAGGATCATATACCCAATTTTTTAAACCATCAGGATTCAAAGCTAGCCTAGACTGCACCATATTAGCATGATTTTCTTTTTTCAGACAAGATTTCATGTGCCTAATCAAATGACCAGTTCCAGCAGAAGATCTAGCACTCAATTTTTTCCTACAAAGCTTACAAATAGCAGCAACTCTAAGCTCACCTTCCTTAATCTCAACAAAATGATTCCAAACAGCAGATTTCTTACCACCTGCAGCAGCAGTAGAGGTACCATGGGTGTCGGTGGAGCCAACACCGGTCGCCTGCGGCGTCACGGTCGGCGCATCACCGTCACCGACCTCGCCATCGACATCGATAACGTCGTTGTCACCGACGTCAATGCCCAACAGCGCGGCTGCATCGCCGCCCAGGTCATCGTCATCCTCTGCCTCGGCCTCCCGCTCGTCGTCGCTGTTGAGGGGGAACTTATCATCCCTCGACGCGTCGGCGCGAGCGGGCTGGCCCTGGCCGGCCGGCCGGCCCTCACATCTAGCACCGTTCCTCAACGGTGCACGGGGGCGCCTGGCCATCGTTGCGCCAGAGGAGGAGGACGCAGCGTCAGGCGCCGGCGCCGACCTGCAAAAGAAGAAGAGATAGAGGATTAGAGGTCAAATCAACAGATCAAAGAAGAAATCAAGAAAACAGAGATGAGGCTAGGGTTAGGGTTTCATGAGTCATGACCTGTGCAACCGGAGCCCGGTGCCAGATAGAGATAGGGGTCAACCAGCCAGATCCAGATGAACAGAGATAGAAAACGACGACGAGCGGCGGCGGAGCGACCAGACACAGACGAACTCACATGTTTGCAGCGAGACAAAAAAGATGGGAGGAAGGGGAAGGACGGAAGGTCGAGAGAGAGGCGGACGGCGCGAGAGCGAGCGCGAGCGAGGCGACAGCGAGGAGGGGATTGGGGAAAGGGGAATTAGGGATTTAGGGTTTGGGAGCGGAGCCGCGGGGGGCGGGCGCCGGGCGGACGGAGCCGCGGAGGGGTATAAGCCCCCTTAGCAGGCCGCGCGGTGGGCTGTGCTGTGCTTGGGCCGCGGGGGCACCGGGCCGCGGTCGTGCCGACCGTTGGACCGGGCCGTGCCCGTGCCGGGCCGCGTGCCTGGGTGGCGGCCCAAGCACGACCTGGTCCACCGGGTCGTGCCGGCCCGGGCCCGTCTCCTCCCGTGCCGGGCCGTGCTCGTGTCGGGCCAAAACGCCGGGCTTCGGGCCGGGCCAACGGGCTCGGGCTGCATGGCCAACTATACGCCCGGCCAATCTCCACCGCGTCGGACGTATGCTGCATGTATGTTGCAAATTTCACTTGATTTATGTTGCAGGGGCCTTTTTTACGTATGCAATGTTGCGTCCCTATATTTGTATCACAGTTCCCTTTTATGTTTCCACACCATATCGATGAATGGGGTGCAGCGTTTTTTCCCTTTGCAATGTTGCATCGCGATATTTGTTCCCGCCAGATCCTGTTTTTTTGCAACAATCAATCGATCCATGTTACATCCCTATATTTGTTTCACACTTCGCTTTATGTTTCAACACTATATCGTTGGATGTTGTGCATCGTTTTTTTCGTTGAAATGTTGCATCGCGACATTTGTTTCCGTTAGATCCTGTTTGTTGCAACAATCAATCGAATCATGTTGCGATGTCTATTTCCCGTATCACCGTATGGAGAGTTGCAACAAACAACAATAAATCAAACCATGTTTCATGATTTTTGTTTCAAAAGGTCCTGTATGTGGCAACAACCAATGGATCCATGTCGCGCCGACTTTTGCTACGCAAGAAAATTTCAAATTCAAGACATTTTTGTAATTCATTCTCATAATATTTATATGTGATCCATTGCCCTATGATTTGGACACCTATCTTCAAATTAAAAAAATATTAAAAAATTAAAACAGCTCAAAATTAAAAAAATCAATAAATTTGCTATGGAGCAGACTTTAAAAATCCAAAACTGTTTTGTTAAACGAAACATTCCAACACCAAAATAGCTTCAAAATTAAATCTTTTCAACATAAATATTGCTCTAAATTTTAAAACTTCTCATACCTTGCAAGTTTTAAAATTCAATTTTTTTTCTAATTTCCTTGCACAAATTTTCTTATTTCAACGGAAGATACACTTGAAAAGAACAATATTCCGCATTTCAGAATCTAAAATTCTTCCACAGTGAGAATTTTTAAATTTTATATGCTTTGGCAATTATTTAAGAAAAGTATTTATATGACAACGGGTCATCCACTTGCTTCCCGCAGCAACACTGCAGGCTTTTCTAGGAATTTTTTTAAGAAAAATTATACCTAGCAAAATTTAAAAGACAAAGTTTTTTTTCTAATTCCTTGCACAAATTTTCATATTTCAACAAAAGATAGACTTCAAATGAAAAGTTACTCTATTTTCCAAAATCTAAAATATTTTTGCTGAGTGAATTTTTAAACTTGTTGTGCTTTGTCAATTCATTTAAAAAGTACTTATACGGCCACGAGCACATACACCTGCCACCCACGACAAGCTCTGTGTAGGCAGAGCCAGGGACTAGATCTGTATCCCATGATAAGTAATCTTAGAAATACACAACGACCAGATCATTATGTTTGTTTGATCTATCGAAAACTGATAGACAGACGCCTTTCATACTTCCTCGAGGTGGAGTTGATTAACACTCTTATGGTTGGTCCATAGAAATAGCAACCCATTGTACTCATCACTTGCCTATGAGCTTACCTGTGAATACATTGTCCAGCAGCCCTTGTTTCTAAGCACCCATCTCTTGCTTTCCTTAAACTCCTGCAACCAGAAACCTATCGCTCCTCTCTTTTCAAAACAAATAACGTTGAAGTCCTTGTGGAAACCAGGATATTATCTGGTCTCGTGGCGATGGGTACCATAGCAAAAAGTGTATTCGAAAATCTACCAGAACACAAAAGTACGTTGGAGAACGACCATGATTACGATCGTAGATCATTAACTAAGATAAGAAGAATGGTAGACAAACGATTGGGTACTTGGGGAATATATGGAATTTATTGACTATTACTTTACCTAGTACTTGCCTACCAGCCAGGCCAGCCCAAGGGCGTCGACACCCTCATAAAAAGTATAATACAATCTCGGGTTGTAAACTTAATCTTTTTCTGCACTGCTATCCCCCTCCCCTCTCCCTATGCCAGATGGTTGGTCCACGACATATCTTCCTTGCTTGGAGGAAGCACCCACTGGGCGGATCCCACAAGGGTTTATCCCGCGATAGTGACCGACATGACGCTATACTGGAAAGGGCCCTTTTGTAGGTGCAGTTTGTATAGGAAGTGTACCGAAAATCGCCAAATTTTTTCGGAGTCCGCCAAGCAATCGACAAGTAGCCTTTGCCACCTATGGTTTGGCTCTGGCCAACCGGATATTGTTAGGCCCTCCAGGCCCTCCTCGTCGGGCTCATGCTCCTCGGTAACCCCGTGAGCTTTTTCTAGTAAAACATGAATCTGACGGTGGGACAATGCATTTATCAGCATCGAGCCTTAGCTTACGATCGAGAAACAGAAGTCCAAATCTTTCTGCAGTGGAAATGTATGGAACGGACTCTGAGATTGCATTTTAGTTTCGTCTGTTTTCGCTGAGTATATTAAATTGTATATAGAGGGAAAGTTGCAAACTTGCATGCTCCACTGAGTCTATTAAATGACGCCGTCTACTAGGAGTTTTCGTTGTGTGACTCACTTGCCTCAGAATATTATTCGTTTCCGCTGACGTTATCCTGAAAGCAACAAGTCATTTTGTCCTCCGTCTCTCGCTGGCCCTTCTAAGAACATCCTGTGTTTAATTTGGTGTCTAGTTTGATCATGGAGTTGGTAACGGTTACATCAATATTAATGCATATCAAAATGGCAGTAGCCAATGGAGTTTACTCTTTTTAAGGTCTTAAACTATCATTGTAGTGGGACTAGTGGTTCCATGGACCGGCTCGTTGTCTTAATCTATGGCAGTAGCTAGCCACTGGAGTTTACTCTTTTTACGATCTGGTTTAACTACCATTTTATTGGCGCCAGTGGTTAGCATTTCACTTTCAAAGCGAAAGCGAGGGCTTTGGCCAGGCCCGGATGGATGGCTGTGGCCAGTGGAGGTTAAGTCCAAGGTCCTAAATTACAATGCCTGTAGTCTGTACTTCCCTAAAGCTAACCCACGAGATCTGTAATGTCTAAATGTAACAACAACGGCCGTGCTACTCAACAATGACTAAGATTTGACACAAACCAGAAGCCCCAGGGGGCGGGGGCAGCCCCATTTCATGTTGTCCTAGGAGGCTAGGACACCAATGGAATTTGCTAAACTACAGAGTAATCCAATGTTTATGTGTGCTAATCATGTGATAAATACAATGATTATATGGAGAGAACACCAATAGTGTTTTTTGGCTGGATGCGCTACTGTGAAGCGCAGAGATATAGCACGGACGAGATTGCGAACGAAATGAATGACGTAATTAAATAAATTCCAAATCTTAGGTACAACTCCTATTTGTATCAATATTAACCCCGGTGTAGCTAGCATGCGCGTTGTTTGCAACTTGCCCGATAATAAACTCTCTCTCCTTCTCTCCCTATTATAAGTACATGTAACCATTCCAACCTGAATGTGCAATTTCCTTGGCGACCTTCCAAATTAACGTTCTACACTCGCCAAAAATGGTTGAGGCTTTATCGACCATTGGTGCACCACCAACAGCACCAAGGTCGTCAGGCTTGTCGTCAACCGATGCCGATAACATTCGCTTCATCGAGGAGATCACCACTAATGTGGACACCGAGCAGGAGCGTGTGCTAGAGGAGATCCTCAGCCGCCATGGCGAGTCCGAGTACCTCGTGAAATGTTGGGGCGGCGGCCTCACCGGGGACACCAGCCGGGCAACATTCCGGGCCAAGGTGCCCATGGTAACGTACGAGGACCTGGAGCCCTACATTCGCCGCATCGCGGACGGAGACCGGTCGCCTATCCTCACCGGATCAGGTCATCCGGTGACCGAGATATTCACCAGCTCCGGCACGTCAGGCGGAGAGCGCAAGATGATTCCAAACGTTGAGGATGAAGTGGACCGCCGCTACCTGCTCGAATCCCTCTTTGCAACAGTCTTGAATCAGTAAGTTGCTTTTTTTTTTTTGCTGAACAGTTAACTATTTTAAGAGATCGATCAACCAGTAAATTTGCATACAACTACTACAAAAACCATTTTTTTTTACCACCTTCCCCTTCGATGTAGCTGATGCTGTGGTAAACAGGCGCATGTACCAATCGATTTCCACCAACGGCACTCTGAAAATGACTTCGTTTTCGCATTACAGACGGTTGTACTAAACCGATGTTTTCAAAGCAGCGTATTTTCATTTCTACAAGCTGTTACTTTCATTAATTGGCATGTGCATGAAAAAATGTCAGATTTTCAGCCTAGATAGGCTTGTGCATGTGTCCCCTGGACATAAGTTCCTTAGGTGAATTTGTTTTCTTGTTTTACTAAAAACTCGTCAAGCTACGTACCCGCGCACTTGCGCGGCCAGTCTTGATTTTGTTATGCCAAATCAGGCATGATAAACTCCTTTAAATTTTTGCATTACGTGATAGTTTAGATCAGTGTTTAGATCATCACGAAAGGTGAATTCTTTCTTTTTATCTTGACAGAAAGTTATAGGGATTTTACGATTTTTCCTATGCATGAAGCCATGGAGACTAGCTAATACCGGTGCTAATACAATTGACGCCATCTTTATGGATGAATTCCTATACTGCCACGGCTATAAGAAATTCCACTGCACACTCTTTACTTCTAATATACTACGACATGTATGTATGTATATAACATTTTGCTAATTATATGTAGATGATTCATAATATCTTCTCTATGTTTTCCTTCACTCTTATTGGTTTGAGAATTCTACAAAAAATATTTAATTTGTAGATATGATGTAGGGTAGAGTGGAAGAAATGTAACCTGCAGCCTAAACGCCTGTAATAAAATATATGTTTAGAGCCGCAAACAGAATAGCAGTAATATGTACCGCAAGCAGAATAGCATTTTTGCTGGCAGGAGTACAACGTAAAAGTTCTATTTGAACAACTTTACGGTACATGTTTGCGGTACATATTACTGCTCCTGCCAGCAAATACAGTACGGTCACTACTAATAACAGTTTTAACGAGTACATATGGTTGTGTGCATTGTGCAGGCATGTGCCTGGACTGGACAAGGGGAAAGCTCTCTACTTCCTCTACGTGAGTTCGGAAGGGAAGACGCCTGGCGGTCTGCCTTCACGGACCGTGATGACGAGCTACTACAAGAGCCATCAGTTTACCAACTCTCCTTTCCCCCGAAACAACACGAGCCCAACGGCGGCCATCCTCTGCTTGGACACGTTCCAGAGCACCTACGCTCAGATGGTGTGCGGCCTGTGCCAGCGCAAACACGTGATGCACATCGGTGCAGCATTTGCCGTGGGCGTAGTCCGTGCCATCCACTTCTTACAGCAGCACTGGGAGCAGCTTTCTTCAGACATCGAAGCTGGCAAGCTCAACCCAAGCTGTGTCACCGATCAATCAGTGCGCGAGGCGGTTGCACACATCCTCCAACGACCGGACCCTGAGGTTGCCAAGTTCATTCGCGACGAATGCTCCAGGGGTGATTGGGCCGGGATTATCCCACGCATTTGGCCAAACGCCAAGTTCTTGGGCATCATAGTCACCGGCTCCATGGCACAATACATCCCAACCCTAAATTACTATAGCCGTGGCTTGCCAATGGCCTCCGACATATACGGCGCCTCGGAAGGTGACTTCGGCCTCAACCTCGACCCATTGTGTGACCCATTGGAGGTGTCATACACCATGATGCCCAACATGGCCTACTTCGAGTTTCTCCCACTGGACCCTGATCGCCAGGAGGATGTTGACGAGATCACAGCGGCGCAGCAGCTCGTGGAGCTTGGTCAACTGGAGGCCGGCCATGAGTACGAGCTGGTGGTCACCACGTACACCGGGCTGAACCGGTACCGTGTCGGTGACGTCCTCCGCGTGACGGGCTTCCACAACGCCACACCGATGGTTCGGTTCGTGCGCCGCGGCAACGTGCTGCTGTCCATCGACGGCGAGAAGACGGATGAGGCCGAGCTGCACCGCGCGGTGGAGCGAGCGGCGTCGCTGCTGCTCCGGCCGCACGGTGTGGCCGTGGCGGAGTACACGAGCCGGGTATGCACCAAGGACGTCCCGGGACACTATGTTATCTACTGGGAGTTGGAGGTGAACAATAGTAGCGGCAATGCGGCGGCGGTGGTCGATGGTGACGTGCTGGATAGGTGCTGCCTGGAGATGGAGGAAGGGCTGAGCTCTGTGTACCGGCAGAAACGGGTGGTGGACAAATCGATTGCACCGTTGGAGATCTGGATCGTCCGGCCGGGCACGTTTGGGGAGCTCCTGGACTATGCCATCTCCCGCGGCACGTCGTTGAGCCAGTACAAGGTTCCACGATGTATATCCGAGAGCCCACCAATCATCGATCTTCTCGACTCGTGTGTCATGTCGAACCACTTCAGCTCAACTTTGCCGCAGTGGGCACCGGATCAACAGTCCAACAATTAGAATCCTCTACTCCCTCGGTCCCAATACACAAGGCGCAACCACTTTTCTCTGCTGTCCCAATATATAGGGCGTCTCCTTCTTGGCTCCCGTGTAATGAATGACTATTGAGTGTAAATAGCATATTTATTATGTTATGTTCCTTTCTATTGGCTGCTAAAGTAGAATTAAATGCTTTTATTAGTCTCTGTGTTGAAGGAGTTACGCATTTCTATTAGCTACCATTATGCGTTTATTTATCATGTCTTAGCTAATCTATAATCTATAAGTCAGATCCACTATATCTATCGTTAATGATTTTGTACAAAACAGAAGCACATCACTACAATTTCGCCAATGTTGGATCACTGTTCCTAAGTTAAATCTAACCGCTAACATAAGCCACAATGCCTCTTGAGCTCATGCCCATCTCCCACTTGCGGCAGGTTAGCCCACCGGCCCAATCTCCACCCATTATCCCTCTGAAATCATTGTGCCTAGATCCGCCAATGGAAAGATGCATGCATACTTGCTACTCTTCCAGCACTAAATATATACTCCCTCCATATTGGTAAAGGAAGACGTTTAGGACATTGACACGATCTTCAAAATACGACAATAATACTTTTTGTTATAAAATATTTATAAAATATATTCTAAAAATACTTTTATAAAACTATATTTCAATACGGATCTATTCATACTATTTTCACATTTCTAAACTTAATGGATAAAAAAATATTTAAAGTCAAAGTCTAAAAGTTTGACTTAGGATAATCTCAAAGCTGTCTTCTTTTACCAATATGGAGGGAGTATGTCCATAACTTTGAATCAAGAGCTTTTCAATCACTCTAGTGCCTCTCTTGCCCTTGATTCCTTAGCTATGAGCACAATGATTTGTGGAGCAAGGGCACTCAATTGTGGTAGAAAGAAGTTAAGCATATAAATAGACCCCTCACACTACACCAGTTGTTATTGTTGACCGTGACTCACCGATTCATATGATTTGGTGACCTCTTTCTGCAAGCACCTTGCACCGAATCAATGGGTGCCTTATTTGCACTTCAAATCCAACGGCTACTGACGATGATTGATTAGTGTGGTGCTAACTTTTCACTTGAGCATCAGATCAGTATGCTAATCCAGGACGGAACTGGGTCCCACTTAGGCAGCACCGACTAATCCGGTAGTTCACTTCCTTTCAAGCAGCAGATCAATCTATTGATCGAGAGGGAAACTGAGTTCCACCTAGGTAGCAGCAACTAGATTAACAGCTAGTGTAGTGTGAGTCTACATTGATTGATGATGCGACTAGATTTTACTATGTTTATTTGTTGCAAAGTAAATATGAAGTGTTAGACCATTTTAAAATTTATAAGGTCAAAGTGAGAATCAACTTGAGAGAAAGATTAAGCACCAAGGTCTAATAGTGGTGGCGGATATTTTCCTAAGATCTTTGATGAATTCTATGAGGAACATGTCATTATTCATGAGAGTACGCCTCCCTGTTCACTCGAGTCAAACGGGATTGCTGAGATGTAGAACCACACATTGACTGACGTGTGTTGGCGTCGTTAATGGTACACTTTTAGTGTTGATTTGGCATTGTTTGTGGACAAACATGGGCAGATGACAAACATGCACCATGCACAGATTATGACAAACACACATCAGTAGAAGAGGAATTCTATGAAACATTTTCTCAAAATGCTTCGAGTTGAGAATATTAAATGTTTACTCTGATATTTTGCATTATGATACCTCTCGATAGAATTATGCAATATCAGCAACAAAGTCCTGGATTACGGTGCGAACGGCAATCGGAATCCTCGCCGAGTGATTACGACCATCAAACCATGTCAAGCTCCCAAATGTGTAGCAACCCTGTATCCTATGCCTGGCTGTGAACGTCACCTTGAATGTCGCGCTTGTGGAACCTTTTTTGAAGTTGATCACTGAAGGGTTGACAGCCATGTTCACACCTGCTGGAGCCTCAACTGCTCCCTGGTAAGTCGCTCGCAGCGGACCAACATTTGTCACTGTGCGCCAAACGGTGACAGAGTTTCTGAGGTTAGGAGCGATGGATGTCAGGTTGAGCTGGTAGAGCTTCCCCATGTAGGATGAGCAGTCATCCTTGGGACCAAGAGTGCAGTTGAAGAACTTGGTATACTCCATGGGGTCAATGTCGTAGACCAGGCCCGGGTCAACAGCCCTGTCTGGATTCATGTGCGCACTGCCATAATCGAAGGGATCAGCCAATTTCCTTATCACTCCTTCAGCTTGGATGGGCATGCCGAAACGATCAGGGTGCCGTCGCACCGGGCCACCGAAAATGAGGAGCCCAACCAAAATTCAGCAACACAGAAGGGTAGTCGAGTTGATCAGTAGATCTGGGTTGCTCTTTTTCCTAAGCCAACTGCCGATTATCCGCTATCCCCATTCCATTGGAGCTTCGGTATCCATCAGCTCCAACTAATCATCCGCCAATCCGCCATGGTTGTTAGTGTGCCGCCCGCGCCTTCTGTCCAAGGAGGAAGGAAGCCATTGAAAAGGGTACCTAGCTTTGTAGGTCTACTGATTAGACCTATATATGCCACGTAAGCGGAAAGAAGGAAAATCCCATTCTATGGCCTCCTGCCCAAATCAATCAATCCCTGCTCGTTTGTTTCACAATAACATATACAATGCTTAGATAGAAACAAACGTTCTGTGCAATTTACAATGCGTGTATAAATTTTATTATACTTTTCTATCTACGGCAGTCGCCACATTAAAAATTATAACATTTGTAATAATAAATATATATTCAATAAAAGAGGGACCGCCAGCACAATTTGGCACCGGGCCTCCAAAAGCTCAGGGCTGGCCCTGCGCGAAACATATGGTATCACTGCCAGAAGTCATTTGTACCTCTGTAATCTAAACCAATCAATAAAGGGTGGTGGAGTTCTAAAAAAAACTATTACAGTGCCGTGCAATATATTATAGGTGTATGCATGGTTATACATAAGTTGAAACACGGAGTTCAAAGTACTAGAGCGCAGTGGCGGAGCTACATGTGTCTCTTGTTGTCAGCTGACAACAATGGCCAGCTCATAAATTACGAAGAAGTTACTGTTTTGCACTGTAGAACAAGAGAGCTGACACAGTGGCCACTGCACCTTACACCGGTGGCCCTGAGGGCTGGCTCCGCCCTGCTAGAGCGGAAATGGAACCAATTAAACAGAGCAGCAAAACCCCTGCAAATAACTTTGCCATTACGAGCTCAGTAGCAATCAAGTTCATGAACTCGGTTCCTCCGACATGAAAACAGGTTTGACTTCCATCTCGTTTGGAGATTCGAACCTACAATCTCCCACTTGTGCGTAGCCTATGTAGCGATCTCACCTGAGAAATGGGCCCACTTAAGTATATTCCACCTTCCATTGGTGCTAATACACGAAAATGTTCCCAAGTGCGGATTCGACCGTCGAGTCAAGCTCGACTAACTGCTACTAAAGATCGTCCGTCCATACGCTCACTCGAAGGCGAGTTCCAAAGATCACATCATTCCACAATTCAAATTACAACAAGTCTTAGAGTTATTACAACCAAATTGAAATGATAAGGTAAATTAAATAGTTCGAGTTCATGCAGCGGAAAGTAAACGAGATACTAGCGACGATCCATAGTATCGTCACGATGAAGTCAGCCGTGACGCTACTCCTCACGATCCTCGGGAGAGGCCGGCTCCCACTCGATGCTGTAACCAGGAGGAAGCTGGGAGGCCCAAGCCATAGAGGCAGCTACCTCCTGAGGGGACGGTCCTGAAAATTTAAGCAACAAGCAAGGCTGAGTATACTAGTTATACTCAACAAGAATTAACCGACTGGTGATCACTACATCACCGACTCCTAAGATGAGAGGCTGTTTGGCTAGTGGGGTTCTTTTGCCAAAGCGACTAAGCTGATTGCTAGTATATCCATTTTGATTTTAAAACCTTTAACCTATCCATTCTAGGTGAGCCTAGCTAAACAATCAAGTTTTGCAATACAATTATTCCATACAAAGATTTCATCCTTTCAAGTTTCACTTCATAATATGTCATACATCGGTCAAGCAGTCTCATTAACCGCGAGAAGCGGACAGTTCGAACCGAATTTACTACCTGGCCATGGGAAACCCACACATACGGAATGGTTGGAAATGCCAACACACCCCAATCCTTTCTCCTCTCTCTGCGAGTGGCTCCCGAGTCCCAATGCCTCAGGGTAAAGGTTTACCACTACTGGGACTCACGCAACTACCCTCATGTGCCCATGGGATAACGTTTCCAAGACAGAGAGCTGTCGGACCTGCTCGCATCAATCGGATACCGGGACTTACCGGTCCCATAGTCCGTGCATATATGTGGTACGTTCAAATGCTTGACACAAAAGTACCACATGTTTCCACTTAAAACATCGATAGACGGGTATCTACAATCATCCGTCCATCATCTCTAGTGTTTCTGATACGAGTAGACATACAACTCCTATATCTCGCGAGTGTCGGAAACACTCGACTTCTAACGGTCTTAAGCATAGCGACTATCGAACCTAACATACTAGTGTTCAATCAAGGAACCTATGATCATGCAATCTAGGGTTTCATCAACTCCTTGAAACTTAAATGCACAATCATATAATCAAGTAAATTGCGTAAATAAAGTTAGGTTATGCTCCGGGGCTTGCCTTCCGGCTCGAAGCGGTACTCCTGCTCGGGGCTCGGATCCACGTGCACCACGTTCACCTCGGACTCCTGGGCGATCTCCTCGGCAGCGGGGACCAGCTCGTAGATTCCGTCGGCGAGACCCGAATCTATACGAAATGCATGAAATGCTTAAGTATCGAGATTTAAATAGTGAGTGTTTATTTAAATCTTGGTGGATAAGTTGGAAAGGATAAACATTAGTTATAAGTGAATATACCCTTTTCACTTTGAACCTTTACTTTATAGTTTTAGATTTTTCTCTTTTCTTTTCTTTTTCTTCTCTTTTCCTCCATTTAAGTCCTTTTTCTATTATTCAAAAGGTGAACTTAGGAAATTTATTTTTATGTACCATTTGGCCAGAGGCTTGCTCATGCCAAGGCAGGAGCTTAGCCCAAAATTTGGCTCAAGATAATTTTTCTATAATTTATTAAAATTATTCTTATCTTTTTGCCTAAAATCAAACTAAACTCCTACAAAAATAATTACAATGTTTCTGTCCAAACCACTTGGCACAGTGACTTAGGGTACCAAGGGTGACCTCTCTGCAAGTTTGCATGTGATTTTGATTTATGGTTATTTTTGTGGAATTTCACCATGTTTAAACTACCAAAAATCATTTAGCCATTTTCCAGTGTCCAAAAATTACCATTTTCATTTTTCTAAGGTTTCTTATGTCTTGATTTAGTTCCTGTGTGAAGGAGATGGTTTTTCACTGAGTAAATTATTTTCTGTGATTTATTTGCCAAAACAGCAGGGTATATGTTTGGAAAATCATAACCCTAAATCCACTAGGAATTTTTGTGCACCCTTTGCGCATTAAGCTAATGATAATCACCCTAACAACATATCCCAAGCTCAACTCCAGTGCATGTATAGATTTTGAACTATGATGAAAAGTGCTCAAACTGAAATGAATTTATAATTCAAAATCTACAGCTCAACTGAGTGAGGTGCAAAGGAAGAAGTTGAACTTCTTGAGTCACTGGTCACTACAAAATTGGTTTGGCATTTTTATGATTTTTCTACGAATTTCTACGAATTTTTGAAGATCTCAGCGAATTAAACCTAAAATATAGAATCTATTTTACGCGAGGAACCCTGGAAGTTTTGAAGCTCTTACAACGAGGTCCCTACGTTTTGCGCTCGGCCCCCTGGACAGAGGTTGAAGACACACCTAAGTCCTCGATTTCGCCGGCGTGGTTACGCTGGCCAAACGACGGCGACTCCGGGCCGGGGAAGTGGGGGAAAACAGAGAGGGGCTCACCGTGGTTCGTTTGAGCTAGGTCTCGAGGTCGGGGATGGCCGGAATCGAGGTCAACGACGGCGGTGGAGGCTCGGCTTGCTCCGGCGAGCGGTGACCGGCGGCGTCGAGGTCGGAGAAGGTCGGGGAAGAGGTCGGTGAGCACCAACGCGGCACGGTGAAGCTATTGGTGCCCTTGGTTCGGCCGGAGGAGGAGCGTAGCGAGCTGTGCACGTGCGCGGGCGGCGGCGGAGAGCTCGGTCAACTCCGGCGAGCTGCGCCGGTGGCTGCGGTGGTGGAAACGGGTCGGGGATGGCTCGGTGAGTGGCAGTGGAGGATGGGGAAGCTCGTGAGAGCCTCGGTTTGGCTGGAGGAGCAGTGGAGAGGGCTGCCCACGAGAGCGAGCTCGGCGGCGCCTCTGCGAGCTCCGGCGAAGGTTTTTCCGGCGAGGAAGAGAGGGGAACTGTTGGGGGCTTAAGTAGGAGTGAGAGGGAAGCATAAGGGTGCTCGGGAAGCTCGGGATGCGGGCTGAGGCAGCTCGGTGAGCTGTCGCGGCGGCAGCGGCTTGTCCCGGCCGTGTTGGCGCCGTGCGCGGCGTCAACGCGCGCGCAGGCGAGCGCAGCGCGGCAGGCGCGCGTGGGCGAGGCGAGAAGACAGCGCGGGGAAGGAAAAAGGGGCACGCGGGGGCGCAAAAGTCGTGCGTTGGACCGATGGGCAACGGCGGCGACGGCAAAACCCGGCGGTCCGCGGCGGCGACGCGACGGCGAGCGCGGAGTCAGCGCTACAGTGCACCTCTGCCCATGCGAGCTGGCCAGACGCGTGCTCCGCGTGCGGGGACATCCAACGGTGCCGTTGGTCGGCTCAGGCGAGGCCGGACGGTGGCAGGAGGCTGCCGGCGGCGAGCGCGGCATGCGCGGGCGCGGCGTTGGCAACCCGTGAGCGCGCCGTGAGCGGTGCAAAGGTCAACTGATTGGCATGGCTCAAATTCCAAAATTTTGAACATGGCTCGAAAATCTCCCAACATGAAAGTTGTTTAGAATTTCATGAGACACGTCCCTGCACTGGAAATTTGGAGAAAAAGTTGAAATCTCGGCTGTAATTCAAAAGGGGGTAATTCCCTGTTTTGAACTGAATTTTTGAATTTCGAGGGGCTAGATGGCAAAATTGGCCAAAGTGCCCAAAGAGGCAAAGTTCAGGAATGTGAAGATGAACAACTTTGCTGTTTGGAGATTTTGATGTTCTTTGGTAAAATCTTGAGATTTGGCTAAGATTCCATTTCAGCTTTGAATTTGAATTGGAAATTTCAAATTCCAAGGTTTGGGTTTGAATTTTGAGATGCTTGTAGAGATTTTTAGGCTATGGTTTGAAAAGGAAAGTTTCTTGGTTTGACTTATACTCCAACTTTCCTATTTGCACTTTTTCAAGTTTTTAGGAAGTTTTCAAAGTTTCTTTATTGCTCCATTTAAATGGTTTTTGATTCAAATTTGATAACTTTTCCTCATTTTCTTGAATTCCATTTTTGAATTGACCTTAGTTTAACTTAATCATCATATTAAGGTTAACTAACACTAGGGGTGTTACAGTCTCCTCTACCACCACATCATTGCATTACATGTGCCCATGTCCCATTTTGATTCCCCGCATATTAAACGAAACCAAGTGTAAAATACTTGTTTGAGGCCCTAAACAAATTAAATTAAAATATTGTCAGCTACAAAATTTCATAACTTTCTGAGATATACAACTTTCATTTTGGTTGTTTCTCCATCCGAGGTCATTCATAAAATTTGAATTTCAAATTTAAACTCTTTCAAACTTGGTTTTTTGACAAGATGAACTCAAATTTAAAAAAAATTATCAACTACAAAGTTTCATAACTTTTCAAGATGTACAACTTTTATAATGATAATTTGTTCATACAACATAGTGATAAATTGTTCACAAATCTTATATCTCCATTCTAGTTTCATGGAACTATATGAGAAATGTAAGATTTGTTTGTCATATGAACATCTGACCAAACTAAAAGTTGTATATCTTGAGATGTTATACAACTTTGTAGTTAAACACTTTTTAATTTAAATACGTTTAGAGCTTCATATTGTATTTTGTTCGTGACTATAGAACCGGCTGTGTTGATGACAAACACTCATCACGGCCAATTCGTTGCTCAACCGGTTGTGATGAGGGGCAACACAGCCGGTTCATGGCTTGAACCGGCTGTATTGATGACACACTCATCACAGTCGACTCGTGGCTTTAACCGGTTGAGATGAGGAGCAACACAACCGGTTCGGGCTTCAACAGTGAGTTGCATCATAGCCGATTTGCTCAAAGTTTAATTAGCTGATTTCTGCAGTAGTGTCAGATTCTCCACGCTGGACGGAGAACCACCATTGAGGAGCACGCGGTACAGCGAAGCAATACTACCCTCAGCACATGAAGATATCCCGGACCGAGTTGATTACCCTACTGATCCGTGCTGGCAACGTGCCTACGACTCTCTGGGGCTTGCAACGACCAACGTGATTCTACTCATCCAGCTTCAGCTGCAATGACGATGGCAACAATTTTAATGTCAAAACAGGTTTGACTTCCAACGCGATCAGATGATTGGCAAGCTCTACCTCCATGTGCTGCTGAGTGTGGCTGGAATTGCAAACAATTTCCAGCAGAGAGAAATTGATACGGCGCCTACCGGAATGGAGCTCACCACCCGGAAACTCTGTCAGGCAAATACGCATGCTGTACGGACTCCGATACTAAGGTCGTTTATCTCCTCCCTGCGGTAATATTGCCCTATGTAGATTCAAGTTTCTACAGATCTTGATGCTGCTTCATCCACATGCATGTTGCCAATCAACTTATTAACTTGCTTATACGATCCCATACTACAGCTTAATTGTCCATGCACGCAACCAGCCTGATTGTATCCTCATCTAGCTTAATTGTTAATGCAGGTTGCTCAGCTCGTTTATATTTAGAAATATGTGGCGTCCTTTTGATGACTCTGCTGGTGTCAGGGCCTCGCTGGCGTCAATGCAGGAGAATTCTAAAACGTTCCAAATGCCTGATCTCATGATCAAAAGCCGATTATTAGTGTAAGGGAGTGAAGCACTCCCTCAGATAATTGAGGCTGCACGAATCCCAGCAGCACTGCTTAAAAAACGTTTCTGATGAATTTTTTAATCTATGGGCCCGGGCTTAGCAGTACAATGCTCGATCTAACCCCTTGAATCAATTCAGATGTGAACTTCAGATCCAATGGAGTTCATCCCCAAGGTTCAGGAACTCCGCGGAGAACTGAGACAAGAAGCTGCTGAAGTCCTCGGACCCAGGCGTTTCATGTGAAGCATGACGCGTCTGCGTGTGGGATGCCTGAAGTACAGCAGCGTCCAACAAAATCAGCCAGACTAAAAGCTTAGCTCGACACTAATCAGGGTCTCTTTTTCCTCCCTTCTTTGTTGTATTGCCAGCAGCTTCCGGCACCCCCGTTCACATATTCCAGGTATTCCTTTGGGAACCTCCGTGAAGTGGTAAATCCTCCTCTTATCTGTACATATTTTCTCCAAATCCATTGTCTCTTTTTCTCTCTTTACTCTCATTAGTTATTGGTTTTGATCGCTACGATATCTACACTAAAGTATTTTTATACAAATAACCTCGCAGCTCCAAAACCTTTTCATACCTTTTGTGACATGATGAACATATCAGAATTTGGCATTATACCCATCGGATAATCAATGTTTCTCTACTTTGATATATTTTGTGTTTTATTGGTTGAACTGTATTTACATCGTTTCAACAAAAAATGTTAATATTATTTTAAGTTGAGAGGGTTTTTCCACTGACATATTAGTAAGCATGGGGCTAAATGTTTCAATGTGTGTGTGAGAGAGAACAAAATTGTAATATCTTATTCATGATATCTTTATGACTAATAGAAATGGATTATAATGAAAATGAAGTTGAAGACCTGGAGCGCGTATATAGAGACGTGAACGCGGAACCCATCCAAATACCATATGCAGTGGTAAAATCGATCACAAAAAATTTCACGCAAGAGATTGGTCATGGTGCATTCGGAGTTGTTTACCTGGTATGCTATAAGTTCTTGAACTGATGCTCTGGAAAATTCTAAAATTTTATAATGATGCTTAATGGGAGCAAAATAATTCTGTGGATTGTTTCATGGTATATTAACCAGGGAGCTCTCAGAAATGGGCTGCTGGTTGCCGTGAAGAAGCTTTTCCCCTCGATGGATTTTTCGGAAAGGCAATTTGTGGAGGAAGTTAGGTGTCTAAAGAAGATTAAACACAACAATATTGTAAGGTTTCTGGGCTATTGTGCAGATACACAAGGAATAATCATGGAAGTAGAAGGAAAACAGACGATTGGTGAAATACAACAACGGTTTATATGCCTTGAATATGTACCAAATGGAAGTCTTGACAACTATATTAAAGGTATTTGATACTATTCCTTCATGTCACAAAAACTACGTAGTACCTAACAATATTAACTGTCCATTCAACTTACCATGATTTGGCCAAATTTTTTAAGTTTTGTCAGGTCCTAAAATATGTGCATTTATCACCTAATGTCAATTATTTCAAACCTTTGGATTGCATTCTCAGACCATTTTAGAATCTTCCTTCCAATCTTCTGTACATGGACTTGAAAATTTTCAATTATTTTGCTGCAATGTATATAGCATGTCTACTGTAACTAGTATTGCCTCATATGGTGTCACTATTTCTGGTACAAAATAGAAACTAACAATCACTTTTGCAGAAAAAACGCATGGATATGGATGGAATACTCGCTATCAAATAATTAAAGGAATATGTCAGGGTTTGCATTATCTTCAACAAATACCCATGTATCACTTGGATCTCAAACCCGCAAATGTACTGCTGGGTGCTAAGATGGAGCCAAAAATTTCAGATTTTGGTTTGTCAAGGTGTATTGATGGAGATCAGTTCACAATATTCACTACACACGTGCAGGGAACGCCGTAAGCTTGATTATATTCTTAATTATCACTTGATTATCTTTGTTCAAATAACAACCGATGAGAATATCTAATAAGTGCCATGATACTCCAACTAATATTATTTTACGTGCAGAGGCTATATACCACCAGAACACATACATGATGGAAAAATATCACTCAAGTCAGATATATTCAGTTTGGGCATTATCATGACAAGATTATTGATAGGGAGTATGGATATTATTCCTGAAAATGTAAGGATTTACCTGACCTTTCTAGTAACGATTTTACATAATTTTTTGATGTATTCAGTCTTTGATACTAGGAACTTTTATGTTGCATATTGAACTCTTAGTATATTACCTTGATCATTTCATTTTTCACATTTGCCTGTGATTTATCCGAGTTCATGGACGAACTAGAGATTTGGAGGAGGGGGGACAGCAGGAGGCATGGGGAACGGGAACAACGGCGGAGCTGGTCGAGCAGCGCCGCCAGGTGCATTCATTTCGTCCTCTTGGTTACGTGCCACGGTGCCATAGGGCGGGGCAGAGGCAGGCACAACCGCAAAGGGCGAGGACAGGGTGCGGGTGCGGATGGCCACGGGGGGCAATGGCAGAGGGTGGGGGCGAGCCTTGGAGATGTTGAAGGTGAATTTGACATGTGGGCCCTACATGTTAGTGGCACAATGGATGAGAGCTAGGGGTATTTTTGTCGTTTCATCGTACCATTTAACAGCTCAGTTAGTGGATTTTGACGGTAGTGGCACATAGGGGATGAGAAATTAGAAACGATGACATAGAAGGGATGGGATAATTTTCAATAGCACATAGGTGATGGACTATATTTTTCAATGGCGTGAAAGGAATTTGCTTCATCAAGAACCGCATTTTATACTTTGAACTAGGGTGAGTTTGGTTGGGCTACCTCAGTCTCCACGACCCAGTCAAGTCGGGTTGATGGTTTCAGCCACTATAATGGCTATAATGGAGTACCTTTCTATAATGGATCCCTACGTCTCCAAGAAAGGTTGGACAAGCCATGTAGGAGTTTGTCGTGTTGCCCATAATAGGATCGGATATGATTCCAACCATCAAAAGGTAGGGGTGGAAACGGTTAGGACGTGGATAGAATAGGATGCAGATAGCACCTTCTACCACATTTTAATGCGGATACGGATACGAATTTGGATGCTTGCGGATACGAATACAAAACGGATAGTGCGGATGCAGACATTTACTTGATTAGAAGCATAGTTCTATTCATTTATTTTATTTATTATAAACATGTTTCGGAAATATTGCTAAGTCATTATACAATAAGATATTCAAGTATGATTGTATAATCGTTAGGAAAAGACATCTTATCACAAAATCTAAATGGTTAATAATATAAAAATATAAAATGTAAATGAATGATTATTTTAATAGAAATATTAGTAAAATAAAATATCGTACATATTTAATTTTAAAACTAGTAGCACCAATCATTTTCATGATCACTTTAAACATAATAACACATGTCATTATTATTATTATCATCATCATCATCATTATTATTACTATTATTATTATTATTTATACATCATTAGCAATATTAAACATAATAACACATGTCATTTAGTCTTGATCACTCTTAAATAGTTTCACTAAATACTTTATAATTATATTAAAATAATATCACTAATCATTAGTTATAAGATAATTTTTAATAGTTTTAAATTGTCTATTCCTATTTGAATACTGATGTTGCGGATATGGATGGTAAAGCGAATAGAGAAAAAGAAGAGAAAACGGATGCAGATACTTCCACTTTCGTACCACAATCAAAACGGCTGTGGATACGGATATCCATATTAGGTGCGGATGCGGATACGGATGAAAAAAACAGATAACCATTTTACCACTTCCACCCCTATCAAAAGGGTGAATTCCAGTGGAGATGGAGCCCTCTTTTAGAATTTATGGTTTTTTCAACCTCGATGGTCTTTTTGTTACTGCAATTAAAGTTTTGAATAGCTCTACATTTGTTGTCACATAATATATAGATTATAGTCGCACTTTTGGCACAATTTACTGCTAGTGTTAATGTACCGTAGGTTGTTTAAGTATCTACTACACACACAAGGTCTAAAACTTTAGTATGAAATCCTATCAAACACTTCCTTTTGTAATGGAACAAAGCATCCAGCCTTGATCTCGTAGAGGCTATGGCTGCCTAACGAAACGTCTGTGGTAATCTATGTCATCTATTGCTTTTCATTTTTGTAATATGCATCATAACACCCTTACCGCATGTACTAACTTTGCAGTGGCATGAATTATTAAATGTGAATTGCCAGCAAATGAAGAGATGCATTGAAATAGCTCAAATTTGTACCGACAAGGACCCATGTAAGAGACCTACTGTATCCGACATAATTTATCAGCTAGATGAGACAGAAACTACGATACAAAAGGTTCCTGATCTAGTCGTTAGTGAGCCGAGACATGACCCAACTACTACACTGTACCAGGTATGTTCATCTAATACAAAGATAGGTGTATTATAACAATTTCGTGATGGTCTTACATATATGAATTTATATCTGCACTCATGTTTCTCAACCTTCTCACAGTTTACTGAAAACACGAAATAGTTAAGAATTTTGGAAGAGCCAAAAGTAACTATAATAGAATGAATTCAGCCTTTTAGATGGCAGCAACACAGTATGTGATGCTCGCTTTTAGCATATTTTGTAGAAATTTAACATATGTTGAACTAAATGTACTTCAGTGACAGCCACTAGCCACTACTAAGTGACAAAAAAGGCATTACAATAGCGAGCGTGCACTAAAAACAAATGGGAACCTATGGACGCCCTAGCTACCAGCAGGAAAAACCCATAGAAAATAAAAAAGAGACGGAGGGTTGGGTATGCATCATGGACGCGAGGACAAAATGTACCTTTGTGCATTATTGTACAAATTAAATTTCCAAACACTAAACAAACTATGCAATACATCTGACAAATATATGTCATAGAGAATGCAATGATGTACTTTTATGCGGAGTTCCATGTTTTATGGACTGAGATAAAAGAAGATCGAGAACAATGTTTTAGTCTGCTACAGTTTGTTGCAGCCAAAAAGACAAAAGTTTGCATCTGCATGTGTCACAGCTAAAATCTTGTTTTACAGTGTGCTCAGTGGTTATAGAGATAGGGTGGTTATAGAGATAGGGATGACCACGTATTTCTTTTTTGAGCAATGTCAAGGTTGATGACATTATTTAACCCCATACAATTAGGGCTGGACAAATATAACCGAGAACCGAACCAAACTAACTGAGAACCAGAACCGAGAATTTTGGTTCAATCCTCAGTACCAGGTCTATGTATATAAACAGGCAAAACCCTAACTTGCCCCTCCCAGCTGTCCCCCACCTGCCTCCTAGACATGCATGGTGCACCCCCCTGCCTGCACACTGCACCCCCTGCTCCTCGCCTCCTATGGTGGTGGCCGACTGGCCGGCGGCAGGCGGCAAGCACGTCTCCCCTTCTCCCTTGAGCCGGCGGCAGGCGTGCTTCCCTAGAGCCAATGGTGATGGCCGGCGGCAGTGCCTCCTTGGAGCCAACGACGGTGGCAGCGGATCACCTTCTCCCTGGATCTAAGGCGGCGACGGCTCCCCTTCTCCCTGGAGCCAGCGGCGTCTCCCCATCGCCAGATCCAGGGATCTAGGTGCGGCGCCTCCGCCTTGTCTCCTCCCTGCAAGTCCTCTCCATCATCGATCCAGGGATCCGACGCCGTCCGCGGCACCTTCTCTCCTCCCCGCAAGCCCTCTCCATCGTGCTTGTTGTGATTTGTCATGATTTTTGGTTCATTTGAAATATTTGTGTTCATTTGTCCTGAGAATGGGTGTTTTTGTTATTTCTGCTGATGTTATCTCGGTTAGTTCGGTTTGTACCAGAACTAAAGAGAACTAACCAAAACCAAAATTCCTCTGTACTTTGTCCTGAGAAGAACCAATCGGTACCTGCTTCTTAGGAACCGAACTTCCTCTGTATTTTTAGTTCGGTTCGGTTCGTACCGAATGCCACCCCTAATGACAATACCACATAGGACAAATTTTGCCACACAAGCAATGTCACAGGTAATATGAATTCCACTATGAAGACTTCGACAATCTTCACTTAAAGATGAAAATTGACACTCCTAACTACTAGAGAAAGCCAAATTGATAAAAACAAGATAAAACATAAACCCTCCTTTGATAAAGGTCATTCCTCTCATCTCCACTATTTCTTCATGCAAAAAATAACGATGACCAATAGTATTACTTGTAGTACGAAGATATGTGTTAATTATATGACAATCACAAATAACTGTCTACCTAAATAATAAGTATGATCTGGAGAGATTTGCTTGCGCCCATAATACCGTTTTGAGTTTGGCACCATTTTACTTAAAATCACTTATCATCTCTTATTTTTGGATCTGCAGAACGTTAAAATATTCTTGGAACGTCCCTCAGAAATGCGTGCAAATTTCAGGTACACAAAATGTTAGGATTCTGAACAGAGTGAGCTTTGTGTTTTTACAAAAGCACTTGAAATGTTCCCTGTTTGGTATAGTATATGATACATTTAGCAGGGGAAATATTTTAATACAAATGGATAATTAGGTGCAAATATGCAGACAATCTTACTATTACTAATTAGAGGCTCCTTTTAAAGGTTCCAGGTGATGCCACCGAGGATCCTATGTAGACAGCCTTAAAAAACAAAAAAAATCCTAGAAAATCTCTAAAAAAACAAAACATCTCCCTAGGATCCTATGTGGACATCAATGTCTTTCATTTAATAAAATAAATATGGCTAAAGTAACCCCCTAAATATGGCTTCAAGCACAAAACCTTTTCTATTGTAAAATGGTTGTTTATAATGAAACAGGGGCAGCGGCAAATCTGGATCCGCCACCAAACTGGAGGACATTTCTAGGTAAAAACTGACATGTTTGGAAGATTTTGAATGGATTTTCATCAAACTTGACTTGATGATGCCCACGACAATGTGTGATCTGAACCAATCATGACAATATGTATATCATTGCGCTCAGGGAGGCGACCAGTTCGACCGAAGCCCCCCGTGCACCCGTGGTTGTACAGAATGAAGTACTCGGTCCACTTGTGGACAATGTGGAGCGTCTGGCGTCCCGATGGCAATCTTTAGTACTACTTCGGCCCAGTTGGACCCAAGCCCCCCCTCCGCCCTCCTATTTTCTATTTTCCTTTTTCTGTCTTTTATTGTTTCTACGGATGATGGCATCGGTATTCATATTTGTTTTTCAACTAGCCTATCCATATTTCCTTTTTTGTCAGTTATGGTTTCTCGAGGTGATATCATTTTTCAACTCCTTTATTAAAGTTGTATTTTTCACTTTTGGACTATTAATGTTTCTAGTCCCCCAATTAATCTGAGTATAACATTTTCCTCAAACTTATTTTGTGAGCCTACTGCAAATATTAAACAATGTTCATATATGAATATTTGTGAATGTTCCCACGTTATTATATAAATATTTTGACAAGATGGAATTTCAATGTCCTGATATGAATGTTTTTTTTAATACACCCATGTTCTGGTGGTTATTTGCTGGGGCTGAAAATATCCAAATGTTGCATTGTTCTGATTTGAATCTTCGTAATACAACACTCCGATATGATTGTTTTCAAATGTTCTGATGTCCCGATGGCAATCCTTAGTACTACGTCGGCCCACTTGTTCTGATTTGAATCTTTATTGGAGCTGGAAATGTTTCACTGTTCCGTGATTTTTTTATGAAATGTTCCAATGTTCTGATGATTCTTTTGCTGGAGCTGGAAATGTACAAAATGTTCCAATTTCATAATATGGAATTTGTAAATGTTCCAATATTATGATGATTATTTGCTGGAGCTGAAAATGTTCGAATGTCTAAAAGAGGCAAATGTGTGGCAAGCATTCAAAAGAGAAACTGCAGAGGTGTCATTAGCGGAAACAGTGAACCAATGCTTTAATTTACTCGTTGCTTGGGAAAGTGGGAGGCGGGCCAGAGTTGGGCTATGACTGTATTTCTGTCACGCATGATGACATGCCCAGCATTCCACATGAAGCAAGATCTCTACCATCGCCGGACAAGTGCGCCGATGTATGCGAAGATGAGAGCAACAAATACGTTAATGGAAAGTGCCGCGGTTTCATCTCTCACAAGGGCTAAGTGTTATTTAGTGGGTTGTACGCAGATTTTAGAGTGGAGTGTTGCACTTGGCTGATTCCCCCATTATATAGTATGGTCAAAGTTAAAAAAAAACCTAAAAAAAAATATAAACTACTCTAATAAGTGTCTATCGTCATCAAACGGCGTTAGAACTACTTTTCCTCACATACAATTTGGGTTACTACAATATAAAAGCCAATGATGAAGAGCTAAGAATACCATAAAAATTCATCATTGTGTACTAACTCTTAATTACTTTTGCATTATTAGTTACAATGAGCATATTGTTATTAATCACCAAAATTGAATAGTAGCTTTGATGCTCTTCTATAGAGATAATTGAAAGATACTTATATCATCGTAACTCAAATAGGTGCTTCGAGAGCTGTCATTAGTATTTATCTCGTTTCTACCGGTTATGCGTCCGGTACCAGCCGGTACTAAATGACGTACATTAGTACCGGCTGTTGCAGCCGGTACTAATGGGTTGCCCATTAGTACCGGAAGCTCAAGCATAACCGGTACTAAACCGGTTTTGCGCCCGGTACTAAAGGTCGATTATCTGGTAGTGCTAGATACTAATATGGAAGCTTCCACAATTAATAGGGTGGTGGGTCGATCTCGTTTTACTTTGTCGTAAGACGTTTCCTTCAACTCATTCCATCTGCTCAGTCTTATTCAACGACAAAGAAGATCAACGAATGGATCCTTGGCGGATGAATCTCTCTGGAGCCGTCGTCGTAACCCTGCTTGTCATGACCGCTGGTACGTGAGCCATGGTGATATCATATAGAGTGTTTAATGTTGGGCTTCCACTGTGACTTCGTTTTCTGCATATGGGTCGTGACCGTTGTCCTGTGTGTTCGTGCAGAGATGGCACCTGCTCATGCAGCAGGCACGTGCAAGCATCTGAGTGGCAAGTTTCGTGGGTGGTGCTTGCTTTCGGATCACTGCGCGGAGGTCTGCAAGACGGAGGGGAAGGGCTACACCGGTGGCCTTTGTCTCGGCGCGCTCGGGATCATCCTGCGTTGTTACTGCCTCATGCCGTGCACGGCGGCCGTGCCCGCCGGGTGACAAAGCGGCGGAGCTACTGGTCTCGAATGAATGATATCTCCTTCCTGTGCCCCCGTGTAAAACAATAAAATTCGACTTGACATCTGGTGGATTACTGGAGTTTGAATAATAAATGACACGGGCCAAATCTAATAGAAGCGGACCTTACCTCGAATGATAAAGGGGGAGGGGTGGGGCAAATTAGCACTTCCTTCATATTTAAACTGTAGAAGAACTAAGTGTTGATGCGATGAAATTTCTAGATCAGGGGACCGGGATGGGTGGGGGTGGTGGGGAGGGCGTGTAGGGGTGTGGCATGACCACCCCCCACACCCATCACTAAGTTTTCGCCTATAGTTAGGTCTAATAATTGAACTCTTACTTTGAGCTATGTGTTTAACAAGAAAGTTTGTATTTTCATTGTGTCCTCCATAGATTTATACATGTTCCACATGGTGGCACACACTATGCATACAGTTGAGATTAGTATTTTTATATTAACAACGATAAAAATAGGTTTTTAGAATTAAATATTAGTATACTTTATGTTTTTATTATCATACATGTAGGTAAATTAGATTCAGATAGATTTAAATATAGTTTTAGGTTTCATTTCCTTTTTATGCATGCAATACAGATTATAATTTGTAATCACACTTGTAGACAATTTAGATTATGATTTTCTATATTAACAATTGCAGAAAATGGATAGATTACATTATTTATATATCAAACTATCAATAGGAGAAGTCTCATGAATATCTACAATAGTCTCAAGTTCCATGTTCTTTTTTTATGAATATCCAGTAACTTGTATGTCAATTTTACAATTTATACATCAAACTATCAATAGGAGAAGTCTCACGAAAAGGTCTTGTAGGTATATACACAGAGGGCACTAGAAGCCTCAACCACTCTGTTTGTCCATTGTGTAGTGTGTGTAGTGATGCAAATAATGGCCGGGCGAGATCTGAGAAAAAAAGCTATCGGAGGTCTAAAGTTATTGTTTATAATTCAAATAAAATTTAGGGGCCTACTTAATATTATTTTTATAATGACATAAGCGAGAAATTTATTGATGTTTTAGGGGTTACTTTATACTGTTTCCATTAGCGTTATAACCTGAAAAGTCGATCTATTTGAAGCAGAAATTTAAACATGGAACAAATTAAACAGTTAAAACTTATTTGCTGCCTTGCATTTCGGCATGTAACGGAAGCGCCTTCTGTTTCAGGCCGAAATGCAAGACAGCAAATAAGTTTTAACTGTTTAATTTGTATCATGTTTAAATTGCTGCTTCAATTAAATCACCTAGCACACCCTAAAATTGCTAGGAGTTATGGAGTGTCCCCTTTCTCTTCACTTTAATTCCTCTATTCCTGTCTTCACATTTCCAAATGTGATACATATATAACCAATCAAGTACCCAAGGCCTTTTCACCCATCTGCTCCACAGATCAATTTCTTCCCTTGGACGCACACAAGCAATCGACCATCGATGGAGGCTTCACATAGGAAGCTCTCAGCAGCCGTCGTCCTCCTGCTCGTCCTCGCCGTCGGTAAGCCCATGTCTGATATATCATACATTTAAGAGGTCTCAACAAAATCAGTGATCTCGTCAGTCCCATGGTTTAGCTAACGTCTGCTTGGAACCGTGCGTGCAGAGACGGGGTCAGTTCAGGCAGGGGAGTGCCTGTCAAAGAGCACCACGTTCAAGGGCCTGTGCTTTAAGTCGAGTAGCTGCAACGACAAGTGCTTGAAGGAGAGCAGCGCCTACTCCGGCGGCAAGTGCCGCGGCATCTATTTTACATGCTGGTGCATCACGCCGTGCGCGACGCAGATGGCTCCGGAGGCCTCACCACCCCAACGTGCTAGAATGGATGACGTTGGAGGCCTTGAATAAACTAGAAAACCCTACTGTTGTGTAATGCTTGCTTGTGGTGATTTTTTTCCATACGAAAATCCAGCCTATCATATTAAGGGAGCGCTCAATTTATTTCGACCGAGATAACGCGCGATCGATCACGTGAAGAGGAAGTGTGTGACCCTATGCCACTCATCCAGATACAGTTTTGACATCCATGCAAATAAATAACGTGCTGCCACTATGAACCAACTAAAGAATTAAACAACATTGTTGTCGGCGTACAAGAAACAGGGGTCCACGAGGAGGAGGCCTGATAAATTAGGTCTGGCCTGCTAAGGGCCCAAGAAAAGACACACGTGGCATGGCTCACTAGTAGCGGATTTTCTATCCATGATTTTAACTTCTCCACTTTTTCACTGTTTAAGATTGGATTATGCAAAAAAAAGAGAGTAAAAAGTAATATAAGGAACATCATTGGGTCCGTATCCTGGGCAGCAATATCATCCAACGTGCAAAAGGGCCCGGAACCAGGGTTTTTTACCGTTCCAAACCGGACCTATTTCCACGGTAACCGGTCTTACCAGTCCGGCCTGGTAAAGAAATCCGGTTACCGCTCCCTAACCGAACCTAGCAAACCGCTACTTCTGGTTTACCGGTCGGTTTTACCGGTTAGCCGGACCGGTTTTTTTGGGAGGGATAACCGTGGTTTGAGCGGTAAAAAAAACCTTGCCCGCAACTGACTACAATGTCTATGGATATATGTAAAATGATGATGTCTATGAAGATCTGTAAAGTGATGACATAGGCAATGATTATTTAGAAACCACCTGCAATAAATTGTAGTCAGCTAGGAGACATTGTTATTAAATGTAGTTAATTTTGGCCAAGTAACTAAAACATAAACAAAAGGAAGTCAAGATGTGCAAGGTGATGGCTGAATTTCGACAAGCCATTCACACTGGTGACACGTGTCCTCTTCGCCCCTTCCTGCTCAGGGAAGCGAGCATATGCATGTGCAGTTTGTTTTATACTCTCACACGCATAGCTAGGTGTAGTGGAGACAATAACCTCTATTGATCATTCTTCACTTCCACTGACAAGGTTCGTCACTTCCTCATACACATTGAGCCATTGTGAGTAAATTGTCGTTGCGAGTCTGTGGCTGGCTAGGGACCGGCATCTCCTCTCCAAATCGAAGTTGAATCAACCCCTGATGCAGGGACAGGGAGAGACGAGGACGGAGGATCTACAAGATGCCGGCGCCCGAAAAACTGATGCCGGCGTCGAAAGCACACCCGTGGCATGGTTGAGGCTTGGGGAGACATGAAATCTGGCCGGCTGATCGAAGCAAATCACACCACATGCATGGTCCGCCATCGGAGTCCACCAATCCTTGCACCATGTCGTCCATAGATGTCAGCTCTAAATTTGTGCTTGCACCATCTTGACACTTAATAGCATAGATCACCTTTAACCCAAGAGTATTCAAATTTCACTCATTACTGTTTGGAGTATGTATTTAAAAGAAAAAAGTCCAAATTAATCCTCATAATTAAACTATGTCGTTTGGTTCAATTTACCGCTTAGTATAGTTTGTTTGTTTGTCTCCATCCTAATGTTGATTTTCAATTTACAATTTCGCACGACAATATAATGTATGAAAATATTATGAATTTTTCATCATTGTTTTTTCATATAATATTGTGTATCACAAGGATTAATTTATTATTAATATGGTAGCCAATCAAATCACTGATGAAAAATTGAGTTATATTTTTCCACCATGAGTTACAATGTCTACTATCATATAGCCGAATTTAAAATATCACATTTGTGCATGGAGAAATAAGAAATACAAATTGCATTAGGTGGTAAATTAAATCAAATGGCATAGTTTTTTTGTACAACCAAATGACATAGTTCTGCAGGAAAATAAACTAGAAAATAGTTTAGGGGCTATGTGAAAAAAATAACTAAAACTCGACGCCCATAAGGAAATACTTGTAAATATCAAATCTGGATCTACTGCTAAAAAGGGCACCGCATAGCCATACAAATTGTGTGATACAAAATAAATGTGCTGCTGCGGTTTCGTTTGTCGAGCCTTTTTGTTTTGCTCCGGGATTTTGATCTAGTTAGTTGTCAAACTTTGTCAAAAAAGGGTTACCAAGACAAATCAGAAATATGGTAAAATTTCATAATCACCCCATAATTCACGTCAAGTTTGACACTACCGTCGATAAGTCATTTTATTGCAAATGCTCACTCCCTATTTAATTATTTTGCAAAAACACAACAACGCACATATGCATACGATTAATGTCTTAACAAAATCAGTCCATTTTTACTGATTAATGCCACCTCAAGACAAGCTAACAGGGTCAAACTTCATCCATGCACGCATACATTTATTTATTCATCATGTTGCATTGGTTTTTTTCCAAGTCGCAAAACTCAGTGCAAAAATCTTTAAAATCTCAACAGAAGTATTATTCATGAAACCCTAACAAGTCTTGATGCAATACTTTTAGAAGTAGTAATCTTGCTAAACATTGCATTAACGGCTCCCAACTTATGGAAACATGTTGAATCTCATAAGCAAGTGCATTGGGGGGATGGGGGGAGGAGGGGTAGGATGAGGATGAGGAGAATTTCGCAACAAAACTAAGATCTTGTTTAGGCCTTGTTCGGTTAGGACCGGACTCAATCCGGGTCGAGAATGATAGAGATATAAAAATTTGTTATGAGTACAATAAAAGACCCAGATTCATTCCGGGCCCTAAACTAATTTACTCATGATAGATGCAAGAGACCTGGTTTGATTCTACAACTCTTGACTAATGGATTGATTCCACCTCTTTTGGTGCACCTATCATGAGTAAATTTGTTTCTAACCGGAATAAATCCGGGTCTCTTATTATACTCATCATAGATTTTTTGTTACATTTATCATTTCCTGTCCGGATTGAATCCGGTCCTAACCGAACAAGGCCTTAGTTGGTGAAAAAACTTTGCAAAAATTACTATTGCTGTTATAAACCTAAGATTAGGAGGACTAAACAAGATTTAACTACAAAACTAATTACATAGATGGATGTGAAATAATAAGACAAATCTATTAAGCCTAATTAATCCATTATTTGAATTTGACAAAGAAAACAAATTTTCGTGTGGGCATATAGGCTTGTGCGTGGGCGGTGGGCCACTGGCCCTGGTGTCGCTCGCTATTTTGATGCCCAGGTGAAGAGCTCTTTTACGGTGCACAATACTACTACCTAGTAGTATATGGTATAGAGAAGATCTGACTATTCATTTAATCAGGGTAATTCGGTAATTTGCACTAGTCTTCTTCTTGTCCTCGCATGCCGCCTACTCCCCGCCGATGGCCCTGGCATCCTCGGCGGCACCACGGCCTTTTCTAGGCAGTCGTTTCCCTCCACTCGACGACGCACATTCCGGCCGGCCGTTTCCCTGCTTCCGCGTCCAACCCCGTGAACACATATTCTGGAGTTTTCCTTCATATATATAACTGTATAATTTTCCGACTGTTTTGGCTTCATTCTAGGTTTGCTGATTGCGGTCATGCAAGCTGCCTATTTGTTCACGCGCAGATCAGAACGTTCAAGTGTTTGTATATGAGAAATGGTTCAGTTAACAGATCAGCATTCTGAACTCACGGAAATTGTTACGCATGCTGCAAGATGCAAAAGTGTATGTGTATTCGTTGACATGATCAAGATCGCAGCCCTCGACCACGCCGTCGACCTCCAATCATCCACCGTCGGTGCCATGCTGCTCACTTTGACCGCACAGTCGCAGCTCGCCAATCTCACCCAGCACTCTCTGCTGCCGACGAATTTCAAGATTCAATAGCACCCGCAGTCTTTCACGGTGCCCCGCCGCCGCATCACCCACTCCGATGACAGATCCACCAACCATGGCCGGGCGGCCATGCCCGAATACAACCGCGGCAAGCCGCAGACCCGGCGCTTGCCGCACTCCCCATTCCCCACCTACGCCACTGACTGCGCAGCCAGTCGCCCACGCGCACGGTTAACATCTATCGCCGCCGTCCTCCGCCGTCTCGTCGACGACGACGAGAAGAAAAAAGGTGTGCTAGAAAACAGAACGCCTTTCAAATACCTAATGTAAAAATATATAATGTTACATAAATACCATCTAATCTAATATAAATAAATATTACACAAGTACCATTTAAATTTTTTACTATATTACCCTTATACCATCTATACTACTTTCATATACTGCTTATACCATTGGTGAGCTTTTAGTAGTATAGAATTAATCTTAGCCGTCGGATGTTTTCATACTAGTCCTTTTTAAACACTAGTATATCCTAGTATTGTGCGCTATAAAAGAGCCCCAGGTGAAACCCTTACAGTATACTACTCTGTCCCGTTTTTATTGTCGCTTGGGAACCACAACTGTGAGAGGATCCCAGTTCCCGAGCGACGGAGGGGGTACAGTACATGCCAAAACAAGGTGATGATGTATATATGCTAAGAAAAAGGTGATGATGTGAGGATCATTCCTGCCGGCTACGGCCGACCTATTCTGTCACCTTTGCGTGACAGCTCTCTTCTTGGTAAAAAATCAGGGATGTCGGTGTTAAAAGTAAGACGAATCACCATTGTATATATCATTTTCGAAGCAGTCGAATTACATCACTGTTTCATTCCAAGAACACATAGAGATACGGCGATACATGATAGAAGAACAATCTTGACAGCACTCATGCACGGATCACTATTTGTTTCGTTAACCTGGAGCGTGCTCCTTGAGACAACATTCTCTTTCTAGAAAGGCTTGGAGGACAGGTTCGTGTTGGCCAGGAAGTGCTTGAAGAGCTCAAGCGCTTGCTCAGGCTTCGTTAACGGCACCATGTGGCCGGCCCCTCTCACGGTAACAAATGTCAGGCCATCGTACACCACGGTCCAGCCGCCAACCTAAAACAGCAAAGAGGCACAACGCGCCGCATGAGAACAACATGTAATGATTTATGACATGAAATCCGTTTTTGGCAAACATCATTTTTGTCACTTTCTGGTTGTGACAAAAGTTGGAAGGTGTTGAACCTATTCAGCGGCTCTGCATTTTACCTGCTTATGATGGAACCACGGCGACCAGTCCTCCTTGATTGGCAGGCCAAGCTTCTTCAGCGTATACCGGGTTGACGTGGTGGGGATTCTTGCGTCTGTGTCGCCGCTGCCATCACAAAAGAAGTTGAGAAAACCCGCAGCGAATGTAGATCGCAGTTTGGCTTAGAGACACCTTCAACATTTACTGTACACCATTTTGGATTATGCTTCAGTCTTTCAGATGAAGAGAAACTAATTTACCTGAAAATCCATATACGAAGCCCAGCCTCCACCAGCTTCTTGACTATTGGAACGACTGTCTGGTCAGAATCTTTCCATGCGGCGCTGATCGAATTACTGCGAACAACGATATCCTTAGATAGTTGCCAAGACGGCAGTTATGTTTTGACCACAGAACATGCTTCTGAATCTAACAGTACCGGCAAAGCGAGAAGGGATGGGACGCGCCTCCGTGATCTGCGTGCAGAGCCTTCTGCACATCCTTGCGATTGAAATATTCAGTTGCGTACGTTTGCGTGCACGGGTCGTACCCCATCGGCATCTTCATAAGATTGAGCTGATAATTCGTGAAGGGCGGAGCATTAAAGAAAAAAACATAGATCAATCAGATACACGATACTGAGATGATACGAAAAAAAAATGGAACTGAAATTCATGCTGGTACTGAAGCTCAGGGCACTTACACGGCCGTTACTGGTCCGCCCGATTTGAACCGAGAATGACGTATTGGAATCCGGGTAGCCGAGCTCGCACCGATCAGTGTACAAGCTGTAGATGTCGATGATCTCGTCGAGAGCGTTGTACTGAACGAGGTCCGCGATGCACTCCGGAGACAGGTCCACCAAGCTGAAGTTGCAGTTCTTCTGGAAGTCGTTGTAGAGATTGTCCGAGATGATCGCATGATGCCAGGCGGAGTCAACAATCCCCCATAGATCGGTGTCCCCGTCCATGTAGGGGTTTCCAATCTGGTAACCAAAGTTCAGGCAAACGAATGGTGGTAGCACTAAGTATCTTACTTCTGAAGAAAAGTTCAGTGACTAGATATAGTGCATACCAGGATGCCTTTGAAGTTGATGTAATTTTCTTCGGAGGCCTTCCTGTTCTCCTCTAAAATGAGGTTTGCAAGCTGGGGAACGAAATGTCCTGGATGAAAGTATAAAGACACGTATGTATTTTGAGCTGAATATAACTCTGCCAGCAAATATATTGATCAAATTTCATATGGATTAGTATTCAGGTTCAGTATCTTCACCAGCGTAGCTCTCTCCAGCGATGTAGAACTCCTTCGCTTTGTGCTGGGGGAACCTCTGGAACCACCTGACGAGGAAAGTGTACGAACCGTGTGCTGGAGCAGGTGCAGACAGGGATTCAGTTGTCAGCCATATTTTCTTACTTTCTTGTGGTTTTACAGTGAACAAATATATCTGTCAGAAAGATGAGTATACCTGTGGAATTGTCTCCCGGTGGATCTTTTTCAAAGGACGTGTTCGTGTAGGAAAATCCAACCCCCGCTGGAGAGTCCAGGAACAGCAGATTGGCAGCTGAAATACCACCAGATGGGTCAGTTAGGTGCTTCCACTTTTTCAGTCAAAGACAAGACTAAAAACATATGCTATTTCTCTGTCACTTCCTCACTTGCCTTGATTCCAAGCATACGGGTTGACCTCAAGCTCAGGCACATTTTTCTTCACCAGGAATGGCCCAAGCTCCTGTGATTGTCCAGACCCAATGGAAGAACAGCCAGGCCCTGAACAAAGCAAGAACACATATCGCTTGAAAATTCTTCAGAAGATAGTTATATGAATCTCAGTTTTAATTGTTCTAAGAAAAACAGATGTTAGTATATATGCAGTCAGTAACCTCCATTCAGCCACAGGACCAGTGGATTCTCGTCAGGCTTGTCCATGGCCTCCAAGAACCAGTAGAATAGTGCCTTGCCTAGATACTCATCGGTCGTGACGTACCCGGAATATTGCTTGAATGCAGGCGAGTAGCTCGGCTGCCCCGGCAGCGACAGAACACGGTCGAGCTCTTGCATGGCTATCGTGGCTGCATCGAGGCTGCCTGCGTCTGGCCGTCCTGCCAGTGCCAGCGCAAGAGTGCCGAGGAGGAAGCAGGATAAGGTGTAAACCTTCATTGTTCAAGGTTTCCTTTAGTTGCCGTTAGTTGCGAGAACGCAAGGGGCGAGGGGTCAGTATTTATAGTGCGTACTGAAGCTTTGTGCTGGGAATAGGGACAAGTAGAGCATCCTTGGCCCTTTTGCTGGCTTGAACTTTTCTTTGTTCACAGGAACACAAGTTTCTCAGATAAAAGCGGAAGCAATACGAATAACAAAGCTAGCTCATCTCAATTTGTAGAAGACTACCCAGCTCTATCATTAATCATTCACCAACCAAACAAAGTCTCATTCCAGAATGTCAACGAGTGAAAATACTAAGAGAGATATTAGCAAGAGCAATAATTGGCTAATGATTAGCTACTGCTGGTTGATAGCTACGTATCACCAATAACTTGCAAAGCTACTGTGCTCACCTGCACTTACCAGGTCAAGCTGCTGCTGTCGGTTGCTGCACAGGCCGCGTGACTCGTCGCCTGGGCTTGCTCCCGTGCTGGAGCTGTGCACGCGCGTGGCCCGGGCGAAGTTCGACTGGGCCGCCTTGCCGCTGCACGTGGACTGCGTCGAAGCTGGGCTGGGCTGCCACGCGCGCCTGGGGCAAGCGGACCACTTGAGCGTGTCGCTGCTCGCCCGGACGCCTGACCGAGTCGCGCACGACCTGCAAACTCCCGTGTTCGCGAACAACCTGCAGGCTGCAGCAGCTAAGAAGTAAGAACAGAGCATTCCCTCAAAAAAAAATTAAAAAAAAAAAGCTAAGAGCATCTCCAGCAGTCTTCCAAAATCTATTTCTCAATAAGGTGCTATTGGGATGTCCCAATACTACTTTCATAGATTATTAGGAGAGATACTTTTGTAGTCTCCCAATATCTCTTTCCAATACCAATTACCATACTGGGAGACTTTTGGAGTCTCCCAATATCTCTTTCCAATACCAATTACCATACTGGGAGAGACTCAACTCTCCCTCTATTTGGGAGAGAGATAGGGTTGATTACTGGGATGTCCCAATAATTTTTAGGAAAAGGGAGATGTATTAGGAGACTGCAGGATTATTGTTTTCCCATTAGGGAAAGGGAGACTGATGGAGATGCTCTAACGAAACAACAGAGAGAAGGAACGCAGAACAGCACCCGAACTTAAATGCGAAATTACTTTCTCAGAACTCAATGGTTTAAACCAAAACTTCAGCCATAGCGAGAAACTCAACGGTTCAAACCAAAACTTCAGCCATAGCTGAGGAACTCAACGGTTCAAACCAAAACTTCAGCCATAGCTGCGCTATGACAAGCTCACCCAGATCTATCAAAAACATCTAAGTAACCATGACGAATTTTGCGAAAAATCAAAACCCTACCATAAATAATAAATTTGGGGAAAACTCAAATCCGGACCAAATCCATGAGGGATTCGAAGGATAATCGTATCAAAGTTGCTCACAAGTGTTAGTAATAAAATCGTTCAACAAATTTCAGGGGATTTGGAGCTAAACGTAAAGACCACAGGTTCATCCAAATCTCTACTACTAAAAAGACCGGAAGGGAGAGTCGCGTCCTCATGCAATCGTGAAGCCGTAACTTCGTGAAGCCTCCTCCCCCGATCCAACCGAAGACCATCGTGACCCTCTAATCCCCATCCGCACCCTCCTCGCGATTCCCTCCAAATCCCCGTCTGCAACTCCACTACCGCGCCTCCCGAGAACCCCACGCCTCACGCCGCCATCGCCTGCCGCCGCATGCCGCCATCGCACGCCCCATCGCGGGAGCCACACCACCGGGCCGCCGTCCCCTCGACATCGCCTTCCACCGCCCCCTCGACACCGCCTGCCGCAGCATGCCGACATCCTTGCCATCCTCACAGCGCATGCGCGAGGACGCCGGCCGACCGCAGTGATCTGCTCCCGGCGAACGCGCTTTTGCTTCCCTCCCGTCGAGCCGTCCGGCAGCCGCAGCAACTGCGGCGCTCATAGATCCCTTCACGGCCTTCTCGTCCGCTGGTCCGCCCCGCGATCGGCGTCCACCTGGCGAATGGCGCCGCCCAGTGATCGAGCACTGTCGTCGTACGAACAATCGACGCCTGCCTTGTGTCCGCTCGACGAGCGCTCAAGACTCAGGAACCATGCATCGCCCTCCCATCGAGAGCAGTAGGTACGTCATTCTCCTCCCTGTGATCATTCATATGGATGCTGAGATTTAAAAATCTAGGCCTCATGGATTGACTTCGTATTGGAGTAATTGGACTATGATTGCGCATTTACCTGTGGATCTGCTAGCCACGCAAGCAGGGTTGTGGATCCCCGCAGTACCGGTAGGCGTGCTCAACGAAGTCTCCCTTGCCGTCCCTGCCACCTGCGCCGGCGGGAAAGGAACGACATACGGCACGACATCAGGCTCCGGAGGGGCCGCGTCGGGTTTGCGTATCGATTCACAAGGGCGCCGTCAGTCTCTTGAATGTGTGCTAGGAAGGTCTCCGCCATTCATATGGTTGTTGCGGCAGCCAGCAGGCATTCATATTTCAGCATCTGTTTCAGACTGGATTGGAGGTAGATGGTTCCAAGGAGCAGCACTCAGAAAGTAGAGTGTGTAGAGGTAAACTGCAGCTACATTTTCCTTTTTGAATGCACTAAATTTAATTGTAGCAAAATTGTTATTAGGCAATCCTTTTGAACCAGTTAGGAGAATTTCCTTAAACTTTAGGCCATGGGGTTTTAAAAGACTGACAATGCCACTACAAATTAAATTTCGTAGCCTAATCCACAGATATTAGGTCCAATTGTTTTCTCAGTTAATAATGCATTCCTAATCCACAGATATTAGGTCCAATTGTTTTCTCAATTAATAATGCATTGTCATATTGCTTTACCTCTAATTTTCTCTGTTTTAGATTCGTCATTTTTTTTAAAAAAAAGATCATATTGGTGTTTTTTTGGTAGGATGGAAGATAAGAGCATATATGAAGAAAGCAGGGGTATTGTTTTGCCTTTTACACATCCTAAATATTTTTTAACACAATAGCATTTGTTCATGGTTGTTCATTGGTGACAGGATGGAACATCCTCTCAGCGTTTTTGAATTTGTACTGGCCAACGAGTTAGTGTTTATTTGTAACTACTTCAATGACATTACATCTATGGAAGATGAAACCATATATGATGAGTGTATAGGACAACAAAGATTTTTGTCTCCTCATTAATTTGCACCTCATCTCTCAAAGTACTTTCCTAACGTTTATATTCCTTTGACTTTACCTCACCTGAGCAGACCTTTTTTGGATGCCATTTTCCTGTTAAGATAATCACTTTGTACAGCTAATGCTTATGCTCCCAATTTTTTTTCCTTTCTCGGTTTCACGATTTCCAAATGTTTTCCATGTGCAGATTCAGACAAATGTCGATGGCCTCATGGAAATGACCAAGAAAGGACCAGTTGTGCCACTCTTTGCTAATATTTGAAGGCCCATCAATCAATAGCCTGTACAGAGCCGATGGATTTGAGGGCGACGCTCCTCCTAGCTGCTTCCAGACTTATTTGATTCTCTCTCTCTGCTTCTTCAACAGATCCGGTGCTTGCAAACGCAAGAACACGCAGAACACGTTTTACTAAGTGCATCCAATGTGAGTTTGTGACCAAACTTGCCTTGCTTATGTTCCCTGGATCTTAATTTTGTCTGCTCCAACATAGGTTGTGAATAGGTGATGCAGCTCACTTCGTATTGGTTTGCTTCCGTGTTTGCTCCAGCGTAGAAGGCTAGAAGCCCCTCTTATTTGCTTGTCAATAGGAGTTGCAGCCCACCCGAGTTACTGTGAACCACTAGCCCACCTTATATTTGTATCCGAGTTCCTTGCCAAATTTCGCCACACCTAACATTAGGCAAGCCACAATCCTGTTGGCAGGTGTTTGGTTTATCTACTAAGTTTAGTCAGCCACAGCTTCTTTGGCGGATTTGGGGGCCTTCGCCGCACACATTCTCGCCACATCTGTGGCGGCAAAAAACCACACCACAACGTGTGGCTCGCCGCTTGGCGTAGCTTGTCACGATGTGCCGATCTGTCACCGGCGACCTCGTCCGGCTCTGGTGCGTGCGCAGAAGTGCTACGAGATTAGCGGAAGAGAAGGATTCTCCCTGCGTTGGATTTTGTAATATCAGATAAAATAAAGGATACTGGATGGATGAGATGCCTAATTAAAGACAACTGATTTTGCAAGTCGCTGGATTGAGATGATGCCAGGCAGTGAGAATTCATGGCCGGCGGCAATTATTGCCCTGCGTGGTTGCGTTAGAGAAGAAAGGGAAAGCTACGAGAAGAGGTCTTGCGTAGTTGGCCTGTGCTGCACACAATTAACGGATTGGATGGGGTGATGGCCCACGGGGCACGGAAGCCATTACACGTTTTGTTATAATTTTTTTTTCTTTTCTAATTTTAACTTTTATTATCAATACTAAAATAACAAATAGTGTTAATTTGGGTGCAATGCTATGATATTAAGAGTTTTTAATCATGATATGGCAAGCAACCAAACAATGACTACTATTTTTACCAAACGTTTGTTGCAACAATCCAAACAACATCCACACTAAATTTGGCACAACTTAGTTACCAACCAAACAGTCTACTTTTGCCACAGATTGTGGCTTGCCACAGATATGGCTGATGACTAACCTTAGGCGTGGCAGGTTGTCCGGCAACCAAACAGGCCCCGAGTTACTGTGAACCAGTAGCTTGTAGCTATTTCGTTTTCTCCATGATGATCGGTGATTAGTTCATCCAAGCTACAGTTAACCATGATTGCAGTTTAGAAACCACTTATAATTTCGTCCTACAGCCAAAAGCCTGAATATTTAGATCTAACATTGCCCGTTGGATGGACCTGTTTGTGTAGTGGAGCCTCTTATTTTTTAATGATTTTCATTATTTATCCTAATAGCTAATTGTTTTTCAGTTTCTCTTGCCATGGCTGCACGTCAAAAGATTTATGCTTTATGTGTTAGATCATAAAGACAAAACAGTCACAATTATTGAGCCTAAGCCAGTTCGAAAATGGTGTGAAGACATGCCATACAAAGATATTTTGAAGTGGCCATATACATGTGAAAGTGGAATTGAACTTGACGACACATGGTAACTAACTATCTTCAAAAAGGAATATATTAATTTTATAGTAGAATATCTAACAATAAGTAATTGCATAGGTTTGAAAGTGGTTTTCTCATCCTACAATGCATGAGCACGTGGAAGAGTGTCCAGAATACTCTAATCTGTAAGGTTACCGTAGTAATTCCTTATAATTTATATAAAAAAATTCAGGACAACGGTTTTGCTAGACATATATAAGATACTTACGCATGCATTCCTCGTGTTTACAGTATCCAACCGCAATGCAACATAATTTCATCACTAAAGTCTTGTCGAATGAAACAAATATATATCGAAATATACTTTCAGAAGATATAAAAAATATCTTAATCGCATCTTCGTTAAATTTTAATAGAGTAAACTGTTCTATTTTGCAACAAAAAACTTGTAACAGTAAATTATTATCTTCTGGAATATTCAATGTGATTTGTTATACAATTGTTTCAATCCCGTAGCAACGCACGGGCACTATACTAGTCGAAAAAAGAAAAACCAAGGAGACCACCATCAATCCAACATGAATGATTAGATTGATAAGATCTTAACAAGAATTCGTAGCTATCCTCCACTTAAGATTTGAGACACTAAACCTAGAGTAATTACCCTCTAAGCCTAATCCCTCTCCATTATGCAAACCTAGTTTTTGTCTTAGCAAATGAAAATGAAAGCGGTGGAAGAGATAGCTGAAAATTTCAGCTCTCTACACATATTGGCACAAAGACCAAAATACCCCTAGAGCTACTACTACGATACATAACCCTCATAGGCAAAATGGTCCATATTTTTGTTGGACATCAGACGGACACGCTGCCTTCACGACTTTGCTTCGCCTGCAAGCTTCGCGATGATGCCATGTGCCCTCCATCCCGGACACCCGACCGCACCGAGTCCGCCCCCGGTTTTGAGGCCCAAACCGGAAAACCTGCATGCCTAGTGGTTTTGAGGCCCAAACCACCCAAAGCGTCCATTTCCGCGTAGCCGCCACGCGACCTCGCTGATGTCGACGTGTGTCTGACCTCCGCCGAGCTTGGACACCTTCAAATCTTTCGCGCTCCCGCTACACGGGCCGACTACTCAACTTGCCATCGCCTTTCTCACCCGACTTGGGTGACGCCGTCTTCATCCTTCTACCACGCTTCCTTGTTGGTCCATGCACCATGCAAGTCGCTCATGACTCCGCTCTGTCTTTTCGGCTCCCTCGGCCAAGTCTACTTGTGCTGATCCTCGAACCTTTCACTTGGCCTTCACCTCGCACCGTCGACCGCCATGTCTGTGGCAGATCCGTCTAATTTAAACTAGCTCAAGTGTGCATAATCATCAAATTAATGATAATTATCTTAAACGCACGTGAAACGGTTCAAACCCGACAATCTGTCGAGTGTCCCCAGGATGAGCCCGAATCATCTACTTACAACTGTCATATTGACCGAGGCAACTCGACAAAACATCACACTTGTATACATACAGCAGTAGAATTATTACAGACCATGTAATAACTTAGGGATCACTAAAAGCTAATGGTAATTTGCTTATAAGGATCCACTATTAGTAAGATTTTATGCAAAAATGCCAAGATAATTAGTCCACATAAAGTTTTGCATGCTTCTTGTGGTCTTTTATTTTTTGTTGACAGCAACGCCGCAACAAGTGTTATTCATGATCAAGGAAGAGATGAAAGTTAGGGAGGACGCATTCTGAGGCAGCGTCATGCTTTGATGTATCTTATTTCCTTTTATGTAATATCGACCATGTAAAATTGGACTTGCTTCCTCTCCTTAAATGACATAGCAGTGCTCCTGCAGATTTTTCAAAAAAAAAAAAGAATTATTACAGACGAGAAGATTATATTCAAACTTAGAGTGCATGTTAAACCATCTAGGAGAGTTTTCAAAGCAAATAAGTTTGGTAGGGCAAGTCGGGCCATATTATTACATAACCAAAGTAAGGTAGACAAGAATGTCTTTGACTCTAAACACATTCTTGCTTTTCCAGTCAACCTTCACCTGTATTGTTGATCATTTCTGCACAAAATTAAGTCGGTTGAGTACCAAGGTACTCGGCAAGACTTACTTGTCAACAAAAAATAAAAGACTACAATGAGCATGCAAAACTTTATGTGGACTAATTATCTTGGCATTTTTGCATAAAAGCTTACTAATAGTGGATCCTTATAAGCAAATTACCATTAGCTTTTAGTGATCCCTAAGTTATTATTGTGGAGAAAAACAATTTTTGCTAAGTTTCACGAGCAATTCATACATCAAGATTCTTATAAACAACATTTATTCCATCTAGATGCATAAGCGAGGTCAAGTGGTATTCATAATTGAAAAGTGCGGCGATCCGGACTGAATTTATATATTGTAGGAGAAACCTAGCCACACGACACGTGCATGACCTAGCTTCGGCCCGCACGTGGAAACTTTTCGCGAGGCTTCCTGGGGAAGCTTCTCCCGGAGGCCAGATCGCACGGCCTCGCCTCGCTGCCGGAGCGGGGCGGGGCGGGGCGAGGCGAGGCGCCAAGGTCGCACCACAACACCAGGTCCGACGTCCGCTGACAACTCCTACCACCAGTCTCGCCAATGTCCCGTTCGCGTGCCCGCCCGCCACCAACTCGCTCGACACACTCTCGACGGCTCCCAATTTATGGAAACATGTTGAAACTCATAAGCAAGTGTATTGGGGGTGATGGGGATGTAGGATGAGGATGAGGAGAGTTTCACAACAAAACTAAGTAGGGAGATGTGGATTTGCAATTGTCTTCGGGGGTGTTTTTGAATTTGACAAAAAAAATCAAATTTTTGTGCGGGCATGTAGGCTTGTGCGTGGGCCTATAGCCCTGGTGTCGCTCATTATTTTGATGCCCAGGTGATCGGTGCACTGTGCTAAAAAGAAGGTGATGATGATGTGAGGATCATTCCTGCCGGCTGCCGCCGGCCTTCTGTCACCTTTGCATGACAGCTCTCTTCTTGGTACAAAAATCAGGGATGTCGGTGTTAAAACTTAAAAGTAAGAAGAATCACCATCATATATCCTTTTCGATGCAGTCAAATTAAGGCACACTATCGCATCACTGTTTCATTTCAAGAATACACAGAGATACGGTGATACATGACAGAAGAACAATCTTGACAGCAATCATGACTCATGCATGCACGGACAACATTCTCTTTCTAGAAAGGCTTGGAGGGCAGGTTCGTGTTGGCCAGGAAGTGCTTGAAGAGCTCAAGCGCTTGCTCAGGCTGCGTGGACGGCACCATGTGGCCGGCCCCTCTCACGGTGACAAATGTCAGGCCATCATACACCACAGTCCAGCCGCCAACCTACAACAGCAAAGAGGCACAACGCCGCATCAGCACTGATTTATGACATGGAATCTGTTTTTGGCAAACATCATTTTTGCCACTTTCAAGCTGTGACAAAAATTGGAAGGTGACCAAATTGGAAGGTCAGCGGCCCTGCATTTTACCTGCTTATGGTGGAACCACGGCGACCAGTCCTCCTTGATTGGCAGGCCAAGCTTCTTTAGCGTATACCGGGTTGACGTGGTTGGGATTCTTGCATCTGTGTCGCCGCTGCCATCACAAAACAACATGAGAAAACCCGCAGCGAATGTAGATCGCAGTTTGGCTTCAGCATTGAGGCATTGACTGTACACCATTTTGGATTTTGCTTCAATCTTTCAGATGAAGAGAAACTACTTTACCTGAAAATCCATATCCGAAGCCCAGCCTCCACCAGCTTCTTGACTACTGGAACGACTGTCAGGTCAGAATCTTTCCATGCGTTGCTGATCGAATTACTGCGAACAACGATATCCTTAGATAGTTGCCAAGACGGTGGTTATGTTTTGACCAGAGAACATGCTTCTGAATCTAACATTACCGGCAAAGCGAGAAGGGATGGGACGCGCCTGCGTGATCTGCGTGCAGAGCCTTCTGCACATCCTTGCGATTGAAATATTCAGTTGCATACGTCTGCGTGCACGGGTCGTACCCCATCGGCATCTTCATAAGATTGAGCTGATAATTCGTGCAGGGCACATCATTAAAGAAAAAAACATAGATCAATTAGATACACGATACTGAGATGATATGAAAAAAAGGGAACCGAAATTCGTGCTGGTATGACCGGCGGAGTTGTGAAAGATGATATTGTCATCTCCCTAATTGTACGGGCTATGGATCGGAATTATATGGTTTTTAGGCCCGGTTTCCCTTATCAACCGAGTCAATTTTGTTTCTTCTAATAAAATTTGGAAAAGCAAAAGTTTCGTTCAAAAAAAATCATGCTGGTACTGAAGTGAAGCTCAGGGCACTTACACGGCCGTTACCGGTCCGCCCGATTTGAGCCGAGAATGACGTGTTGAAATCCGGGTACCCGTGCTCGCACCGATCAGTGTACAAGCTGTAGATGTCGATGATATTGTAGAGAGCGGTGTACTGAGCGATGTCCGCGCTGCACTCCGGAGACAGGTCCACCAAGCTGAAGTTGCAGTTCTTCTGGAAGTCGCTGTAGAGATTGTCCGAGATGATCGCGTGATGCCAGGCGGAGTCAACAATCCCCAACAGGTCAGTGTCCCCGTCCATGTAAGCGTTCCCGATCTGGTAACCAAAGTTCAGGCAGACGAATGGTGGTAGCACTAAGTATCTTACTTCTGAAGAAAAGTTCAGTGACTAGCTAGTGCCTCAGACACTGTCTACTAGTGCATACCAGGATGCCTTTGAAGTTGATGTAATTTTCTTTGGAGGCCTTCTTGTTCTCCTCTAAAATGACGTTTGCAAGCTGGGGAACGTAATGTCCTGGAAAATATAAAGGCGCGTATATATATTTTGAGCTGAATATACCTCTGCCAACAAATAAATTGATCAAATTTAATATGGACTAGCATGCAGGTTCAGAATGTTCACCAGCGTAGCTCTCTCCAGCGATGTAGAACTCCTTGGCTTTGTGCTGGGGGAACCTCTGGAACCACCTGACGAGGAAAGTGTATGAACCATGTGCTGCAGCAGGTGCAGACATGGATTCAGTTATCGGTCATATTTTCTTACTTTCTTGTGGTTTAACAGAACAGATATATCTGTCAGAAAGATACCTGTGGAATTGTCTCCCGGTGGATCTTTTTCAAAGGACGTGTTCGTGTACGAAAATCCAACGCCCGCTGGAGAGTCAAGGAACAGCAGATTGGCAGCTGAAATACCATCATACGATCATTAATATTCTTCCTTTTTTACAGTCAAAGACAAGACTGTGTCATGCAAATTCTCTGCTAGTTTCTCACTTGCCTTGATTCCAAGCATACGGGTTGACCTCAAGCTCAGGCACATCTTTCTTCACCAGTAATGGCCCAAGCTCCTGTGACTGTCCAAACCCAATGGAAGAACAGCCAGGCCCTGAACAATGCAAGAAAAGATATCACTTGAAAACTCTTCAAAAGATAAGAGTTATATGAATCTCAGCTTTAAGTGTTATAAAAAAACAGATGTTAGTATGCAGTCAGTCAGTACCTCCATTCAGCCACAGAACGAGTGGCTTCTCGTCAGGCTTGTCCGTGGCCTCGAAGAACCAGTAGAATAGTGCCTTGCCTAGGTACTCATCGGTCGTGACGTACCCGGAATACTGCTTGAATGCAGGCGAGTAGCTCGGCTGCCCCGGCAGCGACAGAACACGGTCGAGCTCTTGGACGGCTATCGTGGCTGCATCGAGGCTGCCTGCGTCTGGCCGTCCTGCCAGTGCCAGCGCAAGAGTGCCAAGGAGGAAGCAGGATAAGGTGTAAACCTTCATTGTTCAAGGTTTGCTTAGTTGCCGTTTAGTTGCAAGAACGTAAGGGACGAGGGATCAGTATTTATAGTGCGTACATACTGAAGCTTAGTGCAGGGAGTAGGGACGTACAGACAGATCATCCTAGGCCCTTGGCCGGCCTGATCTTTTCTTTGTTCGTTTTGTTCTCACTAAGGGCATATGCGGATATGCCTCGAGCCCTCGACCGTTTACATGGTTTGTTCTGCATGCAAGGTTTCTCGGCGTTACTAAGACGTTAAAAAACTGCATTGTGAAAATGACGCAAACTTTAGTTCTCTATCATATCCAGTCTAATAACTGAATTTTTTTCTATAAAGCTATACTATATTTGATTAATTGATGAGACAGCATGGATGTTGTTCCTTCAAAAAAAAATCGGATGTATCGTCTAAGCAGTTTACATCAAGCTGATCATTCCAGCAAATTTTGACTGCCTGATGTAATCAGATACTGCTATCTGACTAGGTAAAAATTGAAGATCAGCAACTGCAAATAGTTTATCAGGTGTTACCGCGTTGAGAGCGACAATCACATGAGTTTTGTGCATCTATAGGATAAAGGCAAAAAATAACTTGGACTGAGAAAGTATCAACAAGGCATTATCCCTCGATGCATCATCATCTGAAAAGGACAGTTTTATGTAATACAAAGACCGGGTCTCCTATATATAGAAACGAAACCAAGTCAAAACGCTTCAAATGTCCTCGCGACGACGATTTACTACTAACTAGCAAACATGCCCGTGCGTTGCTACGGACCAAACATGCGCATGCGTTGCTACGGACCTTGGGCTCACAGGTGGCCAACTTAAGTAACATTGTGGGTTGTGCTCTTGCCTGTCTTGCACAAAGCTCGCTCGGTCGCCTGATTGGCGCGGAACTCGTTCGATCACCCAACTGCATAGCACGAGTTTGCTTAACCGGCTTGGAAGATAAATCATGCATTGAACTTTGGAGTTTTAGGCAAAAAATAACTTGGACTGAGAAAGTATCAACAAGGCATTATCCCTCGATGCATCATCATCTGAAAAGGACAGTTTTATGTAATACAAAGACCGGGTCTCCTATATGTAGAAACGAAACCAAGTCAAAACGCTCCAAATGTCCTCACGACGACGATTTACTACTGATTACGAGGGGCTTGCCGGCAAAACCCGAAATCGTGTAGGATCTCGCCGCCGTCCGTGCCGACCAGTTTCTAATCAAGTATTATCCCTCTCCCAAGCAGATTAAGCAGGTCACACGCTGCGGTAGGAAGCAGTTTTTTTGTTTTTTTTTTTGTTTTTTTTTGGGGGGGGGGGGGGGGGGGGGCAAAATAGCGCTAGCAAGGAACTGCCCGTTTACATGGGCCTTGATCGCTCGTTCACCCAAGACGGCCCGTATTATAGTACACTGGGCTTTCTGGACCGAATAGGTTTTGATTACTTCTCCAACTCGCCAACCTTGTTTGCAATTTCTTCATATGCAACTTGGCCACCTTCCTGATCAGTGGGATTCGATTTATTCAATTTAATTTCCAGATTGCCAATACAAATTCTCCTTGAGAACATGGCATACATGGTGAATTAAACCCACCACATCTCTATTGTAGCAACCGTAGATTACCCAAGTAGTAATAAAAAAAAGAAACAAAAGACCGGTCGAAAATGAACAGCAGCAAGAACGAGCTGGGAAAAAGGGTTTGGAACAAAGTTCGGTAGTTTTGCATAGATTTACAAAAGGTCCGTAGTTCTCACACTCACGCATGGAGTTAAGAACAGAACTTCTGCAACACATGCGGAAGTTAAAACAGCCCAGAAATACCTTAGATAGAAGATTAAAAAAACAAAACTCAATCAAACAACCTCCAAAAATATTGAAATTTGGGCCACAGTCTCAAAAGTGGTAAATATTTGTGCACAAGATATACTAAAAAATCAATATGTCACCTTAAATTTTGTGAATTAAAAATAAACCCTATAAGAGGTTGCAGATCTTAAGAAAAGAAACCTTAAATCCAAGCTTGATAAAGATAGCCGATGACACCAATGCAACATGCTTGAATACCATAAAGATTCGTCAGAGTGCCAGGATTGAAAACGAGCTGGAACTATTTCATCATATCTAATAAGATTCGTCCATCTTTCACAGTGATCACTATATTCTCAGCTACCTAGATGAAAACAAAATGTAGAAGTGGAAATTGTTCATGTTTGATGTGTATATAGTATAGCATGACATAACTGCTGAAAGGTACATAATGTTCGAACATGACAGCATTGCTGGAAGGCACAGAGTGCTCGAAGTGGAAATTGCCCCAAGTTTGATGTGTGCAACATGAAATAGTCCGTGGGAACCAAATGTTAGCATGCTAGTGAAATTTACTCAATTATTTTGCATGAGTTAGCCTTAGTGTTAGGTAATCCTTGCAGTTTTGTTTCCCCACATTTGTGTTGAATTTCAAAGTTGGTATCCCCTTGTCTACCTTAGGACTTTCTAATCGATTTTACCTTACCTAATTCTATCTGTGCCTAGGGGGTAATATGAAACGAGCCAATCCTTTCCCTTCAGTCTTTCTCTGATCAAAGAGGTTTTTTTTTTGTTAAATCATAGAGGAGCCATACAAAGGTACGGTTCCGGAATAGCGGTGTTAACCGAACCCCATGTAACCTCACCCACCTTTTTCTGACCAATATATGTCCTTAGGCAACCGAGTTTGGACAGTTCGGTTTAGTCTATCTGCTTCTGTAGGTGGACTGTGAGGATGATAATTTTTGGTCTCTCCAGTTCTCAAACTGGCGTTATTCTTCACTGATGTCTCTCTTCCTGTTCTAATCCGTGGCTACTGTTCTTTTATTCAGCTCTTGTGGCTTTGTTTCTTCGGGTTACCCTATATTCTTTTTTTTTCTTAAAGGCGAAGGTGGATAGTTTAAAAGTACATTTACCATCGATGCTACGGTGCTACCTACGTTTGTCAACATGAATAGTCCAACTTTTCTTTCCTTTTTGAAGTTTTTAGGATTTCTATCTTGTTTTAGTAACGTCTGTCAAGATTTGCCTTCAAAAGGGATGTCTAGGATGGCTCAACAGCAACTCCTTCGCAAAGGGGATGACAAGGTCAGAGGTAAGTTTAAGACTTCAGCAAAGGCAGCAATTGGTCATTTTGCGTGCATTGAATCATATTGATTTGTCTGGTAATAATTCATGTTGCAACAAGTATAAAAAAAAAGTTAGCCAGGTGGGTAAAAGATTTTCACTTTAATTCACTCCACAAAAGAGACAGACTTCACTCAACAGGGTAAAAGTCTCCTCTGATATTGACATATCGTCGTCAATTTTTGTGCCTAAGAATGACGTTGTCCACCGATGTGGTGAGAGATGGTACTGCTCTGATATCGCTTTTGACGCCTTTGTAAAGATTGGCTAACGTGGTGGCCTATTCCTGGCAGCGCCACGGTACGTGTTATATAGGAGGCAAAACACCTCAACAGATTACATCGGCAGGTAGTTGTGATCTAGGTTGGTTCAACCCTATTCTGTTACAAGAATCTCCTATGTTTATCTATCTAGCAACCACTACGTCAACAACTCCAGATATTGTTACAAAGATAATCTTCTAGACTACTTGAGAACCTTCTATTTCTAACAGCCCCTCTCAATCTAAGCTCATCTTTGTCATGAGATTCAGATTGTTCCGGAAATCTTCAAACTTGCGAATAGGCAAAGGCTTGATGAAACCATCAGCTAACTGACTCCTGAAGGAATGAACCGAATTTGCAGCTGCTTGCTTGTTACTCTTTCTCGAACAAAATGAAAATCTATTTCAATATGCTTAGCTCTAGCATGAAAAACTAGATTAGCTGCCAAATATGTTGCCCCAAGATTATCACACCATAAACATGGAGGCTGCTTTAAGCGTATGCCAAGCTCTGCAAGTAATGACTCCAACCAGATTACTTCAGCCGTTGCATTTGCCATAGATTTGTACTCTGCCTCGGTACTTGACCGAGAAACCGTTGCTTGTTTTCTTGCACTCCAGGAAACAAGATTATCTCCAAAGAAGATTGCAAAACCACCAGTGGACCTTCTATCATCAATGCTTCTAGCCCAATCAGCATCAGAGAAAACACTAACAAGTAAAGAACCTGACTTGTATATTTTGAGACCCATACTAACAGTGTTCTTTACATACCGCAAAATTCTCTTGACCGCTGTCCAATGAATTGTGGTAGGAGAGTGAAGAAATTGACAAACCTTGTTAACTGAGTACGCTAGGTCTGGTCTTGTAAGAGTCAGATAATGTAATGCTCCAACTATACTTCTGTAACGTGTACAGTCTTCAGCACTGAGCGGCTTACCCTCATAGCATGACATTTTTTCGGTTACAGAAAGAGGTGTAGCTGACGGCTTGCACTTTGTCATTCCAACTCGTGCTAGGATGTCTACAACATACTTTTGTTGTGACAATAATATATCATCACCTTTCTTCTTGACTTCAATACCAAGAAAATAATTTAACTCACCAAAATCCTTCAGAGCAAAATCTTGTCTTAGGTCTTGGAGAAGCGCCATAACAGCTTCCTGAGAGGAGCTAGTGACAATGATATCATCAACATAAATTAACATAAATATAGTTACATGTGCTTTCCGATAAATGAAAAGTGACGTGTCTGACTTAGACGCCTTGAACCCAAGATCCAAAAGTTTAGAGCTCCACCTAGAATACCAGGCTCTTGGTGCTTGCTTCAATCCATAGATAGCCTTGTCAAGCTTACACACAAGATGTGGTTCTTTTGCACTCTCAAAACCTGGTGGTTGTCTTATATATACCTCTTCTTCCAGAACACCATGTAAGAACGCATTTTGTACATCTAGTTATCTTAGACACCATCCTCTGGAAACTGCAACAGATAGAACAAGTCGAACAGTAGCAATTTTAACAACAGGGCTAAACGTATATTCGTAATCAATACCATATCGCTGCTTAAACCCTTTTGCTACTAATCGAGCTTTATATCAATCAATGGATCCATCAGCCTTTTTCTTGATCTTAAAGACCCACTTACAATCAATTATCTTTTTACCATCCTTCTTAGACACAAGGTGCCAGGTCTTGTTGCGAAGTAGGGCATTATGCTCATCCTCCATAGCCTATCTCCACTTTGGATCGCCAAGTGCTTCTTGAACACTTTCAGGTTTTCCTGTGGAACAAAAGTTTCCATACCTGACAATCCCTTCATGGAACTTCTTAGGTTTCACAATACCATGTTGAGACCTTGTTGTCACTCGTGGAGTTGGAGCTGCAGTCGAAGAGGCAGCAGGATGCGCAGCCACAGAAGATCCCCCAGGCGATGGTGTTGGCGCGCCAGAAACCGGTGCAGGCACCGGCGTTGCCCCCCCTCCCCCCACGCGTCGAGCCATCGCTGGGTCTGACGAGATCGGAGCCTGCCGCAGCATCTTCCTAGGATCCGCCGCCGATCGGTGCAGGTGAATCTGCCTGGGATCCAGCGCTCGGATCTAATGCGGCTGCTGCTCCTGGGACACAAGTTGCACCATCCGGCTCCAAATTTTGTACCAGAAAATCTTGTGCTGCAACAGGCTCAACGCAAATATTAGTAGACAAAGGATCAGTACTCCCTACACCCCCTACAGCACGTAGATGGTCTGGAAACAGAAGAATTTCCTTGCGAAGAAGTGCACCAGCATTTGGATGCAACTCGGAGAAGGGAAAAATGGACTCATCAAAGACCACATCCCTAGATATGTATACTCTACCCGTTGATGGCTCCAAGCATTTAAAACCCTTATGCATGGAACTGTAGCCAAGAAACACACATCGTGTAGACCGGAAAGCAAGCTTCCTGGTGTTGTATGGGCGAAGATTGGGCCACACAGCACACCCAAATATGCGAAGGGAGGTGTAGTCCGGTGTTTCATGCAGCAAGCGAGAAATTGGGGTTTGACAATCCAAGACTTTACTAGGAAGCATATTTATAAGATAGGTGGATGTAAGGAAGGCTTCATCCCAAAATTTTAGTGGCATGGAAGCATTCGCTAGAGAGCAAGACCAACTTCGACTATATGTCGATGCTTTCTCTCAGCTGATCCATTTTGCTGGTGAGCGTGTGGACAGGAGACACGATGAGATATACCAATCTTCTGAAAGAAGGAGTTCAATCCTTCATACTCACCCCCCAATCGGTTTGTACAGAGATAATTTTAGGATTAAACTTCCTTTCTACTAGCTGCTGAAAGTTATGAAATACTTGGAACACATCAGACTTCCTTTTCAGAAGATATATCCAAGTGTATTTACTAAAATCATCAATGAAGCTTACATAGTAGGTATGGCGCCCAACCGATTCAGGTGCGGGACCCCAGACATCAGAGTAGATCAAAGTGAAAGGAACACTGGATACTTTATTGGAACTCTTATATGGTAGCTGATGGCTCTTGGCCTGTTGACATGAATCAAAAACGGAACGAACATCTTTATCACTAATGAAAGGAAGTTTATTATCTCTAAGAACACACTCAATGATAGGAAAAGTAGGATGACCTAGACGACTATGCCAATCAGACGATGATGGATTATTGACTCCATAAACTTGTTTTCTTGGATCTTCAGAAGAGGACCCAGGAATAAGAGGGTAAAGACCACCTTTGCATCTACCCCGATGGAGAGTTTGCTTCGTTTCCTGATCCTTGATAAGAAAGAAATTTGGATGAAACTCAAGGAAAGTATTATTATCAGAGGTCAATTTGTGAACTGAGACTAAATTTTTGCGAGCACTAGGAATATGAAGAATATTATCTAGATGCAAATTGCGAGTAGGGGTATGCAAGGTAGTACTACCAATGTTACTAATTCTCATACCTGCTCCATTTGTAGTGTGCACTTGTTCGCGCCCATTGTAGCGATCATGAACAGTCATCTTCTCCAACTCACTGGTGATGTGGTCCGTAGCACCACTGTCAACATACCAATTTGTATCAACACCATACCATGTGGTTGTTGGACCTGCAGTCTTGCCGTTCCGCTGATCATCATCTTCATCTAGCGATACCAGCACGTCGGGGCTTCATGGCCGGTCTTCTTGCAGATCTGGCAGATTGGCTTGGCATTCTGTCCTCCCTGCTTAGAGGATCCTGAGTTGCTGTTGGTGTTGCGTGGTGGACCGCCGCGCCCACGGCCGCGACCACCACGATTTCCACCACGGCCACGGGAGCCACCGCGCCCACGACCTGCAGAGTTGGCTGAAGATTGAAACTGACCTCCCCCTTGATTTTCCTGATACATCTCAAACCTCATATCATAGGCAGTCACTTGAGAGTATAGATCACTCAAAGTGATTGGATCAGATCGACCAAGGATGGAGGAAACAAGTGGATTGTAATCAAAGTCTATGCCATTGAGAATGAAGGTTACCATCTCATCTTCATCAACGGCCTTACCAACAGCTGCTAGCTCATCTCTGATGCTTCTCATCTTGTTGAAGTAGGCCGTCGAAGACATGCTACCCTTCTTGAGGTTAGCAAGTTGCATGCGCAGATTGGTAACCCGCGCCCTGGAGTGAGCTGAGAACATTCTCACAAGCTCTTTCCAGACTTCTGCCGAGGACTCCATGGTGACGACCTGTACCAGGATGTCCTTGGTCGGGGAGTTGAGCAAGTAGCCCAACAGCTGCTGGTCCTTGGCCAGCCAGGTGTCGTAGGCCGGATTGACGACGACCTCCTTCTTCTTCTCAGCCGTCTCGACTTCAATCGTCTTGGCTGGTGCCGGAGTCGTGCCATCCAGGATGCCCATGAGCTAGGCACCACGAACTGTTGTGAGGATCTGTGCCCTCCATAGCAGAAAATTGTCTCGGGTTAGCTTCTCCGAGACAAGAGGCCCAAGAGTCGTCGAGATGGAAGAGGACGACGCCATGGTAAAGTCTAGATGTATTTGGTGGAAGAAGATGCTCTGATTACCATGTAAAGATTGACTAACGTGGTTGCCTATCCCTGGCAGCGCCACGGTACGTGTTATATAGGAGGCAAAACACCTCAACAGATTACATCGGCAGGTAGTTGTGATCTAGGTTGGTTGCACCCTATTCTGTTACAAGAATCTCCTATGTTTATCTATCTAGCAACCACCAAGTCAACAACTCCTGATATTGTTACAAAGATAATCTTCTACTTGAGAACCTTCTATTTCTAACAGCCTCGTGTTTAGATTGCGGTAAAAAGCACTGTAGCTGAAGAGAAACACTGTAGCAGTTGCTGGGAAGCGTGTTTTACGAGGGAGGTGAATAGTAAAAAGTTAGAATGAATAGTGTTTTGTTGAACAAGACCTCGCCTGAAACCAACTACATCGATACCACTCGTTGATAGGTGACAAATTGATGGCTTATCGATCGTCAGACGCTCTCTTTGCATTTCTGAGCAATTCTCTTGGTGTTGAGGTCGTCGACGAGCTTCCGCAGCGCGGCGTGGGGTCCGTCGCCGTCGCACCCCATAAACACCTCCGCGACATCGGCCGGCGTCAAATGCACCTCCTCGAGCAGCCTCTCTGCCTCCCTGTTCAGCTCCTCGTACAGCCAGTTGCCATCAGCTGGCTCATGATCGTCTTCGTCATCGACGCCAAGGTAGTTGTTGGCGAGCACGAGCAGCGCGTGGCCCTTGCAGTAGCCGAGCTCGATCTTGCAGTACGACGACCAGAGCCCGTCCACAAAGTTGAGCACGCCGACAAGCGTCGAACTGGACGGATGTGTCGATTGTATCACTGTTTTGAGCCCGTCCACAAAGCGAGCGTGTCGAACGTGTGGACGGGTGGCTGAACGTGTGCGACGACCACAGCATCTGGTGCTCGTCCATCCCGGCGCCGCCGCCGCCGCGGCAGTGCATTTGGTCGTTGGTGTAGAGCTTCCGCTCCCTCATCTTGTGGCGCAGCGCCGCCGCGACGGCGAGGACGTGGGCGATGTAGTCACCGCGTGCACGACGTCGCGGTGGCGGCGTGGGAACTCGAGCATCAGGCACTGCTGCTGCTGCTGCCAACCCATGCCGAACCCACGACGTCGCCGGCCGATGGACGCCGGCGAGTACACGGTGGTGCCACCGTTACCGGACGCGGCAGCGACGCCGGGACGGCCTCCGTCGTCGCGCTGGCACCGGACGCCTTGTGGTTGTGGAGGTGAAGCGCCGGCGAGGACGCGAGGCAGCGCGCGCCGAGGTAGAGCTGCGCCGCCTCGTAGAGCTCGTAGAGGACGCCGTTGGCGTCGGACTCGAGGACCACCATCGTGTCGGAATAATGCGGCGGCGGTGCGTGCGAGCAGGAGGGCGGGTCCGAGGTTGCTCCGGCGTGACAGAGCTGCGCCGCTGCCTGTATCGATAGACGACTGTGATTCCTGCCTCGTGGTTAAGTGAAAGGATGGAATATGGTTTGAATCATCCGTGCCATCTCGCGCGTTTCTATAGCTCGTCGGAACCGACTATCTGTCAGCGTCGCGTCGGTGAGACGGTGACGATGGTGCCAGTGATCAGACCGGCGCAACGCAACTGACTGGATGACGCAAGTTTGGTGAATCAACCGAGTAAATCATATGAATCATTAGACGTAAGATGAGCAACCATAACTGTCGTAAGTATTACTAATATTACAACGGCTGCCTCTCAAGGGCTAGCACGTACGAGGTGGATGACGGAACCGGCAGTCATAGCTGTCGTAAATATTATGTCTAACAAAAAAAAAGAACCGTCGTAGAAAATTACTACCGATTACAACGGCCGCCTCTTAGGGCGAGCACGAGGTGGATGACGGTACCGGGCGTGATGTTGCTCTCACGCACGGTCTTGTCGTCGACGATCGATTCCTCTCAGTTTTCACACGGCGTGTCGCCAAGAAGGCAAGAACAGGGGAGTTCTTCTCCTTCTGATGGTTTGTGCCTGGAGCCTGGGTTGGATTTGAGTCAGGACGCGTGGGTTTTATGGATGGTGTGGACTTTTTGTTCGGAATCGAGATCAGACACGGACTCTGACATCGTGTCAAGGCCTGGTCAAATGGAACTGAGTTGAATCTCGCTGACCAAGCCCAAAAAATGCGGCTAATAAAAATATTTTATAGAAACAGATAAATACGATTATAAATCCCCCTAAATAATACAGTACTCCTCCTATGCACATGCATGCTAGTAGCGGCGACCAACAACCACAATCCTAGATTCCTAGTCACTGGCGTTGGGTCCCACGCAGGCCTTAGCCTCCGGGCTCCACAGCCACTGCACCAAAAACTTCCTCCCCTCCCTCCCGTTCACGTTCCAGCTCCTCCCCTGCTTGTCCACCTCCACTTTCCCGGCGTAGCCGCCTCCGCCACCCGTGCCGTACACCCCCTCGCAGAGGTCGGCGATCTCCGTGGGCGCCGTGGGGTCCTCCCCGGCGTACCACGCGTTCACGAGCGGGTTGGTGGCGAGCTCCGCCAGCTCGTGCCCGATCACACTCACCATCCCGTCCACCCCGGCGTCGCCGTTGGGCGGTCGGAGCGCCGCCACCCCGCCGCGCCGCGACATGTAGGACGGCAGCGCGAACGGGTAGGCGCACACGTCGGCGCACCGCCCGCCGCTGTGGCCCACCCACGCGTAGGGGAGCGTGTGGCCCACCAGCGACGGGAAGGTGAAGTAGTGGAACCCACAGACGGCGCGGCAGAAGTCCTGGACGTTGACCCCCGGCGCCGTGAGGACCAGGTAGGCGCCGCCGCGGGTGTCGGCGGGGAGGTCGCCGGCGGCGACGGCGGCGGCGAGGACGCGCTGGATGTCGAGGCGGGTGAGGGAGGCGCCCAGCGAGGCGGAGGCGTCGGTGGCCTCGCCCGCGAGCGCGACGCGGCGGGTGACGTTGGCGAGGGTCTGGTCGCCGTAGAGCGCGGCGGTGGCCCACCAGTCGGCGACGGAGGGGTGCGGTGGGGATGGGTCGGAGATGGAGAGGAGGAAGTCGCGGAGCGGGGACTGGTGCGTGGGGTCCCAGCGGCCGTACCGGAGCACGTAGAGGCGGAGTGGAGTGGCGGTGAGGACGGGACCCATGTGGTAGCGGAGGTCCACTAGGTCCGAGCTGCCCTCGTACTTCTTGGACGCGCCGAGGAGAGGGTCGCCGCCATGGCCGCCGTGAGGGTACGGCGTGGCCGCCGTCGCCGCCGTGAGGAGGAGGACAGAGACCAAGAGGTAGAAGACGCCGGCGGCGAGCGTCATTGTTCCGGCTTGGATGTGTTGAGCGCGCGCGTGCGTGTTGCTGCGGGGTGGTCGTGCGACTGTGAGCGAGTGTGGATAGAAAGAGCATGCATCAGCGCGTATTAAAGGAGTGGTGGGAGAGACAGTATGGGTTGGCAACTGCACCGATGGGATTGGAGGTGGGAGCTGGAGACAGCTGCATGCATGCAACGCTGTGGTTGCTGGGTGAGGCCGGCGCATGGACAAAACGGAACAAACTAGGCGAGGCATGCTATGCAGCAATGGAGGAATGTTCTGTGCGGTGCACCTTATTTAGTGAACCGGCTCCATCCGGGCCGCGTGCTCATTTGCTGCTACAGGGTCTCGCCACTGTCTGGGAAAGCGACGACGACGAAGAGGAGGGGCCGGCGTGTCCTCCGGCCCGAGTCCGATCCAGAGGTGTGGGACAGCGGCGGGGCAGGACGCCCCGTACACTCCTCGCAAGGACCATCATGATTGTTGGTTGCGTTCAATGCTCAGGACGGACGGCTGCCGCTAGCTGCACTGCACTGCGGTACAGGGAGAGATCGCGAGATATTTTTGCCCTGCTGCTCCGTGCAACTGCCTATTCGTCGTTTGTATCTCCGAGATTCCGCCGGTCACGACGGCTTCCGTTCCGGCGGTGGCCGAGCTACGACGAACTCGGATTGCTTTGTAACCGAAGGCGTTCGAGTTTCGACGACCCAAGACGTTCTCGAACTCGTGTTGCACTCTGATCTGCGAACCGCGGCCGTGTATATATTACACCGGCTGGCCCGCCTCGTGCGCTCTACGGCTGTGTGAAGATAGTTTTTCCTATTCACCTCACTCACATAACACGTTTCTCAATGCACTATTCATCTGAAACTACTTTTTACTTCTTCCAATCCGAACACAGCCGTTCTCCTTTGATCCCCGTTTTGCCTGAAGAAATTAAACTCCGCCTGTTCGCAAGGTACCCACTGTGTTCGGCACGATCGATCGTGAATTTTTGATGGTTGGTGATAAAAAACCGGAGCCCATGTAAGTCCATATTTACTTTTAATTTTTGTATTCAGTTATGAAATTAGGTGTGGCTAGCATTGGTTAATGGTACCATTGGATGATTTTTTTTTTTGAGGTTGCCATTGGATGATTTGTTGTCCTCTTACCGAAAAATATTACCACAAAACCATATTAGGAATAGCTAATGGTGGACACACCTCTTTTTTCTAACCAGAGAACTGATACCAAACAATAAAAAAAAGTTCATTTTTTACCGTTCATTCAACTATCGTCAAATTTTATATTTGACATTTTCAACTCTAAAACTAAGTATTTTTTACCATCCAACTGTAAAAATCGTTCATATTTGATTTAACATTTTTAGTTAGTGGACAATATGTGGCAATTTGATTTAACATTTTTAGTTAGTGGACAATATGTGGCAATGGGACCCACATGTCAATGTTGTCTTCTTCCTCTCCCTAAGACAAAACACTCACTGGACACCCAGTTTGCTCTCCCCCCCCCCCCCCCTCTCTCTTCTCCATCTCACCACTGCCTCTCTGATCAGCTGCCTTCCTCCCATCATCCCCAAGCACCACCTGACATGTGGGGCCCATAGCCACATGTTAGCAAAACTACAAACTAAAACAACAACATAGTCAAACATCAACGGTTTTGATAGTTGGATGGTAAAAAAAATACTCAGTTTTAGAATTAAATGGTCAAAATCAAACTCTGACAATAGTTGATTGGCCAAAAATAAACTTATTCCAACAATAAAATGGTGATGACAAGTTCAGTTAATTTATGGAGTTGTAGAGAGAGCAAATGATGAAAAATTTTGGAATGTTTTTTTTTCTAATTTGAACCGAGTGATAAACAACATAGGAGAGTGATAATAATTGTTCCATTCCAGGTCTGATGACAATGATAAAGAAGATTGTCCATTTGATGACCCTTTTTTGGAGGATGGGTTTGGAAACTTAACAAAATGGAGGTTGAGTGATCTTAAGAAAGATTTCATTCAACACCTAGAGGCGGAATCAAATAATCCAAGGACAAAAGAAAAGAAGCACTCAAAAGAAGAGAAGATGAAAGTGCATAATAATCTATGGAACAATATATGAAGTCAGCTCTAAAGACGTACAACAATGAAGAAAAGCTTGATGAGGTTTGTGGTCTTTTTTGTGCCTTTAGTATTCATTTTCTTTTTTAAAAAAAATGCTAATGTGACATATAATACAGGATTTAGCTTTTGAGTTCGTGAAAGCAATGAAGGAAAACTTCATTGTCGAAGGAGGGATAAATTTTTATCGGCATTTTAACTTCACAGCTATGCATAATAGCACAACTCACCTGTTTTTTGCTGAAGTAATCCCAGATGGAGAGAGTTGTAATGTGACTTGCTGCAGGCTTCTACATGATTATGACAGTGGTATGATTTGTTAGCAATAGGAAAACTGTGATTTCTCTGCTATACAATGTTGATGTTTTTTGTTAGTGTAATAAACAACTTTCCAATGCGATGATTTTATTTGACTTGGTGCTAAATGCATGAAAATATAAGAGAAAACAGTCGCGTACCTGAGTAAAATTAATAAGACGAGAGCAGATTTGACATAAGTGGTAGACAAACTAACTAGTTATTTTAACTAGTTAGCTTATCCAAACTTCATATATTTAAAAACAAAGTGATGTTTTGTGTTCCAGCAGTAGAACGTTGTGCTCAAGATCAGATGAAAACGTTAGTTCTGCTGACCCTTAATTAATTTGAATAGGAAATTAACGTTAAGATTGCTCAAACAATTTTAGTTAATTTGATGGAACTATGGTAGAGAATTATTTAGAATATGATTCTTTTTTTAATGCAGGAAGATGCCTTGGCTGTAAAAATCAAGGTGATCCCGAGTTAAGGCATCCAGCTTCCGGCAATGTCTATGCTGGGGGCCATGAGGATTGCGCATTCCCGTTTCTTATGGACAGTGATAGTGAGGTATTTTCTATTCAATAAATATTTAGTATCTCTGATTATTTTACCATGCTCCCCTATCTTGAATAATTGACGATTTGAAATATGAAAATACACTAGAGATGTCAGCTAATATACACACTTTTAAATGTTAGGTCCTATTATTTCCAAATGTCCGTCATTTCACAACATTACCATGTTGTGTTTGATCCCTTCAGGATGATACTGTCAATGACAGTGATTGAGCAGGGGAGATTTCCTAGGTTTTAGAAGATCTACTCTCGCCAAGAAACAGCCTGCCATGCTTGTGCCCATTTCACGACCCCTGTCACTGCTCCCAATCAACCATTGCGAGAGTTTGTGCCGCAGAGGCAAAGGCCCTGATTGTTATTACTTGCATATCAGGATTGTAGCTTTACAGTTTGTTAGAAAACGCAAGAAACAAACAAGTCCCAGATTATCAAATTGTAATATCTGTATTACCCAGACTTGCCAATTTGATTCCGGTACCAGCCAGATCAATTGAACAAAGAAATAGGAGACATGGAGTTTTGTTTCTTTGATCACGAATCCAACAAAATCGAATCCAGGATATAAGATCGGGTTTTAAAAAACATATATGATCGGCCCACTAGTATGTTTTATGCAAATTTTGTTTACTAATTTATAAACATAAAAATTATGTTAATTATTATTTTAACTTTGGAACTGACTATGGACTGGAACGGGCTCATTTCATTCCAAGGAGAAAACTGGAATGACTTCTGAAATGGAACGGACAGGCCCTTCATTCCCCTAAAGACTTGCCCTTTAACAAAGAAAATATGAATTATTACAATTACTCCCTGCATAAAATACTTGCAACTTTTAGTATCAGATATTCTTCTTTCAGTTTTACTAATTCCATCAGGATAAACTGTATACAAAATGTGAAACTAGTCAAGGGACTACATGAGTGCAGAGTGCTGATGTGCAACAGAAACCCACTACCCTCCAAAGTCCCAAACATGTGATCCTGATTCCTGAGTAGGACAAAACGAAATACTCTGTCGATCAAGAGTAATTTCCCTGAGAAATATTAGTTCAAAACTCATTTTCTCCATATCATTGAAAACACTAATATGGCACAGTTTTCTTTTCAAATAGCAATAAAAAGTGTTGCAAAAACTGTAATGGTAAGTATCAACTTCATGGCAATGTCAGAGACCCTCGCTAACAGAAAAAGGTAACAGGAGACTTCACATCCTTGTACTATTTTAAAACACTTATCACAACATGCAAAAGACGTAGTCTCTAATTGAAAATTGAAGAAAAAAAATGAACGTGTTGAGCTACTACTTGAGATTACTTCTGAATATCTCAGTAACAATTGATCATGCCCTAAAATAAATAACAATTTGATATCTGTTTTTCTAATAGGTATCTTTCTTTCAAGTGAGAAGAGCACAACTGCAACAGTGCTTCCAGCTGTAATGGACAACGCTATGATGTGAGATTATTCAATCTACTATGTATCTTTCTTTATAGTGCGAAGAGCATAAGTGCTTCCACCTCCATGACACCATTATGATGTGAGATTATTCAATCAAAAGAAGAATAAAAAAAGAAAAAGCTAGGTCTCACCAGAACTTGGACAAAATTTAGACAGAAGAGTTAAGCAGACCCAACACAAATCAGCTCATGAAGATCAAAAGCAAAAGGAATCATAGGGTGAAGCCGTACCTTCTCTAAGCCTTTGCAAGTGCTTTAGATTCATCAAATAACAAAATCAGCCGGAGAATTCATCTGCAGCATATGCAACCACAATGAACATACCCTGATCCTCAATAGGGAAACAATTACATAACTTCAACTCTTGAAACACTGGTGAGAGTGGTGGAATATTTCCCAGTGAAGAGCTAAAAAAAAGGTTTGAATCTTCATCAACTCTTTCTTCATGAGTCCATCATGTCGAGTACTCTTACAATCTGCTTCCAAATGCACATCATCTTCCATGTAAATGCCTTTTGATAACTGACGTCATAAAACTAAGAGCTTGGTTAATTCAACAAAAGTTACAGTAAGGAACACTCAAACTATCTAAGTAATATTTTAGCCATCATATAATGATGAATGCACTAGCTGAATAACTACCATATCATACAGCTAACTCAGGCTGCAGATATTGTGGAATACCAAAAAGGGATATGAAGCAAACTTTGAGGCAAGCATACAAACATATGCTATCAAATTCTCAAGCCTTTTTTAAGTATATGAAGCAAACAGATATTATCAGAATCCCATACACTTTAATGCAAGACCAAATAGAAGACAATCCGCTAAGAAGCAAAACTAGATGCCATGGTAAAAATCCCAGGAGTTAGCAAATTGTCTACATATAGAAACCGAAATTAATTTCCGATAATCATTTAGCATTAAAGCAACAGATTTGCCATTCATAATGACAAGATCCCTGTCTAAACTAACATGAATACATATACAGTGCTTTTACAGCTTCACGTGAGACATAACATGAACAAAACAAAGAATTATGAGGCCGAAGGGATTAAATGCAATTGATGTCAGTGGTATATCAGTGAAAACTGTCGCTGCATGTCCTACCCTATCATGTTTGAAATTAACACCCAAAACAGATTAAACTATCAAATCCATATCATGTTTGGAACTTTGAAACCAATTACAAACTAAGGTATGCTTGTTCAATGTACAGTGTAACATAAGGCACAAACTATCAAGACCAAGCACTGCAAGGACAAAAAGGATAACACTGGAAGTCAGGAACATTTCAAGAAAGACAATTGACAATATCTGACAGAACACAATAAAAAATCATCACGTGCATTTAACATTAAACGTGAAATAAATCATCTTATAGCTTTGTCAAAGACCAACTGCAGTTCATGTGCAGGTATATATCACTGAAAAAGTGAAAATGTCTGATCAAACATAACTCAAGAAAAAAAGCATACAAACAAATATTACCATACTCAGGTTTTCTTATAACATTAAGTAAAGCAAGCATGCCTCTTACAGTGTTTCAAAGTTTTAACCATATGAATACTCTGCAAAACCAGAGAAAAGAAAACCCACTAATAGTACATGCAATTTTTGTCCAAGAAAACAGCTTGTTCTACAAAGAACAAGCAAAGCACAACTCATTTAGAGCACCATTATTCCTCGACTTCCTTCTTTATTTCTTCCATAAGCTCATCCTTGTAATCCTCAAAAGTGCCATCATATCTGTTCACAGTGCCATCCTCCACAACCCATATCTCGCTCCTTTGCTCATCCTCACAGACACGAGATATCAATCTTGAGTCATGGCTAACTAGAACGACTCCTCCAGTAAACTCATCAAGTGCATCTGCCAATGCATCAATACTTTGCATGTCCAAGTGATTTGTTGGTTCATCAAGCAGGAGAATGTGAGGTTGAGACATTGATATAGAAGTAAACACAACACGGGCCTTCTGGCCACCAGACAATTTAACAATTGGAGTGAGATGGTTGTGTCCAGGTAACCCGAATTTCCCAAGCTTAGCACGGACAGCCTCTGCTTTGCTCATTCCCTCCTGATCTGGGTGAAGCCTCAACAAATACTGAACAGCATTCTCCTCCATGGTCAACAAGTCAACAAAATGCTGCGAGTATCGTCCAATCCGCAGCTTCTGGCTCCTCCTAACCTCCCCTTCTGTAGGGGTAAGATCACCAGCAAGTAAATTAAGCAGGGTGGACTTCCCTGCCCCATTGGGCCCAACAATAGCTACACGAGTTCCCATATCAATGCCAACATCAACATCAGAAAGCTTGAAGTCTGGTCTACCTGGGTAGCTGAACCCTACCTCAATGAGCTGAAGGAGAGGTGGAGTGAGCTCAGTAGGCTCTGGGAAATGGAACTCAACACTGTAGTCGCGCCACTTCTGCGGCACAGCCACCTGATTCTGGTCATCGTCATCATCTGCTGCACTCTTCCCTTTACCCTTGTTCTTGGCAGCCTCTTTAGCAGCCTTTGACAGCGCCTGACCTTTAACCTTATCCTGCGCAGCCTTGCTTCCAGACTTCCTGGCTGCTTTCATCTGTTTTTCGTACACCTCAAACTTCCGGTTCATCTCCTTCCTCTTCTGCTCATATCCACTCTCAAAATCATCAAAATTGCCACGGTAGACATGCAGACTCTTATCATGCAAATGTATGATCTCATTGCATACTGTATTCAGGAAGTCCCGGTCATGGGACACAACAATCAGTGTCTTCTTCCACTGCGAGCACAAGTATTCCTCCAACCATAGCACGGCTCGTAGATCCAGATGGTTAGTAGGTTCATCCAGGAGCAGCAGAGTTGGCTGCATAAAGAGCGCACGTGCAAGTGATATACGCATCCTCCAGCCACCACTGAAGGATTTTGTTGATCTGGCCTGCATAGCCTGATCAAATCCCAGCCCTGCAAGGATCTTTGATGCACGAGCCCGGGCTGCATCCGAGTCCCGAAGATTCAGCTTCTCATACACCTCAACAAGTCTCTCGTTGTCATCAGCATTATTAGACGCCTCAAGCCTGGCCTGCTCAGCGCGGAGAGCTGTGAGCTCCTCATCAGCAGCAACCACGGCCTCGAGGGCCGACCGGTCATCACCAATAATCTCCTGCTCCACGAGCAAGACATCGATGTTCCGGGGCACCGGGACCTGGCGCCAGGCCAGGAGCTTGAGCAGGGTGGACTTACCCATGCCGTTGGGGCCGACGAGGCCATACCTCCGGCCGTGCGAGATCCGAAGGGAGGCGCTCTTGAGCAGCTCCTTGCCGCGCGCGGAGACGGAGAAGTTCTCGAGCACGATATCCTTGACGTTGTCGTCGACGGCGCCGTCATCCGCGCTCGCGGATCCGGGGACGCGCGCGCCGATGACGACGGAGAAGGCGTCGCGGTCGTCGCGGAGCGCCTCCTGCCTGGCTGCCTCGGCGGCCGCGGCCGCCATGGCCTCGCGCTTGTCCTTCTTCTTCGCGTCCTTCTGCGACGCGACGCCGGCGCTGAGGTCGACCGCGGCGGCGCGGGACGGCTTGGGCTTGGCGGCGGCGGCGGCGAGCTCTTCCTCGTCCTCCTCATCGGAGGGGGGCAGGTCGATGTCGCCCATGTAGGAGGAGGCCGGCGCCTTAGATGGCTTGGCCTTGGCCTTGGAAGGCGCCGCCGACTTGGACGGCTTGCCCTTGGCCGCGGGAGCGTCCATGGAGGCGAGCATGGCGGAGACCGACATGGGCTTGTCCTTCTTCCCGCCAACGGCGGCGGAGGAGGACGAAGAGGAGTCTTTGCGTCCCATCGAGTCGACGGCGGTGGTGGTGGCGGTGGCGGCGGCGGCGGCGGCGGCGTGGGATGGGGGATTTTTTAGGTTTGGCTTAGCGCCACAGGGTTAGATCGGGGATGCGTTTATTCTTGTGGGAGAGATGGTCCGGCCCGTCTCCGCCCGCGTCTCGGCCGTCAGGGGTTTCGTATCCGGCCCGTTTCTTTTCTTTTTCTTTCAGGCGACCACGTCATGTTCAGCTGAGTGCTAAAAAATAAAAAAGAAAACTCATGCAACTTATTTTTCCTCCATCCACTAAAAAAATCGACTTTTTTTGCCGCCTCCACTAGATTCGACTTTTTTGCCGGGGAATTTTATCACCAACTTATGGCAACAATTCTTGCATGGGATGTGGAAGGGGATGTCTTTCTTTTTTTTTTCAATTGATCGTTTCCTTGTTGCAATAATTAATTTAAGAGGCGAAGACAGAGGCAGCGCCGAGGACTTCTTAATTTTTTTTCGTACGATGTTGTGGTGGATCTTACGAGGAGTATCATCTGCATGTCGTGCCAAACATCGTGCTAATGTTGGGATGGAATTTTCTTTTAACACAGATGATGACAGGAGGCACCGGATTAGAGGAATTTGATTGATGGAGTTAGGAGAGTGTAGCAGCAGCCAAAAAGCAGTTAAAATATTCAGGTAAGTCCTAAAAACGTGCATTTGGACCACGAAATGTGAAATATTTGTCGCACCTTAATCCATCTCGGGTACAATTAATTGGATCAGCTTGAAACATAGATCTCAATTTTTTTAGATAAAGGATAAACATCCGGCCTCTACGTCCATAGACGTACACAGCCCAATTATTACACGAGTTCTCAAACTGAATGTAAACCAAAGTTCAACAACATAACTAAAGCAAACGCAAATTATGTTGCCACCCTCCTTTGACCTGCTCCAAAGCAATAACTTCAAGCTTCCTACTAAAGGCGGAGAGTGTGTCTTTGTTTTGGTCGTTACGCTGCAGCTGCGCCCAGAAGCGCATCCAAATACGCTCCCCTGAAAATTACCTGCATAATAGAATTAATTCTGATTTTATCAAAAACAATATCATTGCGGCAGTTCCAAATGGCCCAGCATAATGCAGAAACTCCCACCCAGATTAAGTTCCTAATCTTAACCATCTGACTAGCCAGCCAATTCCCAAACAAATGGCCAATGGATCTAGGCAGAGACAATCCGGTAGCAATAAACACAATCCTCCAAACCATTCTCGCAAAATGGCAATCAAGGAAGAGGTGTTGGATTGTTTCATCAAGATTACACCCAACACACTTTTTACTTCACCAATGCTCAAGGGTTCTTTCACCTTGGTACATCTCGTGATTTTAAGACATGCTACTTCAAAATAATTGCTCCAGCTAGAGCAATAGTGAAGTTGTAAATGTCGAACACAGTTTTTAGACGAAGAAAAAAGAGTAAGTCTCAAACACATTTTGGAATCGATACATTCATTTCAGATTTCTAACTTTTAATGACTTAAGGCTCATTACTAAGAGAAAAATTGATTTGTTTTACGGAGTAATTGTCAGTATTCTCAGAAAGTATGTTTCAAGTTATGGCAATTCATTTCTCAAAACCTATCATACAGTGCTTACTCTACAGTAAACTGTGCAAATTAAAGTCATCGAAGGAAAAAAAACAACATGATACATCAGAATTGTACCTTGTCTTTTCTGTAATATCCGTGTAATCCTTTGCAATGTTGTTCAATTTCAAGGCCCTGTGCATATCCAAAAATGATAGGCCTCAGCGGAAAAAAAAATCTGTTACCCCCTCCCTCCCTGCTCTTATCATTTCCAATCTTTTCTTGCCATCCTTAAGTTGCTTTGCTCTATTTTTTCTTTCACTGACTCTTCTCTCTTCCTCTAGAGATGCCTACACTAAAATATTAAATAGATTAAAGGGGAAATCTCTAATTCAAATCAATCAGTAGAAAAGTGCATGTATGCAAACCACATTGGTTTAGCACCACTGAATTGTCGTGGAAACTTTAAAGGCGCCAGTAGAGCAGTACATGAGAACATGTTATGGCACAATTTTGCCAAAGAGAACATAAAATTCTCTATCTCAATGGACTATAACTTAGTTAAATAGGACAATTGACGAGATTAACACCAAATTTATAAGTACCATTGTAAACACAGGTAGTTTTTATCCATGTATGGAGCAGTGTGTTCAATGAGAAACTAGGAATTCAAAGCATAGCTGCACGAGTCCCGAAATAGCCAGAAGCAACGGTTCAGCTTTCCCTATCTCTTGCATTTTTTAGGTTCCCAGAATAAAATTGAACAACAATGCAGCATGACGTTAAGTGTCCCTGATAATATGTTTCGTGCAAGACAAGTGAAAGGAATTAAAATAACACAATTGAATATGAATAATTCTTCATAATGAACGAAGTGCTTAAGGTTTACAATGTACTTCGCCATCAGAGTTAAAACTCCAATTGTCAGCAGGATCTAGAAAGATTGAACACTTCTCTTCTAACGAAATGTTTGAACGAGTTTTGCAGTCTCTGCAGCAAACATCAATAACATCATAGAATTTTAGCATAGCCTGAAATAAAATTGGTATACATTATAAAATTACAGCAGATTGCAGGGATTATAACAGAGAAATAAACAACCACATACATAGTTAAAGGCTTCTTATATATACTCAGAAGTTCGTTAAAATAGCAATGTTACATTATATTAATTTAATATTGCTGCTAGGTCCGACCAGTTGGTAACCTAAGGTGCTGGAAAGTAGTAGAAAAGAAAGGACACCTGAATACTAGGTTCAACCAAGGCATATTCGATATGTGGAGATAGCAATGTAGCAGTTTTTTTTTTGTTCTAAACATAGCGACCTACCAAAAAGGCAACAGATGTATCTGCATACAAAAAAAAAGTATAGCATATCAATGATATTCTGTTATACTGCCCCAAGGATATATATTATATTAATGTTGTGCCAAAAAAGATACAAAGGAAGCCTCCCCTCTCTATCAAGTTAAAAAAAAACAAAAGAACAACAGTTTTGAGACAAATGATTTGACAAAACACATAAACTCAGGACAGCCAAACTAATGAACTGTTGTAATTGTCCTACCCCCAGCCATAAAATAGCAGTAGCCTATTTTTGTCATGATTGTGTTTCAAGTTTCCTAAACATCCAACAACAATAGCTATAGGAAACCAAAATGCAAATGTTCAGGGATAAAGAAGTACAGATGATCTTGAATCCAGGATAAAAATTATACCATCTGCATTTGAATATTTAGAGTTGGCCAATGCTTGCACTGGAACATTTCACACCACTTTCAAACCTTTGGGCAAAAAAATGCATCTAAAGATGTTGTTCCAGATACATGAACGATCAATAAGCTTGCTTCAACCTAATCATGCTTGCACTGGAACATTACACCCCACTTTCAAACCTTTGGGTTAAAACCATAGCATCTAAAGATGATGTTCCAGATACATGAACGATCAATAAGCTTGCGTCAACCTAATCAAACAGCAACAGTTTACTCAATTCCCTGGAGATTAGCCAGAATCAACACATTCCGTAGAAATATCCATAACTGCCTTATCCACCAGGTGTGGTCAGTTCGACTTCTTTTGCTAGCATATTTTCTGCACCGTCAGTCCACACCAAAACTGGCATGATCATGACTTGCTTCCATGTGAACAGCATCAGTCACATGCATCCTAAGATCAAGAGAACATGTTTACATGACATGACCAGGTAAAACATTTTGAGTTTCTGCCTTAGTGTCATTTGTTGTATCACAATATCTGCCGGAGAAATCTGCAAAATTTACGTGAAGGCTAAGCTTCAAAAATTGTAAGATTAATTTTTATTCACCAACGATTCCAAGCAAGTCATTTTGCTCAGATGTGCTCCCCTCCTCATCAACCTCAGCTAATAGGACTGAAGCAGGCTCATATCCAGAGAGCTTCATCTCACCAATCAAATCATTCAACATCGCATACACCTCCCTCGATCTCGGATGGACCTTATCACCTACAAGGAAACCATGCATCTCTGATTGCACCTCAATCCAGCTACAACCAGGTTCCTTTTTCAGTCGTCCCTGCCTCATTAGCTTTCTAATCCTTGAAACATCGACCCATTTCCCTGATTCAGCATATACATTTGAGAGAAGAATGTAACCTGATGAATCATTTGGATCTAGCCCGGGTGGTCATCAGATGAAAGTAGCGGCACCCGTCATCTAGCAGACTAACATGGCTGCATGCCCAAAGAACTGCAACAAAAGTTTTATGATTTGGCAGAACATTTGCTGTCTGCATCCTCTCAAACATCTCCAGGGCTTGCAATCCCTGGCCATGGAGCGCATAGCCACATATCATAGCATTCCATGACACAAAATCCAGTTTCTGCGCTTTCTCGAACATTAGCAGTGAGTCTGGCATGTTCCCGCACTTGGCATACATATCTACAAGAGTGCTAGAGATATATTCATCTCCAAGCATTTCCTGCTTGATAATCTGACCATGGATCTGTTTTCCCAACTCAGTGGTAGCCAGATTAGCACAAGTATCAATAACCGTGGCATAAGTAAAATGATCAGGCTTTACCCCCATATCTAGCATCTCTGAGGAGAACTTCTGTGCTTCTTCACTCTGTTTATTGAGTGAAAATCCAGAGATATGATGGAGTTCCACGAAATAAGTTCTTGCCTCCCAATTCTGTCATGAAGTTTCTGAGCCTCTGTGATCATGCCACATTTGCAGTACATGTCAACAACAGTGCTTGCAACAAAAGCATCTAAACCCAGTAACATCTTGATAACTTTGTTATGAACCATCAATCCATATTCCAAAGATTGCAAACTTGCACAAGCCTTAAGGACACTACACAAGTGAAATAATAAGGTTCCATACCAGCGCGCAGCACTTCATTTAGGTGAAGCTATAGTATCTTCATAACACTCATTTTGCTCAAGAGCCGCAATAATAGCGTTCCAAGAAACCGAATCTCTTTGCTCCATCTCCTGGAAGTGGAATGTACAGTATGCTTCTGCTAATGCTTTGCACTTTCCATACAGAACCAGAATAGCATTTCTGACACAAACATCCACATCAAAACCTGATTTAATGGACAAGCAGCAGTGCTTGTCCATTAAATCAGGTTTTGATGTGGATGTTTGTGTCAGGTTTTGATGTGGATGTTTGTCCCTTAACCTCAGCACAAGCACTGAAGACACCTGATAAACTAACAACATCAAAACCAAGACCAGACCTGGTCATGAATTGAAACAGCTGCGTGGCCTCGGCTCCATGCCCTGTGCGCACAAGCCCAACCATCATGGCATTGCATATCTCCACAGTATGGTTGGGCAAACCAAAGAATGCCTTTCTAACATCAACCAAGCTACCAGCCTTAGCATACACGTCCACAATTGTTTGACAACATATTCTCGAAAACAATTGTTTGACAACAACAAGGTCAGAACTAAACTCATTCTTTATGGCATGCGCATGTAACTGCCTAGCGGTGGTCAGACATGGCATTGCTGAACAGGATCTAAAGGCGCTGGCATAAGCTGGCTGGCTCACCTGTCACCCCAAGCCCCATCCTCTGCATCTGCGCAAACAGCTCCAGCCCTCGTGCATACTGCTCATTTTGAACGCATCCAACGATCGCTGCACCCCAGTCCCCAGGAGACCCAATTGCTTTCACCCATTCCATGAAAGAATCACATTGCGTCTTCCAAACTCCTACACTTGCCATACATGTCCACCAGAGAACTCCCAACTCGAACATCAACCTTCAGGCTTATCTTTACTGCCAGTCCATGGATTTGAACACCAAGTGCCGGGTCCTCCAAACCACTGCACACCTTCAGCAAAACAGCAAATGTCGTCCCGTCGGGGGCAACACCGTGGTGAGCCATCTCCAAAAACAAACCTACTGACTCTCGAAACATGTCGTGCTGGCCGTAGCTCGAGATCAGAGTGTTCCAGGACACGACGTCCGGGTCCGGTATCGCGTCGAACAGCGAAACGGCCGTGCCGATGTCTCCCGCGTGAGCGTACGCCGTGAGCATGGTGTTCCACGACACCGTGTCCCGGTGGGGCATCGCGTCGAACACTCCGCGAGCGCGGACCGCGTCCGCGCAGCGGGCGTACATCCGGAGGAGGCAGTTGCCGACGAATGCGGTGGGCACGAACCAGGACACGAGCATCCGCGCGTGCGCGGCACGGCCCGCGCCGAGCTGGAAGAGGTGGGAGAAGGTGGCGTTGGCGAAGGCCCCCGCCTGCGCGGAGGAAGGCCGGGACATCGCGACCTCGGAGAGCGCACCACGGGCTACAGGTGGAGCTCGTGTGCTACTGGCGGAAGATGGCGCCCGCTACTGGTTGAGTGGTAGAAGCTGCCACTGCCGCGCAGGCGCAGCGCCATTGGCCGGCACATGCGGCGTGGTGTGGATGGGGCCGTGGGGGCAAGCGGCGGTGTGGTGGACGTGGAGGGCACCCGCAAGGGCACGCGCTCCGGAGAACGCTCGTGCTGCTGCACGTATCATCACGCCCGCTCCCGCGTGTCCGCCCACCTGTCGGCCCGGTCGCGCGAGGCAGGCCGCGTGCGCGCGCGAAGCCGCCTGGCCGCTCTAGAACTCGCGCTCGGGGCTCCTCTATATAGATACGCTCGCGCCACCGCTCCTCTGCTCACGCCCTGAATCGAGCACACTCTATCGTAGCTCGCGCGGCTGGAAGAGAACTCGATCGGGAAGCAGCGCGGAGGTCGTCGGAGAGTTGACATGGGGTGCGACGACAAGTGCGGGTGCGCCGTGCCGTGCCCCGGCGGCAAGGACTGCCGGTGCGCGTCGGCGAGCGGCGGCGGCGGCGGGCAGCAGCGGGAGCACACGACGTGCACGTGCGGGGAGCACTGCGAGTGCAGCCCCTGCACGTGCGGGCGGGCCATGCTGCCGTCCGGCCGGGAGGACAGGCGCGCCAACTGCTCCTGCGGGCCCAACTGCAACTGCGCCTCCTGCGGCGCCACCGCCACGGCCTGATCAACCCCCCTGTCATGCGTGCGCGCGCACCCTGAATCGTCGAGACGAAGAGCTGCAAAAGGTATTACAGGGTAATAAAGGGGCTTATGGCTTAGTATAAGCGAGAGTCTATATGTTCGCAACACGCATCACGCGATGCGGCGTGGGGATGTACGAGAAGACTGAAGGCGGCGTGTAAACTGCAGTGTATAAGTATGTAAATATATGTAGGATGGATATATGAAATAAATGAATGAAGGTTAAGTCAGTGTTGTTTGTCCAGGAGAACCGATTGCTATAGCGCTACGTGCTACTCTGCTGAGTGTGGATTCGCCGTGGACGCAACTGCAACTGGACATGTTGATCTTGGACCATAAGAACAGAGGATAGCTAACGTGTTTAGAATCTTTGGATCAGCATACGCAAGGAAAGGACATCAGTTTGGTTCTCTTGTCTGCCGCTCGCTTCCTTCGCCTCCTCCATGTTTCGTCCCCAAACGATTGCACTAATCTTCGTCCCCAATCGATGTGCACTAATCTTCTGATTTCCTCCACTTTGCATGTGCCTGATTACCCAACAAATGCTATAGTATTCAATGTCCCCACAACTATCACGGGCTCGGCACACAGGCCATGAAAGCAGCTGGTCTTGGCTGCAACTTCGTTGACAAAGGACCACCACATCCAGGACCTGGATAGACTCCGCACTAACATATCATTATCCCAACACCGCTAATGCACATGTAGCAGCCACATATAAAAATGTACATTGAATCCGGATGCCCACCGCGATCAAAACTGCATGAAAACCGCCGGTTGGGTCAGAAAGATCGATAGATGGGGAATCAACAGTTGGAAAGACTACAGCCATATTCTATGGGGTAGCATCCGACCGACATGTAATTACACCTACCCGCAGAACAAAAAAAAAAAGATATGTATATACACCACAATCCAAATTGCAAATACAACACTGTAAAGCAAAGACATGACGACCATGTATGACAAAGTTAATGGCTGGCTGACTTCTTTATTTTGTTTCCCGGACTATGGACACCGCCTTCAAATTCTGGGTCTTGAAAAACATTAAGTCAAACTCCTGCAGGTGCATGAAATTTCGAGACCATGGGCAGCATCTGCCTCGCCTTAGCTATTGGCCAAGATTCCCAAGGAGGCGCTCCACGGCGGCATGTACATTCCCTGCAGTAGCAACCAGTGCTTGGATGTTTTCCACAGTGTCAATAAACCCCATTTCTTGGAGCTGAGTAAGCTGTGTTGCATAGCGCTCCTCCGGTGGCACTGAAATAAGATCATCGTTAATGACTACAAACCAAGAAACAATAGTCAGTAATGAGCACGCAAGTTCTTCAATAAAACCTATACTCACCATTGGAATTATTTGGAACACCTAGGCCACCTCCTGATCCAAGCTCACTGAGCATGCTCATCAAGGTGTCGAGGCTAGGATTTCCTTGCGCACCTGTAAATACTCCATTGTAAGTGCTCAACTAGTGTACTCTCACATATATTTATCTAGTAATAACTTGTGCACAGCAACAGCTGCAATCTAAGATTGCTCGAGAATGAATTAACTATTGCAGTTAGCCTAAATGGCTTGAATGTTCCCTTTCACTTCATTTATCATTTGGATGGTATGGTACAGGAACTGTAGAGTAGCACAGGCATGTTCAGTAATCCATGAGTGCAGCAGTATTTAGTCACACCCAAACTGATTCAATTTCCATATATTCATGTGATGATTGATAGAAAACTTCGATGGCGGACTGTTGGGATAAATGTTAAGGAAAATTCAATGCCACTTACGCTACACAGGCTCGGCAGCTTGCCACTAAGTTTAAAACATTCAATGGTAATCGGTGATCATTCTCATGCTCAAATTTATGGCCTATCTCATGGCATGACTGAAACCTTGAGGAATACAGTCAATCAAGCACCGTATGCAAAAAAAACAACACAAAAGGGCGACTCACGACCACTCACTCCAGACATGACATAGCGATATACTAAACCAATTGGGAAAAAAAACTTAGTGGGCAGAAGTAACTAGAATTTACCTGTGGCACTACCTGAATTGTTGCCATCCCTGAAGAAATCAAACAGTTAAAAAGGCACCCCAAAAAAACATAATAATGACACTGCATAATTTCTATTTATAAAACAAATGTAGAAAATGAAATAATAAGATAAATAAATCCAGGTAGTGTTGAACTGTAAACACTCACTGGCTAGGCTGTTGTTGACCAAGCTGTCCCAATAAAGTCTGCTGAAATGAGAGTAATTGCTGAAGAAATAAAGGGAAAACAATTAGGCCCGGTAATATATGGAAACAATTAATGTCTTATATCACTATGTACCTGCAAAGTCTCTGGAGATGTTAACTGGCGAAGAAATTCAGGGTTTTGAATCATTTCTCTCAACTGAGTGTTTGATTCCATCAGATTGCGTGCAGCCGGGTTGAAGTTCAGTAACTGTGGACAAGGAGAGAACGACCCAATGCTAGGATTCACCATCTAACAAAGAACACAAGAAAACATGGGCTCAAGTCAAATGTACTGTACCTGGTTCATGGTCTGTGGGTCAGACAACATGCTCTGCATCATCTGCATCATTGCAGGGTTTTGCAACATTTGATTCAGAATAGAAGCATCAGGTGAACCACCAAGCATACTCCCAAGATCTGGTGATCCCAACCCTCCTAGACCACCAGCATCGCCAGATCTTGGATTGCCAGCAAGACCACCAAGCAAACTACTAAGATCAGGTGAACCCAACCCTCCCAGGCCACCAGTGGCACCAGTTCTTGCACTGCCAGTAGCACTGGAACGTGTTGCTCCTTGTGCACTCCCAGCTGGTGATTTAAGTAGGTGAACACAAAATTTTAACACATGCAACATCAATATAAAAAAACAACATAGGCATTCAAAACTAAAGTATTGAAAACCTACCATTGGTGCTCCAGGGATTTGGAAGTGGATTAGTATTTGGAGCAGGGATTCCTGTGGTCGACTCAGAACCAGCAGTTGGAGCATTTGTTGCAGGTTGACCAGGTTGGTTAGATCCCTGATTGCCAAGAAGAGCTGCAAACGGGTTTGGGGCCGTGTTACCTTCCCCACCCATTGTTGTTGCATTTAGGAAAGGCTCCTGGACAGTTTCATACATGCGTCGGAGCATATTAAACCCTTCAGGAGAAGATTCGATGTTGCTCATAGCTCTGTCTGTGTTCCGCATCATTTCTCTCATGATTTCAGGGTTTCTCGCAGCTTCGAGAGTTTGGCGGAGGACACTAGGGTCATTGAGCACATGGGCAAGTTCTGGATTCCGATCCATGATCTCACGCAATTGTGGGTTGCTCATGATCATATTACGTATTAAATCTGGGTTGTTCATGAGACTTTGCATTGCTGGCATATTCATTATCTCCCTCATCAAGTTAGGATTCTGGCTTAAATGCTGCTCAACATTCTCTAATTCTGGAAATCCTGGCCCAAATATAACTGAGGACCTGCCACTTCTAGGAGCACCAACACCTGGAAACAGGCCTCCCAGGCCACCAGCAGGGCCACTGCTAGGAGTAGATGAAGCAAGGGGACTGGCAGCAGCTGGTGCAGCTGGTGGGGCAACACCACGCACCAAGTGAATTGTGTGATCTGTCTCAACACCTACAACAACATACAAGAATCATGTGCAAAATGATAAATACTTCCAACCCTTCAATTTTACATACTAAATTGACAACAGAAAGAAAGAGCGTGCCAATAAATCATGTGCAGAACCAAAAGAACAGCCGCTTGGAAATTGGAATACCTACAGAATTTCTATATGTGCAGAAGGCAATCATCTTGTGAGTATGCAATAAGTCTATATTGCCACAACATGTAACGGCCACTGCAATGCAGATGTACTGCTAATAAATCTATATTCTGTAGCACTAAAACAACTTACAGAAAAACACAATCATTTAGTTCACAAATCAAAATTGTTGCATTACAGCTTACATGATCAAAGTAGATATGACAGTCATTCGCTGGAAACAAGATAATGGGCAATATCAACCGCTCGTTAGTTTTTTTTTTAAATAGCCCTTGATCAATCAACAGCTAAGGAAACCATCAGAATATGTAATGAAAGTACAACCAAAAGCATTGAGGTCAGTAGTTAAAAAAGTTCTGATCTCATCGCATTCGGTTGATATCAATAGCTAGTGTTTACACCAGGGGCGGACACAGCTAATGGACATGGGTGTACAAATGTACACCCAATATTTTTTACCAAAAAATTATAGATAACATGCACATGCATATATATTTTTCATATTTGGGTTAGATTGTGTATATTTCAGCTCAAAACAAAGAAACAGCATACTCCAAAGTAGTCTAACCTTTTTTTAGTTGGATTTTTTTTTCCAACATATCGCTGATAAGTGATAACTACATGATCCAATAATTTTCAAAAGCCTCTTCACTTAGTGAAGTTATAATTTTCCTTTTGCCTCCTCTATGGTTTTCTTATATGGATCTTTATTGCTATGTGCGGCAATTTTCAATTATCAATGTACACCCAATACTAAAATTCTGCGTCCGCCACTGGTTTACACCCACATAAAACATATTCAAGAAGCAAGTGCAGTCTAGCAAAACTAAATTATAAATAATAATAATAACAATAATGTACACCCCCACATGCCAATCATAATAAGCTTAAAAATATACCAAATTTCACATGACCTCCCAAGTCCATCCAAGGGAATAACATGCATGTTTCCTATGAATATAAAAAACTTGCACGACCCACATTTATAAAAGGTCTACATAACATTTGGAGTTATACGCGTTATGCGAATCACGACAAGAGAAGCTGCCTTCTACTTCATCTAATTCTAGGCTGTAATTAATATCAATCAAGTTATCGTTGTATACTGTATGTGTTACGATCGAGACACTATGCAGTAAGTTAACGGTATGCGTTACTCACATCACCAAATCAAACATGTCAGCTAGCACAATATACAGTAAATCTGCTATAAGCATGTACAGCAAGGAAAAACCAAATGCAGAATCTAGTCACCATTAATACACTACAAACACACAAACATGCATAATTCACAATTCCACCGAAAAATTCATGTGCCGAACCGACCAATCCGATCCTACGAGGCTAAATCGCGTGATATTTTACTCTACCAAACAGTGATTCGGCGCGGCACGCACCGTAGCTTTCAAGTGTTTGCTCGTCCTTGAGGATGCGGCCCTTGTAGATCAGGCGCTGCTGCGGCGCCGGCACGTCGCAGCTGCCGGCCACAACCTCCTTGAACGCGCCCACCGTGGCGGCCAGGTCGGCCTGCACCGTGAACTTGGAGCCGTTCGCGCACCGGATGTGCAGCGTCGCCCCCGCCGCTGCCGCCTCCGCCGCGGCAGCAGTAGGGGACTCGCCGCTCCCAGCTCCTTCGCCACCGCTCGCCATGGCCTCGATACCTTGCTCCGATCCGGTCGGCGGCCGCTGCTCCGATTGGGGTTTGGCGTGAGCTGCGAGGTCTCTTTTTTTTTTTTCGTCCCCTCTGCTTGCAAGGGAAGAAGAACTGAAGAAGAACCAACACAGTGTGACGCGTGGGATTTAACGGCGGAGAGCGGCGCGTGGTAGAGGTGATGGACGGCCTGGATTCGTCGCGTGACGTGGAGGTGTGTGTCTCTGCGTGGTGGGGCCGGTATGGGGTGTGGACCGGGCGCGTGATGGCCGGTGTGAAGAAGGTTCTAGGCCAAGCCGTGACCGCGTGAGCTAGCCTATAGCGTACGGTGGCCGGGAAGGTTCCTCCTCCCTTTGTGGAACGGGTCCATATACGCCTGTTTGCGTACGTTTATTATGCGAATATAATCCTGGAATATACACGGTGCCTTTTGCTCGAACCCGCTCGCTGCAGCTTCTTTTAGCATGCTCGCTGCAGCTTATTGCAACGGCTGCAGCTGCAGCTGTCGAGCCCGACAGCGGAACAGCCGAGCAGCTGAAACTTTTCCAGTCGATTCCCCGTCACGGCTGCTTGCCTGGCTGCAGCAGCTAGTGCGGCTGCTGGGCGGCAGCTGCACTCAGCTCAGCTGAACACGCCCTTTGCAGCCACACAACTGCGACTTCCAGCCCAAATAGCAGCAAGCGTTCGGCTGCGGCCCGTTTTGCCTTCTGCAGGTATGGTAGCTGTTTCGGCTGCAGCTGCTAGGGTGGCTGCTGCAGCAGCTGCAGCGTAGCCGCAACAAGTGCTGCCGAGCGGGCTCTTTGTTCACCGTGCTGTCCGAACGGGATCGACGGTGGATGAAACGTTGTGAAATGTGAATGGGGATAATATGATGCAGAGAAACTACTATATCCACTTTCTCCGCAAGAATTTGAGCTTCCAACATGATAATAGTTGACTAAGGCCTGTTTGGCATAGCTCCACTCTAATTTTTGCAATTTTACTCTAACTTTTTTTTTCTGCCAAACATGTCTAGCTTCAGGAACTCCAGATCTCAAAAAATCCTGGAGTTGGAGGCCAACTCTATGTTTCTCTCGAACCACCTTAAGAGAAGCTCCAAAAACCAATTATACGACTCTAGACATGGAGTTGGATGATAATTACCCACCAATGCTACTTGTTACGCACAGTACCCCTTCGCGAAACAAAAGAACCCACCCGACGCACACGCACACCCCCCCTACGACGGTTCACGTCGGCCTCTTCCTTGCGAATGTTCGTCGCCCCTCCTACTACTGCTTCTCTGTGTCCGGCAAACCCTAGGGTGGCGTCGGTGTTGGCATGTCAGCCAGTCATGGCCTGGTCCCTGGTCTGCAGGTCGACCGCCAGCTAGGGGTGTCCTAATGACGGTTGTGACATGGGCGCCGTCCTACGGGGCAACCCTGGTGGTGGCGAACTAGCAATTATTTAGCAGTTTTGAGGTATATACATATTTCTTGCAGGATGATGTAGCTAAATTTTAAATATTAATACGATCTATAATTCTATATTGAGATTTTAGAGCGTAATAGTTTCATTTTGGTCTATATTTGTTTACATCAAGATACTTTCTCCATTCCAAACTATAGGTTCTTTGATAAGAATGACTGAATAACTTTCTATAGAATTTGGCAAGGTTCATTTTTCTAATATCTCTTTCTTCTAATTAGATTGAAGTCATTGTGACAGCACCATGCCTGTCTGCTACAGTGCCCGTTCGTGCTGGCAAGGGCAATGTGTTGTTGGTTCCTAAGATCTGACATGTGTTAGTGGGCTTTTGTTCTGTCCTTAGGCACACAATGTATGGACATAAGAGTGCGACCCATTTGCAACAAATGTAAAATGTTGTCCACGTTCAACTCCACCAGCTGCTGTTCATTCAAAAAAAAAAAAACTTCACCGGCTGCGCATTTGAAGAGAGAGAAGAGATAGGAAACAAGAGAGAGACTTAAATATTGTTTTTATTCTCTTGTGGTGCATCTTAAGCGTAAGAGCAGGCTAGTGGTTTCTCCGGCCCTTGGCGAAATGCAACAACCACGTCATGTTTAGGATGCGTTTAGTTTCAAAACTTTTTCTCCAAAAAAAACACTATTTATCTAACTTTTCCCTATTCATCCCACCCCTCTCACTCACAGAGCACTATTCATCTACAGTGTTTTTCGGGGAATCTTTTCCAATCTAAACACACCCTTAGTCTTTGAGAAAGGATATGCGTATACTGGACGGGCGGAGAGCTGGCTGTGATAATTAATGCTTGCATGTTGGGACAACGAATGGGTGAGCAGAGGCGCCGGGCTCAGCTGTATGCAAACAAGCTTTTACCTCGGCTATGCTGCTCAAGCGAGCGACGAGCCGACGAGCGAGTTGCTCGTCTCGTTTTCTCTCTAACTTTCTGTTTGTTCCACCTCAGATTTAAATGACGTGGCAAGTATTTTCGCCTGCTGACTATACTTCATTATACTTGCTCTAAGGTGCACAGGAATCTTCTCTATGGCCATGCTCCACAGTGGTTAGGGTACATTTCTATGGAAGCATTTATTGCTTAATGTTACATTTCCATCCCGTTGTGGGTTCCCTACACACTATAGTAAATAGGGCAAAAAGTCATTTCCCACTAGACATGGCAATTTTGCCCGCGGACACGGATATTCACGGATAACCAACCCGATGGGCACAGATTCGGGCGGGTAAACTCGCCCGCGGGTACGGATACGAGCAGACAATCTCGCCCGCAGGTAGAAGACGGGCAAAAAACCTCACCCGCGGGTATTACCCGTACCCATATACATAGTGGCCCATTTAACATTCAGCCCAAGAATCTCAAACCCTAACACCCCCTACCACACAGCCGCCCCTATCCCCTTGCCTTATCCTTTCTCCCAACCGCACCCCTGAGGCCTGCCTCTCTTCCGCCGCACCCTTTCCTCACCCCGAGAGTATGAGACCCCGAGTCCTCGACGGCACTCCCTCTCCCCGCCGCACCCGTGCCTTCTCGAAGCCTCTCCCTTCTCTCAAGCCTCGCAGCGGCGCATGACAGCATGCGCAGCCGCTCGCCCGCCTGCCCTGCCCTGCCCTCTCCCTCTCGAAGCCCCTCCCTTCTCTCGAGTCTCGTGGCGACACAGGATGGCAGCCACTCACCCGCCCCTGCCTTCTCTCTATTGATGTTTGACGGCAGGAGAGCGACACAGCGGCGTAGAACGGCAGGCGGCGGCCGGTGGCGCAGGAAGGCAAGAGGGCGGCTCGGGAGGACAGGTGACAACATCTGTGCGAGCGCGGCGACACTTGCGCCTGGGCGGGTATCGGGTTGCCCGTTATCCGCGGATATCCATCGGGCGTGGGCAGAAATTTTTACCCACGAGCAGGCTAGCGGGCAGGCATAGGTCGAAGCCACGGGTAGGCTTGAGGGCGGGTAAACGCCTTACCCGCACCTTACCCGACCCGCTGCCATCCCTATTTCCCACTAAACTCTCCCTTTCAGCTAGATACACGAATTTGCCAAACACGTACAAGAGATCCTAGAGTTGTAAATCTTGGATTTGCAAATTTTAGAGTTGTTTTTCTGGAGCTAGAGTGCTGCCAAACAGGCCCTAATTAATTAACAACTAACCAGAATGGCAATGCTCATTTCATTTGGGTCGAGGACATACGTTGAGCCCAGCAATAGCACAGACCGCCACTCAATTTTTTGAAAAAAATAAATAAATACTTTAGATCTTATTTATCAGCTAATTTAGCCTAACACACAGAATGGCAATGCTCAAGTCTTTTTTCTGTTCTTGCCGTGGAATGTATAGTGGGTTGAGCAACTATAGTAGATACTATAAGAAAAACCAACTCAGGCCGTGCAACCCAATACTAGGTTGCATTTTTCATTTTAGCCTATAGCATTAAAACAACCACAATAGAAATTAACAATAGTGGTCCAACCATGGAATTAATGATGGGTGGCTAGGGCAATAAGATGGACTGAGCAAGAGAAAGGAATATTCTAAGATAAATTCTATAATTTATTTAGCATTTTATAATATGTGTGTCACGTGAAAGTGCAACACACACAAAGGAAATGCTATAACATGAGTCTTGATATAAAAAAAAGTTTTTATAGAAATTTTCTAAATGGGCCTACACTATTGTCGTCGTTTGTTGGAAAAAGTCCTTTCACCATCCCTCAACTATTGTTCTGGTCTGAGTTCCGTCCCTTATCTATAAAACCGGATATCTAAGATCCCTCATGTATCAAATCCGTTCACTTTTAGTCCCTCACCAGTTTTGGAGGCGGTTTTGGGTGACGTGGCAATGGGCCCCACATGTCACTGGTGGGACCCACCTGCCATATTCTCCTCACTCTCTCTCCTTCCAATCTTCCTCCTCCCCGCGAGGCTGCTGGTCCTGCGCGCTGCCGCCGGCGTTCGCCCCGGCCTGCAAGTATCCCAGTAAGTGTAGCTTGGGGGCATGGTCAATCTTGAGCCTGATGAAGAAGCATCGAGAGGTTCCAGGGTGAACCGCTCAAGGAGTGGTTCGTCAACCACGGTGATGGTCTCCACAACCAACAGGCAGATCTGCACGAACTTGAGGCATTGGCCGACAAGTCGGAGACACAGCACCGCCTTTCTTGTACCCTTGTATGCCAAGGGTCTCCAGGACGGGGCTCCCGGCGAGGAGGAAATCTAGTGCGCGAGCTGCTGCTGGAGCTGCAGACGACTGGACGAGGTAGACGGCGCGGAAGGGCCCCGGGTGCACGGCGAGGATGCGCGTGACGGCTGAGGCGAGGACCGGTGAGTCGACACGCACAGGCGCGGTCGGTGCCCTCGGCGGAGGGCGAGGCCGGGAGCACGGACAGGCGGGCGCCGGCGGAGACGGGCAGGTCACCGCAGCAGGAAGCCGCGGCGGCCGCAGGCGCAGGCCGAGGCGGCTAGGATTCGGAGCTGCTGGAGCCGCGGTAGGGCACGACGATGCAGGCGCAGACCGGGGCGAACGCCGGCGGCGGCGCGCAGGACCAGCAGCCTCGCGGGGAGGAGGAAGATCGGAAGGAGGGAGAGAGCGGAGAATATGGCATGTTGGTCCCACTCCTGACATGTGGGGCCCACTGCCATGTCACCCAAACCACCTCTAAAACTGATGAGGGACCAAAAGTGAACGGATTCGATACATGAGGGACGTGAGATAACTGGTTTTATAGATGAGGGATGAAACTCAGACTAGGACAATAGTTGAGGGACGGTGAAAGGATTTTTTCCTCGTTTGTTTAGAGAGGGCAAGTAGCAAGCCCAAGTTGGAAAATAATCGAAGGGGCAAGTCCAGAAATTGGTAAATATGGGCCAAAAGTTTCCGAAGGCCCAACGAGCATAGTAACACCCCTGGGCTGTTTTAGATTTTGCGAATTGCAAGCAAAGGACAAGAGTTGTGTCCACCGATGATGGGCGGGGCGGCTATGGCACGGTACAGCAAACAAAGCTTCCACCACTCTACTAGGCTACTAGCGTACCACGCTACCTATCCCACTGCCGTCTCTGCGAGTATCGTAGTATCACACCACTGCTCCCTGAACCCCCAAATGTCCCTTCCGACGTCCCCCACGCACCAAGCAGGCGAGAGCCCTCCAAAAAAGGCCATCTTCTCACACGATGACACCTCTTCCCGCTCTGCGCCGAGGCTGGTCGCGCTGCCCTCACCATGAGCCCGAGCTGCGAGCCGGGTATCGTACCTACAGTGTTCGTCTGATCGTCTCGTAAGTCGTAACTGCCTCTTCTAAATGTACGCTCGTTGCATGCAAGGTGTTCGACACGATGTCCAACCAGGACATGATCTTGTGGAACACTATGCTCACGACGGACACTCACGCCGGGACATTGACACAGCGGCCCCCCTGTCCAACACGATGCCGTCCCGAATGTGAGACGTCGTATCTTGAAACGCTCAAAGGGCCCATAGGAAGCATGTCTATTTATGAATGAAGGAGATGTAATTATCTGGAAGGCTCTGCTAGGCATATGCAAGGTCCGGTGAGATGTTGAAGTAGCTGAAATTGGTGCTAGCAATGTTTCTATGACTAGATCCGTCGCTGACTCATCACTTTACATCATTCTCTTAGATTTATAGGCTGGATTAAGGAAATGGGTTGATGTTTCGTATGTCATTATCCCCTGCATATAATCTCCCTCCCTCCCGAGCACTCTCCAGTCAACTTGGGAGGAGCCAGCGCACCCGCCTTGTCAGCCCCATTTTCGTGGCCCCATTGGTCGTCATCGCAGTCGGCAGCCGGCTGGCGGTGGCGAGGCCCAGCCCCTTCTCCCTCCCCCCTTTTCCCACCCCCTCTCTCTCCCCGCCCAACCCTGGCCACCTCAACCCCTTCGTCAAGATCCCTCAATCCCACTGTCGCAGGCCTCCGAGGGCCAGATCCTCTCCATTATAGGCTAGATCTGTCCTTACTTCACTAAATTTGCACGCACCAAATGTGGATTTGCCTCCTCCATCGGCCACATCTTGGCTGAGCGCACACTTAGGTGTGCTCCCTTGCGGTGGCTGATTTGTCACCCTGGACGACATGGTGGGGGCAACCTCTGCTTCTGCTCGTCTTCGGCTCCCTTGCTAGCGTCGACCACCTCGTGCTACCCCGAGGTGGTGGTAGGGGTGGCAATGGGTCAGGTTCGGATCGGGTGTACTGTCTGGGCACCCAAACCTAAAATCCGGATCCGATCTTAACTCCTATTCGGGTGAAAATCCATCCCCAAACCCACGGATTAACCAAAACCCAAGAATATTCTGTTGGATTCGCCGATGAGGTTGAAGGACTCAGGGCCAGAGAGGCTCGCGCCGTCGCCCGTCGGCCCATCGCGAAGTGAAGGTGGAGGCGGAGGGTAGGGCCGCCGACTGGTGGCGGAGGTGGTCCAGGGCTCTAGGTGGACTCGCACCATCGCTCGGGCGCTTGTCATCGTCGGCCGCCAGGTCCGCCACCTATGCCTACACGGGGTACGAGAAACGAGACTCCTCTTTGACTCCGCAAGACGCACGCCGACCGCGACTCCATGAGCTGGTGGTGGCGGCGTGACCAGGCAGCCAGGTTGGAGTGTCAATCTAGTTAGGGTTGCTAGGTAGGCCTTTAGTGGGCTGAATGTTTCAGGGCCCCGATGGAGCTCCACAGGTGAATTTTAGAATCCGACCCAAACCCGTAGTATTTCAGGTATTCAAACCTGCAAATCCATCATAAACTAGAAATCAAAACCAAAACCCAAAATCCACGGATATCTGTCCCGAACCCACTCCGCTGCCATCCCTAGGCGGTGGGTCCAGCGTCTGCTTTGTGCCTGGCCATCTGCATGTGGAGTGGTGCACGTCCTACGAGTGGAAAGGAGGTGTTGGTGAAAGCCATTTTTCCTTGGGCTAATGACAGTGACACCATCGTGCGTCGTATACATTCTTGAAGGCATCATCCATTCCTCCTCTTCCATCCTTCCAAATGAGCTTTCTGGGTGAGCATCTTGATCATATGTCGGATGACGGTGGCGCTATTGGGGTTGCTCCCTCTCTTGAGACATTGTCTTGGAAGCTCCGCGCTTGCTGCTAGATCCTTTGCATAGTCGGTTCTCGGCTTAGCGACTGCAACATGAGTATGTCAATGCTTTTCCTACAATCACCTTGTTGTTTGGGTCACTTCAATATGGCTTGCTGGTTGAGACTCATTTCAGCGGATGCTTTGCTGCTGGGTTGTACTTCGTGGGTGGATACTTTGCCACCTGCTTCTTGGTTGGGACGGATGCTTCGCCGCCATGGTGCTGCTGGTGCTTGCTTTGGGTGGGTGCTTTGCCACCCATGTTGTGGTCGTTGGCTGGATATTTTGCCACTGCTCTTGGTTGATGTGGATACTTTGCACCATCTTTGGCGAATGCTTTGCGGCTTTGCCTCTATGATCATGTTGTTTTGGTGGATGCTTCGCCACCATTTTGTGGGTATCATTGGTGATGGTGTATTCGTTGTGCAGGTTTGATAGATTTTTAGGGTCATCTAGCAGTAGATCAGTGGGAGCTTTAACATGAACTTGAATAAACAACAAGGATTACATCATCTTAGAATACATGAACTAGAGGAAGGATAGAGGGGGACATAGGACCGTCAGTGATGTAGAGGATGCAGTGAAGTCGGTGTTGGGAACGACGACGATGCAGCACATGGGGTAACGGAGAGGACGACACAGTGACGGCGACCTGCAGGGGCGGCGGAGCTTCCCGTCACTTCAGAGCTCCCTCTCAGATCGGATTAGGGTTTAGGTGGTGGGAACAACAGCTCCAGTGAACCTCGTAACTTGAGCCAGTGTCCCCCACCTCCTCTATATAGCGCTGTGCGACAGGGGCCCGGCCCATTCGTTGGATTGGGCCGGAGGAGATCAATACTAACAAGGTTCAGTTCTTAGGTCACCTCCTAGATTGGCAGGGTTGGGTGTGTCCTCCCCCCTTTCATGCTTCTTCTATTGTTTGTTTGTTGTGTTATGCGTCTGTAGGGGCGTAGCTAGGATTTTGATTTAGGAAGGGCCAAGTAGTCATGGGAAGAAGTGACCAAATATAACATGATATGTACACAAACACATATACTAACTCTAGAGCATTGGTAACAAGCAAATCAACCCAAAATGCAGCATACAATTGTTTAGTAACTAGACGGGTTAGCGCGCTACGCTGCGCTAACCCTTGATGTGTTTGTCCACATCTTTTAAAAAATTATTATTAAGATAGTACAGAGTTAATCTATGACTGTGACATTATCAAATGGTGGTCTATTAGGTACTACATGAGGTTTGATTGTTGATGAGCATGATTTTATGGTTAGTTTTGTCAGGTATTTGTAGTGCAAGGGAAGAAAAACAAATAATATGATTATAGTTACTATATAAGTATTAAGGAAATATATGAATTTATCAAAGCAGAGAAAAAAGGGTGAAAAAAAATAGATACAATTGCACACCTGTACAATTGTTAATTAAGGACACTATACTCTTTTAGGCGATGGTTTGGTTCTCACTATAGCATTGTTACAGGCTTACATTAAATATCCATCAATCACCAACAACTGCTTACTACACTTTGTTCTAGTACATTTGCTCCATTGTTTTTTAACGGGAAAAAAGAAGACAAAGCAGTCCACTCTTTGAACTCTGGAGTATTTGTTTTCTTTCCGATATACAGTACCGCTACATAACCAGAGCCCCTGGCAACTCGCCAAATCTTGGCTCTTTAGTATAGGTAGTAGATTAGCTCTTAGAGTTAGAGATAACAAAATAAAGTAGCATTATGCATATATGATATGATGGAGCACACCATACGTACATGGCTATTACATATCGATTAATTTGTTCGTAAAAAAATTACATTTGAAGTTGCCTCGGTGAGGACTATCCAAATCAAAAGCTTTCAATATGTAACTCTGTAATTTGAAACAAAAAAAAAGAGACCATATTTCCTAATCTAATGTAATTATTTAATCAAAACCTGCCTGGCTATGCCCTAACCTGTCCCTACCTGATGAATATAGACTAATATTGGTGATTAGTGAATTATTTAATTAGGGATGCTTATTTGTGCTATGGGAGCATTAGGGGGGGCAGCCTCTCCCCCCTGGCTCCGCCTCTGTGCGTCTGGTTGTATTGTTTGTTCTGTGTTTCTTTGATTTTTAATCCTTTATTGTCTTGGTTGGCCAAGTCTTGGCCGTATCAAGAACTGTTGTAAACTGCTTTCTTTTTAATAAAATATGTGCTAAGGCATGGTCGCTAAAAGGATTGATGTTTCGTGGACAGAAGGCTAATGAGTTGGGGAAGATTGAATAATGAACTGGGTTGTAGACTTGTAGCTGGACTGAGATGCAAAGCCAAATACATGGTTTTCATGTAGTAGGGGATAGGGTCCATCCTGCATCCTAGATTGAGGGAAATGTATGAGATGCTGAAGGATTTGATGGGTGATGAAACTTCTCTCTCTCTCTCAGGTTGATGAAGAGGGGAACACATCTAATTATCATCTTGGAACTGTTGGTGATTGATCCCCTTTGTGTTAATGATATCAATATAGTATTTGCGAAGCTTTGAGCTTTCACATAATTTTGACAGATTTCTCCAGCAGATATAGACATATAGTAGATAGTGATACTGCAGATTATGGTGAGGTAGAAACTCTTGAAATGTACCTGGCCATTTCAATTTTCAAGTGAGATGCTCTCATGATCTTAGGATGCATTCAAGTGACAGCCGTTGGCACCAAAACAAGCAGTAATCATGTCCGTTGCTATGTGTGATGAGGACTGATCAGTGATCACACCTCATTTTGTTATATATGATCCAATTCTGGCTTTTATAGATGGAACAGAATCCCTCATTTCCTGTCATCAACCAGAATTTTTGCTGATGCTGTTTCAATTAAAAGTATTGTTAGTTCTCTGAGTAGTTGAACAACCATAGTGATTTTTAGTGTCTCAAACAGAACCTTTGGGCGGTTTTTTTTTTTTTTGCCAAATGTTTCTTGAGAAGTTTTGGAATATAATAAGGAAAGTCAGGTTGGAGGTGTTGAGCTGTTGTCCGACGGAGATGCAAGATTCCAGTGCAAGCATTTGCCGCCCTGAATCTTACCGAGGTATAAATGTGACCAAGGTTTTATGCACCAATTATATTTTAATTCCCTTTATCAATTATCGTTTTGAGGCTGATTAGGTAACTTGTTTGAAACACAACAATGAGAAGCATGTATTGCTGCAAGAATATGTTTCTGTGTACTACTATTCATGTTACTGAATATACTCTAGTGAGCTAGCAACGCTCATCAAGCTAAGCTTGTGAAAGATCAAGTTACTTACATATACTGTTTACACTACGGAACATATACTCATCCGGAATCGATCCCAATTGTCAATTTCAGAGTAATAGCTATACCTCCACTGATCAAGTTTTTTTTTCCAACCCAAAATGTTTAAAATGTTCCTTTTTTGGTGGTGGTCTGGTTGGTCTGTGTCTGATACTTAGCTACAGCAAAAATAGCATCGGTATCGTCATTTGTCAGTGGGTTCAAGCGTCCTCCTCCATCCAAACACGTTTCCAGATGGGAACCCTGACGTAAATAGCATGACCACGAAGTTATAGTTTTTTTATTCATTAATCCAGAGAAAATTGTAACATTCCTCAAAGTAGGGCACTTGGATCATCTGATATATGTGCTTCGGACAGTGCAGAATAGATGCCTGTGGGCACTATGATATATAATCATCATTCAGGCCCTGAATTTTGCCTCCCTAAATGGCGTATGGTTTGGTTCAGCACAGTCCGGTAGGCATTTGATTAGTCCAATCCGGCGCAATTACTTATTGTTTTGGTTCAGCTAATGACATGCTACTAATATTGGTTTTTGGTAATGACATGCAACTAGCATTCCTGTGATTCTGTCGGTTAAACCAGTGTACTCTGATTTGCGATGGCTTAGCCCAATCCATCGCTGTTAACTCCTACTCCACTCGACACGACAATATAACTGTGTGACAGGTAGCCGCCGCAGACCTTTCTGACCGCGTCCATGTCAATGGCGGACATTGCCCTTCCTTCCAGGCTAACGCAAAAGCACACAGGCCTGGGCCATGGGGAGACATGGCAACCGCCACGGCTGCCCACCCACCGGCCGCGCGTTGCGGCGCCCGAACGGCCGAACGGTCGCGTCGCGCGCCTACGGCCGGTGCAATACCGTGGAGCTAGCTGCCGCGCATGCAGCGAAGCCAACAGGAAGGCAAGGCTAGCTTGCCGGAGGCGTGCCGTGCAGACGGGCGGCGCGTGGCGTGGCGCGGAACGAGCGGGCAAAAGGGGCCTCCGCAAATTGACGAGCCGTGACGCGTCGCCGTCAGCCGTGTCGGCACCGCGCAGCAGCACTAGGAAGAGAAGAGCCGGTGGCGCCGCCAAATAGTGTCCGCGAGACCGCGATCAGTGGGCTGCCGGATTGCGGAGGTCACTCACGAACGCAGAGAGTCAGACGTGCAGCGAATGAATGGCTGTGGTGGCGTGGTATTGGGACGGTTGATCGTTAAGCTACTACCTCTGTCCTAAAAAGCTTACACTTGTAGCCCTCAACTAGATTCATAGCGTGTCTAATGAATCTAGATTGTCTAGACTCATTCTAGATGCTATGAATCTAGACACAAAGTAACATAGCTAGAAGTGTATTGTTTTGGGACGGAGGGAGTAGTCAGCTAGGCGTCCGGCCGTCGTGCGACGGGGTGCTTTCCCCGCGCGGCGGAGCAAGCGCGAGGTCAGAATCGGAGTGCCAAGCCTGACAAGTGCTAACTACTACCGTCCTCAACGCCGCATCTGTATCACTGTATGTGATGAAGTCCGTGACAACTCCGTCGAGTAATAAGTTCCGATAAAAAGGACTAGCAGCTGCCAGCGACACCATTTCCATTCGGTTGCCTTCGTACGCATCGTGTTTGTCTTTGCCCGAATATACGGCCGCTCGTACGAATGATTACGCCCCGAAGTGACGTGATAGGTCCAGAATTCAATCATGGCGGGAGACTACGGTCCGGATACGATCACTCTCCCAATAAGATTTCGAAAGGGACCCCGGAAGGCCCGAGCCATGATGAGGGGTTCAAAGCATGATTGGGATAGCACAGATTATGCCATCCACAATGCATGTACTACTGTAGTTGGGCTACCGGCATGCCGCGATCACCATGATGATGGAAAAAACAGCAACACATGGCACCAATTACGACCTAACTTGGGCTCTCCCGTAAATCTAAAATAAACTGTGCTCTCGCCCCTTCCAATTTTCATGTATGAATTGTAGTTTCTATATGTGCAAAAGCGGCGATCCATCGTCCACGCCCTACCCTATATTGTGATCTCGATGAGCACCCAAGAACCTCGCAAGCTCACAGTCACAGACGCGCGCTATGAGAACTCTCTCCTCTGGACGTGCAAAAGAAATCCCCACTTGCATGATTCGTCCTCTGGCTAGTGGCTTGCCGCGCGTACTCTTGCCCTGAAAGGGACGGTCGAAGACGTGTCATGCGTGATCAGGAGGCAGGACCGGCCGGCCACCGGCGGTCGTGGTGGACTTTGGTTACTGGCAATAGACGAGGCGCTATCCACCGGAGCAGAGGGAGACAGGAGCAATCCTTGCGGTGAATCGGTGATCCATGCGGCACGAGCTCGCGTCGCAGCACAAGGATTCAGGGAACTGGAAGGCAGCAGCGGACGGTGCTGGTGGTGGCCCGTGGCACGCGATAAGCTTTGACGCCCTGCCCCTTCCATTCTCGTAATCCTCGGCCACGTCGACTGCCACTCCCGTTCTTATCCCCTCGAATCAAATCCCACTCATCTCCGGGCCTTTTCCTCGAACCCCTTCATTCCAGGCTTCCAGCAGCAACTAAATTCCCTCTATCCTCCCATCGCCAGAAATACAATCAGCTGTCAGGCGCTCAATCATTGGCGTACTTAAAAAATCACCGTGGGATCGGAAGCAAACCAACAGGATTATTACACCTATAAGAGAATGGAACGGCAGCCAGATTACAGGTAGGTAGTACTGCCAACGGATTCTAGCAGCACCAGGTTACATATATGACCGGCGTCCACGTGCCAGGCTGCCAGAAACGGTATGTGCCAGGCTTTCATCCGACGCCGAGGTGACGCGGCCCCGCCCCGCGCACGCGTGTCCTTGGGGTTCGGTGGCTCGGTGCCTCCTCACCGTCCTCTACCCCTGTGTGTCCTGTCCCCCACCTCTATATCCCCTCCCCACGGCGCCGCGCTTCGCTCCCAACCGCGTCCAAAACATTCCGCGGCCTGTTGGAACGGCAGCACCAAGTATCATCATCAGTCTACTGCTCTAGTTGCTAGAAAGCACTCGCACCCCTTGCAACAGCTAGCTCCGGCACCGCGGCCAGAAAACCAGGGCGGCGACCTTGCGGCGCCCGCGTGGAGGACAGGCATAAAGCCGGCGCTCGTGCCGCGGGCAACAAACCCAATCCCCTGTTCTCTCTACTCTGTTGTGTTCTGTTCTCGAAAGTAAGCCGATTCGAGAGCCTTCCTCGGCCTCGAGCTCGGTCCATGGCGGCCGTCATGAGGAGCGCCAGGTCACTGTCCCTCGTCTTGCTCCTGTTCTTCCTCGCGGCCCCGTCTCCGGCTCGCGGCTGCGACCGCTGCGTGCGCCGGTCCAAGGCCACCTACCAGGCCTCCTCGCTCGCACTCAACGGTAAGCAGCCGTCCAACCACTACCTTCTGCGTTTCAGTTGATTAATTTTGTTTGCGCCTGCCTTGGAAGATTGGTCTAGCTGACCATGTGGTGGTCGCCGAATTGTGCAGCCGGTTCGTGCGGGTACGGCTCCCTGGCGGCGTCTTTCAACGGCGGCTTCCTCGCCGCCGCCAGCCCCGCGCTCTACAGGGGCAGCCTCGGCTGCGGCGCCTGCTTCCAGGTACCTTCTTCTTCTTCTTCCCCCGATTGCAATTCCTCTCGTGTGTTGGATTAGATCGGTGAGCGAATTCATTCGGATTAGTTTGTTGATTAACTAAAAGCGAGGGTATTGCCATTGCAGGTGCGGTGCAGGGACAGCGAGCTGTGCAGCGGCGCGGGCGCCAGGGTGGTGGTGACGGACCAGGCGCGGACCTCCTCGAACCGCACGGCCCTTGAGCTGAGCGCCGCGGCGTACGCGGCCATGGCGCGCCCCGGGAAGGCCGCGCGCCTCAGGGCGAAGCGCGTCGTAGACGTCGAGTACAAGAGGTGGGTGCCCAGCCAGCATTTGCTTGCTCCTCCGTTTGTCGCCGCGTGGTGCCGTGCGCGAGGACGGTGTCGGTAGTGTCTAGTGTGCGTGCGTCATTTGTTTCAGCTCCCAGCCGCACGTGCCGATGATGCAGAGAATAGCTGAGTTTTTTTTTCTTGTTTGGTTGATGTGGGGAGGAGAGTAACATCTGAATTTTGTGCGTGCTTCAGGATCCCGTGCGAGTACGCGAACCGCAACCTGTCGATCCGCGTGGAGGAGAAGAGCCGGCCGCCGAGCGAGCTGTCCATCAGGTTCCTGTACCAGGGCGGCCAGACTGACATCGTCGCCGTCGACGTCGCCACGGTACACAAATTCTCTCCCTTCGTTTTTCCAAAAGGATATTGAAAGCAAAGCGAACGTTCGAGTCAACGGCTCTGTGGCTGTACAGGCCGGGTCGTCGAACTGGCGGTTCATGACGCGGGAGCACGGGCCGGCGTGGAGCACGGCGCAGGCACCGGCGGGGCCACTGCAGTTCCGGCTGGTGGTGACCGGCGGGTACGACGGCAAGTGGGTGTGGGCGGAATCGGAGGTGCTGCCGCGACGGTGGGAGGCCGGCCGCGTCTACGACACCGGGGTGCAGGTCGCCGACGTCGCGCAGGAAGGGTGCTACCCCTGCGACACGCACGAGTGGCAGTGATCGACGCACCACCTGGGTTGTAAAATGTACAGTTCTTTTTTGCCTTTTTTTTTAATTCCTCTTTTGCTCGCCGTCCATGTTTGGATGGATGGACAATATGGAACGACGAATGGAATCGGAGAGGAGAGTCAAACGTGCCGTTGCAAATTTTGGTTTGGTTCGGTTCGGTTCGGCGGCCTTGCTGTGTTCCCCCCCACTCCGGTGTGCGCCGGAGTTGGAGCGCACGATGTGCAGCGTGCGCGTAGTGTGTGCTGCCTGCGTGCATGATGGCTTTCGTCGTCAACGACGACGAGCGCCCGCTCCCCACTTCCACTTGCCCGCTCGCTCAGGGCCAGTCGTTCCAACCTCCAAACGGCACGGGCAGATGCCGTCGTCACGACGGGGAGCTGATGTCACACACAACGGGATCTAAATCGAAAGTAGCTGAGCCGGAAAGAAATGTTCGGCAGGTTCAGCCAAAAGCGCGCTAACATTTCTACGCAGGCTACACATGGGCAAACGGCTCCCTTGTGTAAGCAGACATCGGCCATGCGCCGATGCTGTCCGGCAGGTGACGTCACGCCTCACGCGGTTGTTGAGTAGAGTCTGTGGCGTATGATCGGCGTTGGAAGTCGGTGGAGCAACCGGCATTTTGAATTTTGCCGTTGCACAGCTGCGGCATGTATACCCGGCGTTCAGTGGTTTCAATTTCGGACATGAGGCTTACGGATCTCGACGCACAATTTTGCTTTCTTTCTGCTAATCTGCTGGAGCGTGATGCTCGGAGCGCGCAAAGGAGCACGAGCCCATGAATCAAGGAGCTCGCTCGAGGATTCAGTGCTCAAACCTGCAGGTGCAGAGCAACACTGCTGCTCCACATCGGCAGAGCGCGGGTGCCGCCTCGCTCTCTCTTCAATCTTCATCGCAAACACATGATGGTATCTGCCGTCTGCTCGGTAGGGAACGTACGAGAGCGCTTCGACATCTTCTCTACTAGCACTCTAGCCGTGCCTCAGAATCGTCTGTGACGGCGTTGTTGGGCCGGTGACATCTTCGGTTGTTCAGGCAGATGCCTACATTACCGGCATGGAAACAAGGAACCGGCAGCATGAGCTCAGGCCTGACGGGCATGTTACTTTCGCCGTGCTTGGCATTGGCAGCTTGCCAGCTAGAGAACCGGAGCGTGGCATCATGCCGGTCCCGGCGACACGATGGCGCTTCTTTCCAGAGTCCAGACCGAATCCTGATCAAGTGTGATAAAACAAAAAGGAATCCTGATCGAGTGATCGTAGAGCTCGTACGTCCCATTTTTGGGTTCAGTCTTGACGCTTGACTCTTCTCGCTTGGCTGGCGCGGCACATCATGGCAGCGCGGGCGTGCCTAGTTGACTTGTCACCCTTCCTCAGACGTGAACAGTCCCTTAACACGCGATGGTGAACAGCCACGAGATGGCGTATGCGCCGTCTGCCTCGTACGGTCGAACACCGCCACGGCAACATGCGCCACGCGGCCTGTGGTCGCACGTGCTTGTGATCATTATCGGATTTTGAGCATCTTTATTCCAAGAAAGAAAAAAAAAAGCTTTGAGCATGCAGGAAGTGAGGAACGTTCTGACGAGTAACATCTTCGTGTGCTCGTGCTGGGACCGGCGGCCAGCGTTTGACGCTTCGCTGCCGCTGCACATCAGTGTTAGGCAGCGCGCGGGTGTCGCCGCAGCTCTTCTTGGGACGTGAACGGCTCGGAGCCAGTGCCAAGAGATTCTAAAAGGAAAAAAAAAAACATAGCCAAGAGGCCACATACATGGCTCCTGGGCTCTTGGCGTACAGCAGGCCCAGCGCCGCGCCTTGGGCCCGCACCCTTTGACCTCCCCGAACAATTCGACCCGTAAAGCCTGCAGTCAAGTGGCCCATTTCAACTTCTTACTGAAGGCCCATGTTTTGAACCTAAATGGGCTGCCCTTGTCCAATGCGCTAAACAGAACGAACACTCTATCCCTGGCTGTCTTGGGCTCTGGCTTACTAGTTTCCGGTACGGTGTTCTAAAATCTCTACTGTAAAAAAGACTGGAAGGAGACTCGCGTCCGCCTACGATCGTGAAGCCGTGAAGCCTCCCCTGAACAACCCCTCCCGATCTCCCCTCTTCTCCCGTCGGCCGACAAACTCGCATCGCCCTCCCCACGTCGTCCAATCCAACGGGAGACCGTCCCCCGTTGTGAAGTCGGAAAACAGATGCAGTCCGCCGCCCGCTATCTCGTTCCTTCAAATTCGGTCGCCGTCCACACTCCCCGTTCGTCCGCCTGTCAGTCATGACACCGATGATTTTGATTTCCAAAATCTCGTGACTAACGCGTCTTTTCCCCTCGACTTTCCCACAGACCTGATTCTCCCGGCTGATCGCCCTCGCCGCTACCCACCGCGTGGGCCATCATCCCTGCGCACGGTCGCCCTCGATTCCGAAACTCGGCGCCCAGTGATCGGTCAACCCTAACGGCGTCCTCCCATCCGACAAGCATCCACGCGATGAAGCACGGCCAGGCGTCCTCACGGCGACGGCGCCCAGACAACGACGGCCTGCGATCGTGTCCTCTCGGCGACCAGGTGTCCTGACAGGATCCCAGCGACAGCTCACCGTGCGAACGCCATCCTCACGGCGAGGACGCCCGGCAGCAACGTTCTGTTACCGGCTAACCCGCTTCTCCTTTCCTCCCGTTGAGTCGTCCGGCAGCCACGGGGAGGGCGATCGTGCGTCGATCCTTGCACCTATTGTGCAGCGGCGTTCGCCCGACGATCGAGTCCCGTCGTTGTACGGACGGTCGTGCTCCACCCTGTGGCTCCCAGAAGTTTGTACGTGTTGTCTGAATAATTAGAATATTATCCTAGGTCTGATGGACTGAGTCCGTTTTGCTAACGCTTTTTAGTTTGATTATTATGGTTGATGCCTGATGGATTGAGTGCGTATGGACTTTTATTATAAGAGGTTCACAGAATTATAAGCTTATAGCTGTTGTTGGGAGGAAAACTGTGGCCATATATTGCTGTCATTTTTCAGTTTGACGACGTGTAGTTCAGTTAATAGACTTCAGGGCTCAAACGTTGTTAATCCTCGTTCGCCTCCATGGTTGTAAGCTTGGTTCAAAGTATATTAATAGCTCATATGTGTTGTCGGATGTAAAACGGTGCCTAGATAGTTAACTTTCTACATTGATTGCCATATTATCTTTCAGCAGATTATTTGGGTTAATTGGATACACGTCATGACAACTTTCGCGTTTCTAGGCCATGCCACTACTTCTCATCTAATAGGAGGGATGTCATTACAATTTCTCAACTATTTGAGACATGCCATTATGTACGTCTTTGATGCCGTTGGACCCACCTCCAGGCGTATGTGTACTGTTCATAGTTTCATATTGACGACACTACCCTCGCCACATCTCCTTCTCCATCTCACTGACATGCGGGCCCCACTTGTCATCACCTACCTCTATCCTTTCTCCCCAATCTCCCCAGTTCGCCAATCGCCATGGCCAGGAGGCCGCCTTCCACCTCCAGCTCCTTCGCCGCGCCTCATTGGTCGACGGCCTATCGGCCTCCTGTTCCACCGCCGCCTCCTCCTCCCGCTGCTCCGCCACCGAGGCGCTGCCTCCTCTTGCTCCTCCGCCGCCAAGGCGCTGCTCATCGCCTCCTCCTGCTCCTCCACCGCCGAGGCGCTGCTCACCACCTGCTCCTCCGCCGTCGAGGCGCTGCTCACCACCTGCTCCCGCTCCACCGAGCTCGAGCCAGACTCCACGCTCGTGCCCAGTCTCTTCCCCACCTCGATGTCGACCCAGCAGCTGGCACTGGGGAGACTAGGGCGCCCGAGATCTAGGGTTGCTAGGGCACGCGAGATGCCCGACGGCGGTGGCACACAGAAGAGCAGGGGCACAGCGGCGGGGCTAGAGGGATGGCGGCATGGAACTCGGGCCAGTGGAGCCACTGGATTGAGGAAGAAGAAGGGGTTGGAGGAAGGGGATGACACGTGGGGCCCACTTGTCAGCAAGATGGACGAGGAGATATGGGAAGGGCATTTTGGTCCGTATGGAAATACGAGTTGTATACATACGCCTGCAGGTGGGTCTAACGGCATCAAAGACGTACATAATGGCATATCTCAAATAGTTGTGAAATTGTAAAGGCATCCCTACTATTAGGCAAGAAGTAGTGGCGTGGCTCAGAAACGCGAAAGTTGTAATGGCGTGTATCTAATTAACCCATTAAAATTATGAATGATACTGGAATATCAATGATTGCTCTTTTGTCAGGGTTGCATAAATAGGCCGAAAACTGTTACGAGATCTATCGGATACGACAAATGGAGGTACGCATTTTTTTTACATGTTTATGGCGGCACTTTATGCTTATACATGTATATACAATTTCAGCTATATGCTCAAAACATGTACACTGTGGATTTTAGACAATGTTCATCCTAAAGAACGCCGGTGGGAAATGCCAAAGGCTCGACGTGCAGCACTATCAGAAGAGCAAAGGAATTGGGTGATAAGGCGTCATGAGGCATGGCACCGAAAAATGAAGGATCACGACCAGGTGTTGTTATTTAAAATTGTATATCTTTAACTGGCCTATATTTTTTATTTAAAATTATAAATAACGACTTCATGATGACAATGAAACTTTTTTCCATAGCGATGATGCAGGGCCATCCATGCGTAGCTCTGGTACAATTATGCAGACCGAGCGTAGCTCGGTTGGTGCGCGCTCCAGTTGGGGAGGCTACCCGCCCGGGCTCGAACCCGGGTGCTGCACCATGGGGATTTTCCCCTGATTATTTCCTGTAGGTCCTGTATCTTGCGTGGCGCCACAATGGGACTACGACGTGCCCGTCGTCTACGAAGTCGGCGAGACTTCGGTGATCTCTAGAAGGATGCGAGTTGTGTATGGGTTGTAGTTCTAGGGGTGTGCGTGGGTGTGGTGTGTGTGTGGTGTAGAGTTCAAATACTACAGCTTGTATACTAGGGATCCAGGCTAAAAAAAAACTCTGGTACAATTATGTTATTTTTTTTTAGTCTCAGAATTATGAAACATTAAAGTTATACGTTGCAGTGTGGGCGACTTAGTTGAATCCAATTAATTACGGAACCTCCTATATTCTGTCATCAATTGTAGCGCGTTATGGATATATAATCCATTTTGCGTAGTATATATATTTGTATTAAATTTGCACATGTACTATAAATAAATTAAGCCGTTCTAACGCCATAAACAAGCTAATATACATATTAATTCTGCAAAGACTTTTTATCTTAACTAAACTTTTTAAATATCGATATTGATTATGAAATATCTTCATGACAAGGTTCTGAGGTGTGCCATAAAATCGGTGATGGCAACAAAGGTTTATCACCCTCTTATGTTTCCTCGGTGATAGTTGCATAGATAATCACCATTATCCCAGCACCTATTGTGCTCGTGTTTGTGTACATAATTGTTTTTAATACAAATGTCTATCTCATGCTTCTTACCATTGCTCCGGATAGAACATAGTATTTTTGTTGCATAACAATATAAATAAATCATTAAATTATTATCTTTTGTGATGTTCTATGTTCTTCGTTATAGAGTTTTGCATCACCCGTAGTAACGCACGGGCACTGTACTGGTAAAAAAAAGGTTCGGACATGAAACCTAGAGATTCACAAGGTAACAGCAACACTTGTGATGCAGGACGCCACGAGGACAAAAGGGCCTGCTGTTTGAACAACAACTACCCGAACAATTCGACTCATGCGGTGATGCGGCCCATTCCAACTGCTCACTGAATGCCCAAGTTCGAAACCGAAATGGCTCCTCCTGCCCAGCCAGTACTCCTGGCTCTCTCTCTCTCGGTCTCTCGCCTCCTCTGGTTTAGGTTCTGGTATGGAATAAGCGTTGAATGCCGATATAAATATATATAAGGGAAAAGTCTATTTTTCACCCTTCAACTGTTACAAAAGTCTGATTTTTAACCTTAAACTACAAAACAGGATACTAAAGGCCCTCCAACTATCCAAACCATACAAAATTGGCCCTTTGGGTGGTTTTGAGGGTGATTTTGGATTTTCTAAAAATAGCAGAAATATTATTTAAACTTTAAAAAACATAACTAATTCATTTTGGACCCAAAAAATATGAAATCAGTGCCAAAAGTTCTTCTAAAATGTAACCAAACCATTGGCACACCATTTAATGTTATTTGGGTATTATATATTTATATAACTAGTGTCTTATTGTTTTTTAAAAAATAATTAGAATAAAAATAAATAATATGCAAATAACTTCTAATGGTGCACCAATATGTAGGTCACATTTTTAGAAAAACATTTGCACCAGATTCTAATTTTTTTAGTTCAAAATAAATTAGTTATGAATTTTTTAATACAAAATTATTTTTAAATTTTTTTGGAAAATACAAAACCACCTTCAAAACCACCCAAAGGGCCAATTTTGCACAGTTTAGATAGTTGGAGGGTGTTTAGTGTCCGGTTTTGTAGTTGTGGGTTGAAAATCAGACTTTTGTAATAGTTAGAGGGTGAAAAATAGACTTTTCCCAACATATAAAGATATGGCAAAAAAAAAAGGCAGGCGGCAGCGATGCCATGCCTCGATCGAGCTGGAAATCTGGAACTACTCCCTCCGTCCCTTAAAACAGTCGCTGGAGAAAAAACGCATCGTCCAACGCAATGGGCAAAATACTCTGCTACTCCTATTCTCTCCGACGCATGCAGCCCTGTGCTCCTCCACAGCAGCCAAGGCAGTGCATGTGCATGTGGTTGCTTGTGCGGCTGCAGGCGCAAGGAAGCTAGGAGCTCGCACCGCAGGGAAGTTATGACCTAGGAACTGGCAACGCAGGGACCTATGAGCTGGCAACGCAGGAAAGCCAGAACGACGATTATTCAGGGACATGCCTCTGTAGCTACAACAACTATCTTTCAGGGACACAGAGAGTATACCAATTACGTAGGTTGACTTGGGCAGCGATGTCCCACTGCTCTCTCTGCCCTCGCGTCACTTTGAACAGTGTCGTCGTCGTACTCTACCATTGCTGTCTCGACTGGCAGAAAGGAAGGGAACCCCGAGCTGGGTCTCGTGAGTCGTGACCGCGCGCACAGACAGGAACGGTTGACTTCATGACTCGCTCTAGGCTGCGGCTGCTGCCGATACATTGCACCGTACGCAAATATCTTGGCGTAAAAGCTCTGCGAATTCGCAGAGGCCCCGTTAACATTTCCACATTCCACATTAATAGACTCGAGTATGGACTAATAATGGACGGCAACTTGGCGCCCTGGCGTCAACGCACGGGCTGTGCCTTGCTGCACGGGTAGAAGAAAAAGGTCTACGCTCATCCGTGCGCCCGTGACCTGCCGGTAACAGACGACCGACGGTCCGACGTGACCACGTATGTGCTCATGCATCTGCTTGTATCCTCTTCGATGAAGTTCCTGCTGATGCCTACTGTATCATGCATCTGGGCTCACAGGGCGACTGGGCGGCTGTGCAGGGACGCCCTGAACTTACCCGTGACGTAAATGCACTTAAAAAGACTTCTGAACTGGATGGTGTGGGCGATTGAGGTACTATCGTACTCGTACGTCGCCGGTGTGGACGCTCCAAAAAAAAAAAGGACTCCTTAAAATTTTATTAGTAACGGTGAGATCGTTTAGTTTGGACTAAAGACTGCCCTGGCCGCTTCCCTCAAAAAAAAAAAAGACTGCCCTGGCCGCTTTGGTATTCACTTTTCGGTCCGTATGCAGTTGCAAGTTATGGGATAAAAAAGGGTATACCGAAACGGTTAGCCATTTATTTATACGCCAGCTCTGACCTCCACCTCCTGAGACAGAGCGTCCAAGTCCAAAGTCCAAGCTCATCGTTCATACACTAGTTAAAACTAAGGGCGTGTTTAGTTTGACTGGGAGAGAAAGATCTTTTTAACTTTCCTATTCATTCCTCTCACAAAACACGTTTTTCAGAAAAGTTCCCCTTCAATTCCCTCTAACTTTCCTATTCATCCTTCTCACATAACACGCTTTCAGAAAAAGTTCTTTTCCTCCACTTTCAACTAAACACAACCTAAAGGTTTGACTGGTGCTAGCCTGTTCCATGGAGTAGTAGGTGAGAAACTAATATGTTCATGTAAAGTAAAGGCTCAGTCTGCAAATTTTCTGCCTCCGTTGACTCCCACACGTACTGGAATTAGAAGAATACGGCGCTCAACTTGACCACCCTGGCATGAATGCAAACATGAAACGACACACTAATACTGTATAGGGTGTGGTATCTCTTTGTACGAGAGAAAGAGAAGTCTACGCATCGTGCGCCCGTGACTCTACGCTTAGACGGAAGGGATGTGAACGTGGAATCGTCTGGGACATTTTGGATGCATGCTTTCAGAATTCAGCGACCTGTCTCTCTCTCCTTCTGGCGACCCATTGTGCTGATCTTGTATACCATGCTGAACTGAAGTCTGGACTCTGGAACATCACCTGAACTAATCCATGACATCAGTATGTTTTACCGATTTCACTGATTCTGGACCAGCGTATTATTGACTGGGCGATATCGATCGACGCATCATGCCGGTGCTATCCGTTTTAATTGGCCGATTTGGACTTGAGACTACCTGAGATGCATGGACGTCTACTTCGGTCTGTCAGTTTTTTTTAGACCATGTAAAATAGAGAAATTCAGTCTCTGTCAGTAGCTGTTGCTTTCATGCCTGGATCCTATATCCAGATATTCTTGAACTCAATTTAACTACAACCTAGCTTGGCGTGCACTCCTCTTGTATTATACTATGTGTTAGTTCTGACCCGCTTGAAGTCTTTTTTGGTCGCCACATGTCTACGTCGATCAGGATGGAGCTGGCCTCGCGCGCGCGCGTCACTGCAGACGACGAGACGGCACTGGAGGACACAGCACGCAGGCATCTGCGTCATTACCAAAAAGCTCGCATTAGTAATAGTAAGATACGTGCGTGCTGACGCGAGGCTAGTGATCCGGAATTCCGGAGATCTGACCCGTTTCGATGTTACACTGCTCTGTTGTCCGTTTGGCGGCAGCGACTGGCGGTGCTACGTACCGTGGTTGAACCGGTCTCGCATAGCATACTCTTACGTCGTCACACTGGAAGAGAGACCGGTTCCTACGTTCTGTGCTAGTACCGTTGGCCAGTGATCGAATGCATGCCTGCGCTTAAAAGCTACTACTAGCCTTCAACACAAAGCATCTGATTCGGATCTGGATTCTGGACGAGTCACCCACCGGTCGACCTCGCACGCAGTCCGCCGTTAAAGGCCGATGCACGCACCAAAACTCCAAAAGCTCCACCGGTTCGTGCATGGATCCGTACGACCGACGCCCCCCTGGCCCAGTCGCTCACACGAGCACTCAAAACACGTGACGGATCCATGTTCTCCATCGAGCGGATGACACCGCGCCTAACAACGGGATCAGGAGCCTAAGCAAAAGCTGGCCGTCGCCATCGCTCGCCGGAATTAATCAAAAGTGGCCACACGCCACACGGGTCCCATGCCCGTCGGCTTATCCATCATCGATCGATCGATCTGATGAGGTGCACAGCCCCGAGCGAATCAATCATTTTTTTCGTTGGGTGCAGCGCACCCGTCGTTGCCGAACCCAAAAGGCGATCGATCGATCGGAGGCAGCCAGGGGGAGCATCGCGCCGCGCAGTGAATGCGCGCAGGGCCTACGCTGGCACGGATCACCGATCGATGGGTAATGGGTTCCGTCCGGTCCGGACCGAACCGAACTGGGGCGCCAATCAGAGACAGGTGCGCAGGGCAGCGGCACGGCCACGGCGGGTGGGCGCGCCGGGCCCGGACGTGCCCATGTGCATGATCGGAGATCGATCGCCCCTGAAGCTGGGCGCCGGCGCGCGGCACTGTGCGTGCATTCCCTCTTCCCCGACCCCTAGCCACGCGTCCGCACCGGGATGGGGATACCAATGAAGTGTGGCCGTGTGGGAAACAAATTTGGTTGACATACTTGGATGCCAAGCTGGCTTATTTACGACTTCATGATGTGTAGTATTGATGTGGGGTGGGGGGCACGTATAGAGGACCCGGCTATATATCTTGAGGTTTCCTGGACTATTCTACTGTATCATCCAACTCATCGACATTTTTCTACTTGCCAGGCTAACTTATTTCGATTGAGCAACTCACCCTGCTAAAATACGGTTTTCCACACAACGTGGATGGAGGATCATTTACACAAGCATTTAGCAATCTGCATGCGAACGAAGGCATCGACGCCCAGAGGAATTGACAGGTTTTATCTGTGCAAACGTAAAACGCTTGCATGGGAAAATAGGGTTAATTGGATATGTGTCATTACGTTTGTTGCCACTCAGAGATCTACCAACTATTCAACTACTGCTAACCGTGCATTCCTATGTAATTTGAACTATGCCATTCTATACGCCTGGAACGACGTTGGGCCCACACGCAGGCATACACAACAAAGTCATAGTTCTGTATGGACTAAAATGCCCTCGGTACTTCTCCTCTTTGTAATCACTTATGCATGGGGCCCACATGTCATCTCTTTCCACCAACATTTTCTTCCTAACTCGTCGGCGGAAGTTACAACACTAGGTCCGATAGAGCTTGGACCCTTCCATGGAGGCAGTCCACGCTCGCCGGCCTAGACCATGTGGCGCCCCACTCCGCGATGTCACCATCGCAGGCCTTCGCTTTGTTGGCGCCACCTCGAACCACTCGAGGCAATGGAGTCCGAGAAGGCATCGATTCCACCTAGTGCCTCGAGATTCTCCACCTCCTGGCTGCATGCCCCGAGGGCCCACCGCACCTCTGCATCCAACCCCCCTATAGCTGCTGAATCAATGAACATAGAGAGGTTAAAGGAGAAGGAGAGGAGTGGAAATAAGAAAATTATAATGGAGGAATAAAGGAGGAGGAGAAAGATATTTTGAGAGGAAATGATACTAGTTTTAGGGGTGGTTTAAGATTACATAATGGATTGTCCATGAAAACACTTTTCAAATGTGGTTCCTTATGTGAATTGTGTTTGGAAATCATCCTAGCTTTCGCAAGTAATTTTCAATGTCAATTGCCTATGGCTATGGGATTCATTTCAATTTTATAGCCCGTTATTATAAGATCAACTTTTCATACATGTAGTTACATAAGTTGTTTGTAAAAAAAGACATGGGATTGCCTGGCAAAACACATTTTATAGGGGTGAGAAAAAAGTCTCGGCGAATCTCCCCGCTCCCCTTACCTTGCCCAACACCTAAGCCAGGGGCGAAGGCAGAAAAATGGCCATCGGGGTCTGCTTCGTTACTAAATGGGGTTAGTATAGCATGTGAACGATAGACTCTTTGTAATTTGTAAAAAATCGTCGGGTTCGGAAGACCCCTACAACATAAGGCAGCTCCGCCGCTGACCTGAGCTAAAATTACTACACATTGTTGACAATGATGGTGTGGGATGCCTTAACCCAACATTTCCACCAACGAATACGGTTGGTATTTGTGAATTGTGATCTAACGTTGCCGCAAATCCTTCCTTCCACCTTCTGCTTCCCATCCTCGATGGCCTCGTATATGCCTTAATGCCGTCGGATTCACCACCCTTTTGTCACGACCACACAACATTTCCACCATTATCCAAGGTTACACCACAAACACCACCACCCCTTTCAATTGTTGCACCCTCGTGGGTCCCTATGATTGTGTATGTGGTCTTAACCAACTATAACATCTTGATCCAAAGAGGTTCCCCTCTCCTCCATTCTTCCTAAGCGCTTGTTGGGTTCCATCGGATTCAATCCGGGCCGGAAATGATAAATATAACAAGAAAATTGTGATAGGTACAATAAGAGGCCGGGATTCATCCCGGGTCAAGAGCTAATTTACTTACAACAGTGACACCAAAAGACTGGAAATCAATCCACTAGTCAAGAGGTGTGGAATCATTCCGGATCTCTAGTTGTATCAATTATGAGTAAATTAGTTTTCGACCGGGAATAAATCCCGGTCTCTAGCTTTACCTATCATGAATTTCTCATTATATCTATCATTCCCGGCCCGTATTGAATCCGATGGAACCGAACAAGCCCTAAATAGAACCCCCAATCCCGTTGGTCCTCGTCATTGGTCTTTGGATAAAAGTAAATCGCCATGACCTTTAGTAGATGTCAAATGAGTTTCAACGCAAAAATAGTTTTAATCCAATAAAAAAAGTTAACTGGAAACGATTTAAGGGTTTATCAGCGAACGATATTAGCATTGTATGCATTTTTTAGGACTATTATATGACACTCTTTTGAGACTAATATTATATGACTTTACTTGACCAACAATCCAGTAGTACTACACTGTTCGCTGCACATGACGTGGATTCCCTTTGTTCGTAGCCATTGTGAGATCCTGGACCAGTACACTAGACAGCGTGGCCACCTCACTGTCCAGCTGCATAAAAAGTGTTGTTCCAGGTCAGGAAACAAACCCTCACCAACGACCACGAACAGTAATCTCGAGCTTGCTTAATTAACCTGCTGTCTTTTCCGGTTCCTGAGCTTGGCTCTAGTGTACAGTAGGGGAGTATCAGTATCTTGTCCAGTAAGATATCTGGCTTCGCAAGCATCTTGCTTCGGCCTCAAGCCAACGAACTCCGTCCCAGGCAAAGCCTCGGTCAAACGTGTTCCACTCGCTCGCACAGCCAACACCCACCCGTCCGGGCTCCGCTCTCCTCCTACCAGAGTATCCACTTCTACCGCGCCCGCGCGCAGGGGGGGTCTCTCCATCGTCCACGTCACATCATACCACGATACGCCTATAAAACACCGCGCGCCTCCCCCGCTCGCCACCCCACCGAGTCACCCCCCACATCTTCGCCAAGCGGACGGCCCCTTCTTCTCTCTCGACCAAGAGAGCAGAGCAAGCGCGGCGCGAGCAAAGAGGCAGAAGCAGAGCCAAGACACAAGCAACGCAATGGCAGTCGGGTTCCGCCGGACGCTCACCACACTAGCGTCGCCCAAGTCGGTGGCGCCGTCGTTCCTCCTCGACTGCGCGCGTCCCAAGAAGCTATCCTACGCGCGTGTGCGTTCCACCAGCCTCCCCGTGCGCCTCCACCCGCTCGCCGCGGCGCTCCACGACTCTGCCCGCGCGCTCCTGTCCTGGGCCGACGCTCCGGCCCAGACGGGCCCCGCCTGGGTCGCCGACGGCGCCGGCCGCGCCGGGCGCGTCCTCTCCGGGCTCGCCGACCTCCTCCACCACCAGCAGGCCCGCGACGCGCTCCGGCGACACCCCTGGACGGAGCAGCTCCTCGACGACCTCCTCCTCCTCGCCGACCTCCACGGCCTCTTCCGCGAGTCCCTCGTCTCCCTCAAGCAGCTCCTCGCCGAGACCCACGCCGCGCTCCGCCGCCGCGACGGGTCCCGCCTCGCCGCCGCGCTCCGGGCGCAGCGGAGGTCCGCGCGGGAGGTCTCCCGCCTCGCCTCCTCCGCGCGCGACCTCTCCCACCGCGCCGCCCCCGACGACGAGTCCGACGAGGCCGCGCTCGCCGACGCCTTCGCCGCCGCCACCGCTGCGGTCTCCGCCGCCGCGTCCGCGGTCTTCTCCGGCGTGTCGACGGCGTCCGCCGAGTCCGCGGCGAGCGCCGCGCCGTCGCCGAGGACGCCGACGCCGTACTCGCCGGCGCGCGCGCCGGCCAGCCCGATGTGGCTGGTGGCCGACCTGCTCCGGCGGCGGCGGACCGTGTCGTTCGAGGACTCGTGCAACGAGGAGGAGGAGGAGCGGAAGGCGGCCATGGGAAGGGTGCGCGCGCTCGAGGAGTGCGTCGACGCCGCCGAGGCAGGCTGCGAGGAGGTGTACCGCGCGCTCGTCAACGCCAGAGTGTCCCTGCTCAACCTGCTCACGCCCACGTTTTGAATTGACGCGCCCCCAACTCTAGGCTTAGCTGCTTCTTCCTCGTGAAAATTTCTTGAGAGATCAAGAGTTTAGCTGCGAGATCAGAGTGCCCAGGATGCCATTTTGGTTCGTTTGCGGTGTGTAAATGCTGTAAATACTCCGGATTGGAGTTCCAATTAGCTGATAACACTATGGAATTTTGCGCTTGCCATCTCCCCGTCCTCTGCTTCTGCGTGGTCGCCCAAACAGACGATGAAGTTTCAGTTCTTTGTTTTCTACTCGCACGTGACTGAAGTGAACAATGCACCATGGTTTCAACTCGACACTGTATTTCTGGGTTGTGAAGACTAGGGCCCTGTTTAGATGAGTTGGTGAAAGTTGGCGAAATGTCACATCCATCCTTTTGACACTAATTAGGAGTACTAAATATAGACTAATTATAAAACTAATTACACAGATGGACTCTACATCGCAAGACGAATCTATTAAGGCTAATATGTGCCGTCATTAGTGCATTTTTAATGACGGGTTACTGTAGCACGACAGTGTCTAATGACGAATTAATTAGGCTTAATAGATTTGTCTCACGATGTGGAGTCCATCTATGTAATTAGTTTATTTTTATACCTATGTTTAATACTCCTAATTAGTGTCCAAACATTCGATGTGACAAGTTGGCAAAATAAGTTGGCGAAAGTTGGCGATCTAAACAAGGCCTAGATTGTTATTCCTCACCGTTCAAGAAAATGTGAAACCACTTACTTGTACGAGGGCCGTTGTTAATACTGTCTTGAACCATCTCTCTGTCCCCGTTTCACTTTCTCAGATGCACGGGCGGCGGCATGCATGGAAATCGGAATGGGGAGTTTGCCAAGCATGGAACATTGCCATGCGGGGGCATTGATTCGGCGGAAATCTTCGGGGTCCTGTGGTCTTTTCGGTCGGTTCGGCGTCACATGGACTTGTATCTGCGGAGTTAAATGTGCCACGCTGGGGCGATGAGTGGCTGGCCAAACCCTTATTCCAGTGATGCGGCCGCCAACCTCTCTATCCCTGTAGCGAGCGAGGTTGACATCCATCCATCCAGCCGCGGCCCCTCCCAATTTAAGCCTCGCTTCGCTTGCATTTCCGCCGTGCGAACCTACTCTTGCCGATGCCAGCGAGTTCCCGACTTCCAGAAGCCAGGACGATCCTGAACTGGCTGCCGGACTTATCATGTTATCCAAAAAAAAAAACTGATTCCCGTTACGTGTCTGATGCCACATCAGTGCATCACATTCACATCTGCTGCTGGTCTGCTACCTGTAACTCTTTCCCAATTTTCACTCATGAAAAAATTGAGCCTGTTCAGAATGCCGGAGCTTTCCTAATTTTTTCCCCTTCCATGCAAGAACTACTCTTGCTGTTTTCTGAATACATACAAGATAGGACTGGTACTGATAACAGTCAGTCAGACTTGCATACAAGATAGTACTTTCACAGTTGGCCTGGCCACTATGATCCCCGTACAAACAGAAAAAAAGGCGAAAGCAACCCACTACCACCAGGCTTGTCAATTTGAACACTAGCCGAACGATGAAAAAAGTGGCACCTCACTTTTGCAGTTGGGTCTATCCCTCGATCCCAAACCTGAAGTCCTGAAGAACTGGCCAACCAATCATCTAGTGGCGCAGTACAGTCAGTGGCTCGCGCGCGCGCGTCGGTGCGGTTGGCTCGCATCGCATCCGGCGCCCAGGGTCGATCAGATGATGAGCTCGAATCAATGTAGCCTGAGGAAATAATTGGGAGCTCCTTATTACGATCGATGGCAGAAAATAATTGAGAGGTAGGCTGCTGATGGATCATATGATATGGGCTAGATGGGATGTTGCCGTCTTATCATTGGGTCGGCTTTGGACGCATCCGTCCTCCTCCCATGTTCTGGCTATGCAGGCGAGACGGGATCCGGGGATTTTTTTTTTTTCTGAATCTCTGACGAGCGTTCGCATATAGTAGCAGCGAGCGCGCCTTTGGACTCGAGCACTGAATCTAATGCTCATCGATGAATCGATCGATCATTCGGTGGTGGTTGCGTTGGACGGTCGAGTGGAACTGAAAGACCAGTTTGCTGCCTGATTGGGTCTGGATTTTTGTCTTCCGGGCGGCTTCGGTGTTGAGTTGTTAACGACCACCCACGAAGACGACGAACAGGACAGACGAGGACGTACGGCCTTGTGTTAGGAACTGCTACTACCAGGTACGGAGGTACCATACCAGCGTAACGATCTGTTCGTGAGCTCGTGCTGATATTGTATTTGCTTCCTGCGGAGCAGTGGGGCTTCTATTCGATCGCGACGCGCTTGGTGGAATAGAGGGGCGTAAAGGTTGCCAAATGCCAAGTAGTATGAGCGAGTTGGTGGCTCGTTGGATTGCATGCACCTCGACCGCCGGCGATTTCCTTGGAGTTTTCTACGACTACGAGTGTGTAGTGTAGTAGAATAATTTGGTGATTCTGAGGAGCGATCTTTAAACTTCCTGCCAATCAAGTTGACAATGTGGCGACTGACGAGACAGCAAGGGAGGATAAAAAGGGAGAGGAAATCTTTTGAAAAAAAAAGTGGCGAGAGAGAACTCCCACTTTTCATTAGCGGATTACACCACCACTTGGAATGACGGGCCTGCAACAAATCCCTCTCCACCTTTTTCCGGGGGGGCTTTTGATGCTAGCTAGAGCCCACTGGGCCACTGGGATCGGCACCGCTCGCGCGGGATTGATCGATCCGTCGTCCAAGCCGATGGCATTTGGCGCACGTGATGAACGTTAGCAGTGGAGGAGATGTGGGGTGGCCATGAATGGAATGGCGCCTCGGCGGGCACGACGCCTTGGATCCGAGCACTAGACGGTGGTGCGCGCCGCATATAATTGTGGTGGATGCACCTCGTGCAGGAGTGGGATATGGCACCTAGGATCGAGAGAATCCTGGATCATTTTTTTTTTTGAGAAACCATTGCCATAAAAAAAAACTGAAGGGAAGGAAGCGGCACGTGCTGCCCAGTAGGCCCAAAAGACCACAAAAGGCCCAGGTATTTTAGTCTCAGCCTTCTTTTCCGGTGGGCTGAGCTCAGGGAGTATTTTGTTAGTCTTATTACCATTCTATATCACCATATTACATATTTACATATACTACACTATAAATCAGCCAGTGCATGCTATTCTTTTATCTTAATCAAGTATTATTCAAATGACACTCTAAATGATCCCGGATGAAAAGTTATCAGCGACACAATTTTAGACCTTGTCGAGTACTCTAACCTTGGCATAGCGCTCATCTTTCTCTGAGGTCATTTGAAAAGTTCAAATTTTGGATCTTAAAATGAGATGATACATGGTAACGAAATGAGCCCATGTAGTCGCAGTCTCGCAAGTGTATGCCTTCTTCGGGGCTGTCGGAGGAGGTTGCATTCGCATGCGCTCGGTTGCTCGAGAAACCGTCAGCAGTGCAAGCAGAGAGCTCGATCCCTACGGGGATTTTATTTATATTGGTCTGGAAAATATAATATCTTTTGGGCTGTATATAGGTTATGTGTTTATGTAAGTTAGTGATCCAGGACCAAGAGGCCCAAGTGTGTATATATATATGTGTATGCAGATATGATCAGTATGTACTGACTATTCAGAAGTTTTCCAAAAAAAAACCAGAAGCTTCTACATGGTATCAGGGCTGTGGGCGATGCTGGTGGCGATGGTCTCATCGGCGTGACGTCGGCCGGCGAGTAGGAGCGCGGGCTCTTAGCAGGCGAGCAGGAACTGGAGGAGAGGGTGGCAGAGCTGCATCCGGGGTCTCGTAACCCTAGGCGGCGTAGAGCAACAGTGGCAGAGGTGGCACGTGGCTGGGGCCCAACGTGGCTTTTAATAACCTAGTTTCTACATTGGACCTCTGGACAAGTGTATGCATGACTAATCCCATGGGGTAAAAACTAGGTTATTAAAAGCCCCACCTGAGGTCCAATGTAAGAAGGTAGAACAACATGAACTTGCAAAATGCTCTATAGAAGGAAAAGATGCAGCAGTGCGTCTTCGTCACTGTTTTGACACGACACAGTCATAAGAGGATAGTTCTATGTCTTTCCTTCTTAAGATATTTCCAATGCTAAGTGTATCCTTGAGAATTAATTTGAAAAATACCTTTTGTTTCTTTTGATAGGCAGACTTCCAAAGCTACTTGTAGATGGGATGAACAAGTTTTGTATACCTTTTACGAGGAGAAAGTTGGGGAGCCCCATAGGTAGGACCATATGTTATTGTTATCTAACATTTGCATTCATTTATACTCAGACCTAAGTCAATAAGCTGATTGAAGGCTATAATGGACAGAGGTAGATTGAAGAGCTGGCTTATTTCTGCAGTATTAATGGCTTGCTGAATGCAGTACATTTGTTTTTGTTTGGCAAAGGAGAGCAGCTCTGGGTGTACTTGGGAGGGTACTATATTGTTCCAGAGATCATACCATAGAAGACATATACTGTCATCTTGAATTATGATAGATGATATTCCTTTATGATTACATAGCAACTCAAGCATATCCCTCCACCAAAAGGATCCCTTTCTGATGTGACTTGGCAGTTTGCCATTCCTGTAATTCTTTTCTCAAACTAAGTGAACCCATGGGATTAGTTCATTAAATAATTTATCGATTTTTTTCATAAACAAAGCCTCGTTCTTGTTTTGAGTCGAAGGACCCCCAATCCTCCCTCCGATTTTGGTAGGCACACCATTTTCGAAGCTGTTTTTGGTTTAGTTCTTGCATTGATTAGTCCCTCTATAGACAACATTTTTCTATATTTATCGATTTGTTTGATGACGGTTCATGGCATAAGGAAAGTACAAATATAAAAACTTAGTAGAACATTGAATATTGCATTGGATGGCCGTAGCTGGTTGGCTTAGGACATCGCTGGGCATGATGGCGTTTGTGATGAGGGTTACTTGTCATTTTTATCCCGAGTTGTGGTCCCTCCATAGACAACATAATTGATCGATTTCCCTCTATAGAGTTGTGGTGTGGAGTCGCGTAGAGTTTGCAGTCTTATTGATGTCTCAATTCAATCGGATGTTGTTGAGCCGAGTTCAAGTGGAATTGTGTGGCGCGTTGATGTCCCAATCCAACCGGCCAAAATGTTATTATCGTTATTTGGTGTTGTGCCTAATGTAAGCGCCTTTTTCAATATAATCTGCAGCTCTTTTGTCTGGTTCGTATTAAAAAAAAATTCCTCTGACTGCATCTATTCAGGTGTGACGAATATGCAGAGCAGCATCATGAGATCGCAAATTGAACCCACTCTGCTTTTATTTAATTCGTGCCTCGTCGGCGGAGTCCACACCTTCTCTATGCCTCAGTTATCCACACTTGCTGAATAATTACCCTCTTATTTGGGAGGGAATGGGTGATACGGAGATGGCTAGTGATGGGTATGGCCATAGATTTACCCACAACTTCTCCAACGCCATCGCTAGTATTAAAGCTTCTTTCATTAAAAAAAAAGACTATATGCGTGCTTTATTATGCCTGCCTGCCCTGCCATGAAGTACACCACCTCTTGTTATTATTAGAAACTAAGCGTGCTGGTGGGTCTTCATGACTTTACGATCGAGGGCTCCAGTACATATACATCTTCATCAAACTTGACTAAATTAGAGAAGTCTGATTTATAGAACAAAATACAAAAAAAAAAATAAACATTAGGGACTGTGAGAGTAAGGGATCAAGAAAAAATAGAAAAAAAATGATATGATTCCTCCAGTAAAAAATATATTACTTTTTTACTTTTTATTATGGCCAGAGTTTGAAATGCAACTTTGACTACAAATTGTTCTATGCGAGGTGATGGCGGGGAACTCCAAAACAGCTCCGATTCCCTTCTCTGACGCATAAGTTTCCTGCTAAAAAGATTTTGTATAACCATAATCAGGATCTAACTTTGATTATGGAAGTGTTATTAAAGAGAAAAAAGTATATTCATATATGATTTGTATATTTTCAATAAAAAATATTTCTTATTTCGAGAGCTACGAATGGCTAATGTTTCAAAAGTACTGATGATTTTTTTTTATCAAAGTTGCCTCTTTTGTTTTATGTATGTTAGCCTGTTAGGCCACCTTGGTAATTGTCATCTAGAACATAGTTATTTAGTTTAGAGCAGTATACTTAGGATACCATAGTCATGTTCATTTGGTTCCATGATATCACTAATTCACTACTTTTAATTTTATTGTTGTTATCTAAATTGAACCAGAGCTGTCGATTATATTAAAAATGTCAAATTAGGCAAAAACAACAACTTTCACGGCATAAAGCACATCAACAATAAACGCAACATCAAGAAGGGTTGGGCTCATTTTATGTCACCTACTCTGTCGACTATACAGTGCGGTGCTAATCTATTAATTGCACACGGTGTGGCGCTAATCTGATTAATATTATTGTTGGCCCTCTATCTCAAAATGGAAGGCTCTCGTCAGCTGAGTAGGTACGATTGGCCGACGAAACACTATTTATTCTAACTTTTTACTATTCATCAACGTTTTACTATTTACCTCCATCACAGAACACGATTTTCAGCACGTGCTACACTGTTTTTTCTTCAGCTACAATGTTTTTTACCCCAATCTGAACACAACCTGATTCATGCTTAGGGCACGTACAAAGGTTAGATAGCTGCTGTCTTTTAGGTCCACATAAGCAAAATGATGTGGCCATCATTAAATAAAGAGAGAGTGTTTTGCTGCCTACTATCTCGTCTATTGCTCTGGCTCGTGCTCCCATACAAAACAACACCAACTAAAGTGTGTATTAAATATCATATAGACAGCTAAACAGACAACGACTGTCTAAACTACCTTGGAGTTATCTGTATGTATGTGTCAAATAGACAACAACTGTGTAAACTATTGTACATGCCCTTACCACGCGCGTGTGGACTGATGGTGGTGGCCATAATCCCTGCGCTATTTATACCAGCCTTGAGCCCTGCCTGAGGCATCGCATGCTCTCCTAGACTCTCCTATGATCTCACTGCTGCCTCGGCCGGACTCTATCGAATGATCCAAGCAGGCAAGCATCGCCCGATCGGCTGGTGAGTAATCTCCCCTCCTCCTAGCATTTGCAAGGATAATGTGTTCCATCTTCTATTCTTCTCTTCTCTATCTCCCTAGTTACTAGTTAGCTCCCCAACCGCGCGCTAGTTAGCTTAATGTATGTGCTCCAATAAACTGCGCTAAATGCCCTACTGTGGTAGTACCTACTCTTAGTTTAATTTTACAGTATACATGCTATAAATGCATGTTGCTGTTGTGTCTGTATATGTGATATGTCTACTAACGTATATAGTACCTACTCTTAGTTTGATTTTACAGTATACATGCTATAAATGCATGTTGCTGTTGTGTCTGTATATGTGATATGTCTACTAACGTAACGCAGTAACGTATATAGTATGTATTTTTATTTTCTATAGTACGAACCGGAGGAGGACGACGTGATGACGGTGGGATGCGGGCGCGGGATGAGCGCCAACAAGTGGGCTGCAGGGCTCCTGCTGCTGCTGGAGGTGGTGGTGTCAGGATACCTGCAGGACGTGTCTGCCACTGCTGCCGGTCACTGACCACGATCGGCGCCAGCGGCCGCTGATCTCTCCTTCCCACCATGGTTCGAAAAGATTTGCAAATGCATGAACGAATGCATGGGCAGCTGTCTTGGCAGTGGCCACAGCTGGCGGATCTAGCAACAAATCATAGGGGACTGATTTCCTCTTCCACCTCTTACCTCTCATACATTTTCTCTTTATTTTCTTCTTCTCTTCTAACATTTTCCCTACAGTTCCTTTAATTTTAATGAAGAATGCACTCTGTAGGGGGGCTCGAGCCCCCTCACCCCCCTTGTCTTCGCCGCTGCCGGAGATGTGCACCACGTCGTGCTGCTACCGGTGCGTCGCGGGCGACCAACCCTTGGAAAAAAGTGCTACGTACCGGCATGAGCAGTCCTTTGCTACCGAAAATAAAAGTTGCTGCCTAATGTGCGGATGCACTGCTTTGTAGTCCCCTTATGGTTTCTAATGTGTAATTTCCAATTCAATAACAGTAGAAAAGTGGGGTGGAACTTTGGTAGGAGGAGGGTTTGGGTGGTGTGCATGTTATGCTACTACGGCACAGCATAGTTAGACTGGGCAAGAGGCAAGATTCTACTAAAATTGTATCACAATTGCTGCTGTTCTGCCACAGCATAATGTACTCTCTGTTTCCTAATATGACAGCAATTGTATTGTGTGTAATTGGAATGTTCCAAGTGACAGTTAGACGGTAGGTGGTACGTAACTGATTAGCGGGCCAGCATTGTTTACCTACTAAAACTTTGGGTTAGCAGTTTGTGGGTGCCTATGCAACATTACCAGCTTAGTGGATTAATTACTATCTGCTACAACATATTCAGGTCGGGGACTTCACTATTTCGGCTACGGTCAAATGCAGGGAAAATTTTCACGGAAGACGAACTCCAGGCCTTACATGTCAAGCTGTCCAGACTTGGCAAGGAGCTGAAAAAATGGAGTTCACATCAATTGCAGCCATTGAAGCTAAAAGCAGCCATTGCAACAGAAATAGTATACTTTTTGGATCAAGCTCAAGAACAGAGAGCTCTCACACAGGCCAAGTCACATATCTTAGGACTAACAGCCTTACACCACATCAAAATCTGACAACGTTCTCGGCTGACATGGATCTGCGTGGGTAATGCTAATACCGAGTTGTTCCACCTGCGTCCAAATACGTGGCAGAGAAAAAAATTCCATCCCCAAGCTAATGGCATAGGGCTGCCTGGTTACAAGTCACTAGGACAAGGCTGATGAGTTGTGCCGTTACTACACAACATTATTAGGCCAACACACGCAACGTGAAGGCCCGATCAATCTTGAGTTCCTAGATTTGCATGCCCATGATCTGCATGACCTGGATGCCCCATTCTCAGAGAAAATTAAAAAAAGGCAATTACAGATGAACCGGCAGAGAAGGCACCAGGGCCCAATGGTTATACGGGCCTAATCTACAAACTATGTTGGGACATAATCAAGGGTGATATCATTCCTGCACTACACCAGATATATCATCTGAGAGAATAACGCCGGCAACTGTTAAATTCAGCCAATATAACCCTTTTGTCAAAGAAGGACGATCCAACAGCTGCCTCATGCATACCAATCAGCCTAGTGTCGCAAAATTACTCAGCAAGTCCAGACCGGAGGAGGGCAACAATGATGGTCGGGCGCGGGCATGGATGAGCGCCAACAAGTGGGCTGCAGCAGGGCTCCTCCTCCCCCTCCTCCTCCTGCTGCCACTAGTACACAACATTGATATAGTAACACCAACTTATGTTACTATAGGTTAATAAAAGTGTTACAAGGCCATCTAGTAACACATTTTGTTAGTGTTGCTAAGTTCAATGTTACTTATAGTGTGATCTATCGGAACACAAAAAATATGTTGCTTTTACATAAAAATTGTGTTACCACTTTGTAACACAATTACTCATCAAGTGAAACGCTTATCAAGTGCTACAAAATTCTCCTTTGTAACACATTTTTCAGCTCTTGTAACACTTTGATATTTTTGGAGTAACACTTTCTAAACAGAAAACATCAAAATAAAATAGCAAAATGTTTAATGGACGGCTAGCAAGATTCGAACCCATGACCTTTTCCTCATGTGTAACCTCCTCTACCACTACACCACAATGTCAATTGTGACAAAGTTCTGTTTTGAACCCTCACATATTATAGCAGGGCGAGTGTAAATTGATTATTTGAGGCTTTAAACGAACTGAAATTAAAAGTTGTCAATTACAAAGTTTCATAATTTTTCGAGTTGTACAATTTTTATTTTGGTAGTTTCTCAATTCGATGTCATTTACAAAATTTGAATTTTAAATTTCAAATGAAAAGGTTATCAACTACAAAGTTTTGTCTGTTGCTCTAGCCGTAATCATTTGAAAAATTCAAATTTCAAATTTGAGAAATTCAAGTGTAATTCTGGGTGCAAAAATCAATTCAAATTAAAAAGAGTTCAAATACAAAGGTGTATAACTTCTGAAGGTCTACACTTTCTATTTTGAAAAAAAAAGTGTTACTATCGTTTTGTTGAAATCAAGAAATAACCATTCTATCATTTATTGAAAAGATGTGTCAAAAAGATAAAAGGGACTACTAGGCTAACACTTGTTAATTGTTTGTTCAAACTTGTGTTTTTCTTCTTCATGGCTACTCTCTATCAATTGTGGTCAGTGTTGGCCTACATGGCCGTTTAGGCCGTTTACACTGTGTGTAAAGACTACACAATGGTAAGCCGTGTAGGTCGATTAGCCGTGTAAGGACGTGTAAACCCATTTCAGCCGTTTAAAAGGCCGTTGAAACGGCTGTGTAGACCGACTTTTCGCTAAATGATGGGTCACCGACCGTTCACCGTTTAGCATTTAGGCTAACACTAATTGAGGTTACAATATGTTACGTTGTAACACTTTAGTTGTAACAATATTTTATATGCGTTACAATATAACACCATTTTGTAACACTTAAGGTGTAACATTAATTTTGTGTTACTATAACTTCTATTTGTAACACAAATTTATAGACGAGCATTATGCGTTACTAACTTAGTCTGTAACACATGATTTTGTGTTCCTATAAAACTTCTTTGTAACATATTGATCAATATGTTACAAGAGTGTGTTACAATATATGTGCCTTGTAGTACCAGCAGGAGGTCGGGTTTACAATTTCAGAAAATAAAATCTTTCAAACCAACAATCTCTAAAACATTATACATCTCAATTATGTGTATAACAATAAAGAAATATGTCAATTTATCACAAATTCAGTACGTACATTAGATGATTCATTATGTGAAATTTATCGCCCCCCCGCCCCATCGATGAAATGATATTTCAGTGAAATTTCACTGTTTTTTTCCCTGGCAGGAGGTGGCTGAGCGTCGCTGGCCGCTCTCTTCTCACCGTGGTTCGAGGAGATCTGCCAATGTGTCAACAGATGCATGGGCAGCTGCCTTGGCAAACAACAGGGAGGTGTGCACAACCTCGTGCTGCTACAAATGCGTCGCCGGCGTCCAACCCTTGGACGACAATAGTAGGAAGGAGTGCATCAACAAATGCCGCGTTGCATGAGCAGTCCTCCTATGCTACAAAAACAATAAAAGTTTCTCCGCCGCTAGCACGGCTTGTAGTCCTACATTATATGTTGCTACTGCTAAACCGGAGGAGTAGAGCTGGGCCACATATTTTACCTTTGTGTCAGTGAACTATTTCTGGGCCTGCAAGTTGGATATGATTTGCTAAGATCAATAAACGTTTATATCACTAAGTTTTTTTTCACAGTCAGAACGTTACAATTTGAGACTCTCAGTGAGAGAGCTGGGAGCGTGAATTAGTCATAAAGAGCCTTACGGCTATCGCTAACTATTAATGTATTCCTTAAGTCCTAAACAGGAGTGTCATTTTGCTCAGTTATTAGGATTTAGGAGAGTAATCTGTGACGTATCTATTACATACGCTGTTCTTTTGAACCGTTTCTTTTGGAGCCAATTGCACGGTCACATGAGTGCTACGACAAGAAGGAGGATGCGCTGTTGCTGGGCCTCATGTGCAGCCAGTTGCGTTCGGAAGCGAGGCCCAGCATGCGGCGAGTTGGAGTGCTCGTCTTCCCGGACGCCAGCTCCTTCGACTTCTCAGGCATTTTTGCAATACAAATATACAATGTCAGTGGGTTCGTTGTTCCTAGGCGGCTGGCATGCTCGGTTATTTGCTCCGCTGCTCGTCCATCGCGTGCCTCTGCTCTTTCAGTTCCCCTGATGCCTTCCGGACGAAATTGGTGGCGTGCGAGTTTGTATCTTGCATTGGCTACATGCTACAAGGCTGAAACCTGGAAGTTTCAGAGCTCAGGAGTCTGAAAATATTATGGCCTTTTTTCCTTTCGTTGTCGGAGAATTTCACGCAACCTTTTACAAATTTAATTTTGTACGGAGTTTCATCTTTTTGGTGCCCGGGGTTCTAAATTCACAAAAGAGGTTCTCATCGAGATTTCAACTAAGGGCCTGTTCGTTTAGGCATGTAATGGTTTGGTTCCATATGGATATAGTGGGATTGAATCCATTACCAGTGACTCATGGACTCAATCCCACTCAGGGCTTGTTCGGCAACCCAGGAATTGCTCCCAAAACGGAATGGTTCCATGCATGGTTTGAGTGGTTCCATGCATGTCACTCAAACTATGGGGTTTGGTTCTATGAGGCGCCAACGTCGTCTTGGGATTCTGTCCCTAATGCATTAGATTTCACAGGTAAACCCGACTCAGGTGATTCCGCTAATAACTATTCCATTCGAGGGCTATTGGACCCTTCTCTACGAATTTGTTCGCGAACACGTTTGTACCTACGTCGGGATACAGGATCGCTAGAAGAGGGTTATACAAAAGAGAGGGACCGGAGTAATTCCTTTACAGGACATCGCTGAGAAAGCATCATGCATCCACATAAACCATAGCTTCTTCTCTCCTTTATTTCTCAATAAATGTATTCTAGCTGTTCAAGCAAGTGGTGATGGGAAACCTAGGGAGGAATACGTGGTACAGGCTGCGCTATAAATAGGAAATGAATGCACTTTAGGATCTCGGTGGAAAGACCTTTTTCCACAACAAAAAGAAGTAGGCGGTGCAAATGGCACAAAGTGCTTGTATCTGGAAGGGGACCAAACCATACTGGGTTTCAAACCCTTCCATACCTAACCGAACAAACATTTTGGGTAGATTGGGATTGATTCCATGACAAGATATTCCATGTGGTTTGGAGCCCATTCCATGCCAAAACGAACAAGGCCTTATTTCATATGGAATCCAACCAATTCATGGCTAACCGAACAAAGCCTAAGGCCTCTTTCGGTTGCACGGATTTGATTCCCGAGCTGGATCAGTTCCATGCATGTCACTCAAACCATGGGGTTTGGTTCCATGAGGTCAGACTTATGGAACGAAATTAGCCTTTTTGGCATGGAACGGGGTCAAACCATACCGGGTTTCAAACCCTTCCAGGTCTAACCGAACAAACATTTTGGTTGGATTAGGATTGATTCCGTGCCGAGATATTCCATGTGATTTGGAGCCCATTCCATAGCATTCCATACCAAAACAAACAAGACCTAAATATCACAAGTTTAACGCAATAGATCACGTAGGTTTTCTAATGAACCTCGCAAGCGCTACCTAGATTAACTTCACCGAGCAGGACTCTCAGAATACTACCAATTGCAGATGCGGCGAGGTGGAGCTGCCACCAAGCACACGCAGCAACTCGTTCTCTACTGCCAGACTGGTGGTTGGATACGATGAAGCCTGAAGTTCTGAAGGAAGGTTCCGGTAGGTTCTTCGTTTCCAAGCTATCAACCGATACTCCTGTAATAAAAGAAGACGGCCCCGTCGCCTACCAAATGAGAATATTGGGCATGTTTAGTTGAGTGGTAAAAAACTAAAAGGTAAAAATTTAGCTTAACTTTATCTAAATACATATAAAAAATTAGATCAGCCCACCAAGAGATATTGTTGGGTCAAACGTGTGGGGTCCACTAAAACCAGTCTATATGTTAGCCTGCTCGTCCCGTGAAGCCGACGACTGCAACCCAAATAGGCCATCGTTCTCGCAGTTCACGTGTTCGCTCGCACACCAATCGAGTCGAGGGATGTCATGTCTAGTTGCCTTTGCCATGTGCGTGTCTCCAGGATCAAGGCTTGCTGTGCCGTGTGCCATCCTGGTCCGAAAACTGTTTTGTTTTTGTGTTGACTTTGAACATGTCCATGAATATCCTTTGCCCTCACTTGCGAGACACGAAGAATGTACGTCCAAGGGAGGTTGTAACGGTAAGTTTGGCGGTCTTTTCTCGCCTGTCTATATATGCCCCAAGAGACCCCACCAACGTAAGCTACCGATGTCTTTCCCCGTCCATCATATCGTGTGAACCTATCTGGTCAGCACTCAGGAGACTGGGTAAACCCTAAACGACCTAACCACGGAGCAACCCAAGCCGTGTGCCACACCACACGGGTCAGTCCACGAACACGAACCGCGCGCGCGCACGGCGTGGAAACCCACCCCCCAAACCCCGGACCGAACCAACCAGTCCCAAATAAAACGGGGCAAGTTCACAAAGCTGTCTCCTCTCCCCACCCAACCAACCCCACTCGCGCACACGAGCGCAGCGCGCGCACACAAGAGGCGAAGACACACAGCGAGAAGGGAGGGGGGACCGGCCCGGATCGCAAGGCCGCACACCTTTCACACTTGATGGGTTGCTGCCGCTCCTCGCTGCGGGCGGGGGCAGGGCCCCACCACGCAGCGGAGAAGCCGCCCCGGAACCGCCCGCCGCCGCCACCGACGAACCGCACGCCCGCCTTCTCCCTCAACTCGCACCAGGCCGCCGCCGCGCCCTCAGCCCGCGCCGCCGGCGGCGCCGGGGGCGGGGATGCCCCGGAGTTTGCGGAGTTCTGCCTGGCGGAGCTCCGCGCGGCCACGGGCGGGTTCGCGGCGGGGAACATCGTCTCCGAGAGCGGCGAGAAGGCGCCCAACGTCGTCTACAAGGGGCAGCTCAAGGGCCCCGGCGCCGCCCCGCCGCGCGCGATTGCCGTGAAGAAGTTCGCCAAGCTCGCGTGGCCCGACCCTAAGCAGTTCGCGGTAGGCGAGCACGGCCGATTGCTTATTTTTGGCTTCGTGCGTCGTCGGGGGGATTGGGGGCTCGGGGGCTGCGTGAGGGGTTTCTGATGGGCAGTTTGATTGGGTTGCAGGAGGAGGCCAAGGGGGTAGGGAGCCTGCGGCACCGGAGGATGGCGAACCTGATCGGCTACTGCTGCGACGGCGATGAGCGCCTGCTCGTTGCTGAGTTCATGCCCAACGACACCCTCGCGAAGCACCTGTTTCACTGTGAGTCCCTCTCGTCCTCTGCAGGTCGTTTTTCCGAAAGGACAGTGGTAATTAATTTCCAAACATACCTGTCCTCTGCAATTTGCCCATTCGTTTTATCATTCCCCAAAGTTAGGGACTAGTTAATAGGCTAATGCTGTGCAATTGCCAGTTGGCTCTGTTGAATAACAGTAAGCCCACTTCAGGGGTGGGGGTGGGGGGATTGTTTGGGAGTTGCTATGGAGTTTCCTAATCTTTAGTAAGGTGACGAATACTGACTGCACTTACCAGATGGCTCTATTAATATATACGAACAGGCAAGGTATTGAAAACAATAATTGACTTCTTCTGATTTGTTCATCACCGTGATTTTTCTCATGTGCAGGGGAAAACCAGACTATAGAATGGGCTATGCGTCTGAGAGTTGCATACTACATTTCTCAAGCATTGGAATACTGTAGTATCAAGGGGCGGCCTTTGTATCATGACTTAAATGCATACAGGGTTCTCTTTGATGAGGTAAATGGGCAATCTGCACAGTTTGTTTCAACATAGAGTACTGCAAATGCTATATAAGGCCTGATTATTGTGATGTGTTAGTGACCGTGTAGCATATGTCCCATTGATGCCATTTTAAGAAGTTACTTTCATGTCTCTGGCAATATCATTGTACTATGTAAAAAGTCCAAATTACTAACTCAAGTATATCCAAAGTTTGGATAATCCCCACTATGTCTTGATTCAGTTTACCTAACTATGTCATTTGGTTTAACTTACACCCTAATACATTTTATCTTTTTTATTTATTTATGCACAAGTGGATGTTACTTAAAATTTTGCAAGATGATACTAGGCATCATAACACGTGCTAGAAAAAATACATCATACTTTTTTATCATTATTTTGACATGATAGGATCTTCAATAATAAATTAATAGTTGGGATACAAAATTATACAAAAATGATAACAAGAAAATTCATAATATATTTTCTTGACATACATTGTAATGTCCCCTACCACCGTGCAAAATTTTGAAGTAAAATTCAACTTATGTATGGAGATATTAAAAAGATAAATTGTATTAGGGGGTAAAATCAACCAAAACGCATACTTTAGGGAGTTAATTAAACTAACAAATAGTTTAAGGGGTTATTCAAACTTTTGTTATACTTGAGGAGGGTAATTTGGCTTTTTTTCATTGTATTATACTGGGATTGTGACTTTCAAGTCTGTATCTCTACCTTACTGAACCGAAAACTAAAAGTTTAGGGTCACAGCCATCTGTTTGACACTTGCTTGTTCCAGTTGTCGGAAGAATGGGCTAGGAGTTTAAAATACCATACCATCATAATTTACTATGCTGAGTAGAAGGGTGTTAAAACACAAAGAAATATATGCGAGAATTGCATAGCAGACTTGATAACATGGCATGAATTGTGTTCTTTTGTTAACAATTTGATATAATAAGTTTTATAAGATGGTAATTGCTTCCAGCAGTTGAATATCTCATTTTATACCAATTATCTTATTTTCAAACAAAGTTTATAGTGATAATAAACTTCCTGATCGCAGAATGGTGACCCTCGTCTGTCATGCTTTGGCCTGATGAAAAACAGCAGGGATGGGAAAAGCTATAGCACAAATCTCGCATATACACCTCCAGAATATCTGAGAAATGGTACCTATCTCTTCACTTTGATTTCCTGCAAGAAGTTTTCAGTTTCATGTTTTAGTAATGAAATCTTTCACATCTTTAGGTGTTTCAATGGTTTCTCTGAAACTTAGTTCTTTTTATAGTACTGTTTTTTCTGATTGCAATTCTTCTGCTACACTTGCAAGGGGAACTGTTACCTTTTTCTCTGCTTTCTTAGCACTCAGTAGGACTGACAGGTTCCAGCAGACAAACTCTTTTTTTTTTTTGGGATTGTTGTTACTATTACATTGCGCAGATTTCTATTCAAGGAAAAAGTGTCAAAATTTCCCCAAGCTGAGTTCTACAAGTATAGTGTTTATGTTGTTCTTTTGAAAGATAAATTATAGTGTACATAGGGAATTTAGCTTTTTATAAGAACCTGTGTTTTGGTTCCTGATTTTCTGATTCATCTCATAAGCATTCAAATTGAGCATATTGCACCCTTGTTTAGTCAATTACCAAGTGCCGTGAGACGGTCTGCTCAGTGGGTTGTATATATTATTTCTTCTGTGTTGAAGTAATGACCAAGCAAAAAATCAAGAAACATTTCAAGTGTGTTTTTGAGTCAAGTTACATTCTTTCAGGCAGGGTTACTCCAGAAAGTGTCATATTCAGTTTTGGCACTGTACTCCTCGACCTTCTCAGTGGAAAACGTATACCTCCTTCACATGTAAGTTTCTTGCCCTTTCTTAGATACAAGGCCGGTTTCAGCAGATGCAGAAATACACATGGCTTTTGAGTACGTGAACACCCATGCTTGCAAATCGTAGTGAAATATTTTGTCAAACTGAATATTTGGGACATTATTAGATCATATAACTTGAGCTGTTGAGCACAACTGCACTGTGGAGATTACACCCTGCATAATTCATTATCCAAGCATGAAACTGAAAACACACCCATGAAATGCCACTGGTAATAATGTATTTATCCATTCTTGCACACAGGCACTTGATATCATGAGAGGCAGAAACATCCAAGCAGTAATGGATTCACATTTGGAGGGGAACTACTCAACAGAGGTGGCTACCACACTGGTGAACCTTGCTTCTCAATGTCTACAGTATGAGCCAAGAGATCGGCCTGACATAAAAAAGTTGGTTTCCATTCTGGAGCCTTTGCAGACAAAATTAGAGGTAACCATATTTATTCTTCTTTATTTCATATTGGACTGAGTCTTCGTGAAAGGAGTATATTTAATATCCTAGCATCACACATAGCTCATGCTACTGACTGTAAGTTTCCCAACTACTGTGTGATATTTGCTTCATTCCTTGTCCTGTAAACCATTAGTTCAATACTTGGCATGGCGCGGCAGTTAAAGTTTATCCATAACAGAGAAATCCTCAATATGTGTCCATTTTGTCAGACTGTGTATAGTTTCCTGCACTGCTCCACTGATAAATTATATGTTAACAACTTGTCTTCATATGCTATATTTGTAAATAATTTGATCAAAATACGCAAGTGTTCTGTTTTGCTATTCTGTTTTGCCATAATAAAGATTTAATGCCCCTGATGATTTCTGCTGTTCCCTTTTCAAAAAATGTGAAACAGGTACCATCTTATGTGATGCTTGGAATTCCAAAGCCTGTGGAAGTACCACAGGCACCTCCTACTCCACAGCGCCCTCTTTCTGCCATGGGAGAAGCCTGTTCCAGGATGGACCTAACTGCCATCCATCAGATCCTATTCACAACACATTACAGAGATGATGAAGGGACCAATGAGGTAAAAGAAAATCATTGCATTCTGGTTCCAACCTTCCTGCTCTGATCTGTGGCACCCGCTGACCGCTGTCATTCTCCATGCTGCAGTTATCTTTTCAAGAATGGACACAGCAGATGAGGGATATGTTGGATGCAAGGAAACGTGGTGACTTTGCCTTTAAAGACAAAGATTTTAAGGCAGCAATCGATTGTTACTCTCAGGTGGGCATGCATTTTTTGTTGTTCATGAAAGCCCTTATTAGTATCCTCACCAGATATATGACCCCAATGTTGTTGATGCATCCTTGTGTTTCACAGTTTGTTGACGTGGGGACAATGGTGTCGCCAACTATATTCGCCAGACGTAGCTTGTGCTACCTCATGTGTGACCAGCCTGATGCTGCTCTCCGTGATGCGATGCAAGCACAGATCGTCTACCCCGATTGGCCCACTGCTTTCTACATGCAGGCAGTTGCGCTATCCAAGCTAAACATGCAGAGTGATGCCGTGGACATGCTGAACGAGGCGTCACAGCTAGAAGAGAAGAGGCAAAAGAGCACAAAAGGACCTTGAATTACATCCTCAATTCAGAGGAGTGACATCACTTTAATATAACATGGAGTTTCCCGATGCAGTATATTCTCCAACCTTTTCACCCTGTAGAAAGTGTTAAGTATATTGTGTGGTTAGAACTTAGAAGTTAGGAAACCTCTGGAGAAGAGAGACTCTACAGAAGAGCCTTGTGGTCAGAACAATAACATTTGGCTTGGGGGTAGTTTCTGCATTTTTTGGGCCCATGTATATAACATCCTTTGCACGGGGGTTTAAAACTTGATATAGGTACCGGTCGTTCAGGAGGGCTTCTGGAGCCGAAGCTAATAAACACGTATAGTCTTTGTTTGTGCAGTGCTGATTATCCTCATGAGAACAACTTGCTGTTTTATTGTGTATATCCTCAGGGCTTACGCAAGATATTTATTACCGACACCGGTGCTTACTTATGGAGGACTTTGGGAGAAACAAAGCTAGCTGTGCTGATTGGTTGGTCTGGAATCGAGCATGCGGCGGTCATGACTTTGGGAGGACTTTGGTCTGTGATTGTTCAGTGTGGCGGCAGGTCAAAGATCAGAATGGGATCCTCTTAAAAAAAAAATATTAGAACTGGGTTGGTAAGCTGGCAAGCCGCGGTCATTCCATACTGTCCTGACTCCTGAGCCCCAGACGAAGCTGGGCTGTGTTCAATAGGTGTGACTAAAAAAGTATTTTTAATGATGAATAGTACACTGGAAAGTGTGTTCTGTGAAGGGGTGAATAGGGCTGTGTTCAGATTCAGGAAAAAGTACTCCTCCAACAAGTTTTTTCTATTCATCCCACTCACAGAACACGCTTCCCAGTGTACTATTAATCTAGAAAAAGTACTTTTTACTTCCAATCTGAACACAGCCTAGAAAAAAATTGTTTGAGAAGTAGAACTTTTTGAATTTGAACACAGCGCTTTTGTCCATTTCGGGTGAATAAATGGTAGTAAAAATGACAAGCCTTCCGTTTCAAAAAAAAAAAAAATGACAAGCCTTCGGTGGACATCTTGCGGCTGCGATATACAGTCCACGCGTAAGACCAGCGGACCAGGTCAGTCCCCTCACAGAGTCCACGCGCTGTCCAACTCGACACAACCGTCCAGGTGGGCGGCGAGAAGCGCGCCTTGCCCTCTAGGATGGACTGATGGAGTACTCGAAACCGTGCGTTCCCGCAAGTCCCCCCTGAAGACGACGACGACTTACCTGTGGAAGTTGGAGCATCAACAGAGTAAGGGTTTGTTCGGTTCCATCGGATTCAATCCGGACCCGGAATGATAAATATAATAAGAAATTTATAATAGGTACATCTAAAGATCGGGATTTATTCCGGGTCATAAACTAATTTATTCGTGATGGACACATCAAGAGACCCGGAATGATTCTCCACCTCTTGACTAGTGGATTGATTCCTTGTCTTTTGGTGTCACTATCGTGTGTGAATTAGCTCTTGACCCGGAATGAATCCCGGTCTCTTATTGTACCTATCATAAATTTCTTGTTATATTTTCATTTCCGACCCGGATTGAATCCGATGGAACCGAACAAGCCCTAAAGATGTTATGTAGCGCACACGACTGAACTCATTTTGTCACATTTTTTTCTTCTCAAATACATCCAAGAGGAAAAAAAAACTCATCCTATGAGGCAAAACTCACATCAATCGTCGACACACCTCCACGACACAAGATCTTCACTCCACGGATTCACCAAACGATCGGTGTGTTTAGATTGGGGAAAGATTTCCTGAGAATACACTGTTCACTAAAAATACACTGTAGATGTAGGAGAGATTGGATGAATAGAAAAAAATTGGATGAATAGTATTTTTTGGAATTTGGAAAACTAAACGGGGCCTAAGGTACTCCCGTCCAGAAAGTTATCCACCCCAGCTGCACCAAACCCTAGTCCTCATGAGCAGGCTAGCAGTCACCATGGGGGATGAGAAAATGAGAGGCGAATGCCTCTGTGCCTATTGAAACAAAGGAGGGGTAAAAATGCCAGACAAAGATATAACAAATCCATGCGCTGGCTGGGAGATGATGTGGTGAGGCAGCTGGGGCTCCACATGAGACCAGGGATGAAATTTAGTCAACTGTGAAAGTTTGAGGATGAGAATAACCATTTTCGTAGTTTCAGAAATAGGCGATAATTCAATGATGAATTTGGCTATTCTACCAAAATCTTACGTAAGTTTGTACAATGGTTGTGTTAGTGTATGCTAGGAATAATAAGCGTGACAAGGGATGTGTGTTGTCATAATGAATAAATTGCGCTTCCATGATCTTTAATTTTGAACCTTGTTAATCTTTTATCAATAGGCCTAGTGTGATTTATAAATTATATATTCACTCCATTTCGAAATATAGCTACAGCTACGTTAAGCATTCAAAATTTGTTCCAAAATATAGCTACATATGAATTGTGAACTTTGATTGAATGGGTGAATGGAAAAAAATATCCCTCTAGAAATATATTGTCTTGTGGTTCTATTTGTAGCATACATAATTTCTTTTACTAAGCATGGAGGTAAGGCAAGTATACCTACCATATATATCTGCATTGACATATTTAATGAAGGGTATATGAGACATTTTATCGCACTTCTTAATCTGTCTTACAAAGGCTAAACATGGCTATATTTTAGAATGGAGGTAGTACACCACTGGTCATGAATTTGTCACGATATGTCATTCTGGTCTCCGAACTCGTAGAATGCAGATTTGGCTTCCTAAACTTATCTATAGATGTCATCTAGACCCCTAACTCGCAAACTGCATATTTAACACCCGAAACTTAGTTTCAGTATTACCATAGTCCTCGAATATATAAACTACACACAATTGCTTTGATGTTAGCAGTACGTAAAGAAGGGCGGCGATGGACACTTCCACACAATCACAATTAATGGGTTAATATTGAAAGCACTCGACTCAAGGGTTGGGATTGGACAAGACTCTAGGCACCGCTCGTCCACTGTAATCTCCCCGGCTTCCCGCCACGACTAGCAGTTCAATGTTGCTGTATACAGTACGTGTTACAAAGAGACTGCAGTTGCAGCCCGGAGTGATATAAACAGGACTTGTATAGATTTCAAAAAAAAAAAAATAGGGCTTGTATATATTGCAGATCTGTATTTGAGCTAGCTGCTTGCCTGCATCAGGATTAACCTAAAGGGTGGCAGAATAAGATTGGTGAAGAGCTATTAGAAATTTATTAGTAATCCAAGGTGATTGGACCTAGTCCCTGTAAAGTGTAAACCTCAAGAGGGCCTTATTGGGTCCTTTTTATCCCTTAATAAAAAAACAAAAAACTTAGACGTCGGGTAATTAGCCGTTGGGCCGGAGATCTTCTATTCACCAGGCGGCCACAGCCCACATGCGTGCGTGGCATGCAGCTTCACGCGGCATGTGACTGATGATGAGAGGGATGTGTTGACTAATAAGGATTCGACAAGCATATATGTAGGTTGTGTTTAGATGCAAAAGATCTTTTGCACTTACTATTCATTCCCCTCACAGAACACGCATCCCTAAAAATTCCTTTTTCACCTTTCCTATTCATCCCCCTCACATAACACGCATCCCAGAAACAAAAGATCTTTTCCCTTCATCAACTAAACACAGCCGTAGTATAGCACATTTCTTTTCCTCAACATCCGCTGCGCAAGTATGACCATGGAGTCCACGACCCAGCTTGGCACAATCGCAGAGAATCGAGATCGTCGCCCTCCTAGTCCTAGCCGCCACTGGTCCACTCGTGTCCGATACACCGCGACGCGCGCTGCGTGCGATCATATCATCATGTCGCGCTGGAGATTCAGTCCTTAGCCACCGTGCGGCTTCCTCGGAAGTCTCCGAGCGTTGGTGAGTAAAGCACGCTACAGCTTGTGTCCGTGGCGTGATCACTGACGGTCATCATCAACCGCGGCGGTATGTGGATATTGCGCCGGTGTAATCTCGACAGTTGCGACCAGAAGCAGCTAGCTGGGGCCTGGGGGAGAGTGCGGGGCATATGTGTGGTATGCCGATCTTCCAAGAACAAGATGTGCGTCCGTGTAAAACAGGTACTATATGGCCCCTAAGTATTAGTGTTGGTTTTTAACACTATCGGATATTGAATGATGGAATTTAGTATATAACGAGTGCTGTTAAAAAAACGGTCTCCCAGAATAGCATATGCATCTCCCACCCAGGATACCGTTTACATGTACAGTAGCACAATGAAATTATTTCACCACCTTCTCTTCTAAACCAGGGAAGAGAGAAACCAAAGCCCATAGTCTTGTACGAACACAACATTGCTCTAGGAGCAGATCAGCCGAACGTGGGCAAACAAAAGTCTCCTTCCCCTCCATCACACAAAATTTAAAATAATGGCTTATAATACCCCTCAGAAATCTACCACTATATTTCCAAAAAAAAAACTTCTCTTAATGGACACACGCTATATATCATCTGTGGCATGTTAGAGCAAGTATAATGGTGGGCTGGGAGAAGACTAAATGCTGAGTTGGATGAGAGAGAAGAGAAGTGGGCTGTAGGCTTATCCGCCCAGGCACAAGAACCAAAAATATTTGTGAGAGTGACAGGCGGGCTCTATATTTATTGAAAAGGCTTAACCACTATATGGATGGGTTAAAAGGTGGACTATAAAAACTCATACAGCCAGCAACTGGCTAAATCATTAGGGGTCTGTTTGGCTCCCGGCCATAACTCGCCACGCACAGTGGTGGCGGATGTGGCGGTCTCCATCGGCCACGACCTTGTGGCGTGGCGTGCTGTGGCCGTCAGCCAAGCAGCCCATAGCCTTGCTCTTACCGTACTTATTAGGTCCATGATGCTTATCTATATGCTTTTTTTTCCCTTTTGGAACGAAGAGTCAAAATAGTAATACATTTCCACAAGATGCACCATTTGTTGTAGTTTTCTTCAACTTGTGTCACAGAGTTATGGATAGATTTTGAAGTTTTCTCCAAACAAAAGTTAGGCTAGTCAGTGAGTCAACTATGTTAAAGAAAAATGTTTCACATCCAAGAGTTGCATATTGGCATGGGAGCATGGGACTGCTGACCAGGTCAGCGGGACTAGGAGTTGAACGAGCACATATACTATATATCTCTATAACATCGTCCGCTTTCCACGGAAAACTTGGTTATTTCCCAGTCGTTGATGCGCCGTGCAAGACTGATCAAAACATGCATGCATTTGTGTATATAACACAACCATTGTGAACGATCAATCACTAGTCGCTAGCTTATCCGCTGGCCTCCGCGCGCTCACATGAAATTCCTGCCGACCTAACCCGAAAGTCTTCGACCGTACTCCAAGCGCCGTGGAAATGTGTGTTTCATTTTGTTTTCGGCCATGTTCAGATTCCCAACTATTCACTATTCATTCCAACTTTTCACTATTTATTCCAACTTTTCACTATTCCCTCCTCACAAAACACGTTTTCCAGCGAATGCTACAGTGTTTTTCTTATGCTACAGTGTTTTTCCCTACAATCTAAACACACCCTTCGTAGAGGACTTTTGTGCATGGTTGTGTACTTGTGTACGTGCAAGCTACCGCATCCGCTTGCGATGCCGTAGGCTCTCTCCATCGATATCTCGCCCTCATCCGCCAAAAACACCCCTCGCATTATCGCCATTATTGGTCGGAACAAAGTCACAAATAATCCAAAAAAACGTTCGGTTCTTTTAGACAGTGGAGTTATTATTTTTTCTGGGATAAGAAATTTCTAGTTGACTAACAGGTAAGCTCCCCCGAGAAAGAAATGACAAACCCCGCCAGAGAAAATTCGTTGCGTATGCGGCGGCCAAGTCTGACGGGAAATCACGCGGCAACCGGGCGCATGCAACGTACGACGTCGTGCTGCTGCCTGACTGCCTCCTCGTGGGCGGCTATATATGCCGCTTCAAACCCAGCAGCTTAGCCACCACCATCACAGGCAAGACAACTACGGAGTAGCAAGTGTGTTCCCAGTTCCATCCACGGGCAACGAGAGAACCAACAGGTAGCTAGTGCAGCCATGGCGACGAGGCTCGCGTTCGCGGCCTTGGCGGCAGCGCTGCTGCTCGCCGTGGCGGCGGCCGACGTGGGCTCCATCATCACGCAGGACGTGTACAACAGCATGCTGCCCAACCGTGACAACTCCATCTGCCCCGCCAATGGGTTCTACTCCTACGACGCCTTCATCCAGGCCGCCAACGCCTTCTCGGGGTTCGGCACCAGCGGCGACGATGAGGCCAACAGGCGCGAGCTCGCCGCCTTCTTCGGCCAGACCTCCCACGAGACCAACGGTCAGTATCTGCCGCATGTGTTTGCTGCACCTGCAGTCCTTCACTGCACATCGATTTGGCTTGCACGTACACAACGCATGTGGTTAGCTTAAACTGACCCGCACGATCGATGAACACAGGCGGAGCTGCTGGACAGTACACTTGGGGGTACTGCTACAAGGAAGAGATCAACAAGGCGACGTCGCCTCCCTACTACGGACGGGGACCCATCCAATTGACAGGGTAAGTGACATATACGTGCACGTGCCCAATTAGCAGCTCCATACAACGCTACAAGTCACAAAACAATCATTTCCATAGGTGTATCAACAAAAACACATTACAGAAATATCGATGCATCAAACGTGTAGAATACCTTCTCGAAAAGTACACGAGTGTTGACATCTTAGCCACCGAGAGTCCGACCTGGTCGCCTAAAAAAAAAGAGTCCGACCTGGTCCAAGATATTTCGTTTTCTTGCAATAACAAGCTAGCTATATCATCAACGTCAGACGACGTCCTTGAACATTAAGGCTATTATATCTGAAGCACATCGATCAGACTCAGACGTGACGACGTTGCTGTCCTCAAACAACTAATTTCTCTATGGTTTTTCCCATGAACGCACGCAGGCAGGCCAACTACCAGCAGGCCGGGGACGCGATCGGCGAGGACCTGGTGAGCAACCCTGACCTGGTGTCGACGGACCCGCTGATCTCGTTCAAGACGGCCATCTGGTTCTGGATGACGGCGCAGTCGCCCAAGCCGTCGTGCCACGACGTGATCCTCGGCAACTGCACGCCCTCGAGCGCCGACGCTGCGGCCGGGCGGGTGCCCGGGTACGGCGCCATCACCAACATCATCAACGGTGGGATCGAGTGCGGCGTGGGCCCCAACGATGCCAACGTCAACCGCATCGGCTACTATGAGCACTACTGTGACATGCTGGGCGTTGGCTACGGCGATAACCTCGACTGCTACTCCCAGCAGCATTTCTGATCAGCATCAGCTAGCTGGTGAATAGTTACTAGTATTAGACATCATCTGTCTTGTGCTCTACGAATAAGAAGTGACACATGCGCCATTTTTTAATTGAATAATAAAGGCTGTGATCCCGTTACGCGATTAATTCCATCGTTGATAATTGATATCACAGATTTACATCAGCCGCTGATCTGTTGTCTGTTGACAAAAAGCATTTAGCATTGTACTACAGGCACGCATGCCGAGTCTCTGACTAACCGTCGTATGGTGCTGCCACAAGCCTGCCACACCTAGACTCCTTGACTCCTTGAGTGGTCATCTTTGGACTAGGCGTGTTTAGGACAAATCCAACTCCTCCTGACTCCACCAGCTAAAAAAAACCATATATCTAGAGGCCAATTTCACTGTTTTATGGAGCTCCTCAAGTGGTTCTCTATAAAAAGGTGTTTAAACCTCTTCATGAAGTACTATAATGTTGCTAGAAATCATAACATACAATAAAAAATAAATTTGATTTAAAGCAAACCACCTCTGTAACGTTCATCATCAGTATACCTTGATTAGCATAAGCGATAGAAAATGAAATGAATATCTATGTCGTTCATCTAATAAAGGTACAAGTAAAATATAATGTCACGAACATCTAATGTCTTAAGTTCGTCTAAAAAAAATCTAATGTCTGAAGTAACCAACATGAGTAACAGACCAGATCATCGGCGATATCACCCTCGACCGTGAGTGACAGGGAGACCGACAGCTAGCCTAATCGGCCCATTAAATGGTCGGCCCTAGACGTTGGGCCGGCCCAGGCCCAGTTCCCTCCCTGCACACAATTGGAAGTTCATGCTACGATCAGAAGTTCAGAACACACTTCCTAAAATATTATTCTCTCAAAAAAAAAACTTCCTAAAATATTAGATCATGTAACCAATTTGGGTTTGGCCACTGGAAGCTAGAGCCTACCTGTGTTTGCCACTGTAGGTACAAGTTCATTTTAAATTAGCTCACATGCTGAACTATTTAGCCAGCATGGTCAACCTAACGCTAACGGCATTATCCTCCCATTTGTGCTCCAGCATTATTGCAGTCCCTTAAGTTTCGTCACCCTCAGAATTCGGAGCTAGATATTGTCTTGGATCGCATAAATGTCTAAGATTGAAATCCTTTGGATGTGTGGATTGAACAACTAAGCTCTGAAACAGTATGGCAAAGGCACATGTCGAACTCTTATCCATGTTTAGTAGATTCAGGTTCTCTGTTGATAGTAGGCACCTTTATTTTTCTTTAGTAAAGTAGAAGAGCAACCGATCATCTTCAGATGAGAACCGTTGCCAAAGGGAAACAATAACACTCTGCAGCACACGAAGAAAGATTGTATGCGGCCATACAAAAGTATACGGTACAAACAGATACGCATATCTAAATACATAGTCCCTCATCACTGGATAAATGGAAATGTCGTGCTGTTTAACAGTGTCATGATTATTGTTGAACGAAAAGGCACATATTGTATATCGAAGTTCAAAATAAGTTTGTTGTAATGCAGGGACGTGCAGAATACCGCGGTCATTGATCAGTCCACATGAGCCATCACGGCATCGTCTTCGTTACTGAAGTAGTCTTTCCTGTGAAGGAGATTATTGACATGGGTTAATCCTTGGTCGTCAATCTTGGTAGATTAAAGAAAGAACTGACGACGACGCGCTACAGAGCACTAAAGCCCGTGGCTCAACGTGCGTACCGTATTTTGCGTGAGATCTGGTAGGTGCACGTAACAGCCAGTGCGGAGCTCACGCTGAAAAGGTTCCAATTTTTCTGCATAGAATCGGAAAGCAATGAAATGATGAGTAGGATTAAGTAGCTAGCATAATACTGTAGGAGTACATACTTCTCCCAAAAGAGTAAACAGCACATGGAACTACGAGGATGCATATATATATACATGCTGCAATAACAAAAGACAGAATGTGATTTGTGGGAGTGAATCAGTTTCCAGTAACTCTATCAGCAACTCAGATATCATTTGTTAGAGTCAATACTATTTTTAAGAGTACTGCATTAACAAGGCTTGAGATAAATAGCCTCGACCATTCCAATATTACGTAGTACTGGAACAAGTGTAGAGTTCAGGTATAGAGCAGCACGATGGATTTACCGGTGTGATAACCATACTATAGCGCGCCCAAATGAGTCCGCTGCAGCCCAAAGCTACATAGTACATACAGTACAGCAGAGATAAGATAACACACATTAGAGATGCACAAAATTTCTTAACAGCGGCAAATTGAAATGAGGATTGATTGAATCATTTGCAATGCAAGCACGTACCTAGCTGCTGTGGATAGGATATCTCCTCAGGTGGCTTAACAAAGTCAGCGACGTTGGCAACGTTGAGGCACCACTTGAATGTCGGCGCCCAGAAATGAACTGCAAAACAACATGTGCCGGGCTGATGATGAGAAAACACAGTACAGGTATTAGAGATGAGCATGGGCGTAGAGAGAAGACACGAGTTGTGGAGGAAGAGGAAACCCAACTAGTTTTGGGGCCAGCAGGATGATTCCAAAACGCCTGAAACTTCGAAGAAGCCATTCTGAGACCTGTCCTCGATTCCTCGCCTCCTCCTGTACTCTGACCTGTCTGTCGATCTCTTCCCCTCCCCCCTGCAAGGCTGCAAAAAAAGGTGAGCCGAACAGCTGAAGAACAGCAAGAAACACCAATCAAATCCATTGAACGCCGAAGCTATACTATCCTTGCCCGATTCCTCAGCCAGCGTTGTTTGTACAACATCTCGGTGTAGGCTTTCACGTCTCAGCTGATTTGATTAGCAAGAAATATTGAAGCGACCGAAAGCTGATCATGATCGAACAGTACTCATTGTACTGGGTACTGACCTGCTAGATCAGATCGTTCTCCTCTCCTGAGTATCTGACGCCTCCTGTTGATGGCCAGGGGCGAGGTGGCGATTCGCGATCGCCAGCCGGAGGAGGACGAGGGGGACAGGAGCTCAGGACGACCGAACAGGTGGAGTGCGGCGACAAGGAAGAGAGAGCATTGTCTATTGCCGACTTGCTTGCCGCTTTGGAGTCGAGGGAGGGGCTTGCTCATTGACCATCCGCGAGAGTCGCTTCCACGAGGTCGTGCGTGCCTGTGAGTCGTCGGATGACACACGCAGAGGCGATCGGCCGATGCCTCGCGGCCACGTTGCAAGGACTCGGTGCTCGCAGATTGGTCCGTTCCGTCTTATCAAATCCACGGCGCGGCGCGTCAGGTTCGGGGGCTTTCTATCCATCTCTTTTGGAAGATCAAAAGTTAAATATGGTCCAATTACCTAATTAAACTTTTGCATACATGTTCGTCAACAGTTTAATAGGATTAACTCAACATTTTTATTAAGCAGACTCAATATTTTGTTAAACAGATCCAACATTTGACATTCTAGCATGTTGAAACTAGTAAGGAATGTTGAAATAGTGAGAAACAATTATTGAGTGTTAAAAATCAAAAGTTGAACAGTATATTCTTCTCCAGAGAGCTGGGCGGCGGTGTGAGTCGGGCTCACGACGGCACAGAGCTGCAGCCTACGGGCAACGTAGTAGCCGCTCGTGCGTAGCCTACAGGCAGCGTGGATGTCAGCCTGCCAGCGCCACAACAACCTGGGGCGCCCATGCTTATGATGGAGGGACGCGACAACGGGCAGTAGGCAGCGTGTCATAACTCCCAACGGGCGCGCAACGTGAGTGGTGGTGGCGCGGCGGCCCAAAGGCGGGAGCTCGGCGGCGCGGCACCCATAGCCGCAACGTAGGGCACGAGTGGGTGTTGGCGATATGGAGAGAAGGTTAGAGTGAGAGAGAGGAGGAGGAAGTTAGGGTTTTAATGGATCCAAAGGCTATGTTTGTTTGCACGAATCTCAAGCACTGGAAGGTATAGAGGCTGAAATCTATCGAAAGATAGATAGGAATTCCATTGGTTTCGTATATGATGATGTACGACACACTAGGGTGGCCACCGTGGTTGGCCCATTTGTTGGCCTTTTATCCTGATTCCTTAATGCCCAAAATACCAAAGTAATTATTGTGGGCTTTATGTTTAATTTGGGCTAGAATGGCCGCACCAATGAAAAAAAGTTGGAGGAGCCCCGATTATTCATCTTTTCATAGATCTTAGCTTTTACAATTTCCAATGTTTAATATTTGTGCAAAACATTTCTTTCATCGAATCTAACCTAAACCCTACCCAACCTCCCTCCTGCCACCGCCACCTCCCCCCTCCATATTGCCACTACCACCTCCCTCCCGTGTGCCATGCTGCCACCTCCTGTGGTTGCTGCCCACTACCCCACTCGAGATCACACGTCGCCACCTTGCCACATGGGCCGCGTCTCTGCCTACACGGGCCCGTGTCCGTGCGCCTGCTCTGAGCCTCCATGCACCGCCTCCTTTTACCCCGGGAGAAGAAGTTGTGGAGAAGAAGGCGCCCACTTGAATGCTCAATATTCATAATTTAATCTTTCATTTGTGCTTATAGTTTCAACATCTTATATTTGCAATTTCAACATTTATACATCAAATGTTGAACATGCTTAAATGAATTGTTGATCAATATATCAAATTAATTTTCTTTCTCAGCTAGTTAATTGGGTTAAATGTGCTTTACATATGGGTGACTTATTTATTTTCCATAAAATGGATAGAAAGCCTCGAACGAGCCGGGGATGGTCTGAATTTGTCCTACACTACACACAAAGTTTGACTAGGCATATACAGTAAAAAATAATTATGGACAATCAATAAGCATCGTTATATATATTTCAATGTTTCAAGTCTGTCCGGGAACGTCTTTCATCGGACGCGTTGTATCACCTAGTGCATATATTGACACGGACCTGACCCGTCCGTGGTCCAGCCCAGGAGACAACGCGACGCGCCGACGCGTAGCTTGCGAGCAGTTTCTGTTGTGGGCTGTTGCGCAGTGCTGCTTGCAGGCTTGGTCGGTGCGGCCGTGCGGGTGAGGCGCCAGCGGGAGAGCGAGGCAGTCAGCTGTTCAGATTCTGGAAGTACTTTTTACCTTCTATTCATCCATCTCACAGAACACGTATCTCTAAAAATTCCATTTTTTGCCTTTCCTATTCATCTCCCTCACATAACACGCATCCCAGAAAAAAAGTACTTTTCCCCACTTCATCTGAACACACGTTTGAACCAAACGTCGTGAGAGTCCTGGACTGTTACATGCGTCGCTTATAGATGTACAAATGGACGGCCCGGCCCGGGCCCGGGGTGGCCCGGTAAAAACCGGGCCGGGCCAGGCCCGACCCTACCTCCCGCCGGGCTAGGCCGGGCTGGCCTGCGTGCTGAGGTGACGGCCCAAGCCCGGGCCTGCGGGTCGTTTTTGGGCCGGGCCAGCCCGAAAAGCCCGACCACAAATAAAGGGCCGGGCTGGCCCATAGCCCGCGAATAGAAAAAAACCTAAGTTTCAATGTTCAACATTCTAAATTTATAGTTTCAACATTTATTAATTTCTATCTCAACATCTTATATGTGTAGTTTCAACATTTTGAGTCTCAATTGTTGAACATGTTCAAATCTAATGTTGAGATATTTCATTCATGTTGTTGAGTTAGCACAATTAAAATGTTGAAGATGGATAGGAGCCCTAGATGGAGGAGGCACCGGGCCCTGACCGGCCTGTTCTCTTTCCAGCGGGCCGGGCCGGGCCGGCCTGCAGGTCGAGGTGACGGCCCAGGCCCGGTACCAGGTAACGGGCCGGGCCAGCCCGGGCCCACAAAAGACCAGGCCGGGCAGGGCTTGGGCCGGGCCAAAAATCCGGGCTTCTGGGCGGGCCACCGGGCTGCGGGCTTTTTTTACATCTATAGCGTCGATGGACACGATTCCATAGCCAATAACTCGTTCACGACGTTGGTCTCCACGGCTGCCGTGACCATGGCGTTCGATGCTATTCATTGGATGGATTATACTTATACCCAGTCGAGATATTTTTATGGTATTTTCTAAAAGGAAAAAGTCTATTTTTGACCATTCAACTTTTGCCTCGGTTTGATTTTAGCCATCGAACTCCAAAACTGGGTAACTTTAACCATCTGACTCTTTAAACCGTTCACAATCGGCCATCGGGCTGTTTTGGTGGCCGGTTTCGCTGACTTGACGCCACGTGGTGGTGGGACCCACTTGTCAGCTTTTTTATTTATTCTCTCTCCTCTCTCTCCCTTTCTTCCCTCTCTTCTCCTCTCTTTCCCAGGTGGCCGCCGCCGCCGCCCCTCTCTCCTCGGAGATGGAAGCTGCTCTGGGTCCGACGTGCCGTGTGCGTCCCAACAGGGCAGCAATGCTCAGGGTGTTGACGGCATGTGGGGCGCTTGGGCGCTGAGCAGGGGAGATGGGTGCACGCCATGGTCGTTGGTCGTTGCCGCCCGACGATTATGACGCCGGCCAAATTCACCTTTATCCCTCTACGATTCCCAAATTCTTTGTAGCAGAAGCTTGCTTGCCTCCCCATCGACTCCAACATAATCCCCGCCGCCGGTGGGCTTGGGAATCGAGATTTCCGAGGCCGTTCGTGTCGTTCGCCGCCGTGGGACAAAGATGGTGGCCGGCTCGTCTCCTCGCGAGATGGTGGCCAACATTTGTGTGGAGGCGACATTCCGATGGGGTGCGCCTCCTCCTCTACAACGGCATGAAGGCTAGGGCCCGCTCCGCCCGCCCTTGTCCGACGACGGCAAAGCTCGTGCTCGCCCGACTGGCCATGTCCGAGGTGGAGCTCGAGCTCGCCCACCCGGCAGCGCTAGCCCGAGGCAGAGCTCTAGCTCGCCAGGGCGGCTGCGCTGGCCTGGCGCGAAGCTCCAGCTCGCCAGGCTCTGCCCTGAGCTCACCTTGCTTGAGCGCCTGGGAAAGAGAGGGCGAGAGGAGGAAGAAAGGGAGAGAGTTGAGAGAACAGATAAAAATAAGCTGATAGGCGGGTCTCACCACCATGTGGCATCCACGTCAGCGAAACCGGGGCCACCAAAACCACCCAATGGCCAATTGTGAACGGTTTAGAGAGTTGGATGGTCAAAGATTCCTGGTTTTGGAGTTCGATGGCCAATACCAAACTAAGACAAAAGTTGGATGGTCAAAAATAGATTTTTTCCTTTCTGAAAATGATGTTTTTAAGTGCCGTGGAAATTTCACTGGCGGAGGTCTTTGTGGTAATCGTGAGAGGATCCATTGCTCACGGAAGAGTGTCAAATTATATTCTTTTCTTTTTATTTGTACATAAAAGCGGGAGGATATTTGCAAGTCAACGGTTGGTTTTAATTTGTGTCTTATTAGGTTAGAGCAAATGCCCGAGATTTCTGCTGATATTGTGTCGCTCGTTCTTATCTTTGTGCTTTGGGGTAAGGTGAAGATAAGATTTTAGTCGTTCTAGGAAAAGACTGGTTAGTTTCGCCGGTAGATGCTGGGTTTTTGAACTTCACTATTAGAGTTTAGCCTCACCATCATCAACGGACTAATGAAACATTGACACGATCGAAGAGCGACGTGCTGACGTACACTGCCAATATATGGAACCAAAATACTAGTTACAGTCTTCCGGGAGCGTTGAGTGCAACATGCCGAGACCATTCCACGGCCTGGTCTCGATTTCAATTTTCACCGCGCGTGCTCCCATGATCCCATCCCATTTCATGGCCTGGTCTCGATTGAAGAAAGAGAAAAAAATCAGACCACATGGAGCACGCGTGCACGGCGCTCCCCGAGCGCAACTGAGCAAGTACGTACGTACTCATCCTATCCTAGGCAAGGCGCGAGTCAGCGCTCGCCGCTCGGCGTCGAACACATAAAACAAACCATTCGACGGTTCGTGCAGTGCTCGCCTGCTCCGGTTGTCGCCGCCGCGCGCGCGAGCTGCTTCTGCCGCTTGATCCAGTGATCCTCCGGTCCAACCATGGCGTTTGGGCTCGGTTTCTTCAAGGCCGTGGCGCTGATCCTGGGGCCAGTAGCGCTCGCCGTCGCGCTGTACAACCCCGGGGACTTCTCGCCGGCGCCAATGCCGCCGGAGTACTCGTACGGGCCAGTCGTCTCCGCGCCGCGGCACGAGGCGCGCGTGCTCGAGCACATCGAGCGAGTGGGCGAGGGCAAGCTACCTGGGCCGGAGAACCTCGCCTACGACGCCGCCGGTGGGTGGCTCTACACCGGGTGCGACGACGGGTGGGTCCGGAGGGTGACCATCCCCGGCGGTGACGTCGAGGATTGGTGCACACCGGCGGCCGCCCTCTCGGCGTCGTGCTCGCCTCCGACGGCGGCCTCATCGTGGCCGACGCGGACATCGTGAGTTATATTACCTACTGTTCACTGTTCTTCACTTGACTCTGCTAGCTTCTCGTGCACTGCTACTGTAGTATTTCTCATTCTCCGTGAACTGAAAGTAATAAGGAATAAGGATCTTGAGTTATTGACAGGGGCTACTCAAGGTGAGCAGGGAGAGGAAGGTGGAGGCGCTGACGGACGCGGCGGAGGGTGTCAAGTTCGCGATGACCGACGGCGTGGACGTCGCCGCCGATGGCACCATCTACTTCACGGACGCGTCGTACAAGTACAACCTCGCCAACCACATGACGGACATCCTCGAGGCGCGGCCCCACGGGCGGCTCTTGAGCTTCGACCCGGCCACGGGGCGGACGGCCGTGCTCGGGCGCGACCTCTATTTCGCCAACGGCGTCGCGGTCTCGCCGGACCAGAGCTCCCTCATCTACTGCGAGACACCGATGTGAGTGCTCGACTGAGCGAGGGTGTGTTTAGGCTGGGGAAAGATTCCCCGAAAATACACTGTTCGCCAAAAAAACACTGTAGATGAATAATGATATGTGTGTAGAAGAGGTGGGATGAATAGGGAAAAGTTGGAAGAATAGTGGATTTTTGAGGAATCTTTGGGAAACTAAACGGGGCCTGAATACTGATCACAGTTGCCTCGCATGTGACCTGACATGCCCTTCACGTTCTACTGCAGGAGGAGATGCTCGAGGTACCACATCACCGGCGACAAGAAAGGCACGGTGGAGAAGCTCATCGACAACCTGCTGGGATTTCCTGACAACATCCGGTACGATGGAGAAGGCCGGTACTGGATTGCCTTGTCTGCGGTAAATAAATCGCATCTTCTTCTGTGTCATCATCAGGAAAAAAGGAACTTGTTGCATCTGGTAAAAAAAAATTTGCGAGGAGCATGAGCACTAACCGTTTGAAATCTGCAGGGGAGAACTCTTCAGTGGGACTTGCTGATGAAGTACCCGTTCGTCCGGAAGCTGGTGTACCTTGTCGACAAGTTCGTGGCGGTTCCTCACGGGCTGAAAAACGCGGGGGCGATAAGCGTGACGCTGGAGGGAGAGCCAATGTCCATGTACACGGACCCGGGGCTCGCCCTCGCCACAGGCTGGCTCAAGGTTGGCAAGCATCTGTACTACGGCTCACTAACAGAGACATACCTCAGCAGGATAGACCTCACCAAATCTTCAGCTGAACTTCACGAATAATGATCCTAGCTTCTTGGGCAAATTATTTGCTCTGATAGCAGTACTGGTCTAATTACCGCTCCAATGTATGTTTCGCAAAAAAAAAAAAAGAGCCGCTAGTATAGAATCTGGATTGTATATGTGTATCATTATGAACTTGGAAGGTAGCAGCTCGAGCAGTTGTATTTCACCACTTGATTTTTTGTCTCAGCAAATAAGTTATGAGCTCCATTAGCAGCGTAAGAATTAAAATACGGGAAAACTTGGTAAAGATTATGCATACGTACTGCGAATATCAAGGGAACCAATACATATCAAGGGACTTCGATTATTCCAAGCCAATGCATAAAATTGTTTAAGCTTACAATGGTCAACCAAATATAATAATGAAATTTTTGATAAAACTCATCATGGAAATGATAGATGATATCAATAAAATAAAATCAAATTCGTTTCAAGTAACTGGTCTTCAGGTTGGTAGGGCCATATAAGGTCATTCTACTAGCTGATTTCTTGGAATTTTTGTGGAAAGGTATTTAAAATGTTTGATCCAAGTGTATAACACGACACTTGAAGTCATATGACTGTTACATGATTGTTGCCCTAAGAAATAATGTGGTCAATGATGAATGTTTTTGATGTAGCTTGATTTACTAAAAGTTATGACTTGGTAAGATCTTATTCTACATGGTCAATCTTAGTGCACAATTTCATTGCATAAATGTGCTTGATGAGTGTGGGACGAAACTCATCTTTCATCTGCTCCCCCTGTTAATTACCTTGCCAAGTCAGTAATTTTGCTTATGTTTAATTGAATTTATTGTCATAATCTCATGAAATCCCCCAATAAAACTGGCCTAAATATAAAAAGTTTAAGGTTGATTGAGGCGTCACCCAATCGACCAAAACTCAATCTACTATTATCCCCATTGCTTCCCTTTCGCATTACATTTTTTCAGCAGTAACCGCTACTCTTCTATTGTCTGTACAATATATGGAAGCTCTCTAGCTGACGTATTGGGGCAAATACATTGCTATTATCTAGTAGACGATTCAATACATTATTACTCAAGTTTAAGATGATTTATAATAGGTAACCTTTGTAATGGTCCATCTTTTAAAATTGTCTCCTAAATAAAGAAAAACACGGTTTTAAGAGACAAAATAAACCTTTATCTATGTAGTCTCTAATGCTTTTTCTTGTTTTTGTTTAGGCGTGAGGCCAAGCACACACACAAGACAGAGAGAGAGAGGGAGAGAGGTAGGGGATGCCGATTACCCTAAGAAGATGAAAAAGGAAAACACTAGAAGTTTCATGGCAGCAACTACTTATAACTGTGAAGCGGTCTTATAAAGTTTAGACTATTAGATAGTAGTTGTTTCCTTTCTATCACACCTCCTGTCTCATCGACATTATAAAAAACTATGATGGTAGGCGCACTGACGCCGCGCCCGTAAAATGTGTCTTTACCAAATAATATTCTGATAATGTATGTGTTTTTAGCTTCAATACTTAATTGTTTATGAGAATAGATAATCATATATTATATTAGCAATATAAAAAAAATACTCTTATAGTTCTTCTAAAATAATATATTACAAACACAAAAGTAAATAGAAAAAATAAAAACTGCAACAACAACACATCTTCGAAGTACAAATACACGATCAGACTATGTGCAAGTGTATTTTATCATAACGTTCACGCTCAACATCTTATTTTGATGCGCAGTTACACTAACTCTATCTCAAAATAGTGTAAAAGGCTAATCATACAAAATATAAACATTTATTCACAATCCTTATTGAACTCCACTAATAAATATAGTCATTAAGTCCATAGTTAAGCACGCTGGGTCGCCCTGACATGCACTTTTTTTTTACAGTGTGAGGTGAGATAAAACTATAAAAGAAAGAGGTGAAGTAAGAGAGTGTCAATTCCCTTGGGACTTAAAAGAAACACAATCACATCTTATATTTGGAGACTAATTAAGAGTATTAAATATAGACCAATGACATAATAAATTCTATGAGCCCTAATTTTTTCTCGGGAGACGATTATATAAAGCCTAATTATGCCATGATTACCTCATCTGATGTTGTACTGAGCATATGCTAATCGTGGGTTAATTAAACTTAATAGATTCATCTCCTGAAAAAGTGTAGGGCCTAAGGAATTAGTTGCATAATTAAATTATTTAATCCTCGTAAATAGCATTGAAACATTTGATTTGGAAAGGTATATTTTAAGCCATGAGAACCAACAATTCAATAGAAGGGCAACCTAGACCGTTGACTTCTTGATTTTTTCATGACACACGGTTAATACGAAAAGCCCTATCCACATAAAGGCTGCAAGGGATATAGTGTATTTCTCTAACACAGAGCAGAGGCTCTATCTTTTTTTATTATGGTTAATTTCACGCAGTCACGCGACAGGCGAAGAACAAAGAGATTTTCGTAAGCTATTAAATTACTTTACGGTAAAAAATATAATTAGTATAGATAAAAAAAAGAAAAGGAGGAAAACAAAAAAAGTAAAAATAATAAAGAAGAAGAAAACTCACGGAAGGAACCGCTGAGAGCTCAGCGATTCCTTCCGTGGTATAGATAGGACTATTATATTTAATCCTCGTAAATAGCATTGAAATATTTGATTTGGAAAGGTATATTTTAAGCTCCTAAGAACCAACAACTCAATAGAAGGGCAACCTAGACCGTTGACTTCTTGATTTTGTCATGACGCACGGTTAATGCGAAAGCCCTATCGACATCAAGGCTGCAAGGGACATAGTGTATTTCTCTAACACAGAGCAGAGACTCTTTTTATTATGGTTAATTTCACGCATCATCACGCGACAGGTAAAGAACAAAGAGATTTTCATAAGCTACCAAATTACTTTACAGAAAAAAATATAATTGGTATAGATAAAAACAAAAAAGAAAAGGAGGAAAACAAAAAAAGAAAAAGTGAAAAGTAAAAAAAGAAAAAGAAGAAGAAGAAGAAAACTCACGGAAGGAACCGATGAGAGCTTAGTGATTCCTTCCGTGGTATAGATAGGACTATGCTACATGGTGTTGCATGTAACGACCTATGAAAAACGTTCTGAACAATGGAAACATAGGGTAATCTGATTTTTTTTAACGTAATGGCAGAAGTGTTTAAGGTACAATAGGTTAATCTGATTAGCCTGGTAGATATCTCATAAACGACTTTTCTTTGATCTTCCGGCGAATCTACTTGTATATCCGGAACTTGTGGTTCGTATCGTGCAGCAGCACTTGCAACGTGTGCGGCTTTCTGTGGGTTGCACGCGACGAGCTCGTTGGACGTCGATCCATACGTCAACAGTTAGTCGACGGCTTGATCATAGTGCGAAGCCCCAGATTTGTATGAATTTATATTTTGCACTTGATACTGCTTCCTACTTACTCGCGAAGTAAGTATTCCTGTAGATAACCTATCCTCGCGAAGTTGTTACATCGAGGGCTCCGTTTGAATTTAAAGCCCAGTTAAAGTTTAGCATCTAAAATTTAGTTGGTGAACTATTTAGATTCCGAACTAAAACGTTATCTAGTATCTTACCTACTAAGTAACACCTAACTAAGCATACAAACTTCTGGGATCAAACAGAGCTAGAAAGCGGTGCGTTTTGGGTCCTGTGAAAGATGATTCATTAGTTTCTCCGTCACATGCTTTTCGTACTTCTCTAGTGGCTCAGAGCAGCAGTGCTCTCCTCCTATTGGCGCAAAGCTCGTTACGCAATATAATGCCCCCAACTGACGTACTGACCTATCCTGTGGACGGACCTAACCTCTTGCCAAACTGAAAACTTAGGACGTGTTTAGATTCACCAACTCTCTCTAGAAAATACTATTCATCTAACTTCTCCTTATTCATCCCACATCTCTCATTCACAGAACATTATTCATCTATAGTTTTTTTTATGACTACATTATTTTTTCGAAAATCTTTTCCAATCTAAACACCCCTTGTCGAAGTCGCCATGACACCATTGGAGTATCACGACCTGGTTAACATCCGTTCATTTCAGTAAAATATTTTGTCTTCATGAGACCATGACCCATTATTCAAAACAACATTGCAAAGTCTTCTCGCTGATGTCTTTGCCTAGGTTATTACTTGGACGGTTCACTGCCCAACTGTTTCTGAGCAAGAGAACTGTGGTCGCACATGTGCCGTATCGCGTTTGCATATGCAACGACACCTCTGCCAAATATATCGCCACTTTCTTTTCCACATTTTTTTAAATAAATTTAAAAAAAACATTTTTTTGATTGTAATCAGAACGAAGATACTCATAAAGATAGAGGAAGGGTCTCCTCCTCAATTGATTGAAAAATTACTTATCTCTCAATCACCTATCTTAACCATTAGATCTTAGATAAAGAGTCCAGATTTATTCTTTCTCTCTCCTTCCATCTTCTACCTCTCTTCTTCTCCAACTGGTGTTTTCTCCCGACGCAACCTCCCTCACGCCGCCGCCGCCGCCCAGCCCCTCGCCCACCCTCCGGCGTGGGCGGGCTAGGGTCCCGTCGGAGCTCCGCGTCGGCCAATGCTGCTGTCGCCCCCGCTCCGACCTGGCTCAACCGCCGGCCGGCGGTGCCCTCGCCGCCGTGCCTCGCCACCCCCGCGCCCGTCTCCTCCGCCGGGCCGGCCTGCCGTCGCCGGAGCTTCCTCTAAGGCCCGGCGGTGAGCAGCCACCCCCGGCAACCCCAAAACCCTAACCTCGAAGCCCTAACCTCACCGGAGCTCGCCGGAATCTCGCCGGAGGTGGAGAAGGTTAGTTTTTTGGATGATTGATGAATTTGCAAGATTTCAATCGATTGAGAAGGAGTAAAATAACAATGAAAACAAACATCGTACTCATCGTTTTTTTCACGTCATCCGTGGAAAGGGACCACAGAAAGCACCACATGTCAGGGACCACAGAAAGCACCACATGTCGTACACGTGCACTCGATCGTGTCCACGCTCGCCAAGAGCGAGCCCTCCGATCCCAAACCAAGACGTGGGCATTCCGTATCATCATCTCCCATATCCGACACACACAGACATCTACTCGGACGCCTCCTGGTGGCGTTGCCAGCCGTGTGCTGCGCGGCTCCGGCGCTTGTTGTTGTCTCGACGGCCCACGCCATGGCGTCGTGGCACGGTTTTCTCAAGGCCGTGGCGCTGATCCTGGCGCCAGTAGCGCTCGCCGTCGCGCTGTACAACCCCGGGGACTTCTCGCCGGTGCCGATGCCGCCGGAGTACTCGTATGGTCCCGACGTGTCCGCGCCGCGGCACGACGTCCGCGCGCTGGAGCGAACCGAGCGCGTGGGCGAGGGGCGACTCCCGGGCCCCGAGGACCTCGCGTACGACCACGCCGGCGGGTGGCTCTACACGGGGTGCTCCGATGGGTGGGTCCGGAGGGTGACCGTGCCTGGCGGGGACGTCGTCGAGGACTGGGCCCACACCGGAGGACGCCCGCTCGGCCTCGTGCTCGCCGCCGACGGCGGCCTCATCGTTGCCAACGCGCTCATCGTGAGTTCTCACTACTCGACTGTTCTGCTAGACTCTGCTCGTCTTGCACACTTGCACTCTGTTGGTTGTTGGGTATTTATCTTGACTGATCGGTGAACTGAAGCAGAATTATCTTGACACTTGGCAGGGGCTGCAGAGGGTGAGCCCGGAAAGGGAGGTGGAGCTGCTTACCGACGCGGCGGAGGGCGTAAAGTTCGCGCTGACCAACGGCGTGGACGTCGCCGCCGACAGCACCATCTACTTCACGGACGCGTCGTACAAGTACAACCTCGCCAACCACATGACGGATATCCTCGAGGCGCGGCCCCACGGGCGGCTCATGAGCTTCGACCGGGCCACGGGGAGCACGGCCGTGCTCGTCCGCGACCTCTACTACGCCAACGGCGTCGCGGTCTCGCCGGACCAGAGCACCCTCATCTACTGCGAGACACCGATGTGAGTGCCTGACTGATCAGTGATCACAGTCTATTCGAAGCTGCCGTCCATTGGATGATAACCGCCAATTAAACGCGTGCCGCTGCGTAGGAGGAGGTGCTCGAGGTACCACATCACCGGCGACAAGAAAGGCACGGTGGAGAAGCTCATCGACAACCTGCCGGGATTTCCTGACAACATCCGGTACGATGGAGAAGGCCGGTACTGGATTGCCTTGTCTGCGGTAAATAAATCGCATCTTCTTCTGTGTCATCATCAGGAAAAAAGGAACTTGTTGCATCTGGTAAAAAAAAATTTGCGAGGAGCATGAGCACTAACCGTTTGAAATCTGCAGGGGAGAACTCTTCAGTGGGACTTGCTGATGAAGTACCCGTTCGTCCGGAAGCTGGTGTACCTTGTCGACAAGTTCGTGGCGGTTCCTCACGGGCTGAAAAACGCGGGGGCGATAAGCGTGACGCTGGAGGGAGAGCCAATGTCCATGTACACGGACCCGGGGCTCGCCCTCGCCACAGGCTGGCTCAAGGTTGGCAAGCATCTGTACTACGGCTCACTAACAGAGACATACCTCAGCAGGATAGACCTCACCAAATCTTCAGCTGAACTTCACGAATAATGATCCTAGCTTCTTGGGCAAATTATTTGCTCTGATAGCAGTACTGGTCTAATTACCGCTCCAATGTATGTTTCGCAAAAAAAAAAAAAGAGCCGCTAGTATAGAATCTGGATTGTATATGTGTATCATTATGAACTTGGAAGGTAGCAGCTCGAGCAGTTGTATTTCACCACTTGATTTTTTGTCTCAGCAAATAAGTTATGAGCTCCATTAGCAGCGTAAGAATTAAAATACGGGAAAACTTGGTAAAGATTATGCATACGTACTGCGAATATCAAGGGAACCAATACATATCAAGGGACTTCGATTATTCCAAGCCAATGCATAAAATTGTTTAAGCTTACAATGGTCAACCAAATATAATAATGAAATTTTTGATAAAACTCATCATGGAAATGATAGATGATATCAATAAAATAAAATCAAATTCGTTTCAAGTAACTGGTCTTCAGGTTGGTAGGGCCATATAAGGTCATTCTACTAGCTGATTTCTTGGAATTTTTGTGGAAAGGTATTTAAAATGTTTGATCCAAGTGTATAACACGACACTTGAAGTCATATGACTGTTACATGATTGTTGCCCTAAGAAATAATGTGGTCAATGATGAATGTTTTTGATGTAGCTTGATTTACTAAAAGTTATGACTTGGTAAGATCTTATTCTACATGGTCAATCTTAGTGCACAATTTCATTGCATAAATGTGCTTGATGAGTGTGGGACGAAACTCATCTTTCATCTGCTCCCCCTGTTAATTACCTTGCCAAGTCAGTAATTTTGCTTATGTTTAATTGAATTTATTGTCATAATCTCATGAAATCCCCCAATAAAACTGGCCTAAATATAAAAAGTTTAAGGTTGATTGAGGCGTCACCCAATCGACCAAAACTCAATCTACTATTATCCCCATTGCTTCCCTTTCGCATTACATTTTTTCAGCAGTAACCGCTACTCTTCTATTGTCTGTACAATATATGGAAGCTCTCTAGCTGACGTATTGGGGCAAATACATTGCTATTATCTAGTAGACGATTCAATACATTATTACTCAAGTTTAAGATGATTTATAATAGGTAACCTTTGTAATGGTCCATCTTTTAAAATTGTCTCCTAAATAAAGAAAAACACGGTTTTAAGAGACAAAATAAACCTTTATCTATGTAGTCTCTAATGCTTTTTCTTGTTTTTGTTTAGGCGTGAGGCCAAGCACACACACAAGACAGAGAGAGAGAGGGAGAGAGGTAGGGGATGCCGATTACCCTAAGAAGATGAAAAAGGAAAACACTAGAAGTTTCATGGCAGCAACTACTTATAACTGTGAAGCGGTCTTATAAAGTTTAGACTATTAGATAGTAGTTGTTTCCTTTCTATCACACCTCCTGTCTCATCGACATTATAAAAAACTATGATGGTAGGCGCACTGACGCCGCGCCCGTAAAATGTGTCTTTACCAAATAATATTCTGATAATGTATGTGTTTTTAGCTTCAATACTTAATTGTTTATGAGAATAGATAATCATATATTATATTAGCAATATAAAAAAAATACTCTTATAGTTCTTCTAAAATAATATATTACAAACACAAAAGTAAATAGAAAAAATAAAAACTGCAACAACAACACATCTTCGAAGTACAAATACACGATCAGACTATGTGCAAGTGTATTTTATCATAACGTTCACGCTCAACATCTTATTTTGATGCGCAGTTACACTAACTCTATCTCAAAATAGTGTAAAAGGCTAATCATACAAAATATAAACATTTATTCACAATCCTTATTGAACTCCACTAATAAATATAGTCATTAAGTCCATAGTTAAGCACGCTGGGTCGCCCTGACATGCACTTTTTTTTTACAGTGTGAGGTGAGATAAAACTATAAAAGAAAGAGGTGAAGTAAGAGAGTGTCAATTCCCTTGGGACTTAAAAGAAACACAATCACATCTTATATTTGGAGACTAATTAAGAGTATTAAATATAGACCAATGACATAATAAATTCTATGAGCCCTAATTTTTTCTCGGGAGACGATTATATAAAGCCTAATTATGCCATGATTACCTCATCTGATGTTGTACTGAGCATATGCTAATCGTGGGTTAATTAAACTTAATAGATTCATCTCCTGAAAAAGTGTAGGGCCTAAGGAATTAGTTGCATAATTAAATTATTTAATCCTCGTAAATAGCATTGAAACATTTGATTTGGAAAGGTATATTTTAAGCCATGAGAACCAACAATTCAATAGAAGGGCAACCTAGACTGATCAGTGATCACAGTCTATTCGAAGCTGCCGTCCATTGGATGATAACCGCCAATTAAACGCGTGCCGCTGCGTAGGAGGAGGTGCTCGAGGTACCACATCACCGGCGACAAGAAAGGCACGGTGGAGAAGCTCATCGACAACCTGCCGGGATTTCCTGACAACATCCGGTACGATGGAGAAGGCCGGTACTGGATTGCCTTGTCTGCGGTAAATAAATCGCATCTTCTTCTGTGTCATCATCAGGAAAAAAGCAACTTGTTGCATCTGGTAAAAAAAAATTTGCGAGGAGCATGAGCACTAACCGTTTGAAATCTGCAGGGGAGAACTCTTCAGTGGGACTTGCTGATGAAGTACCCGTTCGTCCGGAAGCTGGTGTACCTTGTCGACAAGTTCGTGGCGGTTCCCCAGGGGCTGAAGAACTCGGGGGCGATGAGCGTGACGCTGGAGGGAGAGCCCGTGTCCATGTACACGGACCCGGGGCTCGCCCTCACCACCGGCTGGCTCAAGATTGGCAAGCATCTGTACTACGGCTCACTAACGGAGACATACCTCAGCAGGATAGACCTCACCAAATCTTCAGCTGAACTCCACGAATAATGACCCACGGATGATGATCCTAGCTTCTTGGGCAAATTATTTGCTCTGATAGCAGTACTAGTCTAATTACCACTCTAATGTGTTACCAAATGAGCTGGTAGTATATATAGAATCTAGAGTGTATGTATCATTAGGTAATCCTGCTGCATTTATTATGAACTTGGAAGGTAGCAGCTCGAGCAGTTGTATTTCACCACTTGATTTTTTTCGTCTCAGCAAATAAGTTATAAGCACAATTAGCAGTGCAAGAATTAAACATACGGGAACTTGGTAAAGACCAATATTCCAACTGTTCCAAAATGTAGTTCCTTTGACTTTTTTAGGCCCAAGTTTGTCTACTTATCTTATTCATTTTTTTTTGGCCAAATTTCATATTGATCACTCGTCTTATTTAAAAAAAGTTTATGCCTTACTTTAGTAATCAAAGAATTTCAAAATAACCTAAATTTGACTATGTTTGCACAAATTTTTTAATAAGACAAGCGATCAAACTTGGTGCCAGAAAAGTCACATTTTGGAACAAAAGGAGTACATATCAAGGGATTTCGTTTATTTCAAGCCAATGCATAAAATTTTTTAAGCTTACAAGGGCCATATAAGGTCATTTTAATTGCTGATTGCGTGGGTTATTTTTGTTGAAGGTACTAAATAGTGGTGGTTTAGCGGTGGCGTTGCGCGTACTGTTTAGTACCTTGGTTGCACGTTGCCTCTATTGCGGATGCTACCAACGCTATTTAGTACCTTGGTTGCACGCCACGAGGTCATGTAAAAGGTGTTGGACGTTCTGATTTCCTGAAGTCGACGCGTTGATCTTAGAGCGAAGCCCGAGATTGGTATGAATTTATATTTTGCACCTCATGTTGCTTCCTACTGATTCATGTAAATAATCTATCCTCGAGGAGTTGTTTCATCTAGGACTCCGTTTGAATTTCACATGCTTCTCGTACTTCTCTATCAGAGCAGCAGTGCTCTCCTCCTATTGGCGCAAAGGTCGTTACGCACAATGTGATAATAGAATGCTCTCATCAAACAGTGACGTACTGACCTATCCTGCGGTCTGCGGATGGATCCAACGCCCTCGCCAAACAAGAAACTGCATATAGGTCGAAGTCGCCATGACGACATTGGAGGAGTATCACGACCTGGTTACCGCCTCTTCACCATCAGTTATCACTAAAATATTTGGTCTTCCACGAGACCATGACCCATTCAAAACAATATTGCAAGTCTTCTCGCTGATGTCTTTGCCTAGGTTATTATTACGTGCTCGGTGCACTTGCCTACCGTTTCTGAGGAAGGAGAACTGTGGTCCCACGTGTCGCGTTCGCATGCAACAACACCTCAGCCAAATATCGCCACCTTTTTCCCCCTTTTTTTTAAAAAAAACAATTAAAAACACACCATTTTTCGATTGTAACAATGTAGCAACATGGTACTCATCGTTTATTCACGTCATCCGTGGCAAGGGACCACAGCGAGCAACACATGTCGTACACGTGCGCTCGATCGTGTGATGTGTCCACGCTCGCCAAGAGCGAGCGCTCCGATCCCAAACTAAGACGTGGGGCATTCCGTATCATCATCCCTTATCCGACACACACAGTCACACAGACATCGCTCGGGCGCCTGGTGGCGTTGCCTAGTGCTGCGTGGTGCCGGCGCTTGTTGTTGTCTCGACGGCCCACGCCATGGCGCCGTGCCTTCGTTTCCTCAAGGCCATGGCGCTGATCCTGACGCCAGTAGCGCTCGCCGTCGCGCTGTACAACTCCGACGACTTCTCCCCGGCGCCGATGCCGTCGGAGTACTCGTACGGGCCCGACGTGTCCGCGCCGCGGCACGACGCCCGCGCGCTGGAGCGCACCGAGCGCGTGGGCGAGGGGCGGCTCCCGGGCCCCGAGGACCTCGCGTACGACCGCGCCGGCGGGTGGCTGTACACCGGGTGCTCTGACGGGTGGGTTCGGAGGGTGACCGTGCCTGGCGGGGACGTCGAGGACTGGGCCCAGACCGGTGGACGCCCCCTCGGCCTCGTGCTCGCCGCCGATGGCGCCCTCATCGTTGCCAACGCGGACATCGTGAGTTCACCACTCGACGACTGTTCCTCAAGAGGCTAAGACTCTGCTTGTGTTGCACACTTCAACACTCTGTTCTGTTGTCTGTTGCATACTTGTATGTACTCATCCAGTCATCCGCGAACTGAAGTAGAATTATCTTGGCAGGGGCTGCAGAGGGTGACCCCGGAAAGGGAGGTGGAGCTGCTGACGGACGCGGCGGAGGGCGTCGAGTTTAAGCTGACCGACGGCGTGGACGTCGCCGCCGACGGCATCATCTACTTCACGGACGCGTCGTACAAGTACAAGCTCGGCAACCACATGACGGACGTCCTCGAGATGCGGCCTCACGGGCGGCTCATGAGCTTCGACCCGGCCACGGGGCGGACGGCCGTGCTCGTGCGCGACCTCTACTTCGCGAACGGCGTCACGGTCTCGCCGGACCAGAGCTCCCTCATCTACTGCGAGACACCGATGTGAGTGCCCGATCGACTGATCACACTATCTATTCCAATATAGCAAACCAGTGTGTGGCCTCATCGATTGGATGATTGGGGTGAACTGATGAACCACGCCAAACGTGTGCTGCTGCAGGAGGTGGTGCTCGAGATACCACATCACCGGCGACAAGAAAGACACGGTGGAGAAATTCATCGACAACCTGCCTGGTGTCCCAGACAACATCCGGTACGACGGGGAAGGCCTGTACTGGATTGCTTTGGCCGGGGTAACACCACAAATTCGCAATCCCATCTCATCTCCTCGTAAAAAAAAAAAAACTGCGTCGCCATCTGCTCGAGAACTTGCAAGCCGTTGATGATCAATCGTTTGAACATGCAGGGGAGGACTACTCGGTGGGACTTGCTGATGAAGTACCCGTTCATGCGGAAGTTGGTGTACCTTGTGGAGAAGTTCGTGGCGCTTCCTCACGGGTCCAAGAACTCGGGAGCGATCAGTGTGACGCTGGACGGGGAGCCGGTGTCCATGTACACCGACCCGGGGCTCTCCCTCACCACCGGTTGGCTCAAGGTCGGCGAGCATCTGTACTACGGGTCACTCAAGAAGACATACCTTGGCAGGATCGACCTCAGCAGCAAATCTTCAACCGAATTCGAGTGATCAACTTATGCCACCACCTTTGTAAACTAGTCCAGGCCAGCTAGCATTTTGTTCTCTTCTAGAACACATGGGTGCTCGAAAGGAAATCTGTGGCCCGATACAGTTGGCTCTGGCTCCTCTGTTAGTCTCTCCTATCTAGTGATAAAAAGGAGATACAGGCAGAGGTTTGTGTGTGTCCCATACCAATTTCACTTGTATTAGCTGCACCCTATTTCTCAAGAAAGCTAGTCCCGTTTTGTGTGGAACTCTTAGTTTTTCTTAGAGGAATAATGTTACTTCTTTACCCAACTTTTTGTAGAAGGGGAGCATAGGAACAGAATGAGGCCTCCATTCATGAGGTATAGATTTTTGTTTCTCTCATGGATACCAGATTCATTATACCCTATTTGATATATGCATGCCCTTGCAAGAATCAATTAATGTCAAATATGGTTAATAAGTAGGGACAAATTAAGGTCATTTTATCTCTTTTTAATCTGTCATAATATCTATAAAGTGACTTGTTTTTTTTGAAACGGAAGAAGTATCCTTATAAATTGCTTTGTTTTTTTTGTTACGGATACCATGCAAGTGTTAGCACGCTGGTGGACGGGGTGTCCGGCCCTGCGGCCCATCGTTTTAGTCCGGGTACCATCCCTTGACCCGATGGAGCCCGGAAACACAGGGAGGCGTCAGCTGAACCCTGAACCGACTCGGAGTCAAGTCGGCGGCAGCTGAACCCTGAACCGACTCGGAGTTAACTCATCATTGCGACATTATTATATTGCCTTCCGGTCTTAATAAGCATTATTACGCATATGGTTAATGATTCTCCCTTCCAAAACAAACAATCCGATTGTCGCAACAATTAATGTGTACTCCGTTCACCATGTCGTTTACGACAGCGGGGAGCACAGGAACGGCGGCGGCGCCGACGACGGCACCACCGGCTTCCTCGCACGTCCGGCAGGTGCTCCAGGAGCACCGCCCACGGGAGATGTTGGACAACTTGACCCTAATCATCGTGGACCAGACCTACACCGCCTTGCTCGAGATCCTCGGCCCCGACGCGCCGCCGCGCTCCGGCGACGGCGGGCACGTCCACGTCACCAGGCCCGTCGACCCCGGCGACCCCACCTCGCCGCTGCTCACCGTCAACGCCAGCGCCACGCACTGCCGCATCACCCTCGCCGACGACATGACCCAACACGGCGCCCCAGATTATTACAGCCACAGCGACGCCGCCATCTCGGCGACCAGGCGGTGGATGAACACGCAGCACCGCCTCCGCCGCGTCACCATCACCGCCTCGCCGGGCACGCTCCACCTTGCCCGGATCGACGGCGGCAGCGGCGGGCGAGGTGGTGATCACTGGACGTGCGCGGAGGACGTGCGGCCGGACGTGTCGAGCAGGGGATTGCTTGGGGTATTGGACGCGATCAAGGCGCGCGTGCTTGCGGCGCTCCGGCTGGAGGCGTCGCTGCTGAGGAAGGCGAGGGATAGCGGGTGCAACCGGAGCCCCGAGGCCCGGGAGATCAAGGGGGTGTTCTTGGCGCTGGTGAAGATGAGGGCGGCGGTGGACGTGGGCTTGTTTCTGCGCAGGCGGGAGCGCCCCCTCCGCATCCACGAGGAGATCGCCTGCCGGCCGGATATGGATGTCGACGACACGGAGATGCTGGCGAAGAGGTTGAGTGCGCTGCACGTTGGCCAGAAGCGCGGCCGCCCTGGCCAGGAGATTAGCTCCCGGCAGGGCGATGATGACGCAGAGGAGGTGCTGGCGAAGAGGTTCAGGACATTGAGTGTATGACACGTTGTCAGCACTCAGGAGAGACGGTTGATGCGGTCTTGCAGATGAGGCATGGAACCGCTTTGCGGAGATGGACGGTCCAAAACCCGCGTCGATCGGGCGATCGGGCTGATGCCCAACTCGGAAAGTCGGAATTGCAACAGAGGATCGGAGGAAAACGTTGCTAGGATGTTTTGATCGTAACGTCATCAGATTGTCCTGTCCGCAGCGTGCTAACTTATATTCTAACGTAACAAGTTGGTCAACATGGGAAATTGTTCTTGTGAACTACTGAACTGCACGACCGTCTGCCCTAACACTGTGCATTCAGCATTAGTCATTTGTGTTGTACATGGCAAAAATTGCATTGCTGGTGTGTTGAGGGGGCTGCTAGATTGAGATATTGTTTGTGCTATTGTCTGATTACTACTCCTGTTCTGAATGATTATTCTAATTTTCTTCGAGAAGAATCAAAACATTTGGTGCTGGTGTGTTGAGGGGGCTGCTAGATTGAGATATTGTTTGTGCTATTGTCTGATTACTACTCCTTCTAAATAATTCTTCTAAAACATTTGACCAAATATATAAAAATAGTATTAACATTCATAACACCGAAACTTTCAAATGCGATACAGTGCACCTACAATTTTGGACACCGAAACATCTTTAAAAAAAAACCAAAACTTTTTCATACAACAACCTTTGACGTCAGCAAGTTACGTGCTATCCTTTAGCAACACAAGCAGGTGCAAATAAGAATTTTAACAAGTTTCTCCGAATTTCAAAACCTATAAGTTTTATATACAATAATTTTTAAATTCAAAACTCTTTTCTAATTATCTTACACAATTTTTTTTACTTATACCAATTTATTCATCAAACTCTAAAACCCAATACTCCCATCTAAAATCATGACTAGCTAGCACAAAGATGGCACTGCAATGCCGTGTCACAAATTTTTAGTTTTTATGAGTTTTACCTTCATAGTTACCATTCTCCATATTAGCATTTTAAATGAAGTATTTTTTCAGTCTACAATAAAAGTTGCATTTTGGAGTTTTTGCTAGTAATTGATTTTTTGAACGAAGCTAGTAATTGATTTGATGCAATCAATTTAGGCCCGAAACAAATTTGAAAGCTTGACTCTTTTGCTCATGAGATATTTTGGTTCTTGCATTTCCACGGAAAAAGAAAACGAGTAATAGAAATATGGTAAAGTTGTGTGCGGTCGAAAAAGGAACCTGAAAGAAAGCATGACACACACAACTTGTAGGTAACTTCATTTACATTATTATTATCATCATCATTATTACTATACTCAGGTTATTAGTATTCTACCACCCGCTGTAAACATGTCACTATGTGAACGAGATGACCCACCCATCCATCGGCTCGCGCATGTCCCAATCGAGGGAATGGAAAGGGAGGGAGAGTGGGTGGCCCTGCTATAAAGCCTATAGAATAGTCCACAAAAAAGTGAATTGTTAGGTTTGATTCTCTAAGTAAAATAAATAGACAAAATAATGAAAGTTAAAAAATTAAAACAACAAAGCCTTTTCATGAGCGGTAACATTGATAAACTTGAAAAAAAATATTAATATGATTATCGAGATGGAAGAAAATTAGCGAAAAAGAAAAACAAACGTGTGTCATCTGCAAATTCTCTATAGTTGTCTATTAAGATAGGAAACTGAATAACAAAACAAAAAACAAAATCTATTGCCAACCTAAAACCATACGAGCAAAGCATTAATTCAAATTTCAAAGCAAAATGTCCGGAGTAAAGACAAAAACGACTTACAGATATAGTGATTAAAGAAGAAGAAATAATTAACATAATATTATAGAAATATTTTACAGGCTGAGAGTCGAGTTTTCCCAGGTAGAGTTTTCCCAGGTACGTTTGTTAGCACAGATTGTATGCACTGTGAATGACAAAACTGCATGCCCAATTGGTTGGAAGGGCATGTTCACTGGACGCGGGAGGCATCCAATCATGATCTTGGAGGTTGTAGCATTTCATGACTTTGGATATGACATGCATGCTTTGGCCTTCCAAGCAGATGCAACGATATCAATATACTGCAAAGTTTGTCAATTTTCTCAGCATATGTCCGAGGAGAGTCACCTCCTGTTCACTTCAATGTCAACGGACAAACATATGACATGGGTCGGGTACTACCTTGTAGATGGTATATACCCTGACTGGCCTGTATTTGTCAAGAGTGTTCTCCATGGACAGGAAGAAACAACATTTTTCTGTTGTGTAAGAGGTGCGTGCAAGGATATTGAGAGAGCTTTTGGAGTTCTTCAAGCTAGGTAGGGAGTAATCCATGGGACAGCTTATGAGTGGGACATGGAGCTTCTTTCTGATATTATGACCGCATATATTATCATGCACAACATGATTGTTGACGATGTGAAGTCTGAGGCCATCAATACCAACTTCGACAACATTGACAGACAAGTCAATCCATCAAATGGAAATTTAGCGTACCGAGAAGCATTCGTAGCAGCACATCATAAGTTGCGTGACCAAGCTCGCCATATCCAACTTCAAAAGGATCTCATCGAGCACAAATGGTTGCAATATGGTTCAGTCTAATTGTAATGTGAAGAAAACGTGGACTGCAAGGTTCTGCAGAATGTATTCCTGAATTACTTTGTAAACTGGAGATCTTGATCATAGCTTAGTTCACTAATGAAGCATATCTCTAATCATAGCTTTGATCATAGCTTAGTTCTGTAATGAAGCATCTCTTATTTTATTCTTTAACGAAGCATCCTGAGTTTGGTAACCATCCATTTAGTAATTTGGTAATATTGAGCTGCTAGCTGAATAAATGGTGTTTTGTTTCTAATTATGATATGAAAACTGAATTCAGAATTCAGTCACTAGTACCTTCTCGATCATCCTATGGAATTATTGTTTTAGTGATGTTTTCTTATTATGACACAACACTGTATCTGAATAAATTATAGAGAGCAGAATTGGATCATAACTGGAGCATTTTTTTTTGTCAGGATTATGTAGCTGCAGGTCACTGCTAGTCTTGTACCATGGCTGATTTCAATATTGATGCTTCAGTATAGCTGTGCAAAATGCCACTTGAAGTTAGAACTTTGAACTCACAAGATAATAGAAAAAAGTCCATATTACTCCCCTCAACTATAAACAAAGTCTACATAACCCCCTAAACTATGTTTGGTTCATTTTTACCCCCTAAATTATGTCGCTTGGTGTATTATACCCCCTAATACAATTTTTCTTTTTTATTTCTCCATGCACAAGTAGAATTTTAATTTCAAATTTTGTATGATTGTAGTGAACATCACAATGTATGTAAAAAAAATAAGGTTAATTGGATACACGTCATTGCAACTTTTGCATTTGTGGGACACGCCATTACTTCTCGCATAATAGACGGGAGACCATCGTAATTTTGTGGATATTTGAGATATGCCACTATATATGTATTTGATTCTATTGGGGCCACCTGCAGGTGTACGGGTACTTTTCATATTTTCGTATGGACCAAAATACCCTTCCCATATCTCCTCCATCTCGCTGACACGCGGGCCCCATGTGTCATCCCCTTCCTCTGTCCATGTGTCTGTGTATGGATGAATCTTCCAACGACTCCATGGCGACGGCTCCAGCACGGCGGGGTGCCGCGAGATGAGCACGTCCATGTGCACGGTGTACGAGAGGGAGGCGGTGCGTCGAAGCTCTGGTCAGAGATCTGGAGCCAGAAGTCGTAGAGCTCGGCGGCCTCGACGGTCCCCGTCTCCCCGACGAGATCCTTGCCTGAGCACTGGAGCAATCGCTCGTCGCGTTGTCCCCGTGGGAGTTGCGGCTCGAGCTCATGTCATTCGCGTTGTCCCATCCGGTCCAACCTAGCTAAGCAATCTCTTGTTCTCAAAAAAAAAAAGCTAAGCCATCTCTGCCGTGGTGGTTAGATGGATGCACGCAAGGCATGCTCTGGCTTGACGTGTAGCCTCGTCTGTACGCGACTTGGAGCTGCGGGCCCTTGTCGTCTCCATCGAGCCACGCAGGTCTGCACTGCTGCCGAGTCGTGCCGCCGCCGGCGGAGGAGACACACCGTCGAGCCGTGCTCGAGCTGCGCCTGGCCCGTGCGCCTCCAGATCCTTGCGCTGCCGCTTAGGTCCGCGTGCACGCCTCTGGGGTGGAGTCACTGCCATGTGGGAACGCGCCGTCACCGTCTCTCCGCGCTCAGCCGGTCCACCTGCGCCTGCTCTGGATCGGGTGAGGACTGAGGAGGAGGAAGAGGAAGGGGAGGAAGAAGATGACGCGTGGGGTCCACGCATCAGTGAGGTTGAGAGAGGAGTTTGCAGGAGGGCATTTTGGTCTATAAAAAATACATTGACCTGCAGGGGGGTCCAACGGCATCAAATACGTATATAATGACATATCTCAAACATCTGTAAAATTGTAATGACATCCCTCCTATTACGCAAGAAGTAATGGCGTGGCCCAAAAACACGAAAGTTGTAGTGGCGTGTATCCAATTAACCCAAAAAATATGTTATGATTTTTTCGTAATTAGATTTTGTATAATGTCGTGTCCTAAGGATTAATTAAATATTATATATCTTACCCCATGAAAATAATGATAAAAAATTATTTTATATTTTTCTATATGATGTCTACTATCATCTCCCAAAATTTGAACGTAATATGACACTTGTACATGGAAAAAATAAAAAAATGACAAATTGCATTAGGGGGTAAAATAAGCCAAATGACATAGTTTAGGGGGTAAAATAAACCAAAAAATAGTTTAGGAGGTTATGTGGACTTTGCTTGTAGTTGAGGGGAGTAATTTGGACTTTTTCCAAGATAATATGCCAGGGGAGTGTGTTGCAGATTCAGGCACACCTTTATCACATTCTGAATCCTGTTTTCTCAACACAATGCGAAAACTGCAGCAATGTGACAGGTAGCTGAAATATACTACTCAAGTGAATATGCAATGTGAAGGTGTTTTATATTCAGTAAAGACGTTCAAAGATGGAGGCGTAGATTTTTTTTAAAACTAATGACAGCATATCTGAATGTACTTTGCTTTATTTATTGAAGACTATGAACATCTAGATGTTCGAACCACACTCTTGGACCATTTTCAGTTAGTGAACAAAAAAAGCAGTAGCAAAGAACAAATGGTAGTCCTTTTCCATCTTCAACGTAGTTGTGCCTTGAACATATGGTAGCATCAAACAGACATTAACAAAACTAAGAAGATATCTCATTTTCTCCACAATTCTCTGACCATGAATCCTAGCTGTTGAAGTTGGGATTTAACTCACAAACAAATTGGAAGCATCCAACTAAAGACATACAAGTGCATCAGTAACATTTGGGCTCTAGGTGGATGAAACATGCATCTGTAAGAAAAAAATGAACAGTAACACTTAGCAATACTAGAACGATTCTTATGTGAATTTACTGAGGTTGTCAAGCATCTCCACTACTCCTGCAAGCATCAACCCTTCCAATTTCTTCATGTCTATTTCTCCAAAATCAAATTTTTTCATCGCTCCCTACCTCAAGGATTTAGGCATCTCTTTCGATGCTTATCCCCGAATGAGCATCCTCAAGGCCTACTACAGTAGATGAACACCCCTCACCATCCCAACCTCCACTCCTCTACACCCCTACATTGAGCACAATTGTATGTCCATGTCGAACGGGACTAAAGGGACTTAACACCTAGGTTGAGAATGGTAAGCACATACATTTTTGCTTTCAAACGATGAGGGGCGTTGGATGCACAATAGACACATCATTAACCAAAAGTGACAGTGTGCATTAAAAGTATGAAGTCATTAAATTACAATTTACAAGTTGTTATAAAGTATACTCCCTTGCATACGCTTACTTGCATGACCAAACGAGAGGCAGGAGAAAGGTGAGATCAATCTCCTATTCTCTTCTCTCTCTCACATCGCTTTTCACTAAAACCTTTCTTGATTTAAACCTAGATCCTGTTACATTAATATTGATGTCTTTTCCTTTTGTGAAGGTGATATTATTGTTTTCCGTGTTCTTATATTGTCATCGTTTGTTCCAATGTTGATGTGGCTGGGTTCTCTTGTTCATTTGGACTTGAAGTGATGGATCTTCCAATCTCTCACATGGTTGATCATGATGTGGATATGTGAAAATCCTAAACTGATAGTTTCTGGTCTTTTTGGCCCCTAGTATTTTTGGTAGATTTTATCCTACATTTAGCTGCAATTTGTTTCAATATGCGGTGATATTTTTTCGCCTGTCTTTCCAAAAGTTCATGATCCTTTACTCGCTAGTTGTTTTTTATTGGTATTTCATTGGAGATGCAGCGCCTAAAGAGGACTCGATATAAAACGACTCATTAGTGATTTCTATTTTTTTTCTCTCAAAATTGTTGTAGTGGATCAATTGTCAGTTTCTTATGTTATGCTAACACTTTCTTCATGTTCAAGTACTAACAATCAATTTTGTTTTATCTTAGAGTGAGGAGGTCAACGGTAAGGGCTCCCTAGGCACAAATGAGGCACCGACCTAACTGATGTGGGTGCCCAAGGTTTCCTATAGTCTGATGGGGATGTTACAAAGACTATGATGATGACCGTTGTCCCACTAGTGCTAGAGTAAGCACAAGCACCACCTGCTAGGGTTGATGAAGCTGATACCACCTCACTTAGCCTAACTTATACATTAATCAGCCCAGATTCATAGTCAACCACGCTAATTCGAGAAGACCTTCACCTCACACTAACAAGGGATACCAATACTATATGGAGACTTTATTCTTAATTAATCGTAACAACTTAATATAAAATAAGAGCTCTTACACTTTTTATGTGGCTAGCCTAACAATAAAAATACTACAATACATGACAACATTGTCATCTCCTACTTGAGACCTCTAATGTCATGGTATGGTTTGAGAGAGGGAAACACCCTATATATAGGACTCTATAGTGTATGTGGTGTTAGCATGTGTCCATCTTCTACACTCTTCTTTACAAAATATCTAACTCTAGATCTTTAATTTGCTCATGTTTATCTAGTTTCTTGATACTTCTAGCTTGACAAAAAAAAATATTAGTTCTAGAGAATTATATAGTTTTAAATGAAGCATGGAAACTATGGTTTGTGCCTTTACCTTGACTTGGGCGCCTTTGCTGGTCTCCTAAGGTGGTGGCCGAGGAGAAGGACATCCTTGGGCGATGTTGAAGTCCTTTCCACATGTTTGGGGCATGCTCCAACTTGGAGCTGAGTCCCATGAGTAACTAACAAGCACGAGATGACATTATAATGATACATTTGTATCTACATACAAATAATAACAAGTACATGTGGAACCAAATGAATTGTATAACAAATCATTCTGCAAATGGGGAAACAAATTCACCTTATAACCAGTTTTCATATCTGAAGGTGTGATGTCCTCAACACCGCCAAACCCATCTAGGGAAGCCATGGTTCCCGGCCGTCGCAGACATTGGTTGCACCGCCCGTGCTGGATCCGCCGCTGCCGAGGAGAGCAGGAGGAGCAGGCCGCCAGATCCACCATGACCGAGGGAGAGTGGGAGGAACAGGCCGTCATACCCGCCTCTCATACGTCGATGAGCAGCCCATACCCGGCGCCTCGCTCGCGCCATCGCCTGCACCTCGCCAGTGTCTCATCGGAACCTCATGTGTGTAGTCACCCCGCCCGCGTTGCCGGCATGATGTTTGATTGGAGAAGTGGCGTCGGTGGAAGAGGTGGCCGAGGTGGCATGAGCGCCCACCGGAGGAGGAGAAGGTGGCGAGTAGGAGGTGAGAACGATGTTGTCCCTGGCTATCATGGGGGAGAGAGGGCGTCCGAGGTGGTTGTTTTAAATTATCCGCCTCCATAAATAGATTTTCTAAGACGCTCAGATGCAAATACCTTTTTAAATAAAACAATGTCTACCTTCGTTAATCCTAGAATTTTGTGTGCGTCTCTGATGTCTTTTTTTATATAAATAGGAGTATCTCCTAAAATGGTTTTTTTTTTGTTGCAGTGCATCCAACGCCGCCGCGACACGGAGTTCTGCTACTACGATTGAGATGGAAGAGGGCGATGCCAGGCCGGGTTGTTGACGACCGATAAGCCACAGGAAGCAGCAACAGATGGGTCTTCCTGGTTTGTTTCAGGCTCTAGGTGTTAGGGTGAGAGAGGAGGGTAAGAGATTTTTTTAGGGACAGGGGAGAGCAAGAGATGTGCGAGGTCGTTTTGGGGCACTCATGGGACTTGATTCAGACACCACAAATCTACATTGTGTTGTGTCGATCAGTTCCGCCGATCAGTAAGAATTCATTCGAGTTGTACTCAAACGGGCGGGGTCCAGGCTTAAGAAACTTGTAGGCATGATTAAGCAAGCAACCAACAATTCCTCGAAAGTCAGAACTAAGGAATGGGGTGTTGGGATTGTTCAGGGCTGTCTCATGGTGCGGCGGCCGGAGGACTGGAGGGGAATGTAGGCGCATGTCATAGGCCGGCATGGTAGGCGTAGGCAATGGCCTCGCTGTGCACGTAGCCCGGCCGCCTAGTGAGCTCCTCGAATCGGTCCACCACCATATAACTCGTACTTGCGCTCATGAGTCCAATGATGCCGACGATGTGCAGGATCGTCCTCACCGCGCATGCATGCGTCTAGCAGTTCTTCCCCGAGCGCCTTCACGGAGCCGTCCGTACGGCGAATAGAAGGTGTGGGTACACGGGTGGGTAATTATGTCCGCGGGTGATAAAATAATTTCATTTTTGGCAGAAATATTTTCTAAATATCTGTTTTTGTGGGTTTGACCATCTTCTCACCTTCGTTGACCCTTACAGGTGGATCCAGCGTGATGGGGTAAGATGGACCCAAATTAGGTGAGAAACATTTTCAATTCCACTTGTTTTTTATAGATAGATAAATATATTGAGTAGATATAGATATGTGTTCGCTGATATAGATATGTGTTTGCTGCCAGCCTGCCACGGTTTGATGCTTTCTTTTGTAAGATAGGTCGACCGGCCACGAATTTTTCATGATTTCTACTGATGTCTGACTGTTTTATGTGTTGTTTCCTTGTTCAAAACAGCGTGTATGCATGAGTGAGTTCGACCCCAAGCTCAACAAATAACTCTAAGGGGCAGTATTGTCTTGTACACACATTGAGTTTTCATTTCGGTTTTGTTGCAAGGTTTTGTAAGATAGTCTTCGTGAATCAGTGAATGGAGTTGTAGCTAGTATGTTCTTTACTTGTGGCTTGTGTTTCTGGTTTGCTTTCTCGGTTTCTCCTAAGATACAAATTCGGTAAATCTTTTACCATTCTTTTAAAAAACACAACGGCCATTGATGCAGTGTCACGTTATTTATTCATTCAGAACAATTGGAATATAATTCTATCTATTAACTAATTATATTGTTCATAGGGTTTTGCATAATTTCTTTAATTATATTTAAAAACCTACTTTTGTATTATTCAATTTTGTATTTGAATGATTCATTAGTTATCTTTGGTATAGTTTCTTATTGGCAACATATCCTATGTAAACCAATATCTCCGTAGAAACTATGAAAACTTCAATCCAAGCCACGTAATGTTAATCCAAGGAGGCGCTCAGGTGAGGTGGGAGGAGTGATTTGCAAAGATGCTTTTAGAGCATCTCCAGCAAGGCCCCTATTCAAGCCCCTACTCAAAAAGTAGGAGCCGAGAGAAAAAAAAATATACTCCAGCAGAGCCCCTACTCAGGCCCTAGAGTAAGGAGGACCCTACTTTTTCCCCATTTCCCACGCATGGAGAGAGAAGCCCATACTCACTATAGCAATCGTTTTCCTCTTCCTCTGTGCGCGCCACCATCCAGATCGTCGCCTTCCAGCCTCGTGCGCGAGCACTGCCACCACCTCGCTCCAGCACTCCGGCCAATCCCCGCCGTCCGTTGGTGGCCGTGAGTGCGAGTGTCGCCGCCATCCGCCGGCCCCGCATGTGAGCGCCGCTGTGTCGCCGCCATCCGCCGGCCCCCGTATGCGAGCGCCGCCGTCAACAGCTGGGGGCGCGTGCGAGCGCCACCACCGACCACTGCGGCCGCGCGAGCGAGTGCTGCCGCCGCTTGTTGGCTTCGCGTGCGAGCGCTGCTACTCATGAATTGAAAGGCCACTGCCAGAAATCGATGCCTGCGCAGCAGCAGGATCCATTGCACCACCGCGACATCTGCTTCTCCGAGGCCGCGGCGCTCCCAGTCACCGGCCTCGTCGTCCTCGTCGTCCTCGATTTGGTATTGCCATCTCCAAGATTGGGCCATGGGCTGAGCAGCTCCAGGTGGAAAGGAGCTTGGCCTCGGAGACGTAGCTTCTTGGCTCCCTCCGAGGCTCCAACTCTGCGATTGGATGGGAGCCGCGAGCTGTCGATGAACAGAAGAAGGAAGAGGTGCCTCGGGAGAATATATGGAGGAGAGAATAAATAAAAAAAGAAAAGACTCACTTACAATATGGACCCACTTGTCGTAAATAAAGTAGGGGCTTGAAAGTAGGAGCCATTGCTTGAGTTGTGAAAAAATTTCAGACCAAAAAACTAGGGAGAGCCCCTACTCAATAAAGTAGGAGCCTTAGGTAGGGGCTATTGCTGGAGATGCTCTTAAAAAAAACATCTCCCACCTTCCCTGAGCTTTGCAAATCAACACTCCCACCTCCCTTGAGCACACCCTTGGATCAACATCGTGTGTCGCAGATTACAGTTTTCATAGGAAGTTGGTTTCCACTAGATATGTTTCCTTGTTTATTTGGCGAGCATAATTCTCAATTCATAAATAATTAGCCTTTTTTTTTACGAAAGGAACATCAAAGGCGTCCAGCAGGTGAAGGAGGCCAGCACCCGTGGGTATAAAGGCCACGAGTGAAAAAAAAACTCGTTTTGGACAGAAACATTTTCTAACTCGCAATTTTGATGAGTTTACATCACCTCCCACCTCTCTTCGCTCTTACAGGTGGGTGTATCGTGAGGGGTATGGTGGAGCCGATTTAGGTGAGAAATGTTTTCGATTGTACTCATTCTTTATAGTATAGAGATAGATTAGCTACTTGTTTTTTGCATTCGACATGGACTCTTGATTGATTAATAATTTTCTTATTCTATAATTGTAAATTTAGATAGTTACGTGTTGTATTTATCTACCCTTTAAAAGCACCACTTCAAACTTCTCTATGTCCACCTAGTATTGTGTCCCCAACAGAGATGGTTCTCCTAATCCCACCCAGGTTTGTGTACCCAGAGAACCAACTCTAAGAAACTGATGGTTCGGATGTAATCTAATCCCTCCTCACTCAAATCCAAAGGGCCATTCTTATTTGGATCTCCTCTCCTCCCATGCCTCCTCCCACGCACCTTCTCCCGCCCCTCCCACGATCGCAACCTCCTCACGAAAACACCGCTGGACGGATGCGGTCACGCGGACCTCCCTTGATCGCCTGCACGGACGCCCCACCATCCCTGCCGCATCGCCGACGCCGCCCATCGTTGCTGGCTCATCACCGCCGCCCGTCATCACGGACGTCGCCCACCGTTGCTGCCGGATCGCCGCCACCCATCGTCGCCTCCGCCGCCCCACCGTCGCTGCCGCATCGCCGTCGTCTGTCGTTGCTGATGCCGCCTCACCGTCGCTGCTGTATAGCCACTGCCCATCGTCGCCGACGCCGCCCTGCCGCCGCTGCACTCCCTGTGCCGCCACTGCTCCCTGCTTGCCGAACCAGGCCCAATGGTGCGGCAGCAGCAACTTCGTATCAGATCGATGAACCGATGCTTTTAATCTTTCGTATCAGATCTCTAATATCAGTTCTGTGTGCACATATTGAGTGCTTGATTAGAGTGCATTCGATTTATGTTTTTCTTTCATGTACAAGATCAAGGGTCCATGGAGAGAAGGCTTTATGATTATATAAACTATCTTATCTAATTTTATTGCTCACGTGCACGTCAAGTTCCCACCATCGAGGACAGGGGGCAAGGGCCTTCAGTTTCCTGCTCACACGCAGCGGCCGCTACGCCAAGAGTGAGCAAGGATGGTATGTGTGGCTTATGGCGTTGATTTTTCAACTAGAGCCTTCTTTCTTCCTTCCGTCAACTCTGGTACTCTGCAGGGCCCTGTGTTCAATCCTTCTCTCTGCTGCAGGTGTGGAGGTGCCATGGTTGAATCCAATCTTGGTTGCTACACAGGATTGGATGATTCTCTCTGGTGCATGCGTCCGTGAATGCAAGCTGCACTGCCCTCTCACCATGCAAAATTTGCTTGGGTTCATTCATTTCTTACACTGTTAATGCTCATAACCTGTTCGGATTCCATAATGGAGAATTATTCAAATTCTTAAATTTACAGTGTGAATTAGTAAGACCTGATATTTTTCAGTTATGGTTGGTATGTAGCATCTTCTCAGGTTTAGCCAAATCTCAGCTCTATACATCATGTGAAGTTTTTCTGTAAATAATTTGTAATAATGAACCAATAAGTGGAACTTTATCTGCCTAAAATTTGAGTATGCATATTCAAAATATTGCCAGTGACTTAGCTTTATCACAAGTGAATCGAAATTAGATTTTATTGTCAATGATACGTGTGCTATATGCATGCCCTTTACATTTTACAACCTGCAATCCGCAGTAACCTAACATGTCTATCTAGGGTGGATTCTTTTGTTGTTGTTTGAACATGGATTGCACTGTCGTTTTACAACTGGTATGTTTTAATTTTATTTCATACTGGTTTTAGTATCAGAGATTAGATATACTTAACATGAGCTTCTCTCATTGATTGATCTCAAAATCCTGAATCTTCTATATAATATATACATAAAAGTTTATGTTGTGAACAGTATATACTAATCTTTGGTGAAATGATTAGATCTTTTGTTGAGATCTATGCTTTATGGCTGTTTCGAATAATGGCAAGGTAAACACTCAGTTCGGCTCAAGATTGCACTTTAGAACTCTTTCATTTTAGTGTCAATGGCGTAAACTACAGTACATGTTAAGTACTACTTTTTTATGTTGTTATTAGAACTTTTATGTGGCTATCCATATTTGATTTGTGGTGAGAATAAAGTTTGTTATATATATAAATGTAAGCTTGTACAGAACATGCGTGTAAGACATGGGATGTATATTGCTCCGAGTCTGTTGAAGTACAATAAGAATGAATCTAAACATTTTTCGTAACTTCTAAAAGTGTCTTTTAGTTGGAGCCGTAGCGTTAGCACGGGTAATATACTAGTGATCTGAAATCATTGGGTTTAGTTTAAACCGTTAGATCTTATAAAATCATGTGGTGTTTATTCTTTTCATTTTTGGATCAACGTGGTATTTTCTAGTGTCCCTCGTCAAAAGTGGTGGCTTTTTCTAATACTATTGTACTATGATAATAATAATAAATTTCTTTGATTGTATTTGTAGACCAAGTTTAGTTATAAAACAACAAATCTCACGAACAAGTTATCATGGAATTGAGGGAAAAAGATATATATTGACATGCATTCGACATTAATGTGCCCAATTTTTATCACCTTGAATGTTCGGTTACAACTGAACTTTTTTTTGTGTTTTGTAACATCACATGAATATTATCCTATAACTTAAACTCTTACGGACACTAGGTATGTAATGCACCTAGTGTGTGACATCACATGAATATTATCATAAAAACTTAAAACCGTTACGGAAGCTAGGTATGTAAAATACCACATGGTGCAAAATGGCAATGGCCACGACGTCACCTTTCTAGGAGAAGTCACCTCTGCTTGGTTTACAGCAAGCAGGCCAGCAGCAGCAACAGCTTTCCTCCTTCTGCGTTGGAGTCTCCACTTCTTGAAAGCCTCTTCTCTACGGGGGCCAGGAGGATCATTTAGGGGGCTAAGGATGCAAAATGAAATCGAGTTCACCATAGGCACCAAATAATGCAGGCCGCGCTCAATGCGGTGCGCCTTGTACGTCTTGAGCGCGGCATCGATAGCGGCCAAGTGTGCAACGATGCTGGGTAGGTGTTTCTTGTAGACATCCCACTCTTGTATCCCTTCAATCGAATAGTATTCTGCTTTAATAATCCTCATCTCTGTACGACGGATGAGCTCGCCACCCAGCTGTGTGTGCCTGTCTGCCTGACCATGGTACGACCGCCCCGATATGGCCTAGTGCCAAACCTGTCCGGGCGACAGAACTTAAACCCCTTCTTCCGGATCTTGAATGCAGTTGTCATTTCTGTTTGCTGGTGTGGCTCTTGTGTTGCAGAACTTCAAACACACAAATGGCAACGCATGCATAACGTTATTTCAAGAGAGGAAAGCCTTTTGACTTGCGCATATTAATCAGTGGCAATACACAAGTAATAAAATGCATTGGTCAAATGAGGATAGAGAAGATTTAACCAGGGTTCACAAAACCGAACCGGTTGGCCGAACTGCCGGCCGACGGTAGCGGCTAACCGGTCCGGTTACCGCGGGAACCGGTGGAAACCGGACAAATTCAAATTTTGAATTCAAATCCCCCGTGTGCTCGATTTGGATCGGCTAGCCGGGCGGTTTGGCTCGGTAACCGGTTGAGGGACAGCAAAAGTTGGCATGAAATATGCGTAAATTAAGGAAAAAATAACCACAAACACACACAAGCATCTATACATATAATTGTACATACAAACATAATACAAATGTCCATATAAACCTAATAGAAATGTCCATAAAAACATAATACTATTGTTCATACAAACATAATAGAAATATCCATAGAAAAAGATCAACGGTAGTATTGCTTAGCCATTTGAAACTCGGCGATGGATGACTTGTAAATCTTGCATTTGAAGCAACTCAGCTTGGAAGTCTTGCCAAGTTTGCCCCGTTCAAGCCGATGTTGTCTGCCATTCTTGCACTAACATGTTGTACCAATGGGGGTCCTCTCATTCGTACACCCATCTCATGGGTGGCTGCATGCTCAACTCAGGTATAGGATAGTTATAACTGGAATGTGGTGATTCGCTGATTGAGCTAGATGAGTATTGTGGATTGTCGTAATCCATTATCCTCTGCGTCTCCGGTGCTCCATGATCCGCGTCCTGAGTAGCATGTGTGAACTCCGTCTCCCCTACAGTCAAACATATAATACAATTAATACTCACATTGACAAACATATGTGCATATGTACGTATGTACACTTGATACCTGTGAAATAAAGACCGCCACCAACCCGGCGAGCATCACCGCCCCTGCCACCACCACCATGGCCACTGCCACCGCCACCATCACTGCCACCGCCGCCACCACCAGCACCTTCACTGCCACCGCCACCACCACCACCTTCACTGCCACCGCCACCACCCCCATCACTGCCATCACCATCATCAGTATCATCTTCATCGTCAGCGGAGCTGCTATCCTAAGACTCCTGATAATCTGGACTACGATCACCCTCGCCATCATCAGTTTCTTCGTCGCTCAGCACTATAGTTGATTTCCATTTGCCTTTTTCCTTGGTCTGTCGCTTTGTATCAGGCTTGCTCTGCCCTATGTGGAGCTTGTTCATTTTCTTGTGGGATAACCGATTGCGAACTTTTGTATGCAGCAAGGTAAAAGTACTCCAGTTCCGCTCACATCCACTTGAGGAGCAACATTGAGCAGCAAGCCGCATAGCAATGCTCTGGAGCTTGGGAGTTGAGTTGTCGTTTACCATCCACCACGAAGATGCAGTTGTCTTTGGGTCAAGCGTCATTTTATGTGCCATCTCCGTGCCAAACTCGCCACGTTTCTGTCGAAACACCTCAGCCTCGTGCAATGCCTGGATGGCGCTCTGCATATCCGTCATGCGCCTAAATGCATCCTTGAGTGTACGCCACATTTCCTGACTTGAAGCAAATTGATATGCATACCGAGGATTTAGGACAGCAGCTGCAAGGAAATCCCGCCAATAAGCATAAGGTGTAAGGCAGTACAATTATATATATGGATGCTTGTGTGTGTTTGTGGTTATTTTTTCCTTAATTTACTCATATTTCATGCCAACTTTTGCTGTCCCTCGACCGGTTACCGAGCCAAACCGCCCGGCTAGCCGATCCAAACCGAGCACACGGGAGATTTGAATTCAAAATTTGAATTTGTCCGGTTTCCACCGGTTCCCGCGGTAACCGGACCGGTTAGCTGCTACCGCCGGTCGGCGGTTCGGCCAACCGGTTCGGTTTTGTGAACCCTGTAACCATGCGTACCTGCAGCGGGAGAACATCTCGCAGGCTATATATAGAACAACGCCCGGCCGAGGCTTTTGATTCCCGGCGTGTGTCGTATACGCGCGCGCCTTTGTGGCGGCGACCGGCCGTACACCACGTATCGTGTAATTATCGCTGTACGCGCGCCAGGTCGCATATAGTATCGAGGACAGATATAAATCGGCTGTTCAGCGGTTCGATCGGGACAAAAATAAGAAAACCAGAATATGGGAAAAAAAAATACTAGTAGTCCTCTCGTGGGTGCGGCAAGGCAAGTCGGACTGTACTCGAGCCCGACACGGAAGCCTGATCAGTGATCACCAAGACGCACGCCACCTTTGCGAGGGATCCTTTCCGATTCCGTTTTCCGAGGACACGGGCACGTCTTGGTCGACCGGCGCGCGCGTGACATACGGCTCGCCGAATGCCGATGCGTTTTGCATCAGCACCAGCGCCAGCGCCAGGCGCCGATCCGTCGCCCGTGTGGGGCACGTTTCACCAGGCCCGAGTCCACGGCGGGCCTGGGGCGACTACCGGACATATATACGTCGGGTGGATGGGGTCATTTTGGAATTTTTAAATACAATTAATTATTGGAAAATTGCAGGAGCAAAGTAAAAAAACGAATTGAAAATGGAGGGACTATATTTTCTTTTGTCCATGTTACTTTTGTCGCGCTAAACCGACGGTGAAAATGAATATCACCATGTCAATGAGTTCGATTGCACCAAGTGTAAGAGGCCTGTAGACTTATTTAACCTTAATTTAACCATTAACTTACGGAGACGCTGGTGCGGCACACACATGTTTTCAAATGATTAGCATCTTTAATGAATCTAGTAAAGAATAAGTTTTTTTAGGATGGAGGTAGTATATATATTTTTTTTATTCTCTCACAATTATGTTTTTTTGCAAAATTTATGACCTTTAAAGATTCTCTCTCACTTTTTTATATGTCAAGAGTGGCTTGCAATTTATAATTTTGAGTGGAGGGAGTCAAACTATTCTTACTAGTATATTGCCCGTGCTAACGCTACGGCTTCAACCGAAAAAGAAAATATATTTTAAAATTAAGCGAAGAATGATATATTGTGGCCATGCTAAGACTATGGTGACATTCATCCGATTTTTTTTATCTCCAGATGCCACCTTGTAAATGAGTTCTACTATAGAGTATGAAAATCTGACAAATAGCTTTTTATGTGCTCTACACAATATGATAGAATGAATTAAAATTATAAAATACCAAAACAAATTCAATATTTTAGTAAATTCGTTTTAAACCTCCAAAGGTTCCATCTGTGTCATGTCTATAATCTACATGAGTGAAAGAAACATAAGTTTCTTGACGAAAAAATAGGAATATTGATATGAGTCCTACCCATTTATTGTCCAACATCAAGCGATGGTTCGGCAGCATTGCCAGCACCAACCTTTGTTCCTCCCTCTCTATATCCATGGTGATTTGATCAGTATAGTGTATACACAGGAGTAAAAGTGTGAAACGTAGCTTTCTTGAAAAAAAGTTATTTATTTTTATGTTGGGAATGGTGCTCACCCTGTTCGTGTCCAACTTGCCTTCGATTGGCACTTGAACTGGATCGGAACTACTGCTGGCAGCCACAACATATGAGCAAATGTTCTGTAAAATTGCGAGCACTAATCTTTGCCTCCTCTCTCTCTATGTCCGTGATTTCATCTGTAAGCACAAGATCAAAACATAAGTTTGTTGGCAAAAACTTTTATTTATAGTTTTGATAATGGTGATTACTCAGTTGATATCTGCAGCGTCAGTTGGCAATTGAAGTGAATTAGGACTATAGCTGCTGCCTGCCACAACATCGAGCAAAAGGCTGTGCGTTTCGTGGGTCTACAAATAATTTTATGTTCCTTAGAATAAGGCTGCGTTTAGTTACACCAAAAATCCACTGTAGCACCAAAAATCTACTGTAGCTGAGTTCTGGAAAGCGTGTTCTGTGAGTGGGAGAGATGGGATGAATAGTGAAAAGTTAGATGAATAGTGTTTTTTTTTAGAAAATTTTTGGGAACTAAACGGGGCCTAAATCTAAGTCCCCGACAGGACGTTTCGCACTGCAAAACACTGAAACAGTTTAGAAAAAATCCATTTTATTGCGTCACCTGATTGAAGTCAATGAGGCAGCTGGGGCTGGGCTGCCAAGAGGTGCTCAACGTGAGCAGCTAGCTCAGGCAAGGCGGCCTGCTGAAGGCAGATGCTCTCGCCTGCGAGGTCCTCCGTGACGGTTACGAGCCTCCATGGTGATTGTGAGCTCAGCAAAACTGTAGGACGACCCGTTCGTCGTATCGAGTAGCGCACGGAGTGACGGAGGGCCGACGGCCAGGACAGGCACGAGCAGTAGCGAATCTAGAAATGACATCAAGCAGAGGCTCTTCTCCCTTTCTTCCTTCTTCCCCTCCCTTTCTCCTTCTACTTTCTTCTCAAAAATGTAGGAGGAGCTTAGGAGGGCTCCATAGATTTTGGGGAGGTAGGGGGACTGGAGCCCACCCTGCACCCCTAGAATCGCCACTGGGCACGAGCGGCGCCCACGTTTGAGCCGCGACTCCGCGACGTGCTACCGCACTCCTGTTTCCGGCCAACCCTGGGAAGAGGCGACGACGCGCCCATTTGGCCTTCGCTGCGTAGATGCGGCACCGTTGTCCTTGGCTGCGGTGGAGACGACCAATGCAAGGAACCGTGCATGCTTGTCGTCGTGGATCGTGGAGGAAATAAGGAGTCCGTACGGTGGGAGGATGAGTCGATGATCGGCGAGGACAGAACCGGCGCCGTTTTCGTCGGAGGAACGAGCGTGCCGGTTTCGGGGGGTTTCGGGGGGGGGGGGGGGCCCTTTTCGCCGGGGAAAGTTACAACGCCCGCGGCGCAGGAACCGTGCGTCGGTATGCGGGGAAGGGTGGGAGGATGAGTGATGACGAGAGAGATAGAATGCATATTAGCCTTTCGATTTGAGTGACGAGCCTTTAGATTTGAGTGACGAGGGATTAGATTAAATCTGAAGCCTTGGTTTTAATGGAGGTGTTTTTTATACATAAACTTGGGTGCTTTAAGAGGAAGTCATGACTGTTGGGGACAGAAATATGAGTAGACTTAGAAAAGAGTTGAGGTGGTGAATTTAAGGGGTGAACAAGAGGAGATTATTTACATATGAAAACCGTGGACATTGAACAAGATTGAGAAATGAAAACCGTGAAATGCTCTGGGTTGGGCCGGCAAACAAAACCATCGTAACTGGTTTCTAAGGCCCATCAGGCACATTAGCACTTGTATAGGCTTTATCTTTTTTGGGGGCTTTTTACACGCCTCCTGATTTTTTTTTAACTTGGTCCACTAAATATGTCTCTGACGTCTAGATTTTTTTTTTCACCTTGAAACTTTTACCCAAGTTGATAGATACCCATTAACAGTGGGTCCGCCAATATTAGTGTTTGAGGGGACTAATTGTGTTCGCTGCCAGCCTACCATGGTTTGATGCTTTCTTTTGTCAGACAGGTCGACCGGCCACGAATTTTTCATGATTTCTACTGATATCCAACTGTTTTATGTGTTGTTTCCTTATCCAAAACAGCGTGTATGCATGAGTGAGTTCGACCCCAAGCTCAACAAATAACTCAAGGGGCAGTATTGTCTTGTAGGCACAATGAGTTTTTATTTCGGTTTTGTTGCAAGGTTATGTAAGATAGTCTTCGTGAATCGGTGAATGGAGTTGTAGCTCGTCTGTTCTTTACTTGTGGCTTGTGTTTCGGGCTATTGCTCTCTCGGTTTCTCCTAAGATACAAATTCGGTAAATCTTTACCGTTCTTTAAAAAAAACAACGGCCATTGATGCAGTGCCACGTTATTTATTCATTCAGAACAATTGGAATATAACATGCATGCAGAAACCAGCATGGACAGAACGTAAGAAACACGATGAACAATGTCCAATAATGATGGGGCCACCGCTTGCCATGGAGCTCAGAGCGAGGCTCAGAACGGCGCCTCCGCGGACGGCGGGCGCTGCAGCTCCTTGACCCTCCTCCACGAATCACGACCAGATATGGTGTACAACCACCTGCTAACATTCTTGCGCGACTCGATGAGGCGCGCCGAGCGCGGGTCCGCGGCGAGGCGGTCGGCGTTGGGCAGGTGCGACAGGTCGGCGAGCGTGAACTTGCTCCCCGCCAGGAACTCCTCCTCGCCGAGGCGCTGCTCGTAGATGTCCAGCAGCTTGCCCAGGTCCTTGCGGCTCTTCTCGAACCGCTGCAGCATCTCCTCCATCTTCTGCCGGTGCGACGGGTGCATCCCGCCCACAGGGAGGAGGCCGCCCCGGCCGGTGTCGAGCGGCATGTCCGGTGGCAGGTAGGAGAGGCTGTAGACCATCTCGGCGCTGGGGATGTCGAAGCTCTGCGCCTCCGTCTGCAGCCACTGCTCGATGGAGGCACGCTCCAGCGCGCCCGGGCCGAACAGGTCCTTGTTCCCCTGGTTCTTGTACTTGTCCGCGATGTGGCGCAGGATCTTCCTCGACTCTGCATTGAGTAATTCATTCCACGCATTGTGGGACAAAATCAGTTCAGATTTCAGAGTGCCGCAGATGCTTGCTATCAGTTCTTGCATCTGTTGCGTACGTACCGACGAGGGTGACGCCGCCGTCCTCGAAGCTCAGCGCCTCGCCATGCGGCTGCAGCATTTCGCACGCGTATTAAACATTTAAACGTAAGAGAAATGAATACAGATATTGGGGTGTGCATTCGAGGACACTTGTGATTGCAGAACCAATGCAAATTACCTGGAGCTTGAGGTACTGAGGCATGCGCTTGGGCCCGCGGAAGGAGTCGACGCGGATGAGCTGGAACTCGACGTCCTTCTCGAACAGGCAGGTCATGACGCGCGCGACCTCCGACGACGCCGGCGACCCAAACACCTTCGCCGGCATCTTTTCCGACCGCCGGTGGATCTGTGCCGCAGGTAATAAAGGTTGGCGAAAAGATCAAGCAAGAACCTGCTGCGGCGGGGTGCTGGTTGATGTTGCCGTGTGCAGGTCTGGATGTTCTGGTGGGCTATATACACATCCGAAAGCAAGAGAGGGATCATCAGAATGCCTTTAGCTTGCTTCCCAACAGGTTCATAGAACATTAGAACCTAAAGCGAAAGGGAGGAAAAGAGGCAAAGCGCCGATTCAAAGAGGAGGCCTCAGGTTTGCTGCGATGCTGTCTGCGTATCATGGCGTCCACAAGCAATCAAGTAGGCAGTTTTTTTTTTCCATTAATCTATGCCAAAGAAACTGAAACCAACGTAACAAACCTCTCGACAAAGGAAACAATACCATAACTACTTGTTAAACTCTTCTTTCTGACCATGCCATTACTGGTTAAACTCTGTACGGCACGTGTGAACGTATCTTAACTTAGCGCAAACCATGCACTACCATAGAATAAACTAGATGTCCGATATGCTTATAGCTATCAATTATCCTGATACCCGCTGGAAGCTCAGGATATGTTCTTTCCCTCCTTGCTAACCAAACCCTGAAGCATCGAGGCACAGTTCGTCTTTATATCTTGGTAAAGTATCAAGTGCCACTACGTACTGCTGAAAGTGCGCATATTACACGTTGTATGCATATGGCGCGGTCGCAAGCACTCGATCAAAGGGATTCACTATAATCTTAATCAAAGATGAATCAAAGCATTCAACAAAGGGAAAGTACAACATGCATGCAGCGCACGTTCTAGTCTCTCGTATGCATGCCAGCTGCTGTAATTATTGTCGACTTTGTGTGTATCGTAGATTCGTGCGTGCGTGCGTTGGAAGTTCGGTTTTCAAGTCTAAAACCGTTGTAAATTGCTGTCGGAAAAAAATATCGGCGAAACAAAAAAATATATGTTTGGATAGTTGTAAAACACGTCGTCAACGGCTGGATCTTCTCCCTCTCACGCCTCTCATGATAAACACAAGAACAAATTAGACAAAACACAATGTAGGTGGAGCTTCTCTTTATTCCTCATATTCAGTAATTTACAATGATAATCTCTCTCATATATATACTCTGACCTATGACTAGAGTTTCGGTAAGAGCTCACAAGCAACCGGACATGGACTAGGACTTCTAGTCTCTCTTTCCTTCTATACAAGTCCGGGCAACCGGAAAAAGTCTGGTTGTATTACAACATGGATGACCGGTAACGCTAATAATTTTACACCGGCAAACACCCTTTACGCCCGGAAAAATAAAAAGACCTCAGTAGGCGACAATTATTTTCCGACGGAAGTCGGGGCGTTGGGGGCTTCTTCTTCCTCGTCGCTCCGGTCGAGCGCTCCTGATAGTCTCTCTCTCCTACCGAATCCCTCTCACTCTGCTATCTGAATCGGCGCCCCAGACCAATTCTCCTCCCACCGCACAGAAGCATCGATTCCTAGCCATGATTAGTCAGGCGTGTGGCGGGATGCATCAGATCTAGATCAGGGACAAGGCGTTGTCTTCATCAGTTCATCATTCCCATCTATTCGCGCGTCAAACGAGGAAATCAGGCCGTGGATCAGTGCTTGTTGCGGCGGCCGAACTGGGAAGCAAGAGATTCAGGCCCTCTACAGAGTTCCTTGTGACTGGATACAAACTAGGTGACGGCAGTGCCCTGTGTTCATCAATGGCGGAATCAACGCTGACATGGTGTTCCTTTCAGATTCTATCTACTTGTTCTTCAGTTTGAGCTTATCAACTGCTCGTGATCGGTGGCCATCGAATTGTGTTCCGCATGTTGTTGGATTGTTTGGTACTTTGGTTTCTTGCTCTAGTTTTTCTCCAGAATTTACCCAAACAATATTTTACAAGGGAATGAAATTCCGGCTGTCTTCTTGTGCACAATAAATTACAGGCGGAAGATAATTACAGGTGAAATAATATACCAAGGTGCCAAACAAGGCCTTAGTGTTGTATTGTTCATGAAATGCACTGCCATTCAAACAACATATATAAAATCTTAGGGTCACGTTTGGATCTTGCAGTTGAATTATATTATAATAATTATAATTTAGTTATAAATGTATAAAGCTAATATAGTTGTATGTTGAGTGTATTTGTATATTATTGTTGGTCGGGAGAGATGTTTATATAGGGAAGCGAGTCGAACAGTGTGCCACAAGTTGTACATTATAAACATACCATGAGAATCTACAGAATCAATTTCATCTCTCACCCCAAGTAGTTTAAGATAAGCTTATATATATAATTTAGAAAATTGTGGAATACCACATTTAAAACAAATTGTCTAATTTATTAAGTAGATTTCAATTCCTCAAAATAAATAGATCAAAACTAGGCCCAGTAGAATTCTAGTTTGTGTACCTATCTACTATAGTCTACTTTATGCCAAACGTCCGGCAGTTCATTTCTGCAAAACGTCTAGCATTAACTCTGATGCCGCGACCTAGACTGCAGCTGATGTTCTTTCCCTTGCCTTGCTTCCAACTTTGCGGCATCAGATGTGGTTCACCTTTACATGGAGGTAAAGTAGTGGGTTCTACAATTTTTGACGCCCAGAGTTGCCATGTTCTTTCTGCATATCCAAATAAAAGAAGAGAGGGAAACGATTGGTGTATGTACGGTAATGGGTACGCTCTGTAAGGAACTGCCCAAATTGTTTTATTAGTGTGAGCAAGAATGAAAGGCATAGATTAGGATATTTGTGGCACATTCACAACTTTCTTGGTACTCTATCTTGGTGGTCTCTATCTACACATCTAGCACCTCTAAACTGATTTACATTTCCTAAGGCATTTGCAAGATCTAGTCAGGGGGAATTATGGTTTTAAGGTAAAGCATTGTTAAGATTGGATTATTAAGTCAAACATGATTGTTTTTTTTATGTAGGTCAGCACATCACTCACCACCAACAAAACGCTAAGAAAAGATTGATTTGGTGAAAGATTAGGTACCCCAGGTTTGATCATTGAATGAACCATATATGGAACCTCAATAGCTAGGGAGTAGTGACATACGAGATAATTATCTGAAAATTAGATAACAACACCGTGATATGCTTGAATGTTGAGAAGGAATACTAGAAATGTTTAAGCTCCATATGGTGTAAATATTTTACACTTCTATTTTAACCATCTAACTGAGCTATCTCGACTTCTCTCCATGACTTGGTTCTTGCACCATCTTTAACGACCTAACCCAGAAAAAGGGCTCAGATCCACTCTGTACATTGAGTGAACCTCACCTACATGGCGTGCAGGCCATTGGGTGGCGGTGCACGGCAGCAAGGGGCACATGGAGGTGACGTGGCAGAGGAGTGGCGGTAGATAGGGGGACACGACGACGGTGTGTTGGGAAGAGATGGTTGGGAGGGAGAAATGAGTTGGGCTACGGTTATGATGTAGGATCCAACATTTGTGGTTTATTTACATGAATCTCAAGCACCGAAAGATGGTGAAGCTAACTTGTACGAAAGATTGATAGGAATTCCGCCTTTTACCTACAGTAACATTGAAGTGGAAGCCCCAAAGCCCAAGTCGCTACGGCCCAATCCAATGCTATTAGCATACTTCTGGCCTGCTGGCTGGCTTGCTGCTTGCGGCGTTGGGCCAGCAGCCGTCGTGCAGCAAGAATTCAACTTTGGAGTGAAACATGCCGGTCGTCATCTTGTTTATTGGGCTTATGACTAAACTAGGAGGCAGTGGAGCCAGGCAGCCTATGTTTGCAGCTCGGATGAGTATGTCATATCTGTCCATTAACCAAGGTCAAAGTTTCAAACCAGTGAGCCAATGATCCATGTTACACGCGCGCGCAAACACCAAGTGCAAACTCCAAAGGTACGTTTTCATCATGCATTTCATGCTTATTCCAACCGATACATCACACACGACAACGTTAGCAAGCGCGCACACAACTACACGGCCGGGCAGGGCGTGGCGACCAACACGCTACGGCGCTGCTGCAGGCAGCAGGAAGCTCCCTTCGGTTGCGGGCGCATCTCGGATGCCGCCTCCTTTAGCGTGGGCTATCTGTGGCCTGGAACGCGCAAGGGTAGTGCGCGCTCCGGGCCTGCGCCGAGACCACCTGCCTCCACGCCGGGCGCGCCGAGATGGCCGCGTACCAGCGCGCCACGTTCCCCCTCGACGCCAGCAGCGCCCTCCCCCTCGCGTCGGCGCACGCCACGTAGTGCGCGTTCGGGAGGTGGGACAGGTCCGCCAGCGTGAACTCGTCGCCGGCCAGGTAGGCGCTCCTGCCGAGCGCCTCGTCGTACACGTCCAGCACACGGGCCAGCCATCGTTCGCTCTCGGCGACGGTGGCTGCGTGCCGTTCCTCCTCCTCCTCGTCTTCTTCGTTGTCGTCGTGTGGCGAGGTGGCTGGAGATGACACCCTGACCGGCCGCGGCGCGAACGCGAGGTGGAACGCCAGCGCCGCGCTCGGCGCGTCGAAGCTCTGCGTCTCGGCCTGCAGCCACTTCTCGATGCACGCGCGCTCCAGAGCGCCGGTGCCGTACAGGTCCTTGGTGCACCACCGTGGGAACTCGGTGCACACGTACCGGCATATGTCCCTGGAATCTACAATGAGAAAGCAGAGGGAAATCGACAGCATCAGCTAGCTAGGCATGCTCATCAGAGTTCAGAACTTATTGCCCATATATATCAAGCAGTTACCGCTGAGCGTGGTGTCGCCGTGCTTGAGCACCACCTTCCCGCTGAGATCCTGCATTCATGGAAAGGTCAAAGGAGATCGATCACGGGACGAACATGATCCGCATGTGTCATTAGTGTTGCAGAGAGATTAGTGTGCCGAGAATTATTGATGGATGAACGTGCCCTCATCTTGACGAACTCGGGGATCTTGTGCCCGCGCCTGAACGTGTCGGTGCGGACCAGCTGGAACTCGAGGTTCCGCTCGAGGAGGCACGCCATGACCCTCGCCACGTCCGTCGACGCCGGCTGCCCGAACACCTGCACCACCGCCGAAGCCATCGCCAACTACTAGAAAATGCTAAGCTGCTGCTGAACTGCTGCAGCTTGCATGCATGCAATGGTGGCTCCTGGTTTCCGTCACATGCACGGTACTTATAGAGCAGCTGCCCAACAGGCCTGTGTTGTAACAACCTGATCACATGTCTGTGTGTTGGAGAAAAGAGAAAGCGAAAGTGCGCAGGCCACTGGGCTACAGGAGCTAGACTGCCTAGACATTGTCGAACTACGTACGTCGGAACACTTTGATTCCTTGCTTGGCGCGAACTCGACACGAGATGGTTTGGACGGGACATGTCTACGATGATACTGTTCCCTGAGTATATATCACTCTTTGATCCACATGGGGATTAAAGCTAATGCACGCTATAGCTGCGTATCGCGTGGTCGCTTCCATCGACCTCGTGACGGTCGAAGCCTGCATTGTTTTTTGGCTTAAAGCTCCTGCCGACGGCCGACCAGGAGGATTGATGTAAAGCTCGATCAAGACGCGCAGAAGCAGCATGAAAATAGGAAAGCTGCTGCTTGCTTGCTTGCCAGTCAGTTACCCGACACAAGACATGTGCAGCAGAAATATATGATGAGATGAGCTGGCTTGGTGAACTTTCATTTGCCTTATTCCACTCTTATAGATGGGATTAACCCTGGCGTGTGTTGGTCCAAGTGTTGAACTGAAACCAAACACTGCCAAACTGATGATGACGAGGCCACGAAGAAAACAAGAACGGAGAGGAAGAAGAAACACATTTGCACCGATTGAGGGAGGCCATAGCAGGGACACGTACGACGACGCATTGAAGCTTTCCCTCGGTGCCTCGGTAGTGAAAAGGAGCAGCAGTGAAGTCAGTTGGGTGAGCGTGGCAGGAAGAGATTCGCTCGCATTGAACCCGGCAGAGCGCGCGAGCTGCTTGCCTGCAGCATAACCGCGCGCCGGTGGACGCGGCCGCCCGGGCCTGCCCTTGCCATGCCCACCAACAATCAACGCCTTGCCTTGTCTCTTTTTGTCTCGCCAGCCCGGCCGTCGAACGGCATCCGGTTCTGCAGTTTGTACCCAGCACAAATGCTGAAACGCATGCGTACCGCCCTTGAAGACCTGTCCGTGCTCCATCAGCTCTTCCTACGTACAAAAAGTAACCTCCAAAACTACTATATAAATTACCCACCACATATGCATGAGTACGTACCCTTAAATCTCTACCCAAAGTTCTCCAAAATAAGGATGAAACCCAACAAATCGGGTACCACGCACACTCAAAAAGAGATCACAAGTAGAACTTATGCTCCCATAATCACATCTATATGTTACACATAGCTATTGCTCTCATAATACTCCATATATTTTAGTGTATAGATCACAAGTAGAACACAATAAAATTAAGTCACGTATCACAGTTTATAACATAGACATAATGTTCAAAGTAATAATTTGGGTATTTTGGGTAATTTGGGTTCTGAGGCTATATACCTGAATTTCCCAAACTTATTTCAGGTTTACTATCTGAATTACTAATTCAGGTATCGTTTTTCGGGTAATACGGGTTCGGGAAATTGTGCCCACTCCTACCCTTACCCTCCTAAATCTTATGGCTAGTTTCACTACTGCCAACATTGAGTTAATTTGTACACACACGTGTTTTATGATGCAGTGCAATCGATCACTACTGTGGTGGTTCTAATCAAGCTAGGATTCCTCCGAGCCAAGCTTCTTGTGCACATCATCTGATATTCTTTCTGATCCTGATTGTGGATGGCTTCACCATTCAATCATACTGAGATTTGTGCATAATACCAGGAGTACCTCCCAACATTGACATAATCAGTTTAAGGCCTGCTTGGAGTATGTTCAAGCGACGCCTGCAGCAGTCACCCTGCGCACGCTTACCAACATATGTTCGCAAGGGCAAATTTTACTCTCACCATGCATGCTTCCTTCGTTCACCTCAGCATGCATCAGGACAATCTCAACCCAAGACACTAGTTATAGTTTTCATAAAATCCATATCAGCAAGAAACTAGTATTAGAGCAGTCCCAACCCAAGACATTGGTTATAGTTACCATAAGATCCACATCAGCAAGAAACTAGCACTAGACACTACCCTTCCAATATAAACATCACTATTCTACACTTGAACTTAACACTTCTCATCTCTCGTTATGTCTTGGATATTGTGTAAAAATCAGGTCTAATAATGCAAGGTCCAACTTCCTTCTCTTTCTTTATTTACTTTATTGCCCAATTATCTGTATCTTAGGTGGCAGCTTATTTAATTATATGGATACCATCCTAGTCATTGGGTTGGGACTGCCCTATTCATAAACTGTATGCAACTATCTTTATCTCTTGTCGGTCATATATGCATGAGAGAGAGAAATCATCCACTCCACAGGATCAGAATATGAGATGGTGTGTGCTGTGTATTAACTTGGGGTAACTTGGTCCTCGTAGCATTTCCATGTCGCGCACAAATGGACGTGCATCGCCCAGCAAACAGACGGGGAATCTCATTTATGTGCCTTGGCACCTACATTTACGCATGCATCATATATGCATGAGAGAGAGAGAGAGAGAGAGAGCGCACTTGTTTCATTGTGTGTGTATCACGATGGATGATCGTCTTCTTTTTTTTTTCCTGCTTCGTGGTGAGGACATGGTGTTTCTATTAATGCAGCGGCCTGTCTTACTCATTTGGTAGCCGAGAGGAGTTAAATGCGCGCACCAACACGCAGAGCGGAGGGAATCACAGAAGCCCATAAGATGGGGGTATCCTCCGATTCCCAAGCGCATTCCTACACAACCCTACCTAGCAACAGGCGAGGGGGCTCCCTCTGCCTCCCTCAGTCTCACCATGGTTGCACTTGCACGCCATGGCGGATGCCTTTGGATCTCAGATATCCATGGCCAATTCTTCTTCCACATGCCTCCTTATCATTCTATCTCCTCCTTCTGTACATCTTCATCAACTATATCGAAGCTGGAAAAAGAAATGGAAGTGTGGCTATGGTGTTGGCTCGGCTCACTCAGAAGCTCAAGGGGACATGGCCCATGGATCTAGCTCGGCACAGCCTGTAGTGCTAGCTCCTGGCGTTTCTGATTGAGCCGTGCCAATATCTTAGCACCCTTTCATGCATGTCATGGGCCACGCCATCTCTTCGTGAATTCTCTGCCCCATCTCCACGTATATATGCACCGTGTTCTTGTGTTCTTGTTGTATATGTCTATTTGAATTTGCTTTGCCTACAGCATTGCGCACATGAGCTGCACGTCGCATGCATTTTCGATTGTTTCTTTTCTTTTTTGCTATCTTGTGTGACTATAACCAGTAGCCATTGCCTTCCTTTCATATAAGTAGCATTGCGCGTTGCGTGCTGTACTGCGCTGTTGCACCAGTTAGGTCATGCAGAAATCGCCAGGCAGATTAAGAACAGAACTACAGAAGTAGTGCAGGCGCACTCATGTGGATCCGGAGTATGCATGTTCAGTTCATATACCTTTTCAGATGCGTAATACATAATAGGCGCAGTTGAACACGCCCTAATTTGAATGCGTTGTGTATATATATATATTTGCAGTTTGTCATATATATGGTATGATTTTCAATGTCATGATCAGTTTCAGCATTTTTTGCTGCATGGTGCATGACTGCATGCTCATCAACCAAAGCTATTATATTCCATGGGATGTATATGAAGCAGATAGAAATAAAGCACATCGAGCGCTTCTCGACGCTACTTTTCAGGGAGAACATGGACTATATGATCCCTAGAAGCATGCACAGTAATCATTGATCAGTGTGTAACGGCAGTATGTATCCCGCTCCTTCATGAGGGAGAATGGTATTTGTACATTTCATGTGTCAGCTGTGACCATGTGTGTTTCTTGATTCTCCTCTCCTCATGTATTACGCAGAAAAGGATAGAATTCAGCAGAATATGAGTTGGTTGACACTTGATAGTATCGACCAGCGTTGTTTTGGTTACCAATTTGGTCGCGAAATTAGGACGATGTAATATATCTTGTAATCGAACATTGGTCGCTCTCCTTTGGTCACCTCCTGACCAAATTAGAGCATTGTAATCCTTCTACTTCTTCTTAATGAAAAACATGCTAAGACATGGTCGCTAAAAAAAATAGTATCTACCAGCAGAACTCATCTAACCTTACTGTACTCCTTTTTTTGCCTCTCAAGAAAAAAATAGAAAACTAAAATTATTTTACACAAAAGTTCTTATGCATCCCGATACAAATAGTTGGATTTCTCCTGGTTTTGTAGTTAGTTCATATATCCAATCTGCCGTGCTTGTACCATAGAATAAAAAACGATGGCATCTCACCAAAGACTGAAAATAAACTAGCAAGCGAGTTCTGATATATTCAGAGTTCAGACGTTGTTCTTGATATTATCTGTGTGTGACACTACAGGCAGGATCAGAACAGAGAAACATATGCATGTGCCAGCGCCTCATGTTTTTCTGACCCACTCTTCATGGCATGTACATCCCCGCCGCGCGTAAATTGATTCCACGCACGGCACGGCACTGGTCGCTGCAGCTTCCAACTTCCATAACTGTAAATGCAAGCGCAGACATTTATGCTCAAAATGATGCCTCCTCCATGCTCTACTGTAATTCATCGTCCCATTCGATTCGATCGCACCGAAGAAGCAAGCAGAGAGAGATACCCTAGATTTCTCGTGGCCTTGGTCTGTCTGGAAGGCTCACATCATAATCTTATTTCTTCTTAAACTCTGATTTCTCAAACCTCAAACACGCAGTCTAAACACTGAAACACACTAACACAGCCCGCGGCTTCTGAATTTGCAACGATGGTTTCTCACGTATATGCACAGCTTCAGACGGAACACGACACGAGCGACGACAGTTCTGAACAAAACCAGCAGATCAAAGGATAGGTTCGCGGAGGACGGTAGTTGGGGCTTGCAAAGGGAAGTAACTGTGGCACGAGCATGCGTAAATGAGGAGCAGGCCAAAGGCATGCATAATGCATTGCATCGATCAGAGAATATGGGGGTGCAGCCTTGCATTTAACACAACACGCACAACGCAGTAGATGGATGGATGGATTAAACGGAGGCAGACGATTGGCATTTGTCGTCAGACAAAGATTCCCCGCATTCAACTCCCGCCCGGCCGGCTCCAGAACCTCAGCGGCAGGCAGCTCTGCGCGCCTGCAGGCAGGCACCCATCCCCATGCCGTTTGGTAGCTTTGATCGCCCACCATCTCGTCAGTGGTCACCCTCCTCCATTAGTCCACCTCCATAGCATCCATACCAGTAGCTCCTCTCTCCGCCATTGCCTTCTGTCACTCGAGCTTGTGCTTTTCTATACCGATCGATGTTGGCAGTTGGCGCATTCATCTCACTTCACTTGCAAAGTGGAGAGATTTTAGAGGAATTGCATTGCTTCTTGAGAGCCACAGGGAAGAAAACATTCAGAAATCTCTTAATTGGTTCTCAAAACGAAGTGCAGAACAAATTCTGAAAAAGACGAAAGAGAAAAAACAGAAACAGAGCCGATCATTCATAGGACGGTGGTAGGTGGAGGCTGTTATGATCGCTGGACGCTTGCTGCTTGCAAGGTGAGCAAAAGGAATTCAAAATCGATGCGATGCGGTGCGGTCGCCCGGACGTTAGTTGCAGGCCGGGGTGTGGTGGCCGGCTGCATCTGCACGCATGAAGGGACCAGAGAAATGGTCCAGCTGGGTCAAACACGAAGGCCTGCGATTTGCCAAACGGTGTTTAGTTTTTGGCTTTAGCAGAATCTGCAGCCTCTGATGCATTTGATGGTGACTAAGTCACACGCTTAGTGGTGGCTTACAGAAACAGCAAGAACCCGATCAAGGCTGGATTCGGCCTTGGCTTTGGTTGTTTTTTCTAAGGGAAAATGAGATGTCTAGCCCTCTCTCGACACTGCAGGTGTGATTGTCTATTCCGTTTATTCTTAGTGGGCTCAGAAATCAGATCCAGCCGAATATAATCTACTGAACTCTGCTTCAAAAAAAAAATAATAATCTAGGAGTACTTCGCTGCACTTCCGCGCCAGCTGGATCGGTAAAATTCGGTCTCTGTCCAGATGATCAGAACTAGTATGTCCCAAAGACTCAGCAGTAGACTTCATTACTCCGCCGTGCGTGTGATCTTGGATTCTTGGTACGTAAACGAAGATAAAGATTAATGGCAAGAGGCAATAAAGCATACTATCTGAATTCCGAAACAGTGTCTAGTGCCTAGCAGCAGTACGAATAGTGCATTACTGAAGCCATACGAGAATCCATTGCAAGGGATGCTATTTCTAGGCAAAATCAAGCAGCGCTTTCTCTCCCAGCAGATGTGTGGTCTCTCGCGACAGTATTGTCAAGTGCCGGACGGTATTTAACATTCCTAAAATTTGGATGTTTAAAAATGTGGATTTGAAAATTTTGAATGAAATGTGCAATAATTTAAATTTGCCTAAGGTCTAAATCCTAGCAAAATAATATTTTATTTAAAGATAATATATTTAGAGTGGCATTTGGATTTTATTTGGATTTCATTTGGATTTGTTTGGATTTTATTTGAAATATAAATATACCTATGAATTTGAATTATAGATTCAAATTCAAACCTATGGGCTAAAACCACTATTGGGCCGACACCTAAAAACCCGGCCCAATTCTCTCTCTTCCCAGCGACGCGCCCGCTTCTTCTTCTCCGCGCGGCGCCGACAAGCTGGGTCCACCTGTCAGCCACACACTCCCACAGTGCCTTCTTCTTCCTCACGCCGCCGAGCCGGGGTCACGTAAATCGCGTGACCTGTTGACGTTCGCGCCCGGGGACCGCCCTGCGCCTCGCCAATCCGAGCTGGCATCAACCCCTTGCCCAAGCCAGCCCCTAGGAAGCCTCTAGAAGCCGTGGCGGCCATGCTTCCTTGGCCGCGAAGCTTGCACGCGCACCGGCCACCGTCCGATCCTCGAAACCGCCTTGAGCTCACGAACCAATGGCATCCAAGCACCTCGAGCCATCTCTATCTCTTGCCTTAGCCTACAAGTAGCCGGCCTCGTCCTCAATTCGAACCCATTTGCTCTCTCGGGGTCAATCCCCTTTCCGCCACCACGAAAGCAAAGCAGAGGGGAAGGAAGGGAGAAGGAGGAACGCCGCTGCGGGGAGGAGCACCACGACCGCGGTAGGGAGGCGGAGGAGTACGCCAAGCCAAGCGACGACGCGGCCGCACACGTTCGCCGCGGAGAACACCGACGTCAACGACGACCACCGCCTCAAGCCGACACCGCGTCACCTCGCCACTGCGCCAATGTCGTCCTGCCTCGCCTCTCTCTTCCCGAGCCCGTAGGTGAGCCAATTCCACCGAGCCCCGCCTCGATTCCTCACCGTCGCTCTCACCGGCGTTCCGCCACAAGCCGTAGCGCCGCCGCTAGGGCCATCCTCCCATCTGACCGGCCTTCGTGCCGCTCTCTTCTGCAGGGGCCTTCACGCGTACACGCGCTTGCGCCAACACGCCTGCCGCCGCGGAACCGGGCACCCGCGGGCGGCGAGGCCGTGCCGCAACCATGGCGCAGACATGGTGCACGCGCACGCGCTCACACACGCATGTACTCACGCACGCGCACACGGGCACGCCTGGCCTCACCGCACGCGCACGCACACGGCACGGGTCCGCGCACGCGCGCTGGCGAGCGAACGCGTACGCACGCCAAGTCGTCGCGCCGCGCGCGTCGCGCACGCCTTAGCGACATTCTGTCGAACACCTTGCGCACGTGAACTTTTCTCCTTTTGATTTCGAATCCGGCCGCACACACATTTGGCCACACAGGCACAGCCGCACTGGATCGGTGCACAGCCGCACCAGATCTGGTGGACGCGGCCCACGTGAGCCGCACTCACGGCTCACGGTGAACTGCGCCCACGCGCGCAGTCGCGCCTAGCCGAGTCGCTGACAGGCGGGGCCCACCGCCCAGTGGGCCCACCTGTCAGGTTGACTTGGTCGTGATGACGTCAGCCGGGCCCACGCTGACGTCATCAATACCGGACCCCCTCGGCTGACGTCAGGCTTACGTCATGATGACGTCAGCGGGCCGCGTGGCGCGCTCTGGCGCTGCCACGTGTCGCTCTCTGGCGCTGCCACGTGTCGCTCTCTGGTTTTTTTTGGATTTATTCTTTTCGGGAATTCGCTTATCATTTTCAGAAAAGGATTTGAACTTAGAAAATTCATAACTAATTCAATTTAAGTCAGAAAATTATGAAACCAGTTTCTATAATTTTCTAAAAATATGAATAACAGTTTGGGAGGGTATTTGGAGTTATTTGGATTTTCCATATTGCTGTTCTTTGGATTTCTTACCATATACCATAGGATTTACCGTACCTTCCGTGTTCAGGAGACGACGACAGAGAGCAGCTGATTGAGGACCCGGCCGAGGACTTTGACAACTACCTAGTCTCTCCATGTTCACGCCCATCCCATCTCTTGATTGCCCATTAGGCATATGCTATTAGTTTGCTAGCGCTTGCACGTGATGATTATATGATGATTAGCCATGCATAGCCCTTTATTGCCTTTACCCTTGATGATCTACCACTTATTATATACTGGAGATATGATGCTATTGCCATGCATGCTATGTGTGGGATTGGTAGATATTCTCTGTGTGAGGTGTGTGGGAAAACTGGGAAGGAGTACGGTGATTTTGACCTTAGTAGGTCTTTGCCGGTGCGGGTATTTATAACAACCCGACCTAGGCCTTCGGGGAGCCAGGGGCGAGCTTCTGAGTAAGCCTTGTGTTGTGCCTGTGGCGGGCACGTTTGTGACTTGTGATTGTGATTGGGAGCTAGGAGTATGGTGGTTACCTGAGATGGTAACGGTTGCGGACCACTACGGTGGATACGCCTTTGGGATGATGACACCCGTGCCGGCACCTTAAACCTTGTTGACCGATCTTGTGATCACTGTAACGTACGCACCAGCTTGCTTTTGTGGGAGGAGTATCAGCTAGCCTTTCTCGGAGCGGCATCCGGACTGTTGGCGACCACAGTGTGGAATTTGTGCCAGGGGGAACTGGATGCGTCCTTACACCCCCGATCGGCCATCGTGGGGACGTCTTCACAGCTCTTGGGGCCAAGGTTAGCGTGCCGAAGCATTCAGACCCGAGGAAAGCAGGAGGGTGCCGTTTCCGGTTAGGAGTTACTAGTTGTGGGTTGTGTCTCAACCGGTTGATCCCCGGTTTGCAGTCCGAGTTGGGTACAGGCGTACAAGCTCTGCAGAGTCTTATGATCTATACGTATAGACGTGATCTCGGTCTCGAAAAGCGCAGCGTTAATGAACCGGTCGTCCATTGTTTTGGGATATGCTTTCTCTCCCCCTATAGGTGAGTGTGTGAGGTCGTTGGTACGGGCGGGGAGAGGGAGGTCGAGCTCCGCTTCCCTTGTGATCCGTTCGTACCTCGTGAGATGTCGGGGAAGGTAGCCCGCGCATCGCCCGAGAGCAGAGGTGTTGTGTTGTGACGGGACCTGGTGAGCCAGGACGGCCGGAGTTGTGGTAAAAGTGGGATATGGGATTGGAGTTACATATGCTGCTGCTGCTTAGGAAACCTATACCCTTTCCATTGCTATTTTCTTTCCCCTTAGAATTAGGCCACCTAAAGCTTGCATACGGATGGTGACGTGAACCTGTTCCACTCCTTGGGAACAGTCTGTGAGTTCGCAGGGTACGAGTCCAAGCACGAGTTCAACCATGATGGGTGGTACGACTAGGCTGCAGCTACGCTCAGGAGATTGCCTGTGGAGAGGAGACCACCTAGAGGACGCTTGATAGTTTCTGCCGCGCTATATTTCCTTTATGTTGCATTTAGCCCATGATGCTTATGTACTTATTCCAGTGACATGTACTGGTTACTATATTTATAACATGTGATGTAATTCGAATGGATGTCTGTGATATACTTCTGAGATGAGTTCTGTACGTGGTAGCACTATTCCTGAGACTATCGCAATGGTACAGAGAGTCGGACTTTGTCATTAAAAGTCCGGTTCGTTTCACGGTACATGCATGGCGTCCATACCGGTGCAGGGAATTCCTGATCGGAAGGTAGGTTGGTGTACAGAGCCCAACACAAGCGAGCTAGAGAGACTAACAGGGAGCCTGAAAAACTGAAACTATACCCTCCGGTGCAGTAATGCAGGGTTGATGGATCCAAATTACAGTCGTCAGTAGGGCCTGAAGTCTGAACTAAAAGCCACTGATATATTTGCATGGAACGATTAGGGAGAATACAAGATTGATGGGGGCGATGAAGGACAAGCAGAAAGATCATATTTACAGAGCGATCGAGAGAGATTATTCGCGGAGGAAAGGCGAGGTCCGTTCGTCAGATCTTCTTGTACTTGTGCCAGCAGACGAGCATGGCGACGCACCGCCGGAAGATGTAGAACCGGGACCGCTGCTCCCGCGCCACCGCCAGGCACCCCTTCCTCCCCACCTCGCCCACGCCCAGCGCCGACGAACCCTGGCCCTGCCGCGACGCGCACTGCCCCATGCCGCCCCGTCGATGTCTCCTGGACGGAGCAATCGAGCGCAGGAGACTGAGGCGAGGAGGACGTGAGCCGCGCGCGCGCCCCTAGTTTTCGCCGCCGCGTCGCGGTCGCGGACGACGCGGCCCTCGCGGGGGGCAGCTTGCCTTGGATTGGATTGGACAAACCGTGCCGTGCACGCGGCGGGGCCGTTGCGGGGACGCGGCGCTCCTGTTTGGCTGCGCGGTGGGGCCTGGTCCTCGACGGTTGCTGCGGGTGTCGCGGACCTCGCGGTGGGGCCTGTGCATCAGTAGGCTTTCTAGAAGAGAAGCGGCGTGACGTGGGCAGATCCATCGTGCCTGAAACGGAACGGTGTTGACGCGGGGCCGATTACATCTACGTTGACCATTCATTCTTCTTCGTTGTCCTCGTCGTCTTCTCTTTTTTCTTCGAAGTTGAGGTGATTGACATGAATACTACAAGATCGTGTCACATTTGGATTTCTGATGAGATTGCTTGGGACATTGGAGGGCGTTCCTAGTCTGGTACTGGACTGTTGGTAGTGGAGTGACCGTACTTTTCGTGCCAGTGTGTTGGGCCGAACCGGATCATGGGCCCTTTTGCGCGCATGTCACCGCCACACCCAACGTAGCCAGCCTTGGGCCTCCGAGGTCGCCGGACAGGCACAGTAATTAGGCAATTGTGTTGACCTCATTAGAAATAGATATTAATGTTATGATCAACAGAATATTCATTAAGGGGATATAGCTCAGATGGTAGAGCGCTCGCTTAGCATGCGAGAGGTACGGGGCTTTTTCATTTGTTTTCTGTTTTCTGCATGCGTGTTTATTCCCCTGTTTTCAGCTTGCTTTTCCCTCCCGCTGACTCCATTTTTTTAAGCCCTTGAGTCTTTATTTAGGCAACGTATTCTATGAAAACCAATCTCTCCGTGGAAACTATGAAAACTAAAATCTGGGCGACACGATGTTGATCCAAAGGCTGATCTGGTCGAGCCCTTGGATCAACATCGTGTGTTCCAGATTGAAGTTTTCATAGTTTTCATGAAAAGTTGATTTTCACCAGATATGTTTCCCTTTATTTTATCTACAAATACAACCCTGGCAGATGATATTACAAATGCAAAGCTGCTGTACTAATTGCTTTGCCGTAGAGTATGCTCTTGCACTCTGCAGCTTGTTGTTGCCTATCGCCTATAACAAATCCATTGTCGTTTTATTCGCAAATGAAAACGAGCCAACGTCATATCAACTTTACGAACAAAGCCAATACCAACAGCAGTAGCTTTTACTATCAAAGCCAATACTAGGACCATCTACAGCTTGGCCATCCAGATGGCCTCCACATTTAGGCTACTTTGCTAAAAAAAAACATGGCTACAGCAGATTGGCCCTATAGATGGCTATCAGCATGCGATCGCAATATGAGGCACAAGCCTAGCGATAGATCTTGTAAAGTTAGGGATGTCATAAAAAAATTATGACGACAGTGAGTTCCATCTAAATAAAATCCAGTTCACATAGTTTTTCTCATCCCGGACTAGATCGATACTCTGCTTCAGGACTAGATAATGTCATGGCTGGTTATATCTTATTGCAGCATGGTATGGCTTTTGATCTGAAACTTAGAGTGCCCCATAGTTGATCGCCGTGCGGCATGGCAGTATCCCGTATCTAGCAATCAATTGTCCTCTTGTATAAAATAGCGTCTTCAAATTCAAAAATGTTCTAAAGCAAAAAAAATGTTCAAAATTTGAAAACCTAAATTTTTGCTACAAAATCAAATTCAAAGTGTTTTGGTACTTCGTTCCCACACTGTTTATATGTGATTCGTTGCCCCTACGATTTGGACATCAAAATATCTTCAAATTTAAAATATTGGAAATTAAAGTGGCAAAGAATTTTAGAATCAATTATTTTGCTACGAAACACACTTTAAAATTCAAAGCTCTTTTTTCTTACATATGTTATACCTAACATCCGAACAACGAAACACCTTCAAATTTAAAATTTTCAACATAAATAGTTCTCTAAATTTGAAAACCTTTTATACATAACAAATTTCAAAATTCAAAGCTCCTTTCTAATCCCCTACACAAATATTCATATTTCAACAGAAAATTACTTTGCATTCCAAAATAACCACTGTCCTCCCACAAAGCGCTTTTTTGTGTGCGGCGGCTTGAGCAGACGTGTGTGCCTTGTACTCGTGCCAGGGGATTCTTCCCTGGACATTACAAACAACTAAACAAGCAGCCGACCGACCGTGTTGAATCCCGAAAATTGATGCCTTGCCGTATTTCAAACAGAATTGCCTTTTTGTTACTACTATTACTATATAAAAAACAGTCCTAAATACATAAGATTTGTTTCTTTCCTCTCCTAACAAGTATGGACTTTCCCAACAGTTGTATATATGCTAAATCCATGGATTCCCGTCAGTCCGGAATACTACATACCCGCAAAAGTTGTTACGCGGCCATGGACGGCCAAGCCGCCGGTGTCGATCGGATCAGCGCCCTCCCCGACAACGTGCTGCATGTCATCCTCGGCCGCCTAGGCTACGCGCCCGCCGTCTCCAAGACCGCCGTCCTCTCCCCGGCGATGGCGCCATGTGTGGACCCGAGCCACGAGCCTCACGTTCCAGGACACAGACAAGTTTCTGATTAAGAAATTCGACTTCGCCGGGTTCGTGGACTGGGTGCTCGCCCACCGCGGCAACGACGCCGACCTCGAGACCCTCGAGATCCAGGCCAATGTCGTCACGCCGGAGAAGGTGAACGAGTGGCTTCGCTACGCCGCGCAACACGTCGTCAGATCTGTAGACATCAGTATCAGCTACTCCGGACGGTCTCCAAGAGAGAAAAGGCCAGATGCTGAGCAGCGGCAGGACATCGTTGAGGTGCCCAGCCATGGCAGGGCGGTATCCATCTCGCTCGTTCTCCCAAACCTTAGGTTCCAACCCATTAATGGGGATGTCGCCGGGGCACGACATGAAGCGCTGACAAAGCTCGAGCTCTTCTCCCTGTCCTTCTCCGAAGGCGGCAGCGAGCTGAGCGAGTTCGTGGCGTCCTGCTGCCCTCGCCTTCGCCGGCTTCTTATTTGTGGCCCCGATGGGCTGCATCGGCTGGTGCTCCGCTCCGAGTCGCTCGAAGACTTGGGCATCTCTGCTGCAATGGATTTGCTAACGTTAGACGTGCAAACTCCCAACCTTCGCGCCTTCTACATGTGCATGTGTTTTACCCTCCGAAGGATCACTGACAAGTGCGAGGAGTACGTCCATGGCAACAAGCTGGCAAGAATCGTGGCACCCAAGCTGGAGGAGATTGCCACAATGCACTACTTCCGCGGCAAGGCAGCGGACCTTGACATCCACGACCTTTCCAGCGTTCGCCGTCTCACTGATCTTCGTTTCGACATGCACGGCAAGTACCACTGTGACAATGATGTTGGTTTCTGGCTCTTCGAGAGCTGCCCAAACGTCGAGCACGTCGACGTTTCACTTCGCCACATGCCGTGTGCCAAGGCGCCCATGGACGGGCTGGTGGACCTGACGGCGTCGGAAGGGAAGGCGCCGCTTGGCAAAGTCAGAAGCCTGGCCGTGCGAGCGTCTCACTTCCCGAAGCGTCACCTCGTGGGAAGCATGTCCTCTCTGCTCGTGAGGTGCCCTCACCTGACGATGTTGAAACTTGATATGTGTTTTGGTTTGATTGATGCGGCTAGCAGCTGCTTCTGTGATGGAGTTGCAGATAGGTCATAGGTGGGAAATCTGTGGGAAGGTAGCGTACGTTGGAGTCCCTGGAAGAAGTGAAGATGACCGGCTTCGGTGGAACGCAAGAGGAGCTCCAGCTTGTGACATTGTTATTTGAGAGCAGCTCCAATTCGATCCAAACACATGGCGCTAGAACACGCCTCCGGACACACGATGAAACACATAGCTGCCTCCGGAGTGCCACCTGATGTTCTAGACATCGACACGATTTATCAGGAACTGATGAAGATCCCTTGTGCCGGACGTTGGTGTCTCACGAATAGGACATTCACTTGGGCGTGCGATGCAACTAGCTGAAGGAAGATGGTCTGTCATTAGCTTAGTGGTGCTCCAATGCAATGATATTACGACCTGGATTTTCATGACAAGTTTTTTTTAGTTTAATTTGCATTAGTTAGTTATCTCAATATCTATCAAAGACTATTCATAGGTATTTCTCAATATATGGTCGCCAGCAACTTGGCGTATTTCTTAGCACTGTAATCTGGAATCCCCTTTTTGTTCCTTCACTTTTCAGCCATACTTTTACTTTTCCTAAGGCCATGTTTAGTAAAGAAATATAGGTCTATACTCTCTACCACTAGCATGACAAAAAAAACACGAGATTCACTCCAAGTTATAGTATAGTATGGACAACCATCTGCTTTATCAATGAAATAAGCACAATCCCGTGCTTGTTCGTTCAAAAAAATATATAGTATAGTATGGACCACCCAAATATGCTAGCAGATAAGCAAACTGAAACAACTAGTATACTTATGCTTTGTGAACGTCATTCCACCGCTAGTCAGGAATCCAAAAGGGTGAGGTCTTTCGGGAAAAAAATGAAGGGTGAGGATCTATCTCCATACCCTATTCTCTCTCATCACTCGGATCCAATGGCTGATGTTCTTCGGTCGGTCCTCATCACTACTACATCCACCCACACACATCCCCACCTATTTTGTTCGAATCGCGTCTTTAATTTCCATCTCTTAACTTTCACCGGATCTACCTCTATAAATGGACCCATTTATTCCGTAGTAAACCCACCCAACTAAGTACCCTCAATAGAGATGAATTAATCTAAGCTCGCCCAACTAAGTGCTCACCCAACACTCTTGATGACGACGCTTTTTTTGAGAATGTGCATAGCACATTTTTCATTAACAAGAGAAGAGAATGGTTGTTACAAACGACTTTCCTCGAAAGAGGAACAAGAAGGAAACAAAACCATAAACATGACACAAAATATGTCAACTTGAGAACGTTCATGGTATGAAGCCAGCCATGGCCCCACAATTTGGCCTCGTCAATGATTTGAGGGGCGAGCGCTACCAGTTGCAAGGTAACCTACTCATGCGTCCTACGGTTTCTTTTCTTCCGAAGTGACCACGCGATTAGCAAAACCAAGGAATCAAAGCCTTTATGAATGGGTTTAGGAACTCTCGTCCGGGCCCGAATCCACCAATGCGTTGGCGATTGGGCATTCGTTCTGGGGGGAGGGGGCATTCGATCATGGAGGAAGAACCAACAGAGCACGCGGAACCAAGTTTTCCAACTACTGACACATCCAGCCAATAGGTGGTTCAGGTTTGGACCTCTTGAGCGCAAAGGCCACACGCGTCAGTAGTCTGAATCCCATAATGTCTGGGTTTGTATGAAGTCCAGCAACAGCCATGGGGAGCAAGCCAACCGAAGAAGCGACACCTCCCATGCGCTTGTACCTTCTAGAGCCACCGAACCCCAATAAGCTTCACCGGACCGAGGAAGAGGACCTTGTAAGCCAAGGCCGGGGAGAATTCTCTGGAGGTGATTCATTTCCAAATGAATCTGGCTGGAGCTTGTGATACCTCCAACCTCTCAGGATATCCCAAATGTGAAGATATTGCAAGATGACTTGTACAGTGAGAGCATGTGAGATCAAGCGACAAATACTTTCTTCCCGATGTCACATATGCGACGACGATGTTGTTTTGTTCCCCGCTCCATGCCAGCAGCTATTGGATGATGCTTTTGGAGACGATCCTCTCATCGATGGGCTATGGTGGACTGGAGAATAACGACGGCAGCGCCATGCCTCTGCTCCTGCATGTACAAAAAGATAGAAGAGATGAACCCCAAAAGAAGGGAATGACAAGGGGATGAAGCGGAGGAGGCATACCTACTCTTGTCGCATTGCCGACGGGCCAAAGGTTTGGGCAACAGTGGAGGTGGAAGACGAAGTGAAAGATAAGAATATCCGCGTCGAAGTTGAGGAGTGGATTATATAGTGTGAAACATCTATAGTAGTGGCGGGTGCAACCATGGTTGGATTGAAGAAGTCTGAGTAGTGGAAGATTGAATGTTTCTGATGGTAGTGAAAGATGGAATGGTACCCTCTGATTGGGCATTCATAAAACAAGCAGGTTTTAGCTGACCTGGCCCAAACCCAACCCAACCACACGTTGGGTCGGACATGGGAAAAAAAATTGACCCGATGCTTAGATTGGGTCTGGCATGGCCCATTTTTGAGGAACCTATACAAAATATTATAATTAATAAATAATAACATCTAGAGAATTTAAGAAAAATATTTATATAATTAGATTCAAATAACATATAATAATATAATATAGTTTCGATAGAAAATAGATAATACACAAAATAATAAAAAGTATAAAAAAATAGTTACGTAAGCCTAGTTATATAATTTACACAGATCATCAGACTAGTTAAATATTATTGTTTTGGGTAAGCCTAGTTAAATACTATAGCACCTATTACATAGTAAAATAAAACTTTGTTTTAAAAGCGTTCTATTCTTCACACGTGCCACCTTTAAGAATATGAAATGCATTTACGATGGACCTGTCAGTAGTATCACAATATCACAACTCCATTGATCGACTGACCGGTTGACTAGCGGACTTTGGTTTTGTTTAGTTCCTAACTTTCCACCGACTTGTCACACTGATAATCTTGCCTCTCTCATAAAAAAACACTAACTTGTGACTAACTTTCGCTAACTTTTTTTTTATCTAAAGCAGCCTTTAGACTACCCACAGCGTACGTACTTCCGATGCTGAAAACTGGAGAGAGAGGGCTTTAGCATCGGGTCGATCACTGCACAGGCGATGCCGAAACGAAAAAACCAAGCTTGCGAGGCATGTTGATGCGTCGATGCCTAACAAATAAAGTAGTACTTTTTTTGCCAGAGCAAAGACACGCAGAGGAGCGGTGAGGAGAGATTCTGACATTTCTCTGACAGCTCTGGTAAAGCAAAGGCCTTCTGGCTTCTGCATCCATGCATGCACGAAACATCGATGCCGACCGCTGTGACTTTTAGAATTTATCAGCATCGGTACAGATGGCACTGCACTACAGTTTTGGGCATCCAAACCGCTGTGGTCAGTCTATGCACCGCGAAACTCTTGCCCGACTGGCTGGATGTGGCGCATCCCGTCTCCTCATCCTCGACACGTGTACGTACGTACGTATCATTGGCAGTTGGTGAAGAAACGGGATCGACTCGGGCTCCCTTCGTTTCCTCGCTCAGAGCATCTCTAACGGGCATGTAAATTTGGGCTATCAAATTCTATTTTATAAGCTTATTTGTAAAATTCAGGAGCCCAAATTTGCATCCAACTCCAGTGGAGCTTGTATTCATACACTAGTGAGGCATGAAAAATGGTAGGATCCATAGTTTGAGAAGAAGGATGATGGTTTGAGAGGAGGATCAGAGGCTCCCAAATCTAGAGGCTTGGAGGGGAAATTTAGAAAGGCATCTAAAATAGGAGGGAGTTCAGCCCCACTAGAGAAGTTTTTTGCTTTGGCTCCTAGAAGAATTTAGAGTAGGAAGCTCCACTCGAGATGCTCTCAGTTCCCCTGATTCCTTTGTCTGCGGTTCAGCCGCTCTTCCTCCTCCAGGACTCGTGCTACTTCGTCCCCTCCACCGCCATGCGCCGCCCGTGGAGGCAGCCAGCCCCAGCGCCAGCCGCCGCCGCGGCGCGCCACGGTGCCGCGGACCTCTGCCTCCGCGAGGTCGGGGACCTCCTCCCCCGCCGCTTCGCCCGCCGCGCGGCCGGCTCCGAGGTCGGTCCCCATTCCCCAGCCTGATCCGCGAAAGATCGCACTTTTCTACTCTCCCCCTCACTTCCACTGCCTCGTCTCGATCCGTGTCGCGGGGGGATCGGCGCGCGCAGCGATCGGGCTGGATGGCCTGGCCTGGCCTGTTCAATGGCGTGACGTGGTCTCTGGCCCGGGCCCTGTGGTGCTAATTGTGTCGTGCTGAAGCTGAATATCGTTTAGCTCGGATTTAGTATTGCGCGTCCTGGTCGATGTAATTTGCGTGTAGCCTTGCTGTCTGTTTGATGTTTTGGCTTTGGTCATTTGCTCCGTTAGAGTTGTTTAGCAGCAGGGTCCCGGATTTCGAGCTCATTGCTAGCATCTTCCCTATCAACTTAATCAGAATTGCTGAATACTGGATGCGATCGTTGCGCGTTGCTGATGGAACAACTCCTTGCAGGACCTTGTGAAGCGACTGCAGATTCACCAGAAGCTTGACAGGCACACGGGCTGTGTCAACACAGTGGCCTTCAATGAGGTTGGTGACACCCTCATATCAGGGTCTGACGATCAGATGGTGATGCTGTGGAATTGGGACACTGGCAACATCAAATTAGAGTTCCATTCAGGCCATGTCAACAATGTGTTCCAGGCACGCTTCATGCCCTGCACAGACGATCGGACCATTGTAACTTGTGCTGCCGATGGCGAGGTTGGCGTGATAACTTCTTCACCTGTATACATATTTAGTTGATCATGCTAGCTATATCATCGGTAATGAACTTTCTTGCCCTTTCAGGTGAGACTCGCCAAGATAAAGGATGGTGGAGATGTGTCCACTACATTGCTTGGTGAACATGAGGGGAGTTCTCATAATTTGGCTATAGAGCCTGGTAGCCCTTATATCTTTTACAGCTGTGGCGAGGATGGCCTTGTTCAACATGTAAGCCATTAACCAAGTGCAGCATTTCTGCTGCTTATGAACCGTCCTATAACCAAGTATAATTTGCCATTTCCTTCTTGTGCAGTTTGATCTCAGGACAAACACGGCCACAAAACTATTCCTCTGCAGAAGCTCTTTTAGTAAATCAGGATTCTCCTCTTGTGTTCACCTTAATACGATTGCAATAGATCCGAGGAACCCAAATCTTTTTGCTGTTGGAGGACACAATGCATATGCTCGTGTGTATGACATCCGCAAGCACACGTGGGATGGGTCATCTGATTCTGGTCACCCGTCTGACTGCTATTGTCCACCACATCTTGTTGATGATAAGCGTGTTGGCATAACAGGGTTAGCATTCTCTCACCTGAGTGAGTTGCTTGCATCTTACAATGAAGAGAATATTTACCTATTCCCTAAAAATGGAGGGCTGGGATCTGATCCAAAGTCCATCAAGATTGGAGTGAATGAATGGTGCAATTCAACAATGGGACAAGATTTTGCTCAGCCTAAACCTACACCTCAAGTATATGTTGGTCATGAAAATCGCGAAACTGTGAAGCGTGTGACTTTCATTGGGCCAAATGATGAATATGTCGCCAGCGGGTCAGATTGTGGTCGGATATTTATTTGGAGAAAGACAGATGGCTGTTTTTTACGAGCCATGGAGGGTGATGAGTGCGTTGTGAATTGCATTGAGCCTCATCCTCACGATATGACAATTGCAAGCAGTGGAATTGATAATGATGTAAAAATATGGACTCCCTTTGCCATTGAGCGCGCCCCTACGATACTGATAAAGCCTGAATGGGTAATGTCGCCTAATCCTGGACCTATACTCCTCTCCTTGTCATCTCTACTTTCATACAACCTATATTCTCCACATGGATATAGTGTTATGCATTATTATGAGACATATATATAGTATCGGCTATCAAGCGGACAGTCATTTGTGAACCAATACATATTTCTTGACCTGTTGCCATGCATTTGTGCATCACTTCCTTTTCCACTTTACAGTTCTGTATCATCCATTTTCCTTTCATATTTTAAATTTAAATATTTATGATTACTTGAGTAAATTCCTTGTTTGGCTGCTCCAGTGGAGACCTCGCAAGAGAAGAGTCAAGTTCTGGAACTTTGAGGAGATGTTCCTTCGAAACTTTGTGGTATCAGGACGTAGGCAACAATCAGATGAAGAAGATTCATCAGAGGACCTTTTGTACAGCTCAGGATTACTTAATCTAGTAGCTGCTGCTGATGGAAGTGTGTCATCAGCTGATGATGAATAGACCTCTGGCTCTGAAGAGTGACATAATCTATACCTAGGTGCTACTGATGGAAAATGTGTCATCGGCTGATGATGAAGAGATCTCTGATAGATCTGAAGAATGTAGTAAACTGATCTATTGTCCACCTTTCAGGGCTGTTTCAAAAGTGTACATATTCAGTAATAAGCTATCATGTTCTTATGGATGATATAGCATCACAAGTATGATTTAGTGACTTGTCATTTCTATCTTATAGGTATGTGTCTCGGAGCATCCTATAAAAATCTGTGCGTAATTGAAGTTATGTTGTTTTTCATTATCAATCTCATATTGCTCGATGTGTCATCTTGCGTGTAATACATTTACTTTGTTTCAAAATCCTGTGCTGATTTGAGGGATCTTCTTAGGTTCATTTCCACTTTGCTGGTTATGCAACTCACTAGTACGAAAATGCTGTAAAATTTGCTGGTGTGCGAGAAATGTTTTTGGTCTCTTCAAATAGCTGATGGATTGGGGCTTGAAGGTACATTAGAGAGTATTTTTTTTTCCTGACTGCAATAAGTACGTTTGCTTAATTTGAATATCCTGTGCTGATTTGAGGGACCTTTTAGCTTTATTTCCACTTTGCTGGTTTATGCAACTCACTGGTATGAAAAATGCTGTCAAATTGCTGGTGTGCGAGAAATTTTTTGGTCCCTTCAAATAGCTGATGGATTGGGACTTGAAGTTACATCAGAGAGAGTAGTTTTTTGTTTATTTTGTTGACTTCAATACAACCATGGATTACTACACATATAAGCATTTTTTTCTGTTTATTTAACTCAAAACAAAGTATTTACTGGCATTACTTCCTGGATAAAAATAATTTATGTGAGGCTTAATCATATCACTTCACTGGATCGATCTGCTTGCAGCATGTATTTCATGTGCTTATCGCTGCTAATTAATAGGATGAAAAGATGCAGATTCATCATTTCTTCGGTATTACTGGGGTAAACAATAATAATTGTTAAGAGGAACAATGATGAACTTAGAACCATGGATCGTCTAAATGAACTTAGAACCATCAGATATGCACTTGCGCACAAGGAAAAAAAAAGGATCAACATAAACAGATTAACAGGTCAGTACTCGTCAATTTCGCAGTGCCTTAGTAATGCTTCAAGACACATGGTATATATGATAGAAAAAAAAACATCATAAAAAAACTTGGGTACATTATTCTGTGGGAAAGACACCTGAACTAGAAATGCCTTATCGTTTTTCAAAAAGACATACTGTGGTTTATCCATCAATTATTTGAGATACACGTTAAGATCAGGACTGAAATAGTGGAACTTTTCAGCACCAACTTGTAACAACATTACTCAGGGGTCAGGTTTTTCAGCCTCATGTTCTCAGTGAGAGAACAAATTAGCAGGTCTTTCACAAGTATGAATGTACTCAAGCATCTGAAGTTTTTTTTATGTTTTTCAGCACTACCCTTACACGTTATCAACTAACATTGACAAAACAGCGTGCAAGTTATATAATTGCTAACTACATCAAACTTCACAATGGCCATGGATGACACTGACAGTGTTAGTATATGATAGAAGATCACTGGTATAGAGATGTCTAAACTATGTACAGGCACGTATATCCACCTTTTACCAGAGTGGTCAATAGCTTATCTATTTCCTATCTGGCTCTACGTCAGCTGGCCTCATACTTATGCTTGTTGCAAGCGCTACCAGCTGCAAGAACCAGTAGTAGAGCTTAAGTTAACGTCAAGTGGTTATAAGTTGATATAGAGAACACAACAAGCTTTCTTGTATCCATAAAAATGTTAAACTATGGAGCCTACCGTTGCAAATCCAGCACAGGCAAGACTGAAACCTTTTAAGTAGGAAGGCGTAGCTTCTGATAGACACCAGGCTGTCAAGCCAAATGGAGACAAATTATGTCTAGAAATACTTGTCCAAGCTCAAGAATCGGAAATGAGTATGGAAAACAATATCCAAAGAGCTTAACTTGTTCTTAGTTGAGAATTGAGATGTGCTACTGCTAGTAAGGACAATGACAGGTACATATATATACCTGTGAGAGGAGTAAAAGTTAGAGGTGAAACCACACTTGCAGTTGAGCTTATTCCAGTGATGCACCCTTGGACCATTCCCTTGATTACAAGTAAAAAATAAATCATGCAAAAAGAGTCACTAGTACGTTGTGGAAATCAAACAGCTTCAATTTGATATGATTGACTCGTGAATAGTACCTGCTCAAAAGGTCCCACTTTCTTTGATATGATGCTCCTTATCTGTTGAAAATCGTCAATAAAAAATATTTGTTCTAATGAACCAAAAACATTTGACTAAACATGTGGTGAACATGTAATTACTTACACATGGGGTGACCAACATGCTTAATATTACACAACTTGCAGCAAGATATGGGACCTTCAAAAACCATGCACAATATGAAATTCCGCAGAATTAACGACAATCAAAATCTCATTGAGAAAAGTACTACTGCATACCCAGAACGACCATGCGATACTGTATAGAAATGCCTGCAGCAGATCAGCCGAAACAAATCAAAATAGTTATGGCCAAACTTATCCAGAAACAAATATGCAGTGGGTCGAACAAAGCAACATCCTTACATGCCCGCAGCTTGCTATCAGTGCTATGATAAGTAGCTTCTGTTCACCTAGTTTCGGTACTAGGAATGGCATCACGGTTAGCTGCATGACAATTCTTAAACGGCTTTAGACGCAACTAAGTATAATTTGATAGTCACAAATAAAGTTGTTGTGGGAAACATTACAAGATAAAATTATACCTGCGAGAAGCTTCCTGTAATGCCAATAATTAGTAGCAAATTGGCATACTCATTCTTGCTGTACTGGAATTTTGCCTTGAGAAAGTACTGCATTTGCATCCCAAAAGGCAAAAGAGTTGATATTTAAACATAAGTTTTGTTCATGGGTTTACACACTGAGTTCTTTCAGAACTGCATAGTATTTACATCATGGCAATTTACATATTCATCTGTACGTAGTTTTGTGTATTATGTACCAGAATAGAAAAGGAGACGTACCAATAGTGAATTTAGCAGGCCGGTGTCACCAAGGCCGTGGAAAAATGTTACGACTGCCGCTCTCGAGAAGGTTGAGCTGCAAGTGGTTTAGATCATTCAGGACGTAAATTTGAGATAAACATATCGTCTTCCATTCTTATTTAATGATGTATTTGTGGCTTTGGCAATAGGATAGATGTCATTAATTCTCTGAAAGAAACGTGAACTGCCATTCATCAGATGCATCAGTATCTAAAAAGTTCATCGGCACGTCCTAATCTAAAATAGTAATCATCATGTACATGGGTTGGTAAGGACAGAACACATGACTTGAAATTTTAACCTCTGCAGTATGATGGCGTGGGCTTACTCGAAAGCTTATATAGGCTTATAGCTAGTTCTGGTCCCGCTACTGTGTTTGCTTTGCAATGCAGTAACCCGCAACAGCTTTCAGAAATATTCAGAGTCCCATCAGGATATCAAACAATGGAAGGCTCAACAAACGCAACCTGCTGGTAAGAAGGCCGGCTATCTCCGTCAGTGATGGTGCTTTCCGAAGAGGAGGGAGCCTCGGCGGCGCCGATGGCTCCTCGGCGCTGGAGGATGGAAGGCAGAGTGGTTGGGATGCCTCCTCGTCGCTGCTGCTGCATGAGGAGGCTCCACCGTCCGTCTCCTGGAGGAAAGCCTTCATGTACACGGCCGTCGCCACGGCTCCCACTGCTGATACCTGCAGCGCCAGAATAATGCAGCTGGTGACAGGATTCACAAAACCGCTCAAAACCGCCGGTTCCCGTGGGAACCGGTCTAACCGGTCCGGCCCGGTTGCAAAAAACCCGGTTACCGTCCCCAAACCGACGCTATAAAACCGCTCCACCGATTACCCGGCCGGTTTCACCGGTTAGCGGACCGGTTTTGTTCCTAGCAAAACCGGTCGGTTCACGGTTTTGTGAGCCCTGACTGGTGATCGACTCGTTCTGCGAGACGCCAAGAATCACTACGTATGGACGCATCACGATCTCGGACACGCACCTGGCACGTCGTCGGGAGGGGGAGGAAGCGAGCTGCAATGGTGCTGGCGACGAAGCCGGCGCTGCAGACGCCGGTGAACAAGCCGAAGGCCGCCGTGCGCCGGGACTCCGGTACCGTGTCAGCCTGCAGTAGGAGGAAGGGTTCGCGTCAACCCAGCAAAACGTGTCTGTTGGTGACCACCACAGCTTGAGGCAGGGGGCGTGCTGGGAGAAATAATAGTACCACGTAGGCAAGCGAGAGGCACATCATGGTGCCTTCGCAGACCATGGCCGTCAGCGTCTTGGTGATGTAGTAGGCGTAGACGTACGCCTTGGTCCGGCCGTACGCTAGGATGCCTGATTGTCGGAAGGAATGAAAGAACATGTCAGTCCACATCACTTGACAGTACTGGAGCGTGCAATCGCTCTGTTCAGAGAGGAACGTTCAACTGTAACTTGCAAGGGGGGCCCGAGCGAGGATTTTACCCAGAGGAACGATGGACGCCGTGGCCGGAATCGCCAGCAGCGCCTTCCGGCCGTACCTGTCGGACAGGTTGCCGACGACCGGCGTCAGCACCAGCGCGCCCAGGCCCGTAACCTGCATCAACATGTTTCAGAGTCGAACACGTATGGTACACGGTCAGCCACGTCGTCGAGTACGGAGAACTGGAGAAGGACCATGGGAATTGGGGCAGGGGCAGACATGCCCCCTTTTTTTAAAAAAAAGAAAAAGATACATGTCCGATTTTGAGCGACGCGAAAGCACAAGCACCACTGTTCCTATGGCCCTGCGCCTTGAGCTGAACGTTCGGAGGGTGCGCGTCGCGGTCGAAGGCAGGAGCGGCGGCACTGTGCTAGTGTGCTGGGGTTCTGTCAACTTTTTTTCTTTTTTTTTTCATCAGTGTGGCATGATGTAATAAGTGGAGGCTGGATTGCTGGAGCATAGTGCCATCCATGGTTGTGTCGCCGGCACGCCGGGCTGTGGTCCGAGCTAGTCCGAGAGCAATTGGCCACCCGAGTCGACGTCTCACCTCGCTTTGCCGGCAGATTTGACAGGCATTTCACCACCGCCTCTGCGTCGCGAGACCGAGCCCGGTTTTTTTATCTATTTTCCACGCTTTATCTTTACTAGCTAGTTACTGTGCGTACTAGGTAACCCGATGACTTTTGTTACCTCTTTTATCATCTTCTGGAGCTCTGGATGCGATGCTACTTTGCTTTTGACATATCGGGCGAAGTAAATGTGGTCGGTGCGACGTTGGTTACAAAGGTGCCGGCCTGCCGCTTGCTTCGGACGTCGACAAAATCTGGTGCGTGCGTGGTGGAAATCGCCGGGTGACGCATTGCGACCGACAGACCACACCTTGCCGGCCCGTTCTCGCTCGCGTGCAGGGAACAGAAGTTACCACGGGCTCCACCCAAAAAGAAGGGGAAAAAAAAAAGTTACCGACGCAGCAGGCTGCTCAAAAGGTGAGCGACATGGCCGTTACGGTGTCATCAGCACTCGACACTTGTGTGAGACTAGTTTGACTCCGTCGCACCGAGAAGAGAATACGCCCGTCACCCAGAGGCTCCGGGGATCGGAATTGGTCGGCCGGAGCCGACCAACTGCCGTTCTCACTCACACAGCTCACCGCATCGGCTCTTGGTGAAAGTAAATATAGTACATACGTCATCTCACTATTAACTCTCGCTATATATTGACTTTGTTAATGCAAGGGCACTGTCGTTGAGAGGGATCGGAGTGGTGGTTAATTGTCGGAGGAAATAATAAGGAACTGCAAATGGGTGCTAAGTGGAGCTTCCACTTTCTTCTTATGGCATCTCCGGCCGTTTATGTGTTCTCGATAGACGAAATGAATCTCAAGGACACTTCAGAGTAGGAAGAGCGAGGATAACTACTACTCGAACACGAGAAAGCACATACTCCTCTGCTATACTACTAATATGTACCTTAAAAGTTTTATTGGTCAGTTATGACATATGAGAGTGCGTGCAACTCCGCAAACAATGGCTTTCCAGAATCAAAGACCAGTATACATCGAACGAAAGTGACAGGATCGACCGATGGAGCACAGGCACATGCAGTGGGCATGGATGAACATGAACAAAAAGGTTTTATTCGGAATTATGATATCTTAGAAGCGCGGTAGTAGCAGCTTACAGCTTGCTGGAGTCCGGTGAGGTAGATGGCGAGGGAGCACTCGTCGCGGCCGGGGCAGAGCGCTCCCATGGTGACGTCGGTGATCACCGGCCCGACCATGAAGGTGGAGAAGCAGAAGAGGAAAGCGAACACCAGCAGGTGTCCAAGCCCCGCAAGCTCCTCCATTCTTCTCTCCTCCTCGTCTTCCTCCTTGTCCTAGCTAGCTAGCGACACCCCTTCTTTCCTGCGTGTGCTCGCTCGCCTTCTCACCACCCCTGCCTCTCTTTCCGGGTCCCGTATAGCAATATAAGTGCACGGTGACGCAAGCAGCAGCAGCAGCAGCAGCAGCAGCAGGGTGAACTAGTAACGTCTCAAGTGTTACGGAGGCCGGTGATGGTGGGTCAAGATGTGCGCTTAGCCCAACAACGAGAGTCTTATGGTCCAAAGCGGATAAAAAGTAAATAAAGGAAGGTTAACCAATACTGGCTGAAAAGGATTTTAGACGAACAACAGTAAGGAAAAAAAAAGGGCTTGTAAAATAGAATTTAGGAGACTCCCAACTGGAGTTGAGAACAAAATTGAACTCTCAAATTTTACAACTAGATTTGTAAAATAGAATTTAGAAGCCTAATTTACCTACTCCCACTAAAGATGTCCTTACGGAGGCCAGTGATGGGTCGAGATGTGCTTTACCCCAACAAGAAGGAAAGTCTTATGGTCCACAAAAGGGTGGGGGGGGGGAGTAAATAAAGGTTAACCGACGCTGGCTGAAAAGGATTTCAGACGAAGATCAGTAAGGGAAAAAAGGTGCCACTAGTGGAGGCAACGTGTACAATAAAGCAGCTAGGGTCGACTGAAAATTGGCGTATGACGTAGTTGCCCACGAGCCAGGTATGTGGAATATGGATACGCCGCTAGCTGGTGGCTTTCACCTTGCACTGGCCTCCTTTTTTCATGGAGTATTTTAACATGATATTCGGTCGGTTCAAGTTCAACATTAGGCCTTCTCCAGTGGGGTGTTCAAACCGCACCCTGGGCTGAGGTGTTAAACTTGAAATCGCACCCTCATTGTTGGAGTAAAAGCACACCCTGACTTCATGAAGGAATCGAAGCCTAAATAGGGTGCGGTGCATGCCATTAAACAAATATATGTATACAGTGAATGAGAGAGGAAGAAGAGAATCTAGAGTACAAAAATTCCTGTGCCGTGGGGCTCATACAGAGGTGCAACGACTGGAGAAGCAAGAGCAAAACCGCACCCATCCTTTGTTGCAGCTTTTTGCACCACGTACAGCACCCACCACTAGAGAAGGCCTTAGTAGCCTAGCTGCTTTAATTTCTTTGAAGCCTTGGCCGCGCGTAGCATCTGCATCATCCATGAGGACCGCATGCATGCATTAGCTTAATTGTATACTACTATATATATGCTAGCGAGAAAGATCGTATCAACACAGGGAATCGATACATGATATGAATGTTTTATATTTAGGATAGAAGCCCACCTTTTTTCATTTCATTTTTTTAAGGAGTAAAGAGGGGCGACTGTAGTGTGGGCGTGATTAGGTGTACATGTCACGTTCGTGTAGATTTTCTTTTTACGGTTGAGTTTCTTTTATGCGGCTAGTTGGGAGCTTTTGATTTGTTCGGTAGCGGGCATGAGAAGTTCAGAAATCAGAACCATCCCTTTGCCGCTTTGCCAGTCATCAGCTAGGTTAGCTTTCGCTTAATTGGTCACTGGCTCAGCTGGGCACTACTATGAGCTACCACTAGTGTGTACCGTGTTGTGTGTACTCTTTGCGGCTGGAATAGTAGTGGGGCTGCTCGTACGCGCACTTGGCACCGACATGGACGCATGGTGGCTCGATCGAGGAAAATAAACGAAGAGACCGACAAGAATGCCAAGGTCAGGAAAGGGAGGCCCGGTCCGGGCATCGCCCGATGTGGCGGTGCGCCAAGCGTCCTCGCTAGGGATGCAAATGGGTCTTTTTTGGGTAACCAGTGTCCAACCCAACAAACCCAATTGAAAAAATATGGGTAATGGGTTGACCCAAATAAAACACAAGGTTACCCAAAAACTATTGGGTTACCCAATCAGTGCGTTCCTGAACTGCTGCAGAACAAACTCTCCGCTGCTTCTTAAATGCATCAAAACAAGCACGACTGTTACCGAAATGCATGTGCATAAGCTTTGAAGATCAAACACCTAAAATTCTCACGGCCTGCTAGTTAATTACAAATAAAAAACAATTGAAGGTCCAGATTAGCTTGAAGTTTCAGAAAATGGAATACCAATCCAAAATTGATTTTCTAAAACTGTAAAACTATGATCAACGCAATGGATAATCCAATCCCCTGTCAGCATTATTAGTGCCGACTTCAAAATTTGGATCAGATTACAACACATCGATTAAATCCAGAAATGCTAAACAGAGAGACAGGGGTGAAGATTTGGATCGGAACAAAACAAATGAAGGCACCTGCCTGGATCTCGATCTACTCCCCGCTCAACCACCCAGCAGCAATCACGCAGCACTACCATGATCTCCGTAATCAGCTACTGGATCTTCAACTCCACAAGCACATCGAGGCACCTCATCTCCCGGTCTCTTCAACTCCACCTCGCTTAACCTTGCGAGTCCGTGAATGGGGGAGCGCTAGAGGGTGTATGGATTGGACCAAAAGTGGCGCAAGGAAGACGAAGAGGCCTGGGGGCAGGGCTGCAGGGGAGTGGCGCTTGCAGATCGGACCCGATGTGGACGGCGGTGGAGACGAGCCGGCGACCGGCGGCGCGAGACCGGCGACGGGAGGAAACGCATAGGGCGACCACAATCTGATTGGGTTACCCATCGACCCACAGCTTCTGGAACTATTTGACACCAGTATATAGTGGGCCGGCCCATTGAGTATTTACACTAAAATTTATATTTTGGGTACCGGGTCATTAGGTTGACCCATTAAAATATAATATGCATCCCTACTCCTCGCTGACCGCGGTGCCGTCGTCTCGCACGCTCTCGTTCACGTCACAGTCTCATCCTTCTCGCCACCAGTCTCCACCAGTCTCTCTGGCAGTACGCAGTACATACCGTAGGGCGCAGGCCGCGCAGCACAGGAAGTACTCGATACTATCATCATACATTCGCGCGGGCCCAAATTTGTTCGGGCCCAGGATGTGCTGGGGACGGCCCGATGGGGCCAATATTTTTTCTTTCACTTTTTCTTCTCTTTTGTTCACTACCCTTTTTCTTTATCCCTTTCATTCTTTATATGTTATTTCAGTTTCTTTTATAAGGTCGTCTAGTCCTCGTATAGATATTTCTTCTCTGGTTTGTATCCTCTTCTTTTTCAATTTTCAAACCATTTATTTGGATTCATATTTGTTTTCCCGCTTCACAGATCATTTTCACTATTCGCTGTAACACCCCTGGTGTTAATTAACACTAAAATGGGGATTAAGTTAAACTAAGTACATTTCAAAAGTGGAATTAAGGAAAATGAGGAAAATTTCCCAAATTGAGTCAAAAACCATTCAAATGAAGCAATAAAGAAAACTTTGAAAACTTCCTAAGAACTTGAAAAAGTGCAAATGGGAAAGTTGGAGTATAAGTCAAACCAAGAAACTTCCCTTTTCAAACCATAGCCTAAAAATGTTTGGAAGCATCTCAAAAAGTAAACCCTAACCGTGGAATTTGAATTTTCCAATTCAAATTCAAGGCTGAAATGGAATCTTAGTCAAATCTCAAGATTTTACCACTGAACATCAAAATCTCCAAAAAGCAAAGTTGTACATCTTAACATTTCTGAACTTTGCCTCCATTGGCACTTTGGCCAATTTTGCCATCTAGCCCCTCGAATTTCAAAAGTTCAGTTCAAAACAGGGTTTTCTCCCCTTTTGAATCACTGCCAAATTTTCATCTATTTCTCATCATCTCCAGTACAGGGACGTGTGCCATGAAATTCTAAACAACTTTCATGTTGGAAGATTTCCGAGCCATGTTCCAATTTTTGGAGTTTGAGCCATGCCAACCAAGTTGACTTTGCACCGGCAGAGACGTGCTCACGGGGTGCCCACGCCGCGCTCGCCGCCGGCAGCGCCCTGCCGCCTGCCGTCCTCGTCTGAGCTGGCCAATGGCACGGCTGCGTGTCCCCGCTCATGGAGCACGCGTCTGGCAAGCTCGCGTGGCAAATGGCGCACTGTAGCGCTGACCCGAGCCACGCTCCCGAGCTGTCGCCGCGTCGCCACCGTGAACCGCCGGGCAAAGCCGCCGTCGCCGTTGCCCACCGATCCGCCGCGCGACTTTCGCGACCCCGCGCGTCGCTTTTCCTCCCACCTGTCGTTTCTCCTCGCCCACGCGCGCCTGCCGCTCTGCCGCTCGCCTGCGCGCGTTGACGCCGGCAAAAGGTGCCAACGGCCGCGACAGAGCCGCTGCCGCCGCACACCTACCCAGCTGCCTGCGGCCGCCCCCCCGACCTTGCCCGAGCTGTCCTGACCCTCCCTCTTCCTTCCCCGTTAAAGCTCAAAGCCTTTCCCTTCTTCTCACGTACGGAAAACCTCATAGGAGTCGCATTTGCGCCGCCGCGTCCGCCCGCATGTGACCAGCCTCCTCCGCACTTTCCCCGGCCAAACTGACGCCACCAGGAGCTCCGCCGTGCCCCACTGATGCTCACCGAGCCATTCCCCTCCTTCCTCCGCCACCGCAACCGCCGGCTCAACTCGCCGAAGCAAAGCAGAGCCGCCGCCGCCATCGACGACCCCTTTCCCGGCCTTCCCCGACCCTGAGACCTCGCCCAAAGAACGCGCGGTGAGCCCCTCTCCGTTTTCCCCCATTTCCCCGACCCGGACTCGCCGCCGTTTGGCCGGCGTGCGAACGCCGGCGAGCTCGAGGACCAAACTGTGTCTTCTTCCTTTTTCCCAGGGGCCAAGTGAAAGATGTAGGGACCTTTTTGTAAGACTTTCAGAAGTTCTAGGGTCTCGGCTGTAAAATAGAATCTTCCCCTTTTACACTATTCACCGAAATCTTGTAAAATTTGTAGAAAATCGTAGAAACATCAGAAAAATACAAAATAAATTTCTATGGAAACTTTGAAGTATGAAGTTCATTTTCCTAGTTATAAGTTGTCACTTTTGAGCTGTAGTTTTTGCAATATAAATTCAGTTCAAATTGAACACATTTCATCATAGTTCAAAATCTACACATGCACTTGAGCTGAGCTTGGGATATGTTGTTAGTGTACATGTCACAAGCTTAATGCGCAAGTGGTGCACAAAAATATTTGTATATCTTCAGATATTAATTATTTTATAAAAGCCATGCTGTTTCACAAATTTAATCATGGAAATAATGTTTCTTAGTGAAAAATTAAACCCTTGCACCAGAGAAGTTCAAGGAACATAAGGAACCCAGGAAAAATAGCCTTGATAATTTTTATCACAATAAAATGGCTAAATAATTTTTGATAGCTTTAAAATGAAGAAAATATATAAAAATAACCATAAGTCAATTGAACTTGAGCCTTGGCAGGAAAGTCACATTAGATGACCTTGTTCTTTGTACCAAATGGTTTGGTCAGAAAACTTTTATTTATTTTTGTATAATTTAATCTTGTTCTTAGCTTTAAATATAAAAACATTTCTTATAAATAATGTGTAAATAATCTTTGTATCAAACTTGGCCTGAAAAATCAGTTTTAATGCTGAGTAGCCTCTGGTCAGTTCACACTTAAAAATAATGAACCTGACTTGACTTTTTGAATATTGGAAAATGACTAGAATGGAGGAAAAGAGAAGAAAAAGAAATAAATCTTAATAAAAGAAAAGTAATCTAATAAATCAAAGAAAACAGAATAATAACCTTTGATAAAGAGTTAATAATCACTTTAAATATATGTTTATCCCATTCATTTCAACGCACCTATGATTTACCCTTACCATAGCCTTTAAATTGTGAATAAACAATTATCTCTTTTGCATTTCATGTAGACACGAACCTTTACGAGGGAGTCTACAAGTTGGTGCCGCTGCAGAGAAGCTGAATCAAGAGCCCAAGGCTAACTTTGAGTAGAAAGGCAAGCCCCGGAGCATAACCTAACTTTACTTACGCGATTTACTTGATTATATGTTTGTGCATTTAAGTTTCAAGGAGTTGAATGAAACCCTAGATTGCATGATCATAGTTTCCTTTGATTGGACACTAGTATGTAGGTTCGATAGTCGCTATGCTTAAGACCGTTAGAATTGGAGTGTTTCCGACACCCGCGAGATATAGGAGTTGTATGTCTACTCATATCAGAAACCCTAGAGATGATGGACGGATGATTGTAGATACCCGTCTATCGATGGCTTAATTGGAAACATGTGGTACTTTTGTGTTAAGCTTTTGAACGTACCACACATATGTACGGACCATGGGGCCGGTAAGTCCCGGTACCCGATCGATGCGAGCAGGTCCGACAGCTCTCTGTCTTGGAGACGTTATCCCATGGGCACATGGGGGTAGTTGTGTGAGTCCCAGTAGTGGTGAACCTCTACCCCGAGGCTTTGGGACTCGGGAGCCACTCGCAGAGAGAGGAGAAAGGATTGGGGTGTGTTGGCATTTCTAACCATTCTGTGTGTGTGGGTTTTCCCTGGCCAGGTAGTAAATTCGGTTCGAACTGTCCGCTTCTCGCGGTTAATGAGACTGCTTGACTATGACATATTATGAAGTGAACTTGGAAGGATGAAATCTTTGTATGGAATAATTGTATTGCAAAACTTGGTTGTCTAGCTAGGCTCACCTAGAATGGATAGGCTAAAAGGAATTAAAATCAAGATGGATAAACTAGAGATCAGCTTAGTCGCTTTTGGCAAAAGAACCCCACTAGCCAAACAGCCTCTCATTTTAGGAGTCGGTGATGTAGTGATCACTAGTCGGGTAAGTCTTGTTGAGTATAACTAGTATACTCAGCCTTGCTTGTGGCTAAATTTTCAGGACCGTCCCGTCAAGAGGTAGCTGCCTCTATGGCTTGGGCCTCCCAGCTTCCTCCTGGTTACAGCATCGAGTGGGAGCCGACCTCTTCCGAGGATCGTGAGGAGTAGCGTCACGGTTGACTTCGTCGTGACGATACTACGGATCGTCGCTAGTATCTCGTTTACTTTCCGCTGCATGAACTCGAACTAATTTATTTATCATTTCAATTTGGTTGTAATAACTCTGAGACTTGTTGTAATTTGAATTGTGGAATGATGTGATCCTTGGAACTCACCTTCGAGTGAGCGTATGAACGGACGATCTTCAGTTGCAGTTAGTCAAGCTCGACTCGACGGTCGTACCCGCATTTGGGAACATTTTTGTGTATTAGCACCAACGGAAGGTGAAACATACTTAAGTGGGCCGATTTCTCGGGTAAGATCGCTACAAACTATTTCTCCATCTCACCGAGCACGCTTTTTCAAAATCACATGTACTATAAACCTTTATTTAAGGTACAAAATTCTTCTTGTGAACCTTAAAAGTGGAATATTATGGAACAAATCACATATCCTCCCTAGGGGTTGTTCAGTTCCTATAAAATCTAGGTGCTTTGGATTGGATTCATTCCTAAAACAAGTCAGTTTAGGAATGAATCCACACTAATCCAGCCAACTGCTGAAAAGGTTCCTTGTGATGGAACCAGCCTACCAGGGTTTGAGTCCTCGACTCGGCACTGATGTTCATATTTTCTTGGATTTATTCCAGGATTTAAACCAGCGGTATTCTTTTTAGTGATTAGCGACGTTCCGCCGACAACGAGGCAGCTGTAGCAGGCCAATAGATGGCCTAGGCTTGTTGGGTGTCATGGAGCCCGACACTAGCTTGGCTTGGCCCGCACGATATCATGCTCGCGCCAGCCCGTCCCAAGGCATCGAACCGTGTTTGGGCCGCCAATGACTATGGCCCATAATGCTGGCCTGGTCCACAACATGATTTTAGATTGGCCCGATGTCAACCCGTATAAATGCACAAAAATCCTAACCCAAATTTCTTGGTATCCCCAACGCATAGTCGCAAAGGCTCATGTTAGCCGACGCCCCTCCTGCTTCCTCGGCCCGCCTCTCCCTCACCACACCCCGTCCTGCTCCCTCACCCTGCCGACCACGACACAGAGCTCCCGCTAGGTGCCGCATCTCCTGCCACGTGCTGACCGCTGCCACCTAGGGCCATCGCCGCCATGCAGGAGTGCGTGGGCCATAGTGTCGTGCCTGGGCCGGGTGTTCGGCACGATGGTCCAGCCTGGCCCAGCATGGGAAAGGCATTGAGCCTGATAGTGCCAGGCCTGGTCGGGGCGGGCCAAATCGAGTTAATGCCGGGTGGCCCATCTGGCCATGTATAAGCAGGCCGCAGCTCGCTGGGTTGTTATCTTCTCCTCCAAATCCTCATATACCATTTGACTCGCTGACTTCCCTCAAAAAAAAAAAAAAAAATTGACTCGCTGACGCTCAACGATGCCATAAAAGGAAAATCGATAAGCATGAGGCAAATTTGGCAACTGCGCAGCCCTATCTTCCTACCGGCGCATGTTTCGACGGGTCCGATCACCCTGCCCAACCGTGAGTCTGTTTCGACGGCGCATACGTTTGGAACACGGAGGCACGTAACGTCTCCAGGGCCGACCGGGCACACTAGCCACGATGCACACCACCACCACACATACGAGAATAGATTTATATTTTTCTTCTACGCTAAGAATATACATGATGGCCTTCCAAGGTTCAATAATGCGATGCAATATAATCAGTGGGCTACCTAGCAGATTTAGTATGTACTACGTATATACGCACAATCATGACGCACTACCATCCTACACAGCAAGCATGATCATCAGTCGTTAAGCCCCTGTGCGCGGCGCGGCGCAAATCATTGCGCGAGAGCGGCGCCAACTTGTCGTGGCACCACGCCTCCTCCGGTATAGAACACTAGCATCATCGAACCATGTGGAATCCAATTCAAATACCCCTCGCCTGTAGTTGACTTGCACCGAACTAAATTCCATTCCCCGGGTCAACTGAATCGAGGAACCAAGCCGCCGCCCTGATCATGAGGTAGATAGCATGGAGCCCAAGGAAGATAAGCTCGTCTCCTTGATTGCAAAAAAAGTTGGTGGACAAGACACGACACGAGCATGCATGAGCGCCGAGCGGGTCTATATATGTGCTCGAGCAATCACGCCATGGCCAGTTGGTCGGCCGCGGAAACGTACATAGACACACAACAATTCGACCGGCGTCGCCACCAGCATGCACGGCTGCTTCTTCCGCTTCGGGAGCCCGCGGCGACAACGAGCGCTCCACCACGGCGGCGGCGTCACCGTCGTGTCTCGTGGCGACGGCGGGGTCCGCGCCAAGGTCGTGGTGGTGAGCACTGCCGAGCTGGAGCGCATCGCTGCGGCCGTCGCGTGGAGGCAGTGCGGCGGAGCGGCCGCGGTTTCCCGCCGGCGCATCACGCTACTGGAGCGGCAGCAGCCGCCGCGCTCGGAGACGGAGGAGGAGGCCGGCGCGTCGCGGCGCGGCGACTACTACGGGCAGCCCGTTCTGGACGGCATACCGGAGGACGCGTAGAGCGTCGTCGCGCACTGGGGAGGAACAACTTGGCCTTGTTCGGCGCCCGTGGTGAACTGGTGATCCCATCCCACATTTCATCGAAGAATAATGATCGCTCGAGTTAACTGAACTCGGCTGTGTTGTATTGTGTGCTTGTGTTCGAGCAGCGTTCCATGCGCGCGTCTTGTTTTCCAGGAAGTGCTGCTGCTCTGCACTCCTGATGCTTCTTCCACCCAAGAATTTTTACCATGGTTTTTTTCTCTAGCCAATCAACAGAGACAAATCTCCGGCAATATTTCAACCACAGTAATTAAGTCGTTGTAAGTTTGGGTCTTCTCCGGAAAGCTAACCATCACCTAGGTCAGGGGCGGAGCTAGCTGATAAAGTTACCGGTGTCAAGTCCACTAAACACCAGTGTCAGTGTTGTGCAAAACAGTGATTTTCCATTGGTTTTGCAGTGAGTCGCCGTTGTCAGCTGACACCGTGAGCTACACGTAGCTCTGCCACTGACCTAGGTGTTTTTAATGGGGCTAACATCTAAATTTTGGATCTCTCTATCTACAAAATAGATGGCTCAGATTCATCATTCTCTCTCCATCTTGCCTAATACTGCTGACCTAATGTTATTGTCCAAACAGTACCCCTAGAGACCCACACCAGGACACGCATGTGCTCGGATAGATCAGTCCGGTGGTCGCGGTTCCGTGCAATGAGTAGTAGGCGAGTCACGAAACCATGCATGCCAAGTCAACTAGCCGTCGTTGCTTGTAGTCCCATCGACGTTCCAAGATGATCGTTGTCAATTTGTGATCGTCAGGTATGTTTCTTTTATAAATTATATAATCTAGCTTATACACTATTGAGTAAAAAAAATCATCATGTCGGCGAAAGGGTTGAGAAATTTCCACATGAATTCGAGAAAAGAGAAGAACTTAAATAATTGGATTTTATAAAGATATAACTGTCTATTCATTTCCAAAGAGTTGATGTGATCATGTCCAATACGACTAATAATAGACTAACCTAAAGAGTCAAGGTCTCATAGGGAAAATAATTTCCTATATTAGTGTGAAGAAAACTTAGACTGCTAGGTTTAATTAGGGTCTATCTGTGTAAATAACCCAATATCGAATACCATTCACAAATAGATAAATTCAAAACTAAAAAAAAACTGGATGACATAAAAAGTAGCTAAAGTTAGAATTTTATAATCTTGACAAAGTAGTATGCATAGATAAAAAATATTAAGTAGGTACATTCAGAATTTTAAAATAAAAAATAGTAGTTGATCGAGATTCCATATTGAAAACAATTAATCTATACTTCTTTTAAAACAGAAAAAACATTTTAATTAAGATGATTTGGGAAGTGAAATATTAAATAATATAGATACTAAATGTAATTTAAATAATTTGGGAAGAAATTGAGAGTTTATATAAAATATAATTTAAGCCATTTACGAAGCAAAATAATTAGAGAGCCTATATAAATCATATAACTACAACATCCTGTAAGAAAAGTATCTTGCTATTACTAATAGGGGATCCTTTTGAAGTCTCCAGGTGATACCACCTAGAGTCCTAGGTAGATAGTATAAAAAATAATGGAATCCTACAAATTCTAAAAAAATCAGAAACATTGAGCCATCAATTCATCAATTGTAATCATAATATTCATTGGATCTATTATTTTTTCTAATAAATTACCCACCTTTGCAATTATGAAAATAGACTAAAGTAGCCCCCTAAACTAAACATGCACATCTGTCATTATAAAAATAATCTAAAGTACCCCTAATCTTCATGAAAGTTATCCACCACCTATGTGCTTAAAAAATAATATGAAATAACCCCCTAACTTTGCATTTAAACTATCAAATGATATCATTATTAAAAGTTAAAGTAACTCCTAAATCTGAATCTAAATTATATAATTACAGTAAAAACCTTAAAGCCACCAATGTAAACTCTAGATTACTTGTTGTATCTTTATTAATATTATTTATATTATCCTTTATATAAAATACTACCCATAATGTGTGTCACCATATATTAATGTATGAGGAAAGGAATAAGAATACAAGTTTTCATATTTTTCACATAGCTCAACTAAATACATATATCAAACACACATGAAAGTGTGATGCAAAGTGAAAAATTGTAATTCACTAAACTTATCAAAATTATTATAATTATATAAGATAAATATTTATCTTTAGAGTAGTATTAGAATATTTTATAGATAAAAGAGAGTATGAGGTGTATAGTTTTAGTTATTACTAAATATTTCTAACTTGCCCATGTGGGAGCACGGGTTGATAGGCTAGTTTATATAATTAGTTTAAAATAACATGTAATATAATGATAAATGGATAATCAAAAAATGAGTTAGAATACAATTAACTTTTAGTACGCAAAAATTAACTACTAGCTATGGTTTTTGCGTGTGCGTGCTGGTGGGGGTGGGTGGGTGGGCGTGTGTGGGTGTTGGAGGGGGGGGTCATCCGTCTAATTGTACAGCGTATTTCTAGAATTTAGGAACCACAGTTTTGGTTAATAAGTACTATATACGTGTACGATGTTTTTGAGGAATATGGAGTATGCCATCCAAATACTCTTAAGGCTATTCCCCAGTGGCAAGTTTTATTTCACAGTTTCCAAGAGCAGCGTGTTATCGGAAGGAAACGGCTTGCTGAACGAAACAAGTGCCCTAAGCAATCGATTGTATTTATGAAAAAGTCCATATTACTCCTCTCAACTACAAGCAAAGTCTATATAACCCCCTAAACTATCTTTTCGTTTATTTTACCCCCTAAACTATGTCACTTGGTGTATTCTACCCCCTAATATAATTTATCTTTTTTATTTCTCCATGCACAAGTTGAATTTTAATCTCAAATTTTGTATGATTGTAGTGAACATCACAATGTATGTCAAAAAAATATGTTATAAATTTTCGTCATTAGTTTTTGTATAATATCGTGTCCTAAGGATTAATTAAATATTAAATATCTTACCCCTATCAAAATAATAAAAAAATCATTTTATATTTTTCTATCATGTATTATAATGTCTACTATCATCTCCCAAAACGTAATATGACACTTGTACATGGAAAAATAAAAAAGACAAATTGTATTAGGGGTAAAATATGCCAAATGACATAGTTTAGGGGTAAAATAAACCAAAAACTAGTTTAGGGGGTTATGTGGACTTTGCTTATAGTTGAGGGGAGTACTTTTGGACTTTTTCCTTGTATTTAATAACGATACACTTGATTGGTTGAAATCTGATGAGATGAAACTATTTAGCCCCCAATAATGATAGTTTCAATATGTATCATAGTCTTGGAAATAGTGTAAACATTTTAGTTGTATTCTAATTTATTTTTGGATTATCCATTTATAATTACATATATTATATGTTATTTAAATCTAATTATATAAAGTAGCCTATAAATCAACTCTGCTCCCAAATGGGCTAGTTAGAAATAGTTAATAATTAAAATTATACATCTCACGCTCTCTTTTGTCAAGATGGAACCCATCTCCCCCTCTCATCATAAATATCATGTCATCATTTTTGCCTAAGTGGCACCACATTTAATGTGGATGAAACTTCTATCGAAACCCTCGAGATAGCCAGTTGATACAGCTGGAGGTATTAAGCCTTGTCCAATGGGGGCTATAAGGTAGCTCTTAAATTGTTTAATTGTTGAATAGTGTCAAAACAGTACCAAAATAGTACACTAGGTTGGCTCTTTGCTAGCTCTAAGCTAGCTCGTAGTATTTTTTATTCACTAAACTGTGAAGAGCCAACCTAGTATACTAGTTTCATACGGTTTTGACACTTTTCAACCATTAAATAATTTAAAAGCTGGCTTATAGCCCCTTGTTGAAGGAGGCCTTAATTATGAAGCAGCCTTGTGATAGGCAGTCGATTGAGGCAGGTATTAATGCTCCATTGATCCCAAGCTGTGCAAACGACAGCATAGCTCCTCCGAGAGTCCGAGCTCAGTTTCATCCATGGCCCCCGCTTCCATGGCGCTTCTTGTCTTCCTCTCCGCGCTCTCCCTACTGCCTCGTTGGCTCATCGCCTTCTCTGCTCTCTTGCCAGCGTCCACTTTGTTTACAAAGGTTTCAAGCCAACCTAAGCCTGGACGGCTCAGCGTGCGTCCTGCGCGGCGGCGCGCTCCAGCTCACCGACGACGGCAACGTACAGCCACATGGCTCTTGGGCCACGCCTTCTTCGACTCACCTGTCCAAGTTGTCAGAGCATCTCTAGTGAAAGCTTCTAAATAGGCTCCTACTCTAAATTTTAGAAGTTAATGTAAAAAACCTTCTCCAGTGGGGCTCCTAAACTCCCTCTATTTTACATACTGTTTCAAATTTTCCCTCCAAGCTCCTAGATTTGGGAGCCTCTCATCCTTCCTCTCAAACCATCATCCTCCTTCTCAAACCATGGATCCCACCATTTTTCATACCTCACTAGTGTAGGGATGTATGTCCGCTAGAGTTGGATGTAAAAATGACCCTCCCCTAAATTTTACATGTGGACTTGTAAAATAGGATTTAGGAGTCCAAATACCCACCGGAGATGCTCTTTGGGGTCCGTCGTCTCCTTCGATACGGCCTTCTTCTTTCACATCGTGACCGTCGACCACGGTGGTCTCGCCTTCGTGGTCACGACCTCCAAGGTACTCCCCGGTGCAAGCAACACGGCTTCTCCTCGGGGAACACCACCGGCGATCGCGATCCCAGCAATCACACGTCTTCGCCGTCGAGTTCGATATACACTATTCCAGACCAAACGGCTGAACGAGACAAACAACAACCACGTCGCCACGTCGGCGAAGACCTGAACAACAGTGTGTCCAACGTGTCGGAGCCGGCAGGTTACTTCAATTCACCAACGTAATGTTCGGTCCTTCGCCACGGTAGAACTCATCCACTTCTAGCCTTCCACGTCACTACGGACCACAATAGACCCCTAGGACAGGAGTTTGGCTTGCTGAACGAAACAAGTCCCCTAAGAGCAAGTTTAGTAATCAGCGTAGAGCAGGCGAAATCCGACGTGGGGGAGAGAGACGAGAGCGGGCATCTCGCGACGCGCCCGCCCTTCGCCGGCGCAACGCGGAGCGCAGCAGGCGATTGGCTGAATGGGTAGCAGAGAGGAAATCATTGGCCGAACATGCAGCATAGAATTAAATGTTAGTAGGGTCCATTGTGCGAGCGTGCCACCTCAGCGAGTGTTGCAGCCGGCTGTCAGCGAAATTACTAAACTTGCTCTAAGGCCAGTGGGGGTGTCATGGGCATAAACAGGGTGCTATGTAGGCAATTTTGGTGACTTGGCGATGTATTTATGAAGAAAGAGAAGAAACCAGTGTCATCACCATGACACTCTTGTTTCCCAGTTACCAAGATAACTTGTGTCTTGCATGTCACCTAGGAACCAACAATAGATGAAACTATGCATTAAGAGAGGGGTGTTTCATCCTAGTTTCAAGTATTATTAGATGATGTGTCACCCTAGATAATAGTGCCTATGAAACCCCATTGAGACTGGCCTTAGGCCAGCCTCAGTGGGGATTTTATGGGCAATAAATACAATGCCATGTAAACATTTTTGGTGATGTGACAGTGTATTAATGAAGAGAGAGGTGGAATGAGTTTTATGGTGATGAAACTCTCTAAACACAGTTACCTAGACACTTTGTGTCTTGCATGTCACCTAGAAAACATCAATAGATGAGACTATGCATTGAGAGAGGGGTATTTCATCCTAGTGTCAAATATTTTTAGATGACGTGTCCCTCTAGGTAATCGTGTACATGAAACTTACATTGAGACTGGCCTAAGCAATCGATTGTATTTAATAACGATACACTTGATTGGTTGAAATCAGATGAGATAAAACTATTTAGCCCCAATAATGGTAGTTTCAATATGTATCATAGTATTGGAAATAGTGTATACATTTTAGTTGTATTCTAATTCTTTTTTGGATTATCCATTTATCGTTACATATATTATATGTTATTTAAATTTAATTATATAAAGTAGCCTATATATCAACTCGTGCTCCCAAATGGGCTAGTTAGAAATAGTTAATAATTAAAATTATACATCCCACGCTCTCTTTTGCCAAGATGAAACCCATCTCCCCCTCTTACCATAAATATCATGTTATCATTTTTGCCTTAAGTAGCACCACACTCATCATAAATATCATGTTATCATTTTTGCCTAAGTGGCACCACATTTAATGTGGACGAAACTTCTATCGAAACCCTCGAGATAGGCAGTCGATACAGCTGGAGGTATTAATTAGGAAACAGCCTTGAGATAGGCAGTCGATTGAGGCAGGTATTAATGCTCCATTAAACCCAAGCTGTGCAATGCAAACGACAGCAGCTCCTCCGAGTCCGAGCTCAGTTTCATCCATGCCCCCCACCACTTCCATGGCGCTTCTTGTCTGCCTCTCCGCGCTCTCCCTACTGCCTCATCATCGGCTCATCGCCTTCTCTGCTCTCTTGCCAGCGTCCTCACTTTTTTTTACAAGGGCTTCAAGCCAACCTGAGCCTGGACGGCTCAGCGTGCGTCCTGCGCGGCGGCGCGCTCCAGCTCACCAACGACGGACGGCAACAGCCTCATGGCTCATGGGCCACGCCTTCTTCGACTCGCCTGTCCGAGTTGTTAGGGTAGCTCCGTCGTCTCCTTCAATACGGCCTTCGTCTTTCACATCGTGACCGTCGACCACGGTGGTCTCGCCTTCGTGGTCACGGCCTCCTATGGTATTCCCCCGTGCAAGCAACGCGGCTTCTACCTTGGTCTCCTCGGGGACAACACCACCGGAGATCGCGATCCCAGCAACCATGCACGTCTTCGCCGTCGAGTTCGATGCATTCCGGATCAAGCGGCTGAACGAGACAAACAACATCCAAGTCGGCGTAGACCTGAACAGCATCGTGTCCAACGCGTCGGAGCCGGCAGGTTACTTCACCGACGTAATGTTCGGTCCTTCGCCAGTCGCCACGGTGCCACAGGTCCACAGGAGGACAAGCATGTGCTCTCGGAACAGTCCGGCCGGTGGACACTGTTCCCTGCAATGATAGTGCTCATCAAGTCACGGATCACGATTATTATTTTAAGGAAAACATGCAGGTCAAGTCAACTACCCTCGTTGCTTACCACATCGTTGTAAATTTGTGACTGTCGAGGTCTGTTGTTTTCTCTCGTATCTTGTAGTACAAGACTAATCGTAAAAGGTCAGACTATGTGGTTATTCACTGTGCTATTCAACTTCACTATTCATTCACACTTCATTTCGTTGAAAACTAACCACACTTCATTTCATTGAAAACTAACCGTGATCTCGTAACTTTTGCTACAGTAAAACTTTTCTACAGTGAAGTTTTACAAACCTTTGCCATCTAAATGGGGCCTGACCATAAGCTAGATTATACTCCATCCAATCCAAATTACAAATAATTCCAACTCTCTTGAAGAGTAAAGCATCTCAAGTTTGACCAAATTTATGCAACAAAGTACTAAAATTCATTATACAAAATAAGTATAATTAGTTTCTTCACTAAATATATTTTCATAGTTTATCTACTCGATGCCACAAAATTTTGTGATCCTCTCTAAAAATATTTGTCAAACATATAATGGTTTGACTCTCCAAAAAAGTTAGAATGACTTACAATTAAGCACATATGTAGTATAATCTAAAATAAAAAAACATGACACCATTAATCTAAAAGTTGGATGTTTTTTAGTATGACATTGTATTTGTATAGTATATTTATAGACATTAGAAATCACATTATATAGTTTTGTCTACGCTAATACTATATATATACAAGCTCCACAAAAAAAATTCATCAACTTAATCTCTTGTATCCTATTGATCAAAAGGTGATATATACAAGCTCTGTAATTCCATAACCTTATCAACAATCTATATCTACAATCCTATAAATCTCCATCTGCACATTCACATTTTCAGAAAAATGTCACATTAATATTATTCCATTTTATCTAGGTACACCTCTTCTCGCTTGTATATTTTATTTATTCATTTATTTATTAGACTAACACTGTTCTTCTTTCTGTAATATTGCATTGCTAAATCTACGACACTTCCTATTGATAGCTCTAACTACTGCTTCAAATGCAAATTGTATAACCTTGTGCCTCTAAGGCCATGTTTAGATTTCCAACTATTCACTATTCATTCCAACTTTTCACTATTCATTCCAACTTTTCACTATTCCTCCCTCACAAAACACGTTTCCCAGCGAATGCTACAGTGTTTTTCTTATGCTACAGTATTTTTTCCTACAATCTAAACACACCCTAACCCACAACAGGACTCAGGACTACAACTACCAACTATAATGTGTATCTATAGGCCATGAGTAAATAATCAACATCTTTCAATGTACATACAAATTTGAATAAATGCAATTATCAAGTTTGAACATGTATATTGACCAACAAACACTGGCTTTATATAAGGGAAAAGTCATGTTTTCACCCTTCAACTATAACGAAAGTTAGATTTCCAACCCGCAACTACAAAACCGGACACAAAGGGCCATACAACTATCAAAACCGTGCAAATTTGGCCCTTTGAGTAGTTTCAAAGGTGGTTTGCTATTTTTGAAAATTCATAAAAAGTTGATCTAAAAATTCGTAACTTATTCATTTTGTGTCAAAATATATGAAACTTGAACCAATTGTTTTGTATTAACATAAACTTTACATTGGTACACCATTTGAAGTTATTTGTATTTTATTTATTTTCTTCCTAGTATTTTTGAAAAAAAAATAATAAAACACTAGCAACATAAGCAAATAATACACAAATAACTTACATAGTATATACCAATATATAGGTTACGCTTTTAGAAAACTTTTGGCATTGGTTTCATATTTTTATTTAAAATGAACTATTTATGAATTTTTAAACATAATTATTCCATATTTTCATAAAATAAAAACCACCTTTGAAACCACTCAAATGGCTAAATTTGCACCGTTTTGATACTTACATGATCTTTTGCGTCTGGTTTCGTAGTTGCGGATTGAGATCAGACTTTTGTTACAATTTTATAGGTGTATTAAACCGGACTTTCCCATTTATATAAATCTAAGTTATACAACTTTGAGGGAATACTATTGTTAAGTTCAAAGATATATATTGAGCAACAAAAACTGGTGCCCCTCGGTTTCTAGTAGAGTATTAATGCTGCATTGAACGTGCAGAGGTGAGAGGACAGCAATTCCTCCGACGAGCTCAGCTTCAACGGCCATGTCCCCCTCTTCCATTGCGCTTGTGTCCCTCGCCGCGCTCTCCCTCCTGCCTCATCGCCTTCTCTGTTCTCATGCCGCCATTGACTTCGTCTACAACGGCTTCCAGCACGCCGCCAACCTGAGCCTGGACGGCTCGGCGTCCGTCCTGCGCGGCGGCGCGCTCCAGCTCACCAGCGACGGCAACCACCTCATGGGCCACGCCTTCTTCGACTCGCCTGTGCGGGTTGTTAGGGGCAACTCCGTCGTGTCCTTCAGCTAGGCCTTCGTCTTTGACATCGTGAAATCCGCCAGCCACAGCGGCGGCCACGGGCTGGCCTTGGTGATCTCCGGCTCCAAGGTGCTCCCCGGTGTAAGCTACGGCTTCTACCTTGGCCTCCTCGAGGACAACACCACCGGCAATTCATCCAGCAACCACATCTTCGCGGTCGAGTTCGACACGATGCAGATCAAGCGGCCGGACGAGACGAAAAGCAACCTCGTCGGCGTCGACCTGAACAGCATCGTGCCGAACGTGTCGGAGCCGGCGGGTTACTTCACCGCCGACGGCAAGAAAACCTCGGTGCTGCTCGAGAGCGCACAGCCGATCCAGGCGTGGGTGGACTACCACGGCCGCACCAAGGTTCTCAACGAACCATTGCTCCAGTGTCCGCGGCGAGGCCTCACAAGCCGCTGATATCGCGCGCCATTGACCTCATGCCGATCTTCAAGCAAGACATGTACGTCGGCTTCACGTCGTCGACCGGAGAGAAGCTGGCAAGCTCACATTACATCCTTGCATGGAGTTTCAGTACCAAGGGAGCTGCGAAAGCCATCGAGCTCTCCCGGCTCCCCAAAGTTCCGAAGCGAGCGGCTCCCTCACCTTCCTTATCCACCACCATCAAGATAACCGCCTTGTCTTGCGTGGCCACGCTCGTCGTGATCGTCCTCGCGGCGATCGTTCTGGCTCTTTGGATTCAGCGGAGGAGAGCCCTCGCCGAGATGCTCGAGGACTGGGAGCTGGCCCACCCGCATAGGCTACCGTACAAGGAGCTCCACGCCGCGGCCAATGGGTTCGAGGGCAGTCAGATCCTCGGCGCCGGTGGCTTCGGCAAGGTGTACAAGGGCGTGCTCCGGCGCTCCGGCGACGTGGTGGCCATCAAGCGGATCTCGAGCAACGGCACGCAGGGGATGCGTGAGTTCGTCGCCGAGGTCGCGAGCCTTGGTCGCATGCGGCACCGCAACCTTGTCGAGCTCCGCGGGTGGTGCAAGCGCGGGCAGGACCTGCTCCTGGTCTACGAGTTCATGCCCAACGGCAGCCTCGACACGCACCTGTTCGGCCGTGCCCGTGACGGCTCCATCATGCCCCCAAAGCCACTGTTAAATTGGGAGCAGCGCGTCAGGATCCTGAGGGGCGTCGCGTCCGGGCTGGTGTACCTGCACGAGGAGTGGGAGCAGGTGGTGGTGCACCGCGACGTCAAGGCCGGGAACGTGCTGCTAGGCGACGACATGGGCCCGCGGCTCGGCGACTTCGGCCTGGCGCGCGTCTACGAGCCCGCCGGCTCCGGCCCGGCCACGACGCGCGTCGTCGGGACGGTGGGGTACATGGCGCCGGAGCTCACCGTGACGGGCAAGGCCAGCACGGCCACTGACGCGTTCGCGTTCGGCGTGCTGCTCCTCGAGGTGGCGTGCGGCCACCGACCGGTGGACCCCGTCACCGGCGAGCTCCTGGTGCGGAGGGTCAGGGACCACGGCGCCGGCGGCGACCTGGTGGGCGCCGTGGACGAGAGGCTCGACGGGTGCTACGACGAGGAGGAGGCCAAGCTGGTGCTGTGGCTGGGCCTCATGTGCAGCCAGTCGCGGCCGGAGGTGAGGCCGAGCATGCCGCAGGTCTGCCAGTATCTGGACGGCGAGCTGGAGATGCAGGAGGACGCCGTTCTCGTCTTCTCTGGCGACGTGGATTATCCCGTTGACGTCGGGTTGTTGGCGTCCCTGACATGGTCGTCGTGCAACACGATGTCTGTGGGCTCACTGCTGCTAGGCCGGTGATCGTCGTTGGCCGTACGTGTGCCTCCGCATTAGATTCTTCTGGTCCAACTGCATGTGCTTGTGCACTGTTTCTTCCTGTTGTCGCGCCCTGATGATCACCCAACCACTTAACCTTCATGTCTGTAAGTTGATACAATAAGGGAACACCTGTGGCGTTCAATTTCAAACGGGTAATTGTAACATGTATCATCTGCGTCTTGGGAATTTGAGAACGGGGGAATGGAATCTGAACGGTCCGTTCTGGCCTCACATGTGAGAAGAAGATGTGGTCCAAAATTAAATCTAGGTACTAGCCCTATCAGAAACACCCTGTGTTGGTTAGCTTTTTCCCCAAATTTAACTTGAAAACATTTTTTTAGATAAAGAAAAATAGAACAACAAGCATAACATTTAAGTTGTCAGCAAACATTATAAAAGCGCCATCATGTGTGATGCCGTTCTCGTCGTAGAACGACATAGGGAGCATGTTGTTTGTTTGGCTGCAATGCTTGAGGATGCTGTCTGCGGTCCATAGTTTATTTTGTAGAAATAGCCACCCAATGAACTTACATTTGTTCTCTGCCTTTGATGACCACAACCATCGCCAATCATGTGGATCCAGAAAAATGTAAGGCAAAATTCTTAGTGTCCTATTGTTGAAAAAGAAATTGGGGTAGTAATACTATAACTATAGTGTTTTGCCTTTGTTTCTGTCACAGTTATTAATGTGGATCTAGAGAAACATAACCAGTCCGTATGTGAGCATCTTCAATAGACTAGCCAAAATTTGGCTAGGTAACGCCAAAATAGCTATTCAATAGACTAGCAATTTATCGACCATTGAAATTTAACTAGAAAACATCTTTTTAGATAAATAAAACAGAACTACAAGCATAACATTATGTTTTCCAACAAACATGACGACAACACAAATGTCTGTCACAATCCAGAAAAGAACGAGACAATTGTCAAGCATTGTAAGCCCAGACTCGATTGTTACATACAGCATCACATGCATATCTAGGAAGCAATTTCAACACCAATCGCGTCAGCGAGACAGATTTGAAGACGAGGCAGTTGTCGAGTTTCAGTGCCTTCATACTTTGAATTTCCCAGCTATCATCATCTGTAACAGGATCCAGTGAAGCAGCATAAATACATGATTAACAATCAATACAATCTGTATTGGGTCATCTTGTATTTGAGCTTGCTGCTGATGTTGGTCTTGGATGCTTGGATGGTGCAATCGATTTTCCAGTCATTCCAAGAGGTGTTCATCTTGCTGTTGCTCCACGTGGTGACCTTCCAATCACGCATCGCCCAGTCAGGAAACTCTGCTTCTTCATGATCTTCATCTTCATCTCCAGGAGGAGGAATCAGAACAGCAGTGGGTTCCAACTGAACAAATCTGAGGCAGGGCTCCATGCCAGGTTTGTTGTCAAAGGTAATGCCACGGAATGGTTTCGGGCAGTACAGTTCGGCCCCCCGCCCACTGCCGCTGTCTAAAAGCTCCGCTGGCAACGGCACCGGCACGCCACGGAGCTTGGGCTCGAGGCTGAGCACGTCGCAGAGAAGGACGCCGCGCCAGAGATCAACCCAGCCCATGGTGCCACCTTCGCCGCCGGTTGGGATCACGGTGGACGTGAGATGGAAGAGGATCCGGCTCGATTTCATGGGGATCCTGCGCGGGAACTTGTCCTGCGGCTCCACCAACAGCACCTCATCGCTGCTCCACACCTTGGTCCGGTCGCGGAGTCGAAACGCTGGAGCTCGTACATGTCGCGCTTACTCGCGGCGTGCAGCGCGGCGATGGTGTAGTGCCGGGCCAATCTTTCTTCGTAGACACTTTTGTTTCGAAAAAGGCTTTTACATCAAAGGCCCAAGCGCATACGACTCGAATTATTTTAATGATGACTAATCGAATTCAATTATTATTAAGCGCATAACAATAGCAACGCAGGGGGTATTTTGGGCTCGTGCCAGGGGATTCTTCTCTGGACATTGCAAACATCGATGCCTTGCTTTTCCATCAGAATACATATACCCGTAAGCAAAATTTCTTACGCGAGCAAAAAAAAGGGAGAAACCACCATGGACGACCAAGTCGCCGGTGTCGATTGGATCAGCGCCCTCCCCGACGACATGCTGCATAGGCTACGCGCCCGCCGTCTCCAAGACCGCCGTGCTCTCCCGTCGATGGCGCCACGCGTGGACCCGAGCCAAGAGCCTCACGTTCAAGGACACGGACAGGTTCCTGATCAGCAAATCCGACTTCGCCGGGTTCGTGGACTGGGTGCTCGCCCACCGCCGCAACGACATGGATTCCCTTGAGATGTGCGTCAAGCATGGCAACGTCTCGCCGGACAAGGTCAACGAGTGGCTTCGCTACGCCGCGCAGCACGTCGTTGAATCCGTGGACATTGGCATCGATCCATCGCCACATGTAGCCAGAGCAGTCGTCGAGTTACCCAGACATGTCATCACGGCATCGATCTCGATTCATCTACCGCATTACAAGGTCCGACTCCCTGCTGGGGTAAGGTATGAAGCGCTCACAAATCTGGAGCTCTCCGGACCGCTCGACGAGGAGGGTGGCAGCACCCTCGGCGACTTTGTGGCGTCCTGCTGTCCTCGCCTTCGCCAGCTTGACGTTATGGGCGCCAAAGGGCTGCGGCAGCTGGTCCTCCGCTCCGACACGCTCGAGGTGTTGGACATCTCCACTGCAACGGACTTGCAGAAACTTGAAGTCGTGGCTCCAAACCTGCGCGTCGTCAGGGTGTCCATGTGCTTTCTGTTCCAGCCGGTCGTCCCAGCTGGCAGTAGCAACGATGCCGTCGCCATGGACGACAACGAGTTGGTTACGTTGAGTTGTGATTCAATTTCATCACAAGTCAAAGGTTCATTAGGCCCAGGTCGCTACTGGGGTGTCCACCTTCTTGTAAGCCGTCGCTACGGTGTTGTAACCCTGACTCCTCCACATATTGAAGTTCTTGCTAGCTAGCGCCCGTGGTTTTTCCCGCAAGGGTTTTCCATGTTAAAATCGTGTCTCGTGTTCGATCTTGTTTTCGCATTATTTGCTAACAAGTGATATCAAGAGCCAGTTACGAGATTTGATTGAAAAAAAATATTAGGGTTTCTTTCCGCCGCCGACCGAGTGGATCTACTGCACGGCGATTTCTGCGCGTCTTCTGTTGATTGGGTGTCGCTGCGCATCTCGACTCGGTTTCCAGGACGGAGTTAATTTTTCCGTCACCGAGTTCGATTCCGTTCCAGTGAGGGCGCAGATCAATCTACAAGGTTGCTGCTGTGCACGCGCATCGGAGAGAGGAGCAGAGCTGTCGGTTCCTGTTACTTCCGTCGGCGTTGAAAGAGAAATCAACTGAATTTTGCTACGTGCACCCGCAAAGCTACCAGAGGATTTCTTCGGTTATTACTGAACATACACGAAAGTGTACGCAAGCTCCAGGTTTTGATAGGGTTACACAGTAACTTACCTAGATTTATTACTGCGGATTATTTCTTCTGGTTATTTCTTTGCAATGACTTCAATGAAGTTTGATCTACCACTGCTGGATCATAGCACGAGGTTCTCGTTGTGGCAAGTGAAGATGCGGGCCGTTCTGGCGCAATCGAATGATCTCGATGAGGCGCTGGAAAGTTTCGGCAAGGAGGATCAGAAGAAGACTCCGTGGACTACTGAGGAGAAGCGCAAGGACCGTAAGGCTCTGTCCCTAATTCAGCTTCATCTTTCTAATGATATCTTGCAAGAGTGTCTGCAGGAAAAGACCGCTGCAGATTTATGGCTCAAACTGGAATCGATCTGTATGTCGAAAGATCTAACCAGTAAGATGCATATGAAGATGAAGTTGTTCATGCTCAAGATGCAGGAGGGTGGTTCAGTGTTGAACCACATATCTGTTTTCAAGGAGATCGTTGCTGACCTAGTGTCGATGGAGGTTAAGTATGAGGATGAAGATTTAGGGCACGTTTGCTTTACGCCCGTAGCTGCCCTGCCAACGGTTGGTGAGCCAAATATTTGGCGACCGATTCTGCCGCCCGCGGCTTGCCAATGCATGGGCGAAAAAATGACTTGCGTGGGCGCGTGAGCCAACAGCATGGTACGGGAGAGCCAAATATTTGGCGGCACTCCAAACGACGGCCAACGGACCATGGGCGAGCCAATAATTGGCAGGGCAGCTACGGTCGCAAACCAAACACGCCCTTAGGCCTCTTACTGTTATGTTCTCTGCCGAATTCATATGCCAATTTTCGTGACACCATATTTTTTGAGCCGTGATGAACTAACCCTAGCGGATGTTTATGAGGCACTCCAATCCAGTGAGAAGATGAAAGGCATGGTGCACAATGGTGGGTCCTCGTCCTCCAAGGGCGATGCACTCCATGTTAGAGGCAGACCTGAGCAGAGATACTCCAATGATGGCAACGAGCGTGATAAGAGTAGAAGCCGTTCCAAGTCCAGAAAACCCACCACCAAGAAGTTCTGTAAGTATTGTAAGAAGAAGACTCATTTTATTGAGGATTGCCTTATACTTCGGAATAAGGAGAAGAGGAAGAATAATCCTGATGGTAAGGCATCTGTTGTCTCTGCTGGTGAGGGTTCTGATTCTGGAGATTGTCTGGTTGTTGCTGCTTGTGTTTCTGATCATGATGAATGGATTCTGGATTCTGCATGTTCATTTCATATATGCACTAACAGAGATTGGTTTAGTTCTTATAAACCTGTGCAGAAGGGAGATGTTGTGCGTATGGGTGATGATAATCCGTGTCAGATTGTGGGCATTGGCTCTGTTCAGATCAAGGCTCATGATGGGATGATTCGCACTCTGGAGAATGTGAGGTTCATACCAACAACGACCAGAAATCTTATTTCGATCAGCACACTTGATGAAAGAGGTTTCAAATACTCCGGATGTAATGGAGCTTTAAAGGTATCAAAGGGTTCTCTTGTTTGGCTTATTGGTGATAAGAATTCTGCAAATTTATATGTCCTTAGAGGTAAAACTTTGCATGGTGGTTTTGTTTCCACTGCTGCTGCTGCTGACACTAATGCAGAGACTGACCTTTGGCATATGCGTCTTGGACACATGAGTGAACTTGGCATGGCAGAATTGATGAAGAGAGACCTTCTCCCTGGCTGTACTTTGAGTGGCAGGAAATTCTGCGAGCATTGTGTTTTTGGGAAGCATAAGAGGGTAAAATTCAATACCTCTGTTCACACCACCAAAGGTACTCTTGATTATGTACATGCTGATGTTTGGGGTCCTTCCCGTAAGCCTTCTCTTGATGGTGCTCGTTACATGCTTACCATTATTGATGATTACTCTAGAAGAGTATGGCCATACTTTATGAAAAATAAAGATGATACCTTTGCTGCTTTTAAAGAGTGGAAGACCATGATAGAAAGGCAAACTGAGAAGAAGGTAAAAGTGCTTCGTACTGATAATGGTGGAGAGTTCTGTTCGGATGTTTTTGATGATTATTGCAGGCAAGAAGGCATTGTTAGGCATCACACCATCCCGTACACACCTCAGCAGAATGGTGTGGCTGATCGCATGAACAGAACCATCATATCGAAGGCCCGTTGTATGCTGTCCAACGCCAAGATGAATAAGCGTTTTTTGGCAGAGGCTGCGGACACTGCTTGTTACTTGATAAACAGGTCGCCTTCTATTCCACTTAATAAGAAAACACCCATTGAGGTATGGTCTGGTACACCTACAGATTATTCACAGTTGAAAGTTTTTGGCTGCACTGCTTATGCTCATGTTGACAATGGTAAATTAGAGCATAGAGCTATTAAATGTCTGTTTCTTGGTTATGGTTCGGGAGTTAAAGGCTACAAATTATGGAATCCCGAAACAGGAAATACTTTCATGAGCAGGAGTGTTGTTTTCAATGAATCTGTGATGTTTACTGATAAATTATCCTCGGATCGTGTTCCAGAAAATTCAGCAAGAGAATTGCAGCATGTCACTGTGCAGGTGGAGCATGTTATTGATGAGGAACCAGTGCAGATGGAGACCGTGGGTGATGTTGTTGATGATGAAGCTCATAGTGATGATGTCCAGCAATCACCTCCTGTTTTGCAGCTAGAGGAGGATGTCCCTATTGCTCATCGCAGGCAAAAGAGGGGTTGTGGACCTAAACCCCGTCTTATTGAAGAATGCAATATGACTTATTATGCTTTGAGTTGTGCTGAACAGGTTGATAGCACTTATGAGCCAACAACATATAGAGAAGCTATTGATTGTGGTGATCGTGAGAAGTGGATTTCAGCTATGCAGGAGGAGATGCAATCTCTTGAGAAGAATTGTACTTGGGAGGTTGTTCCATTGCCAAAGGGGAAGAAGACTGTCCGTTGCAAATGGCTTTACAAGAGAAAGGAAGGTTTGTCTCCTAGTGAGCCTCTTAGATTCAAGTCAAGGTTAGTAGCAAAAGGGTACAGTCAAATTCCTGGCGTTGATTATAATGAGGTATTCTCTCCCGTTGTGAAGCATAGCTCTATTCGCACTTTCCTCAGTATTGTTGCATCACATGATCTTGAGCTTGAGCAGTTAGATGTAAAGACTGCATTTTTGCACGGTGAGCTTGAGGAGGAGATATACATGGACCAACCTGAGGGGTTCATAGTACCAGGCAAGGAGAATTATGTGTGCAAGTTGAAAAGGTCCTTGTATGGTTTGAAGCAATCTCCCCGTTAGTGGTATAAAATGTTTGATTCATTTATGTTGTCACATGGCTTTAAAAGGTTCCAATATGATAGTTGTGTTTACATGAAGACTGTTAATGGATCACCTATATACTTGTTGTTATATGTTGATGACATGCTGATTGCTGCCAAGAGCAGCAGAGAGATTACTGCGTTGAAGAAATTGTTGAGCAGTGAGTTTGATATGAAGGACCTTGGTGCTGCTAAAAAAATTCTAGGTATAGAAATTACTAGAGACCGTTCTACTGGTTTGTTGTTTCTTAGTCAGCACAGTTACATTGAGAAGGTTCTTCAGCGTTTCAACATGCATGATGCTAAGCCGATTAGTACTCCTATTGCACCGCATTTTAAGTTGTCAGCTAAACAGTGTGCTAGTTCAGCTGAAGATGTTGAATACATGTCAAGAGTTCCGTATTCTAGTGCTGTTGGTTCTCTGATGTATGCTATGGTTTGCTCTCGTCCAGATTTATCATATGCTATGAGTTTGGTTAGTAGATACATGGCTAATCCTGGTAAAGAACACTGGAAGGATGTTCAGTGGATTTTCAGATACCTCAGAGGCACGTCAGATTTTTGTCTGAAGTTTGGTAGGACAGATAAGGGGCTCGTTGGATATGTTGATTCAGATTATGCTGGTGATTTGGACAAGCGCAGGTCACTCACAGGTTATGTCTTTACTATTGGCAGTTGTGCTGTGAGTTGGAAGGCTACTTTGCAGTCTGTTGTTGCTTTGTCTACTACTGAGGCTGAGTACATGGCTATTTGTGAAGCATGCAAAGAGTTGATTTGGCTAAATGGTTTGTTTGCTGAGCTTTGTGGAGTTAAATCTTGTGTTAACCTGTTTTCTGATAGTCAAAGTGCAATATTTCTCACTAAAGATCAGATGTTTCATGAGAGGACTAAGCAAATTGATATCAAGTATAACTTTGTCCGTGATGAGATTGAGAAGGGCAATTTAAAGGTACGCAAGATTAGCACTCATGATAATCCTGCTGATATGTTGACAAAGCCATTCCCTGTTGCTAAGTTTGAGCTATGCTCAAGCTTAGTTGGTTTGATGGATTAGCCCAAGAGGCTATTTGGCGCCAGAAGTATTTTCTTTATTGTTTCAAGATGAAGGTGTTGATTATGCTACAAGATGAAATTTGTCTCAAGGTGGAGTTTGTTGAGTTGTGATCCAATTTCATCACAAGTCAAAGGCCCATTAGGCCCAGGTCGCTACTGGGGGTGTCCACCTAGTATTCTATTTTATTCTTGTAAGCCGCCGCTACGGTGTTGTAACCCTGACTCCTCAACATATTTAGGTTCTTGCTGGCTAGCGCCCGTGGTTTTTCTCGTAAGGGTTTTCCACGTTAAAATCATGTCTCGTGTTCGATCTTATTTTCGCATTATTTGCTAAGAGGTTAGAATCGCCGCTCCGAAGCTGGAGGAGATCCGTAGCATGAACAACTTCCGCGGCAAGCCATCAGACCTGGACATCCATGACCTCACAGGTGTTCGCCGCCTCACTGATCTTTGTCTCCACTTGCACGGCAAGTACCACCGTGACATGGAGGTTGGCGCCTGGCTCTTGGAGAGCTGCCCCGGCGTCGAGCACGTCGACGTCTGGCTTGAGCATGATGCGCGTTGCGAGCTCGCCGCCGACGAGCCGCTGGTCGACCTGACATCGTCGGAAGGCAACGCGCCGTTCGCCAAGCTTAGGAGCATGGTCGTGCGAGCGCATTTCTTTCCGAAGCATCACTTCGTGGCGACCATGTCGTCCTTGCTCTCCAGATGCCCTAACTTGACGTCATTGAGCGTCATGACGTCTTCCACAGAAGTGGCAAGTCGTTATAGGTGCTTCGTCTGTGACGCACTTATTACAGACAGATGGGCAATTGATCAGGGTAAGATAGCGTTGGAGTCCCTGGAAGAGGTCAACATAAATGGTTTTAGTGGAAGAGACGAGGAGATGCAGCTTGTCAGGTTGTTGTTTGAGAACTCGAGCTCCATCAAACACATGGTTCTGAAGTGCATTCCAGCGGCAAAGAAAAAGACCATGGGGAGGAAGAAACCTGCTGATGGCAAAGATGTTGAGATGCCTGTTGGCGTCTCTCGAAAAAGACGTTCACCTGGAAGCGCGATGCAACTAGCTGATGGTCAGAGAATCTTTCGTAGTTTTTTTAGACTACTAGCCTATCAACCCTTGCTACCGCATGGATTAATTAAAATTAATATAAAAATTAAAACTTAGAGTAAATAATTATAATTATCTATCACACTCTATTTTTCATCTGTTAAATATGTTAAACATAATACTCTAAAGATATGTAATTACTATTATCTAATTACAATATATGTACTTAGTCATAATTTTTCACAGAGCATCACATTATGTCTTCTCTCGTACAAGGATATAACACAACAATATTAATAATGATACAGAGCATCACATTATGTCTTCTCTCGTACAAGAATATGACACAACAATATTAATAATGATAGAAATAATAATTTAGAATTTTATATTGGTACATCTTAGGATTTTTTTATAATATATATTCTAGATTTAGATTTAGGGGGCTTGCTATGGTACACCTCTTTAACTTTATGGACCCTTCAATATACATAGAGAAAAATCAATTATAAACTATGAACCACATATTAACCGCCTCCTTAACTATTGCCGGCCACATATATGCATGCATGCACAACATTACTCCAACTCCCGACGTTCATGCAGAGGTTTTGATTTTTGTTTCCACGTTTCTTGTCATCCACAGTCAAGTTCTTATAATGGACAAAAAGTGACCATGTGGATCACGTAGATAATAAAATGTTCAGATTTTGGATGAAAATAAATGGCCATATCATGTACACATAGAGAGGAAAAAAGATGAAGTATTAATAGAGAGAAAAAATTCAGGCTATAGGCATGTCACATTCACGTTGAGTGAAAAAAACAAAGCATTAGCCGTGAAAGAAAAAATTCAGGCAATGGGCATGTCACTTTCAGGTCGAGAGACAAAAAATACGTTAAGATGCAGAGACAAAAATAAAGATGAAGAATTAGTAGTAGAGAATACGAGCACGATATAAAAAAGGAAAAAATAAAAAGTAACCACTTCTCCTTTTTTATTGGATCTAGAAAGATATTTTTATAATTTTCTTTATTTTTTATATTTAAAAGCATATAAATTAAAAAATAATATGTTACCCCTAAGAGGTAATATATCATCCTGACCATCTTGTTTAAATGGATAGCTCACAGTTATGTTAGAGTGCCGTAGCAAACCTCTTACTTATTCATAATTTTTTGAGTAAAGTGCATCCACCATACATGAAGTTGCCTCATTGTTTCATTTTGGTCCAACAAGTTGTAAATGTTGCATATACATGCATGAAGTTGTATCGTTGTATCATTTTGGTCCAACAAGTCGTAAACGTTGCAAACACATGCATGAAGTTGCATCTTTGTATCATTTTGGTCCAACAAATTGTAAATACTGCACCCACCATACAATTAGTTCACGATGTGCATGTACAATCCAATGTACAATATAAATCAGTATTTCGTAGGTGTGGCATGCTAATGAGGATTTGGAAGGGTATAAGCACATGATGTAAAAACATAAGGGACTAAAACATAAAATTGATATAAACCATGCTTACATCGTATTGTGTACCGACATAGCCTATGAAATTATATTCAATTGTCATGATACTAAAGTAGCTGCCTGAATCAATGCATAGTATTTGCAGTATTTGCAACTTGTTGGACCAAAATGTTACAACGATGCAACTTCACGCATGTGTGTGCAACGTTTACAACTTGTTGGACCAAAATGATACAATGATTCAACTTCATGCAAGTGTGTGCAACATTTACAATTTGTTGGACTAAAATGAAACAATGAGACAACTTCATGTATGGTGGATGCACTTTACTCTAATTTTTTCACACATCATCACACCTTCATGTGTGTTTTTTATTGTTTGAGCTATGTCAACAATATAAAAATTTATTCTTATGCATACTATCGTACATGAATATAGCGCAACAATGTTAACAATGGTAGAAATAGTAACTTAGAATTTTATATTGGTGCATCTTAAGATTTTTTATAATATATAATCTAGATTCAGATTTAGGGGTAGTTTAGATATATACATAGGGGCTACTTCATATTTATTAATTATTATAAATTATATCGGTGTCCACTAGGATCTTACGTGGATATTTTTTTTAAGAATTTTTAGGATTTCTCTATTTTTTTAGGTTGTCCACCTAGGAACCTAGGTGGCATCACATAAAGCCTTCAAAAGAAACCTCAAATTAGTAATAGTGAAATGGAAAATATCCAGTCTTGAAAATTCATATGTGAATGTCTACCTATGACCACAAATAAACAAATCTAGCCATAAAGCTAGAAACATAGATTATTAACAGTGACATAAAGCTAGAAACATAGATACCTACCTAAACTTTCATGAAGGATTTTTGTTATGATTTTCTAGTAGTGGTTACAGTGTTTATCATAGATTATTTTGTAATTCTTGAAACTCATAGATACATGGAACTATGGAAGTGTTGGAGCCTTTTTTTTTCCTCCTAATAAAAAAAACTCGACCTACGGGAGTGTTGGGGATGTGCTCCGCCAAACAATCGAGAGAGAGAAGTAGAAGGTACACTAAATAATATAGCAAATGAGGAGTGCCCAAAATGAGTCCCTCTCCTTTATATAGAGGATGGGGTGGCAATTTATGTTCAAGCCCCTAGTGGCTACAATATTTAAAAACGAGCCCTAATGCCTGATGAGCCCATGGATCATCAAATTCTTAAACTGGGTTCATTTTGTTTTGATGTGAACAAAAAAAGATGAAGGTTGTTTTGATGTATCACCTATATCATCGGTTTCAAGTTCAGACCGATCGTTACAGGAAAACTCACGAACATCCAGTTGTGAAATAGGCAAAATTGCAGGACACTCTGCTTTAGTAGTGTGGCCACATTTATCAGGTATCAAATTTGGAAAAGTGAGTTTTCCAATTGCATTTCGTACTACCTTTTCGACATTGAGTGGATAGAAATTGTCCTCAATTGGCGGATCAAATTTATGTCGTAATAATTCCTTCAACTCCACCCAAGAAGTGCAATAATCCTCACCTTTATAATGGTCTCGCTTCAATTTCCACAACCACACTAAAACAAGGAAAGAGAAAGTTTTCTTTGCCAAATTAACCAACTGGCTTAATGGCAATTCACCCATCCTGTAGCAAGTGATAATAGCATCCTCCCACTTATAGTACTCAGATCGAGAAGCTGTGAAATATAGCCTTGGAACACACTTGGCGAATACATCAAGGTCACAGAAATCCATCACCACAAATTAGCATAGTACCGTGAGCAACCTAGCTAAACTGATACCAAATGATAAGGACACGGCGACGTGTCTCAGAATTTCTCCCAATCTTTCACGGTAAAAAACTCTACACAAATGGCCAAGTTTAAGCGCACGCAGGCACATGGACTGGGTCTGACTCAAACATAAACAGGCGACCTGACCTGCTAGCAAAAAACCTGGTTGGACACACACACGAGACCAACTAAACATTTGCACACGTGACCTTGATCAAAACTAGAAAGAAACAAACTTGAGTAGCTACGACTTGCATTCAAAAGCAAATATACTAAAATTATGAGGTGCGTAACGTCAGTATCTTTTTGCATTAGAATTAATGGGGTGTTAACACAACGTTTCAGACCAACGAGGGGAATACGGCAGGGGGACCCGATTTCACCCTATTCCTGCTATGTTCAGAGGGGTTATCATGCCTCCTTCGACAGATTGGCCCAATGCATATTTCCAGGGGAGTGCGTGTGAGTATTCATGCTCCCTGGATCTCGCATCTACTCTTTGCGGATGATTGTATTGTGTTTTCTGAAGCATCGGAAAGAGGGGCTGACCGTTTGAAGGAGATACTAGACATATACAACAGAGGTTCGGGGCAGATGGTCAACCGGGACAAATCGGCAATCCCTTTTAGCAAAAATTGTTCGAGTGAAGCGAAAGAAGAGGTGCAGGACCGGTTGGATATTCACAATGAGGCACTTGCATAGAAATACCTGGGGGTTACCCACTTCAGTTGGGAGGGCAACAAATGAGGTATTCGAATACATGCCGACAAAGGTCAAAGGTTTGATTGGTGGCTGGAGTGGTAGGGAAGCGAGCTGTGCAGGCCGCGAGATTTTCCTAAAGTCAGTGGCACAGGCAGTTCCAACCTACCCAATGAGTTGCTTCCTCTTGCCGGCAGATACATGCAAGAAAATGAGACAAGCTATTGCTAACTACTGGTGGGGAAGCTCGGCTGATAATCGCCATTTACATTGGCTGCGATGGGAACACCTGACGCGACCAAAATGTCAAAGTGGCATGGGTTTTCGGGACTTAAATATTTTTAATTTGGCAATGCTTGGAAAGCAAGGATGGCGCCTTATGACAAGGCCAGAATCGCTTTGTGCCAGAATTCTGAAAGGGAAATACTATTATGACTCGGAGTTTATGGAATGTAATAGAAGAAGGAGATCTAGCTATACCTGGCGCGCAATTATGACCGGACGAAATGCGCTAGACAAAGGCCTGATACAGAGAATTGGTGATGGATCAAGTACTAAAGTGTGGGATGATCGCTGGATCCCCCAATATTTTGGGGGTAGGCCGATTACACCACCAGAAGGACAGACCATCAGTCAGGTCAATGAATTTATCACTGCCAGCGGCCAATGGAATGAAGAGCTGATCCGGGCAACTTTCATTGGAATGGACGCTGACGCGATCATGAGGACTCCAATTGGAGGACGGGGAGAGGACGTACGGGCGTGGGCACCGGAAAAACATGGAGTATATTCGGTTAAGTCAGCTTATAAACTTCTATACCGAGGACCAGTGGTGGTCACCCTGAGATGATGAGTGATTGACAACCGTCGTGTGTGATGTGCTCTTGGCTTTGATGTGCAGGTGTAGGGTGCGATGTGGTGGTCGACGGTGCGTGGTGAAGGTCAGGCGCGAAAGGTCACACCGAGGGACCGTGGTGAATGCTAAACGTGAGTAGGCTTGGACCGTGGAGGACAAGCGAAAGGTTCAGACCGAAGGACCGAGACGGTGAAGGATGACACGAGTAGGTTTGGGCCGAGGGACCCGAGTATACCGGGCGGAGTCACGGACGGCTCGCGTGGTGCACTGATGAGTAAGAGTACATGGTGAAGATGGCGTCGGTCAAGTCAAGAAGGATGGCGATGGCGAGCGTCGAGTAGGCTTGCCGTTGTGGCGGAGGCGTGAAAGAGCTTCAAGGCGTCGTGGCACTTGGCGGAGGCCGGACACGCATCGACACCAAGGGTTTGACCGGTTTCGCCTCAAAACCGGGGCTTCGGCAAGTCGTGCGGCGACTAGCTGAGGGGTTTCAGGGGTTTTCCATAAAACCATCACGGAGGCTGGTTTGACCGGTTTGGGCCTCAAAACCGGGGCTTCGTCACGGCGTGCGACGTCGGATAGAAGGGTTTCGGTGGTTTGGCCACAAAACCACCCAGGCGGAGGGTTTTCCGGTTTGGGCCTCAAAACCGGGGACGAGTCCGGTGCGGCCAGGCGGCGTCGGATCGGAGGACGCGAGGCACCATCGCGAAGCTTGCGTCGAGGCGAAGCGAAGTCGTGAGGCGCCGGCTCCATCCGATGAACCGAGAAAATGTTGGACGGTTTTACCCCCGAGGGGTATTTGAGTTGTGTGCTTCATGAAGGGCATTCTGGTCATTTTTCTGAGTGCCTATATATATATATGTGAAGTGGCTGTTTGGGCAGCCACATCCCTTGGGCTTGTTAGGTGGAGGTATCTCATTTGTTCTGTGAGAGCTTTGGGAGAGAGGGAAGAGGGAGAGATGAGTGGTTCTTTGGGTTGAGCTTTTAGCCATCCTAACTTTGATTAGTGTGAGGATTGGCTTGTAACCGAACCTATGGAGTGAATCAAATCATTTATGTCGTGACTAATATTTTCATCCCGAATTTATCATTTTCGGTGTATTTTTCGGAGCTATTTTTGGGGATTTTTCGTTCGTGCGATTTGGCTGCGAAATTCGTGAAATTTGTTGGAGGATCTTGTTGCTAGGAACCTTTGAGCAATCTTCATGTGATCCCCCATCAAATCCTTCACGAGTTTGGCTTGAATTTAAGTTTTCCCTAAAGTTGTTCTTCATGTTAGGGTTTTGAGTTCATCCCAAATCCGCGTACTTTACTCGAGACTTTTGCAATCCTTTACTAGATCTATTAGAAGGATTTGTGACGCATCTTTGGTTGGAATTTCACTTCAATCCGTTGCGGCAGAAAGAAGTAATTTTGGATTTGGAGTGCGGAGGCTGTTCTTGCTCGTTCTGTGTTCGTCGTCTCTGTTCTTGTGTGTCGCACAGGCTGAGCGAGCAGAGCAGAGGAGGTCGGGCGCAAGCGCAGCGCCTGCGCATCGGTCGGCCCACGGGAGCGCGTGCAGCTCCAGCAGATTGGGCGCAGCTCGGTTGCGGCCCATACGCTCGGCTCGGCTTGCGGCCCACGGACGAGCGAGCAGGCGCACGTGGGAACACGGCCCAAGGCGGCAGCCGATCGGCAGCACAGCAAGCAGCGAGCAGGCCGGAGCAGCGTGCAGGCCGAGAAGTGCAGCGTCGCCTCACCACAGGTGCGCGTGCAGCAACAGCTCTTCAGCCCACGCGCACAGCAGGTAAGCAGGTAAGCCTGCCAATTTAATTTGCTCATTTTCATATGTGAAAACGTTGCTTTCATACAACAGTAGCTAATCATTAACTAATCTTTCTTGCACTGTTTTGCTCGTGTTAGCAATTTAATCCTGTAGCAGTTTGCTCTTTAAATATTCTATCTTGTGAAGTAACTTCAATATTCTATCTTGGGAAGTATTTTTGCAAGCAGCGGAATTATTCTGTATTTGGCCAGCAGCTTGTGGACTACTTGATTAGCTTGTTTACTAAATGATCTTGAGCTCGTATTGTTCGCTTCCTGAGTTGATAAATGTTGCATGCTTATCTTAGTTGTTAATTAATTCTAGCATGCTCTTTGTCCAGTGAAGCTTGTGTGGTGTGTCAGCTAAACATTCTTGCAAGTTTGTCAGAGGCGTATTTTTCTTGTCGCTTCTGCATTACTCTGAGAAATTCGTTTTGTCGTGTGTTTTCCTAGTCGCTCTTAGGGTGAGCTTGTCACTAGTTGACTCTTGTCGCCTTGGCGATTAGAAGATGCGTGTTTGGGGTGGTAATTGGGACATAGGCCAAGTTCTTCACTGGAAGAATTTTTTAAGGGCTCCCATTCACCCCCCTCTGGTCGCCCAGTTCGGTCCCACATATACAACGCGAAACAACAGCAGGAGGATGTGGCAGCTGCTGGTCCATCGCGAGATGAAACATCGAAGCAGATTTGGAGACTAGATGTGCCACCAAAGGTGAGAGTGTTTTGGTGGAGAGTCATCCACGAATTCTTGCCGGCAAAACAAGTACTTCACAGAAGACATATTGAACCCCTAGCCTTCTGTGATACGTGTGGCAAGGAAGAGGAGTCTATTGGGCATGTGTTGTTAGATTGCACCATTGCTAAGATCTTCTGGGAACAAGCAAAGGAGATAACTGGGGTTAGAGCATCTCCAACAGTGCCCAAAATAGAGGACTAAAAACTTGTGTTGGGAAAAAACAAGAAAAAAACAGCTCCAACAGTTGGCTATCTTGATGCCCAATATTCACCCGTGCCCAAAAACGAAGGCATCTAGAGCCACATTTGCGCCGGTGGGGTGAACTCCCAATCGCCCAAAAAATCCATCTCCCGCACTGGTCGAGCTCTGATTCGCGCCATCCAGCATTTCCCGCCCATCGGCCCCTCCACTCGTCACCACAGGTGCCCTCCTATTTCCCCTGCATTTCCACACTGTTTCCTCCGTCCCACACGTCGTCGGTTCCGCTGGCACCGAGGGCCTCGTCCAGCTTTGCAGGCAGCGGCGGCGGCGCAAGGCTGGAGGCGCAACCACGGCGAGCCGTGCCTCCATCCCCAGCAGCGAAGGCCTCTTGGCACTCTGCAGGCGACGGCAGCGCAAGGCTGGTACCAATCAGACATCTTGTTTTATTAGATTGTGCTTGCCAAAAACTGGAGCTCCTATTCAGGTTTTAGAATTGCGTTGTCACGTTGTAGCCTCTGAATCGTAATGGATTATGGTGTCTGATTCCTAATCCCAAATGCCATGCCTCTGAATCATTATGCCAGTTCTCAGGTTACAGAGTTGCACTTTGTGGTTGTAGCCTCCCGATCCTAATGGCCTGAATATTCAGTTTTTGCTTCTGAAGCATGACGACAATCTTTGTGAAATTGATCTCAGAATGTCTTTTGGTATGAACTAGTGAAATTATTGTCGATACATGAAAGAGCCACATGCTAGAAATCACCAACCCACAAAATAGGTACATGTTAGTGTTACTAGTATTTAATGTCTAAGTGAGTTTCCAATCTTTAACTCTGTAGCAATCTGTTGGCACATAATGCACTGTATTTATGATCTCTTGATTTCTGGATGTAAATCAATGGTGGAAGATAAAGGTGCATGAGCTTCTTTGTAGATAAAGCTTTTTGTGGGTGCTATTGACAATGGAGGGAGAAGGATACTGGACTAACCTGTTAAACCAGGGCACTGATAACCTTCCTGTTTATGACTCTATCTTGCACGAGGATGATAACCTGCCTGCGGATGACTCTATCTTGCACGAGGAGGATAACCTGCATGTGGATGACCCTATCTTGCATGAGGAGCAGACTCCTATTGTTGAGAAGACTCCTATTGTTGAGAGTACCCCATCATTAAGACCAAACCAGAAAAGGCAAAAGAATTTTAATGAGAAGGAGGATATATTGCTTGTGTCAGCATGGTTGAACATCAGTAAAGATCCAGTGAAAGGCACCAATCAAAATCGTGGTACATTTTGGAAGAGAGTTTTTGAGTACTACCACAAAAACAAGGAGCTCCCTTTAGAACGGAGTCAGAGTTCACTTTTGTATCGCTGGAAAGGTATTCTAGAGAGTGTCAACAAGTTTTGTGGATGTGTAACCCAGATTGAGTTAAGAAATCAGAGTGGGGTTACATTTCAAGACAAGGTAATTTATATGCATTATTTTTTCCATCATTTAAACTCATGCATTTAGACGTGGACTAACCACATTTACCTTATTTGACCCGTTCAGCTTATTGAGGCAATGGCTTTGTTCAAAGCCGAAGACAAAGACGGCAAATCATTTCAATTCCTGCATTGCTGGAATATCTTGCGGACTCAGCCAAGTGGCATGAGAAGCGGAAGCAATTAGCAGCTCAGAAGAAACTTGTTGGTAACAAAAAACAAAATGCAAAGCCGGATTCAAACCCAGGAACATCAAACCCAATCAATGTTGAGAATGGAAATAATGCTCTGTCTGAAAATGGGCCTCCAGAAACAGATGTACGCAAGAGGCCAATGGGTAAGAAGGCGGCCAAAGAAGCATTACGACGAGGTGGAGGTGATGCTTGTGTTGAGGCTTTAGATCATTTGTGGGAGAAAAAAAAGGATTCTGATGCGGAGAAAGAACAAAAGAAAGAGGAGAGATACAACCAGTCATTCGCACTAGAGAAAGACAGACTTGACCTAGAAAAAAGAAGGGTTGATGCTGAAGAAGTGAGGTCTGCAAATGAGGCAAAAAGTCTTGAGATAAAAGAAACTGAATTACAGCACAAGAGAATGTTAGACGAAGAGAGAATTATGATGATTGACATAACTTCAATGCCTCTCCCGCAGCAACAGTACTACAAAAGCCTACAAAATGAGATCATCGCTCGTTGTGTTTCAATCTAGATCGAGGGGACATGTAAGTCATTTCATCCATACTTGTTTATTTTGTGCAATCACATTCTTTTCTTTGGATGCTGGTTTTCTTCTCTTGACCACTGTTTTAAAAATGCAGGAACTTCTCTTAATGTGGAGGGCTACATGGAGCATATTGATTATTTGAAGTCCAAGTTTGATGTTAACTCTTAGTAGTAATTCTAGTTTTAGTTTTGTCAGGGAGAATGTTATATTTCAATTTGGACTTGTTATATTTAATGAGTCAAAATTAGCTCATGTTATATTCAGTTTGGACTTGTTATATTCAGTGAGTCACAGACTCACAGTTTACATCATGTTATTCAGATTGGTCTTCATTACTATCCAGTTAAACCTATATCATTTTTCATGCACGTAGCCCTGATTCTCTTCTCTCTGTGTCTCAACTCTTTACTGATCAGTCAAGATCAGGCACTGACATGGTTACAGTCTTATAGATCTTTGCTGCAAACATATATCTATTTTCCTCACTATTCTTTAGTGCATGCAAAACTTATATTTTGTATAAAAAACTTATGCTCAAATAATACACAAAATGTAAAATATATACTAGACATGTCTTGCATATCAATAATTGACAAAATTATTTGAAATGTATGGCTTCCAATGTACAGAAAGATAGCAACCACCAAACACTTGGTTCACAGAGATTATTCATTAGAGGAAGTACATATAATCAAATAGAAACTTAATATTTATCCGGATGATATTGCCAAAGGTGATCCACTAAGTCTTCTTGTAGCTGATGGTGAGTTTCATTGTCCCTAATTTTTTTGTGCGTCTCAATAAATTCATTAAGTTCAGGATGGTACGAATGGGAAGGTTCGACATTTTCCCCACCATAGTCAAAACGTTCTTGTGGGTCCACTTCTCCCTCATCTTCAATAATCATGTTGTGCATGATAACACAAGCTTTCATGATGTCTCCTAGTGTCTCTTCATCCCAAAATCGAGCTGAACCCCGAACAATGGCAAAGCGGGATTGTAGAACTCCAAAAGCCCATTCAACATCCTTTCTTATTGCTTCTTGTGCTTTCGCAAAATATCTTTTTTTACTGCCTTGTGGTTGTGGTATGGTCTTCACAAATGTGGCCCAGGATGGATATATGCCATCGGCAAGATAGTAACCCATTGTATAATTATGACCATTTATACTATAGTTCAAATGAGGAGCTTGGCCTTCGGCTAGCTTTGAAAATAAATGATACCGATGAAGAACATTGATATCATTGTGAGACCAGGTAAACCAAAAAACGCATGCCAAATCCATAGATCCTTGGAAGCAACGTCTTCTAAAATTATCGTAGGTTCATGCACGTGCCTTGAGTACATATGAAAGGATCGAGATGTCGCCTAGAGGGGGGGTGAATAGGCGTTATCAACAAATTCTTCGAATTCTTCCCTCTTTTGCTTTGCTGCCAGGCACAGGCGGTTAGACCGCCTGTACAGGAGGTTAGACCGCCTGTCACAGAGAGGAACCAAAATCCACCTCGAGCTGCAAAACAACTTCTAGCACAACACAACTTGGGAAGTGGCTTCTATATATGATAAATAGAGTCCCTGCACACAATATAACCACACCCAAGTAGATCGAAGCGGAAGCACAATATTTTGCTAGAAATACACAAGTGAGGCAATGCAAATGTAAAGGAGAGACACAAGATTTGTTTTACTGAAGTTCGGATCCACCACGTGCCTAGCACGAAGGATCCTACTCTCCGTTGAGGAACTCTTTGGGCGGAGTCTTTTTCAACTCCTCCTGCTCAAGTTGGGTCTCTTTCAACCACTCCTCACTTCCACTAGCTTGCTTCTTCCCTTGCGGAGGCGAAGCGCAACCTTCACAGACTTCCCGCTGCTCACCACACCTTGGGAGCTAGCCGGCGACGCCTAGCCGTCTAGGAGGATGAACCTCCAAGAGTAACAAATGCACCAATGGCTTTGTTGACGCGAATCACAAGCGCTCAAGCTATGGAATGCTCTTCCCAGCTCTCTATTGCTCACTGAACTCACAAAGCTCACACAAAGCTTACTCTCTCAACCCAACTCAAAGATATGGCTTGAATCTCACAAATCTCACAAAGAGAGGTTGGGGAGAGCTTGGCTGCCTTCTTTGGTGTTCTTGGGCGTGTAGGATAACAAGGGAACCAGCAACCACTCAAAGAAGGGCCAAGGGGTATAAATAAACAGCCATTTCTCAACTAGCCGTTGGACAGGCGGTTAGACCGCCTGTATTTGAAAAACTAGCCGTTGCCCTACAGGGGGTCTGACCGCCTGTACCAGTTAGCACCCAAAACTCACAAAAGGATTGTTAGTTCATCCCAAAGGTTGAACTAACCATAGTTAGAAGAGCTAGGATGTTTAGTACTCTCATTAAGTCACTCAAAGGTTATTCTCTCATAGGTTTCCTAAGAGCACTTTTGATATTCGTCAATAAGCAAATGTTGCATCCCTCTTGATAGTACGGCATACCTATACTCAAGTCAAAGAATAAATACATGAAATCCACTTGAGTTTGTTGATTTTTATCACTACCATACTTTGATCATTATCCACTTTGAGGGCTTCCAACATTGCTATCACACTTGAGCAAATCCAATCTTGAGCTAGTGACTTCAGATATTCTATTTTGCATAATTAACAATCCTTAAATCACAAGTCACTCCACTTTACCAATCATAACATATTTTGCTATTCAAAATGATACTCATTTGACCGTTGATCCCTCGGTGATTATCTATTGGCTTGACTCTTCACCTTAGCTAGGTTCTTCGCGGCCAAGTCGTCACTTGCCCTTCACCCTTGCCTCGTCCATCAATTCAATGCACTAGACAATACCTTCACCATTCGGCCAACTAAGCTTCACATGAATGGCAATATAATATATATGCATATGAGAGCCTTCTTCATACACTTGTTCTTGATTGATAGAGAATAAACCATATATTGCAAGCTTTCAATAATTAGACCATCAACTAAGATATATCACTATGTCCATGTACATTGAACTCATGAAGCCTTGCAATGTTTATTTGGCAATAAACCCATTCTTTGATAGATGATACCTTCACTAGTCAATTTAGCTTATCAATATTCTAGAGACTTATCAATGTGTATCTTCACTATAAAAATCCATCTCTATGTGTAATTCAATCTTTGCTTGACATTATATTCATAATATCACCACGAGATCATATGATTGCTTGCTTTCCAACATTGTGAGCCATTTAACTTGTATTCAACATATGAGACAATATTTGCAATATAGATGTGACAATGTCAACCTGCTCACAATCTTAGATAAACACATTAGACATTTAATCGTATTGTCATCAATTTACCAAAATCCACTTAGGGGCCTAGATGCACTTTCAATCTCCTCCTTTTTGGTGATTGATGACAACTCGATTAAAGCTTAGAGATATATCAATGAATTTGTTTTGGATTTTCAGACATAGAGCGAGCTCCCCCTAAATGTGTGCTTTGAGTGAAATTTTCAAATTTGGCCTCAAATGCCAATTACACACATTTATATGTAAAACATGGAAACTCCCCCTATATCTCAGAATATATGGATGCATCAGATGTGTATGACATGATAAAACGTGATGCATATGACATATGACAAAATCCACATAAGAAAAAGGTGTGTGCTGCTGTCTGGTGACAGGCGGTCAGACCGCCTGTGGCAGGCGGTCAGACCGCCTGTGCCCAGACAGCACACATACACAAAAAACAATCATCAATCAAATGTGCATATCACTCTAACACAAAGTCACTTATGATACATAAATAAGGTTCAACACACATAATAGCACACATTACAAATGTTCTCAAGTCCACAAAGAGATTAGAGTACTAGATTATTACAAAGTTCCATTTTCACCAAAGATATTACAATAAACTTATGAAAATGAACTTTGAACTGCCACAAAGCTTTAATCCATATTCTTCTCCCCCTTTGTCATCAAGCATCCATAAAAGGGCCTAGAGAAGAACAAAAGCATCCATAGATCACATGTGCCATTCATTGTCAAAAGCATCACCGGAGGGCTGAAAGAATGAAGCTATAGCTGCTGCTGCAAAGTCCTCGCTAGTAGTTCCCATAGTAGCATCACCCGGTCCATTAGTGGATGAGGAAGGTGCATGAGCCGGATGTTGGAAAGAAGGTCCGAGACCACTGTCATAAGCTGGAAGAGGAGGCATCTGAGGATATGATCCATACATAGGTGCTGGTATACCTCCATAGACAGGTGGAAAAGAAGGAGGAGGTCCATATGGTGGAGGTTGAGAAGCAAAGGCACCACTCATGTAAGGAGCTAGCATGCTGCCATATTGATGAAGAACCCCTGAGTCTTCATATCTTTTTAACATTTCTTCCTCTGAGGGAACTGAACTTCAGGAGGCATGGGAGAGACAGGTGAGCGAGCTGGACTGACACCCATAGAGTTATGCATCATTTTGATCGAGTCCCTAGTCTTCTTGTTCTCTCTCCATTGTTTCTGCTGCTCAATTTGAATGGCCCTCTGGCTCTTGCAAATATTCATGAAGTAGCTGAAGAACTTTTTGACTGGAGAAGTGGACTTTTCTCGCTCTCCCTGCAACGGGTGGTCAGACCGCCTGTATCTCCATGCACAACTGGCTGCTGTACCTGTGGCTGAGGCTGTGGTTCTTCTAGAATCTCTGCTGGAGGTGATGGAACCCTTGGATTTTTGCTAACTAATGGCCTCAAGGGTTTGTGCTTCACATCTGCTGGATACTTGATTCCAGTCACCTTCTTTAACAAGAGCATGAGAATTGGGCTGTAGCTGCAAGTCTTCTGAGGAGTCTCAAACACATACTTGATCTCTTGCCAAATGAAATCCCCAACACTAAATTGAGGTGCCCCAAGTCTCATGGCTGCCATCAAGTTCCTCTGATAAAGAGTGATATCAGATGTGTTCCCATCTCTAGGAGTGAGAGTCTTTCTAAAGAGACGATAGAGCACTCCATAATATGAGTAAAGACCATTGACTTTGCCCCAGTCAGCTCTTCTATCTCTAGGATACATAAAGCTCAGCTCATGACTCTCAAGCACATTTGCATCATGAAGTTTTGGATAATCAGCATCATCTGCACCCAGCTTAAGAAGTTTAGTAAAGTGGTCATAGGTGATGTGATAGCGCTCACCTTCTGTCATCCATAGCATAGCTCTCTCTCCCTTCCATTGGCCAAAGTAAACCGTTGCATAGAACTGTGCAATGATTTCTTTGTTCCAATTCTGCTTGAAGCCCATAATGTGTTTGATCCTCTTTTCAACACAAGCATTGATTACCTCATTAAAAATAGCATTGTTCTTCTTGCTCATATATGGCCAATCAACAAACTGAGCCTCATGAGTAATCTTAGCTTTTCTGATGATGGCTGAAGTATAGTAGTCTTGTTGAAATTGAGACCAAAACCTTGGTTCACCACCAAACCTTGGGTTTTCATAAGGATTTTCACCTCTAAACCTCTTTGCGGTAGCTGCCATCCGATCACCAATATAATCTACTGGCGCTCTACCATAGGCATAGAAAGGTCTGCGAATGGCGGGCATTTGATTATTACCTGCATCATCACTATCTTCATCATTTGTACCATCACCATCACTACTGCTATCATCTCCATGTTCACCATCACTGCTTCTCTCATCTCCTGCATTACCAGGTCCGCCACATATGATATCCTCAGTATCATCCTCTCCAAGTCTCCTGCCACTATGAGTCAACGCCACATATTCAGGATTTTCTTTGTCATTTGAACTTGTGGTGTCATCTCCTTCTTCCTCAATCAGATCATCAACCGGAGGCCTTTTTCTTTCTCTCAAAACTCTTCCTTCATCTTGTCCACTATACTTATCTGCCCTTGCCTTTTTGGTTCTTTCTGCATGAGTTTTCTTAGGCATGACTGCTGTCCTGTGTCACCAAGGATATAAACATGATGTATATGAGACACAAGAACTGATAAAAGATTGACAAGATAAGGAACAAGAGCAATTGGGTCTGCTCGGACACGGTCGGTCGAACCGCCTGTAACAGGCGGTCAGACCGCCTATGCCCAGAACAGGCCTAACTACTCTGGCCACAATCTGAGGAGATATATGTTCAAGATATTATCATTTTAGGCACAAGATGCAATTCTAGACATAGATGAGTTGAATAAATTGAAGAATCGAATTTTGGGTTTCAAAACTACAGGCGGTCAGACCGCCCGCCTGTTGCAGTGACCCCAAAAATTCGATTCCCACCAATGTACCCAATGGAATCGAATGAAACTTGGAGGATAGCTTCTAGGCATTGTCAGTAGATGATGCACCAAGGGGTTTCCAAACTAATCAATGGAGGAGATAGATTGGGTCAAAACAAGTTTGAAAGTACCTTGGGGAGAGAAAACTCGAATTGAATCGGTGCAACCGGTTGGGGGCCGGTTAAACCGATGGAGGAGAGTTGATTTCTTCAATGGAGGCACCCTTTCCTTGGTTGAAATCCTTAAAACGCCATGGAGAGAGAGATGGCGACTTGGAGCTCGGGGAGGACGAGAGGAGGAAGATGTTGGTGTGTAGAGGAGTAAATGAGGATGAAATCTCCACTGCAGATTCACGGGGTGGTAGAAAGGTAAGTTCTGTGACAGGCGGTCAGACCGCCTGTGCCCAGAGAGGTAGATGTTGGTTTTTCTGGAAGATTTTCAATTGGAGGTGATTTGTAGATCAAGGTGTAGAATTTTTGCACTTCAAAATTTTCTCCATAAAGCTTGGATATGAGATATGTAAATGAACATTGATCCAAAGCTTAGATTTTTCCTTTCTTCACAAAATTAGGACATAAGATTTTAGATGAGATATAATCCAAATTTTCAGTTTCTTGGAAGAGTATAGGATAATCCAAAGTGAATGCACTTCTTGATACTTACAAGAGATAAAGGATAATTATGGACTTGAAAAAGAGATCTCACCACTTGTGACTAGCGATCAATCATTCAAAGAGAACTATAGTCACAAGAGGGTCAATTGAGTCATAGAGACCAAGAACCAAATAGTCTTCAAATTTCACATTTCCTACACATGCTAGTTGAGTTTTCGCAAAATTCTATCCTATGTCACATAGAGCATGCATCCATTCCAAAACAATATTTCTCGTGGCATATTTAGCTCATGCCTTACACAAGTACCACATTCATGACGCTAGATCAAGTTTCAAAGGAAGGCATCAACTAGATATCCATAAATTTATTGAGATGAAGCAATTACATACAAATGCACACACTAGCATGATAAGGTGGCCTAGATGCATGAGGATAAGAATATGAAGGCATAAGCACATACCTTTGCCTCTAGCCATCTCTTTTTGTGCATATTTTGATATAAGAATTCAACTAACTCTTACCCTTTTTTTTATTTTCTTTCTTGTGACATAAAGATGAGATATAGCATATAGGTGCACAAAACATGAGACTACAAGTTCACTAGAAGAAATGTTAGTCCCACAAGTGACACAAGTTGTGAAATAGGCTCCCCCTCAGTTAGTGCAAGAGATATTGAATTTCTCAATTTAGTTGCACTTTCATCCATTTATGAACATAGAGAAGTGCTATTCACAAGACTTGGTCAAAGCATATCGATAATTTGCCAATCGAAATTATGCCAAGAGATTCTTTACCATGGATGCATGATCATCAATTGATTGCTACATGTGTAACCAATTTAGAAGACAAGAGAAGCACACTTGACTGAGCACTTTTTGTTCATCTGGCCATAGCCGGTCTGACCGGCTGTCACAGGAGGTCTGACCGCCTGTGTCAGATGATACACAATTTGATGATCTTCCAATTTTCGAGATAGCATTGGATGTAGAATTTTGCACATAGAGGCTCGTCACTTGACCATTTGCTCAAACATTGATTTCATATCCTCTAGTCAAGTGTCCAATGCATCTCGATGGTCCTGCAAGCTTAGCAAGAGTTCTTTGGTACCCAAACCTTGTTGGGTCCATAAAGGTTAGTCACAAGATGCTTAGGGATCCAAATGGTCCTTATGCTAGTTTGAGGTGAAATTTCTCTAGTAGCACAAGTACCAACTTTGTCTCTCCCAAGTCTATTGAAATCATATTGAATAAGATTTGACTTGATAGTGATACCATTTGGGCAATCTTTGCTCATGTGACCCTTTTGACGACAAGTGTAGCATATTCTACATTTTACCTTCATTGACACTTTTACTTTCTGAATCAATTGATCTTGCTTGTCTATGGGCCTATGTGTTGAGGTAAAAGCTTCTTTCTTGTTGCTGCCCTGATGAGGTTCACCCTGGGATACAGGCGGTCTGACCGGCTGTGACAGCCGTTCTAACCGCCTGTCACCAGTGGCATCAACACTTGTGACATTTGGACACACGGCTATGAGATGTCCCTTCTCCTTGCAACAATAGCACACTCTCTTGTTGGATAAGCTTCTTTTCTTCTTAGAGAGTGTCTTTTCACCCTTGAGCTTGGTGGGGCATGAAAATGCATAATGCCCCAAGGTTGAGCAATGAGAGCATTTGATATGCTCTAGCTTGTTATTCTCTTCAACCTTGTTCTTGCTGATCTTGAGGTGTTGTTGAGGGGGTGAGCAAGGTGCGGTTGATCTCTCCTCAAGCTTGTTCACCATGTTATCATGGTTATCTTGAGAAGGTTGCACTTTGCTATTCCCATCCAACTCACTCAAACTTCCCTTGAGCACATTTACCTCTTGCAAAGTCTCTTGATTCTCTTGTGTAACGAGGTCATCGCAAGTTTCTACAAATACATGCTCAATGCTAGATTGGCTTGCTTGTGTACAACATGAGTTAGAGCAAGGTATAACATTATTGACAAGTGAGCATGTGCAATGGTGTGATAGAGGTTTAATTGATTTTACCGAAGATAAAACAACCTCATGAGTTGTGTCAAGCGTGGTATATGATTCTACAAGCTTCTCATGAGAGCACTCAAGTTCTTTGTAATTTGCTTGCAAAATCTTATACTCACTAGTAATCTTGTCAAATTGAGCTATGAGCATCTCATTGGATTTTTCATAAAGAGCTACACAAGAAAGAGATTGAATAGCACAAGAATAATCTTTCTCCAATGATTCATACTTACAGACCAAAGAGGCGTAGTTTGCTTTGAGTAAATCAAGTTCTTTGGCCGAAGAGCTTGATTCTTCAATCTTTTGAATTTCACTCTTCTTTGACTTGATTCTCTTCTTTTTGCTCATCAAGCATAAATTAACTTCATCATGAGACATATGATCTTCTGAGTATGATAGAGTTTGACTCGAATCTTGAGAATTGCCCACAACACATATGGACTCAGTTTCTCTGTTACAGGGGGTCTGACCGCCTGTTCCAGAGAAACCAAAACTTGATGCTTTTGGTCTTCTTCTTCATTGAGAGATATCATTTGAGGCTCACTGATGAATGTTGATGATGTTGAGCATTCCTCAAGTGATTCCTCCTTACTTTCTTCTCCATCATCACTATCAAGCTCATTGTATAGATCCTTGATCAACTCCCAATTGATGTGCGCATCTAAACTCCAAAGTCTATATACAAGCCCCTGCACATCATGACTCAAGGATCTCCACAAAAGGTTAGTAGCTTCAAAGTTGAGTTGCCAACATTCTAACTCCTCTTTAGATAAAGTTGACATGTCAACATTAATTTCTTTAAATTGAGAGGGCAAAATGCTAGCAACTACAACCTGCTCTCCAAGAGAACTCATGGTACTAAAAGTATCAAGAATATGAGCAGACCATGAAGAGTAGTTTGAGCCATCTCGAGCGAGAAGCTCAAATGTTACCTCACACATCTCCGACATCTTTTCTCACGGCGGTTAAGCCAAGGAGTGAGACCTTGGCTCTGATACCAATTGAAAGGATCGAGATGTCGCCTAGAGGGGGGGTGAATAGGCGTTACCAACAAATTCTTCGAATTCTTCCATCTTTTGCTTTGCTGCCAGGCACAGGCGGTTAGACCGCCTGTACAGGAGGTTAGACCGCCTGTCACAGAGAGGAACCAAAATCCACCTCGAGCTGCAAAACAACTTCTAGCACAACACAACTTGGGAAGTGGCTTCTATATATGATAAATAGAGTCCCTGCACACAATATAACCACACCCAAGTAGATCGAAGCGGAAGCACAATATTTTGCTAGAAATACACAAGTGAGGCAATGCAAATGTAAAGGAGAGACACAAGATTTGTTTTACTGAAGTTCGGATCCACCACGTGCCTAGCACGAAGGATCCTACTCTCCGTTGAGGAACTCTTTGGGCGGAGTCTTTTTCAACTCCTCCTGCTCAAGTTGGGTCTCTTTCAACCACTCCTCACTTCCACTAGCTTGCTTCTTCCCTTGCGGAGGCGAAGCGCAACCTTCACAGACTTCCCGCTGCTCACCACACCTTGGGAGCTAGCCGGCGACGCCTAGCCGTCTAGGAGGATGAACCTCCAAGAGTAACAAATGCACCAATGGCTTTGTTGACGCGAATCACAAGCGCTCAAGCTATGGAATGCTCTTCCCAGCTCTCTATTGCTCACTGAACTCACAAAGCTCACACAAAGCTTACTCTCTCAACCCAACTCAAAGATATGGCTTGAATCTCACAAATCTCACAAAGAGAGGTTGGGGAGAGCTTGGCTGCCTTCTTTGGTGTTCTTGGGCGTGTAGGATAACAAGGGAACCAGCAGCCACTCAAAGAAGGGCCAAGGGGTATAAATAAACAGCCATTTCTCAACTAGCCGTTGGACAGGCGGTTAGACCGCCTGTATTTGAAAAACTAGCCGTTGCCCTACAGGGGGTCTGACCGCCTGTACCAGTTAGCACCCAAAACTCACAAAAGGATTGTTAGTTCATCCCAAAGGTTGAACTAACCATAGTTAGAAGAGCTAGGATGTTTAGTACTCTCATTAAGTCACTCAAAGGTTATTCTCTCATAGGTTTCCTAAGAGCACTTTTGATATTCGTCAATAAGCAAATGTTGCATCCCTCTTGATAGTACGGCATACCTATACTCAAGTCAAAGAATAAATACATGAAATCCACTTGAGTTTGTTGATTTTTATCACTACCATACTTTGATCATTATCCACTTTGAGGGCTTCCAACATTGCTATCACACTTGAGCAAATCCAATCTTGAGCTAGTGACTTCAGATATTCTATTTTGCATAATTAACAATCCTTAAATCACAAGTCACTCCACTTTACCAATCATAACATATTTTGCTATTCAAAATGATACTCATTTGACCGTTGATCCCTCGGTGATTATCTATTGGCTTGACTCTTCACCTTAGCTAGGTTCTTCGCGGCCAAGTCGTCACTTGCCCTTCACCCTTGCCTCGTCCATCAATTCAATGCACTAGACAATACCTTCACCATTCGGCCAACTAAGCTTCACATGAATGGCAATATAATATATATGCATATGAGAGCCTTCTTCATACACTTGTTCTTGATTGATAGAGAATAAACCATATATTGCAAGCTTTCAATAATTAGACCATCAACTAAGATATATCACTATGTCCATGTACATTGAACTCATGAAGCCTTGCAATGTTTATTTGGCAATAAACCCATTCTTTGATAGATGATACCTTCACTAGTCAATTTAGCTTATCAATATTCTAGAGACTTATCAATGTGTATCTTCACTATAAAAATCCATCTCTATGTGTAATTCAATCTTTGCTTGACATTATATTCATAATATCACCACGAGATCATATGATTGCTTGCTTTCCAACATTGTGAGCCATTTAACTTGTATTCAACATATGAGACAATATTTGCAATATAGATGTGACAATGTCAACCTGCTCACAATCTTAGATAAACACATTAGACATTTAATCGTATTGTCATCAATTTACCAAAATCCACTTAGGGGCCTAGATGCACTTTCAACATACCTTGCCATGCTGAAGGACAATTCTTCCACTTCCAGTGCATACAATCTATGGAGCCCAACATACCAGGAAAACCTCTTTCCTCTCCAAGTGAAAGCAATCGAGTTGTATCATTCTCATTAGGTGATCTCATATACACATCTTCAAAAACTTCAATTACTGCCTTAACAAACCTCCTTAGACTCTCTAAGGTTGTACTTTCCGCAATTTTAACATACTCATCTGCGGCATCCGCTGGAATTGCATAAGTTAGCATACGAAATGCTGCGGTGACCTTCTGGAAGCAACTTAATCCAGGGGTATTGGCTGCATTTCTCCTTTGTACAAAGTACTCATCATGATCTTCTACGGCATGCATTATGCGTAAAAATAGATCTCGGTTCATTCTATACCTATGCAAACAAGAGTAATTATAGTTTTAAATTATATTATTTAAATATACAACAAATATTAACCAAACCAAGCAAATTATACGGATCTTCGTCGGAAGAGAGTTGGGCTATATGTGGCATCATCTGCCAAGTAATCCTGATACATTCTCGAGTGCACCCCTTCTCTATCCCGATACATAACTAGATGCCCGGGGACAGAACCACCATATTTTCGTGCAGGTTGTGAATGACTTTGCACGATTTGAGCAGCGCCAAGGATGAGTTCATCATCATCATCATCCGATGATGATTCATCCAATAGGCGTTGGAAGAGGGAAGGACGATGGCTCATACGGCAAGCTGGCCTTAGTCACAAGTTAAGCCTTGCCCTATTGCTGCTACGCCGCCGTGCACACCTACCCGGCCAGCACCTGCAGAAGCCTTGTTTTTCAATATATGCAAGCACTACTCGCAAGATAGAGCAGCATGTGGTTGTTTTTATCTTCAGAAGGCCATGGCGTTGTGATCCACATCGTCCGCCAGACTGAGTCGTTTTCTTCTGCAGATGCGAAGTTCTCGGTCAAATGATCGGAGCTGTTCCGATCTGTTTAGTTGACGTGATTAAATCTATAGCTGGGCCCACCACTTGATGATGTGGCAGGAATTTGAATTTTTTTTGGAAGTAACTATTGGGAACTGTTGGAGGATAGAGTATTTTTGAGCTCCTAATAATTTTTAGCAAGTTTCTAAAACTAGTGTTTTGGGACTTTTTTTTGGGCACTGTTGGAGATGCTCTTAAGCTGCCTAGATTGCACCCAAGAACATGGGCACGTGATTTACTGGTTTGGGGATCTGCAAAGGAACGTGCTGTTATTATTTGTGGGATGTGGTCCCTTTGGATGCTACGTAATAGAAGGAAGCATGGGGAAGGTGGTCTGTCTATCAAGCAAGCGGTGCTTTGGGTCAGGGACACATCCTTTGATCTATGGCAGATCCTGCACCCAATTAAGCAACCGAAACCAGCTACTGATCAACCAAAGTGGTCGAAACCATGTGAAGGGTGGATAAAATGTAATTTGGATGCACCTTTCAGTACTGGAAACATGCAAGGAGTAACAGGGGTTGTTCTGCGAGATGATGCAGGTGTGTTCCTTGCAGCGCAAGCGAAGCCATATGGCCAATGCATGGACGCCTTGACTGTGGAAGCATATGCCTGTAGAGATGGGATGGTCCTGGCGGAGGGCTTTGGAGTATCACGGCTGTGTCTGGAAACTGATTGCCGAGAGCTTACTGGACTTTGGGAGAACAGACATGAATGTAGGTCAGCGATAGCACCTATCGTTACAGAGCTGCAAGAGTGCAGTAGGCGTTTTCAGGGTTTTTCTTTCTCTCATGTTAGTAGACAATGTAATAAGGTCGCTGATGAGTTAGCCAAGCAAGCAAATGGACAGATAGAAACGGTGGTGTGGCACGAAGCCCCGTTGCGTGTCCATAGCCTGCTAGAGGCAGATTGTAATCATTCCACATGATTGAATGAAAGGTCTGCTTATCCAAAAAAAAATTATACTAAAATAATGCGGCTAGATTGCAAATGATCACACTTAGCCTTCCTAATTAATCAAGCCACTAGCAACACACGTTAACAATATTGGAGCCAATAATCCACTTCTTTGTATCTGGCGGCTTCTTAAACTGAGATAACTTCTTTTCTTTGTGAGAAATTCTGAGACACGTCGCCGTGTCCTTATCAATGCCTTTACAAAGGGGCCCAATTTCTACATTGGCTGGCCCTTTTCCCTTGACAACATTACAAAAGGGCCCAACTTCTACATGGGCTGGGCCTCTTCCCCCAACAATAGCCCCTCAGCCACTTTAGTTTGGCTGGTACAACAAAGCGAAATGGTTGAAAACATAGGAAGTGATCCAAACCTAACTATGACTTCGGCCTCAAGGGATACCCTCACGACCACCTGATCGTACGCCTCGCTAAAACTTTATGTGAAAACCCAATGGGACTGAATAGATAGAGAAAAGAGCATGCATGCCTAGCGGGTCTACCCTCACGATCATAACCCAGTAGGAGATTGACTTCGGTAATGATGATGAATCGGGCCTTTGGGGTTGGCGGGAGCCTCGTTACCTGACTTCATCGCCTAAGCCTCGGAGCCTTCGTCCTCTACGGCTTCTCTCTTTGGAGCCGACTAGACCTTAGCGTCACCTTTGGACTGCTCTTTCATGTCACTGCGGTCGAAGCAGATGACTCCTCTTCACCATGACTGAAGCAGTAGACTTCTTTCTTTGGCATAGTCGACATAGTCAGAGTAGAGAAAGCACTGTAGTCGAGAAGGTCATCTCCGAGCCCCTAAAGTTAGTCGATGAAGGCGAAGGTGAAGTAATCATCGCTAAGCCCCTCGAGTCCATTGATGAAGGCGCGGGCGAAGTAGTGGTCACCGAGCCTCTTGGGTCTGTTGGTGAAGGTGAAGGCAAAGTAGTCGTTGTCAAACCCCTCGAATCTATTGATGAAGGCGAAGTAGTCGTCACTAAGCTCCTCGAGTTCATCAACGAAGGCGAAGGCAAAGTAGTCATCGTCAAGCCCCTCGATTCCATCGATGCGAAGGCGAAGTAGTAGTCGTCGGGCCCCTTGAGTCTGCCGATGAAGGCGAAGGCGAAGTAGTCACTGAGCCCCTCGAGTCCGCCGAAGAATATGAAGGCGAAGTAGTCATTGCTGAGACTCCGAGACGAAGGCCGTCGACGACAAAGCAGGCATCAAGCCCCTCGTGTCATACATTGTTGATGATGAAGTTGACGTCGGGCCCCTCGAGTCGATCGTTACTGGTGAAGACATAGACATCGACGCTGAGGTTGATGTGGTCGGTGAGCTTCTTAGGCCTTTGAGTCATGAGCACTAGGCAAAACCATGCCTTGCGAGGCTATCCGGCCCCTAGGCCCAGCCCCTCTTAGCCGGGGTTCGTGACGAAGGCCCATTGATCCCGTGAAAGAGTGCAAAAGATCCTGTGGAATCAAAATAAAGATAGAAATAGTGCGGGCCTTTGCGCCACCTTGATAGCTCGAAAATGTGATAACTTACAAAAATTACAAGTTACCGAACATTAGACCTCTGGGCGGTATTGCTAGTTTGCGGGCGCCATCTAGGAAGGGTCCTGGCGGGTGGATTCCTTTTTTGGAAAGTTTTCTATTTCAGGCATTTCTATTTTTGGAAATTTTAGTTTTTTGGAATTTTTTCTTCTTTTTTCCGTTATTTTTTCTTTTTTTGTTATTTTTTTCTACTTTCCTGGAAAGTTATGTACCTGAGGCGTATGTACATACCTAGAAGCAAAGTTGCGTGCATAAGTTATGCCGAAAAAACCATATCCGACAAAAGTTATGTATACAAGTTACGTGTCAAACTTACGTACCTAAGGTGGTGTACATATTTAGAAGCAAAGTTATGTGCCTGAGGTGGTGTATATGCCTAGAAAGTTGTGTTGAAAAAATCATATTGGACAAAAGTTATGTATACAAGTTACGTGCCAAAGTCGTATACGCCCCGAGTTCACGTGGAGACCGCGTCCCAGGCAAAGTTTGCGTGCATAGGTTATGTATGCGCCGGGCCTGTAAAAGTTATGCACTAAAGTTGCATATGTTATGTATCCTACCCTAAAGGTTATAGGTCAAACTTATCCCTTAGGGCTATAGTTTTCACATAACTTTGGGACATATATAACTTTCACATACAATTTTTATGTTTTACGGGTATATTTTTCGCATAACTTTTATATATAACTTTGTCGAATATGATTTTAACATAACTCAACTTCAGTACCTAACGTATTTATGCAACTTTGATTTTTTTGCATAACTTTGCTTTGGATAAAAAGGAAAAATAGAAAACAAAAAAAATAACAGAAAAAATAAAGAAAACTGACGCTCAGAGTTACTGAAAAAATAGGAAAAATAACAAAAAAAAGACACGGACTGCATCCCCTGCCGTGGGGCCTACCCATGTGCCCTAGAGCGCGGAGCTCCCCACCCTCCGCATGTGCATGCGACGGTCGCATGTGGAATCATCATTGTGCCTCCGGACCCCTCAAGTTAAGGTGAGGCGACATGATGGTTGAAACCAAAGTTGATGGTGAGCCCCTCGAGCTGAACGCTTTGTTGGGGACGGAGGCGATGTGGTCATCACGGAAGTCCTCGAGCCAAAATGCCGAATGATAGCCAGAGAGTGGTTATCTTGTTGTTGCTCCATGTGGTCAGTCCCGGCTCTAGCGGGGGTGCAGGTGGTGCGACCCCCCAGGGCCCATGGAACTAGGGGGGCCAACATCGTATAGATAATTAGTACATATAGTTTTCTACTTAGCCTTTGAAATTCTAAAAATTCAGCCTACGATTCATGATGGGGCATAAACGTACAGGAGTGAGGGAGCCAACGTTTAGTTTCCCTATACCAAAGCGACGTTTCGTTAATTAATCTTCCAGATGGACCACCGCCAGTAGGCGATGTTTCATGTTTCCTGCTCTTGCCGTCGTCCGGCGCCCCCCAGCTGCGACCTGACGATCTGATTCGCTCTCACTCGGCGTCTCGACGATGGCGGCAATGGCAACGACGGTGCACACACACGCACGGACAACAGACACACTACAGTAAATACCACACTAACACACATTATCGATTAGGGTTGTAAATGTTTTCCTTATACCAACAATCACAGGGTTATAAATTTCTATTTCAATGTATTTATTTGTATATATTATAGATGTTTCCTAAGAAGCATTTGTCAGGTGCTTAGAACAGAATTGTTTTTGTCACACTATTGTTATGTTTTATGAGCTGCACATATATTGCAAAGTAACTTTTAGTATTAGCAATATATGCTGTAATTTTGATACTAAAAATTATTTTAAATGACCTTTATTTTTGGGCTTGCCCAGGGGCCCATAAAATTATAGAGCCGGCCCTGCATGCGGTGATCTTCCAGCCACTGCATTGCCCAATCAGGAAGCTCTGCTTCTTCATCTTCTTTTTGAGATAATGGAAATAACATCCGGCTTCACCATTCTCAGAAGAGAAAGGATCGGTTCCACTTATTACAACGCCAAACTGGCTAAACCATAGAAGTAATGTCTCTCAAATGCGAATCCGAAACCTAGAAGACCATCCATGGGAATTAAAAAAACATAAAGCGGCCATCTCCAAAGAGCGGCATGACGCTCTAATCAAGTCTTGGTCGCACTCATGTCGCTGTAACTTGGCCCACTCCCTGAGCCAGTAAGTTCCCCTGAACAAAACCTGCAAAGAAGTTTTAGGTTGACATTTATCAAAGACAACTTCATTTCTAGTATTCCAAATTGTCCAAATTAACGCCGCAGCACCAATCAATAAGTAAATATTTGGTTTTTGTCCTCCTTGTTGGAGCCATCTCCGAAATAGGTGATTACAATTTTTTGGAGGAGCAATTCCAAATACTACAAAACACGCCCTCCACAAGAATTTGGCATACAGACAATCGAAAAAGGTGATTTGTAGATTCTTCACAGCTATAAAAACTACAGGTCGTGTTACCTTCCCAATTTTTTCTAGCTAGATTATTCTTTGTTAAAACAATCCCCTTTTTTAAATACCATAAGAAAATCTTAATTTTCAACGATACTTTTGTTTGCCAAATTTCTTGTGAGACTCTAATACCACTATTAATACGGTGCTTATACATCGAACGCACAGAGAACAAGTTGTTAGTATTCAAAGACCAAGTAAACACATCTCTTCCTTCAATCAAATTAACATCTAGAACTTGTGCTACCAGATCATACCACTCTGTTAGTTTTATCCCCACAAGTGACGTCCTGAAAGATACATTTAGAGGTGTCAAACTAAACACATCAGCAACAGTAGCATGTTTTTTTCCTAACGATGTTATAAAGATTTGGATAGATGTTTTTCAAAGGTGTATTGCCTAACCCTATATCTTCCCAAAACCTAGTCTGTTCACCTGAGTTCACTCTGAAAGTGCCTATTTTGATGAAGTCATCTTTGACACCCATAAGACCCATCCAGAATTGTGAATCCCCAGGTTTCTTATAGACCTGTCCCAAAGATTTATCTTTTAGATACTTGTTTCTTAATATTTCCTGCCAAATCCCATCCTCATTACACAATTTAAATAACCACTTACTCAATAGGCATTTATTTTGAGTATCTGAAGTTATAACTCCTAAGCCTCCCTGTTCCTTTGGTTGGCAGATAACATCCCATTTGGCTAATCTATACTTTTTCTTTTGTTGATCATATTGCCAGAAAAACCTTGACCTATAGTAATCCATTCTTTTAAGAACACCTCTTGGTACCTCAAAGAAAGATAACATAAATAAAGGTAAACTAGACAGGACGGAGTTGATGAGAACTAAACGTCCTCCAACCGATAATAGTTTTCCTTTCCAACCTCCTAGTTTTTTTTCAAACCTCTCCTCTATTGCTTTCCAATCTGAATTTCTTAATTTTCTAAAGTGCATCGGAATTCCCAGGTAACGGAAAGGAAAAGAACCTATATTATACCCAAAAATTTGGGAATGTAGAGTTTCTTGTTCCTATGCCTGTCCAAAACAATGAATTTCACTTTCATGGAAATTAATTTTGAGACCAGATAATTGCTCAAAAGTACATAGTAATAGTTTCAAGTTTTTTGCTTGTTCCACATTATGGTCTAAGAAAATGACTGTGTCATCAGCATATTGCAAAATAGACAACCCATCATTGACCAAATTGGGAATTATTCCTTTTATTTGACCTTGAGTCTTAGCTCTAGCGATCATTATTGCTAGCATGTCCACTACTATATTAAATGGAATGGGAGACAGCGGATCACCTTGACGAAGACCTTTCTTTGTTTGGAAATACTGGCCGATTTGATCATTGAGTTTAATACCCACATTTCCTCCCTTAATAAAAGCCTCTACCCAACTACACCAAGTTTGTGAAAACCTTTCATTCTCAGAATCTGTTGTAAGAAATCCTATTTAACTTTATCATAAGCCTTTTCAAAATCAATTTTAAATACTATGCCATTTTGCTTTTTAGTATGTAGTTCATGTAAGGTTTCATGTAAAATCACTGCTCCCTCCATAATATTCCTACCAGGAAGGAAGGCTGTTTGTGATGGACTAATAACCTTCTGAGCTACTTTAGTTATTCTACTAGTGGCTACTTTGGTAAATATCTTGAAGCTAACATTTAACAGACAAATAGGTCTGTATTGTTGTATCTGCTTCGCTTCACTACACTTTGGTAGTAGAATAATTGTACCAAAGTTTAGGCTATGCAAATTTAAAGTACCTTTATGGAATTTTACAAACAGAGTCATCAAATCATTTTTAATTAGCTCACAAAAGACTTGATAGAATTCAGCTGGGAATCCATCTGGTCCTGGGGCTTTATTGTGTTCCATTTTAAAAATAGCCTCTCTCACTTCACTTTCAGTAAATTCCTCGGTTAAAATGATATTTTCCTCACCTTCTGGAGGAGAGGAATCAGAGTGGGTTCCAACTGAAGAAGGCTTTTACATCAAAGGCCCAAACGCATACGATTCGAATTCTTTTAATGACTAATCGAATTCTATTAGTATTATAATCCCATAACAATAGCAACCTAGGGATATTTTGGTAGTTGACAGATATAATGCGGCGGCTTGATCAGGCGTGTGTGCCTTGGACTCGTGCCAGGGGATTCTTCCCTGGACATTGCAAACATTGATGCCTTGCTTGCTGTATTTCAAACAGAATTGCTTTCTTGTTACTACTCCGTACTATATAAACAGTCCAAATAAGATTTGTTTCTCTCGTCTGGATCGGACTTTCCCAACGCACAGTTGTATATATATTAAATCAATGGATTCCCATCGGGATTACAAACTCAGCAAGCAGAAGTTCTTGCGCGAAAAAAAGAGATGACCACCATGGACGGCCAACACTATACCACAGCCCTAAAATACCGTCTGATGTAAATCGGTAAAAATATGACATTAGCGATGAATGGTCCGTCGTTAAAACCCGCTTACGGACCATTAGTCGTTATTTCTCGTTTCCTCGACAAATCATGCGTCGGTATATGTTTCAAAAACAGCGTCGAATCATCTGTCGGTATATATTAATAGTAACGTCAGACCATCCGTCGGCATAGATGGATGCAGGATGGCGGGCTTACTTTCGCATTGACGCGCGCTTTCTGGCCCAGTTTCGCGGGTAGGGATTTCATCGGGCCCACTGGTCAGCTGCAAAAACTCTAATTGTCTTTCGTCCCCGCCGCCAGTCTCCCAAAATTTTCCCACGCCTCTGCTCCTCTCCAAAATCTCGCTCCCCGCCGCACCCGCGCTCCCTCCCTCTACCAAATCTCCGACTCCCTCACGCACTGACGCCGCCAGCACTCCCTCCCTTCGCTCGCGCTCACCAGCCCCCTCACCGCCAGGCCCCTCGCCTCCGCCAGTGCCCACGCCGCCGCCGCCAGCCCCCTCGCCGTCGCCACCCCACATCTCACCGCCAGGCCCCTCGCCGTCGCCAGGCCCCTCGGCGCCCGCAGCCCCCACGCCGCCGCCGGCAGCCCCCTCGCCGTCGCCAGCCCCCACGCCGCCACCAGTCCCCACGCCGCCGCCACCCCACTTCTCCCCGCCGCCAGTCCCCTCACCGCAGTCACCCCACATCTCCCCGCCGCCATCCCACATCTCCCCGTCGCCAGCCCCTCGCCACCCCACATCTTGCTGGCACCAACCCCCCTCACCGCCCTCATCCCAAATCTCGCCGCCGTAGCCACCTCGAGGAGCAGGACGTCGCCATCACTCGGAGCAGGATGTCGCTGCTTCCCCGACCTTGACCAAGCAGGGCGTCATCACCTCCCAGATCTCGACTCCCCCGACAAGGAAGCCCTGCCTCCCGGACCTCGACTCCTGTAAGTGCTGAGAGTTATTTGGGTGAAGGAATTTTTGTAAAGGTATGATCCTATTTATCTTGTTCTGATGAATTACTCTCATTGCCCTTTTTAAGATTATGATGTATCGTGTGATGTTCTCTTAAAAAATATATAGTTTGAAAGTCGTTTGATCTCCTCATGGATAAAACATGGATCAACAATGATGCTAGGTACAACACAATTGTCTCGTATGTACTAAAAGAGTTTTGCTGTTTAATATGGGATTTGACATATAAAATACATGTAGGCACACCAAGTTATATTTGCAAGGAGTGAACAGTTTCCTAGCTTTTGCATATAGGAATTCAGCGGTAGGCAACAAGATATTATGCCCTTGTAGAAAGTGTGTTAACTCATTTTGGAGAGTGGCAAGTGATGTACGAGAGCACTTGATATGTGATGGGTTTCTACAAGGGTACACAACATGGAACTTACATGGAGAACCTTTATCTTCCATGAACTTCGATGCCACTGAGGTTACGGAAGAGTCTAACGAGGATGATGACATATCTGGTTTGCTTAGAGACTTAGCTGCTGGTTTGGATGATAGAGGAGATTTTGATGACAACAGTTCTGTTGTGGAACCTTGTGCTGAGCTAATTGCCATTCAAAAGTTGGTAGAAGAGAATAGCAAAGAGTTATATCCTAATTGTCAGAAATATACACAACTACGTTTCCTTGTTAGATTATTGCACCTCAAACTCCTTGGAGGTTGGACTGATAGATCTTTTAACCTTCTACTAGATCTACTTAATGATGCACTCCCTGAGGGTTCAGCGCTACCTAGAAATTTTCATGAAGCTAAGAAAGTGGTGAAATCCATAGGAATAGGGTACACTAGCATTCATGCTTGTGAAAATGATTGCATTCTTTATTGGGAGCAGAATTCAGAATTGAATTCATGCCCAACATGCAAGGTTTCACGCTGGAAATCAGTACGGAAGAGTCTAGATGGAAAACATACATATAAGGTTCCTAAGAAGGTTCTCCGCTACTTTCCAATAAAGAAATGTCTCCAAAGATTATTTCTATCCTCTAAAACAGCAAATCTAACTAGATGGCATGATGAAGGTAGAAAAAAAAGATGGTCTTCTAAGGCACCCTGCAGATTCACCACTATGGCAAAACTTTGACGAAAAGAATGAGGTGTTTGCTGCAGATAGCTGAAATATCCGTCTAGCATTCGCCACTGATGGTTTTAATCCATTTAGATCCATGAATATTAACTATAGTGTTTGGCCTGGTATTTGTATTCCCTTCAATTTCCCACCTTCAATGTGCATGAAACAATCCAATTTCATCCTTTCTTTGCTGATTCCTGGAAAAAATGGTCCTGGTTGTGATATGGATGTCTATTATCAGCCACTTGTGAAAGATTTATTGGATATGTTTGAGAATCGAGTTAGAACCTATGATGCTTCGAAGGGTGAGTACTTCCAGTTGAGGGCGGTAGTTTTATGGACTATTACAGATTTTCCCGGTCTAGGCCATACTTCTGGGTCTGTCACTTCTGGTGGAGGAGCATGTCCTGACTGCCACTATGATACATGTTCAATTCAACTTGGTAATGGCAGCAAGACTTGCTATATGGGTCATCGTAGATTCTTGTATGAAAAACACCCATTTAGGTTTGATGCTAACAAATTTGGTAGCACTGAGTTTAGGCCAGCTCCTAGGCCACTTACTGGAGAGGAAATTTTGGATCGCACTAAAGATCTTAATACTGTTTTTGGCAAGGACCCATCTAAAAAGAAACCAGCAAGTAAGAGAAGGAAGGAAGGGGAGCCATTGGTTATTTTCAAAAGAAGATCTATTTGGTTCAAACTTCCATATTGGAAAGATTTAATGTTGCGGCATAATTATGACTTCATGCACATAGGAAAAAATGTGAGTGAAAGTTTAGTTAATAGATTCATGGGCACTGCTAGTAAAACCAAGGATAATTTGAATTCTCGATTGGACATTCAATGTCTAGGGATTAGAAGTGATCTTCACCCCGTTGAAGTTGAAGACCAACTTTATTTACCACCTGCACCATACACAATGACACTGATGAGAGAAAATCATTTTGTCAAGTACTAAAAGGTGTGAAGTTTCCTGATGGCTATGCATCTGATATACGTCATAATGTATATGTTAATGAGAAAAAGATATTTGGTCTTAAGAGTCATGAGAACCACATTATTCTACAACACTTGCTGCCACTTGCTGTGAGGAAAATATTGCCTGAGATAGTCAGTGCTACTGTGATTCGTATATCTAATTTTTTCAAGAAACTTGGCTCACCTATCATTCGAATAAGTGATATGGAAACTCTAGAGGCTGATATAGCTGAGACCTTGAGCCTTCTTGAGGCTATATTCCTTCCATCCTTTTTTGATAGCATGGTATATTTGATGGTACATCTTCCTGCCCAAGCAAGAATAGCTGGTCCAGTACATTTCGCAGCATGTGGCCTGTAGAGAGGTAATTTGATTTCGAAATTTTTAGAGTAGTGAACAAAATTTTTACTGACTATTTCATAACATTAGTTATTTATATGCATAGGTATTTGATGAGATTGAAGGGTTCTGTTCATACAAAAAGTCACCCTGAGGGATCAATTATGGAGTGGTCTATGTTTACTGAGTGCCTTACACTTTGTTCTCGCTATTTACATGAGACTCAGTGTATCCGTGAAATTAGAAATGCTGAAGACAGTAGTACAACACCTTTCTTCCGTAGCATTGGCCAAGGATTGGCTCAAAAGTGCATAGTTAGTTTGGACCAGAAGACATGGCTGCAAGCCCATAGATATGTTTTGTTCAATTATGCCAATATAGGACCTTACTTGGAGTAAGTAACCCAAATTTTTTGATTCCACATGTTCATTTAATTTCCAGCCAGCATGCTAAATGATTTTGTGACCTTTGCAGCAAACATGCTCGCTATCTGTCCTCCATTGGTCTTCGAAATAGAAGAGATATCAATTGTAGGCAGCATGAATCCTTTCATGAGTGGTTTAGGTTGCATGTAAGAAAAAATAAAACTTACTACACATTGTTTTAGATGGATTTCACATTTACTTTAATTGTAGTATTTCATTCATAACCTCAGGTGGAAGAAAATTGTGAGGATGTACCGGATCAGATTAGAATTTTAGCTAAGGCTCCAATGACAATTGCACAGAAGTATAGTAGCTATACCATAAATGGATTCAATTTCCACACAGAGTCCTATGATGAGGGTAGATCTGTTCAAAATAGTGGGGTTGCTCTAGTTGCTGAATCAACCAGCTTTGACAGGGGTGATAATGATAATAGTATAATAGGAAACAAGACCTATTATGGTATTGTAAAGGAAATTATTGAACTAAACTATCACCATAAAGGAAATGTGGTGCTTTTCAAGTGTGATTGGGTTGACAACCGAGTGCAGGACAAATGGGTAAAGATGGACCAACTTGGGATCACAAGTGTCAACTTTAAGCATTTATTCAACACAGGTGAAAAAGTATCAGATGAGCCTTTCATTCTAGCATCACAGGCAATTCAAGTATACTATGTTCCTGAACCAGACAACCCTGAGTGGGCTGCTGTTCAATCTAAACCAAGAGATGTGTATGACTTTGATAGTTTGGAGAACGAGCACATAGAAAATGATGATGGACTACCATTACAAGTGCCTGATCTTGATGCAATTGTGACTGTGGATATTGTTAATGGGACTATCCCTAGAGTTAGATCAGACATAGATGGTATACTTGTCGATCCCAAAAAATCTAAAAAAAGGTCTAGAAAGTAAGTATTGTTTAAACAATGTGGCTGTATACTTTTCATACTAATTGGTTTCATGGGTTGATATATTTTTTTATTTGAACAGAGGGAAAAATGGCAAGCGTAAGAGGAAACAATAGCAACGGTCTGACCAACTATGAGCTAGTGCGGGAAGAACAAGTTGCAAGCAACAAAAGGAGAATATAAGCTCTCAAAGTTCTTTCTATGAGCACTGTTTGATAATATTTTGGCTTAAATATCTAGACTTTGTGATTTGTACATAAATTACGAAGCAAAGGAAATAAGAGAATATAGCTTCAAGTTTGAACACATTCTTATGCTTGATCGTATTTTCGGGCGTATGAAAGAAGGTCCGAATACTACGGCTGTCTCGTACGGCGTCCGAATACGACGGCCGTCTCGTACGGCGTCTGAATGCGACGGCCGTCTCATACGGCATCCGAATACGACGGTCGTCTCGTACGGCGTCCGAATACGACGGCCGTCTCGTACGGCGTCCAGATACGTGAAACAGGATTAAATACGGAGCTTGTACCGTTGCCGGCCGTATCCGAGCGAGATGCCTACAAGCTCCTGAGTTCTCGCTTAATAATGAACGGGCTAGCTAGATTCTAAGAATGGAGAGAGCTAGTAGTTAAGCACGTTTGCATGGGTCTCACGTTCATGGACTTCACGTGATTTGCATCTACGTGTATACGAGATTCTGAGGCCTGGTAACAACATCATACGTCCCTCCATGGACGTCTGCCATGGCCCCGCTGTTCACCTTCGGCGGCGCAGCAGGTTGATCATCTATGTCCACTTGTCTCCATATGCTTTTCTTTTACAGATTGCATCTATGTATTCGCATCCGTACACGCTGCACGGAGACGGTCCGACGGCGAGGCAACGATGACCGAGATGGCGGCGAGACACAGTGCTATTTGGAGGAAGTGTCGTCGTGCCTACGCATGACCCATCCTCGTGAGACGGCCCGGAGCCGAAGATGTATATGCAGCCAGCAATAGATGGCGCACGGTGACTTGCAGGCGTGCATGGTCCTATGCATGTCTGCACAAGGGAGCAGCAACGCCCCTTATTGATGGATTTTCATGAAGATTACTTCTACTACGACGATATTGCTGATTGGCACCTCGACGACAAGCTGCTACATCATCGACTCAGTCACAAGCTACACGTGACCATGCATCTACTTCAACTACTACCACGACTTCATGTCGTTTGAGACCGACGAGGCCGGACGACGCGGGCAGGCGCTGCTGACGTTTCAGCCCATGGATACCAACGAGGCCATGGATTACGCCGACGCCCACATCTACACCACCATCACCAGCACATGCATGGAGAACGTGAAGCGAAGATTGAAGACGACGACCACAACGGCTTAATCGGAGGTGCTCTAGCAAGCTTAGTCTTGCGGAGGTAATTAACTGGGAGCCTTCCGAGGCCCCAGGAACTAGAAGACCACATCGTCTGTGTCTGATCTGCCCTACGGCAGGCTATGGAGCGCACACATGTAAAAGGAACCATGTATTTGTATTTTCGATAATATAAATAAAATATGTGTTCCTAATATTTTTTTTCTTTTGTGTATTTAATAATACACTGGCACGCCCGCACTTTTTCCCAAGGGAGAAAAATCCTCGTGTGATTTTTCTCCTCAAACAAGCATTGTATTGCCACAGCGTCAAAGTAGGAAAAGAACAAAGGTTTGTGCAGATTTTTTTTCCCATACAACTCTTAATAGAAATGCTGCAGCAGTTGAAGTTCATAGCTATTTACACCATATTATTCTTTCTTGTAGAGAACTCATAACATAAATGATGTAGCAAGTGAAGGTCACAATCTGCAGCCTAGGCGGCCACAACGAAATAATGCTCAGGCTGCAGATGAGCAGAATGCTGAAGCTCTTGAATCAGTTGGAGATTTCTTAAGTGACAATGAAGGTATTCTACCATGTCTTCCCACAGCTAACAAAAGTTTGCAATTTTTCATATGCTTCTCGTGTTTATTATTATTTGTAACAGATTCCCAGAGCGGCCAACAAAAGAAGAGGAAAGGAAGGGGTATCACTAGATTGGATGACATATTTGCCAGACCACCTAGCATGCCTAAAATGAAGATAATGCTGAATGAATATGGCCAGCCAGTTGGAAAAAAGTCTAGGAGGTTTTCTAGTGCCATTGGCTGTCAGGTAAGGAAGACAATATCAGTAGGTTTTGCTGACTGGAGGCTTGTGAAACCTGAAAAGAAATATGAAGTATGGACCGACATAAAGGTAATGCAGTAATTATATCTGAACCAAACACTTGTATAATATAGTGGCTGATATAGTACTTTTCCATGTGTAATATAGCGTCTGATATAGTACTTTTCAATGTGGAATCAGCAAATCTATGATGTCGATGATGCTGCCTTTAATTGGTTTATGAATACTGCTGGAATGAAATGGAAGGATTTTAAGTCAACCTTGAAGAAGTTGTATTTTAGTGGCAAACTAACTGATGAGGAGCTAAGGGAAAAACATGAAAGTAGAGTTAGCGATGCTGATTGGGATTTTCTCATTGACTACTGGATGACACCTCAAAGTCAAGTAAGGACTAATTTATGCAGCATTTGGATTTCTGTTCTTCAATATATTTTATATATCCATAGAGTGAGAATGCTTTTTATCATATAGGATCGTAGTGACACATGCAAACTGAGTCGGGCAAATCTGAAGCTACATCATACATCAGGCAGCCAGAGCTTTGCTAGTTCTAGGCATGAATTGGTATGGAAAATATCTCTTGTGCTGTAATTCAATAAATTATTGTCTTGCACTTTCACCACTAAAAGATAAAACATATGTAGGGTGAGAAATTAGGACGCCCCGCGAGAAGAGATGAACTCTATCAAAACACATACAAGAAAAAATGGAGGTCCTTTAAGTCAGGCTGAACCAACAATAGTAAGTTGTTTCCCTAAAGAATTGCAATATGTAATCATCAATTGTTTCTGTCCAGAGCTGAACCAACATCCATATTTCCTTCTTGTAGAATAAACTTAAAGAAATTGTTGAAGCACGTACAGAGCTGAAGGAAAGAACAATTCAACAAGGTGATGCTTATGCAGTTGTTTGTGGAGAAAGGGAGCCAAGAGGACGAGTTCGTGGTTTGGGTCTGGGACCAACCCCTCAAGATATTGGTACCCCAGGGCTAAGGTCTTACACACCAACAAGGCTTCAAATGAAACTTCTAGCTCGTAAGAAGGTTGAAAGTGAGAATGCAGCTTTACATCAACGCATAGCAGAAATGCAAGCAGCTAATGAAGAGGAAAGGACGGCAAGGCACAACATGGAAAATTTATCACATGTTGGTTCTAATTCACGTCCCCACTCACAGGTACGGTGCTATACACGGTTCAGATTTCAGAGTGCTAGTAGGCTATAGTTCTCGGTGTGTTTGTTGAATTCTTGGACAGATTATTCTTTTTACAATTCAAATGATGATTTGTCGTAGAGCCCAAGGTCTGAAGGACGTCCTCATGAGGCAAATAATGATCCTGAATGTGGGGACAATGATTCTGATCATGATCAGTATGATGAGGATGACTTCTTGTTTGTCCACAGGCATTCTGCTGCCCCACTAGTGCCGCCACTGCATCAGTCCCAGCAGTGCAGCCCCACCACTGCAGCCCCACCATTGCCGCCATTGCATCAGTCCCAGCAGTGCAGCCCCACCACTGCAGCCCCACTAGTGCCGCCACGGCATCAGTCCCAGCAATGCAGCTCCACCAGTGTAGACCAACCAATGCCGCCAAAACATCAGTCTCAACGTTGCAGCCCTACCGGTGCAGCCCCATCAGCCCTAGCAAGGAATGATGTCACTCGCTCGAGTCATGAAGAACTTGTAATATTCTCATCTATTCATGAAGTTTGTACTTCTAATTTCATTTTGGTTCTGCATGCTGATTCAATCATTATTGCATCATTGTGTTCAGGTTGGAAAGGATGTGATACTTTATGCCATGTTGAGATCTGATCAAGCTGTGGCTAAGGGAACTGTTATTTCAACTACTCGTACCAACGTGGTAGCAGGTCAGGCACTTGGGCCACAATATTATGAGGTTATTGTGAATCTAGTGTTGAAAAGGGATGCGATTCTGCCTCGCCCTTATGCTGACATTAACACTATGGCTGATGCTCATATGATGTCAATTGCATGGCCATATAGAAAAGTAATAACCTAAACTTGGCTTTGTTCATTTTCTCTGCATTTGTTATGATTGACCAAGTTTCTAACTATAATATGTGTGCTAGTTGAAGGTTTGCAAGGCATCAAAAACCTCCCTAGGCGCTACAGGTATACATATATATGTATATATACATTTTTTCTGGATTTTGGGTTCATCAAACAATCTGTACAGCATATGATCTCCACATCAATTTGCTTATCTTTCATGTTTTTCTTGACTTGTTCAAATTCTGTTGGCCTGTACAAACTGAAGATGCTGCTCCTCTTTTGGTTGCCTAAAATCTTGTGCTAATATATATAGGTGCTGCTCCTTGTTCCTCTTTTGGTTGCCTGAAATCTTGTGCTAATATATATAGGTGCTGCTCCTTGTTTCGTGCCAACATTCACTAATATGGCAGTACTAGCTTTATGAGTGAATGAATGTCATTTGCTTTCATGATACCTTGCTGAAAATTTTCACTAATTCCATCCCATGTTCACTTGCAGGCACTTCTGGAAGGAAAGGTAGGAAGGACGCTTGAAGCGATTGGAGTACATCTGCTTGTTTGTTTTGGTGTCCCTAGAGATGAATGCACACTGGATTGGTGGCTGAGAGCTTGGTTGGAGGGAATTATGATATTTTGGTGTCAAATGGTAGATGTAGTATTCTCGGTAGCTAGCTCATATGCAAACCTGATGACATATCTAACTGCTGCAACTTATTTTGGATGTTGGCTGAGCTACTGCAGCTCTTTTGTAGTATTGTTGGTAGCTACCTTGCTCATATGCAAACCTGATGACATATCTAACTGCTGCAACTTATTTTGGCATGTCGCCTGAGCTATTGCAGCTCATTTCGGTAAAAAATGACATGTAGTTAGTGCAGCTTATGATCAAGTGCATGTATGTAGCTCTTGTGTAATGTATGGATGACTTAATATTAAATATATATGGTCACTTTCAATATTTGTGATCAGGTGTGTTTGTGTATCTTGTGACTGTTTGAACAGCTAGGGCAGTTATGTACTGAATATATAACAATTCATGTTGGGTTCATTTAAATACTTCCGTCAGTCTGTCAGTCGGTATTTCTCTAAAGTCCTAACTGATTGTTAGTCGTTAAAGACTAAACTTCTCGTCTGACAATCCGTCGGTATTATTCTAAAGTCCCAACTAATGATCCATCGGCAAAGACCTGTCAGTCGTTATAGGTTTATAGCGACGACACTTTTGGCGACGCCTAGTTAGTGTCGGTATAACACTATAGCAACTGATGATACGTCGGTACAACGACTTATAGCGACTCCAATGTAGTCGGCACCGTAGGGCTGTGGTATAGTGCAAGCCGGCGGTGTCGATCGGATCAGCACCCTCCCCGACAACGTGCTGCACGTCATCCTTGGCCGTCTAGGCTACGCGCCCGCCGTCTCCAAGACCGCCGTGCTCTCCCGGCGATGGCGCCACGTGTGGACCCGAGCCAAGAGCCTCACGTTCAAGGACATAGACAGGTTTCTGATCAACAAATCCGACTTCACCGGGTTCGTGGACTGGGTGCTCGCCCACCGCGGCAACGACGCTGACCTCGAGACCCTCGAGATCCACGTCAAGGGAAAGCATTGCAGCAATGGCGTCGTCTCGCCGGAGAAGGTGAGCGAGTGGCTTCGCTACGCCGCGCAACACGTCGTCGGATCGGTGGACATCAATATCGGCTACTCCGGACGGTCTCCAAGAGAGCAGAAGCCGGATGCTGAGCCGCAGGCCATCGTTGAGTTGCCCAGTCATGGCAGGGCGGTATCCATCTCTCTAGGTTCCAACCCATTAATGGGGATGTCGCCGGGGCACGACATGAAGCGCTGACAAAGCTCGAGCTCTTCTCCGTGTCCTTCTCCGAAGACGGCAGCGAGCTGAGCGAGTTCGTGGCGACCTGCTGCCCTCGCCTTCGCCGGCTTCGTATTTGTGGCCCCGATGGGCTGCGGCAGCTGGTCCTACGCTCTGACGCGCTCAGGCCCGGCCCTGAGGGGGGTCGAGCAGTGCGGCCGCACTGGGCCCCCCAAAACAAAGGGCCCCTCCGTATATGTGACTGTATAAATGTCGAGCAGGTTGACGGCCGCTCAGGTCCAAAGACACGAGCAACGACTACCAGAAGATCGCGGCTGATTTCCTCGAACCAACAATCTGTTTGCCCTCCTCCGTCTCCTGCTGCGCACACGCAGAGTCGCCGACTCCTCTCAGGGACCTTTCAGCGCTTGCGTGTATGCTTTGTCAGCCGTTGATTAATGCTTTGAGCCCTCTCCCTTAGCACTAGTATACAACTGTACATCATCAATTGGTTCTCTTATGATCGATATTGAGCCTTTGATCAACTAGTGATAATAGTTGCCCATTCGCTGCTGCATGATTGATAATTAATTGATTGAACACTAGCTACTAGGATAGATATATTATATAGTTTTGTCATTTCCATGTGATAATCTATTCGATTCATTTGAGATAATCAGTTATTTCTAGAGTTTTGCTTTGTTTTCCATTACGGATTGCTTAAAAAATAACAAAAGTAAATTTTAAAGTAATATTTATCAAATATTTGATATGGTATTATTTCATAAATAATGTTTTCATATCCGTATTGTGAGGGCCCCATCTTTAGTCTCGCCCCGGGCCTCCAAAATCTCAGGATCGGGCCTGGACGCGCTCGAGGTGTTCAACATCACCGTTGCAATGGACTTGCAGAAACTGGAAGTGGTGGCTCCCAACCTGCTCGTCATCAGGCTGTCCATGTGCTTTATGAACAGGCCACTACTAATGCACCCGACGGTCCCGGGCAGCAACGACGATGCCGTCGCCATGGACGACAACAAGTTGGTTAGAATCGCCGCTCCGAAGCTGGAGGAGATTCGTAGCATGGAGTACTTGCGCAACAAGCCATCAGACCTGGACATCCATGACCTGACAGGTGTACGCCGCCTCACTGAACTTTGTCTCGGCTTGCACGGCAAGTACCACCGTGACATGGACGTTGGCGCTTGGCTCTTGGAGAACTGCCCCGCCGTCGAGCACGCCGACGTCTCGCTTCGTCATTATGAGCGTTGCGAGGTCGCCGTCGGCGAGCGGCTGGCCGACCTGACGTCGTCGGAAGGCAACGCGCCATTTGCCAAGCTTAGGAGCATGGTCGTGCGAGCGTATTGCTTTCCCAAGCATCACCTCGTGGCGAGCATGTCGTCCTTGCTCTCCAGATGCCCTAACCTGACGTCATTGAGCGTCGGGATCTCTTCCACAGCAGAGACAAGTTATGGGTGCTTCTGTGACGCGCTTACAGATAGATGGGTAAAATAGCGTTGGAGTCCCTGGAAGAGGTCCACATAAATGGTTTCAGCGGAAGAGACGAGGAGATGCAGCTTGTGAGGTTGTTATTTGAGAGCTCGAGTTCCATCAAATGCATGGTTCTTAAACACATTCTGGCGGCAAATAAAAAGATCATGGGGGGGCAGCAACCTGCTGATGGCAAACACGCAGAGACGATTTAAAAGAACTAGTGGCGGACCCAGAATTTTTTTTCGAGCCGGGGAGAAAATCATAATGGATAACATGATCAGACAAACATATCGACCACTATAAGTATAGGTGATAAAGTGATATCTCAATAGTTTTGGAACTAAAATTATCATTAGTACATATGCAAAATACATACGTCAAGCGTGTCATCAGAAGTATTCGGTAAAAGTCAAGAGCAGAAAGCAATCTGGTTACGAGTCTGGCAGTGATTCAGAGGCTCTCCGCCAGCCCTTTACTCGAGTTTACGTATTGGACAACAAGTAATCAGGTTGAGCTGCCAGTAGTCATTGGCCCGTGACTTTTTTTTCGGCCTGAGCTGACGTATGAAGGTCCACTACTGCTCACTTGCTCAGGGAGGAGCCCGGGCGGCCGCCCCGGCTCGCCGGGCCTTTGGGTCCGCCGCTGCCAAGAACTGATGAAGAACCCGTGTGCCGCCGGTCGAGGCCGTTGGCGTCTCTCGAAAAAGACATTCACCTGGACGTGCGATGCAACTAGCTGATGGCCAGAGTATTTCATTATTAATGTCGACTTATATAACTAAAGTTCATACTGCTGGAGGAATCCTGGCTCCTCAGCAGTGCCGTCCGTAACTTTTTTCCCTTCTTTTTTTTTCCTCTTTTCCATTTTTCCTTTACACTTTTCTCTATTTTTTTTCTTTTCTTGATTATATCTATATCAATGGTACGTTATTTCCCAATGACCATACACAAATTAGTAAGCCTATGGAGACCTCCATACGGATAGACCTATCACCTTTCACATCATTGGTGTCTATGATCATACGAAAATTTGCTAGCATAACGAGACATATAACTAAAGTTCATACTGCTGGAGGAATCCTGGCTCCTCAGCAGTGCCATCCGTAACTTTTTTCCATGTGGATAGGCCTTTTGCTGCCTCGCGAGGAAATTGAGGACGCAACAGTTCAGGTTGTCCTTCTATTGGGTGTTTGGTTCTCATGGGCTTAAAATAGACCCTTTCATATTGAATGTTTCGATGCTATTTATGAGGACCCAATATAATTTAATTACAAAACAAATTGCATAAGCCCTAGACTTTTCACGCGATGAATCTATTAAAGTTCATTAACCCATTATTTGTGTATGCTCAGTATAGCACCATATGGGGATCATGTTACAATTAGGCTATTAAAGTTAATTAACCAAAGTTGGCTCGCATAATTAGGATTATTAAATATAGTTTAATTATGGAACTAATTAGGAGGCTATTTTTGGAGACAAATATAATCAGACCAATTAATACATTACCATCACATTTTTACTATGCCATCATATTTTTAAATCATAGATTAATTAGACTTAATTAATATATTCGCCCCACAAATTAATCTTTATCTGTGTAGTTAGTTTAGTTCTTACTCTATATTTAATACTCTAATTAGTGACCAAATATTTAATGTGATAGAAAGTAAAGTTTAAATCTGAAACCAAATATTCTCTAAATATATTTAACCTTTGCAATAGTAATGTCTATAACACATGGCATTTTTCGCCTTTCCTACAGGTGCGACGTCAGCGCGCCACTCGTCCTAGTATATACATGAGAGAGGAGAGATACCTAGTACCTAAACTTTCATGATGAAATGATTTTTTTACTATTTTTCAGTAGTCGTGATACTGTTTATCACAGATTATTTCGTAATTCTTGAAACTGAAGGATACATCGAAGTCAAAACAATTATTTCAGGGAGGTAAATGGATTTCCAAACTGTCGTCCAGACCAGTAGGCCACCACCACTGAACCAGACTCGCCTCGTGGATCCAAAGAGGAGCCCATTAGGTTCATTTTCGTGGGCCGGTTTGGCAAGCTGATGGCCCGACCCGCACAACGACCATGATCTTTAGCTTTTTTTTTTGGTACAGCCCATGATCCTTAGCGGAGTCTGGTTCGAACCGAACCAGTCGGCACCCAAACCGGCAAACCCTCGCCGCCGCCGCCGGAGCTCCCCCGACCAGGGGCCTCACACCATGCCGCCGCCGCCGGAGCTCACGGACGACGCCATCACCGAGATCCTCCTCCGCCTCCCGCCGGACGAGCCGGAAAACCTCATGCGCGCCTCCCTCGTCTGCAAGCCCTGGCTCCGCATCCTCACCGACCCCGGCTTCCGTCGCCGCTACAGCGCCTTCCACCGGACGCCGCCCGTGCTCGGCCTCCTCCATGCCTGCCAGGTCATTGGGGGAGGCCCCCCTCCGAGCTTCAACCCCACCACGGCAGCACCCTTCACCCCCTACCCGTACTACCGCCGGCCTCTCGACTGCCACCACGGCCGCGTCCTCCTCCACGCAAATGACGATGGTTGGTACTTAGTTGTCTGGGACCCCGTCACGGGTGATCGGCAGCGCGTACCGGAAGCTGGGATCAATTGGCTGATCTACTCTGCCGCTGTGTTCTGCGCCGTGAGCGGCTGCGACCACATCGACTGCCACGGCGGCCCCTTCCGTGTAGTCTTCATTACCATCGAAGACTATACTGATGCAGTCAAGGCGACCGTGTACTCATCGGAGACAGGTACATGGAGCACGCCCGTAACTCTTGGCACTGATTGTGAAGCCTTTACCCAGCATGTTCAACATGCCATAAACAATGGTGGAGCTATTGGGACGTTCTACACGCCGTATGTCCAGCCTTGACGGGGTGCTCTTGTTGGAGATGAAATGTACTTCACACTTCGGTGGAAAAATGCGATCGTCAAGTACAACTGGAGCAAGAATTGCATATCTCTGATTGACCCGCCTTCACACACTGCATACTTCGTTACCCTCATGGAGATGGGAGACAATGCGCTCGGGTTTGCCTGCATTGAGGGTTCGAGCTTACATCTGTGGTCTAGGAAGGTGGGAACAGAAGGAACTGCAGAATGGATGCAATGTAGAGTCATCGAGCTTGACGGAAGGATACCCGGTGTGAAATCCAAGGGCGGAGGACACGTGGTTGGCTCTGCAGAGGGTGCGGATGTCATATTTGTGGCGACTGATGTTGGTTTAGTCACTTTTAAGCTCAAGTCGGGGAGGGTGACGAAGGTTGATGATGCTCAGGCCTACTTCAGTGTCTTGCCCTACATGAGCTTCTACACCCCTGGTACTGAAGGACTAGTACTTTCTCAACTGTTAATCATATCGCATTTTACATCTTGCATATTTATTTGTTTGCCTAGGGCTTATTTCGAATTTAAGTAATATTTCTTGTATTTACATGTGGAGAATGCCAAAGAAAATATGTTTTTGGTAGAACAAGTCAACAAACTGAACAAGTATTGAAAGTTGAACCTGCTTTCAGTTCTGAAATTTGACTTGTTAGGGCCAAACATTCATGGAACCGCAACAAACTGCTGATGTAGTATTCTTCTATTATCTTGTTTGAGAATTAAATTAAAAGATATTATTTACTCCCTCTCCCTCGGGTAACCAATATCAAAACTTTTAAACCGAAGGTAGTAGTTTTCTAGCATAGATGATGTTCGCATTTCAACCTAGTCTTAGACTTTCAGAATTGTGGTACTACTTCATAGCTCATCAGAGTAAAATGCTCAGTTGGCTGTGAGTTGGAGCTAAACTGAATATGTGGCAATGAAAGACCGAACATGATTTGAGTTATAAGGGCTAAGAAGTAAGAACCATGCATCAGTGTACATGCAAGTATGCATAGATTTTATTTTTAGTGGGATACAGCATTAGAGTCCCTTATTCATATCCGTAGATACTTGGTCAGGTATGGTCCTTTTACCTAGCTCATATGTTTTAGAAACATATTATGTAATTTGCTGGCATAGCTGAAGCCTGAAACTCCATATCAAGCTCGAATTAGTTTCAGTAGATAGATAGCTCATCAAATCTTAAATGGTGAATTGTGCTAGTTTCTTTGCATACGAATTGTGATGTTGCTTCTTGCTGGATTACCAGTGCTTGTGAGTGCTCACTGATCTTTAATCTGCTGCTCGACGGTAGGACCTTGCAAGATGGATTAACCCTTTAGTCATGAAACCGTACCAAATCATCATCTCTAGCTAGTGCTAACTGATCATTAATTTACTACTTAACTGACCTTGCAAAACGAATTAATCCTTGAATCTGCACAGACTCTGTGGCTATGGGCTTCGTACTGAGTTATGAATACTGTGTTGTTTCTTGCTGTCACATTTTAACTAGGAGTGGTGCTAGTCACTAATGTGCAATTGTGGTTGTTCTTGTCCTGTTCATGTAGTCAGCAAGTTGTGTCGAGTTTATCGTTTATACCATTTTCGTTTGTGTTTTGTTAAGGCATGATCATGACCAAGGTAAATGGAACTAAGATACAGACTATCCTATGTTTGCCTTTCCAGAAAAAAAAAATGATTGTCTATTACCATAGCCCCTTCCTATCTATTAATCCGTGTCATGAATTTGACAGCTTTTGTATGTGTTTTTTTTGGTTTGTGAACAGTTAAAAGCATTGTAAGCAATGCTTTGTTATAGTCTCATAGTAGAGGCTACAAAAGGAAATAGTGTGTGCGAGAGGAAACAGAATCAATCAATGGAAATTGAACTTGATTTGAGTTCTGTAATTTGACTTGCCAATTGGAGGAATTACTGAAACCTCATGAACCAAGTATTATCATGAAACCTCGCTTCAGATTTGTTTTAATTGTATTCTGTTGTTTTCTAGCATAGCTGAACTTCTGAAGCCCACATTTTCATGTATTGGACATTTGGTTAGTTCTGGTACTTATCAAAGTGTAAGTGTTGAGTATTTATGACGTCCAGTGCTGGTTTCGTATCGTTAAGACCTACAAGGGTTATAAAGCTGACAAGTTCAGAAATTTGGGAGATACAACAGGAAATGAGGAAACGTCAATTGGAAGATACAATTGAAAATGTTGATACCCTAGTCAAAATTGGTTGAAGAACATATTTTAGCAAGTGTAGAATTCTGCTGTTTTACTGCCAACTTGGAAAACAGATGTCGAGGCTATGCGATCACTAGGCACAGCTCTTGTTTTGGGGGTTATTTTGAGTTCAGTGCTCAAGCCTACATATCCTTCTGCTTTTGTATGACGACATCTTTGGAAACAGGACCGGATAACCTTAATATTAGTTAATCTAGCTGATGAAGCATGATGTAGGAGCTTATGCTGAAATAGGGATGAAAATTGGGACCTCTGATTGTTAGGAACACACTTCTACAGATATTGCTTTCCTTTCGTGGAAGGAAGAAGGGACGTTCTGATTACATGAAAAAGCTTGAAAACATAGAAGAGCGTAGTAGTTAGTTTTATGGGAAGAAATGCCTGAAAATAAAATGGAAGTGGAAAGGGTATTTGGAATTCTATTTTACGTATTATTTTCTGAACCACTATGAGCACCATCCGAAATGAGAAATTTTAGAATTTGACATTAAATAAATACGCATGCCTTTCAGAATTTGTCACCCCTATCACAATGACATTAGGGGTCACTCTGAGCCATTGACATATAAGCCACAGTGTCAAATTCTGAAAGGCATACATATTTAATGTCGAATTATGAAGTTCCATCTTGTTGTTTTATTTGACCTAAATTTGACAGCATTATGACCTAAAGTTGTGGGTACCAAAGTGCCAAGCAAAAGAGTGTAGATGGAACCCCTGCTGAGCTACAAGGTTAACATAGGTTCCACATGTATATTGATAATATCTCTCATCTCCATTGTATAATGAAATTTGTTCCTGCTGAGAAATGTCAATACTTGTTGCAACTCTTTATTTGCCATTTCATAGAATCATACGCAAGCCATTATGTCTGGAAATAATTCTAGTCCTTTCATTTTTTGGATGATAGGGATGAGGAAGCTTGCAAGCACTCAAGGGAATCAAGTGGTACAAGATCGTCAAATCTAAGGGTGTAATGACAAAGGGTAAAATCTGTTCTTTGTGCTGAAAGGTGTCTCTTGTGCTTATTCCTGACAAAGAGGAGCTGCAGCACTTCTCAGTGCTAGCACTAGCCAGATGTACTGGCAGAACATCGGATAATATCTCTGTCCAGATGGGCAGATATGATAGATTCAAATGTTACCTTAGGTAGTCCTGCTGTTTTGCATTCTGAATCTTGTTGATGTGTTCCTTCGAAGATCTTCTCTATTATCTGTTTTCTCTCTTTTCGAAAGTTGTTCTTTCATGGCAGCCGTCGGCTCCCTCCTTGCGTGTTGTGTATCTTGGGTTGGGGTGGGGGAGGGGATTGCTTTTTAATCTGTGACCTATGTGATTTTGGTGGCTTAGATTGGAGTGGTGACGCCTTTGTCCTAATCATTGCACTGATATTTGTTGGGCCTTTTTTCTTTTTTTCAGTGGTGTCAATTAAGTCTACGTGCACTACAATATATAAGGTCTGCCTAAAATATATAGTCATGCCATGTATTTTGGACCTTTTAGTTACATCTATTTTTGCACGCCGGTTTTAATTACTGCTCATTAGTGCTAATTTATAGTCTTATATGCAATACCATGATTTCTTCTTTTTTAGACAATCTTTTTTAGCTTTTTTTAGATAATCTTTTTTAGCTACAAATACGTTGCATGAATTAAGTTTGGGCTTACGAAAGCTTCAGATGTTTGAAAGCCTTTTACCATTGTTAGCATTGTTTGAAAGGCTTTTAATAGTGCTGAGCTTTAGATTTTGAAAAATGGAAGCCTTTTAACAATGATAACGGCTATTGGTTCTATTTGGGCCCAAGTTGATAGACAACCCAGAACAGAGTCCAAAAAACTACCCAAAAACAGACCAAATGGGTACAGCCTGGTAGCAACCTCACCCCAAACGGCACATAAATGGTGAGTTGTATTTCTCATTGGCATACAGATAATTTGCTCTACCATTGTTCATGTACCAAAGACAAACATCCCACTATTAAACCAGACAAACATTATCATATAGCTCATAACCAATTTATTTTATATACAAAATATTTGAATGTTACGTTATTTATAATGTTATATATATCCTCCGTATCTGTCTGTTTGGAACTTCCGAGGAACCATGCTGGCTGCGCTCCGGTCATGGCAGTGCAAGCTGCCAATGGACAGGCATTCACCAGCAACGAAAACTTGGCAACGTTTCCATCACGCCATGGCGACGGAACAGGCGACAGTAGTGACGCGGTAGTGCAGTATTAGTTCCCAACGCCATTATCATTGCAAACTGCTGTGCCTGCCGCCGGATCGCCATTTACGCCACCTGCCTCGCATAACACCTGTCGACCTCGAGCCCTCGACGTCACTCTGTCCACGATGCACGGTCGAGCTGGAACCTGACACTAGTAGCTAACAGACTAAGGGTGTGTTTAGATTGGGGAAAGATTCCCCGAAAATACACTGTTCACCAAAAAAACACTGTAGATGAATAGTGATATGTGAGTAGAAGAGGTGGGATGAATAGGGAAAAGTTGGATGAATAGTGGATTTTTGGGGAATATTTAGGAAACTAAACGGGGCCTAACAGTCGCCATTGCCGAACCCTTCATTGATGTTGTGCTCTTCTTTGTTCTACCTGCTAGCTGCCGGCGCCACCACCGGTCGCTGCCCGGCTCTAGCTGTTCAATAATGATCGTCGGCGACGTTGGTGCCCGGCCAAAGCCGGCGGTCGCCGTCGGGACGTCAACGGCGTCGGAACTGTGCTAGCTGCTGCTTGATCTATGAACTCATCCGCCTGACGTGTCACCAGCCGACTAAGTGGTAGGTTTGACATTCATACATGGTGATGATGGACCATAACGCATTTGATCCGAGTATTCCTCAGCCGCCATACTCCTACGTGATACGACACGCCTGCCTCTTTGTCTTGATCCTCATTCTTTTCAAGTCACGCATGCGTTGCGGCGATAAGTCGACGGGGATGAATCTGTAGTGCTTGGCTCCTGTTGATTTGGGCCTGCAACTCGCCAACTCTCTCGTCTCGTCTGCCCGTTGCCCATGCGGCCACTCCTGCCTGCAGCCCCGTCTGCATCTTGTACTTCTTTACTGGAGCTATGGGCATTGGACAACTTGATGTCATCTCAGCTTGCGACTGCGAGTGCATGCAGGTTCGGCGAGAGCCAAGTCACCGGCGACGCGCAGTGTCGCGGTGTCCAGTTCGAGGTTATCCTTTGAGTTCGTGCATTCATCTTGGCCTGACGCCGGCCGCGTGTCCGTGCCTCGGCGTCGATCGCGTTCGCGTCGCGGGCCGGTCGCTCTTGTCGCCGTCGTGTGTTGATGACGATTCATGTTCGCATGGACGGCGATTTCGACGTCGCGCTTCCAATTCCACTGTATCTCGCCGTCGCCGGACTTAAATGCCGTGCTTAGCTTTCGACTCCGTAGTCTCCGATGTCCGATCCAAAGACGACCCGAGCGATTGGAGCTAGGCTTTCTTACGGCGGTCTGATTGAGAGCTGAGACATCCCCTTTGCACTTTCCAGCGGCAGATCAGATCGTAACAAACCAAACCGCAGCTCCCCAGGAATGAAATCGAGCAGAAACAGTGTGCCATCTACCATGAATTCCCAACAAAATTAACGCGCGCGGGGGGGCTACAGATATCTAGCTCGGTGCCAGACGTCTCTCTCAGTCTCTCTGGCCGCCAATGATGGCAACGACGCATCGAGCTCCATTAATTAACCCGAGCGGTTTGCTCACGCCGCTATCGTACGCCGGCGTTGCCGCGCTTAATTGCTGGCAGTTGAACCTTGCCACATCCGGCCGTCGGAATCCACTGCATCCACAAACTTAACACTCCCACGTCCCCATGCCCACATAGCCACACCTTGTGAAAGTACACGCTCCATCCATCGATTCCCCTGGATCAGCAGCGACCCAGAAGCCATGGGATCAGAGAACCCACGGGCATACACTACTACTGCAAGCGTCGTCCGCAAGGCCAGAAGCTAGCGATAGCGAGCGTCCCTTCCCTTTCGCAGGCCATGCTAGGATTGAAGCAGCGGCCGGGGACAGTGCACTACGTGTGACCTGTACTTTTCGGAGATATTTCGCCACGGATCGACGGCCATAACTGGGTCGATCTGGGGCGGATGAGTTATTGCGCGGGTGCAGCGCGGCCACGGTGCAGGAGGGCAGGATGAATGGATGATGCGGCCGCTAGCTGCTGGGCGCCCGCGTTGTCGCTCGCTCACTTGCTCGACGGCTCGACCCTGTGGGCTTGGCAATGGCGGTATTGCCATTGGCGTGTTGCAGGACGTGTAGAGCACTGTACTTGTTCCAATGCGGCGCCGGAGATGAGCAGGCACCAAGTCCGTTCCTCCATAATTGAACTGCCGTCTGCCGGTGCCGATGGGGCCAGCAAGAGCGTGTTTCAAAACAATTGCGTCCGACGGACGTGGAAGTATTATAAAGCCAGTGCCTGATTTTGACACATAGCCCATCAATCCTGCACAAACTAGCTATAAAAAAATAGATAATAATTGTATTTATTTATCTCATACTCTGTTTCATCTAATAAAATTAGGGAGAAGTCTATACTTTTCATGCGCTCCAACTATTACAAAAGTCTGATTTTCAATCCACAACTACAAAACCGGACACCTAAGACCATCCAACTATGGAAACCATGCAAAATTCAACATTTGGGTGGTTTTGAATGCGGTTTCTATTTTTCAAAAATTATAAAAAAATATTTTGGTATTGAAAAATCTATAACTAATTTATTTTAAATTAGAAAAATATGAATTCAGTGACAATTTTTTCTAAAACTGTGACCTGTAAGTTGGTGCACCATTTGAAGTTATTTGCATATTATTTCTTTTTATTTTAAGTATTTTTAGGCAAACCAATAAAACACCAGCAATATAAACAGATAATACTCAAATAACATTAAATAGTGTGTCAATAGGTCGGCTACATTTTAAGAAAACATTTAGCGCCAATTATCATACATGCCAAATACGCTATAGTGACTTGTTTCTTGGGACAAAATTTGAATCCTTGGATGACATTTTTTTGGACTGAGGGGGGGGGGGGGTAGGACACTAAAGATACATATTTATCACTGTCTCATTGTAATAGGTTTAGTTAGTAAATATTCTTCACTTCACATCACCATTTTTTTAGCTATGTGAACAACATGAATATTGGTATTCCTATCTCTTCTCTCTACATTATGAGTAGTATCTTTTATATAAACAATAACATAAATAATAAAAAATAATAATGATAGAAACAGTAATTTAGAATTTTAGATTGGTTAACTTTAAGATTTTATTATAATTGTGACATCCCCGATTTTTTATCGGAACGAAATTTGACCAAAGTCAAAAATTAGTCAAAATTCGACATAAATTTGAAGTAAAAATTTATAATTGATCAAGAAGATTGGGGGAGAATGTTTGACACAAATTTGGGATGAAATAGAGTATGGAAATAGCTCAATTAAATGGAGAAAGAAAAATGAGAAAAGTTACTATTCCTAATCTTAAAATAGGAGTTTAAGTTTCAGTTTTTGGCCATTTTGAGCAGCAATGTTTGAGTGATCATAAAAATTTATTGGTTGATCTTTTGACCATGGTACAAAAACAAAAGTTGTAAAGTAAGGTATAAAGAAAAACTTTGTTTTTGGGTTCAGCTTGAGCTTAGATGTAAATCAAGGAGAAAAATTTGGTTGAAAATCGAATCAGAAAAAAATGGAGGAAATTCAGAGTTAAAAGGGCTGAAAACTTCAGTTTCAAATTGAGCTCAAATTGTTGAGAATTTGCTAAAGGTCCAAACATAAGAAATGAAATTTAAGTCACAGCAGAGAAATTTTGTATTTTGACCAAGACCAAGTTATATGGTGAATTTTGGAGTAATTTGAGTTTGAAGTTCGGACTGAACCTAGGGTTTCAGGGTTCATATGAACACCTTTAGCCCGACCGGGGACCAAGGCTCGAATTCGAGCGTTTGATTGAGAATTTGAGTATGGTGCCAAAATAGAAAATGAAATTGAATGTGTTATGGACAAGTTTCATTTGGGGATCGAGGAGAGTTTGAATGGAAATTTGAAAGTAATTTGAAGATTTCAATTTCGGGGTCTGAAAATGGGGAATAGAGTGGGCCGACATTGGAGCTTCGAATCCGCGCTGCAGACTGCTTGAATTGAAAAGGTTGCAACATGAAAGTTGGAGTGCTATGTTTTTTCTACAAGTTTTGTGTTTGGAGTTTGATAAGTTTAGAAGAAGTTTTGGGAGAAATCTCGGCCGCAATCTCCTAGTTCAGAGCTCGGTTAGGCGGCAATGGCGGTTCGACGTCGGTGGCCGAGGCCACGTGTCGTCGTGCATGATAGGGCCGTGGCGGTGTGTAAGCAGGAGGTGGCGGTCGTCCTGGGGCGGTTCTCGTTCATATATACCCGCCCTACGCCTGTGTTCTTCTTCTTTTCTTCCTCCTCCTCGCTTCTGGTTCCTCTCGGTCGCCGGCGAAGCTCATCGTCATGCACCCTTGTCCAGCCATCTCCATCCAATTCCTCTCGCTCGTAACTTCGCCTTGAACTCCTCTACCTCCCCGATCATTTCCTGTTGAGTTTCAACCATCTCTAAACCGAGCGCCGCCGTTTTCCTCGTCGCCAGCAGCCGCCACCCGCCAAGGACGCCGGCGCACGTGACAGCCTTCCTCCGTCCATCTCGGTCCAGTTTAGTGGGTGAGATAGCTTCCCCTTGGTTCGCTGGTGCTCATAGGCTAGAGGTTTGTTGTTTCTCCACCTTGGTTTGGCCGGCCGGCGAGGCTCTGCCTTGCGCCGCCGCCTGCTCCATCGCGGGTAGGCCTCCGAGCTGGAATCGGGGGAGTAGTGAGGGGAAAGAGGTGCGTTGGTACGTGGGGGTGCTGTAGATGCCTTTCCAGTGGCCGGAGGAGCTCGCCGCCGGCGAGGCGTTGGCGGTCAAGGCCGGCGGGCGCCGGTCTGCGCCGCCCTCTGTTTTGAAACAGAGGGAGGGGCGTCGGGGGAGAAGGCGGGTTTTTCCAGGGGGTATTGTGCAAAAATGTCATTTAGGTTTTGAAATATATTTAAATTTCGAGTATTTCACCTTTTAATTCATAGAAAATTATAGAAAAGTCCAAAAATGTTGAAACCAATTTTGCTAGACTTGTTTTAAAATTTGTCATCCATTAAAATGCTAAGTCATTAAGTGTAGATAATTAATTTAATTCCTTTGTTTAGATTACTTAAATAAATGCTTAATAATTACTAAAAATGTTAAAATTCTGAATAATTCTTTTATAATTAGAAATAATTTGTAAAAATTTGTTTTATGTATTTATTTAAATGCTTTATCCATTTATAAAGTGATTTAAAATCATTAAAAATCAACTAAAAATGATTTAGGGCAAGTTTTATTAAAGGAAAAATATGGGTTTGTCTTTTAAAAATCTTTGGGTAGTTGCTGTTGGCTTGCAACTTTATCGAGAAGGGAAAGTTGCATAGTTTCTTTGAAAGGTGTTGCATATCATATCTCTAACTTGCATTACGTTTTAGTATCTCAAGCTTCGGAGTACGAGCTCGTTGGACTCGCGGAGGAGCAGCGGCAAGTCCAAGAAGTGATCGTCATCGCTCCAGAATCTCGTATCGCGGAAAGATCTAACGTGCTCGTGGTTCCAGGCAAGCCCCGGAGCATCGTAAATGGTCGTTATGACGCACTTGAGCCAGTTTAAATTGGCGGTTCTGCCACAATAATATGTATAGATTTAGGGGTTATTTTAGCTTTTATAATGACACCATTGGATAATTTATATGCAAATTTAGGGCGTTATTTGATTTTTTTATAATAGCATAGTTGGGCAATTAACATGAAGATTAGGGGGTACTTAAGATTATTATTTATAATGGCATAGGTGAGTAATTTATATACATGTTTAGGGGTACTTTAGTCTATTTTCATAGTGACATAGGTGGATAATTTATTAGAAAGGGTAACAGATTCAATTCGTAATGGTAGAGATGGATAATTTACTAGGAAGAATAATAGATCCAATGGCTATTATTATTAGAATTACCAAATTGATAGTCGGATGTTTCTAATATTTTATGAAAATTTGTAAGTTTTTCTATTTTTTTTTACTGCCCACCAAGTGGGAGCTTCAAGAGAAACTTCCAAGTATTTGTGAGAATAGTAAGATGAGGTGGATTTTTTTTCTATCATTGGATCAAAACAAATGTAGATTAATTCTCTTTCTTCCTCGTAGTATATTGCAGCTGTAACAAAGTGATTGAAGGTAAGTCGGTTTGCATCCACTAGCTGTTGTAAAAAAATTGATTTTCAACATAGAGCTATAAAATCGGACACTAAGAGTCATCCAACTATAAAGACCAGGAATATTTGGCCCATTGTGTGGCTCATAACCATTTATTCCTAAAAGAATTCATAACTAATTCATTTGAAATAAAAATAAAACTAGTGCCAAAAGTTCTTCAAAATGTAACCTATCTTTGGTATACTATTTAACATTATGTGGGTATGATTTTACCATGTTTCTAGTTTTTTATTTTTTTGCTAAAATGCTAGGAATAAAAAATAAACAAGATACAAATTTCAAATGATGCACCAACGTTTACTTTATCTTTTATAAAACAAGTGTGCACTGATTTCATATTTTCCCAATTTAAAATAATTATTTGTTATTTTGATTAATCTATTTTTTGTAAAGATGAAAAATGGAAAGCCACCTTTAAAACTATGAAGCCATATAAAGGTCTAAATTTGCTCAGTTTTGATAGTTTGGCCCTTGACATTTGGTTTTACAGTAGCTGGCTGAAAAGACATCATATGGGGCATTGGTTTGCGGCCAAGCAAATCTAGGAGTAAGAGAGGAGAAAAGATTTCCTCAAAAAAAGAGATGAGAGAAGGCCGTACGGTGGATGGTGTCACTCGAGAATTCGGGGGTCGAATGAAGTGAGCAGGCAAATCCAAAGTACAATTGGGCGACATCTCGATGTCTTTTGATCGGGATTATTTTTCTTTTGTTTGTTATGGATGTAACATTCTCCTCCCCCCCACCCCCCCCCCCCACCCCCCCACCCCCAAAAAAAAAGAGCAATCAAACTTGTGCCTGGAGTTCTACTCTTTCCATACGGCAGTTTGCACTTTTCCTTACACAGCCATGTCAGTCCAACCAGATGTGTGAAACTATGAGGAGGAAAACAGAGAGAGCCTCTAGCATTGTTATATGTGAGCAGTTGATGCCTCAAACTACTCTCTCTCAAAAAAAAAGGTTGATGCCTCAAACGCCAGGGCAAACTACAAAAAAAAAGAGCAACGTTATCAGCTTCACTAAAATCTGAAATTGCTGACAAGGACGCGCGGTTTCGCTGCTGGCACTCAGCAGTCAAAATCCTACGCCATACTGTATTCTTCATCAACCACTGTGCATATGTAAATGAAGAAAACAAGGGGCATCGTTGATCGTTTTCAACCAGAGTTGCTGACAGTGACACTCGTTTTGCTACTGATAGCCTGCCATTGAGCAGTAAAATTCCTACGACATGAGCTCCGTCAACCACCGTGCATTCTCAAAAAAAGCATGCTTGGTCAACTCCTGCACGTACGTAGCTGTCTGAACGGAGCTCTGAAGGAAAGCATACCCATACCCATTCATAAGCCACTGGGTTTCCCTCTGGCTATTTTTATTGATATCATCACATAGTGGCCATTTAATCGACGATGCAAGATGGATCATTCATATTGTAGTTTGACACTTCCGGTACTGATGGAAACTTGATTATTGGTGTACTTAGTGCATGTTTTTATTGTCAAGTGGCCTTTCGATTGTTCCAAAAATGTTTTCTCCAACCCAAGAGTGATGCATGCCTTTTTGTATGGAACAGTGGAAGTATAGATCAATCAAGACTCTGAGTTTGCATTTCCAAATTTTTATTTGCATTGGTGGTCAGCACTTTTGGATGGGACTGGGAGTAAAGATCAATCATGATCGGACGAATAACGAGTGCATGCAACAGCAGCGCCCTCCCTTTTGCCCAGTAGACGCCCTCCTTTACTACCTCCATTGTTGTTTCTTCCTGACCTTTCTCCCTGGAAGGCCATCCCGTCCCGCCCCTCTCTTTCCATGGCGGCTACCGTCGTCGTGTCCGACACCACAGCCCATCGCGTTGTGGAGAAGCGAGAGGCATTTCCGCTCGAAATAATTAAAGTAACAATCGATAATGAGAGATGGATCATTTGTTTTATAGTTAGACCCTGCCGGTGACGACGACGATGGTGGAGACTTGTGATTGGTGTATTAGTGCATGTTTATATATTCTTCAGTGTCAAATGTCAACTGGCCTTTTGATTTGATTGGGAGTTTTCAAATGTTTTCCTCGAACCCAATGGCGATGCGTGTATTTTGTGTGGAGGTAAACATCATTCAAGACTCTTGAGCATGGAGTATTGATTCCTATTTGGCGGTTAGCACTTTTTCCCTACCTGGTCATGTCAGTCCAAACAGATCATTTAGGTGCAGAACGGGGAGAAATGAATCTACAGGGCAGAGCATGCACCATTGTTAGGCTGTGTTCAGATTCGAAGTAAAAAGTACTTTTTCTAGATAAATAGTGCACTGGGAAGCGTATTCTGTGAGTGAGATGAATATGAAAAACTTATTGGAGAAGTAATTTTTCATAAATCTGAACACAGCCAGTTCAAAGTTAACTCAAACGCCTGCACAAAGTTACAAATGGGGCATCGTTTTCGGCTTTCAACTAAATTCTGAATCACTGACAGGGACGTCCGCTTATTGATACACCAAACGGGGCGAGGCCATGGAGGCACTCCACTCCTGCAACTGCAAGTGTACCTAAAAAAACTACAAGTGCTTGTGAAGGGAAACCCTGAAGAAATGGAAATGCTTGCCCATACTCACTGAAAACCCCACTAGCTTTTCTGTAATATTTCCTCACGGGAGTAGTCCCTTGCCATCACGTTGTGCCCAGCTACCGCTAGGTCATCACCCTTTCCGAGAGGAACAAAAATGCAAGCCGTCCCACTCCACGCTAAGTACGAAGCTGCCCAGCATTTTCGGAAATTCTGAACCCATCTGCTAACTCTGAACTTTCAATATTCACCACCTGCTCAGCTGAAATACGAGCAGAACCCGGTTACTACACACACCATGACATATTGACACCAAGAGAACCCGGTGAATATACAGTTCACAGACACACACCATAGTCCATGACACCAACAGACCCACGGCGACGGAGCCCCATGGCAATGGCATGGCAAAGCGTTCGTAGTTGACTAGTAGTTGTACACTTGTACAGTGTCGCAGCATGGAGCTGCTGCTGGGACGCGACGGGCGACTGGGCGAAAGCAGCTACAGAACAGAGCAGGGCCGGCAGGGGAGGGAGGGGAGTCAGCACGGACAAAAACAAAACCAGCGGCTGCTCCACACACCACCCGCGCGACACCAGAGTACCAGACCACAGTTTTATGTTTTCCCCTTCCCCGCCACTATTTATACCAGCTCCCGCGCTCGCTTCCAAACACTCACCTGCCTGCAGCCATCTCATCTCTCCCTCACGCGTCACGCCAAGAGCGGAGCGGTTGCCGATTTGGCATACGTCTCGAAGCCCCGTTCGTCTTCTTCCTCCTCCCCGGCCAGGATGGACATGTCACTTAGCGCCAGCTCACCGCCGCAGTCCGTGGCGGCGCCGGAGCCGTGCCAGTGGTCCGGCGCCGGCATCGGCTCCGCGGCGTGCGGCCTCGCCGGGAGGGTGCTCTGCGCCGTCGCCACCTGCGTCTTCGCGGCCGGTGCGTGCGTGCTCGCTCGATCTCGCGGTGGTCATCAGTCAGGCGAAGATTAGTTCGTCGCGGTGGCTGTGAGCTGAGCTGATTTGCAACCGTGTGATGGCTTTTGCAGTGGGGTCGCTGGTCGGGGCGGTGACGGGGTCCATGATCGGGATGGCGACCGAGAGCGGGGTGCTGCGCGGCGCCGGCATTGGGGCCATCTCCGGCGCCGTCTTCACCATCGAGGTCGCCGAGGCGTCGCGCGACCTCTGGTACTCGGCTGACTCCGGCGTCTGGACCCTCCTCTACATGGTACGTACTCACATCCATCGATTCATTCACCTCTCTGTTCTGCAGTTCTGTTCTGCCCCTGTCAAGTAATCACTGGCGAGAGAGAAACCCTGCAGCTATTGCGTCCAAATTCTCAGTTATGTCAAAGCAATTGTGTTCTTTGCAAACTGCAAAACTAAAAGCACACCACTCTCGTTTCGCGGCCTAATGGGGCTTGATGTTGACCAAGACTGATTAGGTGTGCCCCATGGATTCCGTGGGGCGAGGCTGTTGGTGCTATTCATTGCATCTCATTCTCACCTTCTTAAGTTCTTATTTATTCTCTGCTTCACATTTTAAATGCATGTCAATCCTTCCTATGGCATGTTTTTTCCTGGAGTGGTGTCATTATTGTTTTCTCTCCTTTTTTATTTCCTGAAAAAAGTGAAGAGAACTGAACCAGTTTCCTGTCGAATCAAACGCACTGCTGCGTCTAGCTCCGACGAAGATGTTTAGTTCTTCTTACTTCCTATTCATCCCTCTCACAGAATATGCATCCCCAAAAATTCATTTTCCCCCTTTTCTACTCATCTCTCTCACATAACACATATCCCTGTTATCCCAGAAAAAAAAAGTACTTTTTCTCACCCTCAACTAAACACAGCCAGGTAACCAACTGATGTGCTCTGCTACTGTACACGCAGGTGGACATCATCTCCAGCCTCCTGAGCGGCAGGCTGGTCCGGGAGAAGGTGGGCCCGGCGGTTCAGAGCGCCGTGCAGAGTCAGGTAGCCACTCAACCTCAGCCCAAATGCACCAAGATTATTGTGATGTTTGATGTGTCCATCAGTCTTTGAAAAAAAAAATCTGATAGAACGAGTAGAGCTGATATTCACGTCCACTGTTTCCGTCCTGTGCTACTTCGAATGTGACAATATTTGCTGAACGTATGAGCACCATCTTTAACACTGACAAACATTACTGTGCACGGGTACCCTCCAAACTTTATCACTTCACAAGCCTGTCGGATACCCTCCACTGGATGCCTTTTGTTTATGAGGCAGGCTGCAAAATTTTAGCAGTGGTTGATCAGCCCAATTCAGCCAGCCAAAGTGCCGAATCATCTGGTACCATGGAGAAAACAACTTGTCCACAGAATGGGCAATTGAGTACTACTAGTAGCCAGTCCATACTAGCTGTACCAGTATGTTGCCCTGAAGCTAACGCATCCATCTAACGCCAGTGTTTGTATCTCTTCCAAGAACACACGCACAAGCTATCCCTTTAATAGCATGGTTAGTTATGGCAAATGCTAATTGCTCTTAAACAAAATTTGGTCCTGGTGCCTATCGTCTAGATCACTTTCAGTGAGGTCATCGCCCGCAAGTAAATAAAAGAAGCTTTTGCTTGCATCAATGGCAAAACCACTTTTGAATTAGATCGAATATTTTTCCTTAATCTAAAAAATGGCAAACCATCAACTAACCCGTGGGTGGGCTGCCTGTTTGGTAGCGCCTTTTGATTGCTCGACTGGTTGGTTTTAACTTTCTTCTTCGTCTCTGGACGCAGATGAGCGCCATCAGCTCGCCGTTCGCGGAGACGACGAGCGACCTGTTCGAGACGGGCGGCGGCAGCAGCAGGAGGGGCCTCCCGGCGGACGCGCTGCGGCGGCTGCCGGAGATGGAGATCGCGGCGGACACCGCCGTGGACGCGGCCGGGGAGGCGCTGTGCTGCTCGGTGTGCCTTCAGGACTTCCGGGTCGGCGAGCAAGCGAGGAGGCTGCCCGGGTGCCGCCACGTGTTCCACGTGCCCTGCATCGACAGCTGGCTCGTCAGGCACGGCTCCTGCCCGCTATGCCGGCGAGACATCTGAAGAAAGAAACTGATCGTTCGCGCTCGCACCTCCGTTAAACCGCCGTCGCGGTCGTATCGGGCGCCGATCGTGTGTTGTTACTGAAGCGAGCTGGTGGGTTTTAGTGGAGTAGAATTTGTGGGACGGCGCCTGATGCCCGTAAGGGAAATGGTGCCAGTAAGAAAGCAGTAACGAAAAAAAATCAGAAGAAAAAAATGAGATAGACAACCTCATGTGTGACGTGACGATCGCATGTTGAGAAAAGATGATGGATCGGGTCCAACTGTGGATAGGAGTTGTGAAGATACCGTGTGTCTGTCTTATACTCTGATCTGGCTTGATTCAAGTCAGATTTGCAGGTTCAGGTCGTGGTTATCTGCAAATTCTGAGTACGATTAGTACGTGGTTACCAAAACCGTGTTCGAATTTGGCCTCAGATTTGCTTTGCAGTGAGCCTGTAAGTTGCCATATTCAGGCAGGGCCCAGCACTAAAACGGGCAGGAATACATGTGTGCCATTACTACTACGCGTTGCGGTGGTTGTGGTTTCGCGAAACTGTGAGCTTGGGCTCGGTGGTGTCCCTCAGTCTGAACTCTGACGCAACGAGGCACAATGAAGCCGTTAAATGAACAGATCTTCCTACGAACAAAAAGTAAGCACGTTGTTTATAGAGGCCCGGATAAACTCGGGAGGTTTATCAAACCAAATGTCCAAACCGATTCAGATAGATCATCTGCTGAAATAGCTAGATAAGAATGTGCTAGTCGTCAGGGTTTCTGACCGTGTACTACGAAGAAAAAGGCCATAGAAACATTGGCTGCCTGCTTGATGTCCTGAGTGAGCACGGCAATAGAACAATCTTTACCCGCCGATTGGAGTTTCTGGGCCACCGAGAGAAAGTCAGAAAGTTAAAAGCAACCGTCACTGTATCACCTGACCGTTGAAAATGTCTTTGTGCTCTCTGGTAACTGAGCATTTTGCACTCGGGCTGGGACAAAACAAAATGTCAAAATCCCAGTTTGATTCTGTCATACTAGAACAAGTTTAGAGATCTGAAATCTAATAATGTATTTTAGGAACCAGCCACATATTTTACTCTTTTTGAGAAATGCAAATTATAAATAGAGATGCCTGTCGGTTTTAGCTTAGCATGAAAGCCCTCCTGTTTGGCAGGAAGCAAGCAATAGGAGGGAAATCGGAAGGAAAAAGAAAAGAAAAACAGAGAACAAATGAAGACACCGAACTACTGAAGTAACAAATAGAGTTATAGTTTCCGTCAAAAAAAAACAAATAGAGTTATAGAGACAAACTCTGAATTGAGCACATCTCCCGTGACCTCCTCCAGACATGTATTCTTTCTTAGCAACACCAGTCAAGGCCAGGCAAAGATCCACAGTAACACTAGAAATGGTTAATCGAATAGTACGGAGTAACCTAGTAATAAACGTGATAATTAACAGTACCTAATTAATGCGTTTGCGTACAGCTAAATGCACCGAGGGAGGCACTCCATCACCTGCACCGCACGCTGCAGCCGGAGGCGGTCGAAGTGCTCGCACCCGTCGGCGCCAATCTCCGTGAACGCCTCGACGAGCCGCGGCACGACGGCGGCGAGCGCGATCCTCAGCCCCGCCGAGCACGGCCGCCGCTCCCGGCTCCCCGCCGTGGCGCAGGCATAGGCATCGAGCGTCCCCACGGCGCACCCCTGCAGCAGGTACGCCTCGCACGCCCGGAGCACGTGCCTTCCGCGGCGGCGGAAGTGGCCGGCGAGCCCCTCCGGCGGAGCAGGTGCAGCATGGTCCAGAGCGCGAGAAGGCAGGCATTCTCGGCGTAGGGGAGCGCGATACGTGCGCCCCCCGGCGTGCCGAGCTGGCCGAAGGAGTGGTAGTACACCCGCGGCGGCGCCGCCGGGTACGACACCGGCAGCTGCACGTCGAAGAAGAAGAGCCCGTCCTGGTATGGCGTCCCCGCCGCGCCCACCATCGCCGCCCGGAGTAGGTCCATCCGGTCCTCGAACGCCCGAACGTAGATGGTGTCTGCAGGAGGCAGGCACAGCAAACAGCATGTACATGTCCCTTATTGTTACGACGCTGTGAACAGTGATTGATACTGCAAGAGTTTTTCCCAGACAAAATCGATATAGTACCTGGCAGGTTGTTTTGTAAAATCTTCCATTCCTTTTGCACTCTCTTTACCCACTTCTGTTCACCACGTACTGGCGCCCTGTGTCGACATACGATTTTTAAAAAAAAAAATTGAAAAAAAACAATTTCTGACTAGTGAATAAGCTTTGAAGTACGCGTGCATCTGATTCAGATTTTTCATCTCCTGGTATATGAAAACGATTTTCGAAAGATTATCTGAATCGTTGCAAAATATTTTATGCAATCAAATCAGTTAGGAATGAGCACCTGCTCCACTTCGTCGAGGAAATGGTGATCCAGAGGGGTCTGCTGCACGACGTCGAACTGCGTGAAGTGAGACGAATCGTCATCGTCGCCACTGTCTACATCATCAGCGGCGGCCTTCCCATCCTCATCGGAGCCATCACCATCAGTACCTTCGAAACCGCAGTTCGCCGGCGCTGCAACAACCTCCGTCTCGTGGCCATCGCCGGTGGACGACGCTTCACCGTTCATCTTCTTGGCAGGTTCGTCTTTCTTGTCCTCTTCTTCCTCTGGGACAGCGTCGCCGCCCTCCCGGCCCCATTCCACCTCGCAACACGTAGACGTCTTTTATATTCTTCTACAACCTCTATCTCATGCGGCGAAACCTGAAATTTGTGACAATTTTACCTGAAGTCAACCATCCAAATTCAGTATACGAAGTGCTTTTGTATTATTGAGTTTGAATATTTGAAATTGGTATAGGTACGTTTGTATACAAACTAACTTATAAAATTCAAAGTAAGTTGATTTTTTTCCGTGGTTTAAGAAAGCTATTTTTTCAAAAAAAAATCACGAATAAAATGGAGTAAGAATTTCGAAAAGAACGAGAACAGGTGGATTATTATTTACTTGTTAGCACATACTACAGCTGTTATTTGACGCGAAATAGCTAAAATTTGAGGAAGCCAGTGTCAAATAAAATAGAACGGAGGAAGTATATTCCAAATTTCTTTATCTCTATTTATATCTCTACTCCTAAAAAGAGTACAAGAGATGTCGTGTCCCCCAGCTTCACCACAGCCTCACCATGGTACGTCCTCTGGATACACCATACGTGCTTAAAATCCTGCTGTCCACTGCAAATCAAACGACCCCGGCCCCAACCCCAGCGAAAATCTCGCGATCTCATCTGTCGCCCTCCCCCTCCGTGTGCCGTCAACTCCTCCCACCGAAAATCTCGCGATCTCAATCTCATAAGGAAACCGATCCACCTGCCATCCACCGTCGCCCGACTCCCCTCCGGTCGCCACCGCACGTCACCCGTTCCATCGTCCGTTGTCGTACAAAGTCCCTCACACCCGAAGCCGACGTCAACATCATCGTCGGACTCCCCGGACGCCGAGCGATGGCCTGCCATCCATCGCATCCCCTCCACGACGTCGTTCCTTCTGGTAGCAGCGGCGCCGACGTCCGTACGACCACGACGCCCCTTTCGCATCCCCTCCACGACGTCGCAGGCCTGCCTCTCGGACCGCACCTCGCCTTTTATCTGATCTCCCCAGCGTTGCAGGCTCGCAGCACGTTGAGGTGAAGGGAGAGGAGGTGCAGGAACTGATCACGGGGTTTCGTCTTCAATCCTAACGCCCAGAGATAAGGACCTCTAGGCAATCTCCGCACAGCTCCATCCTCTGTTGGTGGAGAAGGGAGAGGAGGCGCAGGAGCTGGTCGATTAGTGGTCACGGCCAAGCAGCCGAGCACGCTGGTCCGAGAGATTTTTTTCGTGCAACCTTTCGTCGTCTTAAGTTTCGTCCGTCTAACGCTTGTTGATAACTTCTGTCGGTGAAAGGTCCGTATCCCAGTATACCACCGCCTCTCTCCCATACGAATCGATCGCTCACGTTGTGACCGCCTGCATCAGTTTTTATTCTGTTTTTGCCTAATGTGCGTTGCCCAGGAAAACCTGAACAGTGCAGCCAGACATTGTTCCTACGCATGGCCTGTGATGTGACGAGCAGCGATCCCAGTCCCTGCTACATCTAATCTACGTCGGTGCTCCGTCGACTATTCTATTTCTTGTGCCCTGCATAATCTGGTACGCGGTAAATTTTGAGTGAACTGCATAATCGATCTATTATCCTGGAAGACAGTTCAATGCACAAGCAGTTATATGGTTTTGAGATTGATTGTGAATATTTCTTATAGATCGATTCTGGTAGCATCTTGTAATTTTTTTTATATCCAACTGTTGGTCATGAGATGCTATTTTAGCATCTGCCATCAGTTGCACTATATAAAATGAAAATCTCGAGTAGATTGTATGCCCATGGAGCACATGTGATCTGACGAGCAGTGATTCCTCCATATGCTCTTTCTATATGCTGTTGATCTAAGAGCAGCACGGTTATTGTCGGTGCCTGATTTGGTCGCACCGGCACAACAAGTGATTGCGGTGCTAATCCACTCGTTGCCCCGATAGTTGATGGAGAGACGTGAGTTTTTATCCTGGTTCCGGCCATGGGGCCGTACGTCCAGCAGTGGTGCGGAGCACCGGTTTCGTGTTGCTCGTAGTAGGGGTTTACAAGCAAGGTGGGAGAAGGAGACGAACTCCTAAGTCCCTGAGCTTTTTGGTGGCTAAGTGCGTTTGTGTGTGTTCTGTTGTGTGTGAACCTGCTGTCACTTGCCATTTTGCATGGGCTTCCCTTCCCCTTTTATAGGCATAAGGGGGAGGGAGTGAGAGTACATGCGTTCGTGGCGCAGACGTGCTAAGTGTACTGTGCTGCCCATGCCGCGCACGATGCGAGCGGGAATCGCGCCTTCCAACTCTGACTGACGACATGGCAGTGGTTGATGTGATGTTCTTCTTGCGACAGATCAGGACTTCGAGGGTGGCAACTTGAGTACGACGCCCGGATCGAAGCTCCGTAGTTTCCTTCGAGGGTTGCCATCGAGGATGATAGCGCATCCGAGGAAAGCAAAGTCAAAGGAGTAGTTGGCACAGTATCACTGCCAAGACCGACCTGTGCAGTGTCAGATCAGAATCCACCGTGCCAGGTGGATTTGACCGATGTCTTCTCCGCAGTATGGACGGTGGCGTGGCGCAGTGAATCCTTCTTTTTGACCGCAGAGGAGAGTCATTATGATCGGTGGTGACGGTCGCAGAGTCTCGGGCGTTGCTCCCGGCGTGGCAGGCTCGAGCTTGGCCCGCAAGCTCGAGCTTGCCGAGCCTCGAGCGTGACGGAAACGCTGGCTCGAGGGTGAATGTCTCCCTCGAGCCTGGCTGCCGAGCCTCAAACATCATGGACATTCCCGCTCGAGGGTGGTCGTCCACCTCGAGCGGGACGGACGTTGAGGAGGAGTTGTTGTGGTGGGCCTTTGCTGGGATGCAGAGCCAGGCCGACGTCGTTGTGGGCCTTGTTGCCAAGTAGTTTAGGGTCCAAGTTAGGGTACCCCTACTATTGGTACCCAACAGTAGCTCCCGAGCCTCCGCAGGAGTGAGGTTCAATCCTGCGGAGGTTGGTGTTCGTCGAGGCTTTCGAGGCCTTCGTCCCTTCGCGGGTTCTGGGAATCCGTGGGGGCGCGCTAGCGCACCCGCGGGTGTAGCCCTCGAGGCCTTGGGAGAGTGGTTGACACTCTCTCAAGGTCTCAGCTCGATGTGAGGGGTTTTCGTTGCTTCCCCAGGGGTGGGTCCGTCCACAACGCCTGAGGTCCTCGAACCTAGCCTTGTTTGACGTGGTTCGAGGAAATCTCGAGCTTTCTTCGTACCTCGTGGTCTCTTTCGAGGGGTCGAGGATGAGGCGATCCGTGCTTCCCACGATTGGGATCGTACCACGGATGCCTGGGTGAGCTGGTAGCGGGTAGTTCAAGCGGACGTCCATGCCCTATTCGATGAGGGTAGGCTCGTGGTCTTAGGACACGCCCGTGAAAGCTTTTCGCAAAAGTATGCTAGACGGGACTTGACCTCATTCGATAGAGGTCGAGGGCTCGATGCTCCCCCTCGTGGGGTCCCTCGATCTAGGCACTTTCGACCAGCCTCGAACGCGCTTGACGGATCTCCTCGAACACATGGGCTCGAGGCTCTTATTCGTGGGTACCGCCGAGCGTCCCTGACTCGATCGATCTGGGGTGCCTGTGGAACCCTCGATGGGCCAGGTCTCGAACCCCTGATCAGTAGAACGATGAATTTCTCCCTTTGAGGGGGGATGCCTTGAGCGTTCCCTCCACGTGCCTTCCACCGCTTCGTGCGGGGTCATGATGACCATTAGGGCAGTTACTGCGACTTCATGGGGGAGTGGGCGCGCCTTTTCAGGCGTGGTGTGGCCTGGGCGAAGTGACCGCACGACTGCTCGGTCGGCGGAACAGCGTCCTCTTCCCGGGCGAAGATGACGGCGGCTGGGACGACCTTGGCGGTGGGAGTGGAACCTGAAAGCCTCGGAACATCGAGCCCGAGTGTAAATAGTAGTTTAGAGACTTGCGTTTCCTGATGTAAGAACAGTTCGTTTGTTTTCATACATCCTACATGTTTTCGTTAAACATCATTTGTATCGTTAAACGAGGTTTATTTTCAAGCGGTATCTCTGTGATGCACGTTATGTCCAATGCATGCGCCTCGAAAGGAAGTCGCCACTAGGATCGATCGTACGTGAATGACTTAGGCGGAGGGAAGTGAGGTGCTGCCGTAGCCTCGAGGCGTAGGCGGGCACTCGGCTCAGGCGACCCTGCCCTTGTCCATTTCACGCCTAGTGTCCTCCTTTCGAGGGTTGCAAAAGAGCACCTGGCGATACACTCGAGATATCACAAGAATTTTGAAAAAGCATTGATTTTTTTGGGGGTTCGTCCCCGTTGTAGCCCCCGAGGGGGGATGGTCCTAGCGAGGGTAGGACCAAACCCCATTCAAGTGTTAGTGGACTCGAGTCCACTTGATTCGTTCACAACTTGCGGGAGCTAAGCCAAATACTTAATCAAGAGTTTGTACAATCGAAAGTATGTACAAAAAAGGTTCGAGGGTCTAAAGCCGCTCTAGGGGTAGAAGCGACTTAGCTGTTGGATGTTCCAGGCGTTCGCGAGGACTTCCGTCGGCGGCGGGTCCTCCCACAATGAAGAACACTTGTTCCACCTTGGGGTACCCGTTGGCATCAGAGACACCCCTCAACATGGAGGGCCTCGAGGCCCCTTGTGGTTAGGGTCCACTGCGGGGACTTCGTTTGTCGTTCTTGCCCTTCTCGCTAGGGGCTCGAGACTTCTTCCCCTTCTTGCCTTGATTTTACTTCTTCGAGGGGTACCTTGGCTTGCTACCCTCCGCGGGCGTCTCCTCGGGGCGTTTTCCCTTCTTGCCGTTGAAGATGGCGTTGGCCGCCTCCTCCCCCGAAGCGTACTTGGAGGCTACCTCGAATAGCCGGTTCGCGTCGGGGGGAGGGTTCCTCCCCAACTTGCATATCAGGTTGTAGCTAGTGGTGCTCTCGAGGAAGAAGTGGATGATCTGATGGTTAGTGATGTTGGGAAGCTCGGTGCAGCGCTTGGAGAAGCGCCGGATGAAGTCCCTCAAGGATTCGCCGGGTTTTTGTTTGCACCCTCGAAGGTCCCATGTGTTCCCAGGGAGCACGTAGGTGCCTTGGAAATTCCCCACGAAGGTCTCGACCAGGTCGTCCCAGTCGTGGATCCGATTGGGGGGCAGATGCTCGAGCCATGTCCGCGCGGAATCTGCCAGGTGGAGTGGCAGATTGCAGATGATCATGTCATCATCTGTAGCGCCGCCGAGCTGGCACGCTAGGCGTAGTCGTTCAACCATACCCTGGGGTCTGTTTCCCCAGAGTACTTGGTGATGGTAGTAGGCTGTCGGAAGCGAGGGGGAATCAGAACGGTGCGGATGTTGCGACTAAACACCCGCGTTCCTGCTGACTCCGGGGCCGCATCCCGGTTCCACCCAACATCGGTGCGCCCGCGTTGGTGGGTCCAGGCTCCCTCTCGCTGCCTCATTTGGTTCAGCGTGTTGCGGGCGTCGCCATCGTTGATCGTGCCTCGGGTGTCCCGGAGGCGCGATCTCGCGGGCACCCGCGCGGGAAGTGTTCCTACTTCGGGTGCACGTGGTTCGTTGGTGCGATGTCGTGCAACGTCCCGGTGGGAGTTGCCCCGAGATTGCGCTCGTGCCCTGCCGTTAGGCCGAGGTGAGCACACCGATGACTCCCCTCCTCGTTCGCCCTTCGAGACCGGTGAGCGTCGAAGGAGGGAGGCTGAGCTCTCGGCCTGCTGTCGTGCGGCGTTCTCAACCAGCTTTTGGGCCTCCAGATGCAGCTTCCGCCCCTCGGGGGTAGCTGGCCCGGCATGGCTCGGAGCAGCGCGGCCGCCGCGATGAGCTTTTGGCTCGTCCTGGGAGCGAGATCGTCATCTCTGCCCTCGGCAAGGATACGGGCCTGAGCTACTCGCCCCGCACGCCGCGCGTCCGTGCTCCGTTCGTGGCCTTGTTTGGGCGGCTCGTGGTCGGAGCACGCCGGTGGTGAGACGTCGCCACCTCCCAAGTCATGGGGGCGAGCAACTCGTGGCAGGCGGCGTGGATGGCGCTCGTCCTCGGAAGGCAAGTGATCCGAGATGTCCGGTGGCTGCGCGCCTACTGGATCCGCGCCACCGTTGCCTCCCTGAACATCATCCTCGCCATCGTCGTCCGACGTTGATCCTTCGTTGACCCGCCCGTCGCTGATGACGAAACACTCCCTGGTTGGATCATACTCATCATCGGAATAGCCGAAGCAATAGTCCGCCGCTGTTTGGAAGGCCAGAAAGGCCTCTGGGTCGCGGAGACCCGAGTAGTTCCAACCAGGGTGCTCATGCTCAAAGGCGTATCGATCTTCTGATTCCGTGCGGGAATCGTCGGGCGCCAGAGCGGCGAGGTCGCGTCCCGAGGCCGGATGACGGCCTGGCTGGCCATCATACGCACTCATGGCGGTGCGGACGAGCGAGGCGTACGTGGCCGTAGGGCCGCGTAGCCCATAGGGATAGGGACGTGCCGTCGTAGCACGTGGTGCAGAAATGGGTCCCGGGAGGAAGGGAGCAGCCCTGTCTTGTGACCCTGATCGCGGGATCTCCCCTTCCCTCGCGGGAGGAGGGATGCTGACGTCGGCGGCGCGCCTTGCAGTGCGCGCTCGTCGTACGCGAGGTTCGGGACGACTCCGTCGTCGCGGTGCTGCCAGTGGCAGTTGAGGTGGCTCCAGCTGGTTGCTCGGTTCCTCCCGGAGGATGCGCATGTGGTAACCGTCGCCACATGCCTGGAACCGTAAACTCCCGAACCGGATCTCTTGCCCCGCTGGGAGCAGATTGCTTTCGCCCAGCGGGGGTCGTCCTTGGTTGAAGTTTGCCATCGGGAACGAGAATTGCGCAGCGCTGGTCCCCTACCTGGCGCGCCAACTGTCGGTGCCTGATTTGGTCGCACCGGCACAAACAAGTGATTGCAGTGCTAATCCACTCGTTGCCCCGATAGTTGATGGAGAGACGGGAGTTTTTATCCTGGTTCCAACCACGGGGCCGTACGTCCAGCAGTGGTGCGGAGCACCGGTTTCGTGTTGCTCGTAGTAGGGGTTTACAAGCAAGGTGGGAGAAGGAGACGAACTCCTAAGTCCCTGGGCCTTTCGGTGGCTAAGTGCGTTTGTGGGTGTTCTGTTGTGTGTGAACCTGCTGTCACTTGCCCTTTTGCATGGGCTTCCCTTCCCCTTTTATAGGCATAAGGGGGAGGGCGTGAGAGTACATGCGTTCGTGGCGCAGACGTGCTAAGTGTACTGTGCTGCCCATGCCGCGCACGATGCGAGCGGGAATCGCGTCTTTCCAACTCCGGCTGACAACATGGCAGTGGCTGATGTGATGTTCTTCTTGCGACAGATCAGGACTTCGAGGGTGGCAACTTGAGTACGGCGCTTGGATCGAAGCTCCGTAGTTTCCTTCGAGGGTTGCCATCGAGGATGATAGCGCATCCGAGGAAAGCAAAGTCAAAGGAGTAGTTGGCACAGTATCACTGCCAGGACCGACCTGTGCAGTGTCAGATCAGAATCCACCGTGCTAGGTGGATTTGACCGATGTCTTCTCCGCAGTATGGGCGGTGGCGTGGCGCAGTGAATCCTTCTTTTTGACCGCAGAGGAGAGTCATTATGTTCGGTGGTGATGGTCGCAGAGTCTCGGGCGTTGCTCCCGGCGTGGCAGGCTCGAGCTTGGCCCGCAAGCTCGAGCTTGCCGAGCCTCGACGTGACGGAAACGCTGGCTTGAGGGTGAACGTCTCCCTCGAGCCTGGCTGCCGAGCCTCGAACGTCACGGACATTCCCGCTCGAGGGTGGTCGTCCACCTCGAGCGGGACGGACGCTGAGGAGGAGTTGTTGTGGTGGGCCTTTGCTGGGATGCAGAGCCAGACCGACGTCGTTATGGGCCTTGTTGCCAAGTAGTTTAGGGTCCAAGTTAGGGTACCCCTACTATTGGTACCCAACAGTTATGTTGACCTAAGAGCAGCTCTTTCTATACGTCTACATAAAAAAGTTTTATTCACCAGCTGTCTTCATCCAATAACACATTTCCATCATGCAGGACTGAAACCGATGGAGTATAGAGAGTTTGGTGCAACACCTTTACGAGACTTGACAAACACCGTCGATCAAGGTAATTATCGAGCTAGACTTGTGATCTGGCGAAAAAAACTGAAAATTATTATAAGCGTCATGTAAAAATCTTCCAATGTAGATGCAAGAGAAGAGGCGCGTAGAGAAAAAAGAAGACAGAGAGATAGAGCAAGATATGTAGCAATGCCGGTTGAACAACGGAGGAGTACCTAGGGGTTTATGATATATATTGCTTATTAGCCTCAAAATATTATATTGCTTATTAGCTGAACACCATGTAACTCATGTTTATATCATATGAAGCACATAAAATGTATGCTTTTTCGGTTCGTCCTGGTTTATGGTGCACCTACCTGTCAGCTCGTGTATCTTGTCCCGTAGCAACACACGGGCATAAAGCTATGAAGCACATAAAATGTGTGTTTTTTCGGTTCGTCCTGGTTTATGGTGTACCTACCTGTCAGCTCTGGTATCTTGTCCCGTAGCAACGCACAGGCATAAAGCTAGGACTCCTAAAAAGAGTGTAAGAGATGTCGCGTCCCCCGCTTCACCACGGCTTCACCACGGTACGTCCCCAGGATTCACCGTCCCCTCAAAATCTTACCGTCCGCTGCAAATCCTACCACCAACACCACTCGTCGTCCGCACGTTCAAAAGGAAACTCCAACCCCCGTCTTGGCCCCTCGTCCGCCGCGAGCGTGAGGTGCGTCCGCGTCACGCGCATTTTCTCTCTGCAATCCTCTCGCCTACGTCGCCTCTCCTTCCCTCCCTTCCGCCCGTAATCTCCGCGCCCAATCACCTTCATCGCAAATCTCGATTCGAGGTGACACCGCTTGCTGATCGTCTTCCAAAATCCAACGCCTTCCCCCCGTTGACTGCTCACGCCGCCCATCCTCCTCGCCGCGAGATCGAAGAGAATTTTAGTATGCTTTTCACCACGCAGGGAGCTCGGCGCCGGAATGGACACGGGAGCCTCTGCGGTGAGGCTAGGCGGTGACCGGGACGGCGCGCAACGGTGCAGGTGGAGGTGGTCCTGCTGGGGCTGGTGTTGGCCACCCTGACGCTGCTCCTGATGGTCTTCGGCGGCGGCGGCGGTGAGGCGGCCAGGCGGTGGCCGGCACGGCGCGCCACCGGCGCGGGTGGAGGCGATCGTGCTGGAGCTGCTGTGGGCCTCGTGACGCTGCTCCTGCTGGTCTTCGGCGGCGCCAGAAGCCAGCCCGCGTTGTTCTCGTCGTCACCGAGAAACGAATTCGCGCAAAAGCTAGGTAACATTAACCAGCGGTGAACTTTGGCTCTTCGTTTGGTGGTGCGCATGCATAGCGATTAGTGATTTCCTACTGACCTACTGACCTTTCCCTCCGCCCTATTTGCATTTGAGGCTGGTAGTAGGCATTGCGGAATCCTTGTTGTTTGTTCTTTTCTTTTCTTGACTTGAAAGGCAACTGACAAGAGCTTTGCCGGGTATGTATGTACGGAGTATTAGTAGAGCAGAAAAGACGCAAAAACTTTGAACGTCGTAAACATCATATACGGGATTCGTGTGGAATGACTGTAATCCATGAGGTAGTAGCTTGAACTTGATCCTCGTCCGCAGAATGTGCCCTGAGGTTGTTTGTGATAATGCCAAGCAAGCCAAAGGGAAACTGAGATTAGGTGATACTATATATGCTAACAAGATCGATGACGCATCTTATGACCTTGAATATTTGTTTTGGTATTTATATTTTGTTAGCGAAACACTATAACCTAATATATGAATTTCTCACAAATGTAGAGGTTCATTTCATAGCTAAACTAGAATGACAGATGTGGTTTATTTTTTCCCCAGTTTTTTATCATATGGTAAGCTGTCATGATTTGTCAAAAAGGTATTTGACACATAATACTTCAGCAATGTTTTAAATTTATCTTAGGAGCAACGAGGCACCTTGCGCACTTGGATGTACTTGCTCATCTATGTAGAGACTTTATTTAATATACAATGTTTGTTTTTGCAGAAGGTCTGCCCCTCGGATTTGAAGGAAAATAGCAAGACAATCGAAGTATTGTTTTCAACTGGTGTTGTAATTTTGTCAGTGCACTTTTGAAATATTTTGTACGATTTATAATACAAAGCTTAGCCAAACTGTTCATGCTTTATGTTTTTCTCTCATGCTTTTATCAGTTATCATACCATTGTAAGTTCCACCTGAAACTTTTCAGGGCATGGATTTCTATGCTAAATTATCTAGCTTCTACAGACTGCTAAGCTTGTTACCCTACCACCAAGATTGTGAGGCAGGTCTCTGGCTATGACAAGGTAAATTTGTTAATTTTGAAATAAATTGTTCTTTGCATCTTGTTGCATGGTCTCTAAGCTTCTTCTGTATGGTTTTGTTAATTTCGAAATTAAGATTTCCCAGCTATTGGGTGGTGGAGCTGTCCAACAATTTGGCTGGAGAAGACAATGAAGTTGCACCGCCCGTTACTTGTATACAACGGTGGAAAAAATATAGTAGTCAATCCGTTTATAATTTATGTTGATAACGATTGTACTTTCGTTTATGTTTAAAGTAATATGTATGCATTTATTGTCACATGCTGTAAAAAATATTTTAAACTATAAAAATAATAATTATAAACTATTAAAATTTGTTTGACCCGTGCAACGCACGGGCACGGACCTAGTGGAGGTAAATTCGTTTTGAGGTGAAGCTCACCTTTGACGTTTTGCCGTCGCTCCACTTGACTTGGATGTAAGCATCGCCGTCGCAAAGATCCGCAACATGGCCGATCCATGAAAGATCCTGGCCGGCTGCCGCCGCTGTGCTTGTTCCACAAAATTAATGCCGCCACAGTTACCATGGCCGCCACCGCCTGAATCCTCCGGTGGGCGGTGGCAGCAGGCACGACATCACCGTAGAAGGCAACGTGGCCGTGGGCACTCCCCAGATGGTACGCGCTCACGGTCACGGTCTCGCTGCGCTCCTCCTCGCCGCCGCGCGCCGGCCTGAGCCACGACACGCGCGCGGTCTGGCCTTGTAGTCGAGGCTTCTCACGACGCCAGAGCGAGCCGGCGCCGCCGCGTCGTCGTCGTCGTCGGCGCCGGCGAAGGCGATGACGACGCGGTCCCCCGGGAAGAACTGGCCGACATGCGTCTCGAAGGGGTCCAGCGACGCCGAGGGCACGCCGCGCTGCCACGTGCCGTCCTGCCGCAGCACGTCGGCGGTGGTGCGAGTGCCCGCGACGGACATGGGCCGCTCGAACGCCGCGTGGCGGTCTACTTTATCATCGCCGGCGGTAGGTCCATGCCGGCCGGGGTCGCGGAAGAAGCAGCGGTCGACGACGCCCCAGTAGCCTTGGTAGTCGGAGCGGACGAAGGTGAGGTCACGAGGGTTCTGCTGGTGCGGCGGCGGCGCGGACTCGTGGATGTGTTTGGCGCCAAGGTGCCTCGCCGCCACCCAGCTCACGAGCACGGAGGCCAGCTCCACCCTGGCGACGGTGCCCTCCACGTGGCTGCGCTTCCAGTGGCCGTCGACCCACGTGGCGGCCTGGAAGACGGACGCGTCGGCGGCGACGACACGCTCCCCGGGGTAGAAGAAGCCGTTCTTGGCCGTGCGCAAGATGACGACGTCGTTCCCGCCGCCGGCCGTCCACAGCTTCTTCTCCGGCGCGGTGACCCTGCAGGCGGCGCCGTCGTCAAAGAGCACGTCGACCTCGACGGAGAGCCCGACGACCCGGCCGAGCCAGGACCCAGACGAGACGTAGTAGCCCTCGCCGAGGTCCGTGACGCGCCGGAGCTCTCAGGGCGACACGCCCTGGGCAACGAGCACGCCGCTACCCTCGAACCCGACCAGGTCCAGCTTCGTCTCCACGCCCACGACGACCCCGAACTGGCCGCCGGGGTCCGAGGCCGAGACCACCAACTGGCACGAGCACAATGAGCTCCGGTCCACGACGGCGAGGTCGCCCCGCTCCGCGTGCGCCACGGCGCCGCCCACGTACAGTACGGGGACCTTGTCCTCCGGCATATCGTCATCCATATAGACCACGATCCCACGGTCGCCATGCTCGCCTGCGGACTTCAAAGTCACGAGGTCGCCAACGTCAACTGGAGGCGCCGGCGATGCCTCGCCGTCCTCCTGCACCACGCCGCCGCCGTCCATTGCTTTGCTTCCCGATCTCGATGGACTATTTTTTTCTCTCTCTCGCACAGTCGCACGGCGTAGATTACTAGGGTGCGTATAGATCATCTATTCATCCGACTTTTCCTCGTTCATCATATTCCTCCCACTCACAGAACATACTTCCTAGCACGGCGTACAATGTTTTTCTGAATCTACAGTGTTTTTTCTCCCAATATAAACTCACCCTTAATCTTAATTCAAGTTCGTCTATTTGATTTGTTTTTTAGTCCATCATGTTTGAGTCACAAAAGACTTCGAGTCCTTACATAGTTACACCAACACAATAAGATTTCTCAGGCTCTAAACCCTAAATAAAAAAAAGAAAAAAATCCATATTACTCCCCTCAACTATAAGCAAAGTTTACATAACCCCTAAACAATCTTTTGGTTCATCTTATCCTCATATGTCACTTGATGTATTCGATCCCATAATACAATTTATCTTTTTATTGCTCCATGCACAAGTTAAATTTTATTTTAAACTTTGTATGACTGTAGTGAACATCATAATGTATGTCAAAAAAATATATTATGAGTTTTTGTATAATATCGTATCCTAAGGATTAATAAATTATTAAATATCTTCCCCATCACAACAATAACAAAAAATCATTATATATATTTCTATCGTGCATTATGATTTTTACTATTATCTCACAAAATTTGAGCGTAGTATGACACTTGTACATGGAAAAAATAAAAAAGACAAATCGTATTAGAGGGGGTAAAATAGGACAAATGACATAGTTTAGGGGATAAAATGAACCAAAAAATAGTTTAGGGTACATGTAGACTTTGTTTATGGTTGCGGGGAGTAATTTGGATTTTTTCTAAATAAAAACGTTTTCGGCTGAATGCAAATGAACAATAAAGTGCCGGCCCATGGCGTCTGAAATCAACGAACGGTACGTCGGCGGCTTGCTGCTTGTCCTCGGGATTCTGTTCGAGTGTGGCGGCGGCGGGACCGGCGACGATGAATCCCCTGACGCAGGTGAAGTGGACGCACGTGATCAACCAGAAGGAGGCGCTCCTTGGCCTCAGCGAGGACGCGTCGTGGCACGCCAAGCTCAAGGACTCCGCCTACGTCTCGTCGGCGGCGTCCCCTTCGACCTCACCGAGGGCGACCTCCTCACCGTATTCGCGCAGAGAGTTGGCACCCCCTCACTTCGTCACCCTATGCCTTACTGTCGTCCCCTCCCCTCCCCTTGGAATGGACGACTTATGGGAGATCTGACGAGTTTGCATCCTCCCCTTTCGCAGGTACGGTGAGGTGGTGTCGGGCACCGGCCAAGGGCTTCGTGTGTGCAACGACCCGAATATTAAACACGTGATCAGCATGTAATCACTAGCATCATGAGCATTATTAGTGCACAAAAACTAGCATCATGACATAAGCATTGTGTGCATTTTGAATTGTTTGAATTAAGTTAATTGTCACTTTGTTAAGGAAGTCTAAATTTCGTGCTGCAACTGTGCTGTTTTAAAATGTTATAAAACACTAGATTTCAAATGTGGAATTTAGAGTATTTTTGCAAGATTTTTGGAGTTCATTTGCAGGGGTCAAAAACTAGTGGAAAATCCAAATTCGTATCTTTTGAATTCAAAACTGCAACCAAACCAAACATGGTTTTCAACTTTTTCAACTTGCAGAACCTTCCTTGTGTTCTAAGCTTTCCAAAATGTATTTATTTGTGATTTTTGGACTTTGGGAACTATTTCTTTTAAAGCAAAAACGTTTGAACTCATTTTCAAAATTGTCTCTCTTACACGTGGGTCCCACTCGTCAGCGTCTTCTTCCTCCTCCAATCACCTCCCTGCTCGCTGGTTGGGCAGCGAGGGCGGCGCCTCCACGTCGCAGCAGCTCACCGGCCGTCGACGCCCGGACCACGCGAAATCCCCCTTCTACCCCGCTCTCCCTTCCTCTATTTGAACCGAGCCGCCGGCCTCCCCAAACCCTCGCTCTTTTTCCCCATTGCAGCGCCGCCACCATTGTTGCAGTAGAGCTCGCCGCCGCCGCCATTCCACCGCTGCGGCCACCTCGGCTCGAGTCGATCTCACCCACATCTTCTCCTCCACCTCGCCGACCTTCCCATCCATCCAATCGCCACCACCATCGCCGCCAGCGCCGCCACCATCGACGCCATCGCTGCAGCCCGCCGCCGCACGCCGACGCCCCCTTCCCGTCCCCTATTTCTTCAATCCAAGGTACAAAATGGATTGCTCTCGTCGTCCTCTTGCTCCCCATGCCTTTCCCCTCGCCGGAATCTCGCCGGAGGCGGCGTATTTCACCGGATTTGGCCGCCGGCCATGGCTGGCTCCGGCCAGGTCACTGACCTGCGGGCCCCGCGCGTCAGTGGCTGCTGTGCTGGTGGTCGCGCGCGTGGATCTGTGGTTTTCCAGGGACTTAGATGCAAAAGCGTTTTTAATTGTTTTGAATCGGCTGAAAACTTGTAAAATGCGTAGAAACTTATATACTGCTCCAAAAATTGTGAAACTTGTTTTGTTGGATTCCTAGAAGGATGAAGTTTCATAAAACTCTATGTTTGCATGTTTTACTACTGTGTATATTTATTTATAATTTATATTGATCAAAGCTTGATTAGTTCATATTAAATGTTCTACTGCTCTAAAAATGTCAAATCTAGTTTTCTTAGAACCCTTGTATCATATGAATGCTAGATCTATAACTTTTTACCCATGTTTATATGATTTTATCACTGTTTTTATTAAATTTTTATTAAAATATGTGCTTGCTGCCTGAAAATGAGAAATGACATAGTAAATAGCTCAAAAATGATAAAATGGTAAAACCAAATTTGTTAATCTTGATTCACTGTATAGAATCTAGGAAAAATGCCTTTCATATTTGTTCTGTTGCTAAACATGGCTTTTAGGATTTAATTCGTTTCCTTAGGTGTAACTTGATTTAATTTATAATTAAATATGCCGAAGTAATTTTAATGCATAGCCAACTTATTTAATCTTGTAATAACAGTGAGCATGTTATATATTTTATCTAGGCCTTAATTCCATGTTTTAGAATTTGTTTGTGTTATTCCTTTGCTTGCTAGTAGTTCTACCTTTTCGGTAAACCTTTATTCGCGTCCTAGTTTTACGGGTGTTTTAAAATGGTTTGAAGTGCTTTTTATCAACAAGCATGCTCATGCATTTCATTTTCATTTGCATCATATCATCATCTCTAATGCATGCATGCATTCACTCTTTTAGTGAGCGAGACGCCGGAGTGCGAGACCGTTGAGCCCGAGGCCGAAGGAGAACCGGAGGAGAACATAGTTGACACCGAGGAGAACCAAGGCAAGCAGATAAGCATGTTGAAATACCTATGTTTGCAAATATTTATATTCCAATATGAGCTATGGTTGCATTGGGTTATATATATGGTTATCTTGTAGATCCTAATTGTTGCATTTACCATTCCTTGATCTTTTACCATACGCCTTGTCACTCGAGTAGTATGGGTTAACTTAATTTGATTTGCTTAATGCTTAGCCATGCTTAGTAGTAGAATGGTAGGCTTTTTGGAATGGGATGGATAGGTTAATCAACAACGATGTCGTCATGGTCCTTGGTTAGAAATGGTTAAGGGAACTTGTTGATGGAATTGAATTTCGAGATTTGAGCGGATATGGTGTAGGGCCTTGAGAATGGAGTCTCGGGTATAGATCCGCTTGAGTTGATTAAGGACCATCCGTTGTTGACCTAGGCTTGAGCAATTTTTTTCCGTACTACCACATATCATGAATGGGAGGATAAGCTAATTACCGAAATTGAATTGGTCATCCGGGCACGGTCCTAGATATGTGTGTATAGTGAGGGCCCTAGAGTGTTCATAGTGGGCCTAGGCAACCCTCCGCATAAGCTAGACGTGAACTTCCGGACGTCCAAGGCTTTTCGGGAAAGGTTGACATGAGTACTCCCTTATGCACTTTTGGCCAAGTGTATGAGCCGTAAGGTCCTCGAGTCGTGTGGGTAAAGATGTACACCCTTGCAAGGTTAAAATCAATTCGAATTGCCACGCTCTTGGTTATGGCACCCGCTCAAAGTCCTACGAATTCATCGTAGAGTTACCGCATGGATGAGAATGATGTTCACATGGTTATGCTCTATGTTCACATGATTATGATATATTGTTGCTCACTAAAAATTGAGGTGGGATGGGCAAAACAAATAAAATTTGACTAGGTCTATAGGATGATTTATCACTTGCTCATGTTCTATAAAAGTTAAGGCTAGGATGAGATAGGCGTTTATGCAATTTATTTAACCTTAAGGCCTTATTCCTTGCTACATCCAAATATGCATACTCCTTGGTTATATTATATTTGCGTAAGTCTTGCGAGTACCTTTTGTACTCAAGTTGCTATATTTCATCAAGTTGCAGGCGAACCGGAGGCCGTGCTTGGTCTCTTCTACCCCGTTGATCCTCATACGGGTGAGGAGTAGGCCGGGCATGTGATGTTTGTGCCATTGGTGTGCTCGTGCTAGGCACCTTTGCTTTTGTCTTACCGCTGCGATTTATCTTTTATCGTTGTGAGATCGCCATAGGAAGCTTGAACCTTTAATTCATGATACTCATGTTTTATTTTGAGCTCAAGACTTGTATTTGGAGCTCTCATTTAAATTTGAATCTCTATGTTGGACTTGTAATATTTTCAATGTTGAACTCTCATGTAATGACTAAAATTGCTCTCTATGGTGGATTTGGTGATGTGTTTATTTGTATGAACGGTATGTGTATGCTTGATCTTGGGCATGTTGTGGAACGCATACCGGGACTACCGGATTTGCGTTGTTTTATGTGATATTGCATTTATCATGAGCCTCTAGATGTGGATTACTATGTGGCAAGTCAAGAGACGGACGCGTGCTAGCTCTCATTTTAAGGGATCGATCGATGATTTCATATAAACCAAATGTAAATTGGGCGATTCTTTACAGTGTGTGAGCATTCTGTTCGCCCCTTCAGTTTCAATTGATTGCCTAACAGAACTCTAATTGATTTTTCTTTTTTGCCTAATTTTCTCATGTTGAAGAAAATTTGAATGGAGCTAAGGTTCTTGGGAGGATCATAGAGGAGGATGATGAGGAGGAGCGACAGCAGAAGAGGGAGGCTCTGGGAGTCTGCTATGCTTTCCAGAAAGGAGAGTGCAACCGCGGAGCTTCCTGCAGATATTAGCACGACGAGCAGGTCAGTGTGGTTTGAATGCATCGACGAAACTGTGATGTGTCTATTCCCTGGGTGTGTCAGTAAGCAACCAATGCCAGTAACATGTCAGAGAAAACACTACAATTTGGTACCTAGAACGGAGATTAGATCATGGTCCTGTCACCTCACTATCTCAGAACCAGTGTCCCTGAAGCTTGCCCGTGTCTCTCGTGGCTGCTGCCTTGCTGGAAACAACATACGCTTGAAATGTCTTAAGCTAACATTAAAATGGCTTAACCTGTACTGTGGTTGAATCATGGAATGATCTAATCAGGTTGATAACATATTTCCATCTGTGAGATTGCTTTGATCTGTTTGGAATTCTATGATATATGCTATATGTTTTAAATAGTATTCACCCTTCCTGTTATTTAGACAATGGGCAGAATATTGGAGAATTTTTAGGATATATTTGGATCCAAATACTCCTTATCCATGCAGACCCTCAAAGATTAGTCTGCTTAATTTATGTAGTGTGTCTTTTTGTGGGCTTTCAAAAATTCATGTTTGTACTTTCTATATATACTGATCCAATCACTGATGTTAGTAATAAATTAGATTGTTGTATTGTTATTCGCTGTAAATACTTTCCCTTAATGTTGGTGACATGTTTGTGGATTATATTTTCGGAGAAATGCAAACACTGGTTGGGGTTCTAAGGAGGATAGTGGTGCACGATGGGAGCATGACAAACACCACGATGTGCCAAAGAGCCGTGGCGCGTGCTTTGCTTTCCAGAAAGGCGATTGTAATCGCGGAGCATCATGCAAATTTTCCCATGATGAGCAGGTAGGTCAATAGCTGCGCTCAGTGCCTTATTGTAGGATTATTCACTCAAAATGCACAGTGAATGACCCAATATTTGAAATGCAGCGACCCATTTGGACAAAACAGTGTATTCGGATCCATTGCTAGCTTTAAAATGAGTACCACATCATTTTCGAACAATGCTTCTGGCAAACACACTCATGTTTCCTTGTTTCAAGATTTGCTAGAACGCAAATTGAAATATTTGTATTCGGACATGCATTGGTTCTTATATAATGCCAATATGACATCAGGCAATCCCTATAGTACATTTACTTGCTGGAAATTTTTGTCCTATCAGCCTATCAGTATCTTATAGAGTAATCATGCTACCATCCTATTCTGAGGCTTTTGAATTATGCTTTCAGAAAAATGCAAACACTGTGAATCATCAAGATCAGAGGGCTATGGAGACCGAGATTCTAGGAGTAGGCATGATGACAGAAGAGCAGAAGATCGGGACAGATACAGGCATGACAGGTCACCTGAAAGATCGAGAGGTGGTAGGCAGAGGAACGATGACAGATATCATCAAGGAAGAGAAGAAAGACCAGAAAGGCGCAAATACGATGACATGGATCGCAAGCGGTCAAGGTACGATGAGAACAGTGAACACCGTGAAAGAAGAGAGTGACGGATCGATCGATGTTTGTACGTGACTTTTTTTGCACAATGTAATCAGTTTTGTATCTTTTTTTTTGTATTTGAACATAGATATCTTTAATTGATTGCATCTACTGAATGCTGGTGCTTCCTTTTGATTTTTTTTTCTATATGCCTTAAGTTGATAACGTCAGCATGATATTAGTTTCATCCTTTGACATCTGCATGCTTCGGCTTCCAGTTTATAACAGTGTTGTTGGATAACAGTGAAAGCTAAGCACAAGATAATGGTGAAAGTGAAACACCATTTGATGGGATTTTGTTGCCGTGCAAGTGTTGGTAGTGCTGATTGTTTTTTTTTTTAAGAAATGCAGTGCTGATTGTTTTCACGTTTTATAAGTACAGCAGCAGCAGTCGACCTTGAAAGCAGGTTTCAGTTCCTCTATTACATGCTTTCGTCGGTTGCTTCGTTTTATTCTATACATGCATTATACGAGCATCTAAATGCTTTCACGTTTTTGCCTGTGAATCACAGACTGTTTAACATGACTAAACAAGCTATGATAGCTGAAATTGCCAGACTTTACGTTTATTGGCTTTATTATTACACTAGAGCTTTTTATCCAGAACAGCGTAAATGCTAATTAAAGCTCTATCACCGTGGAACATTACATTCCAGCAGCATTTGCATCCAGTCCCTATATTTCCTCTGGAGTGAATTGCACGGGCAGTCCCTAAATTTGTGTGGGTGTGTCATCTAGGTCCCCGAACTCTCAAAACGCATTTTCAAGTCCCTAAACTTGTATGGGTGTGTCATCTAGGTCCCCGAACTCTCATATCGCCTTATCAAGTCCCTAAACTTGTATGGATGTGATATTTAGGTCCCTTAACTTGTGTAGTATGTCAAATAGGTCCAAACAATCTTTAAACTCATTGTGTGTGATGACATAGCATGTCACGTGACATCTACGTCTACTTACGGTCACCAAAAGAAATAAAAAAATAATTATGGGACCGATATATCAGTCACATTGACCAAATTTTTTGTTACCACCCTTAAATCCCCTCATCACCCCAGCGTTGTGCTGCCACCAACACCCCAAATCAGTGAATAGCTTGGAAGAGAGAGGGAGAATTGTTTTTTTTATTTTATCCGTGTGCCTAACATACGAGTCTCACAATTAATTTTTGTTTTTTTATTTCATTTAGTGACCATAAGTACACGTGATATGACACACTACAAGTTTATGGACCTAAATGACACACTTATACAAATTTAGGGACTTGAAAAGATGTTACGAGAGTTTGGGGACCTAGATGACACACTCGTACAAGTTTAGGGACCTACTAACACGTTTTGAGAGTTCGGGGATCTAGATGATACACTCACACAAATTTAGGGACCGCCTATGCACTTCACTCTTTCCTGTGGAACAGCTACGATTCTCTCGTAACATCGTGACACCTCCTCGTAGACTCCGTAACGAGAGAGATGATGTTCTTCCTCCCCGCGCCGCGACCATCTCCTCCCTTCGCTCCCTGCCCAGCTGCAGCTCGAGTCCGGCTGGTGCGGCAGCACCCTCCCTTCCCACGACTTATCTCTTCTTTCTCTCGACCTCGGTCTTCCTTTCCTAGCGGCGACGACGGGGCGAGTTGCGCTGCCCGTTGAATGTCGAGCTCTTCGCCGGCGATGAACATCCAGCAGGGGTATGCATGCCTGCCTATTCCCCTCTCTTCCCATCCTGCTGTGCGAAATCAAACACCCAAACCCCCTGATGTATCATTTGTATTCGGATCGCATCACGATTTTACCTATAGTACTACTAAATTCGATCTTTTTGCGACGGTTACCCATGTCCTATACTGGGATTCTCGATACCCCGCTCGACCGCGGTGATGCCGCCGCCGCTTCCTCCGCCACGCAGGCGCTCCCTGCCCGCAACGCCTCCTCCAAGTACGACTTCGAAGGTCAAGGTCTGGCTGGGGGAGAACGCCGACCACTATTACGTCCTCTCCAGGTTCCTCCTCAGCAGGATGCTCACCGTCACAAAGGGTTTTCCTTGCCCCGTTTCTATCAATCAGCCAACCAATCCGTGCATGAACCCCATTTGTTTGTTTTATATCATACTTGTTGACATGCACACAGATTCCTAATCATGTCGCCATCAAGATCGCCCATGAGCTCAAGAACCTGCTTGTCGACAACAGCCTGCTTGATGTGTACGGACCACCACTAAATCATCTTATTTTCATCCGCATGCACCATCTTATATTACTTGTTGATATTTCATACCCACGTAGTTCTCTCATTTCCCTCCCCACTATCTATTCTGTTTTTAACTCCTGGATTTCATCACCTTGCAGTTCCCAGAGTGATCTAGAGGCTAATCTATTCAAGGTCAGGTGCCTTCCTTTCCCTTCCTGCATGTTTCAGGGGCTTCTGCTTGCTTCTTTGTCAACTGATTAGACAACCTCTCTTCCCTTCTTCCACAGCTTATGGAGAAACGGGGATGCGGTGATACTATACAAATCGCTATAAAATGATGACAAGGTACTCTGCTCTGCTGGGGAAACCATCTTCTATTTCTCTATAGTAATTGGCAATGAACATAATGTTTATGCTTAATGTATATGCTCATGCTCGACTGAATGCAGGCTTCATCATCAAAGAGTACCACTAGTAATCTTGGTGTGTGGAACTGCCTGTACTGGAAAATCAACAATCGCTACACAGCTTGCTCAGAGGCTCAATTTGCCTAATGTATTGCAGGTTTAGTTACCTTTGCCTCTTCATCACTTGCATCTCATATGCTTTGTCTCGCTACCCTTGTTCATCTTGACTACCAATTTTACTGACCATAACATGCAGACAGACATGGTGTATGAGTTGCTGCGGACATCAACAGAGTAAGTTTCCTTTGGTTCCTCCTTTCCCCAAAGATTTGTGGATCGCTTGTAATAAGAATTTGAGCATATAAATTTCTCATATAGATTAACGCACGCCACTTCAGTTCCTGTGTGGGCTGCGATTTTAATTCACCCGAGGAGCTTATCACTGAATTCTGCAGAGAATGCAGAGTTGTACGCAAAGGTATAGTGTCTTATGAAAGAAAATGCTTCTTATTCTGCAGACTCCATTGAAGCTTTATCTGGACAAAACTAGCTATAGTCACTCCGTGGTTTCAATTGGTTACCTTATAACTTTGACCATGTACTTCCTACCACCTTTCGCTAGGTTTGGCTGGCGATTTGAAGAAGGCCATGAAAGATGGGAAGCCAATTATGATTGAGGTATGCTGCCTTGTTCCAGAATGAATTCTGATATTACATTCATGTGTTTCTCATAGTCCTGCCACACAAAGGACCACCCTACCATGCTATGATCTCCTGTGCCTTTCCCCTTGATCTTTGTTCTCATCAATTTTTCATGGATGCAAGCTTGGATGGATAGAGGACACAAGACGTGCACATACTATATCGAGTTATTTTTTTCTAAAAAAATTGACATGGTTATGTGTTTTAAAAAAAGTGCATCTGAGAGCAAGAATACCGGAAAATAATATCTAAAAACGAGAATGATGTTTGTTTATATCAGTATGGAGCTTAGATGCTTCGTTGTGCACTTCTGCTATGGAGATTAAATCATATGCCTTCACATGTCTTGTTATGTGAGTTAATTCTCTTGTGCATATGGCTATTTGTACAACATTGCAATTGCATGCTATTTCCTTGTAGTGATGGCAGGGCCATGTTGCCACCTAAACTTGTTTCTTTTGGATGGTGGTAAATCCATTGGAGCAGACACCTCCAGCACTTGATGTGTTTAATGCATTAACCAAGTCTGGTGGGAGGTTTGTGCTGCATAGGCCCTTTGTACATACTATATGTTGTCCTTTTGTAATGAACTAGTGTGTAAACACACTAGTACGTTGTCCGTTCGTAATGAACTAGTGTTTCTATTTGTTTGGCACCAGGTATTGCCTGTCTAGTAAGCAGTAACTTTAACTGCAATTAACATCTTATTTTCTTAATACCTGGATTGGGGTTCAAAGGTAGCCATATGATATACAACACACCTTTTTAATATGGTGCCATATGTATAGATAGACCCTACCATATCTTATAAAATATGTCACTGCAGAGAATTCATTTGGACCCAAGCATTTATCTTAAGGATGAGGAAAAGAGAGATGGTAATTCCAGGATGGAGAACGTGATACCGGATTCTGAAAATTCAGGCATTTCTGTAGAAATGAAGGCAGAACATCCACCCAAAAATGGACTACCAGAGAACAGAACGAGTCCCACAAAGGAAAATGAAAATCTTTTCAAGAGCAAGGAATGCATGGTGGAGGAAGGTAGAATCGAGTTATCTTATGCTGAGAAACACAAAATTAATACTAATGATTCTGTGCATTCTCTTTTTCTCGAACTCGCAGGAGAGCTGCGTATCTTTATATTAAAAGAGAGAGGAAAACGATCCCGTACAAACCACACCACCTCACTCCGGATCAAGCTGTGAGGGGTAACACTTACAAACTAGTTTGTGTCCTTATAAAAAAACACAGACGGGCGGGACCAGACCTAACACACACATATACTCAAATTATCCTACCACCTAAGTTTGAAAAATGCTCAAGGAGGTCAGCCTCCGAGCACCAGCCATGCACCATAGGTGTTCTTTATATTTAAAGGCTCTAAGCAACACATCCATGCATGGATTGGCTCCTTCGAATACACACAACTTACGGTGTTTCCAGAGCAGCCAGGCACCCATATAATCACCAGCGAATTGAATCCTTTCCGCTAGATCTTCTCCACCTTTTCAAACTCTTCCTCCACCATTCAGCAAATGAAGTGACCCCTTGTGAGGGTGTACACCTTTTTCCGCCACCATTCCAAAGATGAAAGTAAGTAAAAAAGGCAAGCGACCTTAATTTGCTATTAGTATGTGATAAATATGTCTTTGCGCCCAAGTATCATATTCACCAGACTAGCACAAAGTGAGAATAATCTTTCTTTGAAGTGTGGATGTGTGGGGCCATGCCCATAGGACAATCAAAATAAGGAAGCAACAAACAAAATCTTAAATACCTACCAAATTTTCAGAGTACTGTACTATGCTAGGTGATTTCCGAGTTTTGCTGTTTCACGAAACCACTGTTATCTGTGCCTTGTAGCCTTGTAGGTGATGGGGACAAAGATTTGGACCAACCTAAGAATAACACTGCCAAGATAGACAAACCTGCCGCTGAACCAATAGTTGTTCCAATTGTACTGAGGATGTCTGATTTTGATTACAAGGTTTGTTCTCTATTGATTTAAAATATTTTTGGTTTTTACTGTCACCAGTTATATTGACGCAAGAGGATTAAGAACCACTTATCCAAATGCTTATAGTTTAATGTTAATGCCCTTTGCAAAATGCCAGGGCAGAAGCCCATCTATGTTGTTTCTTATGACTGGATCATCTATGAATTACTTGGCTGGACACATTATTTTTTGAACGAAAGTTGCTGATTTGTGGGGCCACATTCATCATGCATCATCTCTACACTCTCATTGCATATATTCTTGATGCTCAATCCTCCTGTTCCGATTTGTGTTGTTGTCTTCAGGCATTGTTAGAGGAATGGATAGCCACTAGAGCTTTCAGAGATAATTGCCTTCCTCAGGTATCTATGGAAAGCTTTGGTACACATACAATTCAAACTGTAATTTATTTGAAATTATTGCACAACACATATGCTGATTTTTTTAATAATTGGCATAAAACGATAGCTTTTTTTATGGGGCAAAATGTGCATGGTGAATGGCAATATGGCAATACCTTCCTGCCAGCTAATATCATACTGCTATGCAGGCAGTAGTTATTTGTTTGAATGCTTGTATGAAGTTTTAAACAGTACTTACAGCCACCTGGCCTAGGCATACATTCGCATAGGAACCCTTATGGGACGGTTGTGACGCCATATGGTGATATGGAAGATACTCCAGTGTCCACCTGTCGCACAAGGCTGCACCTTAAAGTTCCTCTTCCAAGTTTAAATGGGGACCTAACGCGGATAATTATATATAACAATAAGTTGATGCATGATACAATTGTTCCTAATAAGTGGTGAATTTTTTGGACCTACCTTCAGGTTTGCTACCTCTTTTAAGTAGTGTCTGACTGTTAGTTGATGCTATTTTGTGATGTTACTCAGGATCATTGAAAACTTATAAACAACCTTAAGCTTATTCAGGACTACCTTTGTTCTTTTGAGTCACAGGTAAGTTTTTCTTGATCAACAGGGTAGTATGATTTAATAAGTTGTGTTATCATCTGATGACTCCAGTGTATTTTGTGCAGTGTTTGAGTGTATACTTCTAAGCTTTTATATACTTTTTTTTTTCTCAGGGATTGACCATTGTTGACATCTCCGCAAATTCGTTTCCTCAAACATGGGATTGGCTTCACAGCTATCTTCTGCAGGTACCTAGAAATAACAAACATAACCTGCTATACTTTCTTGTCAGCCATCATCCTATTTTTTCCTGTAACTTCATTTTAATTTTTGGTCTTTTATTTCCCCTGGCAGTGTATCGAGCGAGGTCTTCTAGCTGCATGTTCGGAAAGCTGCAATGACGGGGGAAACTGACCAATATGGGAAAGGCTTGCCGTGGACACCTTAGACACCCAATATACTATTGTCTCAAAAAAAAAAGGAAAAAGGACACGCATAGACTAGGATAGGTGCATGTTTTCCCAAAACTATGGAGGAGCATGTTGGTCTGTTTGGCTCCCGGCCAAAACTCGCCACGCACAGTGATGTGGCGGTCTCCATCGGCGCCACAACCTTGTGGCGTGGCGTGCTGTGGCCGTCAGCCAAGCAGCCCATAATCTGGTGTCATAAGCTGTTGTGCTGCAGTGGCAGTGTGCCTAATGTACTGATATTCGATCCAGATTTGTATTCGTACTAGAAAAGTACGCGGCGGTTACCGCGCATGCTAAGTAGATGTGCCCGTGGTTGAAAAATATTTTTTAAATATATTATCAAACCCGTTGATTTTAAATTTTCACTCTGTAGAAACTTTTTAGATGTAGAAATGTTTTAGATTTATAAATATGGAGTATTTCTTTCATTTAATTATGAAGCGCTTAGAACTTTAGGTTTTCAAATTTTAAGTATTTTTGTATCGAACACTTGAATACATTTTGATATGAAATTATATATATGACGGGCACATGTAAATATGTAAGCATTTTGAACTTAAAAATGTGATATATAATAAAGTTACAGATTTTGATATTTGAACTAAATTTGACATTGAATACCATTTAATAAAGTTGTATATTATGAACTATTGCAAGTACATTGTTGACGGAATCACATAAAATGTTTTGAATATATTACAAAATAAAAGACAAAAAAACTATAAATAATTATATGGAAGAAGTCCACATTACTCCCCTCAACTATAAGCAAAGTCTACATAACCCCCCTAAATTATATTTTGGTTCATTTTACCCCCTAACTGTGTCATTTGGTTTATTCTACCCCTAATACAATTTGTCTTTTTTATTTCTCCATGCACAAGTGTCACATTACGTTCACGTTTTGCGAGATGAGATTAGACATCATAATGCATGATAGAAAAATATAACATGATTTTTTGTCATTATTTTGATGGGGTAAGATATTAATAATTAATTAATCCTTAGCATACAACATTATACAAAAAATAATAACGAAAAATTCATAATATATTTTTTTGACATACATTGTGATGTTCACTGCAATCATACCAAATTTGAAATTAAAATTCAACTTATGCATAGAGAAATTAAAAAGACAAATCGTATTAGGGGTAAAATGGACCAAGTGAGATAGTTTAGGGGGTAAAATGAACCAAAAGATAGTTTAGGGGGTTATGTAGACTTTGCTTATAGTTGAGGGGACTAATGTGGACTTTTTCCTAATTATATTAAATCATTCAAAATTATGTTCATTTAAATAAACAAATTCAAAAACAGTTCAAATAAAATAGTATGATGTATATTGAACAAACAAAATTATAACAACTTACAACAATGTTTAAACAATATTTATAACTTTAAAAAAAACTGCGGTGGGTCCCACATATAATGGGCTTCATGGGGCCTACAGACGGTGGAACCCACGGGTGGGTCCCATGGTCTAGGGGGCCCACAGTGGGACCCACGTCACCGGGGGGCATGGTGGGGCCCACTTGTGGGACCCACGTCACCACTCGTGGGGTCACCGTTCATGGAAAGTGCTCTCCTTGGCCGAAAACCACCAATTGCGTGCCCCGCGCGTAATATGATGCGAAAACGAATCTTGGAGTCCGCAAGAGACCCCAAATGCCCAAATAGATGAGCTAGGAGATATATTTTCTTATCTCGAAAACCAAAGACCCATAGGAACTATGGAAACTCCAACCAAAGACGTAGGGGGCTCATCTAATGGCTAGGGAAAGAGGTGGGGGAATTTTGCACTTAAACATCCACCATTAGCCATACTAAGGCCCTATTTGGATCTACCTTGTTAAAGTTTAACAAGGTGTTAAAATTTAACAACTTCAAAAAAAAGGTGTTAACAGTCATATCTTTGGATCCGTATTAAAGTTTAACACCACATTTTAGCAATAGATGTACAAAAGACTTTTTTTTGCCCCTCATTAACCTTTTCTCAAACCAGCCACCTTTAACAATAGGGGTATAAATGTCTTTTTTCCTCAAACGAGCTACCTTTTAACAACTTTTAACAAGTTTTACCATCTCAAAACCAAGTAAAGATTTTTGGGGTGTTAAACTTTAACACTTCCGTTTTAACAGGCGTGTTTGGATGTCTTTTCTGTTAAAACTAGTAAAAGATGGATGTTAAACTTTAACAAGGTGATCCAAATATCCCCTAAGGCCTTGTTCGGTTAGGACCGGACTCGATCCGGGCCGAGAATGATAGATGTAATAAGAAATTTATGATGACTACAATAAAAGACTCGGATTTATTCTGGATCCTCAAACTAATTTACTCATGATAGGTGCATCAATGGTGCGTGATAACATGTTGAAAGTGAATTTGAATGAATGAATGATTGAATTGTTGAACAGTGTTGCACATACTCCCTCCGTCCCATAATAGATGACGTTATAGGATGCGTGCACGTGTTACTTTCTCAACTTTGACTCGATTTGTAGAAAAACATGCGCAATATTTATATCTAATAAATTTGTTAAAAAACTAGATTCAAATATCTATCTAATAATACTAATGATGTATTATAAATATTAATATTATTTTATATATAATTGGTTAATGTTGAAAGATGTTGTTTTTTCTTGGGAAGCGAGAATGACATATATTTTGGGACGGAGCGAGTATATACAAAGCCCAAGGGTCAAATGAAGAGGTGTGACCCTATGGGATGGGATGGGATGTTGCATCCCTTCGGACCGGTTGCTCGAACCGCCGGCCTCCGGTAGCAGTTAACCGGTCCGGTTTGACCGGTTACCGCTAGAAATCGGACAAATTCAAATTTTAAATTAAAATTCACATATCCGGCGGTTTGGAGCGGTTAGCCGCTCGATTTGACCCGTTAGCCGGACCAGTTTGGCGGTTAGCCGGCCGGTTTGCGTCTAAAAAAAATGGGCTAGAAATCGGACAAATTCAAATTTTGAATTCAAATTCACATATCCGGCGGTTTGGAGCGGTTAGCCGCTCGGTTTGACCGGTTAGCCGGACCGGTTTGGTGGTTAGCCGGCCGGTTTGCATCCAAAAAAATGGGCCTTAATGGGCCGGCCACTTTTTTTTCTTTTTCTTTTTTGATTTAACTTGTATTTGCCGAAAAAAATACCAAATGAGCAAATATTTGAAAACTTTTTACACCAACAAATTACACGCACCTTGAAGTATTTTTAGGAATTTTTACGATATTTTCTATTTTTAAATTCAAATTTAAAAATTTTGAATTTTACCCGGTTCAAACCGCCCCGAACCGCTACCGGTCCGGGGCGGTTTGAGCGGGAACCGGTCAAACCAGACCGGTTCCCAACGGTTTGGTAAACCCTGGTCGTGTGTGCTGTGTCTCCCACTCCCAGTCTCCCTGGCTTGGCCCGGTCTGCCCAGTGATTGGCCTCCCAAGTGACCAAGCGAAGCTTTTGGTTCCATTAAGGGTGGGTGACGATTGGGAGAAAAAACACTATAGATTCAGAAAAAACACATTGTAGGTCGTGCTGGGAAGCATGTTCTGTGAGTGGGAGGGATGTGATGAATAGGAAAAAGTTAGATGAATAGTATTTTTTTTGGGAGAAATTGGGTGATCTAAACGCACCCTAATTTCAAAAAGAAGCTTTTGGTTCCATTAATATATGGAGTATTATTAACTGATATTAAGCATGCCTATTTACCACCAATTAAACTCCTTTGGGCATCGCACAGTTAGGAAAAATCATTCAATAAACAGAGAACTCAGTGGTCCCAAAAATCAGGCTAACAAAAAAGAAACAATCTGTAGTATTTGTTATGGTAATCCTAATGTTGCCTTTGAAATTGACTTGTAGTTATTATGATTTTATATCATTTCCTCCATTACAAGCTACTCCCTCCGTCCCAAATTGTAAGTCATTCTAAGATTCTTGGAGAGTCAAACTCTTTTTATGTTTGACCAAAATTATAGAGTAAACCGCAAAAATTTATAGAACCAAATAGATATAATCTAAAAGTATACTTAGTGAAGAAGCTAATGGTACTTATTTGGTATCATGAATGTTCATACTTTGTTACGTAAACTTGGTCAAATTTGAGATAGTTTGACTCTCTAAGAATATTGGAATGACTTACAATTTGGGACGGAGGGAGTATATACCGCTTTAACTTGGTCATAAGTCAAATTTGACTCATTTTGACCAGATTCATAAAGTATATCAAAATCTATAATGTTAAATAAATATACTATACAAATATATTTTATGGTCTCTCTAGTTAAACTAGTTTGGTGTTGTTAATATCTATGCACTTTTCCTATAAACTTGGCTAAAGCTAAAGAAAATTGACTTAGAAAAAATGACCTATAATTTGAGCGTAAATACTAGTACTAATTGTCAAATCTTGTGCTGGCTACTTGTTTGGTTACGTTAATCATCTAAGCTTACGCTGAATGAATTTCCAGACGAAGAGACAAATGAGACATTAGTGCATTTTTGTAATTACAGAGCAGCGTATGCACTAGCCACTTGGACATGCGAAAAGAAAAGAAAAAACTCACCAGCGTGTGTTGCGGCAGCACAGGGACTAAATCGTAAAAAGTATTTTTATGACGGGTCAAAGTAAAAAAATCCACACTCTCGTCGTCTTCTCGTACGCACAGGGCCCTGCTCCCGTCCCGTGCCCACTCCACGCCGCACCTTCCACGGCCGCGGCGCACCTGCTCCGCCCGGACGGGAGAGCGGCGGCGAGGTTCCGGCGTGAGGTGAGTGCGCTCTCTCTCTCTCTCTCTCTCTCTCTCTCTCTCTGGGTCTTTTCCTGGTACTGGTAGGGCGCTAAATCAAAGCGGCTTTGGTTTTGGGAGGGGTTGGGGAGGGTTTTGTTGCTTCTGCGATTTCGGACGAACACGGGTTGCGGCGCGACGGCGCGACGGCGCGACGGAGTGCTGCGGCCCGAGCACGGGGCTGGGTGTTTCCGTAGTCCAGGCGTTGAGTGAACAATGCCCCGGGGCCCGGGGGTGGCCGCCGAACGGGCGAGCGGGCGGCGGAGGCGGAGGAGGAGACACGCCGGCGCGACCGCGTGAGCGGCGGTGCTCGTGCGCTTGGCGTTTCGGGGTTAGGTATTGGGGCCGACGTGCGGGAGTGGAACTGGAACACGGCTGCCAGCAGCCATCTGTGGAGGATGGGGTGGGGTGTGCCGTGGAGCAGGTAGTGGTGGAGTTCGGGAATCGGTCTGCAGTGTAGGACTCATGAGCGTGCTCTTGAAATCAAGAGGGGGCCGTCCGCACGCGACGCGACGAACGATTTGGACCGGAGATCGATCGAAGCGCGTGGCCGCGGATGCAGGAATGGCCGATGGCGGCGGCGTCCGTTTGTGAACTGTATGTTCCATATATGGCGCGCGCGACTGTCGCGGTAGGAGCAGCACGGCGTAGTGTCCATCCCTGCGCTCTTGCTGAAGTCCTGTATTGCAGCTGCTAAGCCTAGATGATGGCCACAAATTTAGGCTTCCAAAGTAGAGCTTAATAACACACTTGTTTAGTTTAATAGAACAATGGCTGGGGCTACAAGTCGGGGATGGTGGGGGCAGAGGGTGTTTATTTGAAAACTTGTGTGCCGGCTGGCTCCCGTTCTCATATCTCAATATAATTCCTCGAGTTTTTTCCTGCCCTCTAGTGTTTGCCCACTGCTATCTGTCTAATTTTTGTGTCGACACAATCTATTTGTATTTTCACCCGCTCTTGCCTATGTGCTTTTAGGGGCTGCGTCCTATACCATCTAGGAAATATCACATTCGCAGGGGTGAAAGGTGTTACCGTGAGCTGATGGAAAGCCGTCTTGACAGAGCGAGAAATATGAGTCCTAAGCTAATTGGCCCACAATACATACCGGTGACCCCTTTTGAGAACCCAATCACTGGTCATAGTTTTCATATCATTGAGATGATCTCCTGGTGGAAGAAAGGATACGTTGTGGATATCTTGGTTAGGGATACCGATGGTTACATCGTAGCCTTTCGTCGTCGGCGTCTACAGGGTTCAAGGTGGCAGCAAGGAACCTGGTACAGGTACAAGGATGTGGAGGGTTTGCCAGAGGAAATTCAAGAGAACTCCGTGAAACTGAGTTTTGATTCTTCTCATGGTTCAAGGTAACAAATGTTATGAATTGAATTGCAGCTAATTTATATTAGGAAAAATTTCATTTTTAACCATTGAACTATGCTCTCAGTTTATATTATGTCTACTGATTTTGTTTAATGGCCAATGTTCAAAAATTGACTTTTTCCTTTATATTGTGTCTACTGATTTTGTTTTGTCAGACTTATACATGATGCTTTGTACACAGTTCGCGAACAAAACCAGGAGGAATACGAGTCTTGCAACATATGTTTGAGGTGTTGGCAACCTTTCAGGACTGTAATCGTGACGAAACAGGAAAACTGCTGGATGAAACTGATGAAGAGAGAGTTTATGAAGCACTACTGAAGGCGATCATAATCTTCAGCGAAGCGCTTCGCTTCCGCTCCATATACCTCACAATCCGAGCAAGGAGCCGGTATAATGCAGAGTCGTCTGAGCTCCATAGCTCTTTGTGGGACATGATTCACGTCTGGGGGCACTCCTCGTCTGAGATTCTACAGCTGTGTGCCGGCTCAGAGGAGTTACCAGCACTGGATACAGGTGCTCCAGAGCATCTTCTGAACACTCAGGTGAGGAGACCTGACTTGGCTGAACCGGTAACTCTTGCTACCTTGGATGATGCAATAGGGTCAGCTGGAGAGTTAATGTACTTGAAGGTGCGTTCTGATCTCATCATGAGCGACGAGAAGAGGAGCCTCGCTGAAGAGGTGATGAGGGAGAGGAAGGTGAATCCAGTTCCAGAGCCCAACTTCCGGGACGTGGATCTGCCTGAGTGAATTGCTGCTGAAGAGACGAGGAGGAAGGTGCATCCAGTTCCTGAATCCAACTTCGGGGATTTGCATCTGCATGGTTCTCTATCACCTGACCCTGTGTATGCTTAGCTTAAGTGTCTAAAGTCCTTCAGAAAATTGTGGAGCAACTTTCTTCACTAAATATGTTTTGGTCATTTTGCACAATATGTGTATGTCTCACCGAGCGCCTCTCCGCCCATTGCCAACGAGCAGGAACTCGATAGCAGGGGTGATCGTATCAGTTTGTAAGCGCAGATTAACAACACTAAACATTGTGACCAGTTTAATAAACTTTTGAACTGCACCTGCATGAGCATGACATTACAATACTAGAGGGCAAAGAAATAGTAGTACAATATTGGTTTTGACAGACAAATAAGAGTTTTGTGCATTGCATCAGTACCTTATGTTTTGTGCATTTATTGACTGCCTCGTGTTAGCTCGGTGAATAACGGGCTTCATTTGTTTGAAGTTTGAACAATGATTTTCACTGGATTCTAGACATTAGTTGACTGCCTTGGTATTAACTCGGTGAATAATGGGCTTCATTCGTTTGAAGTTTGAACGATGATTTTCACTGGATTCTAGACATTAGTTGGCTGCCTTGGTATTAACTCGGTGAATAATGGGCTTTCATTCGTTAGAGCAAATGATTTTTCACTGGATTCTAGATTCGACTTCACTGTATTATTGTTTTTAAGCCTTGTTTAGTTGGAGAAGTTAGGGAAAGTTGGAGGTGTGAATAGTGCATTGGTAAGCGTGTCTGAGGGAGAAGATGTGACTCGATGTGACTGGAAAGTTGGCAAACTAAACAAGGCCTAATTTATGCACCCTGGTTACATTGATATCTGTCAAGATTCAAGATACATAGAGCATTGCAGTGGCCAGTTTCTCTTTTACGGTTCAGGGCTTGTACTACTTGCTAGTTCAGGATACATTCAGTATGATTTTCAGCCCTCCAGCGGTTATAAACAATGTTAGTAATTGTTCAGAAACGAAGTCATAACGAACACATTATGTCACAATTGGGTAATTCGTTTTCAGCAAAAAGCATGGAATCGAAGTGCATCTGCATCAAATTCAGCACCTACTACGGATCATATGGTTCTAAACTTGAAGCTTTTTTTATACTAGGAATAAAAGGAGTTTCTGTTTTCCTTCTGATTTCAATCTCCCATTGTTCTTAAATATATATGCTGTTTACGACAAGATAATCAGTTCAAAAGACATCATATGTTTTAAACGGGAAGGCGAGGAGGCTAGTATGCGGTCCCAAGACACAAGCCGAGGATGGAAATTTAACAAATCATCGAATATGTAAACACCACACTGCACTCAGAGGTTATGACGACACCAGTTTCTCCATTAACACAAAGGCAGCAAGTACCATCTAGTACTGGTTTTTAACTCAGAATAAACAGCCACAGTGCGATTTTCACCACCAATACTTGCAACTAAACCTAGAACTCGAAACAAGACCAGAAAATAGTGACTCCCAACGTGTTGCAACCAAGATGAAGATAATCAGTGCTTGTACCCATTTTAAGAGGCTTGAAGTCCTTGCTATCTGTGTAGACAACCTGTGAATTACTAATGGAGCCAAGAACATTCAGTTTTCCATGACTCTCAACAGAAACAACCTGCCGTGCAAGGATGATCTCATCACCACTAAGAGGAACTTGATCATTCGCAGTCTCAAGCAGCAGAACTGACTGGCCTATGCTGTCTGTCGAGGCCACAAACCGACAACGGAAACCATCTGGCCATGACCCAGAAGTGACTCTCACTTCGATAGTAGCTTCCACAGATAAGTCATATAGGCCAGCATCAAGTCCAGTGTGCTAAGCCTGCTCGTGTAAGATCTCCGAACCAAGCTCGAGTGCGTGTTAGTTATTAGCCCCAGTGAAGTAGCTAGAAGGCTTAATTCTTTATCGTTGGATCTAGTAGATCCCTTCACATACAAAGTAGCCTCAAAGATCACAGGACTATATATCACCACAGCACGCACAGGGCCTGTCAGTGTTAAATATGGATTCTGCATGCAATACCATAAACAAACAGTAAGAAAACTAGAGTGATAAGATGTAAGCATTGAGCAGCATAGTCAGTACGCATAAGAAACAATGAAACATGCAAAGTGCACTGCATAAGTACACAAATCACGAGACATTAGCTCCATGGCTTCATGAATCAGCCACAGTTAAAAAGGGACATATATGTTGCATTCTTACTGTACAAAAAGTTAAACAACGCTTATAAAAAATACTTGTTTGCTATTTGCAAACCACAGAAACAATTTTCATCACAAATACATTGGAAACTACAGCAAACCTATTGGCTACAACAAAATATGGCCGTAAGTCTAAAATTGATCGAAGGACAAAAAAAATCTGTCAATGTATTGTCAGAGAAGATGTAAAGGATCCGGAGTTACCAAGGAAATGGTTCAAATCAGTTACAAATTTTCAAAGTGTGTGCATTAAATATACCTATTTACATCCCATTTCATCATGCAGTGATCAAACGAATGAACACAACCAAATTTAATGACTTATGATCCTCTATCAGGATGTTAATGCAAGGTACGAGCTGTCTACATGATTCAATGTAAGTAATAGGCAGGGGAGTCATGGTACTTTCTACAAAGTAATGATATAATACAACAATGTATAATGCTTTCTTCTGAAGATAAATAGCAAGACAGAATTAGAATATTAGTTGGAATGTAGGAACAATGGGGATAAAACAAGAAAATGCTGTCGATGTTGCTAAGATAAGAAGTTGTAGAACAAGGATTATGGAGATAGTAAAACAGGCTAAAACAACAAGTACTTTGAACCGGATGGAGTACATGGTTTAAGCTGTCTACATGATTCCAACATGTGTAATAAGCATCACAACTCTAGGTATGGGAATCATGGTAATTTGTACAAGAGACAACATCATATGACCATGTATAACAATTTCTTCTAAGTTAAAGGAGTACATGGTTTAAGCTGTCTAGAATTTGATGATATTTCATTTGGTTCAGATGACAATGTACAACTGCATGGCATAACTAGCATGCTTGCATGCTACACAGGGTGTATAAGAGTGAACAAAGGAATGGGCAGCGCGGCAAGAATGAAGAAACAGCAGAGATAAGTAAGAAACATCGGACCTCATCGGTAAGTTCCTGACAGTTATCCCTTTCCCGCTCGAAGATAACATTACGATTGAAATCGAATGAGTCGCGTAGAGCAACCATACCAAACACCTTAAGCGGAAACTGTAAACCTCCACTTAGTTCTCCAACCTTGACATAAAATACTTGTAGAGTATCGGATACTGTGTTGCCCCGAGGTGCAGGATTATGTGTAAAACGCTTGCAAGGGATCTCAGCTGATCATTAGAAGGAAATAAGTTAGGACATTCGAACCCAATAGTGGGTTGATAGCAGTAGTAAGCACCAAGCAGTAACAATAGCAACTAAAATGTGCATGTATTGCATTTAAGCTATCATTGTTCAGTGATACAGTTCTGATCTTACTGCCTATTTTCTTCCTAGATCCTCCTAGGTTGGTCAAGCTTTTTTTTCCCTTTTCACTGTTGACTGATCTAGTTGCATGCATAACACTTAGATCGAAGGGACGTCACCACAGTCTAGATATTATATACTATGGAGTATAAAATGATTTGTAATACAAATGCTGAACTACCAACTAAGTAATTGACGAGTAGAGATCAAGAATGAAGTAATTAACAAGACAACTCACTTTTCTTGTCGAAGCTTCCATATCTAGGATTCCAATTCTCTCTGTACATCTTAGCTTGGTAGGCTAAGCGGTCTTGTAGCCTGTCGGGCTCCCGAAGACACTCCTGAACAAGCTCCTGCTCCTGATTCCTCTTAAACACCAAATACTCCTCCTCATACCACCGCTTTGCCTCTTCCTCGTCGAAATCACTCAATTCCTCATCTTCACTCACCACCACCTCCATCTCCTTGTCGTCCGGATCAGCATCGGTTTCCTTCATCCTCTTCTGCCGCTCCACAACCTCGATGCTGCAGTCCCCCTTCCCCATCTCATCAATCTCCCGCAACCTCCGCATCGGAAGACTCTTCGCTGCTTCGTCTTTTCCCTTGTTGTCGATGTCCCCGTCCGCCTCCATCTCCGCCTCCGGCTTGCACAAGACGTTGAGCGCACGGATTTGTCTCCGCCGCGCCAAACCCTGATCTGCTTCTTTAGGCTGCGGGGCAAGGGGCGGGGAGTTTTTTTTTTTGGGGGGTGAGATGGGGGGAGGAGATGGCAGAAGCAGAACGCTGCAACCACAAATATAGGCCGAGCCGGCTGTATTTATGGATGGGCATGGTGCGGGTCGACCCGCTGGATCATTGAACCGGCCCACGAAATCAAACCTATTGGGCCCCTATTTAGATCCATAAAGAAGGTTAGATCCATAGCTGTATTCATGTCAGCCCAGTCCAACTTGGAGTAAAAGGGCTCCAAACGCTCGATGGGCCCAATTTGGAGCCCATGTACGAACCAACCTGGTTTTGTGATTGTGTCTCGTACCAACCTGTTGTGACGTGCTCGTTCTGTGCGTAGTAGTTAGTACCTTCTTCATCGCAGCCGGCTTCACCATGGAAATAGCAAAACTGCAAAAGCAGCACAACCACGGTAAACTCCCACCTGCAGGAAACAGCTCATCACTTCGTCATCGTCATGCCATGGCTGACCGCCGCTAGGTATAGGCTACTCTACTACTCCATTTGTGACAAAAAGATGTAACTATTAGCTACGTGCCAACTAAAATAATTTCTATTCGACCAAGTTTATACAAACTTATATTCATACTTATGACTCAAAATAAATTTATTACAAAAACACATTTTTTAATTAATATAATTACATTTATTTTATATCATAAATACTAATATTTTTAATTTATAATTGATCAAACTTAAACTACTAACATATGGTACTGTGCTAAAATTAAAAAAAATTACGAAAGAAGTATGAGTGAGACCTGAGACTAAGACCTCCAAACTCCTGACTTCTAGGGCAGCAGCCAAACTTGGTTCTTGCCTAAACATTTCCCTAGTGGCACATGCACGGTAATCCAACGGACGGAAGGGTAGAAGCCAGGGGCATGAGAGGAAGATTTATAGAGGACTTGGGGAGGCCATTGAACAACCGAACGACACTTGGGGACCTCCATGGACCATTGGTGCTTGCTGGTCCTACTGTATGTCCCCGTCCGAAAACAAGGGCGTGTTTAGTTCCTAAAAGTTATTTTACTTCCTATTCATCCCCCTCACAGAACACGCATCTCCAAAAATTTATTTTTTACCTTTTCTATTCATCCCCTCATATAACACGCATCTCAGAAAAAAAAAATTGTTTTTCTCCACCCACAAGTGACGTGGATCCTCTCAGCCATACTATGCCGACTAGCTACCTACGGAGAACGATGGAAGCTATACAGGTGCCCATAGATGTTGTTCAGGAGTACGGAACGGCCGGGATGTGATGGGCAGACGGTTGGGTCGGCCTCGATTTCTACGAAGAGGACATCGACATATCGCCGGGAGTCGCCGTCCAAGTACGAGTACGATTCCTTCCTTGGCCGGCCGTGGCTTGGTGGCTACCGCCGGACAGGGCCAATTGCCAATTAATACATCGGTTGGGAGACGATTATTCTAACTGCGTCTCGTTGGAAGTAATTTGACACGGATCATACCCCTCTATTCTCTGGTCATCTGAATTCTGACTGAATAAATAATGGTCAGAAACTAAAACTGGAAGCACATGCCGTATGCGTTCTGACTTGAACCTTCACAGAAAGCACTGAACCTCACCGCTCACGCATCGATCACCAACCGTGGTTGATTGGTTCGATTCTGAATTGAAACTAAATAAACCCAAATCGGCATGCTAGACGAATTGTTCCTCCAGCACAAGTGGTGTGCGCTTGATGGGCAAGTACAACGGTGTAGACGACAGCTGTTTTTTAGTACAAATAGACAACTTGAACATACAACTTGTACAGTGGGTTGTCTGTTTGGCTGTATGTAGGATGTTTAATTCATCCTTTGACACACAAATCATAGTGATCTAGTGCATAGTTGATCTTTGTAGCTTTTTTGTTGCATACATGATACAATGCACATACAACTTTGTAGCTTTTTTTTTTCTTTTCATTTTTTTCTTTTTTTCACTTCCTTCCCTTTTCCTTTTTTTATTTTTGTTCTCTTTTTTCTCCCGTTCTTTTATTTCTTTTTTCTTCCCTTCTTTTTTTTTTTAATTTCCCATCCTTTCCTCGTTCACTCCGCCTAACCTCATCTGAATCTACATGCTCGCGCTGCCTCCTCGATGGCTCGATCTCCCGCACAAGATCGCGCTGCCTCCTCGATGGCTCGATCTTCCCTAGAAGCTCGCGTCTCGTACGCTGCCTCCTCTCCATCACAAGCTCGCGTTCGCGTCCGGTAGGAGGTCTACGTACCCGGCGGCCGGCGGCTCGTGTCGTCTCTGCCGGAGGCACCGACCGGCAGCTTGCGTTGTCTTCGCCGGAGGCACGGAGCAGGGGCCGTGACCATGGCGAGGCGAGCTGGGCGGCGGATCCGGTCCCTACTCCGTGGCTCGCCGTCTGGAGCTCCCGTGAGCAGAGAAGGGCGGCGGCAGGAGCGGCATCGAGCGGAGGCCACCTTCACCCCGCGGCTCTCGGCGTCGCGCTCCTGAAGCAATCCTTCCCGCGCGCAAGGGATCCCCTCCGCCGGCCTCTCCCCGCAGCGGCCGCTACAACGCGCGCTGAGCCGTCGGTTCTGTCTTGGAGCACGAGCGAAACTCGTAGACGAGCGAGGCGACGACGCGGTCTGCTGTGCGGGTTTGGAGGGGGGAAACTGCAAATTTACGCTGCATGTCGACGGCCATCTACGGCCCGTTGTACGTGCCCTAATGGAAACAAAACAACATGAAGATGCACGCACGTGGCGCATTGAACTTGGTCTCTAGAACTTCATGATGGCCAATTGGCCAGCCATACGACGACTCTGGCATGGCCCACTCAAAACATATAATGACATCATGGAGATTAACTAAAACGTGAAGCATAAACTCCATATGATTATCACGGCAGGGACGAGCGACCGGAACATTCGCCATCATTGCTAGTATAGTGAACATTCGCCATCATTGCTAGTATAGTTGACATATAATATATCCAGGCTATTGAGCTATCTGCGTTTGACCTTATCGGTCGGTGTTGCTTTCGTAGTTTCGTGCATCTATCTAGCAGGATTGACTTTCTCCTGCAGGCTGCAGCCCGGCGGCGGGCGTTTTCCTATTATCTAAGCTGAAAAAAAATCTGGCGCTGGGTTTTGAAGCTGGATACCGTTGCGTCGTCAGTTACGTGCCAGGACCAGCAAAAAAAAACAAGGATAAGAAATGGAGCGTGGAGTCAGCAGATAAGGGATCAGATACACAGACATCATCGTCAGTTCAGCGTTGTCTGCCTTATCGCCTGCACGTACGTATACGAACCTTGTACTACCGATGAGTATTCCCAAGAAACTACTCAAGAACAAGGATTGGACATTATAGTTTCTTGAGTAGTGTCCCTATGAATCGTCAGTTCAGACTCTGACGGGGATGCATTTATGTGTTAGGCTATCCCCAACCCAAGTCATGTCTATGTGTGGCATGTCATATGGACACTACTCAAGAAACTATGATGTCCAATGCATCACATCTACCAAGAGTCTAAATAATTAATTAACCACTTCATTCACTTTTTTCTATGTATTCTATTGACCAATCATCTTGCTTCCTCATAAACTATATGGACACTACTCTCTCCCAATGCTAATATTAGTAGTGTCTAGTGCATTGGTTCTCGTATAGACACTGGGTCTCATGCAAGACCCAGTTTCTTCCCATCTCTCCTCTCTCTTATTAAATACAAGACATATCACCTAAAAATCTTATGTGGCACTATAATTAATTTTATGGACACCATCCTACTAATAGGATTGGGGATAGCCTAACCCTGCGGCCCCGTCCGTCCCCGTGTACGCGGACCGGCATACCGGACACCTGCTCGCGCGCACGTTGGCAACGCATGTGGATCGAGCTGTGTGGCCTCCGTCCCTGGGCGTGGGTGTGCCGTGTGCGGTACTAAATTCCCTGCGCGGCTGCGCTCTGTGCTTGGCCCGCGTCTCGCGCGCTTGTCAGCCCACAAATAATCTCACGAGACTCGTCCGTGCGTGCGCATGGCCGTCGTCGTAGTACGTCGTCGATCTGAGGGTGAGCCGACGAATGACCCATCCGGGCTCCGCCTATCCGCCGCGAGCCAACCGTTTTGGGTCTCGGCCGGCAGGACAGCTACATCGGAGAACCAACTTTACCTGCACGTGTGGCCGGCTCCGGTTGACCGGGGGCCGGATCACGCGCACGTACGGACATCGATCGATCGGACGAGCAAAAGGCTATCGGAGGCCCGTGAAATGTGAACGCTTTTCTTCAGATTTCGGCGTCTCCCAGGTCTCAATCCTCCGGCAGTCCGGCCATGGTAGCGACTACGGCTGCATGCCTGCATGGTTGCATCTCACGCATCGACCGTGATGGTGCTCTGACTCAGCCAGCATGGTGTAACATGCATGTACCCCGGCTGGCCAACGCCTTTCCAGTTAATCTGAAATATCCTCCTCCAATCCTCTTCTAACCAAACAAGTCTGCAAATTGAACTTATTTTGGTTACCATCTAAAGATAGACAGTAGTGGTACTATACGTGCAGCATACCAAGAGGATAGATACAAGGTTGACATGCCAATATGCCATGTTAAGGATAAGCACAAATGATTCTATCAGCTCCCGGTGAACTACCTTCAGGACTCCTATCATCTTGCCGTTTTTTTTTTCTTTACGACAGAGAGTTTCGAGGTCTTGACTTGTTTGAGCGATGGATCGATCTTGGGCCTCTCCGCGCGTGCTCGGCGGAAGCGGAAGATCCCTCGGTGAACTGGCTGACCTTGTTTAGTACCACGTCACACACACAAACTACACATGCATGTTTATTTTAGTACGTACCCGCATGCAGAATTGCAGAGTACCAGTGGGTCAAATTTGGCAGGGTCATGCGCACGCTTAGTTGCTTCCTGCATAGAACAGGGACATGGCCACCAATGGATCGTAGTTCACGAGTCACGCACGCCTTCATGCGAATACTCACCCCTGAGAAAATTTCCAGCGCCACACCATGCCAAATTGCACCACAGTTTCTTGATCTCACCGAAGCAAAGCTAAATCAACGAACCTTACTAAGCCACAACTACAACGCAAAAGTCCTTTTTTGTGACCACTGCATCCAGAAATATTTTCTCGCTCTGACCTCCGACTCCGAGCAGTGTAACACTAGTGTTTCACCGGAGAACCCGAATCTTGTGGATTGTTAGTACGAGCGAATTATCAGAAACCCCAAATTCGTATTCACGCCCACGCGGTACGGCAGAACCACAGTAGACTAGGCATGCCAAAGTTCATCCCTCCCACTGATCCACATGTGAAGATGAGGAGAAACATGCCCGAATGAAATCGAGTAGAATAATTTTTCAAAAGAAATCGAGTAGAATAATCTTGAGTTGTTGACCGGGGCCAGGCTGGCACGTACCACTAGTACAGAAGCTAGGCAATAATTTTGCTAGCCAACGGGACCAGCAGCTGAGCACTAAGTACAGGCCGACGAACACCTGCCCCGGATCCCGCGTGCATGATCTGGATCGGACGGTCATCAGCCATCAGGTTTCGGCACAGCTCAGCCAAAAGCGCAGGGCCTAGGCGCGCGCACGGGCGCGCCGCCGGACACGCCGCCAGGCCAGGGCACGCACGAGGAAGCGGTCGGTCGGGTCCCACTTGAGTTTGGGAGTCTGTCGGCGATTTATGCTGACAACGTTCTCGAGGGGGTGCCCCGAGAGAAGGGTTTAGGGAGAAGTCGTCGAGAATCTAGAGCCGAAGGTGACAAGAGACGATTTAGACAGGTTCGGGTCGCCGGAGCGTAATACCCTATGTCCTGTATGGTGTATCTTGTATTGATGAGATTGTTTTGAGGGGGTCCCTGCCTCGCCTTATATAGTCCGGAGGGCAGGGTTACATGGGAACCGTATAGGACTAGGAGACTTTTACAAGTTTATCTCTAATTCCCTAATACAGTATATCCAAACCGACTAGGACTAATCCTTGTCTTGTGCGTCAAGTCTTGTTCATGGGCCGGCCCTTAGGATGGGCCGCCAGGGTTGTTTAGTCCGTCAGGACTCTACACCCACAAGCCCCCGAGCACCTTATCTCCTGAAGAACAGCCTTGTTGAAAGTACAGAGTTCTTTGAGGTCCTCCAGAGTTCTTTTGAAATCCGCCAGGGTTCTTTGGAACCCGCCAGGGTTCTTTGATCTTGGAAGTTGCAACCATGCTGTTCGATAGGTAATGATGTGCTCATAAGTCTTCTCGAAGTTCGGATTGGTGCGCACCGATTAGGTGCGCCCAATTGGGCAGCCCCCGAGCCTCGTTTATCTTTGAAGAAGAAATTCGAGGCTCTTTCGAAGTCCGAACCAAAAGAGAATCAATTTCCGAAGAAACCCGAATTCTTGTAGAATTCTTCATAAATTTATCAATTAAAGCCGAAAATTCTCAGAAAAATATTTCCTAAAAATATGTCCACAGCCCCCAAGCCTAAATTTGAACGAATTCAAATATAGGATCAAGAAAGGACCAAAATTGAAAATTACCGAAGTAACGCTTCGAAAAGCCCATATAAACCGCCCGCGACCCTTTGTATCCGTACGCTTGCGCAATACAGATCTAGGGTTTGCGACCGTTGCAGTTCGCGTAATCCAGAGATCGCACACAAGCATCCACAACTTCCCCCAATCTTAGATCCAATCCACACCAAATCACAAGAGATCCCAATGGCCGGTGGTGAAGGATCCAGCAGAGGCAAAGGCTCGAAGAGGAAGGCAGAGGCGATGAAGCAGATCGTTACGACCGAGGAGACAACGTCCGCGGGGGACATGCCGAATATTGGAGATCCAATCAGCGACTGGCCGACCAGTATCTTGAAGGAGAAGCACATCAAGGCCCTAGAGACGGATGGATTCTTGCCAGCACAAGGAATAAGCCGATGGAGAAGCGCATACGGGCATGAATACCCCACCGAAGACACCGAGGAAATCACGGTATGGAAGGCCTTTTATGAAGTTGGATTTGGCATGCCAGCATGTGATTTTGTCCGCCGTGTGCTTCAATTTTATGGAATTGAACTATGTCATCTGAATCCCAACTCCATTCTCAATCTATCCATCTACATCCATCTGTGCGAAGCCTTCTTAGGGATAGATCCCCATTTTGCCCTTTTCCGCCACTTGTTTAGGGTAAAGACCTCCAGCGGGCCACTGCAAGTGGTAGGCAAAGTTGTTATCCAGTTCCGCCAGGGCATGAGGCCGGTGTATTTGGATTACACTACTAAGGAAAGCCTCAAGGACTGGCAGAAGGAGTGGTTCTACGCATGGAACCACCAGCCACAGCTGCAGAGCCGCTCAGGAAACCCTCCAGTAATGAAGTCATTCTGGAGCGAGATAGTTGGAGTCAACCAGGCCATGCAAATCCCTGAACTGCTCAACATGATCAGAGATCTAAAGGCACAAGGCCTAACAGGAGCCATGGTATATAAGTCATTTCTGCTGAGGAGAATCCAGCCATGCAAGCAACGCAGTAACCCAGGGTACTTGTACTCTGGGGAAGCAGACCCCTCAAGGAATGCCACCGGGAACATATCGGAGAAGAGAGTGAACCAACTCTTGAAGAAGTTCCTGGTGATTACTGATGATCAATTTCCTGAAATAATGGAAGTATCTGCGATAACCATGACACCTGAGGTAAAATCCTTTTCTGAATATAGTTCTGCATTGTTGAAAATATATTGTGAACTAATGTCTTGATCATCACAGTATGAAGCCCGGCGCGCCTTATATGTAAGTCTGCCGCCCCTGGACCCAACCAACACTGAAGAAGCGGCATTGCTGGCACGCTGTGTGGATCCAGGGGTAAGAGATCAAGTGCGCATGAAATCTGCAATTGAAGACCCTGACGAGCCAATGGTAAAACTTGAACCACAGGTCCCTGAAGAACCCCAAGCCACAGGGGAACTGAAAGGTCCAAGAGACCGGCGCCATCAGAGGCACAAGCACCAGTGCCCAAGAAAGCACGCACCTTGCCCAAGCCCCGAGCCAGAACAATCCCAGAGGAAAGGGCAAAGGTATCCCCACAACCTAGGACAACATCTTCAGTGGGGATAGCCATAGGAGAAATTGGAACCAGTATGCCGCAACAAAGCAGCTCTGCTCGGCGGGCATTATCTGAGGAAGAGATCCTGCACGAGATCTTCAACCCTGTCTCCACGCCGTTTGAAGGGATAACACCAATAAGTGAAGAACCCTGTCCAGCGGGACCTTCGGTGGCGGAGCAGGAGGTAGAGGAAGAGTTCACCTTGGGGGAGCCAGAGATCCCCATGCGACCCTCCACCATGTAAGTATTTTGTCAATCAATACACAATGTTGCGGCGCAGAATACCGCTATAACTAACAAACTTCATTGTCCCAGTGTTGAAGATACTCCAGCAATATCCAGGGTAGAATCCTTGGTTGATCACATGGCTGTAGAACCAGAGGCTGCAATGCCCAAAGAACCCAGGGTTGTTCCAGAAACAACCCTGCCAGAAGTCCAAGCAGCTATGCCATCAGACCCGCCAGCACCAGAAGAAGCCCAAGTCGAGGAGACAATCGCAGAGGTGCTGGCGGATATTGAACAGTTGGTCACATCGGCGGTAATTGAAGAATCCGAGCAAGAACGCCGTGATCAATCCTCTGCGCAGCCCCCGAGCGTCACAGTGACAACCTAAGCCGGGGCGGAAGCGGAGTGCTCAAGGGGGAAGCAAACTGAAGCAACAACCCCAGAGCAAGTAATTGAAGAAATCCCCAGGGTACCTCAGAGTACCGGGGCTGAAGGGGAGGGCAGGAGCTTCCGTATCGGGAGCTTCGACCCAATGCTCAATCCGAACCCGCAGACCTTCGAATACATATTGGACGCGGAGGAGGATGAGCACCACATCGACAGGGGACTTTATCATGCCGAGAGAGCAGTAACCTACTTCAAGGTTAGTGAAACAACCCTGTTCTTGTAGTATGGATGAAGCATATCTTATAACAACTCTGTTGTAGGCTGTTGGCGAGGCATTAAGGAAGAAGACCGAGTACCTCCACAACATATCCTTGATGCACGCCAAGGCGGACCGTCTCCAGAAGGAGCTGGAGCGTGAGCGCGAAGATCGCAAACTCCAGGAGGCGGAAGACGCCGACACGATCCGGACCTTACACCTGCGCACCAAGGAATTGGCCGCAGAGAAGGAGGACGTGAAAAAGAAGCTTGCAACGGCCAAAGCAGAGCTCAAAGGTACTCTGTCATAACCGAAGTCTTATGAAAAATTGTCCATTGCCTGTGTTGAATAACAGCTCTGTCATTGTCTTGTGTTCTCAGGGGTGCAACAGCAGCTAGTAACAGCCCAGAGCAAGATGACGGATTGGTCCAACTTGGTCAACCGTCACGAAGAAGCGTTGAAGACCCTCTCTGCCGAGCATGAAGGCCTTAAAGAAGAACTCAGAGTGGCGGTCAAACAACGCAAGGATGCTGACACGCAGCTAATCCAAGTCCTCGAGCAGCAGCAAAAACTTGCCAAAGACCTGGAGGATGCTCGCGCAGAGAAGAGTCAGCTTTCCAAGGATCTCGTCCAGGCACAGAAGCATCTTGCAGACAAGAAGGTGCTGGACAAGAAGCTCGAACAGGCGGCCAGGAGGATGTCAGAGCTCGAAGAGTCATTGCGGTTGATGAAGAAGTCTGACGACGACCTGGCGGAAGCCTTGAACCGGATCTCGCTGCTAGAGAAGGCAGCGAACCCGGTGGTGAAAGCCTTGGTTCCAGAAGACCCGTCAGCGCCGCTATCATTCCTGGAGCGCCTGAAGGCCATGCCGAGACAGCTGAAGGCATACATCAAGAGATCTTCGAAAGCTTGTCTCGTGCATGTCCTTGCCGTAGTGAAGTCCAGGTACCCGGAGGTAGACATAGGCAATTTAGTTGAAGGCGCAGAGCCAAACTGTACTGAGTCTGTCTTCAGGGACCTGAAGCAAGAGGCCGAGCCGGTTGCAGAAGCAATTGCTCAGAGCCTTAGGCTGTAGATGTAAACAGATGTTATTGTAACATAAATATTATGCAATGTAATATATTTATTGCCATGTTATGAAGAAAAAACCAAGAATTTTTATGAATTCCTGGGTTGTCTCTGTGTTGATAACCAGGACTTAGTCAAAATGTACGTGGCGTAGATTTTGACTTGAAAAACAACCCTGTTAAGGACCCGAAGGAACCCAGGGAGATTTCTTATAGCATAAGCTATCTTATAAAATGTACCCTGGAAGGATACTTGGGAACTAACTGTATGTGGTCTGCCGAAGCAAGAACCCAGTAAGACCCATGGAGCGGCAGCGTTAAGCTGAAAATTATCACAGAGTAGTGTAAGAAGAGGAACAGATCCGTTCTTGGCCTCGAAAGAACCCGGATAGACCTCATTTTATAGGCTCCGAATGTAAAAGAAACTTTCCAAGTTCTAAAAAGAACACGGAAGTTTGAGATGATGTCATAAAGACAAATAAACAACCCAATAAAGGGAGCTTTATTGAAATATATCTCGTTGTCGGAACAACGGTACAAGAGAACATGTATTGCCGAGGCAAGTGGTTCATATATTGCCGGAGCAATGTTTACAGAAGAACTCTGGGTGCCGAAGCAAGTAATTTTTGTGGTGCCGAAGCACTGCTGTAGTGACAGAGCTACGCATAGAATTTGCGTAGGTGTTCTATATTCCAAGGATTTGGTAATTCCGCACCGTCTTCTGTTTGAAGTCTGTAGGTGCCTGGTTTGAGTACCTTGGAAACAATAAATGGACCATCCCAGGGTGAAGTGAGCTTGGAGTGACCGGCTGTATTTTGGATTCGTCGTAGCACCAAGTCTCCAATCTGGAATGATCTTGTCTTCACATTTTTGTCATGGAATCTGCGAATGCCCTGAAGATATGCAGCATTGTGTAACAAGGCTGCCAGTCGCGCTTCTTCAGCCGTATCGACCTCCAGCATCCGTTGTTCATCCGCCATGGCTTCTTGAAACTCCTCGACACGAGGGGCGCCATGCATGACATCAACAGGTAGAACGGCCTCGGATCCATACACCAGGAAGAAGGGAGATTGCCCTGTAGCTTTACTGGGTTGAGATCGTAGGCCCCAGACAACTGGAAATAGTTCTTTCATCCACCGGCCTTCTGCTTTCTTCAGGGTCCTTTCCATGCGAGCTTTAAGTCCATCGAGGAGCATGCCATTGGCCCTTTCGACTTGTCCATTGGCACGAGGATGAGCAACCGAAGCATAAGACACTTCGATGCTACGGTCTTCACAGTAGTCCCAAAACTTGTTGCCTGTGAAGGTGGTACCCAAATCTGTGATGATTTGGTGTGGTATCCCGAAGCGAAGAATCAATTCTTGGAGAAATTGAACTGCTTTCTCAGAGGTTGGCTTGACAACCGGGAAGACTTCTATCCACTTTGTAAACTTGTCTATTGCGACGAAGCAATATTCGAATCCACCAGGCGCCCGGGGTAGTTTCCCAATCATATCAAGCCCCCAGCATGCGAATGGCCATGACGGAGGTATCAATTTGATCTTGTGGGCAGGCTGATGTGAATGATGAGCGAAGTATTGACAACCCTTGCAGTGACGAATAATTTCCTCAGCATCGTGTAGAGCTGTAGGCCAATAGAACCCGGCACGGAAGGCTTTGCCTACAATGGTGCGGGAGGCTGCATGATTGCCACATTCTCCTGCATGAATTTCCTCCAGGATGTTGACTCCTTCTTGCTGTGAGACGCATTTCATCAATGCGCCAGAGCGTGCACCACGTCGGTACAGTGTATCGCCGATTATAACATAGGACTTGCTACGGCGGACAATTTGTTGAGCATCTGCCTTCTCGGCGGGAAGTTTGTCGTGCAAGATGTAGTCTATAATCGGAGCACTCCAAGTGGCGTCGATGAGCATAACCTTGGGAGCTGATATTGCAGCATCAGGAGGTATCGCTGCAGAAATTGATGGCTTGGAGAGTTCATTGACGAACACCCCGCTGGGCACCTCTGCTCTGGAAGAACCCAGCTTTGATAGGACGTCTGCAGCGACGTTGTAATCTCGCTCGACATGATGAAATTCAATGCCGAGGAAGTGCTTTTCCAGTTTCCGGACTTCTTCACAGTACGCGTCCATGTCTTCATGGTTGCGATTCCAGTCCTTATTGACTTTTTTGATGACCAACATGGAGTCCCCATATACCAGCAGACGCTTGATACTAAGAGTAATGGCCATCTTCATGCCGTGAAGAAGTGCTTCGTATTCTGCAGCGTTGTTGGTGACAGCAAACTGAATCTGCAGAACATACTTGAGTTGATCCCCTCGAGGTGAGATCAACAGAACTCCAGCGCCTCCGCCTTCCAGCTTGAGTGACCCGTCGAAATACATGATCCAATGCTCAGGCTTGGTGGTGGCGACTGGGAGATTGTGCTCGGTCCATTCCGATATGAAATCAGTAAGGACTTGAGACTTCATGGCCGTGCGAGAACGGAACTCGATGCTGTATGTTCCGAGCTCAACAGCCCATTTGGCGATACGCCCTGTAGCGTCTTGATTGTGGAGAATCTCGCCAATAGGATAACCAGTAACCACGACGATCTTGTAGGTGTCGAAATAATGCCGCAGTTTTCTGGATGTCATTAAGACCGCATATAGAATTTTTTGAACTTGAGGGTACCTGGATTTGGAGTCCGAGAGGACTTCGCTCACAAAGTACACAGGCCGTTGAATCTTCTGAAGATGGCCTTCCTCGTCGCGTTCAACGACAATAGCGGCGCTGACGACATTGGTGGTTGCTGTAATATAGAGCAAGAGATCTTCACCCGGGAGCGGTGCAGTGAGCACAGGAGGCGTAGTCAAGAATAGCTTGAGCTTGTCGAAGGCGTCTTGAGCTTCCTGAGTCCACTGAAATCTGTCTTGCTTCTTGAGTAGTTTGAAGAACTCAGTGCCGCGTTCCCCCAGTTTGGAGATAAAGCGGTTGAGTGCAGCCATGGAGCCCGTAAGCTTCATGAAATCCTTAACAGTGGTCGGCGGCTCCATGTTCATGATAGTTGCTATCTTCTCTGGATTTGCTTCAATGCCGCGTTCACTGATAATGAACCCGAGGAGCTTTCCAGATGGCATGCCGAAAACACACTTGGCGGGATTGAGCTTCCAGCGCCATTTGCGTAAGTTATCGAACGTCTCGGTGAGGTCAGCGATGAGATCCTCAGGATTTCTTGTCTTGACTACCACATCATCGACGTAGGCTTCAACATTTCGGTGAAGTTGTTCTTGAAGACAACCCTGTATAGCCCGCTGATATGTGGCACCTGCATTTTTCAAGCCAAAAGGCATGGTTGTATAACAATATGCGTCAAATGGAGTGATGAACGAAGTTTTAATCTGATCCTCTTCTTTCAGAGATATTTGATGATATCCTGAGTAACAATCGAGGAAACAGAGTAGGGTGCACCCGGCGGTGCTGTCGATGACTTGGTCGATGCGAGGAAGCCCAAAGGGATCCTTCTTGCAGTGTTTGTTGAGATCGGTATAATCAACGCACATTCTCCATTCATTTGAATTATTTTTCCTTACAAGAACCGGATTGGCTAACCAATCCGGGTAGAAGACTTCTTTAATGAAGCCGGCTGCTAATAACTTAGCTAGCTCTTTCTTGATGGCTTCCCGACGCTCTGTGGCGAATCTTCGGAGGCGCTGCTTCTTGGGTTTTGCGCTCTCGTTGAGGTCTAGCTTGTGCTCGATCAACTCTCTGGGTACTCCAGGCATATCGGAGGGCTTTGTTGCAAAGATGTCCGCCTGGGCTCGCAGGAAGTCGACGAGCACGCTTTCCTATGCAGGAGAGAGGGTGGAACCGATCACCGCTGTCTTCGATGGATCTCCTGTTTGGAGGTCGATCGTCTTTGTGGCGACCTTGTCCACAGGCTTGATAGCCCGTGTCTTCTTCTGCGTCGGGGCGTCATCGTCCTCTGCGACGACGGCTGCGGCCAAGGGTTGGAGCTCTTGGCGATCTATGGTGGACGCGGCTCTGACGGCGTACTCCACTGCCTCTTTATCGCAGAGGTAGGAGCGCTTGATATCGCCGCGAAGGGAGAGGACGCCATGAGGCCCTGGTATCTTCAGCACCAGGTAGGTGTAGTGGGGGATGGCCATGAACTTGGCCAATGCTGGTCGCCCGAGGATGGCGTGGTAGGATGTCTCGAAGTCTGCAACTTCGAATTTAATGAACTCTGTACGGTAGTTGGATGACGTATCGTACGTGACGGGCAAGGTGATTTGTCCGAGGGGGATGGCGGCCTTCCCAGGCACGATGCCGTAGAAAGGAGTATCCGCCGGCTGCAGCGTGCTCATGTCGAGGCCCATGGACTTCAGCGTCTTGGCGAAGATGAGGTTGAGCCCACTGCCTCCGTCGATCAGGACCTTGGTGAGCCTGCTGTTTGCGACCACGGTTTCGAGGACAAGGGGATATCGTCCAGGAGAGGTGATCTCGGCCCATTGATCTTCTCGGGACCAGGTGATGGTGGTGTCAGACCACCGTAGCGGTGTAACCACCGCTGGTTCTGCTGCGTAGGCCTCGCGCCTTGCATTCTTGCGATTGCGCGAGGTGTCGCTGACTGCCATGCCTCCGAAGATGACGTTGACAGTGTTGTTGATGTCTGGGAAACCGTTGTCTCCCTTGTCGTGTCCGTCGTCTCCGTCGCCAGCCGACTTCTGCTTCTTGTTGGGGGTGCTGAACGTCTCCCGGAGGAGCACGCACTCGCCCATGGTGTGCTTGCTGTCGGTGTGGTAAGGGCAACGCTTCTTGAGGAGTTTGTTGAACTCTTCCCTTCGTTGCTGCGCAGATTTGGCGGAGCGGACGGTCTGGACGGTTGCGACCGTGTTGTGTGGTCGCTTCCGTGGGTTGTTGCCGTTACGCTGGAAGGAGTCGCGCGGCTGATCCCTGTTGTCTTCCTGGTTCCTGCGCCCAGGGTTGTTGGGTCTCTTGCCGTAGCGCTCCCGTTCTTGATCATCGGTGTCCATCCAGTTGGACACCAGTGCACGAAATTCCTCGAGGTCACGAGGACGATTGTGACCGAAGTCACGGAAGAGGGTGCGATCGGTCATCCCTTATTGAAAGTAGTCGATGACTTCTGAGTCGGGGATGGGAACGCAGGATGCCTCGATGGCGAAGAATCGCCTGTTGTAGTCGCGCAGGGACTCGTCTGGCTTCTGCTTGCACGCGCGGAGTTCATACTTGCTGCCAGGGCGCTCAAAAGAACCCTGGTAGTTGGAGACGAAAGCCTTCTTCAGCGCGTGCCAGCTGTCGATGGAGTCTGGATGGAGGGACTCGAGCCAGGTGAGAGGACCCTGCTCCATCGCAACTGGGAAGTAGAGCATCTTAGAGATGTCGTCGCCCCCTGATGCTTCGATTGCAGAAGAATATCTGCGCAGACAGATGTTTGGATCTTGCTTCCCGTCGAAGTTGGTGATGCTTGGCGGCTTGAACTTCCGCGGGAAGGAGCTGATGCGGATGGCGCGTGTGTAGCATGGCAGAGCATCGGGGTTGGGGACGCCGCATCTTCATGCAGAATCCGCAACGTGGGAGGTAGCTCTCCCTTCTCTGATCCGGATGATGTCGTTGCGGGCGTCGTTTGGTGTGTTATGAGAGCGAGCTGGACGGGGTTCTTTGCGACGCTGGGACCTGGGAGGTTCCTCGCGAGGACGGCGGGGTTCTTCGCGAGGCCTGTTCTTGTCCTTGGTTTGGCCTGCGGAGCTGCCATAATGGCTGCTCTGACGCTTAGCAGACGATGCTTGGTGGCGCGAAGAACTCTTACTTTTGGAGGAGGAGCGGGCTCCGTCCAGGCGATCAACCATGACCGCTGCGGCTTCTAGGCGGGCTTTGGCGAGGTTGATCTCAGGGGTAGTTTGAAACCCCTCGAAGACGCTGACCCCGAACAAGATGTTGGCCACAGGGGAGTTGAAGATGTCTTGCTTGTCGAACTCCGAATTGAGATTTTTCTTCTTGATGAAGCGACGTCGCAGGGCGCGGTTGCGATTGCGCTCGATACGAAGTTCTCGGTCTGCATCGGTTTCTCCTTCCTCTGTGGGGGCGTCGTCGGAGACAACTTCTTCATCGCTGTGCTCATTGAGGAGCACGCAGGACTGGCGACCGGGGTCGCTAGGCCCGGTTCTTCTGCTACCCGTGGCAGCAGGGAGCTCTCTGCCTTCTTGGAAAGGAAGCAGAGGTAGAATGTCCCGTACCGTGGAAGGTACGTTTGCTTCGAACAGAGCCGCCTCGGGATCCATGTCAGGCCAATGAACGATAACCCCCGAGGGAGTTGTGGTCATGACAAGATCTGAAGTTGCTCCGCGGGGTTGGAGAACCTTCTTCTTCAGGTGCTTCTGGTGGACCGCGGCTGAGTTTGTTAACCCGAAGGGAAACTGGGATGCGCGCGATCCACGTGGTGAAGTCTTCGTTCCGCGGGGGTTGGAGCCAGGGTTCCTGGGCACCCGCGGGGTTGTTGTCACGGTCCTAATCGTTGAACCCTGACGGAACTCGGAAGTGATCCGGAGTCCGCCAGGGAGTCTTGGACACGTGGCTTGATCCTGCCCCTTGATAGGGGTTGAGTTGACATGGTCGGCCCGGGATTGGATCTGCTTCGGGCGCCATGTACTCCTCCGAGTAGGATATGATCCAGGGATCGTGTCGGAATTTGGAATTTTCCAAGATCCTTGCGGAGTGGTTTGCATGCGTGGCGAAGCTGGTGCTACCGCCTCGTCGCGCAAGTGGTGTTGGAGTTCGCCTTCCTGGTTTGCAATGCAAAGCCAGGAGCCGAAGATGAAGGAGGCGCCTGCCTCGAACTTGGTGACGATGGAGGCGCTGAAGGTGGCCATCGACTCTTTACTGAAGACTCGACGAGATGGATCCCACGGACGGCGCCAAAGTGTCGGCGATTTATGCTGACAACGTTCTCGAGGGGGTGCCCCGAGAGAAGGGTTTAGGGAGAAGTCGTCGAGAATCTAGAGCCGAAGGTGACAAGAGACGATTTAGACAGGTTCGGGTCGCCGGAGCGTAATACCCTACGTCCTGTATGGTGTATCTTGTATTGATGAGATTGTTTTGAGGGGGTCCCTGCCTCGCCTTATATAGTCCGGAGGGCAGGGTTACATGGGAACCGTATAGGACTAGGAGACTTTTACAAGTTTATCTCTAATTCCCTAATACAGTATATCCAAACCGACTAGGACTAATCCTTGTCTTGTGCGTCAAGTCTTGTTCATGGGCCGGCCCTTAGGATGGGCCGCCAGGGTTGTTTAGTCCGTCGGGACTCTACACCCACAGAGTCCCAACCCGATCCCCATCCCGCGCCGCCGCCATGGCACATTGGCACGAGGCACGGCCAATAATCTACTGGTGCTGCGACCCGGCTCGCGTGATCGCGTCCATCAGCGAGCAATGCGCGCAAACGCATGGGCGGCCGCCGGCCGACGTCAATACCGGCGGCCGTCCGCGAGCCTCCGCCCCTGTCGCGTCTGCGCGCTGCTGATTCGCGCCCGCTGGAGCACTAATCCAGACGATCTCATTGCGTCGAGCACCGATCGATCGGCGCTCCCTACCGGCCTGGTCTGAAGTCTGAACGCACTTTGTTGCCCTGCTGCACTGCACAGCTGCGCCGCACCGCGTTGACCACAGAATCCAAAAGGAACTTAGAGCGTCACATGAGCCGAACACGATCACGGCCGGTGAAATGGCCTCTGTAGCTTCAAAGTAGGAGCACTAGTGTACCTAATAACGATAGAAAAGAACTGACCGGAAGCAACGGCGCCCCAATGGCCAACGCGTGAAAAGCTACAGAGAGTATGCAAACCATGTCAAAACGAGGTTATATAGTGAGGTGAGCAAGGGCGCAAAATAACACGCAGATAAGAAAAAAAAAAAGGCTCTGAGTGGGCACTATAAGGGCCCAATTGGATTGATGCCAAAGTTGCCCAGCAAAAATATGGACATGCCAAAATATAGACAAGCCATGTCAAAACATAGGCAACAATGTTAGAACAACATTTGATTGGACAACTTTGACCCCAAACCGAGCAAGAGCCAAATATTATCGGAATGCCCTGATTTTGGTTGGGCAAGTTTTGGCCCCAACCAACCAGGCCATAAATGCCGGCTTTTCTTTCTGGGGAAGAATACTGCAACGCAGAAGGAAAGAAAGGGATTGCATAACACAGCATGCAGTCGACAGTCGCCCCCACTTCCAAATCCCTCGAGACAGGCCTCGGCTCGCTCCCGTCCCTTCTCATCCCTCTTTCTTGGTTCGGTTGCATCTCTTGCTGTGGAGCGGAGTATCTGCTTGCCCTTCGATCGAGTCTGAGAGAGTTGGAGGCGCCACGACCACGACGGAGGAGGGGCGAGGGGGAAGCAAAGCAAAGCTAAATAGCTCATCTTTTTTAATCATTTCGGTTCGGTTTCCTAGTTGCTTCTTTTGGATCCCACGGAGCAGCACGCCGTTTCTATAAAAACCCAATCTTTGCTGTCTTCTCCGCGGCCGAGATGGATGATAGGTCTCCGAGCTAATATAACGCCTCCCTCCGCTGGCTGTGAGATTGCACAGGCAGCTGCAATCCGCAGCTAAAGCAAAGGTACGGCCCTATTTGGCACACCATTACCGCCCTTTTAGCTTCTCTCTTTTTTTTTTAAAGCTCCAAACGGGTACTGGTTGGGTTTCTACTGTCGAGCCGCGCGCCGGGTGTTTTTTTTTTTTTTTTTTTTTTTTTTGCGTTACCGCGCGTGCCCCTCCGCCTCTGCCTCTGCCTCCGCGCGAGGCCGCGACAACCCCGCGCCTCCATCTCCCCGCGGCCGCACCGCCGCCGCCCCAGGGTAGGGCTGCTCCTCCAGCCGTGGTGGGGACTGGGGAGCACGGACGCTTGACGAAGAAGAAGGCGAGCCCCCATCAGCGGATCCAGTTTTCGGCGACTACCGCGATGAATTTGGCTCCGGCGACTGATGCCGAGCTCACCTTTGTGGCGGGGCGTGAAGAAGAAGGGGAGGCGCGTTTGATGCAGCCCGTACGGCGACCTCGTGCGGAGCGAATCTGGTGGGGATGGCTGGAGTGACGGAGAGGCCTTCTTCCCCGGCGAAGGCGAAGGGGGAGGCGCGGGCTCCGCTCCGGCTTCGGCACGACGATGCGGAGGCTCCTGTGTTTATCGTCAATTGGTCACTGACATGTGGCGCGCCCATAAGAAATTTTAAAGTAATTTTCCTATAGAAAAGCCACGCTGCCAAACACCTCGCTTTTTATCCAATCAGCTTCTACAGTAATAGGTAGCTTTTGTGGGCAGAGCTGTTAAAAATAATTTTAAGCACCATAATTTGTTTTTTTTTTCCCACCTTCCAATGCAAGGAAAGTTTGGGGGACCTGGTCGCCTTCCTTCCTTTGATAATGCAATCTGGGGGCTACATGCTCGGCGGTTGATCTTGGTGTATCTCCTGATTAGTTCTGATTCTCCAGATTCTGCGGGTGCGACGGAGCGACGACAACGAGGAGGCATTGTTGGAGAAGAGAAGGGTAAAGTAATGGTCTTAGTGAGGAAGTGGGAGATGGGGCGTTGGTGGAGATGAGGGATGCTATCGACTAGATGGATTACTTGAGATCTTGCTGGGGACCGGGATCGCCGGCCGGGCGCCCCCGCAGACTATCGGACGCCGCCGGCCGCCAGGAAGGTCTCCTGTGGTACAAGGACGGCGGGCAGGTCGTCGATGGTGAGTTCTCGATGGCAATGGTCCAGGCCAATAACCTGCTGGAGGACCAAGGCCAGGTGGAATCCGGGCCTTTGAGCACAACGGAGCCTGATCTCCAAGGCACCTTTGTCGGCGTCTATGATGGGCATGGTGGTCCGGAGACGGCGTGTTACATCAATGATCATCTCTTCAACCACCTGAGGAGTAAGGCCTCTACTGCCACTGAAGTTCATGCTTTCGATCAAATAGCAATCAAGGCATCAACTATGCTATCAGATTTAGGATCAGTACATTATGCAAGTGTGTATGAGCTGATGCCCATTTCAGTGGACCTCCACTGTATATTTGCATACGTAGAATGATTTCCTTTTATTTTAGGAACCACTGTAGAATGTTGTTCTATGTCGACTTGTAGAGTTAGACGGAAAAGCGCGCACAATTTTAATTCTATTGTCTTTAGAGATATGGCTAATGTTACCCTAAATTCAATCTTGATATATTGGAACAGAATGGATGCACATCATTTCAGGGAATAGTATGATGCATATAGTATATAATTGTTGAAAATTACCAAAAGGATAGTGTCTTCTGTTACATCTCCAAATTCTGTCATAATATGTTTTAACTGCTTACCTCTTTCCATTTTTGGCTTTGCATGACAAACTTTGTTTTTCAGGATTTGCATCTGAGCATAAGTGCATGTCAGCAGATGTGATTAGGAAGGCTTTCCAAGCGACTGAGGAGGGGTTCATTTCTGTAGTTAGTAACCAATGGTCATTGAGACCTCAATTAGCAGCAGTTGGCTCTTGCTGCCTGGTTGGTGTGGTTTGCAGTGGAACTCTATATGTTGCAAACCTTGGGGACTCCCGTGCTGTTCTTGGGAGACTCGTCAGGGGAACTGGAGAAGTTTTGGCAATGCAGCTCTCAGCAGAACACAATGCATCCTATGAGGAAGTTAGACAAGAGCTGCAGGCATCACATCCTGATGATCCTCATATTGTGGTCCTAAGGCACAACGTTTGGCGTGTGAAGGGTATCATCCAGGTATAAGACCTTGAATTGTTCATTCATTCTGACTCTAAAATATTTTGAACCATTCTAAAAATGCTTACCATAACCCTGTATAGCCATTGAATTGAGATTTACATGCTGTGGGTAGCTAGTTTTATGTTTGCATTTTTCACTTGATCTTATGTAATTTCATTTACGTAGTCATATTTGTATGTCTTTATGACTATTCTATAGCCAGTCGTATAGTTATATGGCATTGTTGGAAAATAAAGCTGTGAACCATGACCAAAATACTGTGAGGTGTTGAATGTAAATTTTTTACTGCGATCTCCCCAAGTGAACTTATTATTAATGATATTTCCCTAAACGGATTGGTGTGCGAGTCACACAAGATACGAGCAGGTGCATGGCGTAGGTAAATTATTCTATAGGTGATCTTGGTCGGGTATTAACTATGTCAATTTCTTTATTCAAATGCCATGCTAATTACTTCTGGTGCTAATTACAAGAAATTTCTGTCATGCAATGTTGCTTGTGTAACTGCTCTGCTTTAAGGCATCTCATTGATATAATGATGTTTTGCAGATAACAAGGTCAATTGGAGATGTATATCTGAAGAAACCGGAGTTCAATAGAGAACCTTTGCACAGCAAGTTTCGCCTTCAGGAAACCTTCAGGAGGCCACTTCTTAGTTCTGATCCAGCAATTACTGTACACCAAATACAACCAACTGATAAGTTCATCATTTTTGCCTCTGATGGACTCTGGGAGCAACTTAGTAATCAGGAAGCAGTTGACATGGTGCAGAGTAGCCCTCGAAATGTATGTATTTCTTATTGTATTTTTTTTTTCTGTAACTTGGTTCTTTGGAGACACTGTGCTAGTCTGTTTTATTGCTTATCTGATCAAATGATGAAAAGTACACTTCTGTAGTAGTTTGATCATGCTTGGACTGATGTTTCATTTTTGGTAGATGGATTCTTGTTTCCTAAGAAATTTCAGAGTCTAATATATGTACGTTTATAGAAGCTTCTGTTCTAAGTTTCTAAAGATGCAACGGGTAATGTTCTACAGTAGTAGATGTAGGTCATGGTATATGAAGGCACCTAGATTGTCGAGTGTGAAAATTGTACCAGAATAAGCATTTCCTAAGTTCTAGGCCTTGAAGCATTCATGTCTATATGGATCAACATCTACAGCTGCAATATTGATGATTATTGTATGTAGCAAAATGTAATCCAAGAAACTGCACTGTGACCTAGTCTCTGCAATCTTGCGTTCTTAACCTTGTGCTGGATTAGTCCATCTCCAGGATAATCTGGAATGTTATCTTCATCTGGTGGACCATTTTTGTCACTCAAGTCTTTGGTGGTTGAATTGAAATTTGAAGATCTACTTGATCTACTTATCTTGATAATTTCCAGCAAAGATATGTCTCTGTTTGTTGACTTCATAAGATATTTGGTTGGTAGATACTCCTAACAATGATACAGTCACCAAAAAGCAACACTGACCATGGATTTCTAGTGTAGTATATGTATATCTATAAAACACAATAAACTGTGAAAATATTTTTTGAGACAAATCCACGCATGATTTTGAATGTTATATATCTAAATGATATAAAATGTTATACATCTAAATGATAGAAAATATAGTTTGACTGCATGTATGTCAAAAGGCATGTGTTTGTCTGGTGGCAGTCTCGTGTAAATCTGCATTCAACTTAAGTACAAATGATCTGTTTTGTGACTGCTTTGCTTATATTTCTCATGCCTCCCCAAAACTACAGATTTGTAATTTTGTTTCATAACAATCACGTTTGCTTTTCAAAACTTATTTAATACTATATCTTAGTTCTTAACAAAACAAATGTCATCTTGAATGAATGCAGTCATCCCTTGGAAACTTGACCACTAGTATACTCGAGCATTTCATCTGCCACATTTGAAATGTTTCAAAAGCTTCACCATCATGTACTTTATATCTTGAATTTTAAACTAATTAAATGGTAATGTTTTTCTACCATTTAATTTGAAGTCGTAAATAGGGATACCTTATCGATGTCCTTGTTACAATTTTTTTGTTGTTTTATTGCTCTTACAAAAAAGATATCACTTCCTGTTTTCTTGACACCAATCTTACTTTTATGTCCCAGGGAATTGCCCGAAGATTAGTAAAGGCCGCAATGCATGAAGCTGCGAAGAAGAGGGAGATGAGGTATTCAGACCTCAAGAAAATTGATCGTGGGGTGAGGCGCCATTTCCATGATGACATAACCGTCATTGTGGTCTTTTTTGATTCAAATGCCATGACAACCGCTGCCTGGAGTAGACCCTCGGTCTCTCTCCGAGGGGGTGGTGTTCCAATCCGTTCGAACACCCTTGCTCCACTCTCGGTCCTACAGAGCTAAACAGCTCTTACTGACACCATACTGGAGGTGAAGGGGCCAGGGCCGCCAGGCAAGAAGAATAAAAAAAATCAGGGAAAAGGTAAAAGATAAACAAAGAAAGAAGAGAAGCAGTTGGGGATTAGAATTGTGTATTTTTGCCGTCTGCGTTTTTTAAAACCTTTTTTTTTAGATTAGTGATTAGCGCACTGATAGCAATGCATAAAAATTCAATTATTCTTAGGTTTTTTCCTTCTCTTTTTTCCTCACCCTTTAGATTCACCCATGGTCCATAGATATCAGGTGGTTGTACATTCTCCGGATCAACTTGTGATAATAGTCCATCGTTCTGTCGTGCCCTTCTTTTGTGCACTACAGTACAGTGTTCAACTGTTCGTCAGTCATGCCACATGCCAAGGCAGATCTGGTTGTTCTGCATGTTGCTCTGATGATGTGTGCTCTGCATGCACAATGGCGCGCAGCTAAGCTCGGGTTCATTGTCAAGGCCTCTCCACATCACCTGGGCCGGCGAATGCTTAGCAAATTTACCATTTAAAAAAAAAACAAAAAGGAAGCAACAAAGTTAAAACCACAATGCCAGCCAGTTGAGTAATCCAAAATCCAACAAACCTTGTCATCTCATCTTAGAAGATACGAATCCAACAAACATCGTCATCTCGTCACTAGAATTAACTCGACTCAACAGAGAAGGGAGAAGGATGAAGTTTATCGAAGCTTGTGAATAAACACAGTTAAAGCAAAAATAATTTTGATGAAAACAACCAGATTTAGCGCGGGCAGCTACATCAGAGTGATGTTAAACTGCCCCCTCTATCATCCGCACCGTCTCATGATCTCATCTTAATAAGGACACTTTTCCCCATAAAACAACGAGCTGTTATCCTTGCTTTGTTCTCTCTGCATGTAACTTCAAAAATCATGTCATGAGTTTTAAGGGGGGGAAAATATCGGAAAAGAGTTCATCCTCTGGAAGAGATCGATCTACTGGGCATGGGACGTGGCTATAGTCGGCAAAACAAGCCAAAAATTATCTGCCGGCTGGCGATTGCACAAAATAAAGATGATAGCTCCACAACCACAACAGAACCAAATCAATCTGTGCACAAAACAAACCCTCGTGGAAACAAACATTTTTCTTTTCATTGCCTGCAAGAACTACATACTGATAGCATGCAAGCATATCTGATCATTACAATCTCCTGTAATTTATGAGAATTACAGCGTGCTCATTTTATTGACTACTCATGAGATGTTATATACGGTTTTCTCGCTATCCACAGTTCTCTTCTAACCTTGCAACCCTGCTTCCTTTCCGAAAACAATAGCAAGGCTCTCTCCCATGGCATTCCTTCTTTCCATGTTCATGGACCCAGTAGCTTCTTCCACCACGCATACCCTAACAAGAGGATGACGATTATGAAGCACCCTGACGACGTGCCCCCAACAAATGGCCAGAAGAGCCTGTTGTCGGTGAAGTTGTACAGAGAGCTCGGGATGTTCATTGCAAAAGCCCCAACTATGTATGTGTTGGCAGCTATACCAAAAGATGCAATGGTCAGCGTAAGCTGGAGCTGAATGAGTTCATTACGCTGGTTGTCGAGCTGAATATTGACATAGTCTTCTGTGTCATCAATATACTCCCGAACCTGTTTAATTTCCAAGGAGAAATCAACGTCCACATCAAGATAGATATGAAATCAAAGCGCTGAATGATTCTACCCAAACAACATAAGCCTTGCAAGCCTCTTGATGACACAAGCAAATGGTTTCTTCACAAGAAATGAAATAATCCAGCATCTGATATTTCGTTACATCATATAAAATGAGCTTTATGTTTTGCAGAAAATGGAATGAAATTTGATCTTTGCAATTAAATCTTCTCAATCACCAGTAGATTTTGCATCATAATATATACCAAACAATTACAGAACTAAGGATCCAGTGACAGCTGCAACGCTAACTCAATATGGATAAAGGGGACTAACCGACAAAATTCTGTTGCGAATTCCATCCAGCTGCATGAAGTACGCCTCAAGCAACATCTCCAGGTCTTCCACATCATTATCCAAATGCATGCTGGTAGCAATGCTCACACTACGCCGAAAGCTAGCGTTCAGCCTGGGCACACTAGCTCCCACAGGAACAATGCTGTTCGAAGCAGCAGATGACATTAAAGCCTCAACCTGCTGGTTTTGTAATTGCTTCCTTGTGAGATACAGATGTTCCATGTCTTCATTATCATCTAGAAGATGTTCTATTTCGTCCCTCACCTGATATGACGACAAAATACATTACAAATCCCAGTATAGCAGGCTAGCAGCATATGAGGTACCATCAAGATTCTCACAAGCATAACAGAAACACCAGGCACCCACATCAATTCAATTTAAAAGAGAACGAAGGAACCCTGAAGTTTATGCCTAAAAAATATCAAACAGCTGGTGTGATCCCTTTTTATTTCTATTTGTCTTCCTGCAACTAAAATTATTGAATTAATCACCTCGATGGTCAATCCAGCCGTTCCTTTTACATGAGCATAAGGGGAGATAACAAGAACACTGAACATCAGAGCAAAAATCTAGCTGGATCTGTTTGTGACTCTATGCACAAGCAACTAAAACTACAGCAAGTATGAACCTAAGCTGCACTGCAATCAAGTATTCAGAGTTGTTTGAAAAACTCAGAGATATCTCCACTGTTGTGAATAGAATAGACTGTTGGAAACCAATGGGCTTTTGATCTAGAAAACTGATATGCACAATAGTAAACAGTCAGATGCTCAAAGACTATTCAAATTCAGATAGACTGGGAAAATAAGCACACATAATCTCTCTGCAATGATACCTTCTGCACACGGGCAAGTAAACGGGTAAGATGACTCTTGAGGCTCCGCACTCGCTCAAGGTTCCTCGTGCTCACATTCTTGGTCAGCTCGTCCAGCACTGGAGTAGCATGCCTCTCAAGGTCAGCCACGCTCAAGTCCAGTGATGAGCACACAATCTCCAGTGCGACCTCTAGCACCTGGAACTCAAATGGCAGCTCGCGCTCTGCCCCAGTCGCCTCATTAAGACAGGGCACCTGACCGTGCTGCTTTTCTCCATTGCCATCAGGGGCGCATTCACCATTCCCGCCCACTAAGCTCTTCATAGGGAGATGCTGCCTCAATTGGTCAACGAAAGGAAGGACCTCGTGTGCAAGAGGGTCCAACAGGAGGACCTCCTCGGCAGTAACTATCGCCCTGATGAATTCGAGGTTGATCACCATCGCCTTCTCCCTAGCTGCATAATTAATCATTGTAAATTACTAGTACGACACCAAAGTTTTGGTCTTCTTGGTTTTGTCACCAGCAAAAAGCGATCGTGTATTAAATGGGGGCGCCCTCACCGAGGATGCTCGAGGAGTGGGAGAAGACGGGGCCGAGGATACGGAGATCGCGCGGGGGCACGCCGGCGCGGCGGATGATGGAGGCCTTGTCAAGCTCGACGATCTCGGAGGTACCCCACCGGTCCAGCCGCATCCACAGGCGCGCGCCGGCCTTCTTCTTCCCGACCTTACCCGACACGGCACCGGCGGCGCCCGCGGAGACGGAGAGGGGAGGAGGAGGCTGGGCGGCCTGCCCCGCCGCGGTGGTGGCCGGGGTCGCGGACGGCGTGGCGTCGGTGGGGGATGCGAGAAGAGCCCTCGCCGGGTTGTCCTGCTTGGGGAGGGACGGGAGGCGGCGCGCGGATCGATTGCGCTTGGAGGAGGACGACGAGGAAGAGGACCTGGTGAAGAACGGCAGCTTCCTGCCGCCGGATCGCTTCCCCATGGCGTCGCCGGCGGTGGCGGCGGCGTAACGCGGCACGACAAGGGGGGATGGATGGGTCGCCGGAATTCGGTCGTCGCGGTCCGCGCGTCCAACCAAGTCCAAACTGATGGAGCCAAGTGGGCTGGGCTGGGCCGGGGCCGCAACCCAAGCCGCCTCGAGGTTTGCGCTCGCCAGGCGCCAAGCCAACTGCCCACGAGGTGGAAGCCCTACGATGCTGATCGGACGGCTGGAGTTTTGCGGAAGCGGAAACACACCACCGAGCCGCGCTGGCAAAAGCGCTGGCGAAAGAGAGGCCACCAGCGAGAAGAGGATAGCTTTTCCCCGTCCTCGCCGCCGGGGCCGATGGCTGCCACACTCGCTGCCGCCGTTCTGCTCTCCCGCGTGCTCGCACGCTCAGCTTCCGCCGCCCCTCTCCTTTGCGCGCTGGCTCCGCGCGGTCCCGCCTCCATCTCGGTGGCACTACCGAGGAAACGGCGGTGGCGCGCTCCGCTCCGATCGCTGCCTCCCGAAGGTAAGATGCTTGTTGGCGTGGCGGTGAAACTTCCCACTTCACACGGTTAGATAATCTGCTTCGCTTGCGTCTCAGGTGCTCCGGCCGAGCTGATGGAAGAGGACTCCAAGTTCGTGCCGTTGAACCCAGAGGAACCCATGTACGGCCCGCCGGTAAGTTGCGGCTGTCGTTTGTTGTTCAACATTAGTAGTTATACTTGGAAATGCTGAAATTACACTATATTATTTGTGAATTTCAGGCGCTACTGCTCATCGGATTTGAGAAAGGCGAAACTGACAAGGTAATCACTAATGCCAATTTGCAAAACGTTATCATTTTTCCTGTATTTTCGCACTATTACATTTAAGATAACAGAGAACTTCAAAGATGATTCTTAATAGTTTATGCTTCAGGGGAAAAAGTGATAATACTTCTACTAAAGTTAATGGCTTGATAGAAAACGTAAATAAGGCTGTGCTTTGTCAGATTCCAACAAGCACATTGTGTGTATGTCATATACCTGAGTTTGAGATACTCTATTGGCTCAACGTGTATAATTTACTAATTTTCGTGGAAATCTCATGAACTCTGTGTAGCAATGTTGTAGACTATCCAGAAATCTGAACTTTCAATATTCCTAAAAATGTATTATAAAACATCAGATATGTCATATGTAAAAAATAATTTATGTTGTACTGCCAGTTTATGTTGCCCTAGTGTCATGGGCAGAGGTAAAAAAATAATTTATGTTGTACTGCCAGTTTCAACTAATGAAATTCCATAATCTGTGCAGATTCAGGCCTTCCTGAAAGAGCTTGAAGGTGAATTCCTCAAGGCAAGTTCTGCATCCGCTGCCACTGACTATGGCAAGAATGCCTTAATTTTCCAGTTGCATCATAGCCTATCCATTTAAGGGATGTTTAGAGCAACGTAGTCACTTTTTTCCCATATACTGAGTTATCGACTGCAAATGTTAGTAACCTTTTGCAATTTTATTGTTGTTACTTGATTATTCTGCCTAGATTAGCTACCAATTTCTTATGATGGAACAAAAATAGTTCTGCTGCATGTTAATACAGATGGAACTGGAACTGAACTGATATACATACTCCACAGTGAGAAAAGCAAGGATATACTCCCTCCGTTCCAAATTATTAGCCATCCTGGGTGTCATTTTGAGTGTCTAAATTCATGGCATCTTTTATTAACCTAGGCATATACTTGTCTAAATTCATAGCATCTTCAATTTATATGGTAAAAAGCCAGGATGACTAATAATATGGACCGGAGGGAGTAGATGTGAGTGGTATGGGAATAATGATTTACTCTTTTTGGTGTGACTTTTTGGAAAAATCTTATCTGCGCTCTGCTATCATAATATGTCAGGAATGATAGACTTATTAGCATCCTCCCTTCAGATTATAATGCATTTCTCTTGTTGTTCCCCTCAGTGAGCTTAGACTTTTTAGTTGGTAATCCTGAAAGCCCATCCAATTTTGTTTGATTTTATTCTCACAATGCTTTTAACTTGTTGAGTCAGGTGATTCATTGTACAGAGGAGATGACAAAGCAAACCTTGTGGGATGCCATGCACACTGAGCAGCCTAACTTAGAAGCTGTGAAGGTTTTCTCTATAGACATTTTTAAACCTAACCTGTTTATACAATGTTTTGACCATTCAATTCGTACCCTTAAATCTGTATATAGCACTCTAGCTAAGACACATGTCCAATTCACAGATTGCAGGATCAATGCCAAGGATATGCATATTTTCTGGTCTGACTGGTGAGGAGATGATGATGTTCATCAATGCCTTCCCAGAAACTGGTAACTCAAAAGATCTATGTTAAATCATGAAATGGTGAAATAGGTTAGGAGAGACTCTGTGATCAAATAAACTGAAATGGTGAAATAGATTAGATGAAACTCTGTGATCAATAAACTGAACTTGAATATTTGCAAGTTATGTCCCATTAAATTCATGGTTTTTGCTCTTCATTTTGTCAGGGTTGGAACCAGCTGCTTTTGCTGCACTTGTTCCTAACAGTGCAGAGAAGGTTCTTGGTGAAGTGATCGAGGAGATAATGGGTGACCACGAGATGCTGGTTAGTTGTGATTTATACTAACATCAGTGTAATTCTTCCTTCTGTACTGTTCCTGGGATATTAGATTAAATTTCTTATGCTTGCAGACAGGAAAGAACACTGAATGAAGACGAGCTGAATTCCTGAAGTAGCAAAAGGGCAGTGCAGACTGACAAGGCCTATTAAGAAAATTCAGGCAACATTGGAAAAACCATGAAATAGTCTCCTGAAATCACCAAGCCCAAGTGTCAATATTGTAGGATCGTTAATAGAGACCAAGACCAGTAACACTTTTTGGTACGTGTAGAACTACAGGTAATGATATGAACCTGCGGCATATTTTGTGTCCACTTTGCATTCTGAATATCAGATACATACATCTAACTCTGAATCAAAATTCTGCAGGAAGTTGGTCTTGAAAACAGATTTCGGGATAGAGCTGTAGAAGTAGAACCATCAGTTTTAATTTCCTTCTGATAAATACCAATCCTTCCTGAATTTGAGCTCCTACCATCTTGTACATAGATTCTTCAAATGACCCAGCGAAGCTTATGAAAAACGAATGAGATATGGTTCGAAAACTTCTAATGATGATGTACCTAAAAACCTGTAACCCCCCCCCCCCTTTTCCGACCACCTTATTGAGGCATTGTAGATCACAGAATGCCTTATTTTTTGTGTGCATAGATCACAGAATACCCTAGCATCACTACCCACACAACATTATTTCAGACGAGGCCATTTTGTGTGCATTTGAATATCAACAGATATATTATGATAATATACGCGGCTCGCTCAGTGCATGGGATGTGCTGAAGGGATGGACCAGCTCGAATATTCGAAACCTTGCTTACTTTAAACATCTGTGATACAAGCCAGCGTATATAATGAGTTGTGCAGTAAGGATTTGCTTCTTCTTCATACATACTGCTCCACAAAGGCCACAACGAGACAGCACGTCTCGCTGTATTGTACTCGGTTATGATAACCAGTCTGCATCTGGAGTGGACAGGTCAATCGAGAGACAAGGAAGCAGGTTGGGTGTCCTGTGGATGTCATTTGGTAGAGCGACTCACGTGCCAAACAAAGTGGGCAAAGATTAGCAAAGCAACTTGCCAGCCTAAACAGCTCCATTACCTTTCGATATAGACAAAGGAAGCATTAAATTAGTGTAGGGCTCACACCTCAGGAGCCAAGAGCCTGGTTTCATTTCCAGCTTTTTTTTTATGAGCGTATACTCCTGCAATTTTCGCAGAAATGGCACAGCGCCCTGCACAGACCAGAGAAGAAGCCTGTGGAAATTTCATTTTGAGGTGAAACTACAAATAGCAATGGAAGCACTGCTTCATATACGACATGCATGAGTATGCAGAAGATTAACCAAAATCTGCAGGGTGCTCGTAACCTCCAGAGAGCACAACCGGTCAGATTCTTGTCTATTGCTTTCGTGTCGTCTGCATTATATTCACCACCCAGAACTGCGAACGGAACCAACGGCACCATTGTGGTTCGGTGAGCGCTCCTAGTCTATACAGCATGTGGACTCGAGTTTGTCTCGTACAGTACAAGCAAATATATACATCTACCCCCATGTACAGCACGAATCAGCATACTGTCCTGTGTGGCTAAAGCCAATTTATTTCAGTTGCGGAATGCAGATTCTGAGAAAGGCTATATTGTTTATAAGATGAAGATCCAAAATCAAGTAGCCAAGATTACAGGGTATGATAATATCCTCCTCTCTTTTTCCGCACTAGAAGATGGGGCCAGGAGAAAACGGAGGCCGAAAATGACATCAACCTTTTTTTGGAGAGAAATTGACGGGAAACAAACAAAGAAAGATAAAAAGGAGAGGCATGACAGCTGTCCAAATGCGAGGTGCAGCTAGCGTGGGATGTGCAGTGTGGTGGAGATCGCGAGCCTGCAGCCACCAGTCCACTTTTTTTTCCCCCACGACACGATATGAAAAGTCTGCTTTACTTCCTTTAAGCTTGATAATTAAAAAAACTTTATTCTTACTGCACTTTCCAAATAAAATGTTCAGTTTATAACTTTCATCGTGACACAGGAATAGGTACGTGGCGTCTTCCGTCAGACCGTCACGTTGTGAAACTAGAAAATTCATGCATCGATGATCCCGATCACAGGCAGGCACCAAGCCACCAACATCATAGGTCCATAGCAAGCGCATTTCAAAAATAACCCTAACAAGTCTAGCATACGTGTAAACACACAAACTATATTCTAATGCCAAATAATATAAATTCTTGAGAACATCACGCTTGAACCTTTTCTCCTCAAAATCATCTCGAAAAATCCCAGACCAGACTCGTGCAAGTGCAACCGAATCCAAACACCCATATCAGACAATCACATATTCCACGACCCCGTTACGTCCAGAACACCTACAAGCCCCCACGTCCACACGACGACTCGGGCAGATCTTAACCCCAGATCGATCCTAATGTTCCGCACGATTAGATCACTAAACCCCCTCGAACTGAAACTCTCATGCATCCATTCACACAGATCACACTCCTCTCGTCTCAGGAGTCAGGATTCGCCTAACCTCAAGAAGAGTCAAGACCAAAATCACTGGCGTCTCGTCTCGCCCCCAGAAACGATGCGCTGACCCAAAGCCCACTGGGTGCCGAGCCACGAGCCCACGAGGGAGGGAGCGCCCCACGTGAGGTGGCGACGAGATCCATCCAACGGTTCGTGATCGTGTCACACCACGCCAAGGCCGCGCCGCGGACAGGCAGATCCCGGCCCCACACGCCAGTGACCGGGGAGCTGGCCGGCATATCGACAAGGGAGCTCGTTCTCTCCGCCGCCCCACTCAAAGCTCGCCTCGTCTCCTCCAGAAGGGAGAGCAGGGGCGGCGCGCCGGCGAGAAGCGCCTCGAAGGCGGGAGACACGTCACCAATCCACCCCACTCTCCTGTAATTCTCGGGAATTGCAGGTAGGCCAGGTTCCCCCGAGGGCAGTGTGAGGCGGCTGTGGTGTGGTTTCTTCTTGCAAAACCCGGGGCCCATCTCGCCTCCCGGCTCGCCGGAGATGCTGCCCTACGCGACGGCGGCGGAGGCCGAGGCGGCGCTGGGCCGGGCCATGACGCCCGCCGAGGCGCTGTGGTTCCGGTACACGGCGGGCGTGTCCGACTACCACCTCTACCTCTGCAACATCCTCTTCCTCTTCGTCGTCTTCACGCTGGCCCCGCTCCCCGTCGCGCTCCTCGAGCTCAGGGCACCCGCCGCCGTCTCGCCCTACAAGCTGCAGCCCCGGGTGCTGCTCTCCAGGGCGGAGTTCGCCCGGTGCTACAGGGACGTCCTCCGCATCTTCTTCCTCGTCATCGGCCCGCTCCAGCTCGTCTCCTACCCGGCCGTCAAGGTCCACCCGACCGCTCTTGTTCGGTGAATCTGCGCAATGTGTCTAGTTGTTTTATGAGATTTGGGGGTCGCGGGGCGGATTCTGTCCAATAGATCGCGTTTCCTTACTTTTCTTGCGCTTAGATTCCCATGACTTTGCCTGCTTGATCGATGCGTTGTTCTTAGATGCAAGAATTTCGATTACATTTCTCTGCATGTTCTCATCTCCTTTGAGGAATTCCTGATCTGGGTTTTGCTGCAAGAACCTTTCTTAGCTGCGTCCTATTTATAAGATTCATTCACCTTCTCGCAGCAATTGGAACAAATTTGCTTCCTGCATTTCTTCATCATGCAAAAATTTATACTCATGCACACGAAAATTGTTCTTTGATCAATGCAGATGGTGGGAATTCACACGAAGCTACCGCTGCCGTCCCTTGGGGAGATGGCGGCACAGCTGCTGGTGTACTTCCTTGTTGAAGACTACCTCAACTACTGGATCCACCGGCTCCTCCATGGGGAGTGGGGGTACCAGAAGATTCACCGCGTCCACCACGAGTTCACAGCGCCGATCGGCTTTGCAGCTCCATACGCACACTGGGCTGAGGTTCTGATACTTGGCATCCCCTCCTTTGTTGGGCCAGCCATCGCTCCAGGCCACATGATCACATTCTGGCTTTGGATTATACTGCGCCAGGTGGAGGCTATTGAGACGCACAGTGGGTAAGGAGTTTATGTTGTTTTTTCCATCTTTGGAATACAACTATTGATTTGATTCGGCATGCTTTTTAATGATACTGTAGTGTGACATTGCATTGTTTTGGTGTCGAATAGTCTGTTGTTATTGACGGATGTGTTCCGTGGGTGGAGCCAGTGGGGGCCTGATGTGCATGGTAATGATAATGACCTGCTGGTAGCAGTGAACAGAGTTTGTCACTGATTGGAAGATGAATTGGACTGATATTGATGTCTGCATAACTGATTGAGTTAGCCAGCTGTTTACCCTTTAAGGTTTCTAGCAGTTGGATTCATCTAGTCATGGACCTGGTAATAAAGAAAGCATATAGCATGCATAGCAGTTGCTGCTGCTTTTTGGTGGTTAATAAAAAAACAAACTTAACACTAAATTTTGAACCTGTATGTTCAGTTTTCCTAAATTTAATAGGTTGAGAATTTGAATTATATGCTCAGTTTAGTCTTTGTTACTTATGTATAACAACCTAGGTGAGGCAAGGGGTCCCTTTTGTAAGGGACCATTTTCTTTTCTCTCTCTAAAAAGATGGGCAGCTCTCCTGCATGTTTGGGGGAAAGTCTTGTTACTTCAAGTTTTGATTTACTAACAAAAAGGATCCAACCTATGAATCCTTAACAGAATGTTTGAAATGTGTTTTTTTCACTATGAAGCTTAGCAAAATTTGAATAATAATGTTTATGATCGCTATTGTATATGGAAGGAATTGACACTTAAGGCACCTAGGAAGAGAAAATGAGGTATGCTTAGTTGCATTGCAACTTGGCAAATTCAGGATCCACTGTTTTCATCAACTTCACTGGAATGAGATTCAGTAGGTCATGCAGAAACAATCATGTTGCTTGATATCTATCTTAATGGATGGGAAATTGCTTTTTCTTAGTATTATGACCTTACAATGCATTGTTTTTAGTTTTTTCTTTTTTATTGATAAAAAGTGCATACTATAGTACTTGGTGGAATGAAAAAATCTAGTTTCTCTCTGTATGATTGAAAATAACTACCATGTCACCATAGTCTAGAGGAACTCATTGGGTCGGAATCTACTAATATCCTATATATCACACGGTTTCTTTTTGTTTGCTCCACCTTGTATACAATCTCAGCTAGGACATACCTGTTGGTACTATTTTACAGCAGGTACTGCTTGCTATATTTCGGTGCGGTCAATAAAACCATCCATGGCAGCTACCTTGTATTTGTGATCCTTCTAAGAAGAAACATAATTAGTATTGACATTTTGCAGCTTCGATTTCCCATTCACCCCGACAAAGTATATTCCATTCTATGGAGGAGCAGAATACCATGACTATCATCATTATGTAGGAGGCCAGAGCCAAAGCAATTTTGCTTCTGTTTTCACATACTGTGATTATCTATATGGGACTGATAGAGTAAGTTTCTCCCTTCACAAAGGCTGGAAGGCGGTACTAAGAAGTGATGGAAGTGTCAGAGTTCTAATGTTGGCCTCTTTGTTCTTTCAGGGTTACAGATTCCATAAAGCATACCTAGCAAAGGTATTTTCCCCACTGTTTGACCGCTTTTCGAAACACATTTCTCTGTGCTACCTAGAAATAACAAGGAATTTCCAAATGTCTAAGATTTACTACATTCAAAATAAACTATTGAGTTGACTATGAGCTGCTGATTTTTTTTACGTGTCCTCCTGGATATGTAGCTAAAGGATCTTGGGCAAAATGATGGTGAGAAAGGAAACAACGGACTCCGCTATGCGAAATTGGAGTAGAGTGCTCGATACAGCGAATCCTGAGTCTCCATGTTCACTGTGGAATCCCGAGTGTCTCCATGATTGTCTGAGTTCACTGTGGCATCACGGAATGGGAGATCTTCCTAGTTGGGCTGGGCATGTGTGGTGTTCTGATTTCTGAAGTAGGCATGCAACTTTCAGCTGTGTTGTCCTGTGTTTCCCAGTGTTTGTCAACTTCTATGGAACTTGTACGCTGGCCAATAACAATGCAACTCTCAGATAGCCTGTCATGGACCCATGCTTTGATTATTTTGAATCGATTGCTGTATAGTTCTTTTTTGTGAAACTTGTTGCACAAATTGGTGCGACTTCAATGTGTAGCATATTCTGTTAGGAAGTTTGGCTTGTGAGAGGGAATGAATAGTGAAGTTGCAATAAATAGTAAATTTGAGCAAATGTTTTAGTCAACTAAACATATATATTGCCTTCCTATGTTAAGTCATGACATCTTTTTAGGATAATATGCTTCACTGTTTTATTTTGCACGTATGGGGCCAGTCGCCTATCACTCTTTTTGCACGGCGACGTCTGTTCACTCTTACTTGATCTACCAGGAGCGTCGGTCACGGGCGCAAACCGACAACTTTGGTATGCCTAATGAAGGGAGAGCACAATTGAAACCGCACACAACTTTCGAAACTGGGAAAAGTTTAGTGCGGGTTCATGAATCTTGATGCTCGAAAATCCAACGGAAACCGTGGTTGCGCAAAGCCATACTTGCACGGAATCCGTTCTCCAGTCGGATTTCCCACATTGTAGAAACTGGAACACATACGAGATGTGTATCCTCCTGGTTGTAGCTTGGATAGGGAGCTGGTACGAATCTTTAATTTAGACAGTACGAAGGACGAGAGAGGCCAATCGTCTCTCAGACAATTCATTGAGCACTTGGTGAGTACTAGCACCTATTGGAGTGTGAACATAGCAGATAGAAATAGGACGACAGGTTGTACTACACCTCCCATAGCAGCCTCGTCGTACTAGAGATGGGAGATTTAATGGTGGTAGGGGAAGGGAACGTCCATGTTGTTTTCACAATATGCCACCACGGTATGCTTCCTCCCTGCTACGGTACTACGGAGTACCTGTCAGCAGACTGAGGACGGCGTACAAGGCAGGTTGTGGCAACGACGAGTTGAGCAACAGAAGACCAGAACGTGATGGGCCGGGACGCACCAGTTCACGGCCCAAGAAGGCCAATCCGAACGACCCGTCTGTACTCGTTGTACTAAACGGAGAGAAAAGAAGGCGGGTTGGCTGGTGCCGAGAGCGAGCTAGGCAATTGTACTCGTTCTGTGTTTCCTGTTAAACAATCGTTCATAGTAGCCTCGTGGTGCTTACACTACCTTCTTCCTTCCATGGCTGGACTGGAGCCCTACTTGGCCCCTGTCGTGCGGCCCTGTGTTCCCCTGGCTCCCGAGAACATTGTGCCTACATCGGATTCGCCACGGCCCATTGCCTGCACGAGCGTGGCCGATTCCGTGGCAATGTGCTCAGCAGGCCGTCGGAGCTGGTGCTGTAGGTGAAGGCGGCGCCAATGCTAGATGCGGCATCGATCACACCGATGACACCTGCCACGAGCTCAAATCGGCTGCTCGTCAAGGCCTCGTAATGCCGGGATAACCCATGACCCCATGTGCAGCGGCTGTCGCGGATACTCACTGCGAGGCGAATGCGGAGAGCAATCCTTCTCGGGTTAGGTCGAGTTGGCACCGCAGGTGAGATGCAGGAAGACGAGGAAGACAAGGCGGCAGTCCAGCGTCAGGCCTCCTCCAACGGTCCTGCTCCAAGCTGACTCTTTCGTTTTTTTATTCCGTGAGGAATTATCGCGGAGGCCTCTCCCTCCCGCTGCATACTCACTGTACGTTTACTGTGGCGTCAGATTTCCTGTGCTAGGAGCTACTGAGCTAGCTCATCATTGGACACGGCCTCATGACGAAGAGCCGTCGCGAAACTCAATTGGTTGATGATGTGGTTCGACGATGAAACGTTGCCCGAGATACAGCGAGCCGTCCACTCGTGATTGGAGGGATAAAGTTGATAGGCGACGTGCCCAATGACAGTTCAGAAAGTTCAGCAATTTTAAGTGTAGGTCAAATGTGGTGGCAATAGGCAAGCATTGCTAAAATTATGACGTCGATTTTGTTACTTTTTCACAGAAAATTATATTACGATTATAGTTTTTTCGTTTGTCTGTAACAACGCACGGACAAAAATTAGCTAATTTGGCTGAAATCTGTATTTTATTACGCACTAGCATCATTACTATTAAGGTTCCAAAGTTTTGTTCTCTGATGAAACTACTATATTGACATAAGTTGTCTTCAAGCGACGTACAGGCAGTGCAAGTATCAAGAAAATAAATGGTATTCACTTATACTACTTAGTAGATGGGAGACTGAAGAATTATCGATATAACATCAAAACATCACTAGAGATGAAGAAACTTGTGCAACATCAACAAGGCACATAATGCATGGCTGTGAAGAATGCTGTACACTTGACCCGCTGCTCACAAATGTGACAAAATACTGGTTATTTGATAATGAAATGTCAACAATAGAAGTGATTTCAACTTCAGAAAATCATTTCTAGTTCCATTTTCCTGCTCCATTCCATTTGTAACAGAGCAAAACATTCAGCATTTTATGTATGCAGAAAGTGGTGAAGCCCACATGCACAGTAATGATCACATTGACAGTCATCAAAACGAAACGACAGCAACCGCATGTATCAGCTCCACATTTCCTAACAGAACACCTGTTGACGACGAGAAGTGACTGGCAACTGAGAAAACAGAAGCACTGGACAGTTTACAGGACTTGCAGCATCTTGACCTTCTCATTTACTTCGCCTGCCACTTGTATGAGCTCCTCTTCCTACACTAGCCTCACAGAACACCTATTCACAACAAAGAGTACCAAATTGGCAACCGAGAAAACAGAACACATGTTTCCAGGGCTTCTGCATCATCTTGAACTTCTTGAACCTCATTTCATACATGCTCATAGCGACAGAAGTGCCAAACTGGCAATTGAGAAAGTAGAAGAAACTCAAGATTTTCTGACTGGTCAGTTTGCAGTACTCCAGCAGCATCTTGATCTTCTCAGTTTTTACATAGCATGGTCTAATGAAGCAAGCATACTGCAGAGAACCTCTCATGATACCGTATACATAAGCAGGCATACTGTAGCAAACTTCTCATGACGCTGCAACGTATGAAGTTCTCCAGCATCATACATTGCACGTTGAAACTGATGAAGCATGTCTGGGTTAACAAGCTCAAGCATGTCAGCAGATTGTTCTTCATCGAACATTCGTCTCCTAGCTACTGCTTGTACTCCAGGTGCCCCTGCTGCTGCTGCAATCTGCAAAGCATTCTGAATATTAACAACAGCACCTGCACCTGCAACTGCTGCTGCCTTTACCGCAGCCAGTGATTTAGGTTGTTTATGATTGAATTGTGCAATCACTGCTGCACCTGCTGCAATGGTAGCCATCTCTGATGATATGTGGTATTTCTGCAGCATTTTTTCTATAGTAGCGGCCATCTTGCCTGCATCATCATCATTGAAAGATGCCTTTAACTCTTGGGCACCTGCTGCTGGTATGGGTTGGGCTACTCCACTAACTGCTGCTGCAATAGATTGATTCTTGTTGACCATTATTTTCAGGGCTGCTTTCAAACCTTCTTCGGCTCCCCCAAAGACATCAAATGAATAGTCTTTGACTAGATGTGATATTCCATTTCTCCTGAACACAAGCAAGTCATCAGTTGTTGGCTTATATCTGACTTCTGTTTTCAGAAAATAAGCTATCTTTTCACTGAGATTAGTTGGGGTTTTGTGCGAGTAACGTAGAAGCTCATGGAGATGAACATTCTTCTTCGCATTGTGTATCCAATTAGTTGGGGTGATCTTTTGCACAATGCTCTTGTACTTTTGGGGGTCGTCGACCTTAATGACAAGCAGACGACTAAATATTATTGAGAACAGTGCATTTTTGTTAGTCCCATTTTCACGAGACACATGAGTCTGAAGCAAAGGTGACAATGTGGGGTTGTAGTTCCTAAGCACCACAATAAGATTAGCAACATCTGCGAACAGTGAAGCATAAGTTCTTTTGGCAAAAACTGTATACTCCACAACATCGGCGACCGCATTCATATCAGCTAATATCATTGGATCAGTTTTCGGCTTAAGCTTGTCCAAGAGGCTCTTTGAACCTTTGAGAAAACCAGAATGTGTAATCCCAAAATCAGATGGACCAAGGCTGCCATCCAAACATTACTTTAACTCATGAAGACGAACAGCCCAATCCAAAAGAGAACTTGTCAAGTTCCTTGCATGGCCAGATGATTTTATAAGTGGCCTACAGTCACCTGGTGGAGTGTCCTCTAGCACTGGAGATCTTAGCATAAGAAACCTTCTGATGGACTGGTGCATTTGTGTAGTTTCGTCAGAGAAAAAGAGATCCATCACCTTTTCCTACAAAAGTAAAAAAAAGGAAATCTTACACCAATTACACAAAATTCACAAGCATTTATCTACCTTCATTCTAGAAAAGAAAAGGAGATCAATAATGCGATCCTACAAAATCTCCTAGATTGTTAGGACAATAATGCAACCAACTTTCCAACAACACAATGATGAAATATACAAATATTTACAAAAACTAGATGAACCTTCCAATTTTTTAGCTAATCAGTACATATAATTCGTATTCCCAAATTAAGGTGACATAAAAACTACACCCACATGCTATCATCTCAACCATAAAATACGCCATCACATAAAGGTATCAATAGAGGTATTAACTCTTATTAAGTAGACAGACAGAACATGCATAGCCCAACCAAGCTAGGAATATTCTAATATCAACAAGAAAGAACAGCTGGCTGACCCAAACAATATTCTGAAATCATGATATCACAATAACAAAACAACACAAAGTATTTTCATCACGCACCAAGGGGGAAATTCAAGCTTGCAACAAAAAAGATAATAAAATAAAACCAAGAAAATTACATCGTTCCATAAGAACATGGATCAATGTATTGCCCCAAACGTTGATATCTTCTAATTAATTCCTACGAACTAAAAAAACAAAATTGCTGCATGAAAATAGATTAACGGGACATACAGCGACAATGCGTGAAATGCAGTACACAGGACAAGGGAAATAAGCATCCAGACAGTTAAGAGCATCGAACCCAACAAGACCTATTAAAGAGTAAAAGTTTTGGATGAAATATCATAAAACAAAAGAAAGCGTCAATCTTATGATGAATTAAGACAGCAACTGATCCTACAGTCAAGAGCATGAACTTCCAAGCAAATTAATCGCCTTAGATGTTACGTTGCCCAACTATACAAGCACACATCACGGACCAGTAGAAGTGCCTAACAGCCTAATATAGCACATTCAATGATATGAAGTTAAAAATTGAAATGAACTGGGCATTCAGGGTCCAATAAAACTAGAGAAAAACTTTCACTGCTAAAGACAACTCAAGTAAGCTAATATGGCAAATGTATAGGCCGAAGCATCGTAGTTTCCTAATTTAATCCAGTCTTTGCAACTAGAACTATAATTCAATAAACTATCATGCAATTGAGAACTTATAGACCCCCAAAAATTTCACGGCTGCACCATAAATAAAAGCCTCAGACACTCTTTTTTTTTATGAAGAGAAGTAAAATCACATCTTTGTAACTTACCGTAATAGTATGACCAAGCGCATTAGTGAATAAAGGATTAATCTGAAACAAAGAAGTAAAATTCAGAGGGAGTAGAAAGGTTGGATCTACATGAATGAAATAACTAGATAATAGCTTCTTCATCTACCTTATCACGCTTGATGATGAGAATCTTGAATTTTGCCTTGAGATGTTGGCGGCCTGCACGGCGACTCTTGCGTCCTTTGCGCAGTGAGCTGCTCTGCTTGTACAGGATCAGCTCACCAGCGCGGCTGCGCATAGCTGCATGACACTGAACCTTCTTCATAGACAACGCAAGCTGACGGGCTGTGACCTTCGTGCGGACCACCCGTGGTGCCATCCTGTTTCCTGTAGTAGAGCTGAGTCTGGGGCGTGAATAACCAGAATGGCAAGCATGCACATGGCATTTACGAATGACATTGTAAATGGAACTGGAACTGACCAACATCCGGTTAATACTTGGCTAGATAACAAATAAAACTACAAAATTGATAACTGGACATTTTCCCTTCGATCCTCTGCTACTTGATCAATAGGATAATGACGAAATGCTGAGATCTTGAGAGCAAACGATACCTATCCTGGCGGGGTCGTTCTTCAGTTCGTCTTGCCGCTGGGTAGAAGCACCTTGCCCACTAAACCAGCTGAACGGCGGACGGGGAAGGCGGAGTCGATGCACTGGTGCTGCTCGACGAGGCCTCGCGGGGAGGAGGATGGAGCTCGTCGGTAGGCGGCAGCGATAAGCGGGCAGTCGCAGGCGCGAGTCGACGGCGGGCCGGGGCCGGCGATTGCTGCTAGGGTTAAAGCGGAGAGGGATGTGGAGGAGCCTAGAACCTAGAGGAGATGCGCACTTGAGGCCGAAGAAGTGGTGGCGGCGGTGGCGGCGGGCGAGGTGCTGGAGAGACTGGTAAGAGGTGCGGCCGTGCGGCGTCCCGACAAGGTAGTGGAGACTGGCAAGAGGTGCGGCCGTGCGGAGGGCTTAGGTAGGGTTTTCCTGTAGATCTGTTCTGGAGGTAGGTTTTCCTACTGTTATGTTTCCTCGCTATTACAGACTTGGTCGGTCTATCAGTCTATGCACAGTTTGACCCCACAATATCAGATTTTAAATAAATGAAGCCATTAGTTTTTTATGTTGTTTCCTAAACATGGTGTAGCAATTAAATCGTGCATATATGCATAATACTGTGGTCCAATGTGCCTTGTGATAAAACTATAGGATCATTCTAAATGGGAGTTTCATTCCCATTAACCACAGGTAATTAATTTGGTTGTGTGGCACATATTTAATGATGAGTGAGGTGAAACAGGGTAAAACTTTATTTACACTTTTCCAAAATGTTTGTATCTTGCATATAATCTAGAAAACAATAAAATGTAAACTGTCCATTGTATTGTATGAAACTATTTTAACCAAGAATTAAATGCTCATATGCATTTGTGGTGGCCCACCACAGTTAATCTAACCGTGGCGGGCGGTGTAATGACACCGTCACAGTTAATAGGTGATTAACCGTGAGGGTTGTTGTAGTCATTGGCCTCGGTTAACACATTAACTGTGATGTTTTTTTAACATAATCTCTTTTTTAACAACAAGTGTTTGTGCATTCATAAGTAACTGCATGGTTTTTAGTGGAGTTTTATTTTACAAAATCATGAAAGGTTTAAATCCTAGATGTCTCACTCTCTTTTCTTCTCCTTGCTCGACCCACAAAGCCTTCCCACAGCCTCTCTCCTTCCCTCACCGTCGGGCGAGCCCCGCATGCTGATAGGGTCGTTTTCCTCCTCTCACCATACCTCTCGCCACACCGACCCGACCACCAGCATTGCCCAAGCCGCACCTTGCCTCACCTCCTGTCGCACCTTCTCACCTCCCCGAGCGTGCGCCACACCAACCGCAATCCAATTGTCGCCCATTCACTCCCACTATCACTTGCAATGGCCACCACCATCTCTTCCACTCAGTTGCCATTAATGGCCACCACTTGTACTCCTTCACTACCGGTCCTTCCCCCTCCCACCAGAACCGCCTCTGTCCCTCGCCATGGTCCTATATAAAGCTTCCCCTCTACTCCTAGCCACCCTCTCCTTTCCCATCGAGCTCCTGCTCGTAGCACGCCCTAGCTTGTTGTCGGCCAATGGCCATCTGCCTACTCAATGCTCCACCCTCTATGCGACCTCGTCGTCAAGCTAGGTAAGGTGGAAAGAAACCTCCAGAGCCCTTTCTCCCCTTCCCTAATTCCTCTTACTCTCGTGTGCGGCCTCACCGGACTTGGGCATTTGTCGCCGCACGTCGCCAATTCACACCATCGCCTGAGCTCCACCACAGACCCTCGAACCGAGTTCCCTGAGTCACCAGCTTGCTCCAGTGCCAAACACCGCCTGAAATTGAGCTATCTCACCCTATTCAACCTCACCGGCTATCTCCACCTGCCATAGTCACCACCTAATACCCTTCACCGACCCACAGTCGGGTTCGTTGTGGTCCTAGCTCCGCCCAAGGCCCTAAACAGGGTGAAATGGGGCACCGTAGCCTTGGAATAACCAATCTCCGGCGAACCACCTCCACCTGTGGCCGTGAAATGCCACCATCTACGACCCCTCTTCCCCCTCCCCCGATGAAGACCCGACAGCGAGAGCAGTTTTGAACCGAGTCAACTGGGGCACAATGACTGGTCACCCCTAGCGATTTTGCAACAGAGCCACTGTCTTTCCTAAAAATGAACCCGTCATCTACTCCTATACGAAAATAACCATAGCTTAGTCCCTTTATTCATGTTTAGCCCCCTGTGCTTCACCAGAATCCAAGCCGTGGTCCAGTGTTGCCATTTTCACATATAAAACCCTCAGTTTATATGTATAATTATGTATTAGGCCCTCTATTTATTCTATTTTAGCCCTAGGAAGAATAATTATATATTAGAGAAGCCCCTAATCCTTATTTAAATATATTTAAAAAATTTAAACCCAATTTTAGTAATTTTTACGCTCACGCAATCGTCTCTGCATGAAAGTTAGTTTTAGATGCTCCTTTACATCTTTTAAAAATGATTGACATAATGTTTTACATTTATATTGTATGCTCTTGTGTGAATCATAGAGAACGAGCAATTCAAGGAATTGAAAGGGAAACAGTTCGAGGAGCAAGTGGCATTCCCCTCTGCATATTCTTTTACCCTATATATATATATATATATATATATATATTACGACTAATATATATTCAATCTGAGATTCTATGAACGTGAAGCAAGGTTTTAATGACCACGAATAAAGGTTTTAATGACTAGGTTGGTTTGTATGAGCCGATACATAGGTTTCTATGCTGGTATCACTACATTTGTATGATCATGTCCACATGTTTCTACGCTCGATACAGTTTATATGATCATGTCAGTATGTTTATATGACCACACAAAATTTGAATTAAAAAAATTCAAAAAATATATTTACAATGGATCTCAAACTGTGCATAAAAATGTCACGAATCTTGTGGTGAAAACCGTTTGTCACTTGGATCTTTGATTCAAAAATTATAGCAAAAATACAAATATGAAAAGGTGCTCATGCATTGGGACTTTAGGTCAGGTAATGAGAAAACTAGGTGACTCATATTTTTGGATGAGGTTAATGAATGTGAAGGATCAATTTCTAAGCATGGGATGCTTTAAATTAAAAGAAGGAACACAAGCTAGGTTCTGTGAGGACAAATAGCTGGGTAACCAGACATTAAAGTCCCAATATCCTTCTTTGTATAATATCGTTCGAAGAAGATATGCAACGGTTGCTGAAGTGTTTAGTTCAACACCTTTAAACATTTCTTTTCGAAGATCTTTGGTGGGGGATAAACTACGAGATTGGCATAACCTAGTAGCTAAGCTTCTGAATGTACATTTACAAGAAGGTAGAGATACCTTTATTTGGTCCCTTTGTGCTAATGGGTCCTTCATGGTAAATTCTATGTACATGCATGCTATTAACAATGGGATTGGAGTTTCACATAAAATTTGGCGTACAAAATTACGGCTGAAGATTAAAATTTCATGTGGTATTTAAAAAAGGGCAGTGCTTACAAAAGATAATCTTGCTAGGAGAATTGGAACGGTAGCAAGATTTGCAGCTTTTGTTGCTGGACAAAGACTATCCAACATCTTTCTTTGAGTGTGCATATGCTAGATTCCTGTGGCGTGCTGTACATATAACCTTTGGAATTACACCACCACTGAACATGGAAAACTTGTTCCACCAATGGTTAAACCGAGGGGGTCAAAAGTTGAACCAATACTTATTGACAGAGGTAGCAGCTCTATGTTGGGCAATATGGCTCACAAGAAATAAAGTTGTTTTTTACAAATGCCAACCAAAAACATTTATGCAAGTTTTTTTTCAGGGGGACGTACTGGCTCCGCCTATGGGCACAGTTGCAGCGCAATGAGGAGGATAAAGACACGATGATTCAGGCGTGCCGTACTCTGGAGACATCAGCTTTTCGCTTTTTTTTGCGTTACATGGATGGCCTTTTAGTTTAAGGATTGGTTATGGTTAATTTGTCTAAACTTTTTTTGTGATGCGTGAAACGAGTGTGTTATGTGTAATAATTTATGGACTAATTTCCTTTGATCAAAGGGATGAAGTCGGAACTCTTTCCATTATATAAAATTCAAGGGCCATCCGTGAACAAATGTGAAACGAACAAACATCAGCCCATGACTTAATCTAGAGGCCCTGTCGACCATCTAGCGCATCAAAGAAAACACGGAGATCCCGCGCCTCGCCTCCTCCTCATCTCTTCGCGCATGTTTGCCTCCTACGCCTCTCATGACTCATGAGACGGGCAAGGTAGTAGGCAGACCCAGTCCACACGCCGACGGCCAACCTAGGACCGAGATGATCGGCTGATCGTGATTGCAGTTTCAGGTCCCTTTGTTTACTCACCCTCGTCGATTGATTTCACCTAAGGTATGAAGGAAGGTAGGGGTAGGAAGGACTGATCCCAATTTCCAAAATAATTAGGGTTCAGTTCAGTACAATCTCATTCAGTTTGTAATCTCGATACCATCATCGATGATTTCGTGCCAAGAAGTGGTAGAAGGAATTGTTCAAAAGGATCCTGTAATTGTTAACATCATCTTTTTGCAAGTTATACTTTTTAAGGACCGACATGCTACTATATTTATGATTCTTTATAATAAATCGAAATTAATTTTGCCACAATAATTGATAGCTGTAAAAAATGTACTGAAGCATACCATATTATATGTTCCCTGTGTATATTTACTTATGTGAAGTCCAACAAAAATGATTTTATATATTTACATTTTTTTTTACAATTTATTATGATTTTTCAAAGTTTCACCCATAAACAAAAAAGAAAAAAAATGATAAAACTACCGTTATTGCAGCAAACCACCATCTAAAACCGTTCTAGGGGTGATTTGCCCGATTTTGGAAAGTGCAAAAAAGATGAAAAAACGAGTTTCATAGGTTAAGTAGAATTTTTTTTATAGATAAATCTGTTTTATAGATGACAACGTATCAGAACCAGGTTTGTGTGAGAACTAGAACTCCAATCTATGCCACATAATCTTGATCCAAGGGGAGCGCGTAAGGAGAGGTGAGAGGGGTATTTGCAAAATCACCGTCACCTTGAATTTGCAAAATCATACTTTTGAAAATCCTCTCTCCCACCTCTTCTTTGAATAAGATCACATGACCTATATTAGAGTTTCCATAGTTGTCCCACGAATCTAATTGTTCTGTGAGGATAGGATACATTGCGACTAGACCTGAGCATTTGTGCCCCGGCCCGGCCCGAGCCCGGTGGATTTTGGCCCGCCCATGCTTTCTAATGGGATGGGACTGGGCAGCGAAAACAAAGCCCGAAAAAAATTCGGACCGGCCCGAGATTAATTTCATTTATTTTTTAACTAAAAAGGACGGGAAGTCCAAGCCCGCCCATGGCCCGACCCGAGCCCGGTCCAAAAACTCGGCCCAAACTTGCCTATAGGATAGGCATGCGCACAAATTTTCGACCCAAAATAAACTTTTTCTCGGCTCGGCCCGAACTAGGCCCGGCCCACAAAATGCTCACGTCTAGTTGGGAAAGGGACGTGTCGAACCGACTTTTTTGGGATTCCTTTATTTCTTTAAGAGCGAACTGCTAGCGCCCGGCCCGGGCGCTAGCAACGGACGTTGTTGCAGTTACATGTTGCATGCAACATTATAGTGAATTTTGAAACATCCAATCAAATAATCAGGACCGCAACAACGATCAAGAGATCTTTGGAATATACGGGCGAGATACATCACTAGTGGTTTCAAGTTTGCAACGCTCGAGCGAGATGGACAACACGGATACAACAAAATCGCCGTAACGATTGAAACAACTTCGGTTGAAGGTTGCAACAATACATCAAAGGTGAAACATAAAAGTTGTGAAAATTGCAATAATGCATGGTTAAAACAAGAACCGGTTGAAAAAACTTCGCCATGGAACATTCCAGGCAAGGCGCAAGATTCCCAGTGTGAACATCATGGTGAATTTTGAAACAACTTTTGAACGTGTTGCAACAATTCACCGAATGTGGAACATAAAAAACATTCATGATGAAACATTCTAGGCAAGGCGCAACATTTTTAAAATGAAACATCATAGTGAATTTTGAAACAACTTCGGTTTGAAAGTGTTTCAACAATACATCGAAGGTGGAACAACCAGTTGAAAGCTTCGCAATGGAACCAAGGAGGTTGCTGCACGACGGGGAGGAGCCGCGCCTGCCGCGAGGAGAGCTCGTCGCCGGGGCCTGCGGGGACGCCGCCGCAGACAAAGCTCACCGTTGAGGGTCACCCACAGGAGCATCGACGCTCCACCACCGGGGGCCACCTCCTGCTTCAGCTCCGTCACCACCCACGAGGAGCGCGACCGGCGTGGCTCTGCTCGAGACGGGCCTTCTCCTGCTCTACCGCCACCGGGCGAGCCCGTGCGAGAGTGCGCGGGGCTCTGGGGGAGCAGCAGGAGGTGGCGGTCGAAGTCACCAGGGCCGAGGGCGGCTGCGCAAGTCGCAGCGATGGAGATTGTAGACGGACGCGAAGGAGACAGATGAATGGATAAGGAAAGGGAAGGAGCGATGTTGAGCCGGCGCACCACCATCGTCAACTTGTAGGGCGTACCAGCAATTCCTTCTTCTCTGTGCTCTTTGTTTGCCTAGATTCAGATTTGGATACGGATTTGTCGGGTTGAGTGCAGCCAGAGTGTTGAGACTGATTGATTTCTGTTTGGCAATCGATTCTTCGGATACGAATCGCAGGGAAAAACGTCAACGCCAGCCTCTGCCCGAATCTGAGAATCAGATCTGAGTGTTTGCGCGTCGGTTGGTGGGTAGAGAACAAGAAGGCGACGAGAACAAGAGGGCGACGATGGAGATGGAGCAAGCAACAAGCATGAAGCGTCGCTTTAGCGAGCCTGACGGCCCTCGTACGGAAACGAAGCACCTTTACCTCATCTTTGATGACTATCCGTGGGGATACAGCATCCGCGAGATAAACCTGTCGCCGCCCTCGACCCATCAGAAGACTTCCGCTGGAGGCAAAGGAGCTGGGCGCGTTTTGCCTCCGCCTGTAATCTGCTTCGAGGCGCCGCGGGGCCGTCCCTGGTTCTTCTCCGCCGTTGGCACCAAGATTATGGCGATGCATCGCAGGCATTCCTTTGACGACTCAATGCCCGATGGCTTCCTGCCTATCGTCGACGTGCGCTGGCGAGGATTCACCTTTGGCCCTTTACAAATAATTCAGGATCTTCCTATCTATGTCCCTGTGGGCGAGGAATTGTTTTCATTGGATGTCTGCTCCTTCAGGAAGCTCTCCTTGAAACCTCTCTGGCCCCCAAGGCTGGAAATTGGTGACCGCAGCGATGCTGGGTGGTCATGGTGCAATCTCCCGGATCCATCTTTCGGGCGGGAGGATGTCACCTCCTATGCGGTGCACCCTGATGGACGGACCATCCTGTTCAGCACCGAGAGTGACGCTGCTGAGCCCACACTGGCCTCTGATGGACAGACAGTCATCTTTAGCACTGAGATTTCTCCGACCACATTCACCTTCGACATGAGATCGCTTGTGTGGAAACGGCACGGCGAGTGGACGCTGCCATTCACCGGCCGCGCTTTCTTTGTCCAATGCCTGCAAAACTTTGTCGGGCTCTCCAAAGACCCAGACACCTTCGGTCACCTCTGCTCGTGCGACGCTGCAGACACTGACAGCACTCCTGCGTGGAAGGTCAGCAAGGAGAAGCTTTTCAGTGAGGAGCCAGATGAGACTCATGTAGGCGCCACACTGATCCACATGGGAGAGGGGAGCGAGTTTTGCCTTCTGCAGTGCGTCTCCATTGAGCAAGGCAATGGTGCTGATCAGCAGCTCAAGGAGGTGCAACTCAAGGAGGATGGAGAGATACCCCGATGCTGTAGCTATCTTTATCGTTTGACAACGTTCTGTCTCAGCTTCGACGACAATGGAGACCTGACAACTGGTGGGACTTGTCAGGTGCAATATTACAAGGTACCTGAAGAAACCACTGAGGCGTTTCTTGGCACCGACCCTGTGGCATTTTGGCTGTAAAATGCTGAAATCATGTCTTGATAGAGTACCAATGTTTACTTTTCACTCAGTTATGACTCTTGCCTTTCTGTATGCTTTAAGAATGTGTACGCTCAAGTGGGATTCAGTTAATGTATTGCCTTCCTATGTTAAGTCCTGACATCTTTGTGTTTTAATAATGTGTACGCTCAAGTGGGATTCACTAGAAACCTGAAAGCAGCACCTTGTTGGGTGTTCCAGTGTTTTCAAATTGTTCATTAGTTCCTGCAAGTGGCTAAATTGTAGAACTGTTGCGCATCTGTAATTGCAGGAAACCAAAGTGGTATGATTCTACAATCAAATCATTTCAAGTATTTCTTTGTATACAATATTTTTGGTGGTTGCTCCCCACATGTCGCATCTTCATTTTCTATCAATATTTTTAATCCACTCTGAGACTGCAACATATAATTGTCCTATGTGTGAATACTGCTATTCTTTTTCTTGATGGGGTTGTCTCTTCTTAGTAGTCATTTCTATCTAATTATTGTAAAAAACCACATGCATAGAAGCACACAATAGAATAGTCAGTACAGATTAATAAGATACATAATACCATTGAACAAAAATAGTAACCAAAAAACACTAAAATGTCAGACATGCAACAACTTTCTGTAGCTAATGTGACAAATTGGAAAATCATTTTAGGCATGGTTGGTTGATTTTTTTTTAGTACTATGCAACAGTAAATTTGTAATGCTTGCTTGCCTTCTCAGATGAAAACTTCGATCAGGGAAAACTATATGTTTATGCTAGTACAGAAAAAAAAATACCAGAAAGAATGGTATTTATCTTTTGCTTTTCTTCTTTTGATCCTTTATTAGTGATAAGTTCAGCTCTGTTGGTATTCTTTTCTTTCCTGCTTTTGATAAACAGTTATGAGAATTTTCAGGTAGATATACTAACAGGGGATTATTCTCACTCGAATATGACAGCAGAGCAACAATTAGATATGCTAGTTTAGATTATCTGAGGTAAAGCTTAATCGGACAAACTACAGATCAGATAAAATATGGTGCGGATAGGATCATAGGACTAAAATATGTTGAGCAACGGAGAGGAAACCGCTGCAGAAGAACAACTCGTTCGTGGTGCCACCGCACCGTCGGGCAAGAAGGGAGCTCGTGCAGTCACCCGGCCGTTCCTCGTTGGGATGGGATATAGAGGCTTGAGCCGAGCTACCAGGCGATGTCCAGGGAGGTGCTCGGGGAGCCCTAGGGGATTGCAGATTGAATCGAGTTCTTTGCCACTGATTTGTGGGACAGTAATGGCTCCTGTGTTCAGGAAGGCGCTGGAGAAAAGCATCCACTTCCTGTGATCAAGGGGCTGATTGGTTTGCTTTCAAAATATGCCAAGGAAAAATGTGGAAGCAAATTTCTTTCATAAAATTTTGCCCTCATTTGGTTGGAAGCAAATTTCTTCTGTCAAAGACAATGCTAATCTCTGTTCATATTTTGACAATCAATCTGTCCACGTGTTTTAGTACAAATCATAGTCACTAGTGTTTGTACTTGACATCAAGTAATTCGGTGACATAATTTTGACCGTTATATTTTTGACACACAATCAAGTGCTACTCTATAAGTTTGGCCCAAGGTTTGGCAAAGAAATTTGGCATACCACCATTTTGGCTTGCCCACATTTTTGACTTGCAACTTTTGACATCCAATCAATCAAACCCCCTGGTGTCCTAGTTTTTCCAGTTTTAACAAGGTACTCAGTATAGTTTTGAACAGTCTAACATCTGATATAGCATGGCAAATCAAAATACTCTAGGGAAAAATAAAACTTGGTAAGCATTATTAACACTATGATTTTATTCGAGCAGCTTGCCCAGATGTGTTAAAACAGTAGTAAGAAAAACAGCCAACAGCAGCGCATTGTATTTGTATCATTTGCCTCTTGGTACTCTCTCTTCCGGCGAATTGAAGAAAATTTTCACAGGGAGCGCCAGGCTTATAATAAAATAATTTTTGGGCTACACGTGCTCTGATGTTTCATACGATTAATTAAAAACTTACGAGATTCAGAATTCACAAGTATTCCCATCTACAAATTATTGCCCTCAACAGAATATCACAGCTAAATAGCAAATCCCAGCAATACAACTAGTTCTAAATCTGAAATAACTAGAATCCAAAACAGTTCAAAATTTCAAATATGAAGCAAATGAAAAATAAATGCTCTTGACACAGGGCTGAAAGTAACCGCCATCTTAACAGTGCTGGACGTCCTTCAGAAACGGCGAGGGTGGAAGCGGTCCATGAGACTCACGGAGGGGCACTCATAAGCCATGTGGCCACGGCCACCACAGTTGTGGCAGATCATGAAGGCACCGGCCATGCAGTCACGGCTCATATGGCCAACCTGGTTGCAGGCCCGGCAGACAACGTCACTGAAGCCACCACGGAAGGGAGGAGGTCCACCCCCGCGGAAGGGACCGCCGGCTCCACGGAAGGGAGGAGGTCCACCGCGCTCACCCAATGTATCAGACTTGGGGCACTGACGGGCCAAATGGCCAGCAACATTGCACAGGTTGCAAATGGGATCATTGGTGCAGTTACGGGCGAGATGGCCACTCTGCCGACAGTTGTTGCAGGCCTTCTCATTGGTGCATTCCTCACGAAAATGCCCTGGTTTGTAGCAGTTGCTGCAAAGGATCACTTCTCCGGGTGGCAATGGCGGAGCAGTGCAGTCTCTTGCAATGTGGCCAGACTTGCCGCAGTTACGGCATATCCCTTCATTTGGGCAGCTGTTAGCCATGTGGCCAGGCTCTTTGCAGTTCCAGCAGATATCTTTGGAAGAACACTCGGCTGCAATGTGCCTGTAGCATTAAAAAAGTTAGTCTGAAAAAGCTATATCAGCTCAACAGCTGAAGGTGCATGGGCATAGTGTCTGCATTATGTATGACTTGTAGCTTTCAAGGTCATATAATTAATGATGTCATAATCGATAAGAATAAAATCAAACCTGAGATCAGGTCTCGTGGAATATAAGGGCCTAAAACAACAAATGAGTTGCTTACAGATTCATTAAAATTCACTTTTAAGAAATGATGCTAGAAGTACCATCCAGGATGACAAGAACATAATTTCAAGCATGTAGTTTATGCCCCTAGGGGAACATGCACCCCTTGTCCACATTACTGAGGACGCACAAAATGCCCCCAGAATAGTTAAAAGCAACCAAACCATAATAATCTTAAATCATGAATTAAATTGATAATTTGATAGAGCCATACTAACCAAACCATACTACCTGCTCCCCATGATAGCTTAAAAACATCTCTAACTTTTTAAAGGCTAGCATGGGGGACAGGTAGTTCTACAAGGTATTCTTATAACAACTTTACAAGTTTACAACAATGTTATTCCGACGCATTACGGGTCAAACTTTTCAACTAGGTCCTTCAATTCTCAAAGTATCTGAATGTGAGAGAAGTTTAAGGACCTCAGGGCACTTTAATTAAAAGCATGCTATACAACTTTGAGTAAAGTGTACCTACCTGCTAGTGAATTAATGATGGAAAAACATAACACTAACACATAAGAGCACCAATCAGTGTAGCAGAATAACAGAGTTCTTACCCAGGAAGCCCACATGTATGGCAGACAGCCACACTAGGACACTCCCTAGCAAAATGGCCAGGACGCTTACAGTTGTTGCACAAATCATTACGATACCTGCACAATAGAAATAGAAATAACCAAAGGATTAAGGATACATAACCTTCAAAATGTCAGAATAATTGTAAGTTACAGCTTCACATATTTTGATTTTAAACCATTCTTGCCATTTACATCTAAATCAAACAAACAATTATGGCTATTCTACCACAAGCACTCACTTAAACTTTGAGTAAAACCTGTTCATATAGCGTTTAGGCCAATATATACATGATAACGAGAGGAAGCAGTAATGTTTTGATGCAGTGTCAAAACACTTGCCCTGTTTGACTTAGGTAAGCTCAAACCTGCTCGGACCATGGCGGCTGTCCCTCCGATATGGTGCATCACGGTATGAAGTGCGCTCGGTACGCATCCTCCGGTCCTTCGGCGGTGGGCTGCGGCTGCTCATCACCAAATCTTCCTTCTTCCCTCTAAACTCCAAGCTCCAACCAAACTGCAAAACTACGCCAATTACCACCTTCGGCACTCCAAAAACACACCAGAACTTTACTCTTCTTCCTTCCTGTCCATTGCAAGACGCCAAAACCAGACTGAGATCCAACCCTACGGGCCCCACAACAACCACCAATCTTCACTACGGGAATACTCAAATTCCAACAGTAGTCACAAGACTCGCGGGATATCCTACTCCCACCACACTCTTATAAGTCATAGCATCATGCAAGCGCCTTCTAGATATGATAGTCATGAATATCCCTCTCACACGAAATATCCTATTTTTCCAACACACTACAACATGCCGTCAGATTTTACGATAATTCTTTCCAAATTCCTCCCACTCTACGTGTCTACAATCGCAATAACAAGACCATTCCTTTCCGAATAGCGCTTCAGCAACTCCACACCACTCCATCGCAAAAAGATTCCCCATTCAAATCTTCTACGTCCGGGTTTCCTAGGGCCCGCGAAACTACATAGGCAACAACGCGAAAAGCTGCAGCTTTGCAAGTAAGAGTAAAACAACGGCAATAGGTCTGTCAATTAAATTCCTCTCGCGCATACCATAGACGTAGGCGAAATCGACCGAGGCTAGGGCTTACCAAGAGGAGGGCAACCAAATCTCCAGCAGCGCGAACGTAGGAGTAGGACAGATGTAACGCAGCGATGTCACCGTGCAGCCGCGAGGGTGCTCCGGTGCAGGTTGCCGGAGGAGGCGGAGCACCGCGGCGGCCGGCGAGTACGGATTGGGGGATTGGTCCGAACTGTGCGACCAGGTCGAGAACAAAGGGCAGATCCGGGCTATCCAGAGAGCACACGTGTTTTCCGACCGTCCGATCAACAATTAACGGTGCAGGGAGGAAAGCGACCGCTTGCGCGAAGAGATATGAAACGGGCCGAAGCATCTATAAAGGGCCCCCGAAAGCAGATAGCTCTTGGGCTTGGGCCGAACGTAACAGAGATGATGCCTCTCACCGGGTGCGCCACCATCGGCGGTGACGGCGGCGACCTGGACGCCGCCGTTCTGCACCATCGTGGCGGCCGACACGTCCGACTTCTCCTACCTCTCCTGCCCACGCTGCGAGCTCGCGCTCCCGAACGGCGCCGCCTCCTGCTTCGCCTGCGGCGGGAACGGCGGCGGCGTCCAACCCACTCCCGCCCGCGTCTACCGCCTGCTCCTCTCCCTCGCCACGCACGACCGCGTGGTCCCCGTCGTCCTCTTCGACCGCGCCGCACGCACCCTGATGGGCTGCCCCGCCGACGAGCTCGCGCGCCTCTTCGCCGCCCACCCGGACTCGGCCCGCGCCGCCGCCGCGGAGGCTCTGTGCGGGGAGATGTGCCGGGTGGTGCTGCGCGCGCCAACCAGGAACAACAAAAGGAGCGCCGGCGCCGCAGACGAGCGACAGCGCGTGGTTTCCGTCGTCCCGCTTCGCGATGGCTTCCGCCCGGTCGTCGACGCCCTCAGGATGCTGTACCCGCGCGGTTGATGCTTCCCGTTGCCGTGGTACAACCGTGGCATGTGCTAGGATTTAGAGGTCGGTGCCCCCATTCTGTTCGACGAATGATTGGTTTGGTTTGGTTTGCAATGGCAATTCAGCAACAGTTGCACAACTGCACATGCATTTCAACTACTACTACAACACTTCTGTAAGTTGTAGCCTTTCGGTGATCATTTTCGATCTTCTGTTTGTCTGAGATTATGAACTAACTTTCAAGTGCATTTCTTTTACTTGTCTGATTAAATTGCCTAGCTTCGTGTCCCTACATTAGTCCTAGTGATTACCAGGTCTTGTTGAAATTTGGGCAAATTTTATGTAAGGTTATCTGAGCATCTTAGACAAGAAAATATAGAAATCATTATTGCCATCATCCTGAATTTTGGGAGTAGTTCAACTTGTTTAGCCAGGTCTGCCCATAAACCTTTTTACTCCCTGTAATGACTCATCTTTTTTAGTCCTTCTCACTGAAGTGTATTGTATGTATCTGAATTTGCATTTACATCCAAGACTCCAATGCTACTTGCCATATCTATTAACACCATGAATCCACGATGGTACAGTTGTCTGCAGTGGCTCTGATAAGATTATCATGAGATCAAATCATAGTTTCCTACAGTGTTACATGGACACGGGTGCGGGTGTCGGAATCCGACTCGGGTGCGGGTGTCCGATTCGGCAAATCCTAAAAAATAGGATTCGGGGATTCGTCTAATATATTTTTATTTTAAAATTTTATAAATAAAAATACAAATATCTAAGTTTATAAATAAAAGAATAAGGAAAATAGATGTGATGGGCTTCCCTTCATGCTCTTTGGCCCATGTTGATATACAGCCCAACAAACAAACCCTAACCCTATCCCACTCCTCCCACAGACCCACACCCTTCCCAGCCGCCGCCATCCCCTTCCCTCTCTTCTCTTCCCTGCGATGTCTCTTCCTCCTCCCGTCACTTCCCTTCTCCGCCAGACGCCGCCGCTTTCCCTCTCTTCCCTTCTCCGCCAGATGCCGCCGCCGCTTCCCCTCTCTTCCCTTCTCCGCCGGCCGCCGCCGTGGCCGCCAGACGCCGCCGCCGCTTCCCCTCCCTTCCCTTCTCCACCGGCCGCCGCCGCCGCCTCCCCTCTCTTCCCTGCTCCGCCGAACGCCGCCACCGCCGCCGCTTCCCTCTCTTCCCCGCTCCGCCGGACGCCGCCGTCGCCTCCCCTCTCTTCCCTGCAGCCGCCGCTGCCATGCGGCCGCCCTGCTCGTCGCGACGGCGCCTCCCCACGGCCCACCCCCTCATCTACTCGACTCGCCTGGCGCCAGCTCGCCCCTGAGACGCGGCCGCGGCGTGTCAGATGCGTGTCGCATCGTGTCAGACGCGTATCGACACGCTGATACGCGTCGACGCGCTAAAAAAATTTCGGACGCGCGTGTCCGTGTAACACTGGTTTCCTATTGTTTCCTTGTTACTCTTGTAAGAAAATCATGGAAGATCGAATCAAAGTTCAGTATTGTCCCAGACATCTAATGATAAGGGGCTCAAAAGTTCAAAGAAAAACTGGAACTGAAACCCAGAACTGACATTACTATGCTAACTATTGACTATTCTGCATTTAAGTTCTTATCTTTCAGGGCAAGGGTAAGAGGAGAGAAATGTCAAACTGTCAGAACAAGTGAGCAGGCATACAACTGTCAGAACAAGTGAGCAGGCATACCTAAATGGACCGGGCGGCAGGCGCGGTGAACTCTATAACTCTATACCATTCACCATTTGCATGGAGTTTTTTTTTCAAGGAGTTACTTGAAAAAATAACTCTATGCAAATGGTGAATGGTAATCTTAGGGAGACAGCATTACTGCAGAATTTCTCTTGAAACTGAAATGGAGGAGTTTATGTTATGTAGGACTTTTCGTGTTATATTCTTTCCAGGAAGGAATCATGTGCTAAATTTCAACATAGGTGCGCTATGTTTTTCTCTGCTTCACACTTTCTTCATTAGTGTCGGCAAGTGAAGCCAAACTACAGAGTGGTGGGGGGGGGGGGGAGGGGGTCTGCTGTATATGCCATGGAGGGCCCCAAGTATAGTTTGGGGAAAAAAACAGTGAGTGGGAGGGATGAGATGAATAGGGAAAAGTTGGATGAGTAGTGTTTTTTTGGGAAAACTTGGGTGATCTAAACGCACCGTAATTGTTGCTCAAGATTATGAACAGTAAAGCACGGGTCCACAAATATTTCATTAGGTTCGGTTATTCATAGGTGCACCTAGTTTCGTTCCGGAGTGTTGCAGGAGCAGTGTCCTGTGTCCGCATGGATGCATCTGCCGGAAGCGATTCTCTAGATCTAGCCTCCATCATACATTCATACTGATCCTCATACATTCATACTGATCCAATAGACAAGAATCAAGTTATGCAGTTTAACACATTCCTGGAAAACTTTCTTTCCATGTTACCATATGCACAAGAGAGGATGTTTGACAGTAGATAGTAGTAAACCTTAAAGAAAAAGAGGCTTCCAAAAAGTAGAGAATCTTTGTTTTATGAGTTCTCTTGTTTAAGCACTGCATACTGCAGAATCAATTGTGATTGGTCCAAATTCAATCCAGTTCTAAAGGCCAACTAAACACCAGTTGCTTCTGGGGGTCTCAGCCTTTCAGTGCATTGCATCGAGCTGAACAGTAGAAAGTAGAAGGCAACAGAAGCTGATCATCCCACCTTCGGAATTCAGAAAGGGAATTTTCTGGGCAGTGAGTAACAGTATCTCAAAACTGGCGGTTGTGGCTTGTACTAGTACCGGTGAGCACTGAATCTAATGATTGGCGCTCCCGTGGAGCTTGTGACGATGAGGACAACACCAAGCGGGCAGACGTGCAGATGCATGCTTCGTCAACAGTTGAGCTTCAAGAGTTTGTCCTCGTCTTTAAGCTCTGCCGCTTTCAGCACAATGTATCTCAGCATCAGTCCAAATGATACAGTAGCAAAGATTTAGTTGGCGCAAATAATATCTTTGAAATTTGCAGTGCTACCGGTGAGCTTACTGATTAGCAAATGATCCAAGATGTGAGCTACCACAAAAAGGAAGAGATCATTTAAGCCTAGGCGATCAGTGGTGTATCATTTTCAGTTTGTCGGTAGCGGTGGTGAAGAGCAGTCACGCGTATGGTTTAAATTGTACTGACAATGGAATTCAGTTTTTCTTTTCCAACAAATGAAGACTTTTTTTTTTTTGTGGCGAAGGTGTATTTGAACATGGAACTGCAATGTACGGTGAAGTCATTTTCATCCAATTGGTGTGCTATTTTGCCGATAATTTGGACCGTCTGGTGCCGAAATGACAAGCCTGAGTAATGCAGCCATGCAGGAAAGATAACTTTTTTTTTTACTTGGATCAAAGGAAGGGGTGACAAATATTTACTCCTTTATTCTTTGCTGCTGGCGTGTAATAAACCCAAAGCGTGGTGGCATGGTATACTTTGGCCGCCATGGGAAGAATAAACAAGAAGGCGTTTGCAACCAGATGTTACTGCTGCATGTATGCCAATTATACTCCGTATTCACACGATGAGATTTTGCGAATACCCCAAACCAGAAAGTGCACGATAAGAAAGTGTGCAAAAATGCATTTCTTGTGTGAGAGGTGACAGTATCCAAGTACTTTGCATTTGCTTTTGGGGCCAAGATCATGTTCACTCATAGTACAAATCACTTGTTCATCCTGGCCCCCTAATCTCACAAATTTGTCCCTACTCTATGCTTAAAAATTAATTCTCATCAACCTCTTCCTACTCAGTGGGCCCAGTGCCATACAGGCCTGATCACCCCTATAAAAAAAACCTCTCGCGGACCGAAATTCTATCAAATTATCACACGCAACGCGCTAGATCACTCGCATCTAACACTATCAGTCTATCACCAGCAGATGGCAAAGCCTGGTGATCTGCCGGTGCAGCAGGCAGCTGCTCTCATCCTGGCATGCACGCTTGCTCTGCTCATGCTGCAGCTGCACCCTTGCAGAGCCCAGCAGCCTCCCTCCCCCGGCTACTACCCCAGCGCCAAGCTCAGGTCGCTGGCCTTCTCAGAGGGCTACCAGACACTGTGGGGCTCGCAGCACCAGACCCTCTCGCCGGACGGCAAGTCCCTGACGCTCTGGATGGACCGCAGCTCCGGCAGCGGGTTCAAGTCGTCGCGGGCCTACCGCAACGGCTACTTCGGCGCGTCGGTCAGGGTGCAGCCGGGGTACACCGCCGGCGTCAACACCGCCTTCTACGTGAGCGATTGATGTCTTTCTTTCTACTCCCAAATGCAAATTATGCAATGCGTCGCTCATCCTGCTGCTGAATTAATCTCTTTGGTCTCTTCGACACTGATGCTCTCCAACTCTAAATGCATGGCTGGCCGACGATGCAGCTGTCGAACACCGAGGAGTACCCGGGGCACCACGACGAGATCGACATGGAGCTGCTGGGGACGGTGCCTGGGGAGCCGTACACGCTGCAGACCAACGTGTACGTGCGCGGCAGCGGCGACGGCACCATCGTCGGCCGGGAGATGAGGTTCCACCTCTGGTTCGACCCCACCGCCGACTTCCACCACTACGCCATCATCTGGAACCCCGACCAGATCCTGTAATAATATTTAAGCCCCTCCCCCGCGTTCAGGAACATCATGATGATCATGCAGTGCATTTCGTAGCTCTTCCATCTTTGTGCAATCACATGATGAGCTGGCTCTGCGATGATCTTCAGGTTCCTGGTGGACGACGTGCCGATCCGGCGGTACGAGAGGAAGACGGAGGCGACGTTCCCGGACCGGGAGATGTGGGCGTACGGCTCCATCTGGGACGCCTCCGACTGGGCCACCGACGGCGGCCGCTACCGCGCCGACTACAGGTACCAGCCGTTCGTGTCACGGTTCACCGACCTCAAGATCGGCGGGTGCGCCACGGACGCGTCCGGTGGCTGCCAGCCTGTGGCAGCGTCGCCGTCGGGATCGGCGCTCAGCCAGCAGCAGGTGGCTGCCATGCGGTGGGCGCAGCAGAACTCCATGGTGTACTACTACTGCCAAGACTCATCCAGGGACCGCACGCTCTACCCCGAGTGCTGAAACCACTGCACTGCTACGCTGCAGCTGCAACTCCCAATCCGAACCAAATAGTTGAAAGGGATGCGGAATTGCTTCAATCCGAAAGAAATTATTATCGTTAAAACCTGCATTTGGTCGAAAAAAAAATCAAGAACAAGCTAGTGAATGCTTGATGTTACGCCTTATAGTGATGTGCAGTGATGATACTGGTACAAAAAGAATATAGCAGCGAGTAAGCATATAAAGAGTGACAGATTGCTACCCATTTGTTTCCTTGATTTATGGCACAATGAAGCATCCGTAAAACTCTAGAGCATATGCAATCCTGTACTCGCCAGTTATACATGGGAGCCTCTTACAAAAATGGACAACATGATTTTACACAACATCAAGTAAAAACTGTACAGAGCAATGTTGTGTCTGAAGTTCTGTACTTGTCAACAAAGCTAGTGAGGCACCAATTGTTATTTGTTAGCATGCTCAGCTACCTGAAACAAAGCTAAAGAATGAATCAGAGGTTCTCTGTTGTGCTACCTAACTGTGAAAACCTGGAGCTTCTCTTCGCTTAAGCACCCAAGGTACCTCTCACCAGTTGAACTTTCAGCAAACCTTAGATCAAGGATCGGTTGTCTGTGGGGCCTGAGATCGGTGTACGTCTGAAACGAAGGTAGCTGCCAAGTCCGGATTCCGTACAGCGACTCATCACCATAGGCAAAGAGATACTGATTGCCCCCACATGGTATGATTGCAGACTTCGACATTCTCAACTCGCTCACGTTACCGTTGCAGGTTTGGTCCTTAGCAAAGGATGCTGTGGTGGTCCTCCTCAGGAGTGTGTGGCATCCTAGCCTTCCTGAACCAGTAGGTGCCTGTGATTGTGGTGTAATCACTTGAGGGGTGGTGCCACCATCTAGCAGCTCAACTTTCGGGCGGTAGGAGGCCACTAGGAGGTTACTTGATGGAGGGGTACATGCAAGAGAAATGCACACGCCTTGGTTTTCCATACCACTTAGCAAATTCGGCCTGAAAAAAGAGCACAAACTTGAACATGGGAACTACAAATAATCAAATCGAACATTCCAAAGACCATGAGAACCATGTCAATTGGAACTGTGTAGGGACTTCAACTAAAGCATACCTGTCTGCGCTGCCATCAACATCCCAAATGCAGGGTCCTATAGAAGAAGCGGAGAAAACCTTTCTGGAACCACTGTCATCTACAGCAGAGTGGATTGTATGGACTGGGTGTGTCGATAAACCCGTCATAGAATGCAAAGGTGCTGAAGTTTGACGAACATCAAAGACCAATAGCATGCCATTCTGAAAATACTTATGCAAGAATTTCAATTCGACCCTCCAAAGTGCACAAAGAGCTTAAGAAGAATTACAAACACAACGCATACTGAGAAGTCAACCTGTAATCCAGCATAAAGGTGAGTTGAACTAGTAGGGTCCCCTGAACAGGACCAGCCAGGAGCCTGCAAGATATTGAAACACATAAGATTAACAAGCTAGCATAAACAATTTCACACTTTCATTGATTCACCTACTCTTAAGTAACTTCGACACATTTTCACTAATTTGCCTATTTAAGCAGCTTCACATTTTTCAATAGTTTAATTTAAACAAAAATATACATGTCTGTATCAAAACGAGTGCTCTGACAATCAAGAACCTTTTAATCTTCTGAAGGTTAAAATGTATGCTATAGTGAATGTACAATGATTTTCCTGTTAGATATATATGTATTCTTGTATATTTCCCGTCGTATAAGGGGTCATTGTGCATATTTCCCCACACCTGTACCTGTATATATTTGGGCCTAGTGCCCCTATAATGAATACAAGTGCTATTCATAACATTTCCGGTATCCAAGAGATAAAGCTACAAAAAGAGGAGAATAGAGAAAGAACAGACATATACCCAACCCTAAGTATCAGGAAGGGGCATCTATAGTATTTAAATACTTTAGGAAGAAATATATGCTGGAACAAACTTTTTGTAGCGGATTTTAAATCAACGCATGAAGAGCATAAAAATACATGAAGTTATTTGAAATTGCAGGGTCAAAGAATCACCGGCAGATCATATTGAAGGACAACATTGTTGGTTGCCATACTGCGATATAAAACATAAGCACAAAGGTCAGATAAATAGTACTACATGTACCAATACAATAGTGAGAAATAAAACTATCACACTTTCTTTTTTTACGAACCTGAAAAGAGACAACTTCCTGCCAAGTGATGCAAAAATAGCTTGGCCCCCAGGCAGTATACAGATGTCCCTAATAGCTTTAATATCAGGAGGGATGTAGATTTTCTGCATTCTCTGTCTAGCCAACATGCTGATCTGTTGAAATTAAGAATTGAATTGCACAATAAGCAACCAAAAAATGGAGTAAAAAGCATGAGCGCACAACTCAACTGACGTCATCAAGCAAAAACATCTGTTTAGACATGTACCTTTGTAAGGATGTGTTCAGCACCAATTGGTCCCCTTCCAGAAGCCAATATTATCTGGTTGGATGCATCTATGCCCATGACCCGAGCTCCATCAACTAAAAACTCATTCTACAAAACATAGCTGATGAATGACAAGGCCCCCTCATAATTCTACAGTTATAGGCTGTGTGATTGAAATTGAAATGACAAGTGGCATATGCTCAATATGTAATAGCACACAGCTACAGCTACATTAGACGGCATAACCAAATGGAACCAGAGAAAACGAATCTCTAGGGGGGGTGATTGGTTCCCTGCATCCAACTCCATCCAGGCTCACTAGGTGCAAGATGACGGGCTTGATTGGTTTCGTACTAGTGGGGCCTGGCTCGCGCGATGCAAAAGCCGCGCCTCAACCTGGCTCCCGGCATGTGGATTTTTCTCTCGTTTCTCCAGAGCCTGGTTCGCGTGGTGCAGGCAGGCGATGCATGGGGGAGCGCACAGACACTAAAAAGTCGATTGACACCGATAGAGCAGGCAACCAATCAAGTTCCCACCATAGCCTGGCTGCATGCATACATGAACCAATCAAAAGCACTGTGCATCTAGCGAGCCTGGCCGGTTGGGGCCTGCATGCGTGGTGCGAGCCAGGCTCTGCTCATTCGAAAACCAATCAGGCCCTAGATAGCAAGACCAATTATAACTGTAAACTACAAACAGACCTGGAGCACAAAACTGCAAAGGTTTCTTTGGTCAACGTCCTCGATAAGAGAGGCTATTAGTGCTGCATCTGGAGTTCCATTTGATGTCCAATCTGTCATTTTCTGCACAATTGATTGTAAAAATGTTAACATTAAACATTTTAGTACTATGACTAATCTTTAAATTTGAGCAATACTAGTACTCTACATGTTTCTTCGAGCTTGAATCATGTCGTAGATTTAGTTGCAACATAATCTGCCTCTGCAGGTAATATAAGGAAACACAAAAGGATTAATTATGGCACAGCAAATATTGGTCAATTTAATTCATATGTTCAAAGTACTTTATGCTCTTTTATCTCCTCGAGTAATTTTGCTTGCTGTGTGGAAACATAAGGACGGCATAAGCTTTGCAAAAAAAATATGCTACTCCTGGTGATTGCTATGGACAGTGTGAAAATAATATCAGGTTCGAGCAAAATGTAGACAAGGGAACTTACTTGCTTCTCAAGAGATTCATTTTTCTCTCTCAACATCAATAATTGCTGCATAAATCAAACAAGCATCACTACATGGTCACAGATACCCTCAAGGAGAAGTAAAGAAAACTAACCTGTTCAAGATCATTATTGGGAACAGCAATCTCTGGTACATAGAGGTTGATTGTAGTTTTGTTTATATCTCTTGCCACATTGAGGACACTGAGTATATACAAAATAATGAATCTGATCAATCAGATGTATTTTCCACAATATCACTATTATTCTGAGCTACAATTGATTAGTCAGCATACCGGTGCCTTTTTCTTTCCGCACTGCTGTAACCACCTCTCTAAGCAATATCTGCCGTAGACATGCCCACAAGGAATGCAACTAGAATTGGAATAGCACACAGTTAGCAATTTGATACCCTCCACTCGTAATGATCTGAATATAGGCAGGTATATGCCAAGAAATCAGGAAAACTGGAATGTCCTATTCCTAACACAGAATAAGTATTCCTGAATCATTAGTATTATAATAAAGGAAAATAATAAAGTCCATGGTCTTTCACATGCTTCATGCCTTCATATCAATAATAAATTACAGGGTGGTAGATTAAGGGAACTTGGCCCACACAATTACATGTCAGTCAGACAGATACCCGTTTCTGTCATAACTCATAACATGACACGAACAAATCGTAAATCTAATTTTCCATGCCTATTAGGTAGAGTGACATGCTGAAGTAATATCTCCAGCAAATCACTACACGTTAGATTCAGATCCAGAGACTCCTAAACACAGCGACAGTACACCCAACTATAGATTTAATGAGTCAAAATTGTACACTCACAAAACCTCACTATCTAAAACATAAATCAGGACAGGTTAGTAGCGACAGCAAGCAAATTGCGAAAAATATAGTTCCAGCTAACACACGGAAGCATTAGATCAGTGAATTATAAGAAGTTCAGAAGCACCCCAGACAGCGAGCTGCCTTACAAATCCACGAAACCAATTGTCTGTACAATTCCTCCTCACCTCACGCGATGCGGCCCGTCGGCTGTCCACGCGAGCATACAAATGGGGCAGCTGGGAAGGTTCGCCCCCTCCGCGTCGCCTACGGTAGCCGCTGTCTTACCCTCGGTCGCCGAAACCCTAGCTTTGCCACCACCGCCATCCCGCCTCAGTGCCCCATCACTGGATCTCTCGCTCTCCTCCTCTTCCTCCGACGAGCCCCTTTCGTCGCCCGAACCGGACGAGCTCACTTGTACCACCGGATGCGCCGCCGCTGACCGCCGCCGCCTGCCCCGGGAGCCCGACCCCGACCCCGACTCCGACGGCATTGGGTGGCCGAGCTTCGCCGCGACGGTGAGACCGGATTGGGGGACCGGCAGAGTGAATGGGGAAAGGAGAGGGAGAAAATTTTGCAAGTACGGTGGCGTGGAAGGACAGAGAGAGCCCGAAAAGGTTGGCGCGCAAGGGGAGTCCGAAAATCTCATGGGCCGCCAAAATAGCCCACGGAGACCGTCCCGCAGGCGCAGCAGCAAGAGCGGTGCGGTCGCGCGCAGGCGCAGCGTGAGGCGCGTTTCGTTTAGTCCCACCTCGCTTGCTCACGAGGGGTTGGACGAGGGAGGCGGCTACATAACCAGCGCCACTGCCTTCGTTGCAACATACTTACCTGGATGGGGTCGACGGGCGATCAAGAAGGCCCGTGGCCTAGGTCAATGGCCCACATTGCACTTGGTGGGTGCGTTGGCTTACCATCTCCCCAAGTGGGAGAGTGGACGTCGTAATTTGTGGTAGAGGGGGTACGCGTTCGCGCGGCCCCTGCTAATTCTTTAAATTAAACTTTGGTCCAGTTTGTCTGAGGTTGGTGCAATGAAATCCTTGGATTTAAACTTTGGTCCACTTTGTGTACTGCTTACTTTGGGCCTTTTTACTCCGGGCTCCCATTTTAGCCGGCCCATGAATCCCATAAGGTTGGGCCGTTTTCTTTTACAACTTCATCCCTTCCCTGCCGGCCGAAAATCTGTCGACCAGGTCTTCTGTCAGAAAAAAAAAAAAAAAGGCCGCAGCAAGACGACGCAGAGGCGAGCGGGATGGCGCGGAGCGTATCGTACGTGTCGGCGGCGAAGCTGGTGTCTATGGTGCGAGGAAATCACCGCCTCGCCATCATCGACGTCAGGTACGGTTCGCGCGACCCGCTTCCTGTGCTTCTGCCCTACGCCGCCGTCGCCGCGCCGATTTGGAGATTGGAGTCTGAATTTTAATTACCATGTGTTGTTGGGGAATCGAAGGGACGAGGAGAGGAGCTACCAGGCGCACATCGCGGGGTCGCACCACTTCGAAAGCGGTAGCTTCGCGGCGCGGATGCCAGAGCTGGTGCAGGCCGCCAGCGGCAAGGACACCCTCGTCTTCCACTGCGCTCTCAGCCAGGTCCCAGATCCGCCGACTCGTTTATGTGATTCTGTTCTGTCAGTTCTATCCGAAACTCTGCACCCTGCAATTCCGTTCTCTATGACCTAGAGGGAATCTGATTCCCCAGACAGGAGCATCTCAGCCGAATCACGATTCCGTTGGTGATTCACTTCGGCAAATGGAAACATGTGTGATTTAGAGGCACATATGATTGTCTAAAGCGGAGTTATAGGTGTGGTTCTTCCTGGGAAACTAATAATTATATGTCAACAACAGCTTTGTTTAGATGTCCACCAGACTACAGAACTGTTTAGTCAACAGCAGCATTTTGTGGTGTCAATTGTTGTCGTGCTTGGTGTCCACATATTCCTTCACCAGATTAAATCAACTGCTCTACCCTTGTAACTTTTTAAGCTTGATTGTACTGGCCTGCATAGTTAGCCTGTATATTTCTTTTAGGGCATTATTAATGGCCTTGTGGTGAGCCTTATGATAGAGTTTCATACATTAGTTACCATATGCACTGGTCTTGCCTGCATAGGAAACCTCTATATGCACTGCTTTGTTCCATGCTAAAGGGTTTCATGTTTGGCCGTCGTTTGGGTCACAATTTAGTTTGGAACAAAAAAGTTTAGGCTGTGCCTAACTAGGAATAATGATACCAGTTCAGGGTCTTTTTTTCTTGATTACTAAGTTGGATTAGGATTCAGAACCTTCCATGTAGGAGGTATTTATGAAAATGTACTATCCAGAGCATTTCTTTCTGCCTGTGGCATGTAGTCATGTACTAGTAGGTAAAGTATCAAACCGTTTGTCCCTTAGTCATAGCCTAGCTCTTCACAGCCATCTGCTCTTGCCCATATGTTAGGATCCGAAATTCAACGCCTTACCAAAGAAATGATTCGACTGACCAAAACCCTATGTTGTATCGTTATATTAACATGGTATAACATGTAGTTGGTACATATAAACATGGCCTTCTGTAAATCAAAGAGATTACAACCAAGAGCATTCAAAATATAGCTTCAAAACTCAATTCTAAACCTATGTGACGGTTCATACGGATAACTATACTCAATTCCAAACCTATGTGACGGTTCATACAGATAACTATACTCAATTCCAAACCTATGTGACGGTTCATACGGATAACTATATAGGTAAGTGGCTTTCGTGCGCCATAGACGGCTCAACTAGAAGTATTGTTGTGTGGTACCAAAATGCACCAACTCAAATTCTCTTCTTCTCCCCTGATTTCGACATGGTTGTGTTCGGTAAAAGGAAAGAAAAAATAATTTTTTTTCTAGAAAGCGTGTTATGTGAGGAGAATAAATAGGAAAGATGAAAAAAGAAATTTCTAGAAAACGTGTTACGTGAGAAGAATGAATAGAAAGTATTTTTTTTTCCCATCTGAACACCGCCCAACTCCCCTCGTCTCACCGAAGACCGGTGCGTGCTGCTGCCTGCCTGCCTATCGTGCTGGGCTCGCTGACCCTGAGTCCCTGACCACGGACGGCTGCGACTGGCCGACTGCTACAGACCGAGGCCGCGGGCCGCAGGCCGCCGCGGCGAACACGCCGGCTTGCGCCATGCCGTGCGCTGCAAGCTGATCGGCAGCCGACCACACGCGGCCCCCAAGCCTTTCGGCCTTGGAAAAAAATTCCGTGCAGGAGGGCTGCAGAGCGCCCTCCATGCAGGACCTTCCCCGATGTGCGCCGCGTGGACAGACCATGTATCCAACGGAGGGCCTGAAGAGACATCGGTCGGCTTGATAAATGATCTGTTTTCATCCGTTCGGCTCAGCCTGCCACACTTTACTCGACTCACATAAGCCGGCTGCATCCAGAGAAAATAGATCGAGTCATCCCGTCACCGTCGCCGTGCCGCAATCACCTGACCACCGGCCGCCGTTCCTCTTCTTGTCTGGCCGCATCAGGGGTGTGCGGCTTCTTGATCTTGTAGTAGACAGCAAAGGAACACAACCAGCGACCCAGCGTAGATTCATACTAACGAGGAAGCCTGTTGCAGCGCAAGCTGATGAGCTCTTGCTGTGGCCAGGATAATGTTCGTGTGGTAATTCAGAACTATAGGTGATGGAATTGAGCATGGGCACTGTCCCAAAGGGACACTGCCAATTTGAGAATGGACAATGCATGCCAATTTGAGAATTTCAGTAGACATGCCTATAGTGTTCTGGTCCAAAATTTCAAGTAATAATATAGGAAACTGCTGAGCCTAGTATGTTCAGCTTTGCAATAATCGAGGAGGCCCCAAGTGCTCTGTGCAGACCAACGTCACGATGAGCACTCGAGCAGCACTACCAGTCGCAACGGAGGCAGCAGCGCCGCCGCAGAACCCGCCACGGCGCCACCAGGAGTCGCCCCTACCTCACGTGCCCCTCACCTCGGGCTCGAGCCGACGACTGCAGGAACGGTGGTGGCCGATCCTAGGCCCCGGCGAGCACGAGCTGCGCTAGGCCGCCGGGCAGGATCCGCCGGCGCCGCCATCTGGTAAAAGCTCTCCCAGTAAAGATTAACCAAGAACGATTGAACGAAACGGCGTTTGAGCTGATCATGCACATCTTCCAGAGCCGGCTCATCAGTACGTCGCTGACTCGTGGTAGGAATCGGAGCCGAAGTCCTGTACGAGCCGCGTCTATTGCTTACCGTTGGATACGTGGTCAGTCCACGCGGCGCACATCGGGAAAGGTCCTGCACGGAGGGCGCTGTACAGCCCTCCTGCAGGGAATTTTTTTCCTTCGGCCTTTCCCCTTCCGCCTCCGCACGCTCCAGATCCCACCAGACCCCCGCGACCCGAACCCATGGCCTTCTCGCGCCTCCTCCCCTCCCACAGCCGCCTCCTCACCGCCCTCCTCCACACCCCGGGCCCCATCCCCAACCCGCAACCCGCCGCCGCCTCTACGCCGCTCGCCCCCTTCCTCCGCTCCTTCGCCTCCGCCACGCGGCGGGCGGGGCCGTCCCGCCCGCGCGCCGTGGACATTGGGGCGCGCGCGCGGCAGCTCCAGAACCGCCGCCTCTGGTCCTACGGGCTCGCCTTCGCCTGCGCGGCCGGGTTCGTGGTCGCCGTGCTCGCCACGTTCCAGGACCAGCTCGTCTTCTACGTCACCCCCACCGACGCGCTCGCCAAGTTCGCCGCCGACCCCTCCAAGTCCCGCGTCCGCCTCGGCGGGCTCGTCCTCGAGGGCTCCGTCGCGCACCCCTCGCCCTCCTCCCCCGAGATCGAGTTCGTCGTCACCGACCTCATCACCGACGTGCTCGTCCGCTACGACGGCGCCCTGCCCGACCTCTTCCGCGAGGGCCACTCCGTCGTCGTCGAGGGGTTCCTCAAGCCCTTCACCGACGACCTCCGCCGCGACGACGGGAGGAAGGTGGCCGACAAGGCGCGGGAGTGCGCGTGCTTCTTGCGCGGCACCGAGGTGCTCGCCAAGCACGACGAGAAGTACATGCCCAAGGAGGTCGCCGAGGCGCTCGAGCGAAACAAGAAGCAGCTCGAGGCCGATGCCGAGGCGGCCGCCGCTCAGGCGACGACTGTAGCAGCTGTGGCGGAGGGAGCGAAGGCAAGCTCGTAAGATTTTGTCTGCCTTCGGGTATGGGATTTACTGGATCTCGAATGTTTGGCATCAGGCATAGGTAGATTTGAATTTGATTTCATACTGGAGCTGAGGATATCTGCAGCGTGATTCCATTTGATTCTAAGCTGATGTGATTGTAGTATTATGAGCCGGGGATCTGGCAAATTTTGTTAGGGGAATAATGACAAATGATGATTGAATACAGATATACGGATTTGTTTTGAAGTAATGTTACCAGTATGCTTCTTCCTCTAAGTAAGACTTTACTAGATCTAATGTTTGAGGAATAAGTGGATTTGAATTCGATTTCCCACTGTAATTGGGAGATATCTGCAGCGATTGAATTAAGTTTTTTGTGATGATGGGGGCTGGTGAACCGAGTGGTTCCTCGAGCCAGCCCTCACGCCAGCGACCTGGGTTCGATCCCCAGCGCTGGCACCGGGAGGTCCCTTGGTTGGCCTTCCTTGTGAAAAAAAGAAGAAAAAAAAGTTTTTTGTGATGATAGTATTTCCTGGCCTGGGGATAAGGCAGTTTTCATTGTGTGTGTCTGTGTGTGTGTGTGGGGGGGGGGGTGATGAGGGGATGAACTGATGATTGAACATGGCTATATGAATTCCTTTTTAATATTATATATACTCCTTCCACTGAGTAATACTGTAAGATGAATTTTTATTGGGTGATTAACTGATTTTTGGTGTTTTGTAGCGGGATCAAAAATACCCGATTATGTTAGTGTTTATAGTCTTGGTTTAGTTTTGATTGAAGTCATTTTGGTTATGTATCATTCGATCTCTGCTATGTTTGTGACTTTGTGTTCACTTATTTAGATTTGGTTGTTGTCTTGATTTGAGGCCATTCTCACGTTGCAAAGTTCACTATATGCAACCATGTATTTCTTGATGACATTTTAACGCGAAAAGAAAACTAAATCTTAGCCCAAATCCCCCATCCAACATATGGCCTAACATTGAGTAGCATGCCAATGGAAACGTGATTTATTGGGACATGTGATCTAGATAGAAGTGATACAATCCCTAGGATTTAAATGTATGGTACCAGAGTCATCTAACTTGAGTGCATATTTTTAGTCAGGGGCGCACTATTGTTGCAGGAAAAACTTGTCAAAATTATCAGGTGATAGTCTACGCCATGTATCTTGTATCTGTGTCAGACATTGCTCTGTATATCACTAATTAAAGATACTAATTCTGTTTTGCAAATTGAAGTTTCAAGGAAGACAAGGTTTTGAGCATATTAAGTGTTATGTCGTACACTGCCATCCATATTAAGTGTTACGCCCAACGCCATACACTGCTATCACTAATCGCCCCTTATCAAATTGGATAACAGTATATATTTTAATATTGTTTAATTGATTAGGCTCCAATTTTGAAATGGATTTTAGTTGTGTTTGCTTTCCCTGAGCACCATTGCTGCCCAAAGAAGTGCTTTCCAAAAGAAGTTATGTTGAACATTTTGATGCTGTCATTCAACATCATGGGCATGTGAACCTAGTAAATTTAGAACTGTCAGGAATGGAAGTTAGGTTGAGAAAAAAAATGGGATTAGTGGACGGTCTGGTATGAACTATTTCACTAAAGATTATGTGGATTTGAAAATCTGTGTGGATGCAATTTTAATGCTGTGAAAATGGAGGATTCGGTTGTAAATACTAGGCTTTCTTTGCTGCTAAGGAACAATATCTGTACTGAGTATATGTATTGGAAAGGCCGTTCAAACGTTGGGCAGACAGAATCTGCTTCAATATTTGCTCGTGCAAGTTCCTCAATTGAGGCTGTGTTTATTATTTTTGGATGTTCGGTGTCATTTGTTTTGTTTTGAAGTAATACTATTGATAGACTTCTGCTGAGTACTATTGATTTACTAGAACTTATATGTGAGATAAGTAGACTTGAGTTCGATCCGCACTGGAATCAAGCTATTGCAATTTTAGTATCTTTGGCCTGGGATAAGGCAGTTTTTGTTAAGGGGGCAATGTAACTGATGATTGAACATAGCTCTATGTATTTTTTTTATTAAGCAATATTATCAGTGTACTCTTCCATTGGAGTGTATGAAAAATTACGGTGTATTTGTGTGTGGGTGGGGGGGGGGGGGGGGGTTGTAGTGGGATCCAATCATCTAAGCACCCAGTTCTGTTATTGTTAATATACATGTGGTTTAGTTTCTATTGAGTTCGTATCGGTAATGGGTTATGATTATTCGATCTCTGGTGTGTTGTTTTCCTTAATTAGACTTAGTTTATGTCGTGATTACATATCTCCGTTCTCAAGTTGTAAAGCTCACTCTGTGCAAATACAGCTTGATGCTGTTTTCATGCTTGAACAGAAAAAAGAAAAAGAGAGTAGATCTTAGCCCAAACCCCTGGTTCAATGTATATCCTCCGGTTTGGAGTGCCCATCCAGGTGCTAACCAATGTCACTAGCTCTCTTTGCTGCAAGGGAACAGCGCATGTTTGTGGACATGGAATGACACTGATTAAAAGAGACAAGTATATATATTTTGGAATAGATGGGCAGACAACAATCTTCTTTCAATAATTATTATGCTTGTGATGTTTCTCAGTTGTGGCCATGCCTATTATTTTCGGATTTGTTTTGTTTCAGAATAGATGCGTGCAGGGCTAGCACTCTACAACATTTTCACTCGGGCCTTTCTAAGATATTATTTATCCAAATAACCTATCAACCTATCTCCAATGTGGCAATGCCCATCACTTGATTGCACCTCACATAGTGAATCATTTGAGGAACAGTTAAATGAGGATTTTGCTGGTCTGAAGATACATTTATCATACATGAACTGCTTCTGAGATACTAGCTGGAGAAGTGGAGATACTAGTGCAGGGATCCTGGCTGGTAACTTTCAATGGAAATTTGTCTGGCTGGTAAGTTTCACATTGAAACTGTGCAGCTTCCAAACCTTGGCCGGTGTGTTCCATCGCAAATGTGCACAAAGTGTCTTCCAGATCCTGTCCGATACATTTCATTGCAAACTAGAAAGGAAACAAGTGGATGTGTCTGTAGTCCAATAAATATTTTTTAAAATGAATTGTCCAAGCAAGTCAAATTTTAAAATTCTCTCTGCGGAAAGGTTTTAGATTTTGGAATGTGTAATAATTTTTCTTTTGAAGTACATCTTCTATTGAAATGGAAAGAAGTTTGAAGTTAAAATTTGCTATGTATAAAAGGTTTTGGAATCGTAGTGGCAAAGGATCGCATATAAACATTATGCGAACAAATTAAAAAAACACTTCGAATTTAAAATTTTGTTGTGTAGCAAAGCTTTAATTTTCAAATTTTGAGCCATTCTTGTATTGAACACTTTTGAATTTGAAGATGTTTTGATGTTGAATCGTAGGTAAGCGATCACATAACATTTGCGTAAATGGATTGTGGAAGCATTTTGAACTTAAAAATATGTTCTATAATAAAGTTATATTTTAAAATTCTGAACATTTTATGTTAGACACCTTTTAATTTAAATGTGGTTTGGTTCTCTAAGCAGCACGCGATAATTTTCTTAGACGTTTGGTATATGTTATACCAAAATAAAAGATAAATTAATTATAAAGAATTGTATTAGATCATCCAAAATTTTGTTTAAAGAAATAAATTCAAAATAGTTCTAATAAGAATAAGATAGTATGGTGTTATAAGAAACAAAATAAGAACTACTATAACCTACCATCTTGGAAAAACCTTTAAATAATAGTTCTACAATTTTTTTTAAAAAAAAACTAAAATGAGTTACTCATATAATGGACTCAGTGGGGCCCACATATGGTGGAACTTGTGGATTGTGGGTCCATGGTGAGGCCCACTATTGGGACCCACATCGCTGGGTTATTAGAAATGACCTTTGAATTTTAGAATTTCATTTGTATAATAGGTTTTGGAATTTGGAACAACATTTATGTTCAAAAGTTTTAAATTTGAAGGGGTTCGGTGTTCGGATGTTAGGTTTAACAGACGAATTGGAAAAGGGCATTGGATTTTAAAGTATACTTTATAAAAAAATTATATATACTTCTAATATGCAATTTATAGCGCATTATTCTTCTAATCGGTTCCATATAACTTAACTACAGTATATAAGTATCTCTCCCATATAGCCGACAATAATATATTAATATATCCCCGATACAACTATATTGGTTTCATTAATGTATATCTAAATTAGGATTATTAGAATGGAGTTCAATTCCAAGGATCCAAACGAGGCCTTAGTGAAATTTTCGCCTTCAAGTAGATATGTGACAGAGGGTTGAGGTCTAGCTGTCTCTTTTGGAATAAATCAGTTCAAGAAGTCCCCTATTAAGGTCCTCGAGTTGATGGATGCTGACAGTGACACATCCCATTGTACCATACTACCATGAAAAAGTACAGATCACTCCCCTCACGTATAGCCAAAGTCTAGATAACCCCCTAAACTATCTTTTTGTTTACTTTACCCATTAAACTATGCAATTTGGTCTAATTTACCCCATAATACAATTTTTCGTTTTTATGTATCCATACATAGGTGTGATATTAGATTCAAATTTTGCGAGATGATAGTAGACATCATAACCTTTGTTAGAAAAATATGGCACATAATTTTTATCATTGATTTGATACGCTGTAATATTTAATAATAAATTAATCCTTGGGATACAATATTATACAAAATATATTTATAAAAAGAATATAATATATTTTTTGACATACATCATGATGTCCACTACCACCATGTAAAAATTTAAACTGAAACTCAACTTGTGTATGGAGAAAAAAAGGACAAACTATATTGAGAGGTAAATTAAATCAAATAGTATAGTTTAGAGGGTGAAATAAACTAAAAGATAGTTTAGGGAGTTATGTGGACTTGCTATACTTGAGGGGAGTGATCTGTACTTTTTTCCCATACTACCACTTGTTGAAGCATACCTGTTTGGATCCTAGCCCCTGTTACCTCAGATGTTTATTTACTAATTAGAAGTATTATATAGGTTAATTACAAAACTAATTGCACATACAAAGGCTAATCCGGGAGACGAATTTATTAATTCTAATTGTCAATAATTTGATAATGTATTGCTACAATAACCATTCATTAATGATAGATTGTTTAAGCTTAATAGATTCTTATTGCGAATTAGCCTAGGGCTTATGAAATTAATTTTATAATTACCACATGTTTCACCCTCCTAGTTAGTATCCGAATATTCGTGTAACAAGGGCTAAACTTTAGCGCAATGATCCAAACACACCCTAAATGGCCCATCTAGATCGAGACTATAGAAGATTGCAAACTGCAGTGACCACTTATATGCCCTTGCTTTTGTTCTTTTGATTCTAACACGTCTACAACACTCAAAAAAAGGGAATCATGGTTCCTCACCCTTGCAATCAAAAACTTTATCAACAAAAAGAAGTTGATGTTACCTATAATAGACAAGTTAGTAGAAGTTTTTGCTGATACCAGTTTATCCTAAACCATGAGGGGAAAAAGGGGAAACCCCAGTTATTGGGGGTTTGCATTTTTAGGAAACTTACGCATCGTTTTCACATTTTGTCATTTTGAATAAATTTGTTATGAGTTTTTATGTTTAAATAATATTCTTTTATACTTCTATAAAATAGAAAATATCTTGAAACCCACTTAAAGGACCAAATTTGTCCTATTTTGATAGTTGGATGGCTTTCACTGTTGCAGGTTGAAGATCAAATTTCTTTTTTAATACTTGGAGGGTGTAAACCATATATTTTTTTAAAAAAAAACACCTCATTTTCCCTATCCAAGACCTCCGAAAAATAAGATTGAACAAGGACTAGCAATGAAGCCATTCCCAACCACATGCACTCTACTCAATGCACTCATTGAAGGCCGTCCAGCCAAAAGCGCACAGGAAGCACACATGCTCTCTCCCAGGCTCATTCCGGTTCCTTGCTTTCCCCTTCAACATTTCGCAGGAGGCAGTAAACTACCACTGCAGGCAAAGCGGTTCACGCGTCGTGAAGGAGGGTTTTCTTCTCCAAGCTCGGTACGTTTCCAGCTGAACTAACAAGCCTCCTCCGGCCGATCCAAACTTCCGGAGCAATCGTCTCGCCACATCCCTTCACCTGATCAATAGCAGCATCCTCAATCAACTATACCCCTCCCTGCATCTCGCGTCGGTTGTGCCTCTTCCTCGATCCCATAAAACCACAAAAAGCGCGAGCCTCGGAGCCCTGAACTAGCGCTAGGAACTCTGAGTGCACATGATTAGACGAGGCAGAAGAGTAGTTAGCAAGAAACTTGAAAATTGAGGAATTGGCAATGAATCAAACAGGTGATTCTCCGGCAATTTCCTCAAATCCACCACCCACTGGCAAGTTCTGAATGTCTCTGATCTGCTAAGTTCGATCTGTTCTGTAACTCCAATTGTCTTGCATTGCAGTTTTTAATCCGTGATGGGCATCCGATTTCAAATGCTTTCCCATTAGCTTTTTGTTTAGATCACTGATTAAGTTTATCCCGAACTGCATTTCTGCTTGCACATGCTACGCTGTTATGATGGTTTTGCAAGGTGTTTATAGCTAGTTATTACCCAATGGGTATGGGGAATTATGGGGAGGGTGCAGTTTTTTTTTTTATTTATTTACTTTTTTTGCGTGGATTTGGGTGTGGACAAATGTGGGTGTGTCCAAAGTCCAAACCCTCCCAACGACAGGTCTAACCTCTCCGGGCCGGGCTCCGGCGTCGTGCAGGAACTCGCTAGCTTGGCTGCCTGGGGAAGAGATGATTGTGGGGAGCCCCGGGACGCTGGGCGGCTTGGCGCTGCGGGTGTCGCAGATCGTCTGCGCTGCCGGATCTCTGGTAGTCATCATGGGCTCTAGTTCCGGCTTCCCCAGCTACAACGCCTTCTTGTAAGTGGTAACGCTCCAAGCTGCTTAATTCTTGCGTCTAGGTAAAAAATGTGAGTTCTCTGGTTTTGTCTAGCCATGGATTCTTGCGACTTCGTTTGAAAATGGTTCTACGAGATGTGCTTCTGTGTTTAGTCTTTTACCTTTCTTTTTCCAAAGTGTACTGTACTATTGGGCTTTCAGGTAGCGACGTAGCGTGCCATATGCAAGCTCAATTATTTGGTGGCTGAAGAAGCAGTTTTGGAGGGTTTTTATTTCTTTTTTCATTGAGGGGCTTCTTAGGAAGTGATCTCAAATTGCGAAACTGAGAGGATCTTGTAGATGCCTAGAGGGGGGTGAATATGCGTACCTAATAAAACCTGAAAATTCTTTCTTCGCAAGTTGTCAGTGAACCGGATCTTCCGAGTACCTCTAGGAAGATCCGATAATCGGATGTTACGAGACTTACTAGGAAGTTCCGATGTGTAAATAACTTTTGCTCGAGATTCAAAATCTAACAAGTTATTCGCAATTCCACTTGAATAGAAAGTTCACAGAGATACTCTAAGAGCTATATATGATGATCAAATACTGCGGAAACCTTTATAGAGATAGATCGGGCAATATATAGCAAATATGAGAATATATGAACAAAATGAAGTAAGCAACACAAAGAGACACGAGATTTGTTCCCGGAGTTCACTCCCAAGGGACCTACGTCTCCGTTGAGGCACCCACAAAGGGTAGAGTAGCGGTGGAAGTGGTAAAATGGTTATCCGAATTTTTTGCATCCGTATTCGTATCCGTACCTAATATGGATATCCGTATCCGCATTCGTTTTAAATGTGGTAGGAAAGTGGAAGTATCCGCATCCGTTTTCTCTTGTTTTTCTCTATCCGCTTTACCATCCGTATCCGTAAATATCCGCAACATCCGTATTCGAATAGGAATAGACCTATCTAAAATTATTTGAAAATTATCTATATAATAACTAATGGTTAGTGATATTAGTCTAATATAATAATAAAGTATTTAGTGAAACTAGCTAAGAGTGATCAAGAATAAATGCCATGTGCTATTATGTTTAATGTTACTAATGATGTATAAATAATAATGGTAATAATAATGTTTTTAAGTAAAATTATTTAAAGTGATCATGAAAATGATCGGTGCTACTTGTTTTAATTGTTTTAACCTTATTACAAATGATACACACATATTATGTTTAATTAATTTAAATATGGTTAACTATATTTTGATATGGCTTAATCAAATTTATTGTTAACAATATAATTAACCAAAGTTTATCTATTTATTTTTAAAATTACATATACACTATATTTTATTTATTCATGATAACTATTGATATTTCTATTAAAATAATTATTCATTTGTATTTTGTATTTTTATATTATTAAATATTTAATTTTTGTGATATATACATGTTTCGATAAGATGTTTTTTCCTAACGTTCATACAATCATACTTGAATATCTTATTGTATGATGACTTAGTGACATTTTGAAAACATGTTTATAATAAATAAAACAAATAAATATAACTATGTTTCTAATCAAGTAAATATCCGCGTTCATATCCGCATCCACACTATCCGTTTTGCATTCGTATCCGCAGGTATCCGAATTCGTATCCGCATCCGCATTAAAATTTGGTAAAAGGTGCTGTCCGCATCCGTTTCCATCCGTATCCGATCCGCTTCCATCCCTAGGGTAGAGTCTCTTTCAACTCGTTTTCTCCCTCAATCGACCACAAAGACCAAGATTGAGTCACTTACTAAATGATTCCACACAAGGAACGGGTGATACAATCCTCCAAGGCGCTCCCACAAGCTAGGTGCTGCACTTGGTGACCTCTAACCGTCTAGGAGCAAGCTCCAAGAGTAACAAACGCGAATCACAAACCAAAGATGCTTCAAGTGCTTCTTGAGATGAACAAATACTTCTCCTCACTCAAAGTCAACACCCAATCCTCAAATCCTTCTCTCAACCAATCCCCAAGTGAATCTTGGCTAGGGAAAGGTTTGGAGGGGAGTGGAGTGAAGGGGAGAGAGCTCAAGATGTGTTTTCTGTTCTGTTGGGCGAGAGAGGAGTGAAGGGGTAAGAGAGGGGGTATTTATACCCATCCCCAAAATCTAACCGTTATGTTCGGAATCGGGCAAACCGGAACTTCCGAGTATCACTCGGATCTTCCGGATAGGCTTAAGTTAGCTGTTAAAAACCTAAGTGTATTGCCAAACCGAAACTTCCGATTCAGAAAACCGGAACTTCCGATTGTGCCAAGTTTTACTCAGTACCGAACTGGATCTTTCGATGAACAAAATCGGATCTTCCGGTTTTACGCAGCACCGAACCGGATGTTCCGAAGAACAAAACCGGATCTTCCGGAATTCTCTGAGAAAGTGAGTTTCGCCCATTTTGCCTCTCAAAGTTAGTTTTCATCTTAATATAGCATTTTAGCAACCTTGATTCATCAGACACGTCCCCCTTGATAGTACGGTGTTTTCTATAGTCAAATTCAAAGAATAAATTCAATTTAAATCCTCCATATGAGCTTCACACCATATAATTCGAATTGGGAACCTCCTTTGTATATATTCTTTTTCTTATCTCATTTAGCACCTGCACATATCTTAATAAAAGTATGAAACCTCCAAATTGTGGTTGTTATCACCACCAAAACCACTAGGGGGCCAAATGCACTTTCAGAAACGATGCCTCTAATGAGGGCTTGACGTAAATACACCAATATTGTCTGATCCGGCAAAGCTAGATCTTAATTTCGACCTACGACACATTTGGTTGGGGGAATCGATGAAGAGAATGGGAGATAAGGGACATGAGACTAACAATCTTCTGTTTGTTTCGTGGGAGGAGGAGTTCAGGTGGCAGGAGCAAAGGGAGTTTAGAGCTCCAATTCCCACCAATCTCTTCCCATGGGAAGGGATGGTAATTGAGAGGGAATTGTGCTTTAAGATGAAAACAAATTATCTTAGCCCTTCATCATGACTTATTACATAATTTCCACTCAACCTCCCTCTCTCAATTATCTTTAGGAACCAAACAAGGGAATATAACTGAAAATGGAACTCCCAAATGAACTCCCTTCATCAACTCACATAGCTAATCCCCATGCCTCTCTCCATTCAATTGCCAAAAGCACAACCAAGAGAATCCATGATGGTGGTTGGACATTCTTTGATGATGCTTCCAGTGAGAGGTGTGACGTATAAGGATGCCACCACAGAGTTTTCGCCCAGAACAAGTTGGCACGTAGGAGCTGATAGCGAAAAACTAGGCGTAGAAGGGCCCGCCACTGGGCAACACCTCTACCAGCACCATCGACAGCACTGGCACCATCAAGAGCGTGCCACAGTCCGCACCAGAACTGACTGGTCCACCACCATGAGGGCCATTACAACGCCATCACACACGACCATCAACTCATCCAGTTGCGTCGTCGCAAGCAGTCCTCACATTGCTCAGGTGTCGATTCGCCCACTACCGCAAATCCGCCTCATCTCGACCGTCGATGTGCTCGGGAGATGCAGATCTCGACCGCATCAAAGCCACAACATCTTCATGCATGGGTGTGGTGCTCTGGCTGCCTCCGCCTGTGCGGAACTTCCCAAGGCCGCCTTGTGTAGAACTACGCCTAGTGCCTCGCCTGGCCACACGCGCCCTCCTAAATTTATGCTGGCATGCCTCATTCGACAATGCGTGGTCAGGCCGCTACGCCTCTACAGGAGGCCGCCACCCTCTCCAGGTGAGCAAGCATTGCTGGTCCCTGGCATGCAAGTGTCGCGCCCGCTAGAATCTTGCTGTCACCACAGGCCTCTCCTAGATCTACGTGAGACGCAAGGGGTGACAAATCGACCTTGTTCCCGCCTTCCTCGTAGGCACATAGACTTCTAGTGCACTACTCAGATGGTGGTAAGGCGAGGAGGAGGGAGGTGAGGGGGCGGAAGGTGAAGGGTGCCACCCCGAAGAAGAGCAACGTGGTGGAAAGAAATTTTCTCCTCAATACGGTAGTTCCTGTCTCAACGCACCGTGTGCGCCCTCATCTTCGAGATTATTAAGTTCTCTTTAGTTCCTCTCCCCTCTCTTTAGTTCCTTGTGTTCTTTTCACGATTGCAGCTCATTATCTCAGATTCTCAGTATGGCTTTGGCATGCTGGAAATCTGAAGATAGCAGGAAACACTGATCAAACTATCCAGCTTGGTAAGGTAGTTCTACTTCCTTTACGTAAACTTATGGTCGTAGAAGTAGCCTTAGAATTGGAAAATTCCTAGTTTCAACAAAATGACATGAGTTTTGGACTGCAGCACACCCCACAATTAAAGGCTCGCGTCATGAAAAAGATGCAAAGGATAATATTATAATTGTTAACTAATTGTCACACCTGGTTTTAGAAAGAAATCAGGCGCATCTCATATTTGCGCTAGAATCAAGTTGCACACACATATGATTGGCATAAAACATTACTTAAACGTACAAAAGTAACAGTGTATTTATTACACTATTGCAGTGGATCCACGAATGCCTTTCAACATGATAACAAAAAAACGAAAAACTATTGCCAGTGGATCCACTCCACAGGCCCCCGGCTAGTGAACACTCGCCCAGTACTCATCAAAGTCAATGACGTACTCCACTCATTCTCTTCTCCTTTTTATACAAAGTTTAGCAAAGGTGAGTACTCTTATGGTTGGTACTCAACAAGTCGATAAAAATGCAAGCTCCCACGTCCTTACCGATGGGGGAACCCTCGACGCGGCATGGAGAAACCCTCGAAGACCCATACGGATGGGATCGGGGTGCAACGATAGTCAGCGCTGCCCCTGACGGGTGTGATAGCTCAAGTCATCAACATCGACAACCATGCCACCTCCTGGAGATGAAGCTGGTACGCGCGATTCCTGCTCGGCGCCCTGGATCGCTCAAGTACAGAAGGCATGTCCGGCGTCGTGTCTCTCCTACAGCACCACTGTAGACTACTTTAGCTTATAGAATACAACTCCACATGTAATTCTCCCTCTTCCCTTCGTCTATAAATGGGGGCGAAGAGAACTTGCACAAGCACGGCAACAACACCCACGTCACTCACACAGCGAGCTCTTTAGCTCAAGGCACTCACGATATTGGCACTTGCCTCAATCATCCCTAGCAAGGGACTTGGGAGCCTCTCTCCCTCTCCCGCATTGCTTGTAAACCCCTACTACAAGCACCCCCGGTGCAAGATACACGGTGCGTCGCACCCCTTGCTGGATGTACGGCCCCGTGGCCGGAACTAGGATAAACCCCTGTGTCCCCTTGTGCATCTTGCATCACCATTGAGATGAGCGATTCGCTGCATAATTACTCGTTGGTGCCGAACCCGATAGTTCGGACACCGACATAAGGTATAACTTATAAGTGTATACCAACTCCAAATTAAGCATAGAGAGATATCCGGCATATAATCTTCACATAACCAAGTAAAGTAACCATAATTTATCATCATATTCAAGTTCAATTATCATGTGATCTTATGTTACCAAAGTTTGTTATAAATAAAGCATGTTTAGTAAAACCCTCCATGATCCAGAATAAAGTAACTAGCAATGCTACTCAACATAAAGTAAACCCATGTGATACAAGGCTTGTGTGAAAAGGACTAAACATTCTTAATAGGTCCCGTCAAATTAATGAAAAACATAAAATAAAGTAAATATAAATTAACATAACATTTCATAGGGCAAAAGAGAGTACCCAGAGGGGGAAGCCACTTGCCTTCCTCAGCAACAAACTGCTGATCCTCTTCAAAAAACTGACCTTGAACCTCCTCTTACAGCACGTTCTCTACACTGTCACACAAGACATCAATAAATAAAAAATACACCATTCACTGTAAAAGATGTAAACAAGCACATATATTTACTGTTAATGCATAGACAAACGTGTGAATGTGAAGATCACTTAAAACAGGTTTAAAACAGTTAAAATATATTTAAAACAAGGTTCAGAAGCTTCTCTGCTATTAACCTAACCTTCCAGGGGCTAAAATAGATGAAATCGAGGGCTTTTGCATAATTTTGTGTAAAAACAGAAGGTTCAACTTGTAAAAAGATCATCACTGGACTACGGGTTGATAAATCTAGGGGTTTACTAGAATTAAAAGGGCCTATCTATGATTACTTTTGCACTCGGGTGGACTACGGGTTGATTAAGGGAAACCTAGGGACAACAAAGAAGTGGACTACGAGTTTTGCAAGATTTTCATGGTTGGCCCATATTTGCCTCAGTTGACCAGGATTAAAGCGAATTCGGGGTGGTTTGATCACCAATGGGCAGCTAGGGTTGGTTGGGGGAAGTTTGGTCGCCAACGACGATAGTGGGCGGTGGCGCCACGGCGATGTATCGTGGGAGACAGGCAAAACCGGGGCTAGAAACCTCATTTTCCAATAATTCAAGAACCTGGATGGAGCTCAGGACTTGGCGAACTCGATTACGAAGTCAAAGGGGATCTACGGTGGTGACGGTGGCTAGCAACATGCGGCGGTAGATGGCTTGTTATGGTGAGGTTGAACCTGAGGCTACTAGGCTTCAAATTGATCGGTTCTTGGCTCAGAAGAAAGCTTGAGCAACGGGGTTTCGTCCTAGGTGGTTGGTGGTGTGGATTGAGCAACAATGGTTGATGGCAACGAGCGGTGGTGGACAATCGAGCTTTGCACAGACAAAGCCGGGGCTAGGGACCATGATTTCCCACAGTTGAAAGCCTTGGATAGAGTCGGGGACATAGGAAAGCTTACACGAGGGACCTCATTGAAGCTTTGGTGACGGGTTGTGTCGACAACAAATGGAGGCAGCACGACCCTATTTCTACACCGTGGAGTAGGGATGAGACCGAGAGGAAGAGAGGAAAAGGTTTCGAAGAGTTGCTCACCACCTTACAAACAACGATGATGGCGAGGTCGCAGAGCGGAAGGGACGACAAAGAAGTGGCTCGATCTTGGCCGATAGCAACAATGGTGACGACATGGGTGCTGGTGAGTGAGATGTAGAAAGGAGGCACGCGGTTAGGGAGGACTGGAGGAGGAGGCTTTATAGGCCGAACTTGGGAGGGCAAAGGGAAAGGCGCCAAGGAGACAAGAGGGTGCTTGGGCCATTACGACCTTAATGGCCTTTGAATGAGTGGTCATTGCCATGGAGAAGAAGGAGACGTCGGGAGCTCTTGATGGTGCATCAAGGACCTTGAAGGCGCACTCATCCGCAGGGGTCAAACGACTCAGTAGGCGGAGCAGGCAGCGAGAGGTGTGGCGTGGGGAAAGCAATGGCCTGGCCGGAGGTAGGGGGATGACGGGTGGAACCGCCATGTCAGCGAGAGGAAGAGAGCAGCCGGTGAGAGGGGAAGAGAGGAGTGGAGCCGGTGGTTTCGTGGGCCGTGTGAAGGAGATGGGCCGGCAGAAGGAGAAAAGAGTTTGCAGCCCAAGAGAGAAAAAAAGGAAGGGCTAGGCCAGGCTGGTTTAGAGAGAGAGAGAGAGGAGAGAGAGAGGGAAAAAGGTTTGTTTAAACTTTTGCAAATTTTGTTAGTTCAAACTTCACTAAAAAACCAATGCAACAGCATGAATGCACATAACTATTTAAATTTAAATGTTGTTCAAATTATTAAAGACCCGAATTAATTTCACACTTTTATTTAATCCTTAAAGATAAAACTAGGTCTATATGTTGCTTACATTGTTTTGAGTGTGATGGTGTTTTCAGGTGTTACACTAGCTGAGATATTTGCTTTCGGCTTCGAGACATATTTATTACTGTTCATTCAGTATTGCTTCAGCATGTGCTGAAATCATACATTGATACATATTCCTTCCGGGGATCACCTATTCTGACTTATCATTCTTTTATTTTTCCAGTTTCTTGGTTAGTCAAATGAGCGTGCAGCTTATTTGGAGTTTCATCCTTGCTTGTATTGACATCTATTCTCTGAGGACTAACTGGGACCTTCACAGAACTGGACATTTATGGAAGTATGTTATAGGTGACTGGGTTAGTCATCTACTTTTGACCCTTCAATTGTTCTCACTTCTAATAAATTTTTTAAAGCCACAAGATTGGCTGTTTGTTTATGTTTTATTCATGTCCTGTTCAAAATTTCCAAACATGCCAAAGTTCAACTTGAGGGTTGAGGCCTAGTTTGGATAGGATGATTTCCTCCTAATGCACATGTATTTGAGTGGAAAGTGAACATTTTCCTGTCAATCCATTCCATTTTTGTGTGTTTTACAACTTCCCAAGTTTATTCCTGCCTTGTCACTAATAAATGGATACACTGTTACTTCACAAACCTATAATTATTTTGACACTATATATCAGTCAAGTTCTTTTGTCACTAATAAATGGATACACTAAATCTATAATTATTTTGATACTCTATATCAGTCAAGTATTTTTTTTTACAATGTCAATTACTTGTAATCAGTTTCATGTTATTGACCATTCCTGACAGGTTACAATACATTGCATTAGAATCAGACAAAATCATTATGAACATACATTTAGTCCAACAAAAAAACAGAGGCATACTCGTTTCTTATTGTTATTGCAGATGTCACCTTAGTATAGTGTCAAAACAACACTCGACATCATATATGCTGTAACCACGATGCTTACCAAATCCATCTTGTTTCGCAGCATTTTTCTGCTGCCTTTTTGTTGTGTGATTGTAGTTGTACCTTATTTCAGTCACTCAGGGACAATAATTACAAATTGAAAGCCTTTTTTTTTCACCGAGTCGGTGTGTTTGTTCCAGGTCATGACAATGCAGTCATTGGCAGCAGCTTCTTCCTCTGCCGCTTTGACCATTTTTCTTACGACAGACATCGAGGTAGGCAGGGTGGACCCATATCTCACGTGCAGCTGGTACAAGGTTTCGGTCATACTAGCATCCATGGCATGGTCATTCACAGCTGCATCTGCTGGTTCCACATTCTGGCTGCTTGTTGAACTTTACGACTCTGCTTGAGACATTCAAATTTCAATTACGGTGGAGATGCAGCAACCGCCCTGCGTAGATGTACATTGTATTTTGTGAGTTGTTTTCCCTAGTTTAATAGTCACTAAACGAGCAATGGGAGGACTCTCCCGAAGATTTAGGAAGGAGAGGACAAGAAGGGAACCATATTATGCGACAAAAACTAATACCATAAAAATCTTTAGGAGATCTGGCAGCACACACAATGTTTCTAGAACAAATTACTTCAGTGCCACAAAATCTTTAGCCTATTCCTTCAGTTCCCTCAGTGTCAGTTTATACCTTCAGTGCCATTCCGTCATTTTTTCCATCATGTGCTGTTATCTGAGACGCAAAAAAGACAGGTTTGCCCCTGACCCCATATGTCAGTGTCTCTCTTCCCCTCTCTGTATGTTTTTCTTGTAATCTTCCTTCGTCGTCAAGATGCGGCTCGCAGGCCTCTTGCGCTGCGTATGGGCGGGCACCAGGCGGTGGTGGCCAGGGGGCATGCGCTGCGAGGGGAGCCGGGGCCGCGATGGTCTGCCCCACACCCTCACGCAGCACCTGTCACCAGTGACCAGCAGCAGCGCGGGGACTTGCTGAATCCCTCGCCTTTATCTGTCCATGGTGGCATGGACACTGGACAGGGACGTCCGGCGCTCGGCTCGCCGGTGTTCTGGTGATGTAGGGCCGCGGTTGAGTGGGGGAATCGAAAGAGGGCGACGAGGCGGTCCTGTTTGGGTGCTCACTGGGCGGAAATCGGCAGGCAGGGTCGCCTCGCCGGTCTTCCGCGGAGCTCTTTTCATCTTTTGGCGACGAATTGAAGACGGCGGAAGCTTGCACAGGTGCAGCTCGGCCCGACGAATATGTTTTAGTCCTACATTGGTAATTAATGGTGGGAGCACAACATATAAGGTGGGTAGTCCTCCTACTATAAGGCAGTCTTTTGGGTTGAGTTAGGCCTGGACTTAGGCATGTGGAGCACCGGCTTGTGTGTATAGCAGGTCAGGGCGGATTCCGCTGCGCCACTCTAACAAGTGGTATCAGAGCCGAAGGTTGGAAAATCAGTAACATCTCCGGGTCACATGTTGACGGGGGAGCCCGTTGATATCTCTGTTGGGTCATTTGACCATTGGTAACACAAGTTGACGGGAGAGTTTACTCTGGGCCTATGATAACGTCTTCTGTGAGATCACACAATAGTTGTGATGGAAGAGTTGGGTCCGATGTGTGACGGGGGAGATTGTTTGATTTAGTCCCACATCGGTAATTGATGGTGGGGAGCACAACATATAAGGTGGACAGTCCTCGTTCTATCAGGCTAGTCTTTTGGGTTGAGTTAGGCCTGATGCCTTGGTTGTTGTTCAGCTCCGTGGACCTAGGCCTATGGGACACCGGCTCGTGTGTATAGCGGGCCGGGCCGGATTCTGCTGCGCCACTCTGCTAGAATCTCGTCGCATCGTCGGCTTTTCCGGCGACAACTTTGGCCGGGCTGTGTTCAGATGAAGCGGGGAAAAAATACTTTTTTTTCTGGGATACGTGTTATGTAAGAGAAAGAAAAAGTGAAAAGAGAATTTTTAGGAACGCTGGTTGGGCTGGGCGTGATGAATAAAATTACTTTTAGTCCGACCGGGCAGAGGCTGGGCGCGCGGCTCTGTCCTCCGCGCGGTCAGTCGACAGCTCTGGTTGGCGCACATGTATGCATCACGCCAAACACATCATGCATTCATGTGCACGAGAACGACAAGACTTGGGGCAGTTGGGCTCCAATTTCTGACTACTTTACTCATCGATTGATCAATGCATTCGATTACGGGTGCGTTTAGATTGTAGAAAAAAACACTGTAGCATAAGAAAAACATTGTAGCATTCGCTGGGAAACGTGTTTTGTGAGGGAGGAATAGTGAAAAGTTGGAATGAATAGTGAAAAGTTGAAATGAATAGTAAAAAATTGGGAATGTGAACAAGGCCTAACAGAGATTATTTAACATTAACAAAGACACGGGCGTTGCTCAACTCCGCGAGCCGCAGCTGCAGGAGCCGCCGCCAGTTCCTGGCTGCTCGACAGGAAGCTGCAGGAGTTCATCGCCGGACCTCGTTCGTCCCAAGCCACGTGTCGCCACGGCCGCCCGTCCCATGGCCGTCACGTCCCTGCATCCTCTGCGTCGGCCGGCCGTGCTTTGGTTGCCGCCGGCCGGGCCGCACGCCAGAACTCGCAGTCCCGCATGAAGAAAGCATATAATGGAAAAGAAAAGGAGAGGCCTGACATGAGTACAGGGATAAATTCGTCTTTTCAGGCTTCAGTTGACAGCATATGGACGGAAAAAAAGGATGAAATGGCACCGAAGGTATAAAACCAAAACTTCTATGGCACTGAGGGAAATTTCAAAAACTTTGTGGCACTGAAGGAATTGGCTAGAGTTTTTTGGCACTGAAAGAATTTGCTAGAGTTTTTTTTTGGGCACCGAAGGAATTTGCTCATGTTTCTATGAGTCCGAATTTTGTACCAAGCCAACACGGATAGGTTCTGCGGTACGATGCATCTCTTCCGACGCAGAATCACACATGACTGTCGTTTAGTACTATATGCAACGATGCATAGGCATAAACGACGCAGAATCAGGCATGCCTCTGAGAGCTTATTTAGTTGGTGAAAAAAGTGAACGAATTAAACATGGTGTCTGCTTTTGAGCTGCTCAACGCGATATGTGTACCTCTGGTTGGCGCTGACCTTTTGCTGTTGGCATGCGTTCTGTGGTGACCCACACGTCCGTCTGCCAGTCACCACACCGCGCCGGCACGCGCACGGCGGCCGTTGGCGTCGCGCGGTGCGGTGCCTGAGGCGGACGGAACCGAACCCGGTGTTGGTGGCCTCCACGACCAAGCAGGTCGACCACGACAAAAAAAAACAGGCGCGCACGTCGTCAGCCAAATCCATCGTAGAGTTGGGCTCACGTCGTGCGCCACGAGCGCGAGCTCCAACCCGATAAATAAAGAGCCCATCGCTGCATCGCCTGGCTCAGTTGCCGGCCCCGCTCAAGCAAGCTCGAGACGACCAAAAGCACCTGTTTGCTCTTCCGTGGCACGTTCGATCGAGAAGCTCCGAGGCGATCGAGCGCGGCAGGGATATGGCGCGGATCAGGAGCACGCTCGCGCTCGCTCTGGCGGTGGCCATCGCCGCGGCGTCGCTCGCCGATGCGCGGCTGCCGGACTACCACCCGTCGACGTTCACGGTGACGGGCAAGGTTCAGTGCCAGGACTGCACCAAGAACTGGAACGCCTACGCCTACAACGCCAAGCCGATCCCCGGTTCGTTTCCTTTAATTTCCTTCCTTTTTCCGGTGTGGGCGATCATCGCGGCTAAAGGTGTATTTAGATTGGGGAAGATTTCCGAAAATACACTGTTCACCAAAAATATACTGTAGATGAATAGTATTATGTGAGTGGGAGGGATAAGATGAATACAGGAAAATAGTCTTTTTTTTTTTTTGGAAATTTTGGAACTAAACGTTCGGATCGATGTGCATGTGGTGCGTACGTGCAGGGAGCATGGTGGGCATCACGTGCGCGGACGACAGGGGGCGAGCGGTGTACCACGGCTCCGACGCGACGGACGGGGAGGGCGTGTTCATCATCGAGGTGCCCAGCAAGGTGAACGGCCGCGACCTCGCCCCGTCACGCTGCATCGTCCGCCTCGCCTCCTCGGGGGACGCCGGATGCGCCGTCCTCACCGACTTCAACGGCGGGAAGACCGGCCAGACGCCGTCGCGCCTCACGCACGTCTCCCCCGGCAAGTCCACCTACGCCGTGGGACCCTACTACTGCACCCTGCCTCGGTGCGACGTCAAGGAAGACGACGAAGCCGCCTGCGCCGGCTACTGATGATGATCTGATGTGACCCGACGCTAGCTGGCCGGTCGATCGCCGCCGTACTTTCGTGTTCGCGGTGGTTTATTACGAGCGTTTTGCGTTTCAAGATCGTCTTTTTTGTTTTACCCTTTTGATTGAGTTGGAAATGCGCATGATGCGTTGAATTGCTACTTTCATAATGTCTTAACTAGCCGACGACACGATACTTTCTCCTCTTCATTCTTGTTCACCTTGATATTTAATGGCATGACAGTCTATATATGAATATTACTATACCCTGCTCCAATCTATCATGTTCTTTCGTTGTTATGGTGTGGAACATTTAGCTAACTTTGAGAATCTACAATAATCGTTGAATTTGATTGTTATGTATGAAAGTCATATATCCAAATATTCATGAAATTCTGTTAATAATACTGTACAAGAGTAAAATGCTTGCCCGGTTCTCAAACTCCTAAAATACATAGTGAGGTCTCTAAACTTTAGCCATGTCTATTTTAACATAAATGACTCACATATTATCGATCGTAGTGTGATTGTGTTAAGTTGGAGTCATTGATACAAATCTTCTATTCGCGAACTTAAAATGATCACGAACTCACGATGAAAAGCTGTTCACTTTGCAGTGTAGCCAAGTTTGGCATCTTTCCACTTCCATTTCCACTACCGTCTCCCTCTCCTGTGTAAAGAGACCTCGAAGTTCCATACATGTGGCGCCACTTTTCATTTGTACGAACACACATACCACCACGTACGTATACGCTATACACTACGGATAAAAGTATACCGTATCCGCCCCCGGCTTGAGCTCGGCTTCAGCTCCGTACACTCCTGCCGCGCGGACCCATGAACCATCTCTTCCGCGCCGCGCCGGTTGCTCTGCTGCCAGATCCCAACCCGCCTGCTCACTCCTCCTCGCCACTCTCGAGTCCGACCGACGCGACTCGACCGCCAAGCGCTCGCGTCTCGCGTCGGGACGCGTCCCATCATCCCATGTAACAGCAGCAACAACGAGCAGCTCCCTCCCCCCACTGACCGACCCGGCCAGCTCATCCTTTGCCACTCCGATCGCCGCCGCCGCCGCCGCGGTGTTCCATTCCAATGTGGCGGCGCGGGGCGCACGCCGACGCCGCGCACCACCTCCCCACCGCGGGCCCGGGCGCGTCCTCCTCCTCCTCGTCCGCCGCAGCCGTCGCCGGAGGCGCGGCGCGGAGGCGGCGGCGCCCGGGTCTGCCGTGCCTGCCGAGCCACCTCTTCTTCGCGCTCCTCGTCGCGCTCTTCACGGCGTCCCTACTCGTCGTGTGGCAGCTGCTCCCCATAGGCGACGGCGACGGCGACGCGGCGGCGGAGGGGGGCGGGGAGGCGCCGCCAAGCCCCGAGGGAGGCGACGCGGGGCTGATGCGGTTCTCGGCCTCACGCGTGGCCCTGCGCGCGTTCGACGGTGAGAGCCGGCTCGAGGCCGCAAGATCCGAGCGGCGGCGGTGGGCCGGCCTCGCGCCCGTGAGGGTGGCCCTCGTGAGTGCACCTCTACTTGCCTGCGCAGTTTCCCAAACCCTGTTAAAATCGCTCAACCAATTTGCTGCTGTAGTTGTGAATATCTGCTCCAACGAGAAATGCCTAGTTTTTTTTTAATGGTCTGGGAGAGCGCTCATTGGATTTAACTAATGGAATCTGGTGTACTGGTTAGAGTTTAGTATCATGGAGGAACAGACATGCTTACCTACTAGATATATGCACGTCATGTCTAGTATTGTTTTGTGTGTTCTGTTTCTTTATTAGTCAGGTCTAATGCATGTTCATTTTTAATGCTGATCTGCATGTCATGAAGAGTTGACTTGGCTCCGGCTGTTTCAGGCTGTTGGAAATTTGAACATAGATGCACAATCTCTGATGCTTGCAACTGTTGCAAAAAGTCTTGTGGGTCTGGGTTACGAGGTTGAGGTGAGCTTTCCCTTCCATACTTCACCATTTTGTACGGATTCCAAAAGGTTTTGTAGGTTGGCATCCTTGAACTGAACATGTAACCACTTGGTGGTCATTCTTGGTCCTTCAATTTTGAGAATACTTCATACCGCATGACATTCAATGTGTTTTATGAATTAGGTTTTAGCATTTACGGATGGGAAAGCTCTTGATATTTGGGAAAATATTTGCCTTGTGAATATTGTGAACATGGGGACTTTGAAATCTGTTGACTGGTCAAAGTGAGTTGCTAATACTTTAAGAGTGGAGTATTTCTGCTGCTACTCTTGTGTTGTATCTTATTAATATGTTGTACTTATACTCTCTGTTCCTGATTTTGTAGGTACAATGCTGTGTTATTAAGCTCTCTTGAAGGGAAAAGGGTTGTTTCAATGTGAGTATTCTGCCACTACATGTCTTATGCTAATGAAAAACACAATTTGCTAATGAAAAAAATGGTTAGCTATTAGCATTCCGATTGGACAAAAAAAGCTGATGTAGTCCTGTTTGTTTTGTGAAAATATTTTTCCATTAAATGTTTTGTTTTGTTCACATAATTTTCCATTCTTGGAACTTATTTCCCTTCTATTGCATTTCTTTCTTTGACACTTAGCAAATTCATATTGTATTCAGTCTTATGCAGGAACCTTTTCGATTTCTACCAGTGATATGGCTTATACATGAAGACACTCTTGGACAACAGCTTAGAAGTTATGCAGAGTTACATGAACCCATTCCAAATGTCATTGAAGACTGGAGGGCTCATTTTAATGCATCCGATTATGTTGTGTTTCCAGACAGCTACCTTCCTGTATGTATCACCTTCAACTCAAGACTATAGAATAGTTGATGAAATGGAGTTTCTATCTGACCTTTGGATATCTGATTTCAGTTCTTATACTCGCCTCTTGATTCTGGGAACTTTTTCGTGATTTCTGGTTCTCCAGTTGATATCTGGGCCGCTAAAAGATTTAGCTCATCACATTCTAAAGAAAGTCTACGAAAACAGCATGGGATTCAAGAAGATGACGTCGTTATTTTGGTTGTTGGAAGCTACCTGTACTTTGATGACTTACCATGGGATTATGCTACAGTCATGCATGCATCAGCTCCACACATTTTGAATATAGCAAAAACTAAAAATCTGAGGGTCCAGTTTATTTTCTTCTGTGGAAATGGCTCTGATGCCTACAACTCTGCTTTTGAGGTAATGAATATTCCACAAGCTATACAGTGAATCTGTAGAAATGCCTGTCTATCGAAACATTCCTAGAAATACCATCTCTATGTTAACGATGGGTTTTCTTTATCTCATATGCTTAAGCTGGTTTGTCCAGCCAACATCTGTACCATACTGTGCCCATGGCAACATCCTTTTAAAGCCAAAAGAAACTGGCAGTTAACTCAATGAGTTCTTATTTTTCCTCTTCCCCTTCACATTTTCTTGGCATTTAGAGTAATTGTGCATTGCGTTTGCGAACTTCACTAAAGCAAGATCTTGGAATTTATCAGCTTTCCAGCTTGTATGTTTCACTGGACAAGCTTTATGCTAGCTATTTATTTCTAATGACTACCCATTATTTAGCTAATTACTATAGAAATTTACTTTCTGTCCTTTCATTCTCTATCCATTTTTTTTCCTCAAAAACAAGTTAGAAAGGGACTGGTCAGTGGTTTGTCTGTTTAGTAGTTCGTTGTTCTTGTGTTTACAAAGTCACATCCTAATACTGTCCTAATTTTCTGTTGTTCAGGAACTTGCCTCGCACATTGGATTACCTGATGTCTCCGTAAAGCAATTTTCCATGACTTATGATATCAAGAACCTGTTAATGTTTGTGGATGTTGTTCTGTACGGATCTTTAAGACAAGAACCTGGTTTCCCTCCTTTGTTATTGCGGTCCATGTCCTCTGAGATTCCGATTGTTGCACCAAATCTTACTGTTATAACAAAATATGTATGCCACTTGATCCAGTTCATAATATGTATGTTGCTCACCAGTAAGTCTTTAATACTGCTTTTAACAATATGGTGTTGTTCCAGATCACTGATGGTGTGCATGGGTTCCTTTTCGATTCTGCCGACCCGAGCACAGTTTCTTCAGCTTTCATACAAATTTTAGGAGAAAGAAAACTCTTGGATACTGCCTATTCTGTTGCTTTGGAAGGGAAGCTACTTTCAAAGAACATGTTGGCACATGATTGTATTACAGCTCATATTAAGCTTCTTGAAAGTGTTATTCATTTTCCTTCATATGCAAAATTACCATTTTCTGTTTCTAAAGTTCAAGAAAGGACATGGTTATGGGATCCTTTTGAGATGAAAGCTGTGCTAGAAAACAGTTTGTTGGAAGATGAAAGCCATACCAGCACAAAGACTGTTGATGCCGTAAGAGAATTCGCTCATAGTAACCAAACAACTTATTCTGATACCAATGATACTTCTTCATATGATTACCCTAGCATATCTGATTGGAATGATTTAAGTGAAATTGAAATCTTTGAAGACATTGAAAGGAGAGAAATGGAGGAGGCAAGTCACCCCCCCCCCCTCCTTGTTTTGGCATGGCCTCTCCTATCTTCTGCAACATAACTTTTTTTTCTTGTAAATTATCAAAAGAAATGTTTTTTTTTTCTTTTTGCAATGTAGATTGATGAAAGGGTGGAAAGACCTTTGCTATCATGGGATGAAGTCTACAGAAATGCTCGTAAATCAGAAAGGCTAAAGCCAGAAGGAAATGAACGTGACGAAGGTGAACTAGAAAGGACTGGGCAACCTGTATGTATATATGAGATTTATAGTGGAGAGGGGGCATGGCCGTTTTTACATCATGGATCTTTATACCGTGGCGTTACACTTGTAAGTCTTGCTAAATTTACTTTACTGCATGTGTTATCTGAAAGTTCGCATCATTTATCACTTTCCATGTGGTGCTCTATAATACTATATTGATAACTTATTTTTCATTCTCCCTCCGACTATATAAAGTCTGATATATTCTTACCTTGTACTGTTTAAGCATTGGAATACCAAGTTCACTCTCTCACTCTGTCTGCACTGTTGAGCATATACCGGTATCCTCGATTTATAGTATTTCCAGCTAATTGCCATCTCACTAGTCCAGTCTGAATTTTATTTGAACGGATACACTGAATGATTATTTTTGCATTTGTCAGTACTTATAGGAAAAGATGGAATTTATTAAAATTGTTACCCTCTACAGCAGTTAAATTCTCTGCATTCATGTATGTTGGTAACATGTTCGTTCAAAGCTTATGCCTATTTTTGCATTTTTTTTCTCAAGTCAAAAGGAGCTAGGCGGCCAAGGTCAGATGATGTTGATGCTGTTACCAGGCTTTCAGTTCTAGACAACCCATACTATCGTGATCTTCTTTGTGAATTTGGTGCTATGTTTGCCATTGCAAACAGAGTTGATACTGTACATAAGTTACCATGGATAGGTTTCCAATCATGGCGGGCTGCTGGAAGAAAGGTATGAATTTCTCATAGATTTCTATGCCATGTTTGGTCATATTGGTTATGTCAGCCTTCCGAGAAAATTGTACTCTTTGAGATAAAGGACATGGTACTCTTCTGGTACATGATTTCTATCGCACCTTTGAACTCTTCAAGTTTTCTAAGGCATTGACTTACGAACCATCTCTTGACAGCCTTGAACAACCAAAACCAGAGAGTAATTCCTATGCTGAACCCACCTCACTTCCAATCTGGTGTTAGAGTGGTTTGACCGCAAGCGCTGAGTCACCTTCCCAGTCGTCTCTTAGGTGTATGCAATTAGTTGTGATACCATGCAAGTTATCACCCTATATCAGGTCCCATCTCTTGCTTCTTTTGCTATGTTGTTGCTCCCTCTAATGACATCAACAGAGATGTTGCAACGAGGCCTCCAGTGGCGAAGCTCGCGATCAGTAACTTGACTGTCTCTGGGACTCCTACTCGCCTCCTGTTACAATGCCTATGTGCTCACCACCACATTGACTTGAATCCAGGTCCACAAGGTAGCTCATGCTGCCATCCCTCATTCCTTCCTCAAACAGTTCGTAACTGCTATCCCTCATTCCCTCCTCAAACTGTTCGTAATCTAATCCTCAAACAGTTTCTGTGCTGATGCATACCCCAGGTTCAGTGTGTTGTGCACACAATAAATCATGATAACCTGAACCCAATTGTGCTTGGTACTGTTGAGGCTCCATCTCATGTGACACTTTGAAGCGTCAGACTTCAGTGATCTTATCATGTTTATTCTTGAAGGTTCCTAGATTTTTGTCAAGTATAGATTGAAACAATATATCCAGAGCCCTCATGCTCATCTAATCATATCAACTATTTGTCTCGTAACCAAGTTAGTAGAAAGGTTTCAAGATTAGGTGCATATGCTGGTTAATACCTGGCCACAACATCACAAAACCAGACCATATAGCAAACCTTGAAAACAACAATAATATGTTATTCACACGATATATATGTCGGTACAAGGATGATTTGGACGATCAGGCTCGAAATTGTTTTTAAGGACTAGATTTGAAATATACATATTCTGAAACAAAATTTTGAAAGATTCTGGTTTGCTGAATTTGTGTTCTGTAATAATTGCCAAATCTAAATTACTTGGTGCTAAAACACATTGCTACGCTCTGAACTGAGAAAAGCCCAAATCTCAATACAATCGGTATTTCAGTTTACCTCTATCTGGATACTAAAAACTGATTTGTACTCCTATATCATAGTTGACCTGTCAGTCATTTCTTCGGCTAGCAGACAATACAACAATGAGCATACAAAATGGAATATAGTTAGTGGTACCACTCATTCTGTAGTTAAATGTTGTGTTACCTGAATGGCTGATACTATTATTGGTTCATATGTCGAAACATTTTTCTCATCGCACCTCCTCCCTTTATGAATTTGTTGATAATGATATAATTATATTCCTTTTGATCCTCTTATAAGGTATCCTTGTCTCAAAGTGCTGAAGAAACCTTAGAGGAAACTGCGACTGGACGAAATAACGGGGATGTTGTGTACTACTGGTCACCAATGGAAATGGACGAAACTTCAGACTTTTGGTCGATGTGCGATTCCCTAAATGCAGGCAATTGCAGGTGCTTTTTGAGTGGCTGAGCATGCCCTTTTTTATTTTCTTACTCCGTTCTCTTCCTAAAACTATGTGTTAAAAAGGAAAGGCAACCCAACCACTATCACACTCATATTCTGGATCTTATCAATCACTCTTTGTACTCTTTTTGCAACTCATATGTTGCACTGCACGAATTATTCCATCTTGATCGCCTGGAGCATTATCTTCAACAGCATTTTCTTGTCTCAGATCTCTTTTTGAAGAAGCATTTAGGACTATGTATGGACTGCCAGAGAATGTCACAGCCCTTCCACCAATGCCCAGTGATGGCGATCATTGGTCTACTCTTCATAGCTGGTTGATGCCCACCCCATCATTTTTGAAATTCGTCATGTTCTCAAGGTAACTTTTGAGTTCTCTTTCTTTATCATTTTTTAGAGGCAATTCACTTATGTGCTCATTATTTCGGTTTGGTTGCGTTTGGCAGAATGTTTGTCGATTCACTCCATAGCTTGAGTTTAAACCATACCGAGCCAGCCTCATGCTTGCTTGGAGCATCAGAACCTGAGGTGACCTTATCTTTTTGTGGGACTATCAGTATACTTTGATGAGATGTCATCTAAATTTGATACTTCTTTTTTACCTCAGAAAAGGTACTGCTATTGTCGAATCCTGGAAGTCCTTGTAAATGTCTGGGCTTATCACAGTGGAAGGAAGATGGTCTACCTTGATCCTGTCACTGGGGATACCAGAGAGCAGCATCCACTCGATGAAAGAAATGAGATGTGGGTAAAGTTCTTCGATTTCACCCTTTTGAAGAGCATGGATGAGGATCTAGCAGAAGAAGCAGATGATGGCATGCATCCTGGAAACGATCAATGGCTGTGGCCATTAACTGGTCAGGTGTTCTGGCCTGGCATTGCTGACCGGGAAAGGGAGGAGAAATACATAAAAAAGCTGGACAAAAAGCTCAAGAACAAGGTGAAATTGCTCGAAAGGCAGAAGTCTGGTTACAAGCAGAAGCCCTTGGGACAATGACCGTGACGGGAGCTAAACAGCCGGAAATTTCTTTTGAACCACATCTGGTACAGCGTCAACCAGGCAGTGCTCTTGCTTCCTGTTTTCTGATGCAGTAATCCAGCAAGATCACGCGGAAGAAGAGGTGGAGCACCAAAGGCACCATTGTTGTGAATACGTATTCTCTTTGCCCCTCCTTGATCTCCCCGCTCCGAAGGAGCTTGGTGAAGCTGGAGGATATGTGCAGGATGGAGCATCACTGATCAGTTTATTTCCTGTTCATAGAGAGGCTATAAATCACGCCATATAGTTCCACTGATTCATATTCTTTATTTGTCTTCCCCCATCTGCCATAAAAGAGCATCCATATGAGAAGCGAAATTTTGGTAGGATTTATAGTGACCAGAATTGTACATGTAAACTCCTAGAAACGAGGGAAGCATTGCCACGGAAGTAATCATCATGTTGCCTAAGAGGTCATGCTGTTGCAGAAGTTTTGCACTGATGTTGCTACCGTGACTCGTGAGCCTTATGTCCTGCCCACCTGCCGTTTTCGATGACTTGCGTTTTGCGTAGGCGTCCGCGAGCGGAAGAGCTGTTGCTCGAAATTGACCAGTATTTTTCTCGTTAGAATATAATCTCTCCGTTCTAAATTCTAAGTCATTTTAATTTCTGTCTAAATTCTAAGTCATTACAATTTCTTGTAATTGTCAAAGCACCTCAAGTTTAACCAGAATTATACCTCAAAGTATTACTCCCTCCATCTTAAATTATTATTTGTTTTGACTTTTATATATAACTTTTGATATTCACCTAGATATATAGGTATATCTAGACACATAGTACCAGTTATGTATCTAGAGAAGCCAAACAAATGCTCCCTTCGTTCCAAATTATAGTTCGTTTGATTTTTAAAACCAAAATTTAACCACTTGTCTTATTCAAATTTTTGTGCAAAATATCATTTTTTTTTTGTTATGTCTTGCAGTATTAATATAAGCCTCATGAAAGACCTAAATTTGAGAAGGTTTGCACAAATTTTTTTGAATAAGACGAGTTGCTAAATTTGGGGAAAAAAAACTCAAACGAATTATAATTTAGGATAGAGGTAGTAGTATTTTGAGATACAGAGCAACTATCAACATTTATGAGACCAAATAAATAAATGTCATTAGTTTGTTCATTAAATATATTTTTATACTATATTTATTTATTGAAAAAAGTCTACATCACGCCCCAACCTATGGGGGGTCGACTATATCACCCTAAATCTATGAAACCAAAGATCGTGGTATGGTTTCTAATGCATGCACATGTAGGGTTGCATTTTGTCGTTGCGATGGCTCGTCCCAGTGAGTTTGAGTTGCTTTTACCGCTTTGCTTGCACATAAATCACAAAATCTTAGTCTACAAAATAGGTGGTTCTACTTGAGCTAAGGCAAATAAAGTATGCTTTCACTTGCTTTGTGTTCCCTTATTAAACTGATCCAATATCATTGTTATTTGGTCAGTTTTGTTTCCGTCACATGAGCTAAGCAAAACAAAGCCTGCCTCTACAATTCCACTTGCTTTTTTTTAATTATCAGAGTGATCCAATATCATCTACTTTTACAAAGGAAAAAGTCTATTTTTGACCATCCAACTCTTGCCTCAGTTTGGTTTTGGCCATCGAACTCTAAAACCGGGTATCTTTGACCATCCAACTATCAAAACCGTTCAAATTTGGCCATCGGGTTGTTTTGATGAGTGGTTTTCACTTTTTTTATTTACAATTTAGTCCTTAAATTTTAAAATGATTATTACTTTTTGTCCGTACCTCCAATTTAGGTGATTCTTGCACTCACGTGTTCCTAACGGAATGCATTATCTTTTAAAATGATATTTATATTATTTTGTCACTATTTGTTATATTATTTTTTGTTGTTGTGTAGAAAAAATAATATAAGAAAAATTAAACAAATAATTATAAAATAATATAATCAACATTTTAGAATGTAAAGCTCATTGTTACGAATGTATGACCACTAGAATCACTTAAATTGGAGATGCAAGAAAAAACAGTAATCATTTTAACATCCAAGGACTAAAGAGCACTAAATTAGTCCTTTTTAATCATTGGATCTTAAAATGATTATTAGTTTTTTCTCCTATCTATGATTTAAGTGATTCCAGTGGTCATGCATTCGTGACGATGAACTTTTATCTGTTAAAATGTTGAATATATTATTTTATAATTGTTTGTTTTACTTTTCTTATATTTTTGTTTCTACACAACGACAAAAAAATAATATAACAAATAGTGATAAAATAGTATAAAGATCACTTTAAAATATAGTGTTCACCGTTAGGAACACGTGACCACAAGAATCACCTAAATCGGAGGTACGACCAAAAAGTAATAATCATTTTAATATCAAAGGACTAAATTGTAAATAAAAAAGTCAAAACCACTCATCAAAACAGCCCGATGGCCAAACTTGAACGGTTTTGATAGTTGAATGGCCAAAGATATCCGGTTTTAGAGTTCGATGGCCAAAATCAAACTGAGGCAAGAGTTGGCTGGTCAAAAATGGACTTTTTCCTTTTACAAATGCTCAACCAAACAACACCTCAGTCCCCATGTTAAGGTTTGATGCCTCTTTTCTATATCTTGGTCTCTCGGATCATACATACTCTCTGCTTTTCCAAATTAAATCCTCCTCCAACATGTGACTGGTACTCGGCCAGCATTCTCCACAAGCGTTGGTTACCAACACAGTAGCTCCAGGTACCATCGTAGAGTGATGAGAATCGCCTTGGAACTTGGAAGTGGAACATGTTCCTTTTTAGAAAATGAATGAGCATACTCGGCCCTGTAACAAAACACTATTCATTATAACTTTTTACTATTATTAACTTTTCACTATTCACCTCTCTCACAAAACACGCTTCTCAGTTAGTGCTACAATGTTTTTCTTCAGTTATGTTTTTTACTCCAATCTAGAAATAGCGTGGTGAAAATTTTACAGAGCGGCACGACTGCTCGAGACATCACCAGTCATCACTCCCTCTTCAAGTCTGGAGAGTGAGACACGCGCACTGGTCATCCCTCTTCCCCTGCTTGGCCGGTTGGCCCCGTGCTCTGTCCCGTCCGCTCTTCTCTTCCAGTCTCCTCTCCGCTTACCGCGAATTCACAGACCCAGCGCGACCAACCACCTTGTCCAGTCATCCCCTCCCCGCGCGATCCAGACGACGCGCGCCACCGCCGACGCGCGCCAACCCTAACCACCGCCCGGATCTGGGAGCCGCCGGCGGCGCTCCCTCTCATGGTCCCCGGCGGCGGCCGGCGGCGCTGCTGAGATGCGACGCGACGCGCCGCCGCCACCCACATCCTCTTCCTCGTCGTCACCCCTCTTCGGCGGTGGTGAGCAGCTGTTCGAGTCCGGGCCCAGCCCGCTCGTCTTCCTGCCCCTGCTCCTGATCCAGGGAGGCGGCATGGACCTCTCCCGCGTCGGCGAGAAGCTCCTCAGCTCCGTCCGCTCCGCTCGATCCCTCGGCCTCATTCCCCCAATCCCCACCGCGCCCCCTCCCCGCCCCGAGGTCCTTGACCCTCTCTATTCCTCTCTCTCGCACTGCGTCGGATCAATGAGGCAGATGTTGCTCACATTTTTGCTGCACCTTTTGTAGGTTCCAGAACGAGCTGCGGCGGCGGCAGCTGCAGCACGTGCGATCGCGGGGTTGCCACCACATGAGAGGATCAACCTACCGTCCAATTCGGAGGACCTGGTCTCCATCTATGGGAGCAACCCTCAGGGGGAGCCCGTGGAGGAGCTCGAGGAGGTGTTTTATGAGGAGGTGGGTGCTGCATTTGCATGGATGTTGGTATCCGCGTCTGATATTGGTGTGCTTTGAGTTTGAAAGTTGAATCATTCGCAGGAGTTCGATCCAATAAAGTACATTCTGCAAAGTATTCCAGACGAAGGCGGTGATGCCACCTATTTCGATAAGCAGGTTAGTTGGGAAGCTTATGTACAAGGCATTATTAACAAAACACGTGCTTAAAAAACCTATAGGTAGCATACTTTTGAGTTTTAAGTGGCGCGTGCATGCATAAGTGCACACAATTAGGTTTGCAACGGTTTTGACAGTAGGAGCTATGGCATCTGTAGAAGAATCTTTGGTAACAAACGTGCATGAACATGTGAGGTAATGTATTTTTCTTTGTTGCAGTCTACATTGAGATTAGCACAACTTGACAAGATTGCAGAACGATTATCACATCATGTTATGGGCCACCATGAAGAAATGGGTATGTCTCCCACCAGAGTATACTAAGGTTCAGTTTTAAGCTATCTTTTCTCTACACTGGATATATCGCATGTTTTTCCTCTCTTTTTTTTTTGTTTCCAGCTCCATCAACATGTTCTGCCTTTAATTCCCTTTAGCTGTGAAATAATGAAGATATGGCTAGTTTTGCCTCATTTATGCTACAAAAATGACCTTTGTTGAATTCCTTTTAAGGACATTCAGATCACTGATATTTAGTTTTGGCCAGTGAAGGGGATGCAGTTAGTGATGGAACTAGAACAAGACTTGAAGGTTGCAAATGTAATATGCATGGTAATACCTCGTGTAGCTTTGCCATCTCTGGTTTTTTAATACCTTCTTGGATACCTAGGGCTCTAGGCCTTACAGTTAGATCAATATTTCAGAATGGACGAAGGCATATAACCTCTTCGAAGAATGAGGTATCAAGGGATCTGGTTGTCAATGTAAAGTCAAAGAAGAAACAAGCTTTGCTGGTAAGTGCCAGCTCTTATATGAATAGTCTTAAGGAAATTATTAGTAACACAGTAAATTCAAATGTTTTTTTGTTCCACTATCACCAACTCAAGGTACACCAAATTGAAGATCTAAATAAAAAGATTTAGTGTTTGTGTACTGCAGGATGTTCTTCCTATTCTTGCAGAGCTTCGTCATGCACTAGACATGCAGATGGAACTTGAAACTTTTGTTGAGAAAGAAAATTACTTTCAGGTGAGCTTACTCTGGCTATTGTTCTTTTTTTTTTCTCGCTTCATTAGTATACTTCTTTACTCATAAGGTGATATGAGCAGCTGTTCATTTTAATGTTACCATGATAATTTCAAGCCCATAAATCACATCTATGTTTATCTCTTTAAATGGGGTCTGTTGCCTTTTGACCTGAACAGTCATAGTATCTATGTTATTAACATATTAAATACCAATTTCGCCCTAACAGTCATGTTAGGCCTCTAATGATATCTTACTGATGTTTGTAGGCATTCCAATTATTGCCAGAGTATTTACAAATTTTGGAGAATTATTCAGGCCTTTCTTCTGTACAAGAAATGGGACGAGGGATTGAGGTAATTATCTTTTTATTTGTTCACCTCCTATAACCAGTCTTATGCTATTCAAATTTTTTCTCTTTAATCTGAGGAGTGCTTGTCTTAGGTGTATCCGAACTTCTTTAGTACTAGTTTACTGGCTGTGCTTTGCCACCGAACAACCAAAACACTTAATTATTACTATTAACTAATTGAGTATCCACACATTGCTAGTTTGCTACGGTAACAATAATATCAATATTTCATAGTGTTATTAGTGTGTATGAATAGAGTAAGGTCATAAATCATGTTGACTACCTGAATACTTTTGTCAATATCCTTCTCGTCCTCTATATTTCCATTTAGTGGATATGCGCTAAAATAAGAGAAGGTAGCTAATGGTTTGTTGGTATCCATTTGCAGTGAGATACTCCATTTTTAAATATATGATGTATCGGACAAGCTAATTTGTTAAAAAATGAACTAATTATCTTTTGGTAAAGGTCATATATTTTTTTTAAAAAATGGTGGGAGTAGCAGTCGGCCTTGTTCCACGCAAGTTACTTAACTTTTTCACAAATATAAAAAGCTTTGTGCAGTTATTTTTTAAGCAGTTTTTTTTTTGCAAGTCAAGAAGATTTCATGCAAAATAATGACAAAATATCCATTGTTCTATCAGCCTCCAAGAAAATGACGGAAAAAAGGAAAATATTAAACTGTCTGTCATTTCCTGGCCCATCTAGCCCACTTAACCCCCCTGCTCTACTCCTGGCACAATGCTGCCTCTTTCCCTGTTCTTTGTTTCTTCTCCTCCAGAGGTAGCGTTGCTGCCTCCATAGACCACTCACCGCTGACCAATCTAACATCAGCAGCAGAAACATCGATCCCCGTTGCTTTCATTTCTCCAGCGCTCCTGATTTCTTCGGAGACCGCATCTGTCCTCGTTGATGACAGACGTCTCCCAGTAACTCACAGAAGTTAATGAGACCAACTGATACACACCACACCTGTCCCGCCCCTGCTGCGGGCGCCGAGGATCGAGCGACACAGTTTGTACTCTCCATGAACTGATCCAGAATCCACAGAGCAGTCCTTGATATTACTAGAGTCTCATCGGAAGCGGATAAACGAAGAGGCCATGGAATCTCAGGGTGGGGAATAACACCATGAGAAAAGTCCTGTTTGCTGACTGCCTGGTCCTACCGTAGGAGACACACCACGGCTACCAACTTATTTTTTTTATTGGAGTATAGATATAGACATTCGAAGGGAGAAAATTTTCTGCACCTTCAAATTTAATCTAGTTATATGCACTGTTCTTTCAGTTCATTCGATTCATGTTTATCCTTGTGATGATATTTCTGCTCTGGCTACATTGCAGGCATGGTTAGCTCGGACAATCCAAAAGTTGGACACCCATTTACTTGGTGTTTGTCAGATTTTCAATGAAGAAAACTATCTAACTGTGAGTGTTCTCGAGATCATTTTCTTGATGGGTTCCTGGATTGACATTGTAACTATATACTCCCTCCGTTCCAAATTATTAGTCATCTTGGATGCCATTTTGAGTGTGTAAATTCATGGCATCTTCTATGAATCTAGACATATATACTTGTATAAATTCATAGCATCATCAATGAATCTGGTAAAAAGCCAGAATGACTAATAATTTGGAACGGAGGGAGTAGTATTTATTATCTAAGTCTCTAGAATAACATTCTTTAACAACTACTTATGGATGTAGGTTGTCGATGCATACGCACTGATGGGTGACGTTAGTGGCATGGCTGAAAAAATGCAGAGTTTCTTCTTGCAGGAAGTACTCTCTCGGACACATTATGTCCTGAAAGAAATGTTGGAAGAGGTATATGATTTGATGTATTGGCATGCTTCGTCTTGTTTTAATTTTGTTATGATTGTACATACCAATATCTTGATATGTTATGTTCTCAGTTTTCTAATTGCCAAGTAATTGCAGGAGGTTGGAAATAATACGCAGAAAAATAGGTGTGTATTCAGCCCCTTACCTTTGGCTCTTTTGGCTGCATTATAAGATTAAATAAATTATAGTGCCTTAGATGACATGGTTATTGCATGGAATACAGATATGGTTAGTGTTTGGTGAGACAACTTCATAGTTGTATTTTATCAAGACCCTGATTTTTTTTCCCTTGCAAATTAATTTTAGGATCCCAAAATAGTTTAGTTTGTATTTTCTCTTTTCTATCAAGGCGATTCAAAAAGTTTGGAATATACAATAGAAGCAGGACGGGAAGAGATCCTGTCATAACCTCCAACCCCCCAAGTTTAAAGCATTCACTTACCCATTCTTCTTTTTTCCCCCTGCAGGTTTACGTATAGTGATCTTTGTGTTCAAGTTCCTGAGCCCAAACTTCGCCCCTGCTTGTTGAAAACTCTTGAAAGCTTATTTTCATTGATGTGCTCATATTATGCTATTATGAGCTTTTCCGCAGGAGATAAGGTAACTTTTATTGTTTGGCCATCACTTTTATTGTTGAATCTTCACCATATATCTCTGATAAACAGATATGAACCAGAGTGGCAGATTCAAGGTTTATCAAATCAAAGTAAACCAATATGAGAAACTACAAAATTTATTTCTGCCTCATTGAACATATAAGCTATGTAGTTGGAAAGCCAAAAGAAGAATTAAACCAATCAGATGCTTACAGTCTTATATTCCAATCCAAAACATATTGTTAGGACATCCACATGGTCTACGAGGCAGTTCATGTCATTTCAAATCAAGAGATAAGAGTTCATGTCTTCTCTTCGATTTATAACCCCAGTCCCACCGCCTTAACAGTTCCTGAGGCAATATATGCTTAGTCTAATTTTAAATACTAGGTTTTTGTTGCTGTTATTCATGATTGATTTGTTTCCTCTACAGAATATCGAGTCTAAGGGTGACGGCCCAGATCCAGCAGACAAGAATGACACTTCTCAGAATAGCGATGAAACTTTGGTTGATTCAGGAGGGGGTCACTCAAGTGTAGAAGACATTCAGGATGGTTCTGCAGCTGAAAGAAGTAACATGTCATCATCATCCGAGGTCAGCAATCCTGATGCTAGTACATCAGGAACGGATTCTCCATTCTATCAACTGAGGACAGATGCTACAAAACTTGTTGCGCAAACATTTCAAAGAGGACGAAGAAATATTTGGCAGCTGGCAACAAGTCGCTTATCTGTTTTACTATCTAGTTCAGCTGTTTGTTCAACTAGCATATACCAATTCCTGAAGAACTATGAAGATCTCGCCATTTTCATTTTGGCTGGCGAAGCATTTTGTGGGTTTGAAGCTAGTGAGTTCCGCCAGAAGTTGAGGACTGTCTGTTTGAACTACATAGTGTCCTTTCACCGGCAAAATATCTATGTACGTCAAATAACTCATATTTTATTTAAGCATTACTGTAACTGTAGCCATAACCATAACTTAAAGGATATGCAGTGCATACGGTGTCTGTAGTCTTTAGGAACATTCTCACACTTCTTCTGTTTCTTCCATTGGTATTACAGGATCCATAGTAGCCTATTTGTTGTAGCTGATCTTGATATGAGCTACATGTGTGCTTGTGATTGCACAAAGAGTTTGAAGTCGATGTGCACCTTAAGTCACTGCAATCGCAGTAGAAGAGTTTGCCATTGATATGTACCTTAAATCAGTACATCCACATTATAACATGTAAGAAAATACATAGATAAATATAGTTCTAAGTTGAAAAAAGAGAAAAAAATGGCAATGCCTTTTTTTTTGGTAATCAGCGGGTTGCTCTAGTCTGTACTTTGCTTATTAGACATTTTGGGCTTAATTGCATAGATTGAAAGTGCAAACTGCTAGTGTTCTTATGCAATGGGTCATGCTGTGTCTTTTGCATGTACCATTTTTAACTTATCGTGTTTTGTAATTCTTCTGGCAGGCACTTAAGATGGTACTGGAAAGGGAATCTTGGACAATAATGTCTGCTGAAGCTTCGCAGATAATTAGTTTAGCTGGTCTAACTGGTGATGGTGCTGCATTGTGCTCTCCTACCAGTAGAAGTTCCAAGTTGCCAATAAATTCTTACCATGGGAATTCAACAACTGCCCATTCGGGGAAGCAAAACCTTGGATTTGCTTCTTGGCATAAGATTGAAAATCCATTTTCTTTTAAGCTAGAAAATGGCTCTTCTGAATCCCCAAGGTCCAACACACCTTTTGACTCATCAGTTAACAATAATCATGGCAATGGAAATAATTCATCTCTCGATGAAGAGAATGAAGACCTTCTAGCAGATTTCATTGATGAAGATAGCCAGTTGCCTAGTAGGATACCAAAAACAAAAATGGTAAAAGGCAACTCTTCACATTGGAAAGATGGAGACATTTCATCTCAGACAGGCTCATCACTTTCTCTATTAAGGTATTAAATGCTTGTGTTAACTTAGAATGTTTGTAGCATGACTTCCTAAAGCTAAATTGCAACTGGAATCAGGATGATGGACAAATATGCCAGGCTAATGCAAAAGCTTGACATTGTCGATGTTGAGCTTTTTAAGGTTAGTCATGTCATTCAGCATTGGTTGCCATGTAGAGAACTGGAAGCATAAGAAGTTTGTGGAATACCTTCTGTTCATGCTCAACAAAATTTGCAGGGCATCTCCCAACTGTTTGGCATATTTTACCACTGCATATATGAGACATTTGGGCACCAAGACAGGAGTCAAAGTGGCAAGCCTTTGCCAGATCATAAATCATGTAAGAATTTAGAGTTCTCAAACAGAAATTTCTCATGGACAAATTTCTTGGCTATAAATTATTATATACATGATTGCCTTTCTTAACTGTCCTTGTTAATGTCTGCTATTCAGCTCGGCTTAAAATAGCTTTGTCAAAAATAACACAAGACTCTGATCAGTGGACAAAGCCACATAATGTTTCGTATTCACCTTCATCCCCATCGCCAATGTATTCAACTTTTGGTCAAATGGATGTGATGCCTACTGCGCCTCCCAGTTCAATGTTCACTTCCTATGGGCTGAAGGTAACTGCTGATTTTTAATGATCATGATTACATAATAATATGTAATTCCAACTCATTTGCACTTTTGCAGATTTAATATGTTTTCTTGTCTGTGGAACTGAGCTTTTGATATTTATCCTTGTCATAGACAAAAGTGAAACTTCCTGTGCTATTTGACTTGAGCTTGCCTCATTAGAGTTCAAGTTTACTGACTCCTGCGGTTTGAAACTCAAATTCAAATGTGTGCCATTATGTCCACTGCAGAAACTATTCATCTGTTGTAACTATTTTCTCAATAGTGTTGCCATTATTTGTTGTCTTTATCATGCTAGCTGTTCCAAAGTAGGCATAACAGAAAATCTGGTAGCTCTCCAGCTTTTAGGACCTGTATTTTCCCGATTTCTTTGAGGCAATTCTTCATTTTTAGTTTGTAATGTTCTGTTCATTAATTAATTTTCATGTTGTGGCTTCCTTACTGCCATTCTGAACTGGTGATATAGCTTATTGTGATTGTTTTGAGACAAATATTGCATGCCAAGAAGCTATAGGCCTGTAGCCTTGCAGTTTATTGAAATGGCACAATGGCATGCAATGTAGAAGGGGTTGTTGTGTCTAGCCTTCGGAAGTTAATTGTGGACTTGCAAAGTCAATTGTTATATTTCTAGGACAAGGGCGCAACAGAGAGTGGAGAGCAAAAGTAGTATAAAATAAATTTTTTCAGTATATAGTGTGTGTACCATGGAGGAAAAATTTTGACAAGGGAAATAATCTAGTTGGATACCTGAACAGAAGTATTGAAGTGTACACACCAAACTTTGGGTCGTTTTGACTATTTATTTTTCTTTTTTAAGCTATTTATATATATGTTGTTTATTCCCTGTAAAACCATTGTGCATGTGTCTCTGTTAATTTAAACCTTCCAACAATGCACTTTAACAGGCTGAACTAAAGCCATCTGTGCTTCTGAAGTTATCTTTCTGCTTGTTAGGGTTTAAGAAGGCATAGCATTTTGTATGGCAGAATACCATCTTATTTACACTTGTCTAAAAACATAGTTTCCTCATGTACATGGCTCTCTAGTTTCAGTATCCTCGTTTTAAAAAATGCATGCCAACTTTTTTTCCTTTCAGGAGAGATGTGCAGCTGCTGAAACAGTATCATTGGTTGCTCGAGTTTTGAACAGATCGAAAGCTCACCTACACTCAGTATTGTCTAAAAACAACACTTCCGCTGTCGAAGAGTTCTATAGGACACTGGTACATCTTTTTACTTTCGAAGGCCTTGAGGGCTCGTTTGGAAAGGAGTGGAATGAAGTGGATTGAGTCTAAAATGAACTAAATTCCACTCCAATCCCCCTCGTTCCACTCCATTCCACTGGTTCCCAGACAAGCCTTGAAGCACTTCTTTTTCCTATGGAATCCTGGTGAATGGCGTTTGGTAGTCCATAAATTTGAATGATGTGATATTCAAAGCTTGCTCTTTTTTATTGTAGGTGGATTCTGTTCCAGATTTGACTGAGCACATTCACAGAATGAGTGCACGGATGCTTTTGCATATTGATGGGTATGTAATCATCTGGGCTCCTTTTTTTTTTCTATTTGGCCATAAAGGAATTGATGCATTTTCATCATTATGGATGCTGACATGCTGTTTGGATTTAAATCAGTACTACCTTGCTCAGCCACTGCATTGAGTTTTGAATTACCTCACATATATGCTCGATTGAATCATGTATTGAATGTGTTTCAGGTATCCAGATAAGATTGCAAATGCTAAATGGGAGGTGAAGGAGCTTGGAATGGAGCATAATGGGTATGTTTATGTTCAAGCCTTCTCAATATAAATAATTTGGATATTGTTTGTTTATGTATTTGTTTTTGCTTTTTTTTTTTTGCTGCTGTTTTGAGGTACCTTTTTGCTACTGGTATACATTAATTTATATTAATTCACCATGTCTAAAAATATTGGGAGCCTATACTTCTCTGTATGATTACTGTAGGAAGTGATTTGTAGTCATTTTTCTTTAGCAGTTGAGTAGACCGTTTAGTATGTATAATTGATTTTGTAAATAATCCATAAATTTACACGCAGCTGGTGTACTTTATAGTATATCTTTATACCTATACTTGCAGAGAAAATTGCACCTTTTGACCCTGTGCTAACAATTTCGCAACTGAAGTATTCAGCCATGTATGATGTAATGGAATGCATGCAAGCTGTGATAAATATAGCAAATTCTGCAAATACACTAAGTGTGTCTGATTCTTAGTATAGGAGTCTTAGGAAATTGATTGCTATTACCATATAATCATAGCAAACAGTATAATTACTGGTGTGGCTTTTCAGTTGTGACACTGAGTTGGTATTTCGTATTTGTAGATATGTTGATTTGTTATTGGGTGAGTTCAAACACTACAAAACAAGATTGGATCATGGAGGAATTTCTAAGGAGGTTAGTGTGAGAGAATTAATCAGTAATTCCTTCGCTATTTTTCCCTTTGTTTATTTTTATCCTGGTGTCATACTTTGAACTTAAAAGGGTTCTTCTGATTCGTCATCTAGAAAAGAATGTTTAGCTCAATTGCTTTGAATTGTTTGGCGATGAATTTACTGATCCCAGAGTGAATTAATTTGTGTGGTTCCCAGCTTCAACACCTTTTGATGGAGTATGGCATAGAGAGCGTAGCAGAAGTCTTAGTCGAAGGTCTCTCTAGAGTGAAACGGTGCACTGACGAAGGACGTGCATTGATGTCACTTGACCTGCAGGTTTTATTCTTTTGGTTCAGATCTATTACATATTTGTTTAGTGAATGCCGTGGAAGAATCTATAGTGAGACCATGTTCTTTCAGGTACTAATTAATGGGTTGCAGCACATTGTATCAGCAAATGTACGGCCAAAGCTGCAAACTGTGGATACTTTCATAAAGGTAAGCAATGTGAATTAGTAGCAGAATGTGTACTGTACCAGTTAATGGAAGTACTCGCTAATAGCATAGATCATTCACCAATCTGCAGTCCTACCATCCTCCAACAACAGCAGCTTCCAGTGTCCATTTTTTTCTTATACTACTAGTGTGGTCTTATCTTGTATCAGTTAAGGGAATCGATGTTAACAATTCTCTGTTCTGAATAAACAGGCCTACTATTTGCCGGAGACCGAATACGTTCACTGGGCACGGTCTCATCCAGTAAGAACTCTGCCAAATTTCCATCTCCCATCAATACCATGTGATCGCTATACTTTGAGACAAATAAACTTAGGCCCTGTTTAGATGAGTTGGTGAAAGTTGGCGAAATGTCACATCCATCCTTTTGACACTAATTAGGAGTACTAAATATAGACTAATTATAAAACTAATTACACAGATGGACTCTACATCGCAAGACGAATCTATTAAGCCTAATATGTGCCGTCATTAGTGCATTTTTAATGACGGGTTACTGTAGCACGATAGTGTCTAATGACGAATTAATTAGACTTAATAGATTCGTCTCACGATGTGGAGTCCATCTATGTAATTAATTTATTTTTATACCTATGTTTAATACTCCTAATTAGTGTCCAAACATTCGATGTGACAAGTTGGCAAAATAAGTTGGCGAAAGTTGGCGATCTAAACAAGGCCTTAAACACCTGCTGTCTCTGAACTCTACAGGAATACAGCAAAAGTCAGGTAGTCGGGCTGGTTAACCTGGTGGCCACCATGAAAGGATGGAAACGGAAGACGAGATTAGAAACAGTCGAGAAGATTGAGGCGGCCCCATAGGCGTTGACTGAAGGTTTTTGCTGTGATTGATTTTTGTTTGTTTGCTTGAACTGCTGCACATAGAGCTGTATTTTCTCTCTCCCCCCTCCTTGCTAGAATCAATTTTGTCGATTCTTTCACCTTCTGGCCATTTTGATTCTAACCCCATCACCGTTAGGCCATCGCCCGCCCACCCATGGTGTATATTTACGCGACTAGACACCCTGTATCATATCAAGAGTTGGGGCGAGTTGCCATTTACCAAAAGGAAAGAACTTGGGTAGTACACCTTACATGGAGCATTGGCTCAATCAGTATGATCACTACTGGAGACTTGTACATTTATACCAGTTGGGAAACTTGTTTAACCTCGGTCTTCTAACCGTTGAAACGAAACCGAGACTAAATGTATCGGTTTTTAATACCATGATGAAATAGTTCATACTGTAAGCACAATCCTTGTTTTTGCATTGAAACAATCACTACCGTTCCGCAGATGGCTTGAATGATCGCACGAATGCGTCACAGATGCATTTAGTAAAGCTCTGGTGTTCACTGAACCAATCAGTGTTGCTGTAGTGGATTCATGGAGTACTCCGTATCTTTGTGTGTCGCGCAGAACGTTTAATACCGACTCTGGTCCGCTCGTACGCACAGCGTGCGATCCCGCCTGAGTGCCTGGGGATTTACGGAAGCTTTAAGGCAGGCTCAGCCGCTCAGGTCTGCTTCATCGTCGTACCGTATGTAACGAAACTTTTACGTGGCTTTTAAAGTCGTGGTCTGTTTGCATCCGTATTGCCAGTAGCCTATATCTTTCTCGTTCTGGCCTCTGTGGAGAGAGAGAGCTAGGGGGCAGAGACAGTGAGAAGCTCAATGAATACGATGTGGATTGATGACTCACTGTGGAGGCCTTGCGTAGTTGTATGTCCATTGTGGCCGAGCCCGGGCGGTGGTGTTTAGTTGATTGGAGGAGAAAAGAACTTTTTTTGGAAAGCGTGTTTTGTGAGAGGGATGAATAGGAAAGTTGGAGGGAGTTGAAGGGAAATTTTTCTGAGAAGCGTGTTTTCTGGCTCGTTCGTACGTACGTACGCTACGTGCAATCGAAGCCTCGGGATCTCGCAGAAGCTTTAAGGCAAGGCTCAGGTCTGTGGACTGTATCATATCATCGTCCTTGTCGCTGCCTGACGCCCGACCTCTACAAGTCTTCTTCCTCCTCGTTTCCTCGTCCTGCTATCGCCACTGGACTGCCTGGACCGCGCGGAGGGACAGCCCTAGTGCGGGAGACCCGGAGAGGTGACCGACTCCTATGGTCCGTCCTCCCTCGGCCCTTGCATAGTCGCGTGCCCAACAGCCCATAGGCCCGTAGCCCAGTGAGCTCATACAGTAATTCATAGCCCACCCAGCGGATGGATACGGATTCCGTTGGTGTGTGTGAGTCAGTGAGTCTGATCGGGTGACTGGTGACATAGCCCGCTGCAAGCAAGCAAGAAAACCGCTGGAGTCGCCATGCCGCCATGGCAGTGGGGCTCGCGGCCTCGGTGTCACTGTCTCCCTCCCTTCCCCTCCCGTCGCGGCTCGCGCTGTCGCGCCCCTCGTGCGCCGCCTGCGGCTGCGATGACCCGACCGTCCCTGGACGCGGGACACCCGCAACTGCTTGCGAATTCGTGATGCTCCTGGCTGAGCTCCCGCCCGACCCCACGCGACGCGATGACGCAAGTACTACGCAACAAACCAACAGTTCGCGGGATTATTCCGCCACGCCACACCCTGGGCGGCGCACAGCTTTCCCGCAGCGGCCTTGCAGTGCGGCTGGGCGGGGGGCAAAGCCTGGCGCGGTTGCGGCGACGGCGAGCTCGCTGGCGCATGATTACCGGCTTGGATCGCTCCGCTTGTCTCCCTCAGATTCCCCTGCTTTGTTGGCAGCCACAGCAGTCGGCAGGGGGAAGGCAGGGCCGGGGTCCGGGGATTGGAGGACCTCCGTTTTCGCACAGCAGTTGTGCGTCAGCTTCGCTGCGCCATATGGAAAAAACTCAAAAAAGGCTTCTCTGCGAGTCCTACTAGGATTCTTCGCCGGTTTATAACGACGAGAAAAACAATAATCTCCACTCTTCTGCCTCATACTCCCAGCAGCACCACTGATTGAGCTTGAACTACACAGAAGCAAGAAGAGTAGGTCCAAGACTGAAAACCAGTTCAGTGTAGCAATCTGCTTGTCAGAGCAAATTAGGCATAGGGAAAGAACACTTGTAAGAGGACTCGAATGGGAGATATGACCATATATGATGCTAGTAGTACAACTGAGCTTCTCACTACACAGGCTACATGGAAGCAGATTCAGGCATGGAGCTGATGCCTGCCTATTACACTAAAACCTTGACGCCATGACAATACTATCATCATCATCACATACACTAAAACCAGTAGAAAGTATGTAGAGCTAGCTACAGATATAGTAGTACAAGTACAGCAGTAAAAACGCAGTACTCCTAAGCATCCTAACCACCACCATGCACCTCTCCTAAGCTGAACCAACCGCGCAGGCCAAAACCACTTGGCTTGCTCGCCACCTAGCTAGCTAGCTAACCGCTGCTGCTACTCTCTACTACCTCTTCTTCTTCGGCTCCGGGCAGGCCGCGGCTACCCTCCGGCGCTTCTTCTGAGCCGCCGCCGCCGGCGTCGGCGACGGGTGCGGGCGCCAGAACAGGCGCTCCAGCTCCTCCAGCCGCAGGCTGAACACGCACGGCCCATACCCCACTCGCTCCAAATATTATGTTTGCACTCGGCAAAAATCATGAGATGAATCTCACTGCATTAAAATATTAGCACTAGTGGAGCACGACCGCACATCAGCACCTCTCTTCCCATCCTAGATCGAGGAGATGAATCCCTTGCACACTCGAGACCCCGAGAAGGGTGATCCTCATTATGGGTCCACACCACCATGTCTTTGTTATCAAGGTTGCTAGCCTGGGTTCATTGGCTTTAAATACAAGTGGTAATCGACTTGAGCATTGTGCATTTCCGATTCCGAATAAATAATTTCTCCCACAACATAATTATTTTTCTACCCTCCCCGGTTCCTCCCTTTTTTGCAAGTAAGTTTTGTAGAGGACAAACATTTATTCTGTATAATTCTTAAATATTTAGTTATAAATAACACAAATCATATGCATAGAGTTGTATCTTCAATTTTGGAAGTATTGGTAGCGTCATAGAGAAACCCAACATTTATTCTATATGATTCTTAAATACTTAGTTATAAATAACACAAATCATATGCAGAGTTGTATCTTCAGTTTTGGAAGTATTGGTAGCATCATAGAGAAACACAACATTTATTCTATATGATTCTTAAATATTTAGTTATGAATAACACAAATCATATGCAGAGTTGTATCTTCAGTTTTGGAAGTATTGGGCATGTATCATCATCAATCGATTGATATATCGAATTTCCATCCATCACTCTTCCTAACCACTTGATCTCGATCTAATGGTCCACCTATTTTGTGGTCCCATATTCTCTTTCTTTCTTACCTTCCGTACGGGCAGCCTACCATCTCTGCTCTCTTCTCTGTGCGCCCTCGCATTGCGTATTGGTCCGCCTGTCGCGCAGCCTCCTCCTTTGTCTTATGCACCACTTATATCTACCTCGAGTAGATCGGCATTATGTTCTTCAATTCCAATGTGTTGAGCTCCCTCAACATCCTTGTCAGGTTTCGTAATAGCCCAAGAGCCAGCGCTAACTCGTTGGACTCATATGCCCTCGTTGCCTCCACCGTCCAGTTCCGACGGCGCCCGCGCTGCCTCCACTCCTCCCTGTCTCTCACGCCTCCATTGCCGGCCGGCAAGCCTCCCGAGAGCTCCCTCTAGGCCCGAAGGTCCCTGGTAATCCTTACCTCAAAATCCCCAAAACTTAACCCTAACTCTAACCTCAAATCTCAATCCGAGTTCAATTTCTCACATAAGTTTGGTTGATTGATAGGTAATAAAAGAATCCAACATTTGAAAATAAGTAAACCTAAAAATTATTTAATAAAAATAGTGGTCACGTTCATATTTGTGGATTAACTCATAATCCACAGTGACAGTATTTTCACACCGGAGGGGGTAATTTACTAGTTTCTTCCCTAGTTGCCAAGCAATAAGAATTTACAGGTGGTATCTCTTGGATTTGACCTGTAGGATACCTTGGATTAGATAAGACAAATTCTACTCAAGTTATGCGCTTACAAGAAAATACGATGTCGCGGCAGGGAACATCGATTCAGACTGAATGTGCCTAAGCTTCCTCGTATGATAAAATAGTACTAGTAAAATTTCATTTTGTTTGACCATAAGTATGCTGCAACTAGAAGCGCAGGAACAGGTATCCGTTGCGCGAAACATTTGATCTAGTCACCTAACTAATCCACCCCCTCCCCCCCTGCGTTCATGTTTAGCCAAGGACCCTCGTGCGAATACAGCAATGCCGGGGACCTGTACGCAAGAACGAACGAGAGCGGCCACAGCTAAAACTGGCCGGAGGTAGCCGACAAGAGGCGATCATAGGATACCGCATCGTTGGCCGCGTAAAATAATCGCCGCTCCGCGCCTGGGATTCCATGGAGCCGCCGCGCATTTCCGGATAGGCGCAGCGGATCGCTCGCCTCGCGCGACCCAGGTTCCTGTCACTGTCACCCCAGAGACTCCAAAGCCCTGACGGGGCGCGCGTGCCTCACGTACTTGGCTGTTTTGGCTGCGGCGGCCGCGCATCGGATGCCGCCGCGGCGCCGCCCGTGCGCGTTGATTTATTCGCACGGCCACGTTCCGGCCCCAGGTTTACCAAACTTGTGGGAACTGGTCCGAACCGAGCGGTTCTTGACCAAACTGGTCCGGCCAAGTTGTTATGGACTGTAGTATAGTATAGTATAGTATAGTATAGTATAGTATAGTATGTGGAGGTGTCACACCAGAGCATAGTAACATTTCCGAACCCTGCCGGGCGTCGCTGTGTAAAAAGAAAACGAGGTGGGCGCATTTGGTCAATTGGAAGTAGCTTGTCGCATATACCATGAGTTCGAGAGCTAGCAAGAGACCGAGCAGGTTGATTGGGCTTAAACTTACTCCAGCCGAGTTTACCGGCTTCAGTTTACTGCGTGGTACTACTCCGAGTAAAATACAAAATTATATAAACCTTCAGCCGATGTCCGTACGACTCGGACCTTAAAGTTAAACCTACTTTCACATTGAGCGGGCCGGGGTTTAGGCTTTTACGTAGCTTCATGGAGTATTTACCTCAAACCCTGCACTTCAATCCGGTATCAAGCTCGAGGCTGGTTGACAGAGCCCTAGCTGCGCGTGCGGCTCGATGTCGCTCGTGCTCCAGCCACCCCGATGACGCCCCCTGCGTCCGTGAGCTCTGGACTGCTCTCACCTCGTGAAAAATCCTTGCCACGTCCCTCTAGGGTTCCTCCTACTCCGTACTTTATTCAGAGGCCCTGCAACTGCAAACGCTAAGCTATAGCACCGGGCGCCCCGTGTTACCACCACCACCACCAGGGTTTATCATGTCGGGATCTGTAAACAGTAACTCTGCTCGAGCATGGGGGGTAACTTCCAGGTCGGCAGTTAACCGTCGCTGCTAGTGCTAGGTGGGGTGATGGTGGCGCACTTGCACGCGTCTGGACCAAGAGCGCACGTGGGGATGGAGGCGCACAGTCAATTGTTTAGATGCAAAAGATCTTTTGCACTTACTATTCATTCCCCTCACAGAACACGCATCCCTAAAAATTCTTTTTTCACCTTTCCTATTCATCCCCCTCACATAACACGCATCCCAGAAACAAAAGATCTTTTCCCTTCATCAACTAAACACAGCCCAAGGAAGCGCGCGGCCGCGCATTGGATGCGCGTGTGGGTTTCGGCGCCCCCGAATCCGCAACCTGTCGCGCGCCACGGCCAGCTCGATCGAGTCAGGCAGCTCCCCATTTTTACTGTCCCCGTAGGAAGCCACTCGCAGTTCAGACGCGAGTTCAGAGTTCAGAGAGTCCGCTGCGTCTCACATCTCGTCTCGTCGCGTCCCATGCAGACAACCACGCCGCGGCACCGTCGCGTCGCCAGCCTCGCGCCATGCGCGCGCGGCGCGGTGCCCTGGCCTGGCGTGCGCATCGGCAGCCTTTGAAAACGACGCGTCTGCGACTCTGTTTTTCTCTGCCGCGCGGCACACACCACGCGCGCCCATGCTCGGCTGCGCAGCCGCCGGCCGCGAACGAGCCTCGGATGCCTCGGCCACTTCCTCACGTCCCATGCCGTCGTCTCTCGCAGTCGTTGCCAGTTGCTACCCGCTATAGATAGCGGCCGGCGGCCGCCAGATCGATGTCGACGTGACTACGTGCCCCAAGCTCGCACACCGCCGCTGGGAGTAGTCCACGACATCCACCGATTTAATCTTTTGCTAAGGCTGCGGCTGTTTCTCGTTGCTTACGGGCCTCTACTATAGTTGCTAAGGCTGTGGCTGTTTCTCGTTGCTTACGGGCATCTACTATAGTTGCTAAGGCTGTGGCTGTTTCTCTTTGCTTACGGGCCTCTACTATAGTTGCTAAGGCTGTGGCTGTTTCTCGTTGCTTACGGGCCTCTACTATAGTTGAGAAGTTTTTTCTTTATAAGATTTAAAGAAGCTATGTTTGGTCCTTAGTGAGAGTTTTTTTTAGCTCTGGCGACGAAATGTCCCACCTCAATTTCATTACCGTAGATGCGACTAGGCTTGTAATGGTAAGGACAAAGGCAATGTGCCAACCGTAGAAAGCATTAAGGGTGGGACTTGATGCAGGTGGATGTAAATAAGCTCAGGCGAAGCGCATATTGCTAAAAGCTTTCCTGGGAAATAAAGGTGGGTTTGGTTCAGTAAAAAAATTGCTTTCTCATAGGAGTCTCTCTCATTTAAATAGTGAAAGTGTGAAAGAATTATATTTTACTGTCTTCTGGTCACACCTTAAGCTGAAGGCTCATTTTGGTTGGATGTTGCTTGTGGTTGCACTTCACAATGGTTATGGTCAATGTATTGTAGCTGCATTGATGGCTAATGCCAACTTTTTGCCACATTGTGCCTGCCTTAAGTGCATAGCACTTGCAACATATCCAATCTTAAGGTTGAAGGAGAAATAAATCATAGAGGAGAAGAGGACACCAGAGTGCAATTAGGATACACCAACAATTCAAAGAGAAGTCACGACACTAGCTAAAAAATACCACCAATCATCGATAGCATACTTGCTGATTTAACTATGGCCATTGCTCTCTGCACCATTTCTCTTAGCTAGTCACACCGTTGCCGCCCTCTACCTAAGGGTTCACCCAACGGGATGGGGACTAATTAAATGTGGTGAAGGATGCACAAACAAAAAAAATACCAAATACATCGACCTCCTTTAAAGCCATGAGTGCTCTACATACCACCATTCAACGACGTCCAAGGTGAGCAAGTATTGAAGAGGAATGGCAGCAAGAGCGACGAAAATACCAAGCGCCTAACATTTGATTTAATGACACCACCAGAAAGAGCATCGGCAAAGTAGAGCCTCCACTCAGGGGTGGATCTACATGCAATGTTCTAGGTGTGGCCGCACCTAGCATCTTTTTGCAACTCATAATTTCTAAATTTTCGTCATATAATCCTTAGATATCTACATATGTTATAAGCTGCCGCACCCCCTTCTAATTCACTCTTAGCTCCACTCCTGCCTCCACTCCCCGAGTCAAGATAGCAACTATGATAGTCTTGCTCATGAAGAGCACGGAGATTGAAGAAAAAGAGAAAGGGATGAACCAAGCACAACACACAACCATCGGCAACTCATACCTCCACAAACTACGTCTAAAGGTAGGGAGCAATGTTAATGATGCCTCCTTCGTAAGTCGGGTAGCCCATATCATGTTTCCACCCGGAGAGACTCCACCAGCAACACATTATTTTTACAAGCTTTAACGATGTACCCATGTCGACTAACACCCTAAAAAATCGATAAACACAATATGTCACCTTGCCGTGGAACCGAAGAGGTGGTGAGATGGAGATTTGAAACGACAACCTGGCAAGGGGTGTAAAGGATTGCAACACCATGGTATGACTAAGTTTGTGGGTTAGATGTTGAATATGTTGTATTCGGACCATGATAAACTACTGATCTAACCATTTTTGAACCAATAAATCTGAGATTATGATAGATTCATCCACTGGTTTGGTCCTGAGTAATACTAACCATGATAAACAAGCTTGTAGCCCCATGACCGCTCGTGTTGTGCCCTAGATCGCACCATATATTCGGTAACCTTCTTCCCACTTCTGTGTTGCCCCGCACTATATAGTTCCACGACCACCACACCCCATGTACGTTGTGACCAAGGAAGATATCACTGTTAGAATCCACCCGAAAGAAGCATGGATTCGAGCTGCAAGCCTCCGGAACCAATGGGGGAGGAGGAAAACCCGCCACTCTTATATATGTAGAGTTGTAAAGTAATTAAGCCCAAGTTCAGTTGAGCGTCACACACATGTCAAAACTTAAGTGACATTTCTCGTGGTTGCAATAGTTTTGGCTTTGTTATTTTAGTAATACTTGGGAGGGGCTGGGGTAGCTCAAATAAGTGGATTTCCTCGGTTTCAAAGCTCTTTCTGAGAGGGAGGGGGGGGGGGATTTCTACCAAATGGGGGGTTTCTACCAAATGGGCAAAGCTTATTTCGGTCTTAAATAGAAGCAACTCTGTGTTAATACCATACTCCTACTTCAAAAGGGAGTGGTATATAGTGTTTTGCAATACTGTAACACCTGCTTTTCTAGTGTTATATACACCCGATTTGTCAAAGGGATTGGATTGTATTATTGAGCGTTATGAAAGGCAGGCTTTGCTTAACAGAGCCATGGAATATCTCGAATTTCAACCCTTGGAATCACTAGAGGCCGGCTGGAGCCTGCACCCATGGAGCTCGAGGCTGGCTTGGTTGACAACCCCAGACTGCGCGTGCGGCTCGATGTCACCCCATGTTCGAGCCGGAATGATTCTCTTGTCGTGAACTGCTTCCTCGGCCCGTGAAAAGCCTCGCCACGTCACTCTTGCACCAGTAGTTAGTAACCCAACTCCCAGGTCCAGCAAGCGTAGCCTCTACACAGAGTATTTCATCGTGTCGGGACTCGGGATCGGCAAACAGCGCCTGACTTGAGGGCAGCGTAAAAGATACCGCAGCCTCGGATAGGCCGGTAATTTCATTAGGTCGGCAGTAACTGTCACTCGGTGGCGGTCACTGACAGCTTGCATGCAGTGCAACAGTCAGGATCATCTGGGTGCGCGTGGGGTGACGGAAGAGACTTTCATAGGATACGGGCTCGGCGTCGCGTGGATTTCAGCGCCTCGACGACTGGCTGCTGCGCCCCGCATGGGTTTCGGCGCTCGAATCCGCAGCTGGCTCTGGCTGGGCGCTCTGGTCAGCTTCCATTTACTACCCCTTCGCCGCTGCCAAAGCCCACTCTCCCCCATCCGAGTTCGGTTCAGACTTCAGAGTTCAGACTCTTGCTACGCCTCGGCTCCGTGTGTGTGGAGGTGTGGACCACGCGACGCCGACGCCCCGACGGGCCAGCGCCATTCTTGCGCCGGCCGGCGTCACCGACAGGGACGGGTGAACCCTTTTCCTTCTTCTCTGAAACGAAAGCGACGCGTCCCCAACCTTTTCTTGCTCTCGGCCGTGGCGTTGGCATGGCCGTCTCGCAAGCATGTTGGTCTACTCTTGCTCGGTTTGCCATTGTTTGTCGTAGCTCATTTTTATTCAAACGCCTAGAACCATTGCCGCAATGCCGCTAGAGTGGCGAAAACGACGCGCAGGGCATCCTATGTGGATGCTCATGATTTTGGTGTGAAGAAAATTGCTGTCTCAGAGCGACAGAGAAGTTGGTGTTGGGTATCTGACAAGACAACATGTTTTTCTTTTCTTGACAGGAGGATACAAGACCAAACAACATGTCTGGTATCTCTATATGCGATTTATACTTTTTATATTTAAAGAAGTCCCTGATTTTTTGGCTGGTTGTGCATATCTGCATGGAATGTGCCGTATGGCACTCTGGGCCCGTGGGCCGCGCCAAAACAGGCTCTACGGCCCACACGTGATAGGCCCGATTAGAGGGAGAAGCCCACTGTTACATTGGGCCCACGACACCCCGAAGAAACCCAACAGATTCAAAAACTCACGCGCTCCGTGTGAGCTGTGGCAGTTGGTTCTCCCACCCTCTTACACGCGGGTCCCACCACATCCCCTTCTCCTTCCTCCCGCTGCTCCCCACACCGGCACACCCCCAATCCCCCCGCTTCTCCCGGCTTCCCCTCCTCCCAATCCCAGACCCTAACGGAGGCACGGAGCCCGGAGGCATCGGCCGGCGCGCACTATGCCAGCCACCGCGTTCGCCCCCGCCTCGGCGTCGCCGCCTCCGTGGTCTCCGCGTCCGCCTCCTCGCCGTTCCCCAGCCCGCGTCCGCCTGCCCCCGCCGCGGAGCGGGAGCAGCAGCGGTGGGGGCGGGGGCGACGAGCCCACGACGGCCACCCCGTGGGTGAGTCCCGACTGGCTCACGTCGCTCTCGCGCGCGGTCGGCCGGGGCGGCGCCGACGACTCGGGGATCCCCGTCGCGTCCGCCAAGCTCGACGACGTGCAGGACCTCCTGGGCGGCGCGCTCTTCCTGCCGCTCTTCAAGTGGTTCCGCGAGGAAGGGCCCGTCTACCGCCTCGCCGCGGGGCCGCGGGACTTCGTCATCGTCAGCGACCCCGCCGTTGCGAAGCACGTGCTTCGCGGGTACGGGTCCCGCTACGAAAAGGGGCTCGTCGCCGAGGTCTCCGAGTTCCTTTTCGGGTCCGGGTTCGCCACCGCGGAGGGCGCGCTATGGACGGTAAGCTCGTTCGCTAGCTCTCAGCTTACCGCGCAATTTCTAGTTGGGTTTCCTTTGTTGTTTGGTGTTTGTTAGCAAATGGAATGGTCAATCACAGTTCTACGGTTCTGTAACGCGTCAAAGCAATTCCATAATGTTCCCTCCGTTTCACTCTAGTTTTGTCATAAGTCAAAAAAATATGTAACTTCCAAAGTTTATAGAAACAAAATAAATAGTAACATCTATAATACCAAATAAGTACACTATCAAGGCATCTTTCAATGATGAAACTAATTATATCTTGCAAATGTGATGCTTTTTCTTATAAAATTTGTAAAAAATTATAGATGTTTGACTTAGGACAAAGATAACTGAACTCTAATATGAAACGGAGGGAGTAGTATACTCCCTCCGTCCCAAATTGTAAGTCATTCCAAGATTCTTGGAGAGTCAAACTCTTTTTAGGTTTGACTAAAATTATAGAGTGGATCACAAAAATTTATAGAACTAAATAGATATAATCTAAGAATATACTTAATGAAGAACCTAATGGTACTTATTTGGTATCATAAATCTTAGTATTTTGTTATATAAATTTGGTCAAACTCGAGATAGTTTGACTCTCCAAGAATCTTGGAATGACTTACAATTTGGAACGGAGGGAGTAGTATTCTTGGTCTTTGCTGTTTGTTCTTATTTTGTATATTTAGCTATGATATTGGCCTTTAGGGCTTCCTGAATGGTCCAGATCCCACAGCGCGTGAGAATTTAGTTATTGGACTATGTTTGCGAACCTAGTTTAGTGTCTGCTAGATCTGTCAGACAACGTTGGAGGCTTGAAGCCACCCTGAACAGGACAAAACCTGGCAGGGATGATCCTCTACTGCCATTGAATGGCAACAACCGAAGCATTCTGTCTGTCAATCATGCTCTGGCCCAAAGGTCCTGGCTCATCAACCAAACCAAACTTCTTGTCTACTGTCTGGTAAAGAATGCAGTGATAGAAACCCTATGGAATAGATCATGTTCAGTAAGGTCGTAGTGTCTGATGAATGCATAGTGGATTTTTATCGGGTGCAGTTTAGTGGCATCCCTAAAAATGGTTTTGCTCTTGATTTTGGTTTCTCATAAACAAAGACGAGGGGCCCTAATTTGGTTTCTTGCATTGTTTTTCTCGTTCATTATCGGGCTGTTTGGATTAGTTTTAAAGTTTCATTGTGTGATGATGCAATGCCTCTGAATTTTGAACTATATAGAACTGTGCAGACTGGTTTCGTTGTTTTGACATATTTGTCTCTAATGGAGTTCAGATGATGTTTTAATACATAGAAATGGAGTAAATTTCCTGCTGTATGGCTACATTCATAGTAATCAGTTCAACTTTATTATGTTCAAAGTTCAATAAACTTCCAAGGTCTGACATATTTAGGTGGTGCAGTACATTAGTGGGGCTGTATCTGTTCCCTTGCTGTAGGCTGCAGCTATATGTTGCATATAATTTCCATTATTGTTTTTGGAACCTAAGTTCAATTAGACCGTAAGTTAATCCTTCATCTTCTGCAAATTTGATTTCTATTTTAGGTGAGACGCAGAGCTGTTGTGCCATCACTGCACAAAAGATTTCTGTCTCTTATGGTGGAAAAGGTATTTTGTAAATGCACTGAGAGATTAATAGAGAAACTTGAGCCATATGCTTCGAGTGGGGAACCTGTCAATATGGAAGCGAGGTTTTCTCAGTTGACACTGGACGTGATTGGTTTGTCATTGTTCAACTACAATTTTGATTCCCTCACAACAGATAGTCCTGTCATTGATGCTGTTTATACTGCACTCAAAGAAGCAGAGCTTCGTTCTACAGATCTTTTGCCATACTGGAAGGTTTGTTCCTCTTTTACTTCACTCTTCTAATTTTTTCACCTCATTTATGTTTTCCTATTTAACTGGAAGAAAAGAAAAAAAAATGGCTGACTGATGTTTCATATAATCCTTTATTATCTGTCACAGATTGATTTTCTGTGCAAAATAATTCCAAGACAGATAAAGGCAGAGAATGCAGTTAAGATCATAAGGAACACTGTTGAGGAGCTTATTATGAAGTGTAAAGAAATGGTTGAAGCTGAAAATGAACAGATTGAGGGTGAGGAATATGTAAATGAGGGGGATCCTAGCATTCTACGTTTCCTTCTTGCTAGTCGAGATGAGGTGATTAACCTATTCCACCATTTTTACAACATTTTGCTTCTTTTACCTTTGGCTTCCATATTTTTTCTACTTGTATGAAGCTCTCAGGCCTCAGCCATCATGAAATTGGTTTAACATTGCTGCTCTTGACGTTCCATAACTTTTACATGCTGATGGTGTCTCCATTTATCCTTCTGCTGGTCCATAAAATTTTGAGCTACCAGGCTTTTAAAGCCATGGATTTGATTGTCTATCCCATAAATGCTGCTATTGTTAGCTCTGTTGTCTTGCACGAGGGGATGACTATTTGTTGTTAATGCAATTGGTGACATGGTGTCATATCAGCTTAATCTTCAGGAAACAAAGGGATATGTTTAGCGTAGAAAATATTACTATATGAACTGGAATTCTCTATATGTTAAGATGATAAGTTTTTGCCTATTAGAAGCGGCACATAATTCCTTTCCATAATGGTGATTTCTAGGAGCATTTAGTCCTTGTCCGTTCATTTCCAGATAGAGTTATTTCACTCTTCTTGTGAGCTGTGCTGTGTGCCCTAGTTTTCTTTTGGTGACCGAAATTCAACAATGCAAAGATCTATTTATTCTTTTGTTACTAAACTGCTCATGATGGATGTGCGTGCAGTGTCGTGTAGTAATCTATTTCACCAGTTTACATAGCATGCATTCTGTTAGTTGTAAGTTTGACTGCTTTAGCTGACGTGATTTGGATTGTCCAGGTAAGCAGTGTACAGTTACGCGATGATCTCTTATCAATGTTAGTTGCTGGCCATGAAACAACAGGCTCTGTACTGACATGGACAATCTATCTTCTCAGTAAGGTACTCCCTCCGTCCCTAAAAGGATGACGCTATGGGATGCGTGCACGTGTTACTTTCTCAACTTTGACTCAATTTGTAGAAAAATATATGTAATATTTATATCTCTAATAAATTTGTTAAAAAACTAGATTCAAATATCTATCTAGTGGTACTAATGATGTACTATAAATATTAATATTATTTTATATATAATTGGTTAATGCTCAAAGATGCTGTTTTTATTGGGAAGCGAGAATGACATCTATTTTGGGACGGAGGGAGTACTCTGCAGTGGTATATTGCTTGCAGTAACCATCTATCAACCAAAATAACGTATCATGCATCAATTAAATTGTCACTTTAATATGTTGACTGCTCAGTGTTACACTACTGAAGGATCCAGCTGCACTAAGGAGAGCTCAAGATGAGGTAGATCATGTTCTACAGGGTAGACTACCCAGATATGCGGATGTGAAGGAGCTGAAGTACTTGATGCGCTGTATAAATGAGTCTATGCGGCTATATCCACACCCTCCTGTATATTCCTTGTGCTTAAAAAAGCAACTTTGTAATCGATTTTGGTGACTCAAGGACTAATTATTGGTAGGTGCTGATACGGCGTGCGCTAGTTGATGACGTGCTTCCTGGAAACTATAAGGTTAAGGCAGGTCAAGATATTATGATATCTGTGTACAATATACACAGGTCTCCAGAGGTACATCTTCATCTGAATATGAATCAATAACGACTGGCAGTCTTTGAGTTCTTTTGAATGACTGGTTTTAGGATTGCATAGTCGAATATTGCGTATCTGTGTAATGCGGTGAATTATAGGAGGATGTTCTTGCAAGTTGTTGGAGCCTTGGAGGATTACTAAGAAAATTACAAATTATCGCTTACTAGCAGAAGTTCTCTCTCCTGCCTACATGTTCCACAATAGAATGATAACATGATTTCTGGAAAATTATTTGTATTTCACTGAGCATTCTAGTTTGCTGCCAAAAATGCCCTAAAAGATGTGAAATTTGAAATATATTATATTACAAATTACATTGTTAATAATATTTTGCTATAGTACGAAGTATGATTTGCTATGCCTATTGTCATGACTGAAGCTTTCATATGATATTGTCATCCATTGTTAGCAGCACCTAAGCAAGCATGTAGCACTCCTGCATTTTATAACAATTGTTTGTTCCTTGCACAAAGGTATGGAACAGAGCAGATGAATTCATTCCAGATAGATTTGATTTAGAGGGACCTGTTCCAAATGAGTCAAATACTGATTTCAGGTCAGAACACAACCTTTTAATATATTGTTTTTATCCTGTTACTTCATGTCCATTTATATCTGATTGGTTTTACATTATTTGGTAAATGTGATTGAACTGCACCATGCTCCTGCTACGTCTCTTTCCCAGGTTTATCCCGTTCAGTGGAGGTCCTCGGAAATGTGTTGGAGATCAATTTGCTCTTCTAGAAGCAATAGTGGCACTTGCAATTGTGTTGCAGAAGATGGATATTCAGCTTGTGCCAGATCAAAAGATTAACATGACTACTGGAGCTACAATTCATACAACCAATGTAAGAAAACATGCTATGCGTATTTTTCTCCAATACTCTTTTTGTTCATAATCTAGTTGATATCATTTGTGAGTTAAATATAGAACTATAGCAGAAGCTGTACTGCTTGAGGGCGCATTAGACGGAAAGTGAAAGGGGAGTTATCAAAGTTCCTGATATTTTTTTGTACTATAATCAACCAGATGGCAAAAATTAAATTTTGAACACTTAACCAAGAAGCCCCTCATTTCACTTTGGGTCTGTTCTAGTTCAAATTTCTATTTCAAATCCGAATAGTTTTTTTTTTTAAGATGAGCTTATTGCTGCAGGGGCTGTATATGAATTTAAGCCTGCGTAAAGTTCAGCAAGAAGCTGAGTTAGCACTGAGGTAAATTCATATTGCTCGACACTCTTCTTTTTACAGAACCAATATACAGTTTATAGCAACCTACACTGGTATTTTTCCCTTCATTTCTGTGACAGATAGTTTAGCATAAACTCATTGTTAATTTTGTGATGAGTTATTAAAATACCAACCCATTTGTTCCCTTCATCTTGTTACTTACCCAACACGGGAAGCTTATACTGTTTTTTTTTTCTTCACTCAAATTTTCGCCTAAATGTTGATTGTTCTTTCTCTTTAGTGAATCCAAATAGATGGAAAGGACTTCAACTCTCTCTTATCTGATGGCGTACAGATTCTGTGGCTTGCGTTCAAACTTCTTGAAAGATGGGATTCTTTTGGCTATTTGAAAAGAAAACCTAGATCCTCATGTACCTATCTATCTCCTGATTTCCTCGGGGCTTGTTTCGATGCTGGCTGCTAGGCCGCTTGACGGCCAAGCGTGGGCGCCAGGCAGGTATGCGGTTTGCCAAAGGCTCAAAACAACCATGCCCTTAAAAGCCTATGAAGCTAATAATGGCAAAAGTCGCCAAGAGGGGGCAGTGTATAGGCAACCAAGTAAATATAGTTAATATTATTTTTTTTTTCTTCGGGGCATATGTGTTTTTGCCCTTACTGCGAAGTGCAGTTGTGATTTTACTCTCATTTTTTTGACTTTGTGAATTTGCCCATGTTATTCACAAGTCAATACGAATTTGCCCTTGGTATTTGTGAATTTGAATTCACAAATACCAAGGGTAAATTCGTATTGACTTGTGAATAACATGGGCAAATTCACAAAGTTAAAAAAAATGACACAATATCAATTGCACTTTGTAATAAGGAAAAAAAAATACTAAAACCCCTTTTTCTTTGCAGATATTGTTAACCATTTAGAATATTATAATTACAGATCTGAATAAACTAGTTCAACAATTCAAGTATCACCGTGCCATAGTGAAACCTAAGTAAAAAATTTATGGTAAACTAGCTCAACATTTTTTTAAACATAATTCGACACTCTGAAAGCCAAGTTGAAACCATTAAAAAGTACATAAAAATGCTGAAATGATATAGATATCATTTGTTGTAAAAAATGAAAATAGACTCATGTGAGAAAAAGTACATTTACAAGTTCAGATCTAAAATAATTAATCACCATGTCCCTGCGATCAGATTATGCACCATGTCAAACACATGGTAGGTTAGGTTGCCTTGTTTCATCAAATGGGTCAAATCGAGGCTATTATTCTATCCGATCTCTCCTCCTCATTAATCCTTCATAGGCCCCGGCGCCACATTGCAGGAGGAGCTCGGCGAGGTCGCCCGCATCTGGAAGCAGAGTATGGAGGAGCTGGAGTTGGAAGCAGACGGCGCGTGAGGCGGACGCCTCGGTACACACCACAGTTTTGTCAAGCGGACGCGAAAACCCGACACGGCCCTACCAAACGGTTGTGAGAGGAAGCAGGCAAGCACTTGGAGAGACTAGAGAGAAAGCAGCAAGCAGCGATCGCAGGCCTCGGTTTTGTCATAGCGCATACCTTGGCTTCGTCAATGCAGGCCTTCTGCACGAGCTCTCCATTAATCAGAGCAGGCATGCCTTGCCTCCAATCGACAACCCCAATGCAAGCATCAAATCCCCGCATCTCCAATTCTCCTTTCCCCCCCCCCGGTTACCTCTAGCCAACTTTCTGCCACAAGCAGCACGTCCACTACCTCTGCTTGATCTGTTCCTCATCATCACTCCGCAGTAGCAGCATACCAAGGGTACCAGCTAAGCAAGCATCAGCTCCCTCCCTCTGTTTCATCTTCATAAGCTGGCAACAACAGCAAGCAAGATTCACCTCTCCAGAGCAAAAAACAAGAGTCAGCCAGAATCACCTCTACAGTCGGTAGCCTAATCAATCACCGATACGGCCAGGAGGCAGCCGTACCGGTATAGGATACGGTGATACGCCCTCCCCGATACGCGTATCAATAAATCGAGTAAAAAAATAAATAATTGAAATCACGATACGCCTCCAACTCCGATACTCGTCTCGTCTCGCCCTCCTATATGTAACCTCTCTGATTCAGCGGACACGGGGCTTCCTCTCTGTCCAAAGAGCTTCGGAACCGTCTCGAGTATCGACGACTCCATGGCGGCGTCCGCCTCCTCCCCCGGTAGGGATGGCGGCGATCCAGCGGCAGCCGCACTGGCGGGGAAGGATACGGCGAGCACTGCTGCTTGCCGTTGCCCCATCTGCCTCGAATCCTTCAAGGACGAAGCCTACCTCGACACCTGCTTCCATTCTTTTTGCTACAAATGTATCTGCCAGTGGGTAAGGATAGTAGCGAGCAAGCATGAAGAACGTCTGTCTTCAGTTAGATGCCCACTTTGCAATACTGAAAATCTATCCATCATACATGCTTTTGATGGTGAGTCATTTGAGCGGTGGTACATAAATCAGGAACCCAGAAAGAGGCGTCTTTCGGATGCACTCGAGTTGGTATCGCAGTTCTATAACATGAAAGAGATCACAAGTAATGTTTCTGGTGTACAACAATACTGGGAGCAACACAAATATCTTGGGAAGAAAATCTGGCTTGAAACCTGGCTGAGACGGGAAATCCAGGCCCTTACTCGGGATGAGAACGTTGATACGATAATGTACCGCATTCATGGTGTCATTGAATCCTTCATGAAGAGGCTTGAAAAGGAACACAAGTCAAAAGAGGATTCCACCAGAGAAGAGGAGGGAAGAGTTCAGGACATTGCTCTCTGATGCTGCTAGGCCGTTCCTCCTCGGCCGAACAGAGCGATTTGAGCTGTTCCTGGCTTCAAATCTCAACATGGAAACGTACAACAAATTGCGCGTCCAGAGGTTTCGGGAGTCCATATCGCTGACAAGAGAGCAAGATGCACTGCCTCATGAGTCATGATCGTTCTCTTGAGTAGTACTACTTTATTTTGTATGCAACGATGCAGACTGTGATGAGATGTAGTGATCTGCAATCTGCCAATCCGTGTCGCAAAATGTCCATATTAAAAAAAGGAAAAGTATATTTTTACCCTCCAATTATTACAAGTCTGATTTTCAACCCACAATTACAAAACCGGACACTAAACAATAAACATCATCCAACTATCCAAACCGTACAAAATCGGCCCTTTGGGTGGTTTTGAAGGTGGCTTTGGAATTTTCAAAAAAATTAAAAAATAACTTTTTAAGTAAAAAATCATAACTAATTTATTTTAAATTATAAAAATAAAAATTTGGTGCCATTGTTTCTAAAAATGTGACATATATGAAGTTATTTGTACATTATTTATTTTTATTCTAATTATTTTTTGAAAAACAATAACACTATAAATAAACATATAATACCAAAATAATATAAAATTGTGTGTCAATAGTTTGGTTACATTTTAAGAGAACTTTTGGCACCAATGCCATATTTTTTTGTGTCTAAATGAATTAGTTATGACTTTTTTAAGTTTCAATAATATTTTTCAATTTCTATAAAATCCAAAACAACCTTCAAACCACCCAAATGCCAATTTGGCATGAGATAGGTGGAGGGTCTTTAGTATCCGGTTTTGTAGTTCTGTGTTGAAAATCGAACTTTTGTAATAATTGAAGGGTAAAAAACGGCCGTTTCCAAAAAAAAAAAACCCTTCTCCGATCCCGTGGCAACAAAGCACATCTCAGATCGAGGCCCACATAGAATTGGAGCCCATCTGCAACTGACCCATCCTAAATATCTCTCCCTCATCAGTAGTAGTCGCCGCGTCACTTGCGCTTGTGAATTGAAGTCTGTATATTGATTCTCGTTCGTTTTGATGCTAGGCTTCAAAAATTTAGTCCTTCAAACCTGGAATTCTACTGTTATTGTTGGTAGAGTATGGTTGGACTTTTCTATCTCATTGTCTTATGTTCATATATTTGTATTTTGAGAAATATAATATATATAAAACATATCGGCGTATCCTGAGTTTTGGGTGATTGCCATATCGCGTATCGGTGATACATAGACAATCACCACTAGGCCCCAAATAAAATAGAACACGAAGAAGTAGGAAAAGAATGGGTGGCCCAAAGCCTGGTCACCTCATGTGCGCTCATGACTGCCTCGGTTGGAAATAGCAGAAGCTGTAGGATGAGCAGTATGTGAAAATAGGGGAGGCAGAGGAAGCACAAAAGAGTGTTATTTTTGCAGCATAGGTCTGCTTCACACATTGCATACTGGGTGCTATTTATAGTACATGAGTGGCTGACTGCAACTAGGTTCCAGAACCTACTACTAACTATTGGCTACTACAATAGGTCGGTTTGCTACAGTAGGACGTTGCTACAATATGCTTTAGTATTCTAGAGATTACTATTAGCTACTGTAGTATACTAACTTAATAGTAAAGTAAACCAACACAAGATTACTGCTGACAGCCTCGAATCTGGTCGCAACCTCATTCGTGAGCGCAATGGCGTGACGTCAGGTGGGATGTGTAGTTGAGAGGAAGGTTCACCTTCATGGCGTCAAGCGGTTTCGGGGTATTGTGGCTACCGACATAGAGGACTTCTCGCTTGCTGCCGTGTCTTCGACACACTTTAAAGCCATCAAATTATTGGCAACATGCTTTAAAGCCGTCGAAAACTTCCGTAGCAATGCACGGGAATGGGTATTAGTATTTAGTAGTAACATATCATGTAAAGTGCACATGTAACCGTTACCACGGTCATGGTTAGTAGCAACTTGTAATGTGCACATGCAACCGTCTTATGCCTATTAATCACCATGCAAACAACTCCTCAAATTAAACCTACATGTAAGTGTGAGGGAGCGCCCCCTTTGTAGGATCGAGGATATCGACTAGAGCGGAGGTGTGAATAGGTGGTTTTAACTAGTCACAACACTAGATAAATTAAATTAGTCACACAAGAGAATTTCTCCTTCTAGTGCTTTACTCTAGGTGAAGGTTTGCAATCCTAGGGTGACAAGATACAATTCAATCTCTAGTATGTAAATAGCTCAAAGCAAATTGCTTGAAACTAGATGAGCAATAGAAATGACTAAAAGCAAGAGTAGAATTTGTCCCGTGGTGCTGATGCTTGCAGGTCACCCTTAATCCACGTTGAGGGGGATTTAAAGTTCCAACCGCTTCTCTACCAAGAATCCACTTGGCATATAAGCTGGCTTAGATCAATGAACCTCTCCAAACCTCCTTTCCACTAGAGTTGTTTTTCACCACTCTGGTGAGGAAAGCACATGAACCTCTCACAATTAACCAATCAAGAGCTTCACCACAATCTTCTTGAAGAGCTCAATAATCCAAAATCTTCAAGCCATTTAGGAGGCGTGCGACAACCTCCAAGAGTAATAAGTAAACTTGAAGAATCACCTAGTGCTACCAAGCTCAAACAATGGATGCAATGCATTAGGGTGCTCTCAATCTCACAAAAAATGCAATCTCTAAGCAAGCAAGTGAGAGAGGTGGGAACTGCTCAAATATGTTTCTCAAGTGAGTCAAATGGCCAAGAGAGTTCTCCCATGGCCGGGGGGATGGAAATATATAGAGGGCACCCCAAAATCCAATCGTTATGTTCAAATCTCGTATTATCTGTGTTTTCGCAGACCGTCCTCCTTTATAGGATCGGATGGCCTGCCGTTGAAGTCTAATGGCTACATGTCACATCAGATTGTGTCAGAGTTTCACGGACCATCCGCCTTAGAGGCCGGATTGTCTGCCGTTCAATTCGATTTTACATAGAACGTTTACCAGATCTGACAAGTCCGAAGATTAGATGGCGGACCGTTCGCCCCCTAGGGCCGAACCATCCGTTGTTGCTGACAAAATTCACTAGAGAGCAAAACCGGCTCTATCCCAAACTTCTCCCAACGCCGGACCATCCGTCGGGGCTGGCCGAATGGTCCACCTGTAAAACTTGCCGGCCACTAGAGGCACCAGAGCCTCTGGACAATTTTTCTCATAACGTCGGATCGTCCGCCCATCAGGACCAGAGGGTCTGCCATGCATTTTCACCCACGAAAAACTTTCTTTTCAAAACACTTTGTTAGATATGATTTTTCATTACTCGAATTCTCTCATCCTATATGCATGCAACACATATTTGAGCAAAGTGGCACTAAAGATCCACCAAGAAAATGAAATCGACTAATCTTGATAGTATGACTATCTAGCCTATTAATCCGATCAATTTAATTATCTAATCTCCTCTTGACGGGTAAAATTAAAAACCCTATAATATACCTTTACCTTGAGCTTTCCAACATGTTTATCATCATAGACTCCAAAGTCTCACCACCTTTCTTTTATCTCTAAAGTTTTATCAATACCATCACCATGTTTAGCTCATTTTGTGACTAACCTAAACTCATATTCTCAAGAAATTATTTGTCCACAAAGTGTTGTCATTAGTTACCAAAACCCCAAATTTGGGGCTAGATGCTTTCACCCTTTACTAGTAATATAAACAATATAAAGTGCACCTACAACTGTGATATGCCTATTAATCACCATGCTGACAACTCCTCAAATATAAACCTGCATACGCGCAAGGGAGCGTCCCCTTCACTAGGAATAAAACCAATGCAGCTGATGTGGCACCAACCTGTCATATAATTTTTTATTTTTATTTTGAAAAGCCAAGAGAGCATTCTAGAATGTCCTCCACTATGCAAGAACAAGATATTTACCATGGAGTTCTCTAGATTTGGTAATTAAATAAATTAGACACTTCTCTAGAAATGAGACACTTGTTTGAACCTCATGGTCCCCCTTTCCCTACGAATAGTGATCCCCTCCCTTGCCATGCCATAAAACCATGAGCATGGTAAATGAGTGGAGTGTGGTAGTAGTGCTAGGAAGAAGTGAGAGGGTGAGTGTTAGGATAGCCAAAGTGTAAACGATCCTTTGTGACCATTTTGTAAATGATCCCTCGCAACTGCGCATGAGCGGCCTTGAGGCCGAGTGTAGGTGACTGGCGGCCATGTTTATTATCAACAATCCAACATTAGGCCATGCCCTTTGCCGAGGTCTACCCTTAGCCTTTAGCTACTTAACAATTTCACCGTTTTATAGTAAGTTATGTTACTTAATGATATGTGTATACCTTTCTTGTATATCATAGATATTTGGAAAATGAAGAAATTGGATATAACTTAGATATGACATTGTTTATATGAATACTAAATTGAAAACAAGTTTGGATTATTTGAGTCAGTCTGGATTTATTAAGTGTGAGCTCCTTTTACAAGTCGAGGATATTGATATCAGTAATCACTTTTAAACTACAAAGAACCACAAATTAATGTCAGATTCTAATTACATTAATTGTTTCTAAATTTCCTTTATTTAATTAATATTTTAATCCATTTAATAGGATTCTAATAATCATTGAACCATTTGAACTTTTAAATTAGATTTTATTCCTCTTAGAAAATAGTAATACACAAATTTGAAATTCTGCTTCTGCCACTGGGCTCTGCCACCCGGAATCCAGCTTCATGTGCTGGCAGGCTTTGCCTTCTGTAAGAGAAAAGATGCCATCAAAAGAACCTCATGCACTAAGTATTAGAAATTAACGCTAATCGACTATAGAGTGAGTTATGTGGCTTAGGTGTATCCTCAGTTTAGTGGGTATCAGGGGCATCTCGATTTCCAATAGAAATCATACCAGCTGCACTGGCCAAACACAGAAAACATCAATAATCCATATAGATATATAATATTCGACATCCCATGCATAATGTTAAATTTCTACCAAATTAAATAGATCAACATAACATAAATAAGAAATCATGACAAAATCATACTTTGAAAACATGTAGCAATGAGAAACATCTCATGGTATCCCATAAGCCATGACGTCAGAATAATATTATTATCATTTTGCAACAAATCATTACTTACAACAAATCTTAATGCCATGACTAAATGTCATTTAACTACTTGCGGATATTTAATCCCACCCCTCGGACCAGTAACCAGAACAATGAAAGCTAATCAAGTTATGTCTCTATATGAAACACCAGCAAACCATCAACAATAGGCTTTTTAGTGACAATCTTATCGACATCCATTTAGTTCTACAAATACCCAATCCTAAAAGTTCAGTAGAATCTTCACGTTGCTGGAAATAGCTGTCCACGGACCAAACTACATCAAGAATGTAGACGAATACGCGACCCTTCATACAGAACCTACAAGATACAGAATGCAAACAACATGCACATATTGATAGAAAAGACAATAATTTGACGTGCCATGTTCTATTTCTTTCACGAAACTTTTCTGGGGTATAAATAAGATTGACAACAAAGTATTGGTGTATGATCCTTGCTTCTCCATCACCACGTTCACTATTCATCTCACATGTATTGATCGATGGGAGGAGCTCTCTGCATACATGCAAGCCTCACACCAAAGTGTGTATATCTTCGACATCATCGAGAAACTAATAATTCGGCTTATCCTCACCAATCAAGTAACAAATAAGGGTACAATCATTGTCATCCGCTGTTTGATGTAGCCGCAAAGATGGAGGAGGGAGATCCATGGTGCAGTCTACGAGGAAGCACATCATCCACATTAACTTTCATGAGGCCTATTGGTGGTAGAATCCACCTTGGTGGGGCCACCACTGGATCCGCCTCCCATAGCACCGGATGCTGGCACGCTTTGATCAAGCTCCTGAATGAAGCGCGTCACGTAATAGTTTGCCGAGAATGGACTTTGAAAAGACTCCTCATATATTGCCTTCCCCCTTGCATACCATATGGCCTAGAGTGTGACCAAGATCCGCAAGAACTCTTTATGTTTCATTGTATTCACTACCCTCGCAAGCCACCCCCCTTGTATTTGGTTCTTGAATTTCACAAATATGTTCAGTAATCCGGTCCTGCTCCAATGCCGAAACACACCTTGCCATATTGCACTCCATGACTCGTGCATGTTTCCATGAGTCCTGTGCGCCACAGAGAGCACACGTGTTCCATGTCTTCATATTTCTATGATGCAGTGCATTAGCCATAGGCAAAGATTGCATAACTAATCTCCACAAGAAGATTATGATCTTGGTCAGTACCTTTACATTCCACAACATCATTCATTCCTTTTCAGAAGCTCATGTGTCCGACCGCTATGCCATGCTCTCGAGATAGTCCGTGTTCCGCTGCTTATTGACGACGAGCGTTATGCATGCAGATCTTACCGAGAATATTCTGCTCTTCTCATAATACCAAGCCCAGAAGTCTTTGTGTCTGTGTGTTGAGAGGGAAATAATATCACCTCTCGATCCATCGAAATGACGAATTCTTCTAGCTTATGTTTATCCCAAGTCACCATTGATTGATCAATTAACTCACACACCCTATGCGGGGTGTTGGGGCCAATGCTTGCCACCGGTTTTAGCAAAGTGTCCCTAGGTTGCGAATTCATTGTCCATATGTCCGTGGACTCACCAGTATCTACTCATGGAATCAAACCCTGTGGCCTGCCATCCAATATAGCACGTCAAATTGTGGAAGGTGATGACAAGTGTAGGAAACCTTCATTAGGACAATTTCGTTGCAGATAGTCTAACGCTATCCTCAACCCTCCTAGTAAGATGGTGTCCATAGAATTAATTATAGTGCCACATATGATTTTTAGGTGATGTATCATGTATTAAATAAGAGAGAAAGGAGAGATGAAAAAAACCAGGTCTTGCATGAGACCCAGTGTCTATACGAAAACCAATGCACTAAACACTACTAATATTAGCATCGAGGGAGAGTAGTGTCTATATATTTTATGAGGAAGCAAGATAATTGGTCAATAGAATACATAGAAAAAAATGAATGAAGTTGCTAATTAATTATTTAGACTCTTGGTAGATGTGATGCATTAGACATAGTTTCTTGAGTAGTGTCCGTATGTCATGACACACATAGACATCACCTGACGCTGACAATTTCGTGTCGTGGCCTCGTGGGCCAGGCCGGGCCAAGGCGCGCCGCTGTCTGACTGTGTCGCCAGTCCGGCCCTCCCCCACCGTGGGACAGCGACTGAATTCAAATGTTACGTATATGCTGGATAACTACGGCCGTGTCCGCGTGGCGCGCCGCAAAGCCACGCAAATTAGCTGTGGAGTTTTCAAAAACAAGCGGCCCACCTTGTGATATACCACTAGGCTGCAGCCTGCAGGTACATGGATACATTAACAAGCATTGAAAAAAAGAATAGATTAACAAGCAAAGCTCGAGAAGGTCATATTATTTTAGCGAAAGGAAGTACAAAACAATATGCTCGAGCCTCCAATCCAGTCTTGAGAATGCGACGCTGAATGAATATAGTCCTTGAAAAACAACACAAAGTTAGCATATATCGATGCCACCTTGGTTCAGCGATTTCCAACATCGTTAACCACTTCGAAAGCCTGTCATTTGTGAGCCCAAAAGTACGTCGCCACTGGCTCAACACCTTTATTTTTTTTCTCTCACTTTGGCATGCAAATTAAAATTACATGTTACTAGAACATGATTTGGCAGCCCAACGGCACGAGCTGAACCTAGCCAGCATTCAGGCATTCAGCTCCAGACATGCCACGCATGAACCAAGCAAAACTCTCCCTACCTACACCTGCCACGCCCACAACACGGACTCCCTTGCCTGTCCTCTGCCACGCGCCTCGATCGCGCACGGCTGACGCAGCTTAGAGAGCCATGGCCACGGCGCGCGCGAGTAGTAGGCGCCTAGCCGCCGGCGACGGGACGACGCGGCCAACGCCGGCGGTGGGCCCCCCGGCACCGGGCGGCGGCCGGACGCAGTTCAACCTATCCTCGAACGCGGCCACGGCCGTGGTGTTCGTCTCCATCATGCTCTGCTTCATCCTGCTCTGCACCTACTGCCGCTGCGCCCGTCAGCGCGCCATCGCCGGGGCGCGCCGCCGCGTCATGCGCGAGCTCGCCGTCCCGGGCACGGCGGCGCTCTTCCTCCGCCCCTCCGCCGCCGCGCTTCCGCCCGTCGTGCCCTACGCGAGCGCCATCAGCGAGGGGTCCACCAAGAAGGGGGGACTCTTCCCCGAGGACTGCCCCATCTGCCTCGAGCCCTTCGCCGACGACGAGGGCGTCAGGGTCGTCCCCGCCTGCAGCCACCTCTACCACGCACCCTGCATCGACCGCTGGCTCGACATGCGAAACTCGTGCCCCGTGTGTCGCTGCGCCGTGGCCAGCCTCTACGACGGCGGCGGACGCGCCACCATGGACGCCGTCGCGGTGGCCGTCGACGACGACGAGGAGGATGACCAGGAGGCCGTCCTGGAGCGCGTGGTCGCCATGATCGAGGCGATAAGAGATGAGCAGAGAGAGGAGGAGGAGGCGGCGGCGCGGCGAACGCTGGGGCGCGCTGCCGGTGGGGACGGCGGGTCATGACGTGAGGATGACGCGTACATACGGGGGGTGGTTTCAATTGCGGTGCTGGTTCAGCTAACTTTAACCGGGTAAATTTGTTTGTAGTTTCTGTGTGCGTAGTATATAGGGCTAGCGCCAGGCGATGTGATTATTATTCAGCGTTTTCTGACAGCATTTTTTCTTCAATTGTGTATAATCATAGTTCTGCAGTGAGGTGAATGATTTTTTTTTCCTGGTTCAAGATATTGCCATCGCCACTTAAATGCTCTGAAATTAGTGTTGTTGCATACCTACTTTGGCAGTTCATTCCACCAAGGCAAGGTTCACAAGAGGCAATATTAGATGCACGCATCAGTAGGGAAAAAAACAAACAAACAAATATATAACCATTTTAAAATCTCATCTTCTAATTGCATTGTGGCTGATCATTTTTGGGATGGGGAATATAGCCAACAACCGCTTTTGGTTGGAGAAATCATAAGCCCAGCGAAGCTTTATTCCCAGGTGTATCAAATCATACAGATTTGTCTGCATAACCTTAATATTCTGCCGGTGGACATCCATCCAGAAATTGAGAAAGAGGTCCCCTCCTCGGTGGCAAAAGAGAGCTGGAGAATCATCACCGACCCCTCACCTGCCGGACTTCCATGTTAGAATACAAGGCATCGGAGGAGGCCAATGACAAGAGGGGTTAGGTGGTGCCCTGGGCTGCATTTTCGGTTGACAAGAAGCCAGGTTTAGGATGAAGCCAATTTATTCACTTCGACAAAAGGCCAATTATACGACGTGCCAATTTGTCACTTGCACGGATGCAAGCTGATACTGAGAGACAGCGATAGGTGTGAATTGTGAGTATCTTATTTTCCTATCTTTTTTTTTTCTGTAAGCCTTGTAGACAAAGCAAAGGGCACCGGGGCATGCCAGGTCCAGCTTTCTGAATCTCTGTCCCTGTCGAGCAACAGTTTGCACATTTGTATACGCCACGAATGCACAAATTATTGGTCCTTGTCAACGTCTTTTAATTGATCATCAAGTCAAGGATCACATATACGGATCGCTGAATGTAGCACTCCCGTTCAATGCTCGTACAAGTGCAAAGACGCCGGCATCGGTCCAGGCTGGGCATCAGACTCCAGATTTCTTTGCCCGATTTCTGAATGCAACAGCACCCTTCCGTCCCGGCGCAGGCTCGCACAATCGAACTCGCACACATAGCCCCAGCGCGGCCTCAACGTCCGGCAACGGTTCAGCGTCTCGGCCAGCTGGTGATGGCGAATCATCAAATAGAGAACTACCGCAACGAGGAGTTCAGATCATGAAGCAGCCAACAAAGGGATTACATAAACAAAGACGAATCAAATGCTAATGTATACGTCAACGGACAGTCTCCTACAAGTCCTTTGAGGCGTGAGATTCTACCATCTAACTTCTAACCAATCCTTTTTCCAGGCACAGTTCACAGGAGGAGCCACACTTACCAACAAATGTGTTCTCTGTTGTGTAAAAAGGCACGGTGATCCGTGTGGTCGTACGGACATGATTCGCCACTATAACCTGTACGGTAACTTGGTGTTGACCATTGAACACATCTTCGTTCTCGACATGTCTTGGCATCTCAGGTCCTCGCAATAGTCACTGTTGGATTCGTCTCAAGACTGGAGCAGCACTAGCTCAGTTCTCACGATGGCAGCCCCGAAGATATCGACATCTCTGCCATTTTTAACAACATGCCTCCTGACAATTAGATAAGCAATCCGTTACACGCACAAGAGACAGATTGTCCTATAAAGTTGAAGCATAAGCATTTGACATGATTCCTTGAGCATAAAGAGGTTTGATCTATACAAAAATAATAAAATTGCACTGTGCTGATAGTTGGTATTCACCAAGTAAAGCAGAAGAACTAGCCTGAGTGTCCGAAATGAGGGTTAGATTTTGAAAATAAAATCTCAGTATCAAATGAACTTAATTGAAACCAATCAACAGAAAAATTGCTTCCAAGGTGAGGTGTTGAAGTGACCTTTCTGTCAGTATGTCTTACCAGGATATGTATTGGTGCTTCTTTTTCCTTTCATGGACATTGTGTTTTCTTCTTGATATGAATGACAGAGCCCCTACCCTTGGTTCCAAAAACAAGGCTTCCTTTGGTTCAACCCAAGTAAAAAACAAGATGGTGTTATGTACTCATTTTCTAAGGTAGTTAAATCAATCGGTATTCAGAGAAGCATGAGAATACTGGATACCTTCACTGTGCTGTGTTCTGCGGACCTCATTACTATGGCACCCAGGTTTTGAGCTCTGTCACTAATTGCTAGAACCACCGTCCCCCTTTCTTTGCATTTGCATTTTTAAGCTCCATCACTAATTCCTCCCTCTGAGCCTCTACCTCCGCATACTGCATGCTCATATTGAGTAAACGGTCCTGCATGTCTTTTAGTTCTGCCTCCAGTTGTGTTATCTTCTCATCATTATTCTCCTCGCCATCCCTGCTCCCAGATTTTCCCTCTGGCATGGGACTGTAAAGCGTAAAAAAGAAAAATAATCAGGTCAGGTAAACATTTTCTTTTTTCATATTTTGTTAAAGGGAGAAACGTTTTTCTTGACGTGGGCATTATGTTGTGTTATAAAGAGACGGTAATACATGCCAACAGGACATGATGGGTAGTCAAGTGAGGCATCTGTCCACATAAGTATGTAATAGAGACTTTGATGATTTTTATACTGTTTCCTGCAGATCACATGGAGACAGTAAGGGCCTGATTGGTTTGCTTCCAAATTGTGGGCATACCAAAATCTTGGCAAGCCAATTCTTGGGCCACTATTTGGTTTGCCACCAAAAATTGCCCATGTCTCACATTTGTGCTACCAAAATGTTGGTAAGTTTTTTTGCCCACGTTTTGGCTTGCCAAAATTATGGCATGCCAAAATTTTGGTGACAAACCAATCAGGAGAAGAATTTGCATATCAAACTGGGTGCATATTTCTTATGAGAGTTTGCCATCGATTATTTCTTAGTGGTTAGGTTATTGCTAGAAATGTCTCTTTCGGTGTCTGAATTATCTAAAATGGTCTCAGCCAAGCCAGCTACGGTATCTTTCTAATAACCAGACTTTGTGCCATGACCAGCTCACCAGTGACGCAAGATACACGTCTCTCTTGTGTGCAAAGATACTTCTTGGTAGCTGTCAATCCTGTTTGGCAATACTGCTTAATTGTTCTAGCCAAAAAACATATTTGGATTTCTAATAGTGATTGAGAGCCTATACCAATTTAAAGAACAAAAAACTACTTGCTCTGGCGCTACAACAGTCTTTACTCTTGTTAATAAAATTAGTATCGTGACTATTATTTCAGGGTGATAATGCTTAACAGCATTGTCCATAAGTTTTTTCTTTCGCAGAATGTAGGAGCTAAATCAATAATTTGATATGCATACAAAGAAAGTTAAATCGCAGGGAGTAGTGCATATTTTATATACGAAGCTGGGAAAGAGACGAGCTGCATTACCTCTTCAGCTGTGTCTTATACATGCTATTTTCCGCCAGAGCCTCAGAAAGTCTAGTTTCCAGTGATTTGATCTTTGTTTGCAGGTCTGGTTCCTCATTAACTGGAGAACAACCTCCGGTATCAGTAGCTAGATCATTGTTCCCCTAAAACAGTTAGGAAATGGCCATAGTCAAGTTGGTTTTCAGCTTTCAAAGTTAAATCTAATTTAGCATAACACAAGTTATGTAAGTTTCACCAGAGATGCACACAAGTTCTATGGGGGGTGTTTGGTTTCCTGGAGCTTAAAATAAGCCCCGTCCCATCGGATGTTTGGATGCTAATTAGGAGTATTAAATGTAGACCAATAACAAAACGAATTCCATAACCCCTAGGCTTTTTCGCGAGACGAATCTATTAAGCCTAATTAGTGCATAATTAGCCCATCTGATGCTATAGTAAACATGCGCTAATCATGGATTAATTAGACACAATAGATTTGTCTCGCGAAAAAAAGCCTAGGGCTTATGCAATTAGTTTTATAATTAAATTGTGTTTACTCCTAACTGGCATCAAAACATTTGATGTGATAGGGCTTATTTTAAGCCCCTGGGAACCAAACACCCTAAGTACCTGAAAGCATTAGACTTGCCACTATTGAATAAGAAATCTAAATGACTCATATGTTTTGTGCTACTCTCGTGCTTTGCTTGCATGCTTGTTTTACTTCGTTTTTCTTCATCAATGCTGTTGGAAGTATCCGCCATGTGTGAGACTTTGTCTGATAACATGGCCTTTTGTACCTTTAATTCATCACATTCTTCAGATAACAACCGAAGTAGCTCTTCAAGTTTTTCCTTTTCAAACTTAGCCTCATCAAGGGAACTTTGCAATTTTAGAAGTTCATCTTGAAGGCCTGCCATTTTCTGGACTTGAATTTTTAGCCCAGAATTTTCTTCCATTATTTGCTGTTTCTCATAATCGCTATATTTAAACTTCAGTTCTAATTCATCTGAAGTTGTTCTTAATTTTTCGTCACTGGATTTAGCGGCTTCCAAAAACCTTCTCATATCCTCAGCATCTGTTTTCAGCATTTCTTCATTCTGTTTCGATGCATTGAGTGAATCAACGAGGGATTTTATCTTGCTTTTAGACTCCCTACGTATATCTTCCAACTGAGACTCATAATGTCTCAACTGTTCATTGACATCATGAAGATTAGCCTCAAGTTTTGCCTTGTCTGTTCGAAGGATGGAGGCCTCACGGATAGTATCCAAAGTGGAACTTTCTCGCTCCTCGTGTGTTGAAGATAACTGTGCAGTAAGGCTCATGACCTCCCTCTCAAGATTCTCTACCTCGATTATTTTTTCTTTCTCAATCTTATTTAAAAGGCAATGTGCACGGTTTATCCTTTCTTCGTTCTCCTTGTGCTCCTGAAATACATTCTCCAGTTCCAAGAGAAAAGATTGCTCTTTTGAAGATATATCTTTCTGAATTGAAGAAAGTTTTGCCTCTAGGAACTCCACGGTCTTGCAAAAATCTGTGGTCTTTCTTTTTGAGTGCTCCAGTTCCTGTTCTAGCTGCGTAGCACAGCTATGCAGTTCCAACTTTTGCCTCTTTAGATCAGCCGTCAATGATTCAAGAGAACTGCACTCCTCAACAAGATTATCAACTTTTGCTTGTAGTTTAGCATTCAATCTTCTTAGAGCCTCTGAATCCTCCTGTACTTCTGAATATCTTTTCTGAAACTCTACCTGTTTTTGCTTCAGCTCCACCTTTTGAGCTTCCAGCTCTGCTTGCTGCCATTCTGCTTTATCCTTGAGATCTATAATAAGTGTTCTAGAATCGTCCATTTGCACTATACATGACTCGTACTCACTTGTCAGATTAGTCAACTCAGCCTCCATTCCACAAATGGATTCTAATAATTCTATTTTTTCATCTTCCAGCGTTGATATATGCAACTCTAGTTCAACTCTGCAGCTTTCAAGCTCATGCATCTTCTGTTGAAGAACATTATCTATAAAGGTTTCCATTTCCAGTTTAGAATGCTGCAAGCCTTCAATCTCTTTATCTTGTAGCTGAACTCTACCCTTCAGCAAATTCAACTCAGATTCAGTATCGTCAAGTTGACTTCTCACATCAATTTCCCCTCCCTCCAGTTCTGTTACATGTGAACCACTAAGGTTATCTCTTAGTTCAGATAATTCAAGATTTTTCTCTTTTAGCTCCTCTTGGCTTTTTTGGAACTTCTCTTCCAGTTCTCTGGACTCTGATTGAAAGTTCAGCATCCTCATCTCAAGGTCAGCACATTTTCTTTCTAGGTATTTTACTCTTGATTTTGATGTCCCAGAAAGATCCCCCGCATTTAACATTTCCTGAATATCAGAAATGCAGGAATCCTGTACTTCCACCCCACTTACTTCTTTCAACTTGTGTATAAGTTCCAGATTTTCCTCTGTTAATTCGGAACAATCATTCTCAAGCTCTTCCATTTTGACCTTTAGAAAGTCATTCTCTTTTTCCAGTTCAAGATATATAGCATCAGAACCAGTGCCACCTGCATTTTCTATGTTGAGTACACGATCCAACCTCTCCTTCAGCTCTACAATTTCATCTTCTTTCAGTGACAGCTTCCTTGCCCAGTCTGCATCTTCTTGAACTGATAATGCATTTATGGGTACCTCATTATCAATCACGTTGCTCATTTGAGAAATAGTGTAGATTTCTGCTCTCTGTGATTCTACTGTTTCCTCCAGTTCTTGAAGAATAGAAACAAGCTCTATATTTGCACCTTGTGTCTTCTTCAGTTGTATTGTTAAGTTTTCATTTGATTCTCGCAGAAACTGCACCTCATCTTTTAGTTCATGCTCGACATCTATTGCGTCATCAGATTTTACAATTCCTGTGATATTTGTTCGTGCTGTAGCTAATTCAAAAGACAATTTCAAGTCTTCAATTTCCTGTCTTAATGACTCCCGTTCCACCTGTGAAGCAGAAAGTTCCAGGAGCAGCTCAGACTGTTTCTCGGATTTTTCATCACATTCCTTCTGCAATGTCTCTAGGTCGGTTTTCAACTGGCGAGAATGGGTCTCCCACATTTGTGCTTCAGCAAGGAGTTCCTCAATAGTTTCTTCAGCAGTGTCAAGAAGATATTTAGATGAACCAGATGCCCCTGACGATAACTGAGCATGACTACTTAAGGATGGCTCAGCAGTACTCTCCTGCAGCATATTTTCACCTGGAGTTTGAGAACTGAAAGATGAATCATTAGATCTACAAAACAGATCACCATGATCCGCACTAATATTGTGGATAAAAGAACTAGCAGTATCTTGCCTCCCTATGTACAATCCCCCATCGGAATCATTTCTAGGAGATGAGAAGCTTGCATCCTGAAATATGTTTTGCATACGCATTGGTTTGCACATGGTAATCTCAATAGTTTATAACAAACATGAGTTTTGAGAAAGGGAATCATACCCTAATTCCTACTTCATCTGGATGAACACCACCTAAATAATTTCTTGACGAAGGAGGATTCATGGAGATCATGCCACCAGAACCATCTGATTTGCTGTCCATAACATCATCCATTGGACTATGGCCCAAAACGAGGAGATAGTTCATTCAATAGTTTCATACCACCATACAGTGGAGAAAAAAAATGTTCAATCAGTAGCCAAAAAAAGCTGTAACAGTAAATTCGATAATTATCTAAGACCTAAGATATAACCAGAGACAACAGGAATAATAAAGTACCTTGATTTAAACTTTGTGCCAAGACATTGAATCTTAAACTGCACATAAGAAACATTTACAGTGTCATAAGTGAATATATGGGAAAATAACAACTACATTCCTTTCTGTTGACAGTTTCTCAAACTCGACAACCCCAGCTAGCTCCCACTAGAAAGCCACTTAGACCCAACTCCAAATGGTATAAACTGTTCAGTCACTGCTTGAAATCTCAAAACCTACAATATTTAGATCCCTCCTTCCTATTGTATTACATTGATTGATTAATTTTTCAACTATCCAGTGTCATGTGTATATATATATATATAAAAGGAAGGATTATTTTCGATTCACTGGATGGAAAAAAATGCAAACTTCTTTGAAGTTATAAGACACATGTACTTCTCAGAATCCAAAAGATCTAACATCAGGATTTATTGCACACAACTGCAATCTTAAAAAGGTCTAGTAACTCTAGATTGTACGCAAAAAGTGATAAACCATTAGGTGTAGATCTATCATTAGTAGCACCAGCACTCTTGCAGCTATGTATAAATTGCAGGCAACAGACTAAAAAATCCACGCATCAATGGACATCAATAATCAACATTTTTTATGCCAGGTCACGATAACAGGAAAATAGTTCAGAGAATTAACAAATGTGCAGGAATGGTAAGACAGCAAACTAATATAATTTTGATGAGCGTCAAGAAAAAAGCAAAGTACTAACTTTTTAGAACAGCAAGGTAACTCTATGTTTCAAGTTGAAACCTAGACTAAAAGAATGGTGAAATAAGCGAAATACATGAAAACTATGAACTTTATGGAATTCTCTAGGAAAATAAAACAGCTGCCCAAACCAACCTGTAAAACTGTTCCGGAATTGCATTTCTTCAATGGTGATGAGATTGCATTTGAGTCTGTTGAACTTAGATAGTTAGTCAGGTTCAGGGAAACTTCCCCAATAATACCAGATTTTGTTGATCCCTGTAATAGAAGATGTTTGCACGTAACACAGCAGTAATAGACCAAAATCCAATAGATAACTTATAGAGAAACACACAGTACTAGCAACAGTACTGTACCATGGAAACAGCAATCCTGCACTGACAATTCTCGAATTCTTTTGATGTTTCATCTTGAGAAAACCATATTGATTCCAGGATGGAGTCGGGCCATTGACAGATTCCATTTCTAGCGGCAGCTTTACTGGACCTGGCAATTGTTTTGCCTGTGTCCACTGAGATTATAGATAGTAACAGCCTGTCAGATACTACTGGCACCTGCAAAGAAAGAATCAATTAGAAACAACATTAACAATGTCAAGCACCATAAAAAATCACATCAACAAACTTGAAGGTATTTCAGGACACCACCCACCACTACAACTAGAATGCGCTGAGATACAATTTTGTTGGGGGGTGGGTGGGGTGGGGATCATAAGCACTAAATTCACAAACATGAAAGATGTTTATTTGTAACTGTCACGGAACAAATGAAATTGCCATGCGTTTGTTTCCCTTGTATGCTATGCATGTCACCATGCCTACTTCCGAGAAAAAAAATGAGTGCAACTGCTGAGCAAAAGAAAAAAAAATGTCAAGGGCCCTTGTACAATCAAAGTTCCAGACGACATTCAAATTAGTGCTATTCTTTATTAAAAGTTTACAGCTCATATTTTTAAAATACTTTATTAAAACATCGGCCATACAGTTAAAAATGGCATGAAAAGCACATTCCTCCCTATACAATAAGGAAATGGTGCCACCTGAGGATGCCTTCGCAATTATCTATACAATCCAGAAGAGGGGTTAATTATCTCAAGCAAGTGAAGAGTGATAACATGTTCTGAATTTCCACAAGTAGCAGTGACCTCTCTTACTAAATTAAAGCACGCTCAACGAAGCCGAGGAACCTTTCTTCCACTGCAGGAAGTGCGTATACATTTCCTACTGTATAGCAATGCATGTTATGATTAACTAACAATCTTTTTGATCCATCGCCCGAGCACCAATCACCACATACATTTTTTAATTAAAAAAGGTTGAACCTACTCGCGGTTAACCAATCATCAACGACGGGTTTCCTAGCCGGCTAGCCCAGAATCAGAATCGCTCAAAATCCCCAATGCGGCCGCTCTAGCGACCTCCGATCGCACGGCCTCGCACGAACGGCTGGGGGAAAAATGCCATACGCGATGAGGAAGGGAGAAAACCGCGAAATGTCCACGTCACCTGGACGGCGCGGAGGTTGGAGAACCTGAACTGGACCCGTTCCCCGAGCCGGTCCGAGGAGCGCCGCCTCGACATCCCGCCCTCGCCTCCCCCGCCTCCTCCGCCCGAACGCGCGCGAGCTCGCGCCCCGACGGCCGCCCTCAATCTGGGCCCCGGTCACTGGACCCTCCTCCCCGCCGCGGCACCGCGGCTGCACGGATCATTGCGAAATGCCGGGAAGCGAGGGATTGGGACGGGGGAAACGAGGTGGAAGATCGTCGGACGCGGTGGAGAGGTCGCGCTTTTTTTAGCAAACGGAGCCGGGACGCCCTTCCCTTCCCATTTTCGGGACAATCTCGTTTTCGTTTGGCCTGTTTATGCGACTACTACCACTGTTGTACTACTGAAAACTGCAATGGAGAACATATTTGGTGTAAGCATGGAAAAAATATAGAGAATAAAATTATCTGTGTGGATGCAAAACTTTAGTTTGAATCAAAAGCTTATGTAGGAAGAAATAAAAATAGAAATAAAGTAATTTTTGCGACTTAACAATCACAAGTTGCGGATAAGACACAAACGGTATCACCCACAACTATGCAAGTGCTAGTTTCGTTTTTTTTTCTAAGCTCAAAATTTACATACAGATAATTATCTCCTCAGCCTATTCATATTCTAATTGTAATTTTTTCTTCACCGGTTTAGGTGTACATTTAACACCCAAAAGACCGGTAAATATATATGTTATCATATTCCTATATGGGAGACAAAAACAAATGATCGTGGGTTGGTGGGTGTTGTTGAACTTGAACATGTAGAAAAGGAAACTATGGCGAAGTGATGTTTTTTTATTGGGACGGCCAACTGATTACGGTGCCTCAAGCTTCTACGCAAATTGTATCGGCACTGATTTTATTGGCCACCAGTTACACAAAATTATACTTCCGTAGTATATCGTGAATTGGCAATAGTCGACGGGAGCAAACAATCATACATATGATTGTAGTATTTGAGCATATCAACAACTCCTTTCATTCCAACAATTAAGTAATCTTGATCTTACCCTAAGTTAAGGGCTACCCTAGAGTGAGGTTGTGCACAAAGTTTGAGCCCAAAACCTACTGATTTTTTTGTTGGCCCGATCTAGTTGGGCAACAAACTTCTTAAGACACAAAATATGGCAACATCTGCGCAATCTGTGGAGAAGGGAATTCGCTGGAGCACTAACTCTTGCAACATGGTTATGTCTGGGGATCTAGAACGAGGGGAGCTTACCCACTATATTTGGAAAAAGAGTAAAATGCACCACCGGTCCTTGAACTTGGCGGGGTGTGTCATTCCGGTCCTCAAACTCTTAAAATGCACATTTAGGTCACTATACTTGCTAATTGGTACAGCTGAGGTCCAAATCTTCATAAACCATGTTAAATTGCTTGCATGGCACGATGAAGTGGACCTGACACGTGGGTCCCACTTGTCAGGGCCACCTCTTCTCCTCTCATCGTCTCCTTCCCTTAGTTCGGTCGTGCGCGTCTAAGCTCCCATGGGGCGAGTGCAGGGCCGGCAAGTGTGGGGCTGGCGAGCGCGTGCGGGACAAAGTGCCCGGCCGGGCGGCGAGGGCGAGGCTGCGGCGCGCGAGGCATAGTGGCTGGAGGGTGCGCACGCAGTTGAGCAGCCAGCGAGCGCGGCGAGAAACTGGGCTGAGCATGGCCGGCGGCAAGGACCGAGAATAAGCGCGGAAACGAATGGTACGCGACCTTAGGAGGTATCGTACGCCTGATTTGAGCCGCTAGGCGAATGAATCGGTGGCCGAAAGAGGCGTCGACGGGTGGATCTCGGGTAGCTGGCAGCCATGGCGGCACGGAAAGCTCGTTGCCGGAGCAGACCGGCAACGAAGCTCATATTGGAGAGGCCTAGGAGAAAGCTGGGAAGTTGAAGAAGGTTCGCTTGAAGTTGATTTGGAATCGGTGGAGGCGGCTCCACGAATTTTGGTCGGCAGGCCCAAAGGCTCGTTCTGGTCTGTCAGCTAGATGAAGAAGAAAAGGATGGAAGATAGAGCAAGGAAACTGGGATGGGCAAGAAAGGAATATGGGCGCACAGCGAGAAGGACAGAGAGGAGCAGTGGCAGTCGCACATCGAGGGGAGCAGCGATGGCGTTACGACCAGCAAGCGAGGGTCCGATGGGTGCGCGAGGCACAGCAGCCCGCAGGCGCATGGCAGGCAGTAGCGGGCTGGAGCATAGCAGTAGGCGGACATTCGAGCTCGAGCCCATGGGACTATGGGAGCTCAGAACAGACGCAGACGATCAGTCAAAGGAAGAAGATGGTGGGGAAGAGGAGGAGGAAGACAGGCCTGACAAGCAGGACCCACATGTCAGGTCCATATCATCGCGCCACACAAGCAATTTAACATGGTTTGTGAAGATTTGGATCTCAGCTGTATCAATTACCAAGTTTAGTTACTCAAATGTGTATTTTAAGAGTTTAAGGACCGGGATGACACACCCCGCCAAGTTCAAGGACCGGCGTTGCATTTTACTATTTGAAAAATACAAGAGCAACTTCGACTATGGTAGAGAAAGGATAGCAATCCCATATGGATCTCTCTACCTAAGGGCTTCATGCTTCATGAAGGTTAACATCGGTACAGCTCTTTCCAAAAACTTAGTTCTAGGCGTTAACTATTGTATCAAAACATTCGAATTTACTGTAGCAATAAGTTAAGTTAGCGATCTAAACAAGGTCGTAGTTGCTCAGGATATAAGAAAAATAGACCTATTGGGGTATGGGGACAGACCTTCCTAAAGGCATCGCGTGAGAGGTAAAAGACAACTTCGACCTCACAGTTACAATACAAGTCGCGACAACTCTAAGGCCCTGTATGGGTGCTTTAAAAAAATTTACACCTGTAAATATAGTACACCGGTAATTTCGTGTGCACAAGAAAACCCTTGGAATGCAGATAATTTTACACCCCTCTGAAAACGCTGTTTGGGTAAATAATGCATTCCTGTAGCTATCTGATATTACCATTCTAATTTCTAGACAGAGAGATTTCAGGCTATCAACCAAGCAGCCAGTAGATTCTTTGGACTGATAGAATCAAATTGGATTCCGGAACACAAGGAATTTCAAACTTAAATTTGAGATTCTCTAATCTTACTCGGAGAAATAAAGAGGGGGAGGGAAATTGCAGCCACAAATAATCTCCAGCATCCTCACGGTCATTGACTCTAGGGAATGAATGAGGCAAGCAATCAAGGGAACGTTGAAGGAGATCGTGGAGACAGCCGAGGTCCTCGCGAAAGGACTCCGAGCCATCCGAACAGAAAAGGAAGCAAATCACAGTTGGGACTTGGGAGTGCCCATGATGCCAGAACCAGCTGCGGCGTCGACCGGCCATGGATCTCATCCATAGCAGGAGCTATGGAATTGGATCTAGGGCGAGATTGAGCTCTCCGAGGCAGGCGACTTCATGGATGAGGGGCTGCGTGGGAGAGGCCGGGAGCACAGCTTGGGAACAGGGAAGCAATGGTGGAGTGTCGGAGAGCACTGCGGCGCTGGGGACTCGCGATGAAGAAGACGAGACGATGGGGATTCATGAGCGCATTCATGATACGGAGACTGAGCCCGATAAACATCGGAAAAAAAAGTGTCACCTAGGGAAGTCTTTTTCGTTTTCCGGTTGTAACAGCCCAAACCGGATGTAATTTTAATAGGCTCACCAGTCATCCAAACAACGTTTTCTACCATACTCTGTATATTCTTACGGGCCTGTAATTTACAGGTGTTTTAGCTCTGAAACCTGTCATCCAAACAGGGTAACTCTGCCTTTTTCTGGAGAGGGGTTTTCAACTTCAGCTCCCATGAACAGGCTCCTATGAGGATTTAAATACAAGTTTGTTGAGTCCAAATAGACCAGCGGTGATAAAAGAGTCGTGGATATTAAATAAAACGACGCCGAAGTGGATTTGTTTAACACTGCGAATCTAAGCTCTGATCACGCTCGCTTTTGCTCGCCATTAAGCAGGCCGCTCTAAGTGGCAAGTACCAGCTGGTGCATCGACGCCGTTCCGATCCGGATCGCAGCTTTATATCTAACCTCAGGTGACGCTAACCCGGCCTATCAGGTGCAGCAGAAAAGGCAGCCGCACCTGCAGGTACGATCATGTATCCTACTGATACTCTGCTAGTAGTGCAGAGCTAGGCTAGCCGTTCAGTCCGGGACATAGATCGGAGCCATCGGGCTTACCGCTTACCATATCGGCAAAGCGTGTGTGGGCATCGATCGCGATCACACCCATCGGATCGGAGGAGAGTGAGGGCGGCGTGGCGCACGAGCGTGTGTGGTGAGCCGTCGGGGAAACGGCGGCGTGCGATCGGCGCGACCGTGTTTGTCTTTGGCGTCTGGGACTGCGACTCTGAGTGACAGCGCGGCGGTGGGTGCTCGTCGTCACGTCCATCGGTCTATCTGCTCTGCTGCCTGTCCGCTGCGAGCAACACGTTGGACTTGCGATGCACACTTTTTTGTTGTTGTTGGAAACGTCTGTCTACGCACTTGCTCCGCCTTTTTCGGCTCTTGAGAGTTCATGAAATCTCAGTTCTACTTAACTTTGGTGGGGGAGGATGTAGATCGTTAGAGCAAAAGAGGCCTGTTTCAGCTTTCCACCACTACTTTCGGGCGGGCCAGAAGATACGGCCTACTCTCATCATAGCCGTCCCATGTTTGGCCCAATCTGAGATAGGCCCTCCAGCTTCGATCGCGTACGGCATCATCGATCGACATACGACTATGTGAGCATGCATGCATGTGAACAAGAAAACAAAAATGCAGACTTCAAATATCTTCTGAATTTAGAACGTCTATATATTCAAACAGCTGGGATCTACTTTCGGGCCTCCGAGCATTCGATTTTATTTTCAGGGGAAATGGATTCTAAAGGCATCTCAATATCGCTAGCTTCGCTTTGCTAATGCTTCACCATGATTTGAGGCTCAAGAAAATGGGCGCCACAACATGCGCCCACTCGGCATGCCACTACTACCGTCGTACGCTCCGATCCGAGTACATCCAACAAAGGTACAATCGGGTCGTCGTCGCCGTACCCCGATCCTAAAAAATCTCCAGGCTTTTATCACCTGCTTTCTGAAAGGCCGGATACAGGATACTACACACATTCCTCCTATAGCTGCTAGCTCATATTCGCCGCATCATGATCCCACCATGAAGAACATCCTCGAGTGCCAAGACAAGCTGTCGATCGCCCTTTACTTTCAGGTTCCATCCTGACGAAACTTTCAAGCCGGAGGCATGATGATGCATGGAGGCTGCTCTAGAGAAACCAGATCGAGGGAATTGATTCACACATGGCCACTGAATCAAATCACTGACCAATAATCGGCTGCTGACGGCAATCGTGTCATGGAAAAAAGATGGAGAAACACGCGCACAGGGAGCTAATAGCCCAAGAGCGGAAACGTTAGTGCTCGCACACACGCCCCGGCGACAAAGGAGCTAGCCCGTCTACTTCTGTTAACTCTCAGCAGCGAGTGCTGCGTGCGCCAGAGCGCATTAGCGTCGCCTGTCAGCTGGCGATCGCGTCAGGTCGAGGCGATCAATGGCAATTGTACAAGTTGAGCTCTTTCGCCGTGAGCTTCAATTCCTGGCCCACATGTCGCGCTGCAAAGGCCAAATGCTGAAATGCATCGTGCACGTTTTGTAAGGGATTTGCATTGGTGTGTACAAGACAATTGGAGCTGTATGCCCATTGCCCAGTAATGCTATGCTACGGATGGTGGATCTCTGTAAGTTAGTAGCAAGTGGTGACTGCTATACCGCGCATTCTGGATGAAGAGGCAACTAGTTTTTGCCACTACTGAGGAGTGAGGAGCAGCAAGTGGGTGACTGCTCTTTTTCTAGTTGCTCCCCTTCTGCTTTACCACAGAAAACTCCGAAGAAGCAAATCAATAAAGTTAAAGGGAGTCTATTTAGTATTTTTCACTTTAGGAATAATTAGGACATGAGAAAGCCACACTCACGAATGTAGCTGCAGGGAAGGGAAAAAGTGGCTAGACAAAGTGACAAAAGGCACCATGGTTTGAAATATACTAACAAGGAGTGTGCCAAGTTTTCACTTGAATGGATAAGCCATTGAACAAGAGGGGTTAATTGGCAACTCTCCCAAATGGGGATGGCACTCACAGCAAGCATGATCGATAACATATCAAACATTGCGAAAAAAGCTCACTAATTCGAAAAAACGAAAAGGGAAAGAAGGCCGCATCTAGTAGTAGAGCCCGCTAGCAAGCTTGATTTACAAGACACGTCGTCGATCGCAGGAGTCAAACATCTAAGCCTAACAAACCCATTAATTGAATCCAAGCCAAATAAAGCTTTTGCATTGCATTGCCTTGCATCACACCACGCTCTTCTGGTGACCCTGCAAGCAAGCATGTCGCCTCACGAGATGGCGACGTCGCACGGCACGCTCTGGAACGACCTCGCGGCCGACGGCGAAAGGCCGACGACGACGGGCGCGCAGAACGCCTCCAGGTCGTAATGCCTGGTCCTGACGCCGGCGACCTTGAACTGGACGCGCGCGCGCATCCGGACGTCGACGCCCACCTCGCCCTGCTCGGCGTCGTGCCGCAGCTCCCGCGCCGCCTGCCCCGACACGTTCGCCGAACGCGCCACGGCGCGCACCGCCAGCGCCGTCTCGTTCCGGCGCGGCTGCCTGAACGCCGGCGCGTCCTCGACGGCGAGCAGCTGCGCGGGGTCGCCGCTGCCGTAGAGCACGCGGAACTCCACCCACTCGTACAGGATGGACACGCGGCGGTTCGGGTTGTGCGCGGCGAAGGTGAGGTAGAACGTGGCGTTGACGGCCGCCGTGGCGTTGGCGTTGGCGTCGGGCGGTGGTGGCGTGACGTTGAAGTGGCGCACGACGGCGTGGGTGACGGCGTAGTCGATGGGCTTGGGGCGGACCACGAGCCAGAAGATGAGCACGGCGAGGCCCGCGAGGAGGACGGTGACCACCACCGCCGCGACGATGCAGCGGAGCACGGCCACTCGCTGGGGGCGCCCGCCGTACCCGACGTTGCCTCGCTCCGGCTCCGCCAACGCCGGCATTGTGGCGTTTTGCTGTCCGGTGACGCAGCTGATCGACTAAGGTTTAGTTACCTGGCGATGTTGCGGTTGAGGTTGCGTCGCGCAGGCATTGATCACGGCTGCTGCTGCGGCGGCGGCTTTGTATAGAGGACGAGCGAGATCATCCGAGAATGACGAAGGCGTGTGTGTGTATGCTCCATGTGCCGACGTGCCGTAGGCTTTCTTGGCGGGAAAAGAATCAAAGACGAAAAAGAGAGAGGTTGCTGCAGTTTGGTGGTGCTTCGAAAGCCGTGCTCTGATGCGCCGCGCGCTTTTGCTTTCGGTTTCTCCTTTGACTCCATGGAAGGATTCGGATTCCAGCTCTCCCTGCGCACTGCAGGAATCTAGCTCGCCCAGTGTGATTACGTGACACTGTGACAGCCTGGCAGCCGCATGCTGGGCTCTCCTCTGTTAATAAATCTAGGGCGCTATCCCCCGTCATTTAAAGATGACGTTTTGGATAAGAGAAATAACACGTTGTACAGCAGTTTTTATTTGTCTGAAACGCCATCTTTGATTAGGGGTAGTAGTACAAACACAGGATACTCTTAGCCCGAGCATTGGATACACCAATATCGTGCGGTTCTGATCTTAGCCAAGCACAACAAAATTTGAGAAGCATTTCGTTTGTTGACTTTTTATGTAAGAGTTTTTTTGAATGATTGGTAAAGTATATGCAATTATTTGTCAGTACTTGTGGTATTTTTGTTGGCACTGCTTGTGGGTACTTTTGAATGGAAATTTCAGAACTACATATCGAGTCTACTGATTTGGTACTTAGTTTCATAATTTTTCTATTTCTTGATACTTTCAGGTACTTAACATATTTTTTCATAAAATTTTCACATTATGATTCTTACATTTTGGTACTTGTAAGTGTAGCGATTTCACCCGAGAAATGGGCCCACTTAAGTATATTCCACCTTCCATTGGTGCTAATACACGAAAATGTTCCCAAGTGCGGATTCGACCGTCGAGTCAAGCTCGACCAACGGCTACTGAAGATCGTCCGTCCATACGCTCGCTCGAAGGTGAGTTCCAAAGATCACATCATTCCACAATTCAAATTACAACAAGTCTTAGAGTTATTACAACCAAATTGAAATGATAAGTAAAATAGTTCGAGTTCATGCAACGGAAAGTAAACGAGATACTAGCGACGATCCATAGTATCGTCACGATGAAGTCAGCCGTGACGCTACTCCTCACGATCCTCGGGAGAGGTCGGCTCCCACTCGATGCTGTAACCAGGAGGAAGCTGGGAGGCCCAAGCCATAGAGGCAGCTACCTCCTGAGGGGACGGTCCTGAAAATTTAGCCACAAGCAAGGCTGAGTATACTAGTTATACTCAACAAGACTTACCCGACTGGTGACCACTACATCACCGACTCCTAAAATGAGAGGCTGTTTGGCTAGTGGGGTTCTTTTGCCAAAAGCGACTAAGCTGTTTTCTAATTTCTCCATTTTGATTTTAATTTCTTTAGCCTATCCATTCTAGGTGAGCCTAGCTAAACAATCAAGTTTTGCAATACAATTATTCCATACAAAGATTTCATCCTTCCAAGTTCCACTTCATAATATGTCATACATCGGTCAAGCAGTCTCATTAACCGCGAGAAGCGGACAGTTCGAACCGAATTTACTACCTGGCCAGGGGAAACCCACACATACGGAATGGTTGGAAATGCCAACACACCCCAATCCTTTCTCCTCTCTCTGCGAGTGGCTCCTGAGTCCCAATGCCTCAGGGTAAATGTTTACCACTACTGGGACTCACGCAACTACCCTCATGTGCCCATGGGATAACGTTTCCAAGACAGAGAGCTGTCGGACCTGCTCGCATCAATCGGATACCGGGACTTACCGGTCCCATAAACCGTGCATATATGTGGTACGTTCAAACGCTTGACACAAAAGTACCACATGTTTCCACTTAAAACATCGATAGACGGGTATCTACAATCATCCGTCCATCATCTCTAGTGTTTCTGATATGAGTAGACATACAACTCCTATATCTCGCGAGTGTCGGAAAACACTCGACTTCTATCGGTCTTAAGCATAGCGACTATCGAACCTAACATACTAGTGTTCAATCAAAGGAACCTATGATCATGCAATCTAGGGTTTCATTCAACTCCTTGAAACTTAAATGCACAAACATATAATCAATTGAATTGCGTAAGTAACGTTAGGTTATGCTCCGGGGCTTGCCTTCCGGCTCGATGCGGTACTCCTGCTCGGGGCTCGGATCCACGTGCACCACGTTCACCTCGGACTCCTGGGCGATCTCTTCGGCAGCGGGGACTAGCTCGTAGACTCCGTCGGCGAGACCCGTATCTACACGAAATGCATGAAAGTTTAAATACCGAGACTTAAAATAGTAAGGGTTTGCTTAAATCTTGGTTAGTGAATTAGAAAGGATAAACATTAATTATAAGTGAATATTCCCTTTTCATTTGGAACCTTTACTTTGATTTTAGAGTTTTAGGGTTTTCTCTTTCCTTTTCTTTTTCTTCTCTTTTCCACCATTTAAGTCCTTTTTCTATTATTCAAAAGGTGAACTTAGGAATATTATTTTTAGGTGCCATTTGACCAGAGGCTTGCTCATGCCAAGGCAGGAGCCTAGCCCAAAATTTGTCTCAAGGTGATTTTTCTATAATTTATTAAAAATGTTGTTATCTTTTTGCCTAGAATCAAAATAAAATCCTACAAAAATAGTTACAAGGTTTCTATCCACACCACTTGGCACAGTGACTTAGGGTACCAAGAGTGACCTCTCTGCAAGTTTGCATGTGGTATAGATTTATGGTTATTTTTGTGGAATTTCACCATGGTTAAACTACCAAAAATTATTTAGCCATTTTCCAGTGTCCAAAAATTACCATTTTCATTTTTCTGTGTGAAGGAGTTTTCTTATGTCTTGATTTAGTTTCTGTGTCTTGATTTAGTTTCTGTGTGAAGGAGGTGATTTTTCACTGAGTAATTTATTTTCTGTGATTTCTTTGCCAAAACAGCAGGGTATATGTTTGGAAAATCATAACCCTAAATCCACTGGGAATTTTTGTGCACCCTTTGAGCATTAAGCTAATGATAATCACCCTAACAACATATCCCAAGCTCAGCTCCAGTGCAAGTGTAGATTTTGAACTATGATGAAAAGTGCTCAAACTGAAATGAATTTATATTTCAAAATCTAAAGCTCAACTGAGTGAGGTGCAAAGGAAGAAGTTGGCCTTCTAGATTCACTGGTCACTGCAAAATTGGTTTGGCATTCTTCTGATTTTTCTACGATTTTCTACGAATTTTCGAACATCTCAGCGAATTAAACCTAAAAGATAGAATCTATTTTACGCGGGGAACCCTGGAAGTTTTGAATCTCTTACAAACAAGTCCCTACATTTTGCGCTCGGCCCCCTGGAAAGAGGTTGAAGACACACCGAGGTCCTCGAGTTCGCCGGCGTGGTTACGCCGGCCAAACGGCGGCGGGTCCGGGCCGGCAAAGTAGGGGGAAATGGATAGGGGCTCACCGCGGTTCCTTTGAGCTAGGTCTCGAGGTCGGGGATGGCCGGGAACTTGGTTGACGACGGCGGTGGCGGCTCGGCTTGCTCCGGCGAGCGGTGACCGGCGGCGTCGGGGTCGGAGAAGGTCGGAGAAGGGGTCGGTGAGCACCAGCGCGGCACGGCGAAGCTATTGGTGCCCTTGGTTCGGCTGGAGGAGGGCCGTAGCGAGCTGTGCACGTGCGCGGGCGGCGGCGGAAGGCTCGGTCAACTCCGGCGAGCTACGCCGGCGGCTGTGGTGGAGGAAACGGTTCAGGGATTGGTCGAGGAGTGGTAGTGGAGGATGGGGAAGCTAGTGAGAGCCTCGGTTTGGCCGGAGGAGCAACAGAGAGGGCTGCCCACGAGAGCGAGCTCGGCGGCGCCTCTGCGAACTCCGGCGAAGGTTTTTCCGGCGTGGAAGAGAGGGGAACTGTTGGGGGCTTAAGTAGGAGTGAGAGGGGAGGAAGGGGATGCTCGGGCAGCACGGGATGGAGGCTGGGGCAGCTCGGTGAGCTGTCACGGCGGCAGCGGCGCTGGCGCGGCCGTTGGCGCCTTTTCCCGGCGTCAACGCGTGCGCAGGCGTGCTGCAGGCGGCAGGCGCGCGTGGGCGAGGCGAGAAGACAGGGCGGGGAGGAAAAAGAGACGGCGTGGTCGCGAAAGTCGCTCGGGGGACCGATGGGCAACGGCGGCGACGGCAATATCCGGCGGTCCGCGGCGGCGACGCGACGGCGAGGCGAGGGTCAGCGCTACAGTGCCTCTCAGGCCACGCGAGTTGGCCAGACGCGTGCGCCGCGTGCGGGGACACACGGCCGTGTCATTGGTCGGCTCAGGCGAGGACGGACGGCGACAGGAGGCTGCCGGCGGCGAGCGCGGCACGCGCGAGCGCGGCGTGGGCAACCCGTGAGCGCGCCGTGAGCGGGCAAAGGTCAACTTGGTTGGCATGGCTCAAACTCTAAAAATTTGAACGTGGCTCGAAAATCTTCCAACATGAAAGTTGTTTAGAATTTCATGAGACATGTCCCTGCACTAGAGATTTTGAGAAAAAGTTGAGAATTTGGCCGTAATTCAAAAGGGGGTAAAACCCTGTTTTAAACTGAATTTCTGAATTTCGAGGGGCTAAAAGGAAAAATTGGCCAAAGTGTCCAAATAGGCAAGTTCAGAAATGTGAAGATTCTGATGTTCTGTGGTAAAAACTTGAGATTTGGCTAAGATTCCATTTCAGCTTTGAATTTGAATTGGAAAATTCAAATTCCAAGTTTAGGATTTGAATTTTGAGATGCTTCCAAGCATTTTTAGGCTATGGTTTGAAAGGGAAGTTTCTTGGTTTGACTTAATCTCCAACTTTCACATTTGTACTTTTTCAAGTTTTTAGAAAGTTTTCAAAGTTTTCTTTATTGCTTCATTTGAATGGTTTTTGACTCAATTTGGGAGTTTTTCCTCATTTCCCCAATTTCACTTTTGAATTATGCTTAACTTAAGTTAATCACCATTTTAAGGCTAATTAACACCAGGGGTGTTACAGTAAGTAGTTGCAAATCATTCTAGCAGAGGTCTCCGAGCATTGGAACAAGAGCTGTACTCAACAAAGTATATGCAGCTTTTTTTTATTGCTCTTTCAAGGGTCGACAATTTCATTGGCAAGTAAATGGTGGCAGTATTTCATTTCGAAAACATTCAGTGATCGCTTCTGCTTAGATCATATATATCTATTTCCACACGACGAATCATGATGCCAAAACATGCAACTTTGTCCTGCTGAATTCCAAGCGCCATCAAGCCAGCAGTGGAAACGGAAGCTTACTTGGAGCATATCTGAAGGTCCTTTAACATGAAAAAAGAGGACATTGGGCACACCCACAAAAGTGGCATGCATGCTTTCCACTCTGCACAATGGCATGCATGTACTCAAAACCCAAACCCAACCTTTAGAAATCTATGGAGTAGTATTCTTAAAGGCGATCCAACCACACCATACAGAGTTCATACATGCTTCATCTTTTTCGTTTCCCACAGGCACATCTAATGATCCTAGTAGTACCTAGAGATTGAGAGAAGCACAGGACGCAAACGAAAGAAGTGGCACACGCACTTGGCTAACAAATTGGATGCTGGCGCATCACTCAAGCAGCCAAGCCAGAGCTAGGGGCTACTAGCCTTCTGGCAGAGGTGCAGAAACTTCAGGTTCTCCTCCGATCCCATATAGGTAGTGTGGCAGAATTAATCAGGTAACAATTAACATATATATGCATTATGCACTGTAAATAAAGTCGTCCATGCAAATTATAGACTGTCAGTCGAGATAAAAAGCTTGCAAGCAGGGATAGGGCTTCAGTCCGTGTCAGTTGTTTCAAATCGATCACGATTCCATCAGTCGCAGCAATGCGGCCTTAGCTTGCTGGTCATTGGCTGCTGGAGCTCTCTCACCTAATCTTTGCACTACGAGCAATTAGCTCTTACGTCGTCGCTAAATGTTCTTGCTCGATTAGAAACTAAGCTAACTACGATTGATTGGACTCGTTTGCTCCTCTTGAAGGACAAGTACGGTTGCCAGGGACAGCCAACTTGCTAGTTTAAAACTTTATACTCCTGAACATGCTTTGCGTAAAAAAAACTGAATGCTCCAATTTAAAAAGAAAAAACCCTTTAAGATCAAATAACATGTGTAGCATGTTTGTATATCAGATGAGCGCAAGCCTATGATCCGTCGTATTTTATTTTAGTACAAAGTTCAAAAGAGTCATGGTACCGAAACAGTCCCATACATTCCATCAACAATTTAGATGAACTAATCTGTATTTTAAAGCAATGTAAATAGAATAGGAAAAAGTCTATTTGCACCATCCAAGTATCCAACTATGACAAAAGTCTGATTTTCAATCTACAACTATAAAACCGGACATAAAAGGGTCATCTTATATAGTTAAGTGGAGCTAGCGCAAGTAATTTGGAAGAGAGCATTGACACCCGGCCACTAGCGGCGACATCGCACTTTCGAAGCACACCAGTGTGGGCCCCACACAATTTCTTTTGCGGGTACATATATATTGGCACGTTAATTACCATCCTGGCCGGCAGCAACGGCTGTCCTTGCCTGTTTCCTCCTTGCAAATCGGGTGAGTCCCGGAAGAGACGATGTCCCTGCATATTGTGGTGCTTGCTCACTGTCCCGCAACGTGCCAGTGTGACACTGCCCTGGATCAGATTGCGGTTGATATCCCTTGGCACATTGTTAGAGAAGCAGACCTCAATATAGTGCCCTGTCGCTTTGCCTGATCAATTTAACTGATCCTACTTTTTACACCCTCCCTTACGTTCACAAATTCTCTGTCGATGTTGGCGGAACATGTGGTCAGAAATTTACCTTCTCCAGTAAATTTCTGAACGGAAGAGTGACTGGAGTTTCTTTTTGCTGCTGTCTCCGCTGTCCACATGCCAGAGTGATACGAGACAACGCGTGCGACTAATTCGGACACTTATTTAATCTTCTTCGCTTGGGATGTAATCATCCACTAATCACCTTTGCATGGATGTGTGGACGGCTGGCCATTGGGCATTGCTTTGTTCCTGATGTGACGGTAAGCCAGCAGGGTGCGGCTTGAGCGTGTATATATTCGCTCCAATTCAAAGATCAAACTACATGATGTTAATGATACCAACATTCTCTATAAACAGTTATAAATGGGCTAGCAACTTCTACAAAAGATACGGTAGTTATAAATATAACTGAATATTATGTACATTTTTTCCTTTATAATCTAGTAGCGTATTAATATTTATCCTACATCGTATCTCTGGAAAATTCTGTACTTATATGTTAATCCATCTATATAGACAAAGTACAAAAAAAGATTTCACAGATGAGAGAATCCATGTATACATTTGAATTGGACGGAGTAGTACTATAGCATAAGCCATGTTTAGGTACGCGCTAGTACTAGGGCAACTAGCTAGTGCTTGTGGCACCGAACTGTCCCTGAAATGTGCCTTGTATGTTAAGGCTAAGAGGGAAAATGTGTCTATAGCCGTATAGTTGTCGTATATGGAAATAGTGAATGAACATATGCTTCTTCCCAAGTCGTCGTAATCTGTTTGTACCAGATTATCTTCCAAGGTTTAGTTAGTGCATGCCACAATCAGCGAAAACACAAATGGGAAATTTGCCAAATTAATTACTGCTCTAAACATGAAAGTTGGGATATCACCAGCACACTCCTCTTTCTGTACTTACCTTTCTTGAGCCTATTGCTGTTGTAAATTCAAAATATCTAGCGACTCCTTTTGTTTTCTCTTCAAGAAACCCACAGGGGAAGAAAAACCACCGGGTCCCATGGTTATTTAACATGAAACGTCCACCTTGCCCTGAACTGTGAAGGTCTGAACCAACTTTTGATATGAAGTCATGACCTGAACTTTAATCAAATTGGCATGGTGCTCCTACACATATAGAATTTTGGCATGGATCAGTACTTTTCTACATAGTATGGCAAGCTTCACCACCTTGCATGTTAGACTACTATGCAGAAGCCATACAGTCATATCATGGATAACCACTAGCCATAGTTAAATAGTAACAAAATGTTGAAACAACGAGCCTGCCGACTATTTGGTTTAAGCACGTCCTTATTATTCCGACTGCATGCTTTCTTCATCTTGAGGCCAATCAATTTCTGCACCCTAAAGCAGTGCGTATCACATGATCGTTGGCTGTTGAAGTTTGAGCAAAGGGAAAAGCGTGCGACTGATACCAATCAAGCTCAAATGTTAATATATCCTGAACTAGCGCGATGCTGATGCTTACCTAAAGTAACCGAGCACCACCACGACGAGTTGATTAGCAACTGATGACATTAATGAACACCAGCTTGGCATTACTAAGGCCTGACCTGAAATTGGCACTCAGGTTTCAGAGTATGTTATATTAAAATTGACAGCGCGATTGCACCGTTATCCACTGACAGAATCGTACGTCTTACGTGTACAGAGGGCCTACAAAGGCGCCTAAAGAGTACTATCTGCTTACGTGGCTGCCTAGGACTGTAGTGCTCCAGTTTCTTGACGGATGACGTGTCACACATGCATACATGTATAGCTGTGAGTCTACACTTACCCGATCGTAGCGTGTACGTAGCTGAAGAACTGAAGAAGGATTGCATGTCGAGCTAGGAATAGTAGTTCAGTGCGTGCTTGCATATATGCAGATCATTTGGTCTCGTTGAATTTGACATAGCCATTGTGATTTGCCATGTAAGCTTCCTGTAGCTAAAGCTCCCTACCCTACCCCCAAATATTTGACGTCAGCTGGAAAGCATGCAGCCGCTCTCCCTCTGGCCTCTGCTGCTACTTAAACCTCAGGTGAGCCACCCCTCTGCTTCGTCAGAGCAGAGAGCTGCAGTGAGAGAGCGAGAGAGCAAGAGGCAATAGAAGACTTGCCTCGATCGATCGAGGCCAAGAAGATAGAGTGGTAGGCGAGAAACTGAGATCAACCGAGATCGTTCGATCGTATCAGCCATGTCTCAGCTGGCGCCTCTGTCCACGGTGGTGCTGGGTTCTCTATCGTTCGGTGTGTTCTGGCTGCTGGCCGTGTTCCCTTCCGTTCCATTCCTACCAATCGGCCGCACGGCGGGCGCGCTGCTGGGCGCCGTGCTCATGATCGTCTTCCACGTCATCACCCCGGACGACGCGTACGCCTCCATCGACCTCCCGATCCTGGGCCTCCTCTTCGCCACCATGGTGGTCGGAGGCTACCTCAAGGGCGCCGGCATGTTCAAGCACCTCGGAGCGCTGCTGGCGTGGCGCAGCCAGGGAGGCCGCGACCTGCTCTGCCGCGTCTGCGTCGTGACGGCGCTCGCCAGCGCGCTCTTCACCAACGACACCTGCTGCGTCGTGCTCACCGAGTTCGTCCTCGAGCTCGCCGCGGAGCGAAACCTCCCCGCCAAGCCGTTCCTCCTCGCGCTCGCCACCAGCGCCAACATCGGGTCCAGCGCCACGCCGATTGGGAACCCGCAGAATCTTGTCATTGCGTTCAATAGCAAGATCACGTTCCTCCAGTTCTTTTTTGGTATCCTACCTGCCATGCTCGCTGGGATGGGTGTCAACATGGTCATGCTGCTGTGTATGTACTGGAAGGAACTTGAGGGCGTGAGTCCTGATGAGGTGGTCGCCGGGAAGGTGATGGAGGCCGTCGAGGAGGGCCGGTCGTCGCCGGCGTCGGTGCTCTCGCTCAAGATGCAAGTTGCTAGCCCCGTTGGCGCCCATGGCGCCAACCAGCTGCGCCAGCGCCAGAACGGCAACGGCAACGGGCACGATGCGGAGGACTCAGTGATGTCGGAGAACATCTCGACCAAGCACCGGTGGTTCATGCAGTGCTCGGAGCACCGGAGGAAGCTGTTCCTCAAGAGCTTCGCCTACGTGGTCACCGTCGGCATGCTGGTCGCCTATATGCTCGGGCTCAACATGTCGTGGACAGCCATCACCACCGCTATCGCGCTCGTCGTCGTCGACTTCCGCGACGCCGAGGCGTGCCTCGACAAGGTAACGACGACCACGCGATCGACTCGCTCGTTTAATTTGTCCCATCCCATCGTGCTAACTGTGCACGCGAGAGGAATCGAGGAGCGACACGCGGTGGGCATGCACGTCTCATGTAGGGCTTGTCGCACATGTCTAATTATGGGAGGTGCAATGATGCAGGTGTCCTACTCGCTGCTGGTCTTCTTCTCCGGGATGTTCGTGACCGTGAGCGGGTTCAACAAGACGGGGCTCCCCGGGGCCATCTGGAACTTCATGGCGCCCTACGCCAAGGTCAACCACGTCAGCGGCGTCACCGTGCTCTCCCTCATCATCCTGCTCCTCTCCAATCTGGCGTCCAACGTGCCAACCGGTAAACATATATATTATTGGAGAAAATGGTAGCACTTTGTCTAGCTAATGGGTTTATCGCAACCAGCTCGTTAAGCACTAGTGTCATTTCCTTTGACACGATATTAATTAATTATTATACAATTGATTAATTAATGTAAATTTGTGAACGGCCGGGCAGTGCTGCTGATGGGGGACGAGGTGGCGGCGTCGGCGGCGACGATCTCGGCGTCGGCGGTGACGCGGTCGTGGCTGCTGCTGGCGTGGGTGAGCACGGTGGCGGGCAACCTGTCGCTGCTGGGGTCGGCGGCGAACCTGATCGTGTGCGAGCAGGCGCGCCGCGCGACGCGCAACGCCCACGACCTCACCTTCTGGAGCCACGTCGTCTTCGGCGTCCCCTCCACGCTCGTCGTCACCGCCATCGGCATACCGCTCATCGGCAAGATCACCGTCTAGCTATTAGCAGCCCTCGATAATTTATAGTTACCATCTATCCATCGATCCATGGAAGCAGGCAGCAGGCTTCATCAACAACGTCGTCGTCGTACGTCGTGCCATGGCGGCCGGTCGACGAGCAAGCTATGGCAATCAGGTCGGTCTTGCAACCTCATGCATGTATGCATGCGTCAAGTGTGCGATCGGTTAGTGCATCCTTTTCAGGTCTTAGTTATATATACGTGTTTGATGTATAGCTCTATTTGCCTGCTCGATCGGAGACAACTGTTGTAAGTCAGTCATGGCTAGAGCTGAAGTGATGTCAGATGCTAAGAAAGATGCAGCAATGTGCTAATAAGCAGCGCGTGCGTGCAAGATCATCTGACCTTGTCTGCAGCTTTGGTTCAGTCGAATGTACTGTACTAGCTAGCGAGAGTATTAAGAATTAGGTTCATGTCTTCAAGTCTAATGATAAACTTGGCATATGTGTTCTCTCTCTATAGTATAATGGAAGACACTCACATATACGCATGCACAATTATCCTTATTTTGACGTGATACTAATTTTCTTAGTTACGTGCTCGGACGATACAAGTCATCATGCAGTACCTAAGGATTGGGGACCTCATTAGAGGTTTCAACTTCACCGATGACTCTGATAGATTTGTTTGAAAATAGTCGTCCTCTGGGGAATTCACATCCGCCTCTGCTTATCGCGCTCTATTCCTAGGTCGATCGCCGCTACTTGGTGCGAAGATCCTCTGGAAGGTCCAAGCGCCAGGGAAGGTCCACTTCTTTGGCTGGCTGGCCCTTCATGGTCATTGTTGGACACCCAACCGCCTTCGCCATCATGGGTTGAGGGATAGGGATGCGTGCGCTCTTTGAAATCAAGAGGTCGAAACACTAGATCACTTACTGGTCGGATGCGTGTTTAGCCGTGAATTGTGGTTCCGCGTGCTGACACACGTAGGTTTGGGGCACCTAACACCCACGGTTGAGTCACCTTTGGAAGAATGGTGGACCTGGGCGAGGAAATCGGTTGCCAAGACACATAGGAAGGGTTTTGACCCTTTAGTCTAGCAAGTTGCTTGGTCGCTTTGGAACGAGAGGAACCGCAGGGTTCATGAGCGCTCGGCTCTTATGCCGGTGGCTTTGGCGCCATGCATCATGGAGGAAGCTCGGCGATGGGCATGTGCGGGCTTCATAGGTATTAGGAGAGTTCTAAATCCTAGGCTTCCATTAGGTTGTTGACTGTCCGGTGTATCCTGTTTTCCATCTTCATTTCTTTGTACCAAACTTGTATTAACTTCTCTATTTTAATGAAAAATGTGCTATACACGTCTTAATATTGCATAAATTGAGGGTCTAAAATGGAGTCTTTATGCGATCTGAGCGTTGAATTGAATACATGTTGCTTCTGAATTCCGAGATGGACTTGTACTCGAGATAGGTTGAACCTCCAACTTAGCTTAGATGCTATTGTAGTTGGCCTTTTCCACCCCCATGCCTCCCTTCAATTTCTTCCTGGTTCTCTTCCTAATGGTAATAAAATTACAAGGTAGCAACTATTATCAAAATTACTAAAGGCGCATGAGGACGATATCACCTGTTGATTTAATTATTGGACTCTCGCTCTAATGATTGGACCTGCTAGCAACAGCCTGAGGAGTGTTGTGCATATTCAAACAAATGATGCCCCCAGACCTTCTATGAAAATTTAGGTTAAACTTTATTTGATCTGAAGTAGATTTGATGTTTGAATAGTGAACTCAAGTTTTATACAACAAGGCTCCAAAAGGAAGAAAACTCCAGATAGCCACATATAGGTTGTGTCCGTGTCGCCATCGATGGCATGCTCGTTCCCTTCCAAGTTCGTGGACGTATATGGAAATGATGGCCATTAGGAATATCTTTGCGGCGTGCTCCTCAACTGCAATGGTCTGGAGCGTGATCCACCATTACCAATGTGTGTTTTACCTTCTCCTCTACCTTCGTCTCCTGCTCCTCCTCCTCATGAGCGCAGTTCTTACATTTCAAAGTCGGAGAATATTCACGGGGAATGTGGGACCACTACTACAGTGGAACGTAGAACACCGTTCTCATTCTGGCGATGTTGGATCAGATTGCAGTAGCATGCACCTTATGCATGCTAACCATATGGAAAATCTGGAAAGAGCGAAACACCCGCACGTTCGACAGAAAAGAGCTATCAACGCAGGCGTTGCTGGCAAAGATCAAGGGCGAAGCCAATGCATGAATGATGGCCGGCGTTAAGCCCCTAGCGTTCCTTCTAGTGCGAGAATGGCTGTAATATACACGCCGCCTAGGCCGGCCTTGTAAATCTCTCCTACTTTATCAATGAAACAAGCACAATCTCGTGATGTTCATTAAAAAAAAGATAGATTGATGAGAAATGAGTAAGGATTAGGCTTGCAACGGGATGAATTGCGATGGAATTGTGACAAATTAATGCAATAGATATTAGAGTTCTCGATGGGTTTGAAAAGGATGCCAAATAACTATAGCCAAGCACACGCGGGAAGGAAGAACAAACTTATATTTGTGTATGTGTGGAACCATGTAAGGTGAAAACTCAAAAGTTATTTTTCCCAATAATAATTTTTTCCTAATCATCAAATTTAAATCCGACAACACAGATAGTGATACAAAAAATATTTTTAGCGCATCTTGTAGTAACTAGTCAGGTTGTTGTGCCATGCACGTCTCTATTTATGCCAAACTACCTTAAATAATTTGGCTCAGACACAAATTAGCCTGAGTAGATGACACTAGGTCGGCTAAAACATGTGTTTCACCAAACTATTTAGGGGCATCCGGGTAAAACGTCCCAATAAGGTCATTGTTTCCATATCGTTCACAACCATGAGTAGCCAGATAACTACATTAGTATTTTTGTGAGCATCAACCAAATAGTAGTAGTTCTGTGAATTTTATTCGTGCAAGAATTGAAAAAAATATCGTCTGTGCAGCTCACCACTTGATCAAGAAGACACCAAGTGCAAGCTAAACTGACATAGCTTTTTGGCCAACTCGGGATCAGATGCTTTAGAGCTTGGCTTGGCTATATTACACTTGTCGAAGAACTTCCCGCTTAGTCCGTTCACTTGAGGATGCAGTGCCACATAGCAAGTCGTTGCAGCACCCTTGATAAAGCATAGATAAGGCTAAACTCACGTGTTCTGCTTTGGACATACAATCAAACAGTAAAATAAGAGGTGAAAGCTTATTTTACGTGTTCTATGCCTGTACCAAAGATTCTTCCAAAACAGTTAATTAGAGCTGTAATAGTCGACGAAAACAAGAATGGTTAAAAACGCCACAAGAAAAAAATGTTGATTGGATTAGGAAACACCCTTTCTCTGGATTGTTTTATGAAGTTTTGAGAAGTACCATTGACAATTGGCAAGTTCCTGGACAAGTTGGTCACAATGACACTCGGTCCGGATGAACTGCGTTAGCTGAAATATTCGTCCCCTCCTCCTGTCCACGGAAATAGTTTTTCGTTTTGTCGTTATTTATAGTTCAATCATACATTTTGCTCACGCAACCTGTAGCCCTGTAGGTTCAGTAGCGGAGAACAGGGATACCTTGAGAATTCGAGACAGCTCAGTGGAATGAAGAATGTTGGCAAGCTTGGACTGACAGTAAGCCATGAAACCATCGATGATAGTGTTGGAACTGCGAAAGGTCGAATGAAGCAAAGCTTGTTATGAATCCACGCGCCAACACTCAACAATATCACGACCGGTGTTAAACAAGAGGATTCATGTTGGAAGCAGAATACATACCCGGAGGGATTTTGTATGTTATGGAAATGTATCCCCTGAGGATAGGTTAGAAAATGCACCGAAGAAGACAAGTTTGTTAGGAAATATGAGTTAGAGATATATGTAACCAAGTACCGGATTGTGGACTTGGATACAAGTAGGAGGTTTATCAGGAATTAGAGATATGGTTCGGTTGTTAGCTTAGATGAATCTAGAAGATATCTTGTAACTAGGAGATCACAACCGAACCTAATCTTAACTACCTGCTCATGTAAATCTCTTGAGGGGTTCCTCCTATATAAACACGCACCGTGGCTCTACCAAGGTAGGCAACCACGTTCTCCCAATTTTACATGGTAATCAAAGCCACTTCTTCCATATCCATCTAGTTTCTCATCTAGGTTCCATGGCGTCGTCATCCTCCAACTCGGCGATGAACCTTGGGCCTCTTGTCTCCGAGAAGCTAACTCGAGAGAACTTCCTGTTGTGGAGGGCGCAGATCCTTGCGACGGTTCAGGGTGCTCAACTCATGAGCATTCTCGATGGCACTACTCTAGCCCCGGACAAAACCATGGAGGTGGAGACTGTCGAGAAGACGAAGACGGTCGTTGCCAATCCGGCATACGATACATGGCTGGCCAAGGACCAACAACTGTTAGGCTATCTGCTCAACTCTCTGACCAAGGATATCCTGGTGCAAGTAGTCACCTTTGAATCCTCGGCTGAAGTCTGGAAGGAGCTCCTGAAGATGTTCTCGGCTCACTCCAGGGCGCGGGTGACCAATCTGCGCATGCAACTTGCTAACCTCAAGAAGGGAAGCATGAACACGACGACCTACTTCAACAAGATGAGAAGCATCAGGGATGAGCTAGCAGCCGTCGGTAAGACCGTTGATGAAGATGAGATGGTAACGTTCATCCTCAATGGTCTAGACTTTGATTATAATCCACTTGTGTCCTCCATCCTGGGTCGCACCGACCCAATCACCTTGGGTGATCTGTATGCCCAGATCATTGCATATGACATGCGATATGAGATGTATTAGGAGAATTCAGGAGGAGGCCACCAATTCCAATCATCTGCAAACACTGCAGGAAGAGGTCGAGGAGGCTTTCGTGGCCGCGGTTCAAGTCGTGGCGGTGGAAGAGGCCGTGGTCGCAACGGTCCACCACGTCACAACAATACCAACAACTCCAACTTTAACTCCTCCAAGCAAGGAGGACAGAACACCAAGCCGATCTGTCAGATATGCAAGAAGACAGGCCATGAAGCCCCTGCCTGTTGGTTTCGCTATGAAGAAGATGAAGAACAACACAATGGCAAGTTTGCAGGAGCCGCGACCACTGGTTGTGGGGTCGACACCAACTGGTATGTCGACAGTGGTGCTACTGACCACATAACCAGTGAACTAGAGAAGATGACCGTCCGTGATCGTTACAATGGACGTGACAAAGTGCACACTGCAAATGGAGCAGGTATGAGGATTAGTAACATTGATCATACTACTTTACATACCCCTACTCGCAAATTGCATCTTGATAACATTCTTCATGTTCCTAGTGCACACAAAAACTTAGTTTCAGTCCATAGACTTACCACCGACAATAACACATTCCTTGAATTTCATCCAAATTTTTTTCTTATTAAGGATCAGGAAACGAAGCAAACACTCCATCGGGGTAGATGCACAGGTGGCTTGTATCCTCTCACTCCCGGGTTGCCATCAGGGGATACAAGAAAACAAGTCTATGGAGTCAATAAGCCATCCTCATCTGAGTGGCATAGTCGATTAGGGCATCGTGCTTTTCCCATTGTTGAGCGTATTCTTAGAAACAATAAACTTCCTTTTGTTAGTGATAAGGAAACTAGATCCATTTGTGATTCTTGTCAAAGGGCCAAGAGCCATCAGATACCCTACAATTTCAAATAAAGTGTCAAGTACTCTGTTTGCCTTGATATTTTCCGATGTATGGGGTCCTGCACCCACATCTGTTGGGTGTCAGAACTTCTATGTGAGTTTCATTGATGACTTTAGCAAATACACACGGATATACCTCTTGAAAAAGAAGTCCGAGGTATTCCAAGTTTTCCATAACTTTCAGAATCTCGTAGAAAGAAAGTTCAATACTAAAATTGTATCCGTACAAACCGACTGGGGAGGAGAATATGAGGGATTGAATCCGTTTTTCCAAAAGATGGGAATCTTGCATCGCGTGTCGTGTCCCCATGCTCATCAGCAAAATGGGTCGGCAGAACGAAAACATCGTCACATAGTCGAAGTAGGGCTTGCTCTTCTAGCCAATGCAAGCATGCCCTTGAAATATTGGGATGAGGCTTTCCTCACCGCCACATATCTCATCAATCTTCTCCCTAGTAAGGTTATCGACTATCAAACTCCTGTCCAATGACTTCTACACGAGACACCTGATTATAATTCCCTATGAATCTTTGGGTGTGCTGTCTGGCCCAATTTGCGACCATATAACACTAGAAAGCTAGCTTTTCGATCCACTAGGTGTGTTTTCCTTGGGTACAGTTCCATGCATAAAGGGTTCAAATGTTTGGAACCCTCTACTGGCCGGGTTTACATATCCAGAGACGTCGTTTTTTATGAGACCATCTTCCCTTTCTCCGAGATGCATCTGAATGGTGGTGCACGTCTCAGGAAAGAAATTCTTCTTCTACCCACACATCTACTCAATCAAGGGGATGTAGAGAGTATGTGTCCTATGTCTACTAATCCTTGTGATGAGCAGCCTTGTGCACAGGAAACTTCAGAAGAAAATTTGACGTCAAATGGAGTCTTCCCTGTTCCTACAGCCATGGACACACGCGGTGCTTCGGGCGTACACACCACAGGCCCAGGTCGATTGAGTGGGAGCGTCAGGCTCGCGATCCAGAGCTGATCCGATTCTGTCGGCTGCGCCTGCACCCACTCCGTCGTCGCCACATGGGGGAGACACCGCGTCTGCGACATCCGCACCGACAGCGCCCCCGACTGCAGATTCGCCAGGATCTTCTACGCCCAATTTCAGATCCGGTGTGGCTATGGGGTGATCTCCGCATCCTGTGTCAACATTGCCTCAACATCCTGCGCCAGCATCGCCTGAATCGCCTGAATCGGCCTCTGCTGCTTCGCCAGCAGCTGTGCGACCGAAGACAAGGCTGCAAAGTGGGATTGTCAAACCCAAGAAACTCCATGATGGCATGGTTAGGTATGGATTGGTTACTTCTACAGGTGAACCACAAAGCACAGAAGAAGCTCTTGGCAATCCGAAGTGGAAGAAAGCAATGGAAGATGAGTACAATGCTCTTCTCCGAAACTAGACGTGGCATCTTGTTCCCAAGCAAGGTGGCACAAATATAATTGACTGTAAGTGGGTTTTTAAGATCAAGAAAAAGGCTGATGGATCTATTGATAGGTACAAGGCTCGCTTAGTAGCTAAAGGCTTCAAGCAGCGTTACGGTATTGATTATGAGGATACATTTAGTCCTGTTGTTAAAATTGCTACTGTTACACTTGTTTTGTATATTGCAGTTTCTAGAGGTTGGTGCTTGAGACAACTAGATGTACAGAATGCGTTTCTACATGGCGTTTTGGAAGAAGTATACATGAGTCAACCTCCAGGTTTTGAGAGTGCAAATGCACCACACCTTGTGTGCAAACTTGACAAAGCTATGCACCAAGGGCCTGGTATTCTAGGTTGAGCGCTAAGTTGATAGATCTTGGGTTCAAGCCCTCGAAATCAGATATGTCTCTCTTTATTTACAGGAAAGGAAAAGTGACCATATTTATGCTAATTTATGTTGATGATATCATTGTCACTAGTTCTTCTCAGGAAGCTGTTACAGCTCTGCTTCAAGATCTGAAGAAAGAATTTGCATTAAAGGATCGGGGAGACCTACACTATTTTTTGGGTATTGAGGTCAAGAAAGAGAGAGATGGCATTCTGTTGTCACAACAGAAATATGCTGAAGACATATTGGCACGTGTTGGGATGGTCAAGTGTAAACCATCTGTTACTCCACTCTCGACATCTGAGAAACTGTCTAGTTATGAAGGCACGGCTCTTGGACAAGAAGATAGCACGACATGTATACAGAAGTATAGTAGAGGCTTTATAATATCTAACTCTTACTAGGCCTGATCTAGCATACTCGGTTAATAAGGTATGTCAGTATCTACATTCGCCCACTTCTAGTCATTGGACTGCTGTCAAAAGAATTTTAGGGTACATTAAGCACACAATAGCTATGGGACTTAAGATATACAAGTCTGGATCAACGCTAGTCAACGCCTTCTCTGATGCTGACTAGGCTGGAAGCATAGATGACCGGCGGTTGACTAGGGGTTTTGCCATATTCTTTGGTGATAACCTTGTCTCATGGAGTGCAAGGAAGCAAGCTACTGTGTCTCGATCAAGTACAGAAGCAGAGTACAAGTCAATGGCGAATGCCACGACAGAGATGATTTGGTTGGAGTCCTTACAGGTCGAACTTGGAGTAAAATTGAAGCAACCTCCTTGTTTGTGGTGTGACAATCTTGGTGCTACCTATCTATCAGCTAATCCGGTTTTCCATGCCAGGGCAAAGCATATAGAAATTGACTTCCATTTTGTTAGAGAGAGAGTCTGGAGAAAACAGTTGCAAGTACGGCTGATTCCTACAAAGGATCAATTAGCAGATGGTTTCACTAAGTCACTATCAACACGCAAGCTTGAAGACTTCAGGAACAATCTGAATCTTCATGACAATAGAAGCTTCGATTGAGAGGGGGTGTTAGGAAATATGAGTTAGAGATATATGTAACCAAGTACCGGATTGTGGACTTTGATAGAAGTAGGAGGTTTATCAGGAGTTAGAGATATGGTTCGGTTGTTAGCTTAGATGAATCTAGAAGATATCTTGTAACTAGGAGATCACAACCGAACCTAATCTTAACTACCTGCTCATGTAAATCTCTTGAGAGGTTCCTCCTATATAAACACGCACCGTGGCTATGCCAAGGTAGGCAACCACGTTCTCCCAATTTTACAAAGTTGACTATGCTTCCCTCAACACTACTAGCCTTACATGTGCTCTTCATCTTCTCCAGTAAGAGGTATGTTAGAAGAAAATGGCCTGTCATCCAAGTCAAACGCTACTGCAGTCTTAGAATGAATCAGTATCTGATAACTCGGAAAAACAGACCACGCTCTCTAATAAGAATGAACTACAAAAATTGCCCGATGACATACTTCCTAAAAAAAAGTCTTAGAGTGGAGCACTAGGGAACGACGCACCGATGTGTGTCGGGTACCAATAGTAGGGGTACCCTAACTTGGGCCCTAAATTACTCGGCAGTAAGGCCCACAAACGAAGTCGGCCTGGCTCTGCAGCCCGGCAAAGGCCCACCACGGCATCCGTCCTGCTCGAAGGTGGCGAGACCCTCGAGCGGGGATGTCCGTGACAATCGAGCCCAGCCACGCTCGAGGTGGACGACCACCCTCGAGCGGGCACTTCCGCCATGATCGAGGCTCAGCCGCGCTCGAGCTTGCCACACCGGGAACAGCGCCCGGGGCTCTGCGACCCATCAACTCCGGTCATGATGACCCTCCTCTGTAGTAGGATTCACTGCACCACGCCACCGCCCACGCTACGGATAAGACCACGGTCAAATCCACCCGACACAGTGGACTTGGATGTAACGTTGCGCGGTCAGACCAAATGCGGCAGTGTTACTATGCCAACCACTCTGCTCACCTCGAGGGCGCCCTCACCCTCGCAAGGCGACCCTCGAAGGAGATAGTCAAAGTCCAACCCTCGAAGCAGTGCGCCGTCACGACCAACCGTCAAGTCGACTCTACAATCATCATGCCGTCAGCAGGGGTAGAAAGGCGTGATTCCCGCCTCCACAGTGTGCGGCATGGACAACACGCCAGCGCTACGTCACTCTAGGACTATAGCACTGCTAAGCGCGCTCACCAGTGTACTCAATCTCTCTCCCTTGGGCTATAAAAGGGGGAGGAAAGCCCATGCAAAGGCAAGTTTTCAAGTTCAAGCACAACCACACACTCAACGCTCAGCCACCACACTCGTGTAGACACCCAGGGACTTGGGAGCTCATCTCCCTCTCCCGCTTTGCTTGTAATCCTCTACTACGAGCAACACGAACTCGGTGCTCCACACCGCTGCTGGACGTACAGCCCCGTGGCCGGAACCAGAATAAAAACTCTTGTGTCTCTGACACCAAGGTCCGCCATCGGAGCAGCGAGTGGTTAGCATCGCAATCACTTGTTTGTACCGGTGTGACCGAATTAGACACCAACAATGTGGTTTGTGGCAAAATGCAGTTCCAGGCCGTCGCGCGAACGCGTGACATGCTTCGTTAAAACCCCTGCGTTGTTGCTGCCGAAAAGAAGCGATGGTATCATTCTTCTACTTCTTCAAATGGATTAACTAGCGGCGCAATCTCAGCAGAAGTAGGGTGTGCTTGTTCTTACATGAGAATGTTGAGTGGCAGGTTTAGAGCCTCGAATTCGGAGGCGAATCTCCTCACTGAAGCCATGGAGCTGAGATCCAGCTCCAGCACGTTGACTCTCGCTCCTGGGATCTTGGAGACGATGCCCTCCCTCGCCGAGCGCCCGGCAGGGACGTTGCGGACGGCCATGACGACGTGCACGCCGCGCAGCGCCAGGACGCGCGCCGTCTCCAACCCGATGCCACTGGACGCACCTGCACCAAAGTGATAATGGCTCATCCTTAACCAAACAGAGGAATCGCGTTTCTGACGGTGAGCAGACGAGCGTTTCTGACCTGTGATGATGGCGACCAGGCCGCGGCCATCGACGCTGGCGGTGACCTCCTCCGCCGTGGAGGAGCGGGAGAAGCCAAAGCGGCCTTTGCTGGGGAACGACCCCATCAGGCAGCAGATTTGAACGGCAAACAGAACGGCATTGGTACGACTCTATTATAGCTGTGGTCCGTTTATTTGCTTCAGATAACAAGCAAACAGAATTGACCAACCAACAGCGGCTAAGCTCATGAATCGATTGTTTTTAGAGTTTAATAAAATCTGAGCAAAATTTTTTTTTAAAAAAAACAGAGCAAAAGCACAGTTATTCTAAGAGGGGCGTGATATGCGTGTGAGTTTTCTGGTCATGACCCAGCCTGATGACTTCAAAACTTTCCCTCGAAGATCCCTGAACAATAATGTAAGTATTCTAATCATTGACATGGTCTCATTTGTTCTGCTCCATGCATGTATGTGCACACGGTGCGCAACGGTATATGCGACGCAACATGAAGCTCCAATATTGAAAGGTATGGAAGAAAGAAACAACATTCGGAAGGTGGATAGGATTCACACATTCTACTATGCGTATGGTTTCTTGTCCGGCCCACAAGTCTGGTCTTTGCTCATGCTAATTAGGGCCCATATCTAGACCCAGACACCCAGTTCATCTCAACCACCGCATCGCAGGTACATATTTTTTTATTCCATATATGTCCGAAAATGTTTTGTAATTTTGTGTTTAATGTGTATGTTTTTTTTAGGATGCAGCACATGCATGGTTACTAACTACGAGTAACTAGTAAGCGTTAAGCACAACAATCTGGCATGACTAGTTCAGGCTGGCAAGGACTTGATCAAGAAGACACAATCTTCAAGCTGAACTGCCATAGCTTCTTGGCCATCTCAGGATCTGAGGCTTGCAAGCTCGGGCTGGCTACATTACAATCGGCGAAGTACTTTCCACTTGTCCCCTGTACTTGAGGATGCATCGCCACGTAGCATGTCGTTGCAGCGCCCTTAATAAAGATAAATAATGAGTTAATTAGGGTCAATCCCGACAGGGGCGGCAGTAAAATAATAAGATGTGAAGGCCTACCTGTTCTATGCTTCTGCAAATGATTCTACTAGTGGAGTTCAAAGAGCTGTAAGAACAGCAGGAACAGATAAAAACATCATTATTACAGCAGAGTGTCATGCTGGAAGCCAGAAACTATTTGAGATATTGGATGGAATGGAATCATTTTTGTTTTGATCGAAATAATGACATGGAATCAATCTTTAGACTTGAGTATATAAATATACAAGCGACAATAGACCTGCCCCTAAAAAGGTTAGTCGAGATGACACCTGGATGAACTGAATTTGCTGAAATATTGACTCCTTTCTCCTGTTCATGAAGATATCTCACTTCTTATGTTATTATTAGCCATACACATACAGATGTAGCTAGTGATTTCCATTCCGGGTCAAAAAGAACTGAGGTACCTTGAAGATTCGTGATAATTCATAAGCGTGAAGAATGTTGGCGAGCTTGGATTGACCGTAAGCAATAAAGTCGTTCAAACTGTGTAAGGTCAAAACACAACAAACCCGTCATTTATATGCAGCAAAGTATCACAACTTTGGGGGAGAGAATTCGGATCCATCTCAGAATGGATTACCCGGAAGGATCATGAATCTTGTCGAAGCGTATCCCTTCAGGATAAGTCATGACATGCCCAGAGGACGTCACATTGACTATCCGTCCCTCGGTGCCGCTGTCCCTACTTGTCCTCTTCATGTTCTCCAGTAGAAGGTTTGTTAGAAGAAAATGGCCTGCATTCCAATTCAAACGCTACTACCACAGTTCAGGCACTCTTCTACATGCAGGTAAAAAAGAAAGTGTTTGGTTTGATTAGTTCGGGCAGAGGACACACCGATGTGATTTGTCGCGAAATGCAGTTCCAGGCCGTCGCAGGAGCATGTGCAGTTCCTTGTCATCACCCCAGCGTTGTTGCTGCCGATCAGAACGTCGATCGGGTCGACCGAAACACATCCAAGCAATACCAGCATCATTTCACGCTGTCTTTTGACAGTTTGTGACATCTAGCAGTAGCACTAGCAGCATGAAGTAGGAGGATAGGGTTTGTTGGCGTTCTTACATGAGGATGTTGAGGGGCAGGTTCAGAGCCTCGAACTCGGAGGCGAATCTCCTCACTGAAGCCATGGAGCTGAGGTCCATCTCCAGCACGTCGATTCTTGCGCCGGGGATCTTGGCCACAATGGACTCCCTGACCGCGAGCCCGGCCGCGACGTTGCGGACGGGCATGACGACGTGCACGCCGCGCAGCGCCAGGACGCGCGCCGTCTCCACCCCGATGCCGCTCGACGCACCTGCTCAGGTAGAGCCAGGCTCAGGCGCTCAGCTCAGCTCAATTAGGCGCTCAAATCAAGGCGTTGATTTTCCGTAAATGGCGATCTCGGAAGCCTGACATGGCAGCCCGGGGTTCATCGGAGATCCAAGGTTTTGAATTCCTCCGGCCAGCCTGGGGTCGGCCCTCGGCCGTGGCTCCAGCTCCGTCCAGGGGCCATGTATACGTACCTGTGACGACAGCAACCAGACCTTGGCCATCGACGCCGGCGGTGACCTCCTCAGCCGTGGAGGCGCCGGAGAAGCCCGAGGGCCCTTTGCGATAGAACCACCACATCAGGATCGAAGCAGACTCTGACGGGGATGCATATGGGATAGTGGCTACTGCTAGATGCCAATATGTAGCACAAGCAACGACAGCAGAAACAATGTGGAGCAAGCGACAACCAGATGAGCAGGTCATGGGGAATGCAAATATTTTGGTCAGCTGCTTGGCGTACCGTCTTGGATGATGAGCACGTATTTAGGTCATTATATTCAATGGATGGCAAAAATGATATTTCAGAGTGAGAGAGCAACGTGAGCGAATGCATTTGTTGCAGGATGGATGGTGACATATTGAGATGTGCGCGGGTTCGCCCTTCGCCTTTTGGAATCGGGGCATCGATCGCTGTGTTGATTGTCAGCATTCAGAGCGCTAAACAAAACACGCGAAATGCTGCTGCTATGTCGATGAGTGATGGGCGTTTGTAATTAACTCCAACTTTCATCGGATTAACCAATCAACATATCCTCTGTCAATCTGTCATTATATATTGGATGGAGCAATTACGACCGATCAGGCCATCAGGGATGGGAATGGCTCACTAATCGAATACAGTTCCTTTTTTTCTACGAGAAATGGCAGGAGCTTTGCCTTGTCATTCAAGTCTAATGGCTGTATGAACAATGGAGCAAGTCGAGTAGTCGACATCACAGCCCTGAGCACTGAGCAGAGCTGTTTTTTTAAGGGCAAGCCCAACGCAGGGAGCACTTTGCGGTAGCCTCACACAAAAGTGGCAGGCCACATCGGTAAAAACATTGAGGCACTCAAATTGGCCAACGCAAGCCTCTATCAGCATCTACCTGCTAGCTCTGCCAACTTGTTGCTTTTGTCACTCACACAAGAATCTTTTTTCTACCACAACGCATGCTTCAACAAGTGCTCCAGTGCTTTGTTAGACGAGATAACTGCTCCCTCTGCAGGTTGCTCTGACACCCTGCCGAGCCACCAACAGGAGTGATGTGGAGACTACATGAATACGTGGACACTGAGGCTACAAGATACGGTGGAGCGTTGGGCTTGGCCTAAGAAAGGAGCAACGTCACTAGTTGGAGGAAGATGAGACGCGTCCCATTTGCACGTGCATTTAGTAATCCACCGCGGCCCTTCATATCGTCCCAAGACGGTTAAGCTATGGAACTTTCACGGTACGCCAAACGAACTAAAATGTCCAATAGAACAATGGAAAATAACAGATCCGGGAGGTGTCAACAGTAGATTATAATATTTAGAAATACTACATTTAATATTTTTTAAAATCCTAATTGGTGTTTTTTTTTAAACAAACCAGACAAGGGACCTGCCGACCATATTAAAAAGAAGCATCGCCGAATTGGGCACAACGACAATCGCAACAACACCACCACCTTGTTGGATTGGCTTATCAACATAGGCGTATAACTAAATTCGACTCCACTCATAATACGACAATGCACCACAACAAAACTCGGTAGAAAGCCAACAAGTAGCCCTGGCAACCAGCCAACCAACCGCTGCCATGTAAGATTGACTGCTACAGTATGGTGCAAGCCATGTAGCTACGACGACACCTCCATCATGTCTATGTCATCTTCAGGTCACGCGCACACGATCGTCGATCTTCTACCCACAACCTTTCGTTGGAATGAGATAGGGAAGGAGCCCATCACACCACCAAAGAGGCAACTGCAATGCAGGACCCCTCGCCAAAGTACCACCGTTGCATCTTACACCCCAAACACAGCATCGGATCCTAGACCTCAAAGGCAACTCAGACATGTGGGGACATCACCACATCCACCATCACACACCTGAGAGGATCTTGTAGATGCCTAGGGGGGTGAATATGCGTATCTAAACACATGAAATTCTTTTAAAGACAAGAAACAACACTATTGGATGTCCCGATGCTGTCTCGGATCTTCCGGGCACCGGATTGCCCGGAAGATCCGACACCGGAATACCCGATAGGGTAAGTGTGTTCTACTCGAGATTCAAAATAGAAATGACTTTTCACAATTTCACTTGAATAGAAAACTTATAAAATGTATTTAGGTGCTAGAAAATATGATATTTAGCAGCGGAAACTCACAAGCACATAGATCGATTGGTTGCAAGCAAATTTGTATAGAAGAATAAGCGTTTTAACAATAGAGAGCGAGGACTCAAGGATTTTTTACTGGAGTTCACTCCCAAGACCTCTCCATTGAGGCTACCCACAAAGGGTGGAGTCTCTTTCAACTCACATTGTTGGTTTATTTATGATTCGACGAAAATGCCTCTAGCCCTCCTCCCCAAAACCCTAGCCTCAGTTGTCGGTGTTGTTCGAGGCGGTCTCGCTGACAGCGGCCCCTACTGCTTCGAGCCACCTAGCTAACTCACCCACCCCCACCGCACCTCACACGAATCCCTCGCCCGTCGAGCGTCGCCTCCGCCCGCTCCCACGCATGATGTTGATGCCCTCTTCCAGGTTTTCAATCCAAGGTGTCAAACGGATTTGCCTCACTCCCTCATGTTCATCAGCTACTTCCCCCTCACTGTTCAAGGTCACTGTTCACCCATGTTGACCTGGCCGGGTCTCTGACCCATGGTGCCATGTCGTCAGCCTCTGTTGCTGGAAGGAGACGTGTATATCTAGGTTTTCCTGAGGTATTTTGTGCAAAACAGTTTTAAAGATTTGTTTTATTTGGCTTCACATGCATGGATGCATGGGGGGCAAAAATGTCTTTTCATGCCCTAGTTAACGTTGCTACCACTACGAATGGACAACCGTATCATATTAAGGATGAAATTTGAAGTGAGTGACAAATAGAGAACGAAAATAGATGTCTTTTAAGTCAATGGATCATCAATTTACTTAATACACAGGGCACTTGGCAAAATATGCTTAGAATAAATACCTAAGCTCCAAATTTCTTATATAGGTTAAACTGAAACCGGACTGATTCCCATTTTTGAAGGGGATTAATGAAGGTGAAAGATTGTGTTTTATCCTGTAGTTGCTTCGAAATAAATGACAGAATACAAACGAGATTTTGAGAAGATACATGTGCAGGTGAGAGGCCTTTCAAAGATGTTTTCCTTGCTTTATATAAAATAATCCACCATATAATGCTACAGTTGCATATGTGATGGGTCCAATGCCAATCAATATTTCTTTTAGAAGGGCACTGGCACAGGATAAACTCAGAGATTGGCAAAACTTGGTAGCCTTAATATTCAGGTGTCACTAACAACAAGGGTTGGATGAGTTTAAATGGAACCAACATAGAGACGGCACCTTTTCGGTAAGGTCAATGTACCTTGGTAAATTAGATAACTTAACACCTTAACAAACTAAGTACATATGGAAATTAAAAATTCCGCTAATGATAATTTTTTTCCTTTGGCTCCTAAATAGAGGAGTAACTCTAACAAAGGATAACTTAGCGAGGAAAAATTTGAAAGGGAGTCAAAAGTGTTGTTTTTGTAACGCTAACAAAACAATACAACACATTTTCCTGGAATGTCACCACACTATAGAGTTATGGCGCATTATATATTATGCTACTGGGTTAACCCCACTTCGTCATATGCTAGGCAATTGGCTCTAGAACCAAGATAAAAAAAATTAAAAGCCTTGATTTGGTGGGGTGTGCTGCGTTATGCTAGGCTATTTGGAGATGCCACAATGACATTGTATTTAATAAATCTAAGTATTCATCATTTATGCAGCCTATTTTCAGGGAGACATAATGGATGCATTTTTGTCACAACTACAACATGACGATCAAAAGATGGAGCTGTTAAAAAAGGCACTTAATTCTAGAGAGCATCGCTTTGGAACATGCCAATCAACAACGGAAATATAATAATAGATTGGCACACAGTTAACCTCTGTTTTTTTATCTTTTGTTCCCTTGAGAAATCAACAATTAAAGCTAAGGACTTTGTAATAAGTTGGCAGTGTACTTTAGTAGAGGCCGGATTATATCCATTATTAAAAAACTAGAGAACCTAAAGTTTTCTAGGACCGAGAAAGGAACGAGTAAGGTTTCGATATCATATAGGCAATACTCTCTTATTCTAGTCTACAGCCCCTTCATGTGGTATTTATAAATCCATGCTTATCACTTATCACTTATCAGTCGGCGCAATGTCCATTACCGTGCTTTCTCCGTCGACACATCTTAGACTCAAGTGAAGAATAAATTATATGAAAATTATAGAGCTTGACATTGTAGTCACAAACTTTCTTTTGAAGCCATGTTGATGCCAAAATGATTGATACAATGTTTAATATATATTTATAATTTATATATATATTTATAAATATGAATCTTATATTAATGGTTTTAGCATCCAGATGTGTTCAAACAGAAATGTTGTGAATTACAAAGTTAAAGGTTTCATCGAGCTTTAACGTTTTGATATTTTTTTTTTAAGATGCACTGTGCACAAAGAAAGGACATACGCCAATTAAAGTGGCTATAGCCGTTTCAAATAACTACAAAAGTATATATTTACAATTTTTCCAGTCAATATTTTCTTCAAAACACTGAAATAAAAAAAAATATGTATGGGTTTCTTGCTCGGCGGTCTGGCCCACAAAGTCTGGCCTTGCTCATGTTAATTAGGGCCCATGTCTAGGTGGGATAGAAACATGAGAAAAATATTGTCGTTGTAGAATTTGGTCCAATTCATCTCAGCCTTCACATGCTCAGGTACATATTTTGTAGAGCATCTCCAACAAATTATCTAAAAAGGATTAGTTAAAGTTTTGATTTAGTTATTATGTAAATAAAATAGCTAGCAAAAAAAGTTGAAATTCACCAGCTTATCTAAAAGCCTTGTGGCGATGGCGAGCGTGGGTGCTAGGCAAATATGCCTAGACGTGGGTGGAATAGCTAGCGTGGGTGGATAGCCAACCATTTGCGTCATTTGTTCGAAACAATTTTTTCTTCTTTTTTTAGCCAACGGAGATAGTATACAAGAGCTCTTACTTATGCTGAAAATGTATGGAAATTTTTATTGGTGAAAGCTAAACATCACCCATGTGATTTTTAGTGTGCATGGTTTTAGGATGCAACTAGTAAGCATTAAGCACAACAATCTGTGCAAGGCTGGCAAGGACTTGATCAAGGAGACACAGTCTTCAAGCTGAACTGCCATAGCTTCTTGGCCAACTCAGGATCTGAAGCTTGCAAGCTCGGGCTAGCTACATTACAATCGGCGAAGTACTTCCCACTTGTCCCCTGCACTTGAGGATGCATCGCCACGTAGCAAGTCGTTGCAGCACCCTTAACAAGATAATAATGAGTTAATTAGGGTCAGTCCATGTTCTGCCTACAGGGGCGGCAGTAAAATATGAGGTGAAGGCCTACCTGTTCTACGCTTCTGCACATGATTCTTCCAATGGAGTTCAAGAAAGCTGTTAAGAATAGCAGGAATAATAGTTACAGACATTATTATTACAGCCAGAGCTCCATATATGCTAGAAGCCAGAAACTATTTGAGATATTGAATGGATTGGAAGCCTTTTTGTTTTGATCGAAAACATGATATGGAATCAATCGTTAGACTTGAGTAAAAAACTTTACCAGCTGCAATAGACCTGCCCCTAAAAAGGTTAGTCGCAATGACACCTGGATGAACTGCATTGGCTGAAATATTAACTCCTTCCTCCTGCTCGATAACTTCCTTATGTTATTAGCCAGCTCATACATATTCTTTCCTTTCCAAATTACAATTCCTTTGACTTATTCAAAAAAATTTATACAAACATAATCAAATTTAAATAAATATCTTTTTTTAATAATAAAGCAAGTCATTAAAAAATATTTGAATATGAAGAGTGGTCCAACTTAAGATTAAAAAGTCAAACTAATTATAATCTGAAACATAGAGAATACACATGTAGCGATTTCCATTCGGTGTGAAAGAACTGAGATACCTTGAAGATTCGTGATAATTCATAAACGTGAAGAATGTTGGCAAGCTTGGATTGACCATAAGCAATAAAGTCGTTCAACCTGTGTAAGGTCAACAGACCTGCTGGCGTCATTTATGCAGCAACGCATCACAATTTTGGGAGAGAGAGAGAGAGAGTTCAGATTTATCTCAGAATGGATTATTAGTTCATTACCCGGAAGGATCATGAATCTTGTCGAAGCATATCCCTTCAGGATAAGTCATGATATGGCCAGACGACGTCACATTGACGATCCGTCCTTCAGTGCCGCTGTCCCTACATGTCCTCTTCATGTTCTCCAGTAGAAGTTTTGTTAGAAGAAAATGGCCTGCGTTCCATTCAAACGCTACCACAGTATAGGGGCACTCTTCTATATGCAGGTAAAAAAAAAGAAAGAGATGATGCAGAAAGAGTTTGGGTTGATTAGTTCGCACAGAGGACACGCCGATGTGATTCGTCGCGAAATGCAGTTCCAGGCCATCGCAGGAGCATGTGCAGTTCCTTGTCATCACCCCAGCGTTGTTGCTGCCGACCATAACGTCGATCGGGTCGACCGAAACAAATCCAAGCAATGCCAGCATCATTTCACGCTGTCTTTTGACAGTTTGTGATATCTACACTAGCAGTAGGCCAGTAGTACTGGCCTGAAGTAGGAGGATAGGATTTGTTGCTGCTCTTACATGAGGATGTTGAGGGGCAGGTTCAGAGACTCGAACTCGGAGGCGAATCTCCTCACTGAAGCCATGGAGCTGAGGTCCATCTCCAGCACGCCGATTCTTGCGCCGGGGATCTTGGCCACGATGGACTCCCTGACCGCGAACCCTGCAGCGACGTTGCGGACGGGCATGACGACGTGCACACCGCGCAGCGCCAGGACGCGCGCCGTCTCCAGCCCGATGCCGTTCGACGCGCCTGTGATGACAGCAACCAGGCCGCTGCCATCGACGCCGGCGGTGACCTCCTCAGCCGTGGAGGCGCCGGAGAAGCCCGAAGGCCCCTTGCGATAGAACCACCACATCAGGAATCGGACTCTGACGGGGATGCATTAATTTGTTATGGGACTAGTAGTAGCTACTGGATGCCAAAATATATGAACAATGGAGCAAGAGACAACGAAATGAGCAGGGTCAGCAGGTGCAATTATTTTGGTCAGCCGAGGCACATTTAATGGTAGTATTTCTGACTGAGAGAGCACGCGAGCGAATGCATTTGTTGGGGGATGGTGACATCTTGAGATGTGCGTGCGTTCGCCCTTCGCCTTTCGGAATCGATCGCGGCATCGCTGTGTTGATTGTCAACATGGAGCCCTATCAAAACACGCCATATATATATGATGTTGCTATGTCGATGAGTGATGGGCCTTTGCAATTAACTCCAAGTCCAACTTCCATCAGATTGAACAATCACGAATCATTATATATTGACTGGAGCAATTAAGACCAATCAGGGATGGATGGGAATGGCCCAACTAACTTAATACAGTTTTTTTTAACGAGAAATGGCAGGTGTTATGCCTTGTCAGGTAAGCAAGAGTTTAGACGTGTTTATTTCCCTAAACTATGAGTCTGAAGATCCATAGTTTATCAATTCTTTAATTAGACTACTCTACACAATGAGGGCCTGAGGGGTGATACCAGAGCTTTAACTTTCTGTGGCCTAGCTTTTCTAAATCTAAATATAATGAAATGAAGAGACATACGGTCTAATTAATTGATAAGTCTAATTAGAATTATTTGTTATCATAAATAGTATTAATTTCTTTTATACGTTTGATCAAAGATATATTGATTTTTTGAAATGCGAGAATTGCATTTCTTTGGCGACAGAGTGAGTAGTAAGTTAGGGTGAGCTCTTTTATAGAATAATTGGCAAGTACCACAGTACTTGCAAGATACTAAATTGGACGGTGAGAAATATATCAAGTACCTAAAAATACTTAAATAAAAGTACGTAAAAGTACCAAAATTGTAGGACCAAGTACCAATTAAGTGGACCTGGGAGGTATTTTAATTTTATTTTGTCGTAAGTACAATTAAGTACTAGCAAAAATACTTTAAATACCTCTAAGTACCAGCCGATACTTACCGATCATTCTAAAAGAGCTAATGATATTTTCTATTAGTTTAGTCAAACCTAAGAAGTTTGACTTAGTTAAAACCCAGAATTTCATTATTCTTTCTGTGACAGAGGTAATAATTGAATACAGTAATAATAATACAGTAGTTGATTGAGGACTTAAGGTGGCTAAATTGGGGCAACAACCTCTTTATTGTGCTAAGAGCCTAAGATCATCATAACACTATGTCTAGTACCATTTGAAGTGTACATCCAGTCTCTTCGCAACCAATCGGATACCGGCGGTTTGCCGGTAGTCAAATATTTCCAGTGAGAAGAACGCATCCACTTTGTTCCCTCGAAGCAGAGAGTCCAGTTCTGCCGCATCTACCTTTCTGAAAATAAGCTCTGAAATGTCACCATTACGCCCTTTCTGGTACATATGTGTTGCGTAGGCTGCATTTTCGCCATAGCCAATAATAGGGATGCTGCAAGAAAAAAAATAATCAGGGACTAAGCATGGCTACCTCAAGATTAGAATGAAGGAAGAGTAGAACTCACTTCAGTCGGACTGTCGGACGATTTGGGTTTCCATAACTCTTAATGAGAGGTATCCATTCAGAATTGCTGCAGCCCTCTGGTGATGACCATTGTGCAAGACTGTCGCAAAACCCTAATACCTTGGTGAGATTCTCAGGGATGTCAACCACTATGTTCAACTTTGGTCGACCTGCTGTGTCAAAAAACCTTGGAATGACCCCAAAACGGACTCTCAAGCCTTCACAGCAGAGCTGAAGTGGGGCACCCTTGTGCTGGATAACTGTCCGCGGGCCAAATTGGTGTGCTACTCTGACTGAAATTTTGATATACCATGTAGAAACATCATCTGGCTCAAGAAACCCAGAGTAACCACTGGGACCTGCATCCATCTGCGTTGCGGTCTCTTAACATCATTTTATCACCATGGAATACCACCAACTCACCGGAAGCCCTGTCTCTTGCAGGGTCATGGTTATGTCCATCTATCGTTGCACCATCAACTGGAGAAACTGTCCATTTCCGTTTCAAAGAATTAGGTGATCGAGAGTATGCTTCAGGTTCTGATAACTCAGGAGGAGTCCCATTAGCTTGGCTCCTGGTTATTGCACCTTCTATCAAGTTCTCAATAGTATGCACCTTTCGAGGACTTGCCTCCTGTGAGAAGAAGAGCTTAGCAGGAATTTAGCCCAGAATTTCCTTGATCAGTAAAATAGCTATGAATTCACCAAATACCCTAATCAACATAACATTATAACCATTCATCATCTTCTACGTTTTAATCGAACTTTAAATATTATTGCAAAAGCCAATGTTAATTCTACTCAATACTTAATTCTCTAGTTGGGTGGAAAAAATAGTTTGCCCAAAAACCACTGAATGAAACCTGCAGGGAGCATGTATATGAACTCGAAAGAAAAAGGTAGGAAAAGGTGAAATCCATGAGCCTCGCCATATATTTAACAACCGTCTCCGCGTGATTTCTTATGGCAGTAGCTAAACTTCACTAGTTCCCCGAGTTACTCAGAGAAACCAATATACGGGAAAATTGAAGGTGCGAAAATACCAGTAAAAGGACTGTAGCACAATACTTGAGAACGTCAATATTCATTCTAACATCGTCAAGGCTCCTGCACATGAGTTTCAAATCAAATTAATGGAAGATCATCTTGTTAAAAACAGAAATCGCAATTCAAAACATAGAGGACCATGGCTTCTCAAGTTACCTGTGCCTTTGCCTCCCTAGACCAAAATAATTTGCCAAGCTTGCCATCTGCAGTTAGAAGTTCAGAGCAGAGAATGAAAATAAGATAGTAGAACTGTGTTATCCCCGAGAAGCTCCAGTGCCAATACAGAATACTACATCCTCAATAGTATGGTATGGGCGACGCCGAGCCGCAACTGATCGCGCAATATAGCCGTTTTTTTGAGCTCTGAGTGATGATAACTCCTACAAATGATGTTCTTTTTCAGTTTCATTTATGCCTTTGGTTTCCATTTTGTTTTTTTATACTGGCTTTGGGTTCCATTCAACAAGGCTAACAAAAACAGAGCCGTGTAAGAAATATTTCCTATTTGTTGATGATGGCGCATAGTTCGACTTTTGTGTACGGATATCAAATTTGCTTTTGACACCTAGTAAGTTTACTGCTACATCTGTTCAAGAAAAAAAAGTTTACTGCTACAACACGCAGAGTTCCTTTTTTCTCTTGGCCATGGTTTATTTCTTGCCACACACAACAGCTGCTCTAATGCTTACGATTTGGATGTGTTTAAGTGTACTAGCAACTTATGTGCACATATTCTATGAGAGTACCTCTAAATTTGATGCGAAATAATGGAGAGAGATTTACTTAGGGACGACAGTTTAAACAGGACATGTTGGAAGACATTCTGGGTTCATGTAAATTTGCTGAAAGACATTCTGGCCATTAAAATATTATTCTTCGATTGCCATTTCTCTAGATTTATTTGGATTTTGGAATACCATTCATATCACTTTTGGAATTGAAACACTATCTAGCATTGCAAATACGTTTGGTCCTTGGCTTAATGGCTTTCGGCTTGATTAAACTCAAAAGCCGAATAGAAATGATATGGTATTTGTTGTCCTCGGCGTTGGCTTGGCCTGGCTATTGCGGCGCCTACCGTGATGCCGTGCTCTGCTACGGGCCTTGTCGGGCGACGATGCCTCCTCGGCTGCTCAATGTGCTTGGCGGAGAGGCCTGTGGCAAGTGGCGAATCTAGCAATTTAGGTTAGGGTGGGCCAATGTTCCAAACCTGCTGCCATCCCTAGTTCCCTACCATTCTATAAGCTACAAAATTGCAATGCACGAATTACCTTCTAGCTTGCTGCTTAGTGCTTCCGTTAAGTTAGTGATGTGAACAAGGTTGAAGCAGCGAAAGAACTCAATAGAGATGACAGCTGCCTATCTATTCACCAGGGAAATCAGGGGACATGTGGTGTTTGGGCTGAATCTTAGTGTGGGTCGTGGCCCACCCGGCCCACCCCTTAGATCCGCCACTCGCTGTGGCTTGCACGGTGGCGGCAGGTGATGGCGGGACGCCCATGTTGGTCACCTGCGCCTAGGATAGCAAGGGTCGTGGCTGTTGCCGTTCTGCCGTGGGTGCTTGGGCTATGGTTAAGGCGAAAACCTGGATGGCGACGTCTATGAATGCTGCTTCCTCTTTGGAGGCGTCTTTTTGCACCTCCCCACCTGATGTTGTTGGATTTGGCGGGTGAAAACGTAGCCCACTTTGGGCTGGCGTTGGTGACGCCTCCAACGTCGTGACCTTCTTGGAGGCGACGTCAAGCATTCTGCCCTGGTGTGTTGCTTCGGCGGTGGCCATCGACAAGATGTGGTTCTTTCTCTTCCTTTCTTTCTCTTTTTTAGTAAAAAAACAAAAAAAATAGTAAAAAATAAAAGAAATGAAAAGAAAGAAGAAGGGTTTTAGTGGAGTTCGTGGGGTTGGGGCTCGTGTTGACGTCCTAATCCGACCGAGCAGAGCTTGTAGAGGCTCATGTCGATGACCCAATCTGACTGAGCGGTATTTAGTTGAGGTTCGTGTCAAGGACCCAATCTGACCGGGCAAAGTTTAGTTGAGGACTGCTAGCCAGAGTTGTTTGAGTTGCTTAGAATGGCGTGTGTTGATGTCTCAATCCAACCCACCGACTCTTGTTTTAGTTGCTTGATCTTTGGATCAAAGTTGTTTGGGGTATCTACCTCTCAAGTTGTATGGTTGTTGGACCGATGTTGTGTGTGATGGTTCCGACACCTCTCTAGTTATATAGTCTTTGCACCGAAGTTAGTATGATTTTCATGTCCGAATTTCCGAGAAAGCATAAAGTTTCACCAATCCGTTCTTAAAAAAAAAAGTCTCAGTGTATGTTTTATTTGTTTTTATCCCCTCCTTTGTGCACCAAACGGCTCTGTACATCTTTCATAGATGTTAGATGCTGGAACATGCCTCCATTATTAAAAAAAATGTGAACTATCAACTCATAAGCAGGTTTTGTACCTTCATATCCCCTGCTCGCCGCCCAAACCGCTGCGTAAGCAGGGGTAAGGTGTCTATCATTCCCCTCGGTTGCGGAGGGGGGCGGCCAATCTCATCAAATGCCTCCCGTATTATCACGGAATCGAACCTCTCGACGTTGTGCCCTGCCCAGACCCGCCCTGTCGTCCATGAATGGCATGAGCCAGCTCGTCAATTTTCTGACGACATCGTCACTAGTACATCTTTGCCAGTGGCACTCAGTCACTCACCGTGCAGGACGCGGTAGATGTCGTCGGCGACGTCTCGGAACGGCGGGGCGCGGGAGATGGTGTCGCGCGTGATGCCGTTGCAGCGCGCGGTCGTGGAGGCCGGGACAGCGTCTGGATCGGCGGGCCGCACGAGCGTGGAGTAGCAGGAGACCTCGACGAGCCTGCGCGGGCACACGACCACGGCGCCGAACTCGAGCAGCGCGCACCGGTTCGGCAGCACCGACGTCTCCACGTCGAAGAAGGCGATCTCGTCCTCCATCACCTCCGCCGCGGGGGTCCAAGAGGACGCCAGCGCCATTGGTGCACCACCACACCTCAGGGCTCAAGCTAAGCGCAGAGTAGTGTCACAGGTACGGTGCTCTATGATGGAATTTTTCTTTGATAAATAGGAAACTTAAGGATGCTAGATAGTATAACACGCCACAGGGCTGTGTGTGCGTTTTATAGATTTGGACATGATTTCTTGCGGGTTAAGAACGCTGGTACAAGGTATCTTGCTTTGAGGAAAGGAAAAAAGAAAGACGCACTAGTGTCCTGCTTCCAGATCAGAAAGGAGATAAAGGCACGCTTCTATCTTTGCTTTAGAAAGAAGACTAAATTAAGTCACACTCGATCAGTTTTGCACCAGCCTACTCCATCACATTCTCCACATTTTCCCTCTTTAGGACTACATCACATTCTCTTTAGCAACCAGGTTTCACTGGACATGTACTTTTTCTTTAGCATGAATGTATTTCTTATATATTACTTCCTCGGTTTCAATTTTTTTTGACCGAATTCTTGGTTCCAAATTATAAATTTTTAACTTTTTTATCTCAAGTTTTGACAGTTGATCTTATTCAAAAAATATGTGCAGACATAATCAAATTTAAGTTATTTTAAAGAACTTTTATTAATGAAGCAAGCATTAATAAAAAAATATTATATTTACATTTTTTTAACAAGACGATTGATGTAAAAAATCAAATGAATAATAATTGAAATAAAAGTAGACTAAATAAATTATATTAGTGTAAATAAAGAATAGAATAAAGTTGTTGTTAGCAATGTCCAAACAGCTTCTGGATATTGCTTTTTTTTTTTAAGAAAAAGTTTACCGCTCACACTAGGGCGCCAACCAAGTAATGGGCCTTATATTAGCGAAGGCATAATCTTTTTATATCTTCAGCCTAATATGGCCCAAGTCACTCCCCAAGTTAACAAGCAGCCTACTAAGCAGTCCAAAAAAAAAACAGCCTACTACGCATTTATCAGATTATGTTTTTTTCTATATTCTTGCAAAATTATTTATTTATCCTTAAATTTTTATGATAATAGATTTTTTTTGGATGAATTTTATATAAATATGCTACTGAATTATGGTAAGGAAGGTCTTAAAATAGCAGTGATCAAGTTTTGATCCAGTATATTGCATTATTGCCCCTTTGGAAATAACATGACAGAACGAGTTAGGCAGTTTCTATTGAAATAACATAATTTCTAGTCAAATGAATTGCCTAACATAGAGCCATTGCACCCGCTAAAATCAGAAATGTTACTAGCTTAGGTGAGAACACTTTTAGCTAAAGATCAAACAAAAGAGAATGTGGCTGGACAGCTGAAACAAGATATATGCGGAATTCCAAATGAACCCAACCAAATGACAATAAAAAAGCATAACTAGAAGAAAAAGGATTAAATCCTTTATAAGAACTAAAGTTTTCATCCTAAACCCCAAAAAGTAAGAGATCCTCCCTGACCTGCATAAAGCTAGTCCAAAACTAAGCAACGACCATTCATAGCCTTACTAGTAAATACCACATTTCACATTTCCAAAGCTTCGAGAACTCTTCCCATTTCCACAGAAATTTAAGAAGTTTCAGCGCTCCGCACCAACTTCCAGATTAGATGTGAGCAACCGGAGATTGAGGTGATTTCCTCCACCCTGACCTGCACTTTGAGTACTTTCCAATGTATATACCTTCGGCTCCCGATCTCATACAAGAAACTACGAAAGTGCGATATTTTACCTTGGGTCCAGAAAATTGGAGACAGACTCCCTAATTAGAAAGCAACATTGATGAACATGGCTGGAAGGGCTACCTGGGTCAAGTTTGTTCTCTCCGCCTTACTACCTTACCAATCCATGTTTTGGTAGCACTCAACATACCTAAATGGTTCATCAAGGTGATTAATAAAATCCGGAGAGGATTCCTTTGAAAAGGAAGACAAGATGTGAATGGTGGTGGCTGTTTGGTCTCTTGGGACAAAGTTCAGCGGCCTCTTGACCTTGGTGGGCTAAGTGTCCCTAACCTAGAGCTTATGGGATGGGCTTTGCAAGTCAGATGGCTTTGTTTCCGTAAAACAGATACTAGAAAACCATGGAATGCTCTTGATATCGTTGTCCATCCTTGTGTGACCGCCCTCTTTGAGATTGCTAATGGATCCTCCACTTTGTTCCGGAAGGATAAATAGATACTTAGATGTTCGATTACAGATTTGGCACCGTTAATTGCAGCAGCTGTCCCTTCCCAAACAAAAGAAAAGAGAACAGTGGTTGATGCCTCTTAAACCTGAATTGGACCAGGGACATCCAGGGAGGTTTATCCATGATTGGGCAATATGAATTCTTTCAGTTTGTAGACGCTCTACTCCAAATCGTTCTTTCTCAGGAAGAGGATCATGTGTGGAGATTTGAAGGGTCTGGTCAATACACAGCAAAATCAGCATACAAAGCCTTATTTAGTGGCTCGATCACGTTTGAACCATGGCAACGTATTTGGAAGACTTGGGCGCCTCTAAAATGTAAAATCTTCATGTGGTTGGCAGTGCGCAATCGGTGTTAGACCGATGATAGATTATCCAGAAGGAATCTACCCCACACCGACAAATGTCTGCTATGTGATAAGGAAGATGAGGGCATCCAATACCTCCTCACCACCTGTGTCTTTGCAAGAGATTTTTGGTTTCGGATTTTATCTTCACTCGGTATGCAACAGTGTGCTCCTTCACAACATGAATCTTCCTTTGCTGAATGGTGGAGGAAAAGTGTGAAGAAAATCCTGCAAGAGAGAAGGAAAGGTTACAACTCGGTAATTATTTTGGGTGTCTGGTTGTTTTGGAAACATCGCAATGCGTGTGTCTTCGAAGGAGCTCACCCCTGTATGAATGAGTTGTTGAGCGCTTTTGGAGACGAGCTTCATCTATGGGGTCTTGTCGGGGCTCGGAAACTCCTTTCCTTGAGCACTGGCCAGGCAACCGGGATTGGCTAAACCCCTCGTGCGGCTGTGTGTGGGTGTTGGTGGTCAGGCCTTGTCTTAGTCTTTCTTATTAGAATACACCATTTGCAATCGTCAACCCCTCGTAGGTCGGTCCGGAGCGAGGTGGTGAAATTTGAAAGGGACCGGTTTTCTCTCTCTATTAATACAAAGATACCCAGCTCTCGCTGCGTATTCGAGAAAAAAGAATTGTTTCTTGCAGAATTCATACATATGGATACACGCACACTGGTATAGGTGGCCCTCTATCGATAATCGATGAACCACTTATCGAATACAGTATTTGATATTACAACATAGCAGACGATCTGCAAGTGTTGTTGTCTGGCTGGTAACTGAAAGGATCAAGATGCCTAAGAGGGGGTGAATTAGGCTTCTCCAAAAATTTATGCCATAAAACAATCTTATGCAATAAGTCAATTCACCCATGTGCCTAACAAGTGTGGGTTTGTGCCTAACTAGTGTTTAAAAGAGTTTTGCAACCTAGTTCCAATCCTATTCTAGCATGGCAAGTCTAGGAATTGAAATGCGGAAAGTAAACTTGCTCAAAGCCAAAGATCTTCACTTGACCTACACTAGACTAAGAGCTAGATGGATGCACACTTGCTACTATCAAGCACTAAAGAGAGTCCTTAATCTTCTCAAGACCAAGAACACCAATCAAACCAAGTGTCTCTCTTGCCTTCAAACTCTCTCCTATCTCAGCTAGAAGCACAATGAATTTCGTGTGGCAAGAGAGCTTCAATATAGGAGAAGGAAGGCTATAAATAGCCCATACAAAACTCACTATCCGTTGCAACTTCGCAGAAGCACCGACTAATTCGACGGGCCTTGAGGGGCACCATCAAATCAGTCGATGGTCACTTTACCTTTGAAAAGCAACGGCTACAGTCCGCCATCGACTAATACGGTGACCTCTTTTGATGGTCACCATCGAACTAGTCGATGCTTTTACACAGAGAGCATGTAAGCCAACCTTAGCTTACCAGCCACCATCGACTAATTCGATGACAATTCACAGGCACGTCGAAATAGTCAATGGTGGATCTTCATCTGAAATCCAATGGTCACTGACAGCCATCGGCTAATTCGATGACCCCTTTTAGGGAGATCATCGAATCAATCGATGCGGTCCAGAGAGAATGTCAACTTGACATGACTTCCCCAAGGGTCATCGACTAATTCGGTGGTCCACGCATGCATCCATCGAATTAGTCGATGCTCACTGTCTCAACAGTGAGTCAGGGCCTCAGGGGTCACCGACTAATTCGGTGGTATCTTGAAGCACCCACCGAATTAGTCGATGGTACTCGCTGACTTGCCAAAGTCAGCAACCACCGACTAATTCGGTGCCTTGCTCTAGGCACCACTGAAATAGTCGGTGATACTGGATATCTCCATTCTTCTCGTTTTCGAAAGCGAAACTCGTCCAATTCAGTTAATTCAGTTCGTTTGAGTTTCCTCATCCAATTCAGTTTGTTTGAGTTTTCTTTCTTCTCAAGAGCTTCAACTGGCTACCTAGTATTAGATTTCACAAGTGTACACCACACCTAACTCTAGTGTAGCCTAGGTCAAGCTACTAACTCTTAGCCCCCTTTTAGAACGGCAAAAGGAAAACAAATACCTAAACTACTCTAAGTGCCTCTCATCATCCAAACGGCACTTAAAACTAGCTTATCATCCAAACAACACTTAAAACTAGGTTATCCTTGGTCTTCGAGCATATCCTTTACACCACTATAATCATTCTCAAATGAAATGATAGGGGACCATGGTATTAAGTCCATCGTTGCACTAACTCCCTAACTTGATTGTTGCCTCTGCAAAAATACTCATTAGTCGCAATGATTATATCATCGTTAATCATCAAAACCGAACGAGGGGGCCTAGCAAAAAGAAAACAACGAACTCTTCTAGAAGAGTTCTAGATGTGCATGAAACAAAATAGCTAAGCGTGTTGATTTATGAAGGCACAGAGACAGAGGTGACATGCACAAGCACAAGTCGCAAATAAACATCTCAAGCTAAAATTAATCCTGATCTACGAATCCTTCTTCCCTTCTCCCTCCTGCAGCTGCTTCTTCTGCTGCTCCTTCGCGCGCGAGCGATCTTCGCCGTGATCCTTCTCGCGGTCGGTGCCAAGGTAGTACCTCCGGAGTGCCTTGGGCAAGTAGAACGGCAGCAAGAAGCCGAACAGGTTGAGCCCCCAGAACACCAGATTGGCGGCCGCGAGCACCCTCCCGGCCACCACCCGCCGCGGCGCCACGGGCGGGGCAAGCCCGAGGTCGCCGCGCTCCTGCACCAGCTCCTCCCTCAGCCACTCGGACGCCGCGAACATCCTGCGCGCGCTGTACATGACGGGCACGGCGGCCCTGACGGGGAGCGAGAACGTCCCCGGCCACGCCGCGGCGATGCCCTCGGTGAACACCTGCGAGGAGAGGAGGAACGCGTGCGGCGCCGCAGCGGCGACCCCGGCCTTGTCGCCGGACCGGAGCCCGTCGAGGATGTAGAGAGCAGGGAGCGCGGCGCCGAGGAGGAACCCGAGGGCGGTGTGCACGGCGAGGGGGAGGCGGACGCCGAGGCCAGTGGGGAAGACGGGCGCGGCCGGGTCGGGCTTGCCGGGGCGCTGCGGGAAGGCGACCCAGGCGAGGAAGAGGAGGTAGGGGAGGAGGAGCACCGCGAAGGCGATCTCCGAGAGCGGCACCGTGGTGGAGAAGGCCAGCACGGCCGCGGCACCCAGCGTGTTGAGCTGCTTGATGGAGAAGAGGTAGTAGTGGTGGTGCGGCCGAGCCGTCGGTGAGGTGGGCGTCGGGTGTAGCGGCGGTGGAGGTGCGCCCATGGATGGCAGCGTGATGCCTCCCCCCGCCGTCGGGCCGACGCCGCCTGACATGGCCGGCCTGGCGTGCGAGCTTCGATAGTAGGTGGCGTGGCGGTGGAGTGCGTGAGCGAGCGCGGCGAGATCCTGGTTCCCTGTTCGTGCGTCGGCTTTGGAAGCTTGGCTGGATGCTGGAAGCGGTGGCGAGCGAAGGAGGCGTCTGCGGCTGAGGAGAGCGGCGAAGTTAAAGACGAAGGGGGGCAGCTCGGAGCGGGAGCGGAGGACGTGTGGCGCGCCGCGGTGGCCCGGCAAGCGGCGGCGTGCCGCGTGGGCTGGCACGGGATTTGGGTTGGATTATTTTACGGGGGTCTGGGAGAACAGCGCAACGGCGCGGCGAGAGCCGAGCGGCCACGGCGTGACGTGGGGGGCGGCCTTTTGGGTTTGGTTACACTTGTTTTTGGGGAGCGTGGCGAGCTGCTGCGCTGTGCTCAGGCTCAGCTCCACAGTCCACACTGCTGGACCGATAGGAACAAGGGGATCAGGGCTACGTGTACTCGCCGTGTTTTGCTGTGGTTGGGCTCGGCAGGTTCTTTCTTGCTTCTAGACAAAGTGTTTTTCCTAAAGAAAAGGCAGATGATCGTATCTCCCAAGGAGGTTTCTGTGTGGGTTGGGTCTAATTGGCCTGGGCTTTGAATCTTGGGCTGGTCCACTGGCGTTTTCTTGGAAGTGTGCAGTTTAGATCTCGCAAGAATGGTGCGAGCGTCTCAATCAATCAGGCAGTCTATCTTAAAGTCTATATATCTTGGAAATTGTAGATTTAGAGTCCTAATAAGAAACCAAATCCGAATAATTGAATGACACATCAACAAAAAGGCATTTAATACAAGGCTAATAAATGAGTCTAGACTCTAAAATAGAGTCTGGGTTGGGACTACCCTCAAAGATCTTCAAAAGATAGCAGAATGGATAACATGTCCAGATATAGTATTAACTTAACCTAGTTCGATATACTACCTCCGTTCTTAAATATATGACACCATTGACTTTTTCCTTCAACTTTGACTGATATTTTATTAGCATAAAATAGGTACCACTACATCTATTATTGATAATACTTTGGATTTAACTAGTAGACTTATCTAATTACATAAATATTTGTAGAAAAGACGAATAGTCAAACAAAGAAAAAAAGTCAATGGTGTCATATATTCAAGAACGGAGGTAGTATATCATAAAGACATATTACTGCGCTCATATGGGAGATGCAAACAAACTGGCACCTTTTCTCTCAATAGCTTTTTCTACCTCAATAACACTGATAGAGATGTGTGCTGACTCTGCAAATTAATAGTACTGGCAACGGCAGTATACATTTCGAAACAATGCTCCCTTAAACAGACGTAAACTGTAGGTTACAGTACTGTGAAACTCAAATGGTCCGATCCTACAAGCTACTGTAACATCCGATCGAAAGACAATAGTACAAGCTAGTGCATACCCAAAGCAACATGTATCTAAGGGCTTGTTTAGTTCAAAAAGTTGGTGTTAAGTTGGTGCCAAGTTGGTGAAAGTTGATGTTTTCTGAGAGAGGGCATGGTTGTCAGTGTAACAAGTTAGTACAAGGTTGGGAAACTAAACAAGGCCTGCCATGCAAGTCGCAAATTGGTCACATCAATCTCAGCACTATGGTCTATGGGCTACATCTTACAACAGCACGCCGGCGGCTAGAATGCGCATGAACAAAATACTATGGAAACAAAAGGTTACTCGTCCATAAGCTGCAGCAGCGCCTTCCAGTACCGGGAGCAGGATGGGTTCAGGCGAATCGCCCGAAGCAGCCACATCTCCGGGCTCTGCATAGTCTCCACCAGTTGGTTCTGCTGGGAAGCTGCTCCAGCCGACTGCCTCGCCAGCAGGTGCATTTGGAAGTAGACCTCCGCAGGCCGCAACTCTGCACAACAAAATGAAAATCTTTAAGAAAATGGAGGATTATGCCAGAAACCAAACAGGTAACTGGAAACCCAGGAGTGTTCTTCTGTCTGAAGCCTGCTTCAGTTTCATACCTGGGGGCCATGAGAACCATTCCAGGCGAAGGTTCTTCTCCCACTTGGTTTTGGAGCCAAGGCTGCCCTCGGCTTGTGCCAGTAGCAGTGACACCAGAGGTAACGAAGCATGTGATTTCTGCTGGGCCTTTCTGAGACTGGATGCTGCACGGGATATAAATTGGGGAGCTGCAAACCTCCGGGCAATTTCCATACAAGTTGCACCTATCATGGTATCGTTTCATTCAGTACATAATGAAAAAATAAAACAGAATTACTAAGCAAGCAATTAGGCAATATTCTGGACTAGCAACAACCACAATGGAAAAGAATAAGAACAGAATCTACTAATTTATAACAGTGAACTTCAAATCCCTACAGATTGGGTCCACTCGATTCCAGAATTAGTTATCAAGATATGTAACAACTAAGCACATTTTTTTCCTTATCCATTGTCAGCATAACCTAAAAGTTTGTAGCAGTCAATGAATGGTGCACAAATCACCACGTAAGGCATATAGTAGTACTTATCAACTGGTATAAGGTTCGCAGAAAGTTTGTTGACTAGATAGCAAGCTGGATAACATAACAAGGTTCACAGTGTAACTGCATACAGCAAACAACAACAGGTCTTGGAGAATCAATGAGGATTAAAATGAGTTATATAGAAAGCAGCTTACCATTGAGGAAAAAGATGCAGCTATCTGTATCTCCTTCAGCGCATGCCCGAGCAAGAGCTTTTTCGGCACTTGCAAAGTTTTCATCCCCTATAAAGCACTGAGCACAGGCTAGATTGAAAAGAGACACCCATTTCGATGGGTCACTGCCATTTCTTCTAATGCACTCATGAAGATTCATATCTATCTCATCAGAAGAGACCTCCATTGAACATGCAGATTCAAGGTGCTTCAGCATTACCCAACCCATCTCCGTATTCGTAGGGTTTCTTAAGCAGTTCATGTACTCATTCCTGGAGTTAGAAATATCCCCTCGCACTGTGTAGGCCCGACACAGTTGCAAGTGTGCAAAGAAAGTATCAACACAGCTAGAGGTTGTCATTCTTAGAGCTTCTTTAGCTTGGGCAATGCAATTTTCATAGTCTAAAGATTGCAAACAGATATCTGAAGATAAAAGATGAAGCAAGAACACCTCATACTGAAAAACTTTGCTTTCATGTGAATTGCTAATGTTGGACAACACTTGCATAATGAGCCTATTCAGAATGGTATATATATGTTTGGGATACTTCTCTTCACGTGCTCTTTGGAAAGTAGCAAGGACAAGCAGGTAACGTGCATCTTGGTTCCATGGTTCACAACGAACCCACCTTCAGGGGGAAAACACGATTAGCTTGCCTACCAAAGACATACCTTGTCATCAATGTAGCAAGTAGAAGATGTACCTTTGCAGGTGCTGTATTGCATCATCTCCACTTAAATACTGGTTTTCACATGTTGGGAAAGAGAACTTTGGATAAGAGGTGCAAGTAGCATAGCAACAAACCATAGCACATGCTTGAATCTGATGTGCAGATCTTAGGCCAATACTGGATGTGTGACCACGTGTCAGAGAAGGAACCCTTATTGCTTTATGAGAAGCCATCCAATCTCCACTCCACAGGAGCAGAGATCCAAGTTGGTTTCTGCAGCATGCAGCAAACAGAGAAATATTTTGATTAATGTATAAAGATTAAGTACTTCTTTGAGATGCCAGATATATGACCATTACAAGCAAGAACATTACCTCACTAAACTGCAGTCAGGATACATGTGCAGAACCTTTTTCAAATAAGATAAACTAGCATCAAACCTCAAAGGCATGTCCAATTTCTCGCCAATCTACAGGGAAATTTTATATTTATGTTAGTATGCCTAGCATATATCCAAACTATACTAAGTTTTCCATAGGAATACAGATTGACAGAATATTAGGATACATACCGCCTTCCCAAGAGCAATATTCGAGTGGACTTCACTCATCACTTCATAGGATGTAAGCCTAGGAGGCATACTCAACTGAGGTAACTGGAAGCGCTTGTTTGGATGCAAAGCATCCAATGCGGAAATAATAAATTTCAACTGCGAGCTATAATTGAGTTGACCAGGAAGCTTGTGAATAACTGCAGCTGCAGAATCCTTTCCAGAAATTGCATATGTCAATGTGCATATGAATCCCAAAGCTGCAGTTGCAGTCTCTGGCTTCATTCCAGATAAATTTTCAGCCAAGTCTCTTGATACAGAAAGGGCTTCATCATTTCGTCCAGTTTTCCACAATGCAAGAGCATATATCTGCAATCCATCCATGCTCAGTAATCCTAGAAAATTTGGACTACTTGTTAGTTTATACATCACATGGCATGAAAAGTTGAAAACATCTTTAAAAGATCTATTTTGTAGTATTGTCGATGAAATAAGGCCAAATCGGAGAATTAGGGATGGCGTCCTACCACTGCTTGAGAAAAATAAATGCAATACCTTGAGATCTCAACTCTTCACACTCCCGAACTGCATCAGTTGCAAGACCAGCCTGCAGTTAGTGCAATAGTTAAGAGTGCATATGGACAAGGACAACATAAAAGCATACCCAACCAATAATCAGCATTCAGAAGTACCATACAAAACACCATCACTTTCAGCTCATTTAACTTCAAAAAACCAGGTGTGGGAGTAACAGTGTAGCACACTTACCTTGCACAGTGACCGGGCAAGGTTCAGTGAAACATCAGCAAAAGCATTTTTGTTGTCAGACTTGGAATGGTGCGTCATGCCTAAAGCAAATCTTGCTTGTTGGTAGAATTTGATTGCAGACTGAAAATCTGATCGCACTTCAGAAACCAAGCCATTTATATTGTGAGACTCTGGGTAATGAGGTGCCCGATGAACAGCCTGCCTTACAGCCATCAACACCTGCACAATGGCATCAGGCATAATGAAATCGATATGTTAAGCAGTGTGTTTGACAAGTACCCAAGTGCCACTAACATATCACATAACATAGTGAATCAACATCTAGCTCTTAGTATTAACAGATTAAATAATGTAGAATTTAATAATGAAAAGAATGAAGCAGGAACTGCCACTGTGGTGAATCAACTGTTGCCAAAAAGAGAATTTGTTTCAAGCATGAGATGCCTCAGTATTTAGGTTGGAAGCTTCAAAGCACAATATAAGTTTGGATGCATACCTGAGGTGAAAGAAGATTACCAGTAAAGGCAGCAATTGTTCCAAGGCCAATCTGGAACTCTGGCAGCTGATGCAATAAGATAAAAGAATGAAATCCAAGACTAGCTTGAAGAGAGAACAAAAAAAAAAGAGAGAGCAGAAAATTATTTTGCTGAGAAGTGAAGACATTGGCAATGTTAAATGGTACTTACAGGTAGGATCTGTGCAGCCCTCAAGCAGCTTTCAAAAGATTCATTTACTGCACCGCCCCTTTAAAATCACATCAAACAGAAAAATTGGCTTGAGTAAATAACTATGCAGAGTACAGTATAAAATCTTTTCATAAAATGAGGGCGGAGGAGTACCCAGATTGGTGATAGTTTTCTGCCGACATTCCAGCCCATGGCAAGGCCAATGAAGGATCAATGCTTCGAGCTCGATCAAATGCTTCTTTTGCCAATTGCTTATTACCTGATTGCCTGTAAATCTGATGTCAAACTATTAGTTACCACCAGCTAGTGGCAGGATCAATTGGATGTTGCTTTAGCAGCAGTACCTTGCCCAGGTATGCCCAAGCTTCAGACATAGACATATCCAGATTAAGTGCCCTAATAAACGAATGCTGCTTCAAAGCCAGATCACTTGACATTGAACCCAGCGTAACCCAGAAATCCTTATTAATTGGTTCCAGTATCAAGGCACCAAGTGACATTTTCTCTGTCAGCTCCCTGTTGCACGCAAAGAAAAAAATGAAAAATACTATAGTATCAAACAGCTATTATAAGACCAGCTGTAAAGTAACATTCTATTAGCCTGTGCAACAAAGAAGTTTACCAAACATTGTGGTTGTGTATGTTATTGTCATCCATGGAATAAATTAGATCAAGACAAATAGCAGTATCATTGTGAGCATTAGCTTCCCAGGGCGTAAGATGCAAAGCCCGTTGATATGAGTGTTTTGCACCATTTGCCGCTGACCGACATACATTTCTCCACTCCTGAACAGAATATTTGAACATCTCTGCATCCATATGCCCATTGATCTTCCCATCCACCCATGGAAAGCATCTTGCAAGTGCGAGCTGACACAGAGCAGGCAAGGTATATGGTAGAATGCAATCCTTCATATTAAGAGATGCCAAGCAAATTTAAACAATAAGCTAATCATGAAATGTAAGTACCTGAACATCTCCATGCAATTTCCAAACGCAAGAAAGGTTTCCAGTCAGTGAAGCACAAATTTTGGAAGCTTCGGATGCTTCCTGAAATAAAAGAAACTATATGATGAACTATACAGCTACAGTCTACTTAATACTATTTAAAAAAATTAGTATCATATCGAAATACCTTCAACAGGCTAGCAGCCCAGCCAAAGGCCCCAGTAGTTACACAATCTCTTGCCCATGCAAGCAATGCAGACGCAAGTCCAAAGTATGCCGAATGATTACGTGGAGCCATTTCCAAAGCAGCACGAAACTGTTCGACTCCCTGGCGTCGTGTATTTTGTAAGAAATAAAATATTTGGATGCATAAATTATGAATAGATACATTGATATAGTATTTGCTAGCAAAATCATGTACACCAGCAGAACAATAGCCATTTAAAAAGCAGACACAAAACTCCCTACCTTTCTGAAATCGCCAAGCATTAGCAGGATGTTCCCACTTTCTATCAACGCAAATACCCTGGAACTATCAAGTTCAATAGCTCGTCCATATGACTGCCGGCAAAAACTGAATTAAGCACATTCAGAAAGCTCAATACAGCACACTGCAACACTTATTAAATGATGATCAAAATTGAAAACAGCAAACCTTAACTGCTGCAGTGAACATGCCCAAACGGTGGTATGCCAGACCAAGTGCCTGTTGCCACAATATAGAATGCATTAATTCGATAAGTGGTAACTTGAAAACACAACACACCTTCACAAGAAGAAACTGACGGAGGAAAAACAACACCCACCTCCCATAAATCTGCGCATGCTGGATAACCTCGTATCGCATGCTGAAGGTTTTGTATGGCATCTGACCACTTCCTCTGATAAACCTACCCTTTCACCAACTCATGTCAATATATCGTACATGTAAATTTTCGGATGCCTTATCATAGATACGAGAAAATACCATGTCTAAAAAAGCAACCACAGCAACAATATTATCAATACTAGTAGTATAATGGAGCACAGAGTAGCTATTTGCTGCGCGCGCGAGAGAGAGAGAGAAAGGTCTTTTGCGCTTTAAGAAAAATCAAAGGTGGATGAAACAAATAGAATATACTAAGAAAGATTGCTGCATGTCTAGAGCTTTTAAATTTCAAGAATAGTATGATCAAGAGTTTAACTCAATAAACATATACGAATGGCAATTAATCTCTTCTTATCCTGCACAATCTCACTTTCCTCCCTCAGATAACTCGAAGGCATAAAATTTGGTAATTAATATCCATTAGTGTTAGAGTAGAGGAGGTTTGTGGTGGTCATGCGAATGACATATCTGTATGCATTCAGGAATCGATGAAATTGCTACTTGAAAATTGAAGTACTGAAGGGACTGATTCACACAAATTTCAACTCATCAGCTTCTTCATAAATTGTTATGACTCATTAATGCGAGCCAAAGTTCACCCTAACCAATATCTTTGGGGTTAGCTTGGACAGGTTTGGAATGGTGGTATTCCATCCGACCTCAAACCAAAATGAAGCCTTAAAGATTCATAAACATACTGCCTAGTTGGGACCTCTTTAGTGGCATACTATTGCCTATTGGCATGCTTACTTCAATCAATAGCCATTCGGGGTAAATTGTCAATTGTCATACAAGTTACCTGCAAATAGCCAAGCCTCCGAAAGGCCCAGAATGCACGAGGTGACTTGCCAGCTGCCTCCTTGCATACAGCAAGCTCTAAGCTCTCCTTCCCCTCGACATCTAACAAGTCACAGAGCGCCTCCTGCACCATACCCCAGAAACAAGTGTAGAAACACATGAGAAACTCATCAGATCAAAAGCAAAAGGACGAACTCATTCAAGGCATACGGGTATTGAGCATTCCCACACACACCCCAGCCTCGGAATCGTCAGCGTTGAGGGCCACCGCGCGCTGGTAGCACTTCGCCGCTCGCTGTGTGTCGCCGCAGCGCGCGTAGTGGTGGCCCAGGAAGCGGAAGGGGGCACCATCGTTGGGATTCAGCTTGGCCGCGGAAAGAAAATGCTCCGCCGCCGCCGCGCGGAGCCGCTGAGCCTCGTCCCCATCGCCCTCCTCCGCCTCCGAACGGCCCCATAGGAAGACGCCCTGCACGCACAGAACCAACCGACGGGCGATTAGACGCAACGGAGAAGCGCGGGCGGAACCACGGAAAGCTCGATGCAACGCACGAGGTTGTAGTGGTGGAGCGGGCTGGAGGGGTCGGCGGCGAGGGTTTGCTCCAGTTGCCTGCGGAGGTCGGCCTCCGACGCCTGCGATCGGGGTGAAGACAGGGTCAAATACTCAGGCGAGGTGAGGATGGACGGAGAGTGCGAGAGCGATAGAGTAGAGTACGGTTTCGGGCATGTCGCCGACGAGGTGGCGCGGCCGAGACGGCGGCGGTGAAGAGGAATACCAGAGCGTGGAGAAAGGAGACGAAGCGAAGGAGTGCGAAATTTGCAGCTTAGCACTTGGGAGAATAAGAAATTGGCTCCACACCACGACGGCACGCCCGGAGGCCGGAACAAGTGAACAACTGCGGTTAGGATATGACGGCATAATCATGATTCAACTTCGAATTCAAATTATACGTACTTAAGGTCACTTTTAAAAAGAAACACAATGAAAACCATATGTACGTTTTAGATCCGGGGGAAATTGAGTCTATTATAAATGTTGTCGCTTAGTCTTCCTTTTCGTCATGCTGGTGGATCCGTCGATTTAGAGTGTATGTCATCATAAAAAGTAAAACTTAAGACGTATTTGGCAACACTCTAACTCCGAGAAATTACCTTCAGGATCTATAACTTCAGGATAGGGTTGGACGAAATGCTCAAAGCTCGTTAGCTCACTATGCTCACGTCCAGCTCGAGCCGAGCCGAGCGGACGTTTTAGCTCGTGAAAAAATAACGAGCGAGCCGAGCTGGCTCGTGAGCAACTCGCGAGCTCATGAGCAGCGGCCCAACTCGCGTGCCGACTCGAGCCGAGCTGAGCTGGCTTGTTTAAAAAATGAGTTGGACCGACGGCTCGGCTCGCTCGTTATCCACCCCTAATCCAGGATATGCAGCTACAGTAAAACTAGCTCTAAGATCTGTTGTACATGTTTGGTAAATTTGTGCATCCAACTCTAGAAAATAGATAGTTTGGTAGGGAAGGACTCTCTTTTTGCCCCCATTACTGTAGTTTGGAACTGTAGCAGTCATCTTTTTTTTTGTAATTGTTCGAGTATGCTTGTCACTTATTACAAAATGGAAACCAACTACAAAATCCATCTCAATTACTACAATTTATTTCCAATATTGAGCTATTTTTTTTTGTCAATTTATCATGAAAGACATTCATTGTTGTAGTGTTGCTCTTGTACGTTGATCCGTCGGATGTCGATGACGAAACACTTGTATCTTTTCTTTTCCTTGCGGCTTTGCTATCTTGGCATCTAAAATTTTAGTATAAAAGTCTTTTGGCGAGGCAAACCGGTCTGGCTAAGAGATAATTCTTTATTTTGCCCTCGATTAACTACCCATCCCTTTCTCGGCCATGGAAAATATTGCATTCCCTATTTAGCCAAAACTTCTTCTTGCATTCCTTTCTTGGCCTTCCGTCTATTCAGGTGCTTAACGGTGTTAACTAGGACATGAAAAGGCATCTTTGCCCTCGTGAGTGGATGTATGTGAAACATAACTTATGGACATGTAGGGATATTTATTGAGCAGGTTTTTGCCTAGTTTTGTTTGCAGTTTCTTGACAGGAACGTGAAATATTATTTTTGCGACATGTAATATCTTTTTAATATACAGTAATATGACCATTGCATACATTAATTACACACATGTATGGCTTTGAACTAACATTATTTACAGACATATTTGTTAAGGCAACAATTGAAGTTTTTGAAGATGTGTATGAGAGCATCTAATGAGAATGATACAACTCGATTAGGAGTAAAAGGAATCAAGGCTACATTCATAATACCTGAATACTTAGACCATTAGGATCCAAAGGCTACAACCTGACAGTGCAACTCTATAACCCGAACTAATCCTGCATATTTTGATCTCTTTCAAAGGCAAGGGATGTTTCACGATCTCTTTTTTTTTCGAACGGAGGAAGCCTTGTCAACTCAACGAAGGGGCCGGGGTATTTTCGTCCCCTCAACAAAAATCTGACAAGTTTTGAGGGTTATTTGACAGGAGAGTCCAATAGATTGAACAGTAGGGTTCAAAATGAATGGTAAAAAAAAGAAGTTTTGGTCATATAGAGAACACATTTTTTTCAGGGGCAAGAAAAAGGACAAGTATCTTTTCTAGGGCCAAACAAGGAATTGTCTCTTTATAAAAGCAATTAAACGGGTTTTAACTTCTTAGCTATATGTGATGTAGCACAAAATATTGTAAAGCTTAAGAGCAACAAGAGCATCTCCAGCAGATTACTCATCATCCATTATCGAAATGCTTTCCTTTTCCCTTACTAATGGTTATTTATTTCGTTTTGATAATCACTAGTGTAGCAAAATGCCAGAAATCTTTTAGGTAAAAGAGTGACCTGAATATGAGTAAGAGATTGGTGTGTTTTGGTGACTAAAAAATAGTATTCGTAGTGGGATTGGTAACCAGCTAGAAGACCTCATATCTCTTAAATCACTCTTTTTTGTATTGGTGATAGAAATAGATAATTTGCTGAAGATCCTCTGGCCAAATCTAAATTGCTAAATGCCCATTTTGTGGTTCAAAACTTAGCTACAAAACACTAAATATGTTTACATAAACATTATCTATCGCAGCGTGAGCTGCATCTGCTCATTGTCGTATGAGATAGTGGTGCTTTCATTTTCTCAGAGATCAGTTCTGAATATAGACGCTAGTTTTCAGAAACAGGCACCCTTTAACAGCATCTTCAATAGGTTACTCTTCTTCCATTACCAAAATAATTTCTCTCTATTTTAGTATTTATTATTGTAGCACACTATCAAGAACCTTTTAGGTAAAAGAACGAACCACCTACATATGAGTAAGATGGAGATAGATTTTGGTGTCTACCAATTTTTTTTATAGTAGTATAGGTTTTGGCCCGCCCACGCCTAATGGGATGGGCGTGGGCAGCAAAAACCAAACCCGGAAAAATTCGGGCCGGCCCGAGCCCACCCAAACAATTTATTTTATTTGTTTTCAACTAAAAAAGAACGGAAAGCTCGAGACCGGCCCAAAAACTCGGCCCGACCTTGCCCATAGGATGGGCGTGAGCACAAATTTTCGGCCCGAAACAAACTGTGGTTTTTTGTGGCCCGGCCCGCAAAATGCTCAAGTCTAGTAACGTGATTTGTAATATGCCGGATCACCTTATATCCCTCAAATCAATAATTTTTTTGTATTGATGATGGAAATAAGTTGGAGATACTCTAATGTTTGTCTGAACCTGCTTATTACTTGCACCCGTAACAAATAACTCAATGTGTGTTTTATAACATAAATACGCTAAGCACTTTTATTTCTTCTAAGCAGCCAGGCTCTATTTTAATTTTTCTTCTAAGCAGCAAAGGCTTCTGATTAGCACCATGTTATATGTTTTAATTTTGCTCAAAATGCAATGAGATCTGTCAGTGATTAGCAAGCAGAATTTCACTTCTTTATATGTTTGGATGACTAAAAGAATATTAGAGAAGTAATTTCAGGGTTATTCACATCTTGCAGATCCACGAGTAAAATTAAATGTTGAGAGAAGTAAAAATAATATTAGAGAAGTAATTTTCAATCCAATTGAATATGTACTATATTTTAATCTCCCATGTTGTAGGTATTACTTCTTTTTGTTTGAAAATTACTTAGTGACACGTTGTGTTTTATTTTTTGATCTGCTGAGGGGATGATGCAGGCCAGTGATAGAAGCCAGTGATTCCATCCGTAGCAGGAGACAACATAATAATCCACAATGTAAAGTAGTTTTGTCTTTTATAATTTAGAGTAGTATTTTTGCTCATATTCAAATAGTAACTTTCCCTGATTTAGAGTAGTATTTTCACAATTTTCATATTTGATAATTTAGATTGTTGTTAATATGCAGAAAACTTTAGATCAGATGACCGAGAACTGATAAATATTTATCAGTAATGCAGTCATAGAGGATGCTGATATGTTCCATCATTAGAGGCATAGGACTGCCGCATGCTCGCAAATGCACATAATCTTTACCTACTCCTAAAACACGTAAGATTTCCGCCCTCTTTTGTTGGTACGTCCTGACATGTGGGTCCCACTTGTCGGACACCCCTCTCCGGCAGTGTGTCCGTCTGTCCTCACTCCTTAGAGCCCCGCTCAAAGCCACATTGAATTCAAAACAAATACCAAGCCACAATCTGGACGCCAATATAGATGAAGCCATAATTTGGCAGGCTAAACAATGGATCAATCAAGATACACAGGGTGGAAGAGAAGCTAGCTGATTAAATCCCTGAGGCAGACCATAGTTCCTTAGAGAGGGGAGAAAGAGAAGCATGAGCACCAGACCATGAAGGGCAGCGCAATGTGACCAAATCGAGCAAAACGCCCCAATTCAAGCCTGTGGATCCCGCACCTCACAGAGAACAATTAATCAATCATGCTTCTCCATCGATAAGCAATACACATCACAGACTACTCCATTTTCAAAGAGTTTTTTTACCTTGTATCATTGGAAAAAAATTCAAATGACCTATATGCTATTGAAATATAAAAACATTCTATACCCTCGTTCAAATTTCTTTTCCCTATGTGCCATTTCTGTCAATTTGCCTAACACCGTTAACCATCTCCTCATGGGCTCCACGCATCAGCCCCTCTCCCCTCTTCTTCCCCTGTTTCTCTTCCATCATTTGTTCTCTCTTTTCTGCTCGCGTCGCTTCACCGCCGCCGCCACCCGGTGCACGATCCATGCCCTCAACACTCTCGTCAGCAAGCTTTGCTTCCCCCACCACTTCTCCAGCATTCCGCCGCGTCGCCCCCTCCCGGCCTGGAACACCAGGGCCTGTCCACCTGCGGCGTGGTGCTTGGCTACCGTGGAGGTAGGTTGTGTGTAGGGGGACTAGGGGGCACATGGAAGAAGCAAGTGGAGGAAGCTTCTATCTCGTGTGTCTGCTTGCTTGGTCGAGCGACCATGAACTTACACGTACACTTATACCCATGAAAAATTATGAACCAAGCCAGAAAATAGCAACATAACACAAAAAACATCCACCTTTACTATTTGCAACATAATTAAATGAGCTTAACAATTGACAATGACACTAAACACTTGACATCGAGTAAAACTTATGACGAGTTCGTTCTTACTTGATTCCAAATAAATATGCAACAAACAAAGAAAACAAAATATTCTTATTTAATAAAAGTTTCCCCTTTGTCCTCTAATTACACTTTGTTAGGCTTGTTAAGATAGTTGGATATCCTATTATAAGTGAGTTGATTTGGTTCTTTATTGGTGAATAGAGTGCTGTCGCCTAAAGTAGAGTAACTTAGGAAAAAATATATAATCCACAAATCGTGTATCCAAATCAAATTCCAGCTGCACTGTTGTTTTGTTCTAACAAGATCTTCAAAACTAAACCACACTCGATAATATTTAGATTTATTTCTTTTGGAACTTTTTTTATACAAGAAGAACAATATGTTATATTTTGACGTCAAACAAATCATCGTAGCCATGGAACAAAATTTTACACGAATGGAGCAAAAATATATACAAGCGGAACACAATCTACACGGTAGGAACAACTTGTTCTATTTTAATATCAAAGAAATTATCTTCCCTGTGGAACAAAATTTCATACTGACATAACAAAAATAGTATGCAGGTGGAACAAAAAGTTTCATGGAAGAGATGTGACAAAACTATGTCACGAAACAAAATTTTACATGAGCAGAACAAAAATTTACACAAGCGGAACAAAAGCTGCACGAAAAGAATGTAACATGACGATTCCACAGAAGAAACTACCCTTGGCCGCGGAACAACATTTTATACAGATATAACACAAATTTATATTGGACGAATAAAAGTTATGCAAACGGAATATAATGGAGCAATATCATGGAACATCTTATTGCTATGCAAACGATGTAAACAAACGGTTTTGTTCCTTCCTTATAACATTTTTCTTTCATTAATTGGAATAATTTGTTTGACGTTGAACTGAATTGTTTAGCCCACCATTTTGCTCCGCTCTTATAAAGTTTCATTTCTTCCGTATAACATTTTTTTTCCATGAATTGAATGATTTATTCGACATTGAACCGAATTGTTCGTCTTTATAAAAAAATGTTCCGAAAAATATATAGTCTATAAACGTGGTCGAGTGTGGTCTAGTTTGAAAATATCATCATAACAAACACAACGGTGCAATCAAATTTTAATTTAAATGTTTAATTTGTGAGTTACGATTTTTTATCTCTTCTCGTTACTTAGACACGTGGGGACGGCGGGTGCCCGGACGGAGCGTGCCCCCTCCCCCCAACCAAAAAAAAAATTAAGTTTGTTACAAGAATTGCACGATGATGGAGCGTTTACATGTTTATACCAATGTGCCCAACTTCCAATTCAGACATCCCAATGTGCCCAACTCCTATTCAGAAATCCCAAACGCTCGAAACGAGAAGGTATTAGATTTCTTACGGACCGCGTAACAGCGCGCCCGGCGGCCCTCGCCCACGTGGGCCCAGCTGAGCCCCACCCACGCCTCCGCTTCGCCTTCGTAGAACGCCTGGCCCTTGAACGGCAGCACCCACTCCCCGTGCCGCGCCCACGCCTCCGCCTCGGCGTCGAACGCGAACGTGCCGCTCCCGTCCGCCGAGAAGGGGACGGTGCGGCCGTCCGGGTGCGCCGCGTGGCACCTGACCCGCCGCACGTCGAACGGCGCGTCGGGGAGGCTGCGCCACACCCAGCCCCTCCGGCCGTGCCGCCTCAGCGCTTGGGGTGTTCGCTGGCTGCGGCTACTTAGCTGCTATTCTGCTGCCTGCTGCAGCGTGCTGCTGCTGGGCTGCTTTGCCTTTGCCAAACAGCTGCAGCGCAGCCAGCAACAGCCAGCCGAACACCCTCCCTGAAGCTCTGGTGGCGCTGGCCACGGGCGTCTTCCCACCCGTCGAACGCGAACAGGCTCCCGGCGGCGGACACGAGGTCCGGCCTGTGCTCCAGGTCGGGCGGGGTGGCGGGACCCACGGCCAGGGCACCGGTAGCCATGTCGTGGACGAGGACAGGGGCCTCGTTGTTCTGGTCTACGGGTGTGTTTGGTCGCATGTAACACACATGATGCATGAATGGATGATTCTGAATGGAATGATTCAACCAATTTGCTTAAACTACTTGGTGTACTCTAACTAGTACAACAATGTATTAGGTGGGATAGCTTCATCCTAGATGAGTTGCTACATTCACCTAACCAAACAAAAGAATCATTATTATTTTGTACCATTCCATACATGAATCAAATGATTCAGCCAAACAAACACACTCACTAGTCTATGGCGAAGACGCTGCTGCCCGCCGCGGCGAAGCTAGCGAACCGGCCGCGCTCGTCCGCGGGGATCTCAAGGCGGAAGAGGGGTGGGTCCGGGGGGCGCTCGGCGTGTAGGTCGGCGTCGGCGGGGTCGCCGTCCAAGTCGTCGACGTCGAGATTGTAGAGGCTGTAGCCCTTGGACCACTCGTCCAGCACGACGCAGAGGTGATGACGGCGGCGCTGGTCTCTGGATCCCCCGCGGCCGCCATCGTCGTCGTCATCATCTCGCCTGTACCGCTTCGGCATGACTTGGCTTTCGCTGGGCGCGTCCGATCCTCTTCTCCCTATCGAAACGCTTGCCCCGAAAGAGAGCAATGGCGCCAAGATATAGCTCCCTCTGAACTGCTAAACCGACGCAGAAATAAAGGGACTCCAGTTTTGCAATTCTCCTGGCCTCTGAACCGACTCGGAGTCGAGCTCGAAGGTGCCGGCCGATCTTGGCATTCCGAATTGAGCGCGGACAGTTTGCCAAGCCTACTTGGCATGGAGGACTCGTGCTATTAAATAACATGGAGGTCGGTTATGGTGAACATAGTAAAAATCCCTTTTTGGAACGGAGTATTGATTAGTCGATTCTGGTGAACATAAACGTATTTTTTTCAGCTCTAATCTACCAATGCAGAAAAAAGAATTTTCTTTTAACAGAAACCTCGGATAGTATTTAATTTTAGACATCGCATTCCAAATAAATCCAAATATGATTCTTACTTTTAAGATATTAAAAAAAAAGGGATTCTGAATATTACCCAAATTCACATTGAATTCAGTGGTGGTGGATGTTTGTTACTTCTAATTTGTAGGTCTCATCATTCAGTCAATTTAAAACTGGGATATTCACAATTTCAATCAGTACAGACAACATTAAGATATGTTTAACCTAGAGTTATTATGCCATTCGTTTTATGCCCCTTCAGTTTCTTTTATTTACATAAGCAGCATGCCTAGAGTCCTTGACTGCCTAATGCATAGAGTCCTAGATCCATGGAGGAAAAGGAGACGAAGGTAAAGTGACAGGGATGAGTGACGTAAAAAAAGAGTAACAAAAATAAACTGTTCTAAGTATCTCGCATTGGGGATGGCCTTATAGAGTATTAACAATAACAAATAGTTTTATAAAACAAAAAATAATGCTATAGAAGTAATATATTGCACTTTTTCCCTTAAGCATTGATCCAGGCAGCTGTCCAAAATTTGCTGCCAGCTTTCTTATGCAAAACAAACGAGATCAGGTAAGATGGCGACACTTCGCTACAGATAATATGCCAATACTAAGCAATAAGAAATAATAGTTGACATAAATATCATGATAGGCCATTATGGAAAGCATACTAGTCAATAATACAACACAGAACATTCACTAGCTGGACCTCCAATGGCCGAATCCTGCCGAGGTCCTCCCGAGTCCTGATGTTCAGAGTTGTGAAGACGGCCTCCTACAATATGGTGTGATCATGTAATGCCAGCCTTAGCAAACACTCTTGATCCAAGGATCAGGAGAAGATGGCACCCGCGGGTCATTTCCTTTCTTTGAATCATCGTAATGAGGCCTTGGCTTCATTCACTGTTCAGGATGTACTCCCCTGATCCAATAGGAACTACTCCATTCATATTGAAATAAAGCTTTCTTCATTAAAAACAGTTGTCAACGAGGACTCAACTTCAGTAAGGCAATTAGCCTTTTCCCTTCTTCAAGTAATGCAAGATCTGTGCAGCCAAGATGTCGACCCATGTGTCTGGCACGCCAGGCAGGCACCAATGCATGCAGTCCTGTCCATAGACAGCCACTGCGTCCTTCTTGCCAAGCCAGATAGCCGGATGGGCATCGGCACGGAACTCGCTCATGTAAGTCAGGTTGAGCAACTGAATGTCTGTGCCAGCTATGGCTTCCTTTATTTCTGAATTCACCATTCTCGCTTCTTTGTTCACTCCTCCAAACATGGGATCAAACCAATGGTTGAGCTGCACAGGATTTTCAAATAAAGAATAAGACTTTTGAAATGCATAATCTGAATCGGAACAGTTTGACCATCAGAATCACACCTCATGCTCTTCAAGGAGTCTATCAGATACACAGCTGCCATTGTGATCCCACTCACCACCGTAGAAATGCCTAGGAGATTGTGTGCGCCACAGCTTCAGGGTTTTCCTGGGAACCTCCCTTTCAATGTAAGAGGCCATACTTTTCAGGACGACCTTCAGCCCTTCGTGAATGCCAAGTGGAGGCTCAATTGGCTTTCCTCCTTTGTAGAAAACCAGGGGGGTCTCTTTTGGGAATTTATATGTATCCCACCTGATAGGAGTAATGTGTAAATCATTACAACAAGAATAGTAATGAAGTTACTGCCCAAACGGTGAAGATAAACCTACTACATGGGTATGGGAGAAATCTGGGCAATACACATCGAGACCAATGTACAGATTACAGAATGATGACTCTCAGAGGGGTTGTCAGCACAGAGTGAAAAAAGCTCATTAAGAAAAAAATGCTGCCTAAACTGACAGTTTTACTATGGTTTGTATTTCAGAACAAATTTCAAATTAGGTTGCCTGAAAAAGAAAAAAAAAGGAAAGGGTATAAGACTTGCATTCTTTGTGAAGTTCCTGAAAATGTAGATCATGTCTTTTTTCAGTATGCCATGGCCAGATTTATTTGTACCAACTTCCCAAGGAAGCACTATGGTGAGACAAAGTGGCACCTTGCATGCAGGACTTCTTAAGAACATTGGCTCGCATTGTGGGGGCACGTTTTATGTTCTGAAACTTTTCTTATTCGGCATATAGTATAGTAGTTTGGTCCCTCTGGGCCACAAGAAACTAAATGCCCAGTGACAACTCAAGTGTTGTACAAAATCCAACCTTGTTTGCAGAAGCAGGGTGTTTTTTTTTTTTACAGATGCTGAGTGGCCTGCGCGGATCAAGGAACAAGCTATCCAAGTCAGAAGATGGCTGGAAGAGTTCCAGAAACCGCCAATCATGCAGATAGTCATAAAATTAGCACCGCTACTGTCTGGTGTAGTTGTGTTAGGACAATAGTAGTTTGTGAATTGCGCTGAGTTTTGTTCAGTTTTCTCGCTGCTTGATCTCTTTTGTTAAGCTGGAAACCCCAAAAAAACTCAGTCATAAGACAACTTATATGCTTGTTATTAAAGCAGGGTATCATTTATTTAAAATAATAGTAATGATGGAGTAGTATTGTTCACGACCAAACTTAATTCTTCGAGAAAAATAACAATAGCAAGTGAACAAAACTGAAGGTTGTCCTTGTTCAAGAAATTATAAGAAACATTTGAATAGTCTCTTTGCCTCCAACGAAATAAAAAAGTACAACAATTCAACAAACTTACCAGTGTCCAGTGTTGAAAATTAGCACATCATAGAACTTGGTGACATTTACCCAATCATCAGCAGGGATGTCAATATCCACTCTGTAATATCCTTTTACTCCATCCTTCTGAAGTTCTTTGGACTTCTCCACAGGCTGCCACCTTTGTAGAATACCACCAGAGTAAGGTTCATGCCTTTATTATATGAACTTTACAAAAGTACTATCCTGTTTTTCTCAAGAAGAAAAAAAACAGGTGCAAGTACAAATGTCCGGTTGACAGAGGTCTAAGTTTAACAATACGGTCTTTTGCAGAGGATAACTAATTCTTTTGCATCAATGGATGTTACAGTATATATAACCCTAATTTAGTCATCCAACCAAGCAATAGATAAATGTTTTGCTCATTATTTATGCAACAAAGTGCACTTAAACATGTCAACTTTCATACGTTGCAATATAAAATGTACAGCACAGCAATAGCATTTAATCACAATTCAGCAGACTACAGAGCTGACATCGCTGTAGACACTAACCATGCAGCATAGAAAAATATTTGCCACATCATCTAGTTTCTTCAAGGGAACAAAACCACCAAAGAAGTTCACAGTAGTGGACCTAGGAATTGAATGGAGCCTGCGCGAAGCCTAAGATAGCTCTCTTCTATCTCTGGTAGAAGAGGTTTATGATCACAGCAGATCGATTTGACCTGCTTGTTGCTGCAACAGTTCCTATTGATAATACGTATCCTCTCTTTTACTCTTGAGTCTCTAGTGTTCAAGTCAAACACATGCACTCGCCGACTACTTGCCTTGTCTCTCTTCTGTCGTGTTCAATGCACATAACCTGGACGAGGATAGCTGCCAAACCACTAGATTCCAGCTGATAACACATCTGCTGCTGATTAGCATGTGCAGGAACAAGGTAACACTAGCAGCAACATGCAAGAAGAACCCTAGAACAGTACACACACTACTTTTGCCGACATCCTGCACGCTATTGAAACAAGCTAGCTAATGTATCTCTACTGCTCTTTATCCCCTGAAGGTGATGGATTATTCTCCTGGGACTTCCTTCTTGCACCGGATATTGCAGGCCCCACATGACCACACCCTCAAGTAATGACACTACTATACTGAAATCTTACCATTTTAATTGTTTTAATAATTGTTGCTGATTTCTCAGAACTCTCCTCAGTTGCATGTTTGTATCCTAAATAATACCACAATTGCAAACGTACATAAATAACCTCAAATTTCAATATGTTCTCTTACCCACAATTGCAATCGCTGCTAGGTAATACATTAATGTGAGTATGCTGCCGCCTCTTATCTACAGTAGGTGCCAATTCATGTCAATCTCATATTCTCATTAAAAAATCTTGCCCTATTATCTGTGTTCAACAAAAATAACAGTCATCAGCAGCAGAGAGCACTCACTGACGTGTACTTAGCGAGCAGGACAGCGCGGTGGTAGGCGACGACGACGTCCTCCCTGGGGAAGTACCCTCCGCGCCATGCGCCTCGCCTCTTCCACTTGCGCGCGCCGTCGTCCGACGAGCGTAGCGCGCAGAGCAGCGCCACAACGAGGTTCTCAGACAGCGAGTCCCCAACAAGCCCTATCCGTCGGCCCCTGGCCGCAGCCAGGAACCCCGCGGCGTCGATCCTCGGGACGACGGCGCCGCCGCAGCGGGTAGGTGCCCAGGAGAGCGCCGCCAGCTGGGGCCGGCCGTTGCGGAGGCAGTTCCAGGCGTTGCGGTGGAAGGGGCAGGACGCGGAGTAGAGCGGTGGCGGAGCGGGTGACGGTGTCGGCACCCACCGGCCGTCGGTCGCATCCGAGAGCGCGGCGCCGCAGGGAACCGGCTGCGGCGTGGGCGAGCTTGGGGGTGGGGAGGATGCGAAGTGGAGGAGGAGGATGGTGAGAGTTATGGGGAGGAGGAGGAGGACCAGAGGGTGGCGGAGGCGCAGCATTGTGCCCGCCTCCGGCGACAACGCGCAGACGCTGTCCTCTTCCTCCTCTTGGATCTCACCGTTTTCTTCCTCTTGTCCCTGTTTTGGGTTTCAGCCGCCGAGATCTCTCTCTCTTTTTTTTTTTTTTTTTTTTTTTTTTTTTTTTAGCAAAATGATAGTGCCATGGGCGTAAAGAATCACAGATGCTGTCTGTGTTCATAGATCACCATGTCCATGTACGCCAAAAAAGATTCAGCACTCGTAGTATTGACAGAATCCAAAGAAGCAATTGCACAAATGTAGCATTGAGCAATCTAATAACATCGTGACACTAGTATTGGGCATCAAGATACACAAATTCAGCACTGAGCAATATTGAACCTGCATTTCAGTCTGTACTTGTTTCGAATAAAAACTTCCAAGAGACGGACGTTTGCTGATTGTAATTGTATAATAAGGTCAGAAAGAAAAACTAGCAAGCAACATTTTCAGAGTTTCAGCTTAAGCTCATTGCAGTCATCCATCCATCGTTGTCATGAAATCATTGATTGCTGAAAAATAAGGGCAATAAAGTGAACTTCTTTCCTTCTTACTTTGACAAATAGCCTAAAGAACTATGGATTCACGAAACTTATTTGAATTATGCAATGAGCACAAATTTAGCACTAAGTAATCTTGAAGATACAATATGTTCCTGTTAGTGTCACAGAGGAGTCTCCTGTAAAAGCTGACTTGCAAGCACGAGCATCCACAGATTCAGATTTAACCCACTGCAACTGCGGTGCAATCACCCATTATGTTTTCATCGAACATTTGATCAGTGAAAAAAAATACAAGATTGGCTAAACAACCACATAAACATAATTTCTTGAACCCTTTCTATTACTACAAAGATTATCAAAACACAAAACAAGGTTTACATAAAGGAGCAATTACACAGAACTGTTCTTGTTGCTGTTGGTTACTCCGATCTACTCTGCTTGTGAGATGCAACACTCGGAGAGTCAACAAGAATGGACATCTCCAGTTTCAGACAAGTGTGAGAGCAGCCTCCTGTCCAGGTTCAAACCAACCGACTCAGCCTCTCTGATGAGCTGCCGGCACTTGGCCAGCCTCCCCTGCGCCGCATAACCTTCTATCACAACGGTGTACATGTCGCCGGTTGGAACAAACCCAGCCTCCTTCATCCTCAATAAATACCGGAGAGCTCTCTCTGGGTCGCGCAACGCCACACACAGCTTGACAATGACCCGGTAGGCTGGAAGGTCTAGCAGACAACCGGCCTGCTCCATTTCCCACACCAGGGAGAGCGCCTCACGGTGCATCCCATCACGGCAGCGGCTGTGGATCACCGTTGTGTACATGACCAAGGTGGGGCTCCCAACAGATTCCTTGAACCAGCTGAATAGGCTCTCTACGACTGTGTACCGTCTAAGCTTTATGCAGACTTTCATGACAGCTGTGCAATCCTGCGGGCGAAGCTCCAAGTCCGACCTCTCACCAAGTTCATCAACCAATGCCGAGGCAAGCCCATAGCCTTCAGGTGTTCGGATGGCTTCCAGCATCAGCTTCACATAGATGCTGGGCTGCAGCGTCCTGTTATTGATCCTTGAAAGATCCAGGAGTTTGCGTGCAAGTTCTACTTTCCCTGCCCTGATGAACCCACTTGCCATGGCTTCAAGAACGGCACGGCTCGACGTGGGGACGCATTGCTCCAATGCAGACTCCACTTTAAGCTGGCCAAAGCGTGCCAAAACTTCGATGGTGGAAGCAAGAACCCGGTCATCAGGGAACAATGGTACAGCTTTCTGCCTCTGAGCCCAGCACAATGTCTGCAGTGCACGCTCAGGGAGTCCCATGTGCCCGAGTTCACGGATGGTCAATGACAAGGAGCCTTTTCGGAGGAACCTCACCCACCGATCGAGCACTGTGGAGACGTCATGTTCCGAAGGAAGCATGGCAATCTCCCGAGCAATCCCAAGTAGGAATTCTGGGTTTTTGCGCACCTGGTCACTGAAGGAAGCACGAGACGAAAGAGCCACTCTTGAAGCAAGCCGGACAAGCTGCTTGGGCGCTGGAGCAACAGGCAGCCTCGTCTTGTGTGGCAGTGGCAATGGGAGTGCTCGCTGCCTCGTGGGGCTTGGCGGCTTTAGGGGCTTCTGTCGCATCGGCCGATCGAAGAGTGCGGAAATGGCATCAATCTCTTCTTTACTCCATCCTGAACACTCTTCTTCATCCCCCACAGCAGCATTCTCACGATATGTCTCGTCACTGTACTCTGGCACCTCTAACTCCTTGGCAAAACCTCTATGTGATAAGTCTGACGAGCAAGAAATACGAGATGTTGATGGGAAATGGCCATGACTGTGGAGTCCACGGGCTCTGAGCTTCACCAATGTGGGTGCAGGGAGCAGCCCGCTCACCAGCACAGGGGTGACCTTCACTTTGGGCATCAGATCAGATGAAAACCCTATTATCTTGGGAGTGGGGGCGACTGTGCCTGGATACCCAATCCTGGGTGTCAAAGAAGAATAACCTAATCAAGAAACAGATGAGCCATTAGATTACTACACAAGCAAATTGGCTGTTAATCCTTCCTATCCCAAAACAGTAGTGAATGAATGATTAAAAAGTGTGAATAACAGGATAAAATAGACCACAAAGAATTAAAGTAAGATGGGGTTTGAGCATTCAGTAAATTGAGCATAGAACTCATTGTGGCTACAACACCAAGGCAAATTCATTCTCCTACTTTTGATGGCCTGAGAGCACTTCATAATTCTCTCTAGTCTCTATCAAGTCCTTAAAACATCTCAGGCGCTGCGTACACATCATCAAATCATTAAGGCACGATTTGCAGTCACAAACCATACAACACGTTATGCTCTATTCTACAGCAATTATCCAATTCCAATCTACTAGTCTTTTCCCCTTTTAACCCATCTGGCTAGCCTCCGCAGCTTACCCTTGGTGGCACAGTGCGCTCTTCCTGCTCCCAGGGGCAGACCCAGGCACCCAGCATAGGACATGGTGTACACATGTACACCCAATAACATACAACCATAATCTTTTAGGCACTAACATAAAACGCCCTTTCATATCGCACCCTAGTTTTTTTTGTCAATTGTGACCGATGTTCTCAATGTCATTGATGGTTGGAATTGGATTGACACTGCTTGAACTCTGTTCAAGAACAATATGTGTGCAGCGTTTTTTTTTTTTTACTTCTGATTTTTTTTAGCTCTTCACTAATTCATCTTTTAGGCACTAACCATACGCATGCAAATATACATTCATCTTTTAGGCACTAAACATACGCATACAAAATGCCAAATTGAGCTAGTAATTCACTAATTTCATTACCTATCTCCTCTGCACTGCTCTGTTTGACTTGCCTGCTCGGCCGCCCGACCGCTCCGCCGCGTGCACGCGTCCGCGCTCGACCGCCCGCCTGCTGCACTGCGCGGCTGCGCCCCTGCCGGCCTGCGCGCTGCACCACTTGCCGCCCGCCGCGCGCTCTAGCAGGCTGCTCGCCGGCGCCGGAAGCCCAGCCGCTGGCCGGCTAGCCGCGGCGTTGCCCCCGCTCCTGCCTCGATGGGACCGAGCGGCCGCCGCCGGCCCGCGCCCGCTGAGCCGGGTAAGAGTAAGAGCGAGAGGCGGAGAGGACCCAGAGACCGAGCGCGAGAGAAGAGAGGCCGCCGATTGGAGAAAAAAAAATTGGGCTTGGTGGGGTTGGGGAGAAAAATTGGGCCGTCCGACAGCACACACCGCACCCGCACATGTTGAACGCAAAGGCGAGCCTGCGAGGCCGAGCTAGGGCCTGGTGGCCCCTACCTTTGATGATCAAAGTACAAACAAAATAGATGATAATATTAATTTTTGAATAAGGTGAATAGTAAACTCATAACATTTGGATAGAGTATTAATTTCTTGAGCTAATGCGGGGCAACCTATTATTGCTTATCTTCCTTTACGAAAGCTCGCCAATTCCGCGGCCAGGGAAGCAGGCCACGTCGGCTGCAATTCCCGGCCGTTGGATCGGCCGGACGTAAGGACGAGATCGTGCCATTTCTCGGTATTTTACAGAAACACCCTCGGATTCTATAGAAATAGAACCCGCCGTCCTCTCCTCCCTCACAGGATATGTTTTAAAGAAGCCCTCGGAATTTAATGAAATCAACCCGCGATCCACCTAAGCTGGTCAAGCCATATTTTCAAAACAAACCCTGCATGTTTTCAAAACCAACCCGCCATCCTTTTTGTCTCACAGGAATATTTATAGAACAGACCCTAGAATTATACTTAAATTAAGCAAAAACCTATTATATTAGCTACTTCCATACAAACAACAAAAGCTGGCCAATTCCGCGGCCAGGGAAGCAGGCCACGTCGGCTGCCATTCCCGGCCGTTGGATCGGCCGGACGGAAGGACGAGATCGTGCCATTTCTCGGTATTTTATAGAAACACCCTCGGATTCTATAGAAATAGAACCCGCCGTCCTCTCCTCCCTCACAGGATATGTTTTAAAGAAGCCCTCGGAATTTAATGAAATCAACCCGCGATCCACCTAAGCCGGTCAAGCCATATTTTCAAAACAAGCCCTGCATGTTTTCAAAATCAACCCGCCATCCTTTTTGTCTCACGGGAATATTTATAGAAAGACCTAGAATTATACTTAAATTAAGCAAAAACCTATTATATTAGCTACTTCCATACAAACAACACTATACGTACAATTCGACCACCAAAACTTGTTCGAATAAAAAGGTGTCCAACATAAAATTTACCTAAATTTCAAGATCTATAACTTTATTGTACAAAATATTTCTAAACATAAAATAATTTCACCAAATATTTATATAGGATCTGTCATACCTACGATTCCGATAGCAAAACATCCTCGAATCTAAAAGTTTTTAATAAAAAATCAAAATTTGAAAACATAAATCTTTACTACGCAACAAAATTTTAAATTCAAATTCATTTTCACCTATGATTTGGATACCAAAACATATCCAAATTTAAAAATATAACCATGAAAATAGCTCAATATTTCAAATAAAAAATATATTATAGAAAAAATTAAAAACATCGAGCTCACTTTTCCAATTCCCCCATTACGGCTAACATTACGCAGCAAATGTTTAAATTCGATAACCAAAATGAATTTGAAAATCTAAATTGTACAACCAACTTAAAAAAATCAAACTCACTTCTCTAATTTCACCATTATAGCCAACATCTTAACATCAAAATGTTTTTAAGTTAACACCAAAATACTTTTAAGTTAACAATTTTTCAACATCAAAATTCCTCTAAATACCAAATCTACAAAATTTATACGTAGCAAACATAATTCAATGCTCTTTTGCAATTCTTGCATAAATTTTCATATCTCAATAGACTACAAAATAAAAGATACTCACTATTCCAATATACAATGTTTTCTTATAGACTTTTACGTGTTCAATGTGCTCTGCGAATTATTTTTCAAAAAAAAATATACGACCAAATGTTTTAAACAAATTCATAACACGAGTACATCCACTGGCCATCCGCGGCAACGCCGCGGGCTTTTCTAGTAAAGACGAAATGTTGCCGGCCGGGCAAGCATGCATCAAATCGGTGTATGGAAACCAATAAACACGGCGCCGCAAATACTTCCAACATTAATTACGCCAAAGATCGCACACGCATGCAGCCCAGAACCACGGCGTCCCTGCAGCGCCCTGCCTGCGTGAAAAGGTGAAACCAGCGCGCAACCCCCCCCCCCCCCCGCCCCCCACACCCCCCCCCCCCGCGCCCGTGTCCTCTATCTATAAAATGGGCCGTCCGCGCGCCGTCGTCACAGCTACACACACATTGCCACACACATTCGAGTAACAGTGTATTAGCAAGGACTAATTCAGAAGGGAATAATGGGATCCCTGGTGCCCATCGTCGTGGTGGCCATTGCCGCCGTCCTGGCGGCGCTCGCCGCCGTGGGGTCGTGTGACGGCTCAGTACCCAAGGTGCCGCCGGGCCCCAACATCACGACGGACTACAACGCCAGGTGGCTCGCCGCCAAGGCCACCTGGTACGGCAGTCCCGTCGGCGCCGGACCCGACGACAACGGTAAGTTATTATACGCGTTGCCTCGCGCACATCTCGAGTTCTCGACCAAGCGTGAGATTGCCTCGTGCGCAGGCGGTGCGTGCGGCATCAAGAACGTGGACCTGCCGCCCTACAGCGGCATGACGTCATGCGGCAACGCCCCCATCTTCAAGGACGGCAGGGGCTGCGGCTCATGCTACCGGGTACTACTGCTTGCTATACACGTGTTGAATTCCCTTGACTTTGACTAATAACTCACATATGTGAATGAGATCTTCCTTGACGAAGAATGCGTTCGTGATCGATATGGTGTGGCTTGATCAACAATGGAACTCTTTGTTCGATCGTTTCGGTTGCAGATCAGATGCAAGGCGCCAGCGGAGTGCTCCAACAAGCCGGTGACGGTGTTCGTCACCGACATGAACTACGACCCCATCTCCGCCTACCACTTCGACCTCAGCGGCTCTGCGTTCGGATCCATGGCCAAGCCCGGACTCGGCGACAAGCTCCGCCACCGTGGCATCATCGACCTGGAGTTCAGGAGGTCCCTCATCATTATTATTCCTCGCTCGATGAAATTAATAAATAGAAACGGCCAATGATCGATATGTGTATGCCTGCTGCGCATACTCCTATGGACCATGCAGGGTGCGGTGCAAGTACGCGGCCGGGCAGAAGATCGTGTTCCACGTGGAGCATGGTTCGAACGGTTGGATAATTATCTGCAATAAGCCATATTTTAATTCCAAAAGTTATAATTAAATTCACGAATATTTGCATGACTATAATGCTCGAACGTAGCAGGCTCCCTTCTTCTTCTTGAACCCGGTGGTTTGTTTAGCCTTCCCAGGGTTCTGTGGCTGAGGCGGTTTCTTGCCTTTGCCCTTGTTGTTGGTGCGAGCATTAATGTTCTTTTGAACAAAGTTCGCGCTTGCACCGACAGGTGTCCCCTTGTTACGTACGTCCTTTGCTCTCGCCTTTTCCTCCACATCAAGAGTGCCAATGAGTCCATCAATCGTGAACTCCTGCCTCCTGTGTTTCAGAGAAGTAGCAAAGTCCCTCCAAGAAGGTGGCAGCTTGGAGATGATACCTCCGGCCACAAACTTGTCGGGCAGCACGCAAGGGTTCTCTTTGTTGCAACAGCCAAGGTCTTTAGCCAGCACATGCAACTCATTAGCTTGTTCCACCACAGGACAGTCTTCCACCATCCTGTAGTCTAGGAACTGCTCCATTAGATACAGCTCACTGCCAGCATCAGACACTCCGTACTGAGCATCAAGGGCGTCCCACATCTCTTTCCCAGTCTTCTTCTTAAGAAGGGGATTAATCAGATGTGGGGCAATCACACCAAGGATGCATCCGCGGAAGAGATTATCTTTAACCTCGAACGCACTTCCCTGCTCGGAGGTGCATTGTTCGGGCTTCCCTTCCGCCACATCCATGATGCCCATGGTGGTCAACCACAGTACCATCCGTTCACGCCAACTCACAAAATTTGTACCGTCAAAGTGTTTGGTTTAATGGATGAAGCAAATTGAGCAACCGAAAACCTATCAACATAATTATCACTAAAATCAGGTTTCTGGATTGTTGGATAATTATCTGCAATAGGCCATATTTTAATTCCAAAAGTTATAATTAAATTCACGAATATTTGCATGACTATAATGAGTGAAACGATCCATGTGCACGTGTTCAAGTTTAACACAGATTTAAAGAAGAACACGAATAAGATGAAGGATAGCAGTTCAGACATCGAAAAGTACCCTGGGGCGGGACCTCTGCCAGAGGCATCGGTTGCGCCGTTACCAGCTGGAGGAATATCATCCGTACTCATGATATTTCTCGACTGGCCTTGCTCGAAGTAGTCGTACAAATTCGATGCAGGAAGATCCGTTGACGCAGTGCAGTCCGTGCGCCGGAGTCGTGCAGGAAGAAGGCGAGGCGCAGTGTAGTCGTTCGATGGCGGCGGAGTCTCCAGGACGGTGAACTGTACGCCGGTGAAGACGTAGCAGTTCTGGGCGAGCAGTCGCGTAGAGACGCTCCCCAGAAACCTGATTGCCCCGGTATCCCGAGCAAGATCTCAAGGAGGCAATGGTGTCGGAGGCACCTGCTCTCGCCGGTGGTGTGCGCGCAGCGCCGGCGATGGGGAGGCAGATTTGCAGCAGAGGAAAGAGGAGGAGTAATGGACTCAAAAATCTCTATCTCACAGGAGAAGATGGCTTTCTATTCATAGCCCTCGGGTGAGACGAGAGGATGAACCTGGACGGGAGAGAATCGGGAAGGCTGAGTTATGGAAAGCTGAATTATGGAATGCTGAATCATGGTATCAGTGATTGCCATAATCAGCCCTTCCAATTACCGCGTCTTCAGTTTCCATAACCAGCAAAAGAGAGATCCCTCCCGCACGCAAGTCAGGCTCAGGCTAGCGCCAGGGTTCTTTGAGAACCGCCAGGGTTCTCTGAGAACCTCCAGGGTTGTCTGAGACCCACAGGGTTCTATGCAGAATCAACCCAGTGACTCGTACGAAGCGTTGCCAGGGTTCTTTTCCAGTCCGAGCAGAGTTCTTTTCCATTACCAGTATGGTGTTGACCATAATAACTATAACATAAAAAGTAGGCTATAATCCTTTAGAATAAATAGAATAATGGGGCAGACCCAAATATTCTAACAATCCCCACCAAGGATTCTAAGCCGTACTTGAAATGTTCTCAGATTCTCTTTGATATACCAGTATTTGATGGAGACTGTTAAGTTGAACTTCCATCTAGAACTAGGGCTACATTCGTTCACAACTGAACAATGGACTATGCTTTGAATTGCCAATTTTGTGCGAACAAGTTTCACCAGAGCTCTACACTGATACTAGGCTGCAGTAGCATCCCCGCTGTTTTGGAGCTTATGGGTCATACTCCATGCCTTTCATGAGTTTCTAGAGATCACCCAAATCTCATAGACTATGACCAGTAGTCAGGCTCATATAGGTGTGTTCCTTAAAGATGTTCTGTAGGACAACATCTCTGTTTCAATGAAACAACTGCCTTGTTCCATGAAACCACTTGGAGCACATTAAGGTATACACCATCCTACCTTACAGGGTTGAAGAGAAATGCATCTTCACATGGAATGAGCCTTCATTAAAGGTTCTCTTCTCTCAGTTACACTATAGCTTGTTGCTCCATCCTGATTCACGGGATCTCCGATCACACAGGATGGGTTTCAACCATAGAGTAACTCACGTGGGTCTCAGGCCCAATTCCAAAGATGCATAGTCTATCACATTGCGTGAAAGACCCTTTGTGAATTGATCTGCCAGGTTTTAGCCGTCTGAATATAATCCAAGGCTATAACTCCGGAGTTTCTCAGTTTCCTGACAGACTTTAACCGCATTTTCACATGTCTGGATGACTTCATGTTATCCTTAGAACTGTTCACCTTGATAATCACAGTTTGATTATCACAGTTCATCAGAATTGCCGGTATCGGTTTTTCAACTATCGGCAGGTCAATAAGGAGTTCACGAAGCCATTCGGCCTCAACTGTGGCGGTATCCAGTGCTGTGAGTTCTGCTTCCATTGTTGACCTCGTTAAGATGGTCTGCTTGCAAGACTTCCAGGAAACAGCGCCACCTCCTAATGTGAACACATAACCATTCGTGGCCTTGAGCTCATCAGCATTTGATATCCAGTTCGAATCACTATACCCTTCTAGAACCTTAGGGTCCCCGGTATAATGAATTCTATAGTCCATTGTTCCTACTAGATAGCGCATTACTCTTTCAAGAGCTCTCCAGTGATCATCGCCCGGGTTTGAGACAAACCGACTCAATTTGCTTACAGCATATGCGATGTCAGGCCTTGTAGCGCTGGCTAGATACATCAATGAACCAATTATTTGAGAGTATCTCAGTTGATCTCTCGTTATCCTTTTATTCTTTTTCAGTATCAGACTGGCATCATAAGGAGTTGAGACAGACTTGTAGTCACTGTAACCAAAGCGACTCAACATCTTCTCCACATAGTGGGCCTGTGACAGAGTCACCCCACCATTTCCATCCTTTACCAGCTTGACATTGAGGATAACATCGGCCTCTCCCAGATCTTTCATCTCAAAGCTCTGAGAGAGAAATTCTTTGACTTCCTTAATCACACTAAGGTTAGTCCCGAAGATCAGTATGTCATCCACATACAGACACAGAATCACTCCATCACCTCCACCAAAACGATAGTACACACATTTGTCGGCTTCATTCGAAACAAAACCAACAGAGGTTAGGGTTAGATCAAACTTCTCATGCCACTGCTTAGGTGCTTGCTTGAGGCCATACAGAGACTTCAACAGTTTGCACACCTTTCTTTCTTGACCATTTGCTACAAACCCATCAGGCTGATCCATATAGATCTCCTCTTCCAATTCCCCATTTAGGAAAGCTGTCTTCACGTCCATTTGATGAACGAGAAGCCCATAGGAGGCTGCCAGTGAGAGTAGCACTCGAATAGTGGTCAAACGAGCAACATGTGAGTAAGTGTCAAAATAGTCCTCTCCTTCTTTCTGGGTATAACCCTTGGCCACAAGCCTAGCCTTGTACTTTTCGATAGTACCATCAGGCCTAAGCTTTTTCTTGAACACCCATTTGCATCCCACAGGCTTGCATCCATAGGGGCGATCAACAACCTCCCAGGTACCATTAGTCATGATAGAGTCCATTTCATTTCTGACAGCTTCCTTCCAATAGTCAGCGTCAGGAGTTGAATATGCCTCTTTAATGGTCCTAGGCGTGTCATCCACGAGGTATACAATGAAATCATCACTAAAAGACTTTGCAGTCTTCTGTCTCTTACTCCTTCTAGGAGCTTCATTGTTATCCTCCTCAGGATGTCTCACATGAGAGAATTCTTCGTGTACGATCGGTTCGGTAGAGATATCATCCTCGATAATCTCTTGCCTAGATGAGCTTGTTCCATTTTTCATTGGAAACATGTTCTCAAAGAACGTAGCATCTCTGGTCTCAAAAATTGTACCGACCACCATGTCAGGTACTCCAGAGTTCACTACCAAGAATCTATATCCAACGCTATGAATAGCATAACCAAGAAAAACACAATCTACAGTTTTAGGTCCAAGTTTGCGCTTTTTGTTAATGGGCACACATGCTTTGGCCAAACAACCCCAAGTACGCAAGTAGGAAAGCGATAGCCTTTTCTTTTCCCATTCCTCGAATGGTGCCTTCTCTTTATTCTTTGGAGGTACACGGTTTAGGACATGACATGCTGTCAATATAGCCTCACCCCACCATTCCCTAGAAAGTCCCGAGGTATTCAACATGGCGTTAACCAAGTCAGTCAGGGTTCGGTTCTTTCTTTCGGCAACCCCGTTTGATTGGGGAGAGTAGGGAGGCGTCCTCTCATGAATAATACCGTGTTCTTCGCAGAATAAGTCAAACGACTTTGAAAAGTACTCGCCACCGCGATCTGACCTAATTCTTTTGATTTTCTTCTCAAGTTGGTTTTCTACTACAGCTTTATAGATTTTAAAGTAGTGAAGAGCTTCATCTTTAGTTTCCAACAAGTAAATATAACAATATCTAGTGCTATCATCTATAAGAGTCATGAAATATTTCTTTCCACCTTTTGTCAATACTCCATTCATCTCACAGAGATCAGAATGAATTAATTCTAGAGGTGCCAAGTCTCTCGCCTCAGCAGCCACGTGTGGCTTGCGAGTTTGTTTTGAACCAACACATGCAAGGCACTTAGAATTCTTGGCAAAGGTAAACTTTGGAATTAAACTCAGATTTGCAAGTCGTGACATACAACCAAAATTAACGTGACAAAGCCTCGAATGCCAAACATTAGTTTCATCAACGTTAACAATGTTGTTCACTACTTTATTACATCCATCATCAAGTGAAAAACGGAACAAACCTCCGCTATCATAACCTTTACCAACAAAGGTTCCAAACTTTGACAGGATACATTTATTTGACTCGAAGACTAATTTAAAACCATCTCTACAGAGTAGAGAGCCGCTGACTAGATTCTTCTTGATGGTGGAGACATGCTGCATGTTCTTCAGCTGCACGATCTTTCCCGAAGTAAACTTCAGATTGACCGTACCAGCACCAAGTACACGCGCATGAGTTCCGTTCCCCATCAGCAAGGAGGTAGTCCCCCGGACCTGGTATGAAGAGAACAAGGAAATGTCAGCACATACATGGATATTGGCGCCAGTGTCTACCCACCACTCGGGTGTACACATAACTGAAAGAACTGTAGGTAAATAATTACCGTACCCCGATGTTCCTGCAGGCTCGCTAATAATCATGTTGGCAGACTTGCCTTCTTTGCGTTGAGGACACTTTCCAGCAAAGTGGTCCTCACTCCCGCACACGTAGCAGGCTCCCTTCTTCTTCTTGAACCCGGTGGTTTGTTTAGCCTTCCCAGGGTTCTGTGGCTGAGGCGGTTTCTTGCCTTTGCCCTTGTTGTTGGTGCGAGCATTAATGTTCTTTTGAACAAAGTTCGCGCTTGCACCGACAGGTGTCCCCTTGTTACGTACGTCCTTTGCTCTCGCCTTTTCCTCCACATCAAGAGTGCCAATGAGTCCATCAATCGTGAACTCCTGCCTCCTGTGTTTCAGAGAAGTAGCAAAGTCCCTCCAAGAAGGTGGCAGCTTGGAGATGATACCTCCGGCCACAAACTTGTCGGGCAGCACGCAAGGGTTCTCTTTGTTGCAACAGCCAAGGTCTTTAGCCAGCACATGCAACTCATTAGCTTGTTCCACCACAGGACAGTCTTCCACCATCCTGTAGTCTAGGAACTGCTCCATTAGATACAGCTCACTGCCAGCATCAGACACTCCGTACTGAGCATCAAGGGCGTCCCACATCTCTTTCCCAGTCTTCTTCTTAAGAAGGGGATTAATCAGATGTGGGGCAATCACACCAAGGATGCATCCGCGGAAGAGATTATCTTTAACCTCGAACGCACTTCCCTGCTCGGAGGTGCATTGTTCGGGCTTCCCTTCCGCCACATCCATGATGCCCATGGTGGTCAACCACAGTACCATCCGTTCACGCCAACTCACAAAATTTGTACCGTCAAAAGTGTTTGGTTTAATGGATGAAGCAAATTGAGCAACCGAAAACCTATCAACATAATTATCACTAAAATCAGGTTTCTGGATTGTTGGATAATTATCTGCAATAGGCCATATTTTAATTCCAAAAGTTATAATTAAATTCACGAATATTTGCATGACTATAATGAGTGAAACGATCCATGTGCACGTGTTCAAGTTTAACACAGATTTAAAGAAGAACACGAATAAGATGAAGGATAGCAGTTCAGACATCGAAAAGTACCCTGGGGCGGGACCTCTGCCAGAGGCATCGGTTGCGCCGTTACCAGCTGGAGGAATATCATCCGTACTCATGATATTTCTCGACTGGCCTTGCTCGAAGTAGTCGTACAAATTCGATGCAGGAAGATCCGTTGACGCAGTGCAGTCCGTGCGCCGGAGTCGTGCAGGAAGAAGGCGAGGCGCAGTGTAGTCGTTCGATGGCGGCGGAGTCTCCAGGACGGTGAACTGTACGCCGGTGAAGACGTAGCAGTTCTGGGCGAGCAGTCGCGTAGAGACGCTCCCCAGAAACCTGATTGCCCCGGTATCCCGAGCAAGATCTCAAGGAGGCAATGGTGTCGGAGGCACCTGCTCTCGCCGGTGGTGTGCGCGCAGCGCCGGCGATGGGGAGGCAGATTTGCAGCAGAGGAAAGAGGAGGAGTAACGGACTCAAAAATCTCTATCTCACAGGAGAAGATGGCTTTCTATTCATAGCCCTCGGGTGAGACGAGAGGATGAACCTGGACGGGAGAGAATCGGGAAGGCTGAGTTATGGAAAGCTGAATTATGGAATGCTGAATCATGGTATCAGTGATTGCCATAATCAGCCCTTCCAATTACCGCGTCTTCAGTTTCCATAACCAGCAAAAGAGAGATCCCTCCCGCACGCAAGTCAGGCTCAGGCTAGCGCCAGGGTTCTTTGAGAACCGCCAGGGTTCTCTGAGAACCTCCAGGGTTGTCTGAGACCCACAGGGTTCTATGCAGAATCAACCCAGTGACTCGTACGAAGCGTTGCCAGGGTTCTTTTCCAGTCCGAGCAGAGTTCTTTTCCATTACCAGTATGGTGTTGACCATAATAACTATAACATAAAAAGTAGGTTATAATCCTTTAGAATAAATAGAATAATGGGACAGACCCAAATAGAATAATGGTTCGAACCCCTATTACCTGGCGGTGCTGGTGAAGTTCGTCGCCAACGACGGCGACATCGTGCAGATGGACCTCAAGGAGAAGGCGTCGCCGGAGTGGAGGCCGATGAACCTCTCGTGGGGAGCCATCTGGAGGATGGACACGCCCAAGCCGCTCAAGGGACCCTTCTCCATCCGCCTCACCAGCGAGTCCGGCAAGAGGCTCGTCGCCACCGACGTGATTCCCGAGGATTGGAAGGCCAACACCGTCTACGAGTCCGGCATCCAGTTCTAGATTCCTACCACAGATCGAGCATGTGCTTCAGGCTTGACCAGATTGAAGTTTTTTTAATTCTTGCATGTAATCCATCCGGGCTCACATTTTGTTCGATGTCCAAGATTCCATGCAGTGGCAATGAAAAATTAAAGGTTACCATTTATCTCTCCATTTTTTGTTTGGTATGTAATGTATCCAAATTCATGGAATATTATTAGCAACTCCTAATGGTTTAATTTGGAAATTGTGAAAAGAGCGCAACGACAAGATCTTCAATCAGTAGCTCAAACTACTGACCCTCCTAAACAAAGCCGAGCGAGGTGAGAACGTGGATTTTGTAAACAAACTCTTGATCTTTACCAAATATAAACTGTGTCGCGCTCGTTCCATTTTTTTTATATTATAAAAAGAAGATCAGACTCTTTTTATGTACGGCTAAAGATACATATATATAATATTCAGTGTTACTAGATGTACTTGACATTAATACCGTTTCTCGGTTCATTTCCACGCACTATCTTGCTCATGATAAATCTACGAACAGCGCCCAAACCAAGCGCCGGGTTGCTCCACCTCCACGCACAGTCCACACCCACGAACGCGTGAGCAAACCACCGTGCGTGGCGCCCATCGAACAGCCCAAACCCAACGCGCCGGCCTACCGACGTGAAACCCGCGCGGCGCTCGCATCACACGCCGTCCCGTCCGTACGTCGACGCTAGCGGCCGCCTGGCCTGCGCGCGGCGCTGCATGCTGATGCTCCACCCGTGCTCTCCATAATAAGTAGCTGTCCCCACGCACTCCGGTCGATCTGTCTGTCACAACCGCACACACACGCACATTAATTTTTCAAATAAACACAGTTTGGCAAATAAAGATTATGGGATCCCTCGCCAACATCTTGGCCGTGGCGGCCGTCCTGGCGGCGCTGGTCGTCGGCGGCTCGTGCGGGTCCCCCCAAGGTGCCACCGGGCCCCAACATCACGGCCAGCTACAACGGCAAGTGGCTCCCGGCGAGGGCGACTTGGTACGGCCAGCCCAACGGCGCGGGGCCCGACGACAACGGCGGCGCGTGCGGGATCAAGGACGTCAACAAGTGGCCCTACAGCGGCATGACGGCATGCGGCAACGTCCCCATCTTCAAGGACGGCAAGGGCTGCGGCTCCTGCTACGAGGTCAGGTGCAAGGCGCCGGAGTGCTCCGGCAACCCGGTGACGGTGTTCATCACCGACATGAACTACGAGCCCATCGCACCCTACCATTTCGACCTCAGCGGCAAGGCCTTTGGGTCCCTCGCCAAGCCCGGACTCAACGACAAGCTCCGCCACTGCGGCATCATCGACATGGAGTTCAGGAGGTGATTATTACATTACATTGCATTGCTTCATTTATTATATATGAGGCAGGCAAATTAAAATGACAACGTACGATGCAAGGGAATTCGATCGTGCAGGGTGCGGTGCAAGTACGCGGCCGGGACGAAGATCGTGTTCCACGTGGAGAAGTCGTGCAACCCAAACTACCTGGCGCTGCTGGTGAAGTTCGTCTCCGACGACGGCGACATCGTGCAGATGGAGCTCAAGGACAAGGCGTCGCCCGAGTGGAAGCCGATGAAGCTCTCCTGGGGCGCAATTTGGAGGATGGACACGCCCAAGGCGCTCAAGGGCCCCTTCTCCATCCGCCTCACCAGTGAGTCCGGCAAGAAGCTCGTCGCCACCGACGTCATCCCGGCCAACTGGAAGCCCGACACAGTCTACATCTCCAACGTCCAGTTCTAGATTTTTTTTTTTGGTCTACCACTTGCATTGATCCGTGCAGCAGTAAGTGGTCGCTGAATTTTTTTCGCATGAGCAATGGAGCATGCACCGTTAACCACATTGAGATTTCTGAATTCTAATATGTAATCCGGCCTCACCTTATGGTCCATGAATCCAAAGTGTGGAAAAGAAAAGGTTACATGTATCATTGATGGATCTTGAAAATTAGGATTACTACTGATCCAAACATATGACTGTTCCAACTTTACCTGCAGAATGTGTGAAGCGCAGTACGTGCTTCCACATCCATATAACCAAAACTTATGATATGGCATGGAACATATTAGCTATAAACTATTTTGCAAGAAATGGTTCGTCTATCTTCAACAAAAACGTTCTGACTACAAAATTCTCTGCAGTTCATCCTGACTCCTGAGTTTCTACTTTCTAACAATCACAATCGGATTATTGAACCTGGAACACTTTTGTTCCAGGCACAACACTCATGTACAAATGCACAATTCAGTGCAAGCTCCAGAGAGAAGATTTCTGTTCAAACAACACTATAATAGAATATCGAATACAACGCTAACAAAGTTCTAATTGAATGGATGAATTGTGTTTTTATTGTCTGCTCCATCTTTGCTTCTCCTAATGCCCTGATCTCTGTGAGTTACCAAACAAAAACAAACAAATTACGATGGTGGCTTCTGGTGCTGCTTGAGATGTTCCTGGATGACAGAATGAAGAGCACGATTTGGGATGAGCTGATGGTGCGCCAGAGGTAATTTTGTCATTGGGGACGAGTTGCGCCCGCTGTGGAGCCATCCCTTTATGACCTCTGATTCGTAGGTGTATCCATCTGCGGCAATATGAGGATTCCTCATGACCTCCTACATTTTTGTTTCACGGAAACAAATAACAACCAGTTATTAGTAAAATCGATGTTATTACAACTCTTGACATACAGTATATGTATCTGTTTTCTGCTTCACAAGCACAACAATCCTCTACTCTAACAAGCACACAATATTTGATAGCCGTGCTTCCTGGAATCACCAGGAATCTGTAAGATTGAGTTAAATAAAATTTGGGATGAGGTTGGATGTAGTAGTCATTGAGATAACCTTTGTTACATAATAGTTTGGGTTTGTGGAAGATCCCAGTACAAAGTTCAGCGCTATGACCAATAAAGCTACTATTAGTTGGAATGGGTTTTCTCGTTGGTTAACTTCAGCAAAATCTTAGAATTTCGAATCATGAAGACATTTAATCTAGTGCTATATTAAGCAAAAATACAAACTATATGTTTTTTTTGTTTTTGAAAAAAATCCTGCCACCATATCTTAATTTGGACATAGCGTTAGACTAAGAACACCAGAGGTCTATTGAAAAAGTTAGCAAATCTAGTCCAGCACTCAGCTCATCCAAACTAAGAGAGTGTTTAGGGACGGGTTTATGTTTCTATGGCACTCAACCACAACAAACAAAAACACTTATTGATTACAGTTTAGAAATGCTGTTTTCTATTTTTGAGAAGTTGCTTCGGTTGTTTTGCAGTCCCGTAAATAAACTGTGCAGTACCTTGCTTTTCTGATTCTAGTGATATGCGGAACAAAAGTTACAAGCACAAAAAATTGGACATAAAACATACCTGAGAAATAGGACATAAGAAGCAAGAAGGTGTGTGGCTTTCAACAAACCGATGCCCAAAGGACTGTGGCGCGGCTGACAGCGAAGCTGACTTCACTAAGGGCTCAATCACGCACCACACATCCCTCACACGATAAGGTCGCCTTCTTCTGCTAAGCTCTGCACACTGCAAACCAAGAAGCATCAGCTTCTTGGCTTGCACAAACGGCCACTCCCCAGCAGATGGGTCAACAAGAACCTCCAACTCATCGTTGTCAAGTGCATCCTCCACTGCCCTTCCAATGCCTAAAGCTGGCTTCCCGGTTACCAGCTGGAGTATGACAATGCCCAAAGAGTATATGTCAGATCGTGCTGTTAGCTCCCCGGTGGTAAGAAATTCAGGGTCCATGTAGGCAAAAGTGCCTCTTGGGCTTGTTGTTTGGTAGGGGCTTGTGGACATTGTGCTAGATTTAACCAGGAGGCAAGAGAGGCCAAAATCACTGAGTTTGCTGACCAAATTGGCATCAAGTAGGATGTTTGCAGGCTTGAGATCACCATGGATTACTGGGTGAGGCTTGTTAGAGTGAAGGAAGACGAGTGCGGAGCATATTTCACCAATGATCCTTGTACGGACTTGCCATGTCAGTGGAGGCGTGTCGTTTTCACAGGCTAGACGGTCTTCAAGGCTTCCGTTTGGTAGGAACTCATACACAAGACCTGAAGCTTCCGAGCAAGAACCCATAAGTGTTACAAGGTTTGGATGCCTAACCCTACTAAGAACAACAACCTGCACAGTAAACTTACCTTAGTAAAACTAAACAGTAGCATGATGGCATACTTCAAGTTGTTGGCTGTTCTTACCTCTTGCCGAAATTGTGACTGCCCTTGTAAGTTATGGGAGCGCAGCATCTTAATTGCCACTGTTGCGTTTCGCAAGAATCCTCTGTAGACACGCCCAAATCCACCTTCACCAATCTTCACTGCATCACTGAAATTCTGTGTTGCCAGCTGCAGCTCTGACAAAGAGAATTCAGTGTTCCATGCCAAACTTGAGCATGATACTGTCTTGTCTTTCTCTTTACGCAGGTCATCTGCATCCTTGAGAGCATTGTCCCTTTCATGCTTTAGTTTCTCATACTCCAATTGCTGTGAATGGATAAGGGATTTACTCGCTGCTAACTTATCCTCAAGATCCCTGACAGTGCCACCATATTCATCAACTCTTTGCTCCAAAGTTGCCTTCTCTTCGCTCATCTTAACAAGCTTATCAATCATGTCATCTCTGTCCTGTTTAAGTGCATCCATTTCTCGTTTCGTCAATTCTATGAAGCCATTTGCCTTCGCTAGAGCTTCCATGACTTCTGTCCTCTGCTTGGCCTCGTTTAAAGACGTATCTTCAAAATGGTTTGCCTATAATAATCAGAACTGTGTCAAATTCTACATGGTTTTCATGCTAGTCGTAAAGGTTTTACCTTTGGACGGAACAAAATCGGCTCTTCCTCTGCTCTCTGTCTCCTCACGGACTTGTCAAATGCTTGTTTCTGATGCTTCTCAGCCTCAGTGATGGCTTCTTCAAGTTGATCAAATATGTCAATATCTGAATTCGTGGTATCCTGTCATGCACCAGTATCTGGTCAAATTAAGTCAAAACCCCCCTACTGCTCAAATTGGGTCTGAAAAAGCAAACCTGTTCATGGTATGAAGCTGGATTTTGACGATCACGCTCCTCATGTACAGATGGTAGGATTTCAGAGGCATCATGACTAGGTGTTGAAAATGAGCTGGAGTCACTGAACCCCTCGTCAGTCACAGTAGAGGATGCTTGGAGCGTACTTGGAAAACTTCCTATTGGAACACTATCCCAGGAATTGACAGAATTATCCTTTATGCTTAGCCTGCTAAGAGTGGTCCGCACAGATAACCGAGAACGTAGTCGCAATGATGTTCTAACAGATGCAGCCACCACCTTTTCAGATATCGACCTCTGTATGTGCCCATCGACCATATTGCTTGCATATCCGCTTGGTTGTCCACCCCGCTCAGACAAAGTGGATATTGAACTTCTGCTAGCTGGGGGTGTTGCTGCAATGTGAGATAAAGGAGCACCAGCCTCCCTGCATGAAGTTGAGTTTAGAGAAAATAATTAAGTGCTTATAGGAAAAGACTGGATACAAACAAAATGGTAGCACTAAAATGTGATGTACAGACAGGAAATAAGAATAATCTAAAATCGATAGCTAATAGGAGGTCCAAGTTAGATTCAGTGAGTAAGATGAAATGCACGCTGTTCATAGACAAATTCAGATTAGCTAACATTATAAGATGGAGATTATGACGTGTTAATCAAAATTCTTACCTGATGTATATAAGATATTCCTTGCAAACAAACCAAATCTTGCATGAAGTATCAGCTTTCTGCAAGACCGTAAGTGCCGTCTTGGACTTGGGCATTTTCATTTTCCTGGAATTACGGAGTAGGGCGTCACTCAGTAAGATTTATGATCTATAACAGAATAGCCAGTGGATGAGATTGCTGAAGCGTGAACCTTCACAGGATACCTAGAGTAGTGTTTGTCAGCAGCTGCTCCAATGATGAGTTTTCTTACACCATGCAGTGAAACAATCTCCGTGATCCCTTTAGCAACATCGTCATTTTCAATCACAAGTTTCTCACATTTGACCTGAAAAGGGTGTAGGTTTAGTGCTTCAATAATTCCCTGCCCATGCTCATTTAATTCTGAAATGCTTCTCACAATAGTAAGATTGAAATGTTATTTTTTGCACCTTCATTTTAGAACACTGGTGAATGTAGTCATCCATTTGTTTCTCAACCTTCTCCCTCTCATACTGTCTGTAAGCACTGACCTGCTCTGGTCTCAATTTACTTGCATGGAACTTGCTCCCCACTGATAAGTGATAAGTATTGATATGATGATGATTTATATGTTTACAAACATAATAATACACAAACGAAGTATCTAATTTCTAATAATCACCAATTCATCATATTCACACAGCATATCAACAGGACTTAACAAAGACAACATAACAATTGGGGTCCTAAACAACCTAAATTTACAAGTCCGGACTAGGTATCTTCAATTAATCAGCGGAAGAAAGTAAGATACTAGCACTCCAGGAAAGGTACCGAATTCCGGTTATCACTTTATGAACTAAGGCCCTATTCATATTACAAACTAAACACTATTCATTCTAATTTTTTTCTTATTCATACTATTCCTCCCATTCACAGAATACGTTTCCCAGGACTTAACTACAGTGTTTTTCTTATAGCTACAGTGAATATTTCGCAATTTGAACACAGCCTAAGAAGTAATCTCACTCCACGACTGCAAAACATGTCAGCACTCAGTCCTCCAGGTAATAGGAAGCGTTTCCAGATACAGTTTGTTGGAAATACTAGTATTCCTAACAATATGGAAACGTAAATCTTCTTTCCAACCAATGGCGAAGCAGATAAGCGAATACAGTGACAGCAAACGCATTAGTTCGTTACTTGACCCTAGCCTAAAGAGAAAAAAAAACTCAGTACAAAGTCACAAACCTAGCGGATTGCGGATAGGTGGAAGTTGGAACCCCCTGCATGCAAATGGAGATCCCAAATGTGCTCGCAGGCGTCAGCCACCGCCTCCAGTTTTTCCCTCGCCGGCGATAGCGACGACAGGAGCGGCGCAATTGGGGTTGGGGGTTCCGGCAGCGGCAGGCTAACAAACCAGAATGCCAAACAAGAAATACAGGAAAATCCAATGGTCCGCCACGCAAATATCCCTCAGCGAAGGAGCGACCGCGTTCTTCTCAGTCAGAACCCAATCCGGCGGTGAGGGTACGAGGAAGCGGAGCGAGAGCACGTACTCATCGGGATCATCTGCGCCGGCGCGTGGACGTGCGCCACCACGACGGCGGCGCCGGCCACGGCCGCGACATGCCGGAGCGTCCACGCTAGAAGGGACCTGCCGCTCTTGTGCTGCCCCGGCACCGCCACGAACACCTTCTCCAACCCTTCCTCCTCCTCGTCCTCCTCATCCACCCCGGCCACCTGCTCCTCGAATATCTCCGCCGTCGGCTCGCCGCCCGTGCTGGAGGAGAAAGAGCCGGCGCCGCCGTTCCGCGAGCGCGCCGCCCCCCACGGGTCCATGGGGGAAATGGCGCACGCGTGCCGGGCAACCTCGAGGTATGTATGGGTTGTTTGGATTAACCCGCGAGGTGATTACGATTGCTGGCGCGAGATAGCTATCGCGGGATGTTGTTAGATCATGGAGGCTTTTAGGATCTTAACCAACTAACGAACTGAGCTTCTAGTTCGCTCGGGGGGGTGGACTGGTCGTACTGCCACATGGCGACGGTGGGATCCATGGGGGTGATGCTGGCTGGTGGGGCCTATGCGATATGTGGTGCCGAATAGACTTGACGGCAGCCCAGTCAACAAGGGGGAGGCATTGACTGACTTGGCATGCATGCTTTTTTTTTTTGGCAGGATTAGAGATAGAATTGTAAGGCTACAAGTTTCAACTTTCAATTAGGATAGCATGGTGATTTTTTGTTTCGTAGCAGTAATTATGTGTTATTAAAGGTACTATTGGAATGCGTCAATTTTTTCTGAATTCAGCGAGCGATTGCTAAGTTGGTAGAGTATTCTGCCCAAACTTGGGACGCTAAACAATGCTGGCACGAATGCACGATCTTCGATAAACAAGAGCCGCCACATAATATGTTCACAGCGATAACAAAGCAAGACTGTCCTTCAAAAAGTTTAGCAGGCAATGCTGCAGAAGAGGACATTCTTATGATCCAGTCTCTGCACAGAATTCAGGATGTATGACGTATCAGTTAGGCAACAAAATAGTATACACCCAAGAGTCGGTAGAATCCAGCAAATTAGGCAAAGTGCCCCCACGGGAATCCATCAACATCTTTAGAATTATTTCGTGAGGTTGGAGAAAGTAGATTTAGTAGACTTGGGCAGGAGGTTCAGTATACTTATTGTACTCAGTAGTCGGCGTTGCCATTAGGGATGAAAAAGATCGGGAACGGTCAGGAAGCGGTATTAAAATACGGAAACGGTGTCGGTCGGGAACGGGATTTTCCCATATTTATGAAACTAATAGAAATAAAAACGATAAAATACGGCTAAAAAACTATTCAAAAATAACTTTTATGTTTTTCTAAAAACGGGAACGGTCAGAAAACAGTGTTATAATACGGAAACGGTGTCGGTCGGGACGGGATTTTCCCATCCCACTTTCATCCCTAATTGCCATGTCATCAAGGCTTTGATTAGCTAAATATTCGTACACAAGAGCAGACACTTCATCCCAGGCTCCTGAGATTGACAAGATGTGGATGCCTCACTTTGGTCATTATCAAAACCTGGAAACATTATTATCATAAGCACAACTGCCGAATCACTTTGCATAACCTCTATGTAATCATTATCATAAGAATTAAATGCACAACCACAACTTTAGTTACCTCACGCTGAAACTGCAGAAGGCCCGTACTCCCTAGTACCTAAATAATTGTCTTTTTCACTTTTTAAAAAACAACATTGATTGAATATATAAGAAAATATTACAACTTATGGTACAAATTATATATCATTAGATAGATATTTGAATATAATTTTTTATATAATTTATTTAGAGATCTAAATATTGCACATATTTTCTACAAATTCATTCAAACTTGCGGCATGAACACTCAAAACGATATTTATTTAGGAACAAAGGAGAGTAAAGTCTTAATATCCATTGGCCATTGCCTTGTCATAGATGGTGTACCTGTAGACACGCCCATACCCACCTTCTCCAATATTTAGTGACTCGCTGAAATTTTATGTTGTCAGGTTTAGCTCATCTAAGAAAATTGTCTTGATTACAAGATATCTTACTGCACCTCTACCGGGACACAACCGGTCATCAACGGTGCATATGTATGCTTCTAATTCATTTTGAGAGTGTGAGTGCTTTGATAGAGCAACAGACAAGAAAAATTTTCCTAAGTTCAATATGGTATACAGAGCTAAAGTTAAAATAGTGTGTTACAACAAAGAAAAGAAATATTTTAGTGTGCCACAGCCAATTTCACAAAGGTATAGTGTCCACTGCAAATTTTCCCTATCTTTTTTCATAAGATTATGTAGCTGTTCCTGACAGATCGAGCGACATCTGCTCACTTGCTCGGCAAAGTTTTTCAAGATATTCATCACGCTGGATCTTTAGCAATTCAATCTCCTTTTCAGTTTTTGACTCAATCACTGATCTTTAGCCCGAAAAGGTAGTTCCTTAATTAGATATTATGTGTACCAAACAGAAGGAACATGCTTCTTACGTGACATGGTAATAGAGACACTTCGTTTACGTGGCTTCCAACTCCATATGTCATTTAATGTGTATCAATGAAAAGTGAAGCATGATTTAAAAAAAAAATACTTTCTTGCGAATGACTAGGAGATCCCTCTCAACTTGTTGGGGCTGACAAGATTCTTCATCAAAGGCTTTTTGGAGTCTTTCTTGCAAATCAGCATCAAAATCCATATGAGCCTATCAATAATTTGCAGGCGTATCACTAAGGCCCCGTCTGTATCCTTGAAATTAAATTCCATTCTAATAATAATAATTTAGACATCAATTAATTAAATTAATTTATATGTGTAATATGTTTGTATTATTGCTGGCTATATGAGAGAAATACTTATATATGCACCACACTTGCTATAGGAGAGTCGAAGAGAGTTGCACTGGAATAAGAATCTATAGATCAATTTTCATCTCCCACCCCATGAATTTAAGATAAACTATATATAAACTTTGGAAAGTTATGGAATGCCAGATTCTAAGACAAATAACTTACTCAATTAGTTAGACTCCAATTCCTTCAAAATGAAGGGATCCAAACAACGCCTAAGAGTATTTACTTGGATTGATGAATATCCACCAAAAGAATCAGCTCAGGCTACAATTCTAACAAAGAGGCAGGGAGTATGTTAAGTTCAATTGTGCAAACCAGATCAGTGTGGAGTGCAGAACTCTGAACATGTTCTTTTTTTTTTTAAATAACTCTGAACATGTTCTGGCTGGGGCATTTTCATGTCATCTGAGAGAGATGACACAAGTTCAGACTTAGAGCCATTATGCTCGGTTCTGCTATCCACATGCAAAGACAATAAATCCGAGTAGTCCACTTCATCGGACACGAATGGTGATATGCTAAAAGACCTCAGCTTGCACCTGAAACGAAAAAGAAAAATCACATCAGTAGCAATTCTTACGTGTCCATATCCATAAAATAGTCTACAGGGAAAGGTCTTACGTGTCCATACCAGGGTTCACAAAACCGAACCGGAGGGCCGAACCGCCGGCCGGCGGTAGCGGCTAACCGGTCCAGTTCCCGCGGGAACCGGTCAAAACCGGACAAATTCAAATTTTGAATTCAAAAGTATATGAAATCCTAGTTCAATCGGTTTGAACCGGTAAGCCGCCCGGTTTGACCGGTAAGCCGAGCAGTTTGGGCGGTAAGCCGGCCGGTTTGGACGGTAAGCCGGCTCAATACATAATTTGTCATGTTTTCAAATTTACCTAAAAATTTAAAAAAATAAAATAAAAATTCCTAAAAATATTTCAAGTTGCGTAGAATTTAATGGTGTCAAAATTTTTCAAATATTAGTGTATTTAGTATTTTTTGTGTGCATTAGAAGTTCAATGAGCCGATTTTTTTTCTTTTCCTTTTTTTTGTTCAACTTCTAATGCCTGCAAAAAATATCAAATGAGCAAATATTTAAAATTTTTTGACACCAATAGATTACATATACCTTGAAGTATTTTTAGAAAAAAATTTTAATATTTTTCCATTTTAAATTTAAATTTGAATATTTTAAATTTAACCGGTTTGAAACCGCCCTAAACCGCTACCGATCCGGGGCGGTTTGACCGGTTCCCGCGGGAACCAGCCGGCTTTGAACGGGATTGCGAACCCTCTCCATACCCAACGCCTCCTAATCGACAATATATGTGTCTACAACACCGATAGGGAGGACTGGCCTACAGCCCTACACCTTCCCATCCATGCGAACATAAGGCAAAATGGAAGCAAGTAAAGTTCAGAAAGCAATTTTCAGCTGGTAAAAAAAGAGATGCTGATATCTAGCAAGACCATCGCCCCCACACAATCTGCAGAGCTTTGGCCCCAGCTCTCAAGTAATAATTTTTTTTAGATAATGGATAAAATTCTGGATTCAGACATCTACAAAAAGGGTGCATCATATCATAGTTATTACAACAAGTAGCTGCTGCTACAATGTCGGCATATGAAAAAGATACTCCCTCCGTCTCAAATTGTAAGTCATTCCAAGATTCTTGGTGAGTCAAACTATCTCAAAGTTCGACCAAATTTATATAACAAAGTACTAAGGTTTATGATACCAAATAAGTATCATTAGCTTCTTCATTAAATATATTTTTAGATTATATCTATTTGGTTTTATAATTTTTTATGATTCATTCTATAATTTTGCTCAAACATAAAAAGAGTTTGACTCTCCAAAAATCTTGGAATGACTTACAATTTGGAACGAAGGGAGTATGTAGCTTAAATTAAAGAAGAAAGAGAGAAGGATCTTTTCAATTGTAGCATTCAAGCAGTCATCCTTCATGAATTGCTTCATAAAGCCAATTCCTGATAATAAATCTTCACACCAAGAATGACAAGAGTTCTATGAGAGCTTGACCAATTTTAAGCAACGAGAGATGCTTTCAGCTCAACGCTGGTTTGGTATGCAGTGAGTGAGCCCGTATAAGAAGTTGGCCGCAATATCTTTCTAAGGGCCTAAAGAATGAGATAATTACTTATTTGGCCTTGAAAAAAGTCATCGTTCCTTCTTTAGCCCTAAGAAAAATTTTGTTCCCTATTAGACCAAAACTTTTGCATCCATTCCTTTTGTAGCCCTGCCGTTACTTCTGTTGCATTCTACCATCAAAAATCCCTATGGCCTTGTCAGTTTTTTTTAATGAACCGACAAAAATACCCCTACATCACTTGGGCTTTAACTCATCCCTCTCTTCTCGACCCTGAACCAGACTGAACACACTCCCCCGAACCCCGTACCCTAGGCTCCAGCGGCGGCGGCCTCCGGTGGGGGATGGAGGGCACCAACGGTGATAAGACGTAGGTGGCCGATCTTCCGTCAGGTAAGGATAACTCTCGTTTGGGCGGAGTGAAACACACCGATCCGGCTTCAAGTCAGCAACTCAAACCCTGCAATCTTAGCACCACGACTCCTCTGGTTATCAACCGTGTCACACCCCGGTTGACCTCGCCAAGAAGGCTAATCCCTGCAAGCGAAACGAAGAACACAAGCAAGAACTTGAAAGAACGCAGCTCTCAATATTGGTGACAATCTGCGGATGAATGATTAAGCACACAAATTGGGGTTCTACAAACCGAAGACGGCGACTGTTCAAAGACAGATTAATCTAAAGCAAAACCCAAACCCTAAGGAAGGTGGCGGCTACTGAATTATAGAGGTTAGGGTCGTGGATGACCTCTGGACACGCCCCCTATGGGCTCGACGATGATACAAGGCCCAAAGGCGAAAAGACGGTGACGCAGCACCGGGACAGATTCTGGACGCCATCTTGTTTGGATTATTCCCGACGACTCCGGATGAATTTGGACCTTAAACCAAAGCCATTGGAGGCTCTATAAAATCTTCTTTCCAACCATATGTGGATCGTCGAATTTGGACTCCGTATGTGGCCTGGGCGTCCGTTTTACCGAAGGCAGCTCCTGGACTCCGAGATGGACTCGAACTCGAGTTGTAATGGGCCTCCATGTAGCTTGGCTGACCCTCGCTGGTCCTCCACGCCTCCAAGCCATCCTTCATGTGTTTGTTGATCTTTTTCTTGGTTCATAATCACATTATAAACAATAGGTAGTAACGCATTCTCAAAACTATTAATAGGAACATTTAGGAGCAAGCTCACCTCTAAATTTAATTGTCGCGCTCGAGCTCTTGTAATTGGACCTTTAATGGTTTAGATGTCCAGCGGTGAAGCCTCGTGTATATCCGTAGAAGTGATGTCCTCATCAAACGGCGGCGGCGAGCTCCGGCAACAGCGCCGTGGCCGAGCTCCAGGAGCCCGCCATCGTGGCTGCGCCGCCGTCCCCTGCTTCGCCGCGCCCGAATCACTGCCGCTCACGCAAGAACCCACCCAAATCGAAACGAAATCAAAGCTCACTCGCGTCCCTAGCTCCCTCCACAAGCCTCCGTACATGCAAGCAACGATTCCATGGCCAACGCCCACCATTGCCGCCGTCACAGGAGCAGAGAGAGGGGAACAAGGAAAAGAACAGGCTTGTTTCCTACGTGTAGCTGTCCTGCCGTCGCGATGAAGCTCGACCTGGCCTGGAATTGTTTGAGGAGGTGGCTGGTGAGGCGATTGAGGTGTGGGCAGTGGCGATTTGGTTTCGGTGGAGTGCAGCTGTTAGATTCTCAGCCGGAGAATCTGCTGTGCTAGGCGCAGCTTCGAGTCTGTTTGGAGGAAGAAGAAAACGAAATGTGAATTGAAAAGTTTACTGTTACATTTATTAACGTGCTAACCAAAATCATTTTATGGATTTATACATTGATGCTAATGACCATGTTAATGATATGATTAGCCCTAATACAAGGTAATTAACACATGAGGTCTTACATTCATTTACATCCACTCACAAGGGCAAATTAGTCTTTTCAGGTGATAGTTAACACCGTTAGTGGGCGGAATTGACGGCAGGGCCACGAAAGGAATGGATGAGAAAGTTTTGGCCTAACAGAGAACGAAAATTTTCTCAGGGTCAAGAAAAGAACGAGAATTTTTTTCAGGGCCAAATAAGGAATTGTCTCCTAAAGAATCCGGAAGTACAGCAGAGCTTCTAATTTGGTGCCTCGTCAGGCCCTGACTAGATACTTCTTTTTTTTGACAAAAGCGTGTAGATTCTAGGTAGCTTGAAAGGCAAGAACTTTTAAATAGGTGCATAAAACCGTGCAGTAGTTACATTGGCGACGACTCATCCGTGGCTAGACCGGAAATTTCTGTCCCCACGAAAAGGGGAATCAGGAATCTTGTCAAGCAGAACCTGTTCCTTTTCTACTTCGACGCTGCTCTCCTCGGCCTCCTGGGCGCCGATCTCGTCCAACGAATCGAGCAATGCCCCATTGCCCCGTCCTCCATGTCAGCGTCACTCTCCCAGGCGGCGCCATCTTCTCGAGCTGAATAGCCACAGGGTTTCTTGACAAAGAACGGAACAAAAAGTAGAGGTCTCCAAAAAGTATCGAATGCACTAGCCCATCATCAGATGCTGACAGCATCATCAGTTACTGGTGAAGACTCACTAGCCCCTCATCAGACGTTGACAGCATCATCAGTTACTGGTGAAGACTCTTAAGAGTTTAGAGTACACTAACGTGCAGTGCGGGAACACGGAGATGTAGACATAAAATTTGACTGGTTCATCAACCCACTCGAATAACGCGCTCTAGTTAATGACGCGGCATCGCTGGAAAGTTACTGTTACTGAACTAGAGCAGCAACCTGCAACTGGCATTTAACTTTCTAGTATACAGATAAGGGCAGTCCCAATGCAGACTCTAGTGTAGAGTCTTAATGTGTTAATTGTATTGCCATGTCATCAAAATATTTATGTGGCAGGTCATTTATAAAGAGAGATGGAAAAAAAATGAAGACTCCGTTTCTTATCTGGAAGCCGAGTCTACGTGAGCATCGAGGACCGAAGACTCCACCGAGACTCGCGTTGGGAAGGTCAGGCTGGTTTCCATGGATCCCGTGCTCCACCCTCCCCCGCCGCCGCGCGCGCCAGCGCCCGCGCGCTTTCCCGCCGCCAGCGCTCGCGCGTCCCCGCTCCCGCGAGCGCGCTCCCCGCTCGCGAATTGCAGCGCGCCGCCCGCCTCTTCTTGGCCCTACGCGCCACCCGCCTCTTCCTGCCCCCTCCCGCCTTCCTCTCCAAGCTCCAGGCCACGGCTGCAGCGTCTTCCGCAGAGGAGGCCCGCCCTTCCTTCCAACCTCCAGGCGGCGTTCGCAGAGGAGTTCCTGCCTCCTGATCCAGATCCGAGGTATGGCTACAGCGTCTCCTCTTCCTAGCCCCTTCCCTTATCCTGTGACTCAAGATTTACAAATCTTCAGATGAATCGATTAACGAAGACTTCTCGTCGAAGGACCTGTGCTCCGGTCGCCGGAGGTGCTGCAACCTGAGCTGGAGTTTCCTCATCCCCCATCTGTCCTCCAGATGCAAGCCGTCCTCGAACTGGTACTCCCCCCGTTGGTGGATGGTGGTCAATGGCGTCTCCTGGTGCAGGGTAATTCCTCCACAACCTCTCTCATTTTCGTATGATTTTAGTACATGTTTCATATGATTAAGTAGATGCTCACCGAGGTTAGAAGGTAATTCTGTATGTAAGATGTAAACTGAGGTAGAAAGATGTTCACTGATTGCACGATATACCCACTAGGAGGGTTCTCAAATTTTCTTCAGTCAGACACATTTGCTAACCCTCCTGATGGAAATGTAAATTCTCACTTTGTTGGTGGTGGATTGAGTCAATCTTCATTTTCACCGCAATACCTCGGTGCTACAAGAACTCCCTTTCCAGCACAGGAAACTGATCATATAGTGAATGATTTAGATACAGAAGAAGATGAAACAATTAACATCGATAATGATTCTAGAACAGACAAGCGTTTGAATTGGACAGTCCCTGAAGACATACGATTGGTAGATTCAAATCATGCTACCTCCATGTACTTAAAGATTAACAAATTGTCTTTTTTTTAATATGTTCCTGTTTTGTTGTTTTTGTAGGCAAGTGCTTGGTTGCATAATTCAAAGGACCCTGTTGATGGAAATGGAAGGAAGGCAGATGCTTATTGGAATGATGTTACTGAAGAATACAACAAGACAACAGAAACTAGTCGTAAGAGGAACCGGAACCAACTGAAAATCCGTTGGGATTGTTTTAAGAAACCATTATCTGATTTTCACGGATGTTGGGTCAATGCAAGTAGAGTGTGGCAAAGTGGGATGAGTGACGACCAGATGATTGACAAAGCATTAGAGATGTGGTCTAGCCAAAATAATGGCAAGGCCTTTAATCTACTTCATACGTGGAAGGTAGTACGTGGTGAGCAGAAGCGGTCAGCATATCTTGCTAGGTTAAAAAAGGGCAATTGATGGAGTTGGGATTGATTACAGTGGCTGAATGTAAGTGCTATTTTAATTCCTTCTCCTAGTGTGAAACTGAAGTGCTATTTTAATTCCTTCTCCTAGTGTGATACTGAAGTGCTATTTTAATTCCTTCTCCTAGTGTGGTCCTAGGCGATATGTGGAGAGGTCTCGTGAACAAGCCCAACAAGAACTATTAGATGACTACTTCACTCCTACTCCCGTCTACAATGAGAAAGATTTTCGTAGAAGATTTAGGATGAGGAAACCCCTCTTTCTGAAGATTGTTGAGGCCTTGAGTGGGTGGTCTGAGTATTTCACCTTACGGTTGGATGCTTTGAATTGTCCCGGGTTCACACCAATTCATAAGTGTACAGTAGCAATCCGTCAATTGGCATATGGTGGCCCTGCAGAACAGTATGATGAGCATTTCAAGATGGCTGAAAGTACCAGTGTGGAATGCTTGAAGAAGTTTGTTCAGGGTATCATTGAAGTATATGGTGAAGAGTACTTAAGATGCCCAACAGTACAAGATGTACAACGATTGTTGGATATCGGTGAGGGTCGTGGTTTTCCTGGCATGATAGGGAGCATTGACTGTATGCATTGGCACTGGAAAAAATGTCCCTATGCATGGAAGGGACAGTATACTCGTGGCGATCATGGTGTGCCAACCATCATTCTAGAGGTTGTTGCTTCACATGACAGATGGATATGGCATGCTTTCTTTGGAGTGGCTGGGTCCAACAATGACATTGATGTGCTGAATCAATCTACTTTGTTCGTCGACCAGTTAAGAGGAGAAGCTCCCCAGGTGCAGTACTTTGTGAATGGAAGGCAATATAGCAAAGGTTATTACCTTGCAGATGGAATATACCCAGAGTGGGCTATTTTTGTCAAGTCCATACGTGCACCACAAACAACTGAGCACAAGCTGTTTTCAAAACATCAAGAGGGGGCAAGAAAAGATGTTGAATGTGCATTTGGGATTTTACAAGCTCGTTTTCGCATTTTACGTCAGCCGGCACGACTATATGAACAAGGGGACCTTGAGAATATCATGTTAGCTTGTATAATTCTTCACAACATGATAATCGAGGACGAGAAGGACATAGAGGACGATTCGTTTGACTTGAACGAAGAAGCAACCACTTCTACTGTTCAGGCTGCTACAATCACTCCAGGACTTGACCCGGCGATGGAGGAGGTACTACAGAGGAATACCGAGATTCGTCATCGTCAAGCTCATAGGCAACTACAATCTGATTTGATTGATCACATTTGGCAAAAGTTTGGGAATCCAGCTAATTAGGTAGCAGCATTGTGATTTTATTATATATATATATATATATATATATATATATACTGCCTTGGCACGTTAAGACTTTGTTTTTTTTACTGAACCATTCAGATTTGTTAATTTGATGGACTGTATAGTTTTTGCCAGCTAACTAACCCATTCTAATTTCTTCACAGATTTGCTTGGAGGAGGATGGACATGGAGTTCTGAAGAGGATGACAGAAGACTTATCATTATCTAAATATTACTATTATCTATTTAATTTGCAATTCATATCTATGTCACTATTGCTATATATTGTAATGGATGACTCATGGCTGTTATCTAAACTATCAGACAAGTTCTGTTCGTTTTGGTATTTAGTTTGTGTTGAAAACTATCAGCTTGCCCCTCGTTTTGGTTCTGTGATCGGTTTGTGCAGTGCTGCGTTCTGCCAGCGAAGTTCTGTGCAGCCCTTTCATGTTTAATCTTCAGTGCTCGAGTGGTGTAGAGTAGATCACATGGTAATTGCCACAGCTGATCAGCTTTGATTGTGCTGCACAATAAATGGTATTATGCATAGAAACTTCTATTGCATACTTTGCATTGGGGAGTATAGTTTCTTGTGATGGAGTCTTGGTGGCTTAGACTCAAGTGGAGTCTGCATTGAGACTGCCCTAACAGTAATAAAAATAAACCGAAAGCTGGCAGTGGGACTGGAAGGACGAAGAAGTCTGCAATCCAGCTTCATCAGAAAGCATTCAGCGTTGCATTGATGTGTTCTGCTCCAACTTCACCAAAAACGTAAAAATAAACCGAAAGCTTTGATGATTTCTGCTCCAACTTCACCAAAACGAGCCCAGAAGAGCATAGTTACAAAGTTGCCAGCGAAAAGAACAAAATAAATAGATAGTTCTAATTTATGCTAGAGTTGACTTATGACGCTCTCCACTGTCTTCTCAGGACAATGTAAATAAAATACTAGGTAGACTCCGAGTAGTTCTGTAACAACTTCCTAATGTTCTGGAATATAGGCACCAGGGCAACAAGCGCAAGCTCAAGATGCTCCGAGCTGTTCAGGCGAATGCCGACTTGGCCACTTCCCTTGTTGCTTAGATTTGCATGGCCAACCAAGTTGCTAGCTCTTCCAGCAGGGATCTGAGACTGAATGTTGCAGCCAATCGCCAGATCCCCATGCCAATCCACAACAGATAATGCGAGAGTGGAAAGCATCCGCCCAATTGGGTAATCTTTGTCTCTCAGTGTTGCTTCGAGGCGGCCTCCGGAAGCCATATCGCCCCTCCCAGTCATGGCACCACCGCTGACCAGGACCCTGAGCTGCTTGTTCACTATCAGTTTGTCTTCCATCTTCACACCAGCTGATATGGAATCCCCAAGGAACGTAGCAGATATTCCAGCAGCTGTGTTGTTGCGCCTGAAGTTCTTAAATCTAGACTCGCCACGAATTGTGTATGCCATGTCCTTGCCGACAGACTGCAAATCAAGCCCGAGTGAAGTAGTTTTACCCTCAGCATGCTTAACTGAACTCGCAACCTCCATTTGCAAAGAGCAATCCTTCTTGTCCTTCGTTAGTTGGCCAGATATGGACAGAGGAACTTTCCCTTTGACAGCAAACAATCTTTCTACGTTAAGTCCCTCATAACCAACATCATGGTCCCAACCCTGGGTTTCCAATACAGGTCTGACAAACCATTCACTTGGTGTATCCAAAAAACGATATCGATGGCTAGGATTGTCCGAATCAAAAGATGAGGGTAGTGCCATGTCAGGCATAGGCACTGCAACATTGGTTGGAGTATTAGAATCATCTTCAAGGTTGCTGTTTCTGAAGTCATTTGCTCGAGTGCTGGCTTCAGCCGCCATTTTCTTCATCAACTTACGATGCATCTTTTCCTCTTTCAGCTGTTTTCTGTAGAATAACTTCTCTCTGTAATCTAGCTCCTCAAGATAAGCCTTGCGCTGTGCGTTGTTCAGCTTTGAAAGCTGAGCTTTTGTGAGGCGCTTAAAAGGAGGCAAATCACCATAATCTGAACCATCATCTGAATCAGAATCATCTCCCGAATCATCTTCAAGATCATCATCACCACCATATTGCTCCTCTGGTAACTTCAGTGGGGCCCGAGACTGAAGAAGTGAAGAAAGGAGGAAAGGCAGTGGAGGAACCCGTGTACGAGAAACTTTACCAATGGAACTCTCCTCCAACTTGAGAAGTACATTAGCCTCTGCTAATACCTTTGAAGCAAAACAAAGAAGCAGCAGCTGTGGCTTCCAGACTTGTCCATTTGGCAAAACCCTCTGCCCAGCCCTATTAGTCCTGCACGCTGCATGATTTTCTACCAGAGATACTGGATTCATAAGACGGATATCACCAGCAGCTTGCCTTATAGCTTGCTGCACTACATGAGACCTCTGGGTGACAAACATCTCATAGCTCAGAGGAATTCCATTAAGCCCGTCTGGTGGTGCAGATCCAGCATGAGTTAATACAACAATGGCATTGAACCAGACTGATGCTCCAAACACTTTTGTGATGGTTTGCAGCAGAGGTACATCACCATTGTCCCTGCTCTGCATATCCAATCTGTCAAAATATAGAACGATATCAGGAGGGTTTTTGCTGATAAGCCTCTTCACAGAGTTGAGAACCTTCTGGTTGTGGTGTTGTTCTAATGATGAGCATGAAAGACCAGGTGTATCAATCACTTTCACACTGATTCCTTCAACTGTACCAACCACCTCTTGAACCTTTCTAGTACTGGAATCAAAAGCACTTGTATCCAACCTCGTATCATCAAAAATCGAATTAATAGTAGCACTCTTACCAACTCCAGTTTTACCAAGAACCAAGATGGTGCAGAAAAAATCAAGGGGTTCATTTCCAGCAGCTTCAAGGCGTTCTGCCATCTCTCTTGCCCGGTCAGAGCTAAATGAGCCATGAGCATTAGTTCTCCTAAGTTGTTCTGCCAGCCCAAGGCGGTACAGAACTTGTGAAACAACCATATTATGAGGAGTTTGCCCAAACCTGCGAGCAAGGCGTAAAAACTTAACCCGGATCATCTGAAGCTTCTCATGAATTTCATCATCTCCATCATCCGCAGCAGACTCAGTAGCCGGCTGGCTTCCTCTGTCCAAAGCGACGGGTCCATTGGCACGAACCTGTTGAACAGGACGAGCAGAAGGCTGCGAACGGGAAGCCGATGATCCAAGGCCAGCAGGACGAGATGGCAAAGAGGGACCATTGGAACGACCAGAGGCAGTGCTACTAGATTGTGCAGGAATTGAACTACCACTTGCGGATTGTGCAGGGGGTGCAGAGGTGGCTGTATTCTCATCATCCGAGGTGCTCAAACCATCCAATTCCTCCATGACAACAGCAGGCTCAGCTGAAGATCCCACACGCTCCTGATTCCCATCATTGGAAATGCCTTCCTCAACATCGATCTCGGCGCGAGGTGTAGCCCGAGGTGTAGGATTATCCCACTGCTCCGCCGCCTGCCGCCCAATATCCAGCACCACTCTGGTGTTCGGCGTCACCATTGCCTGGTCATCGCCCGCCACCGATTGATGCGTCCCAGCCGCACTGGGCTCCACAGCACCGTCTGCCGCCGGGCCGCGATTTTCTTCCCCAGCCTCATCCCCTTCACCCTCCTGCACCACCGCCGCATCGTCCCCGCCCTCCACCACCACATCCACAACACCCTCCTCCTCCTCCGCCGCCGCCACCGGCTTGGCGGCGGATTCCACTTCCACCGCCTCGGCGGCTCCGCCGTTCTCGCCCGCCCGATCCTCCGGCCGTCCCTCGCCGACGGCACCGCCGTTCTCCATGGAGCACACCCGACGGCGCGAGGAGCGAAACCCTAGTCCGACACCAGGAGAGAAACGGAACGGATCAAACGACAGCAACAGGAGGGGGAATGGAAACAAAAACAAACGAACATAGGTGCAAATACAAGCGAACAGAGACTGGAACGATCAAAAAACATAGAGACGATGCGGTGGACGGATCCGGAGGGAGATGGTGCGTACCAAACCTGGGTTGAGGCGGCGGCGGTGGGGGGCGGCGAGGTAGATGAGATCGCCTCCCGGCGCGGTCGCGACGAGGAAAAGGAGGGAGATGGGGGTATGGTCAGGTCAGGTCAGGTCAGGTCGGTCAGGCAGCTCTCCGAGAGCCTTCGAGGAGGGGTGGCGCAGGCCGGATGCCTACGCCGTTTTTGATGGGCTAAAACCCTCCTGCGCAGAATGATGCCAGTAGCCTGCAGCCCAAGAAGCTAATTTACGGGCCTGGTTTTTTCTAAAAGGAGATTCGGGCCCGTTTATTCAGAGAACCGCAGACCAAAATTTAAACCGCTAAAATATATTTAGCTGCAAAGGGCATGGAACTAATTTTCGCAATTAGCGGTTGCAAATAAAATCTTACTATTCCTATAAGAAAACTGAAATCTGACTATATGTACAAATAAATACAATACCACAAATGGACTTTGAAGCGTTACAGAAATGTCGCGTAGGAGACCTAAACGGCTAAACCCAGGTAATTGTTGCATTCCAAAACACAGCCTGATTTGTGATTTGGTTGGCTACAAATTTGATGGGTTCTATTTCAAGGAATGGGAAAGGAAAGGAGAAAAAACAAAAGATGGCAATTGGCGAACGCAAAAGGAAGAAACGAGAGAGGGAAGCCAAGAAAGAAAGAGAGACTCATCGGTTTGTCCGATGTGCTACTGATGGTGATTGCCATCGACTTGCGCGCCCAGACCATGTGAGTTTACTCCTCCACGTGTCTCCGTGCGTGTCCACCTCTTCGAATACCGACGCGTTTAACAATGGGTCGCAGACATCGTTAACAGAGGATTGGGTCTGAGGTGTCGTCAAACTTGCCCAACAGAGGATTGGGTCTGAGGTGTCGTCAAACTTGCACACATCGCACAACTCAAGCACGCACGACTGCACGAAACGAGACACGCTGCATGCAAATGGGAAGGAAACACTGAACACACAAGAATTAGCGTTTCCTAACCCAAGGCTGAGCTATTTTTAGCGTCACATCTGTCTGTTATTCCACAAAAGGGCAGGGCCACGAAAACTGAAGCTGGCAAGTGCACTTTTTTTTTTTTTGAACCAGCAAGTCAACAGAAGAAATTGGAGCGCGACATCATCAAGAGAATTTGTGCTGCCGCCGCCTTATCGTGTAGTCTTGGATCACGGCGCCAAGCGCCAAATTTGGTGCTAGCTCGAGGTGCGCGAGCGGCTGCCCGGTCACGGGCGACGCGTCGTTCCCTCCGTCGAGCCAGCCTCTAATGGCGTCGGCCTCGTACGTGAACCCGTCCGCTGCAACGTGAGGGTCCCTCATGGGCTCCTGCAAAATCAATGGAGTCATGTTCAGAAACTCTCTTGCAAAGTGCCACAGGTTATCCAGATGGACGCACAGGTTATCACGATTCAGATGTGATGTGCCTTTACCACTGATATGTTGCCTTACAGCAGTGTGTTACGAGGATGCAATCACCTGAAGGATGGGGCAGAGGAAGTAGGAAGGGATGCAGTCTTCATCATACGGTGACTGAATGACTGAAGACGGCGAGAATGCGGTCAGCTTGCTTTGGCTGAGCAGCGCTTGTAGTTCTCTGGCTCCAGTGTCAAGATCAATCGGTATCTGGACATAGTCTTTCTGTGGTTCAATGTCTTGACTGGCTGTTCCGAGGACTGCATCCATGTCTACCATGTGCCGCTCGAATGACAATTTCTCTGACATAACCTCTTGGAGTCCGTCAAGAGATGTGCTTTGTTCATCCATGCGCAGGTGGTTTGCCTGTCTTAACTGAGCAATTTCCCAGTTTGCTCTTGCAAGAGCCTCTTCAAGCTCTTCGCGCTTTCTCACCTCCTCCAAGTACAACTCTTGGTACTCATTTGCCTGGACGGTTCAAAGTTCTGATCAAAATCTTAAAAAATGAAACTATAATATTTAACACGAATAGTTTATTTCTCAGGGATTGGTACAAGCAAAGGAAGTATACTTTCTGAAGAGCTGAAACCACTTCCTCATCTGCCTTTTGGCGCCTAGAAGATTCATTCAGAGCTCTCTTCATCAAATTCTCAGCTGCGATGCATGCCTCTTTGAGCTCATCATATAGCCCCAATTCTGACGGAGCATCGTCCTACACAACAGTAACAGAAAATAAAATGTAATCTTGCCGTTATCTTCAGAATCAGGAGGTGCCCCTGCATTCTCTCAATCACGCACCTCTTCCTGGTAAGGCACTAACTGCAGAGCTTGGTGATCAAAATCAGGGAGCATATGTGTAGCTGGTGGTGTAGTGTGCACTTCATTGTCCCTTTCATCAAAAGCTCGATCAGAAATTGGAACCTCATTAATTCATTAGCTACAAGATACTTCCTCCGTTTCAAAATACAATTGGTTTTGGCATTATTAGATACATAGTTTCTATTATGTATATAGACATAGCATATATCTAGATTTGTAATAAAATATATGTATCTAGAAAAGCCAAAACAAATTGTGTTTTGGGAAAGAGGGAGTATCCAAAAGTTACATCAGATTGTACCTAGTACATATTAGTTGTCCCCTACAAACAAACCAAATATTGCATGAAGGATCAGCTCTCTGCATAATTTCTGCTGCCGTCCTACACTTAGGTTTGTCCATTTTTCTGAAACCAAAATTGACAGATATAGTTTTGATAAATGATGGCATTATAACTTTGTAAGTTACCTGAAACAGAATTTGAATTTGAAACAAGGATTTATTTATCTCAGGTTTACCTTGAGTATTGCCTGTCTGCAGCAGCTGAAATAACTAGCTTAGTGACTCTATGCAGGACAATGAGCTCAACCAAACCAGTTACAACATCTTCCTTCTCAACAACTAGTTTCTCACAATGTACCTGAAATTTACAAAAAAGAGGACCTATTAACCATCCTGTTCCATTTTGACTTAGTGCTAACTTTGAAGTTGTCATCTGCAAGCCAAAACCACATGGAGAAATATAAAAGTACAAGAATATGACACATTAATACAGTATACACGAAACTTGACGAAGAACCAAAATAGCACCTTCGCCTTCGAGCATTGATGAACATAGGTGTCGAGCTGTTTGTTAACCTTTTCACGCTCAATCCTTCTGAACAGTTTCACTTGCTCTGGGCTCAGTTTACTAGAATGGAATTTGACTCCCACTGACACAACAACAAAAATAGAATTAACAAAACCATCTAACTAAACTATGCACAATTAAAACCTACTATCTGCAGCAGGTACAGGTACTATTTGCAATATTCCGGAAAAGAAATCACAGATTAGTTTAACCCTAAAGGCAAGGTAACGTTATTGTTCCCAACCTACAAGAGAGTTGGCTGATGGTTAGGCTGATGCTTTTTTTTTCATCAGATGGCAGTAAAAATATGATATAATACTTGTACAATTTGGATTGGACATGCTTCACCTTATTGGAATCTGAGAAGTGAGAAAATTGTAGGAATCGATGGCCCACAACACAGAACACACCATGATCAATTCATGGTGGCCAGTCAGCTCAGATTCTCATGGCCAGAATCATCGCACAACCATTTACATGTTTGCATATTCCTTCAGTAACAGAACAAAGTAAAAGCATATATAACATCAAGAAACACGTACTCACTGGAATCATCTGCGGCGAAACATGCACGTGTGTGATCACAACAGTGGCTCCACTACTGCTGAAATGGCCAAGGACCCACGACAGTGTGGTCTGCCCTGCCTTGAACTCTGCCGGCAGTGCAACAAACACCTTCTCCGTCGTTGCCGCCATCTTCTTCGCAGAGTTCGCCATGAAGCTTTGGTTTAAAAGACCTCTTGTCTGGGGGCATAAGAAACACGCAGACGTTGGACTTATACAAGATACAAGAGACTTTGGACACGGGACAGTGACACCATGTCAGGAGGAAGCCAACTGCAAGCGACAGTGACATACAGAGACAAAGAGGAAGTTCCCAAGGTACCTGCAGTTCTGAATGCAGTGTGATCACTTGTCACATCAGACAAAAATAATTCTCATTTCATAATACCCTATGCAGTTGACTGACTCATCGAGTCATCTATGCAATAATTTGGTGGTTCAAGTTTCAACTGAACGAGAGTAAACCACACGGCATGAAGATAAGAAATAAGAAGCAGTACCAAAGAATAATGAAAAAGAAATGCTGCTATAAGTACATGATGGATACGTTGGGATAATTTATGTTAAAATATTTAATTATATAATATTGGGAAAATTATATTGTACACGTAGAATGGCAGAATATGCCTGATAATAAGATGAGAGGCCCAGACCACGTAGATAAGCAGCAATCATGCAATAAACAAGGATTATCATATAACTGAAACTATATAACACAAAACATTTACGAGATAGTATGTGGAGCTGAATTTTTTAGACATATATACCTAGTGTTACTACTGCCAGAATAAACAATATTGCGAAAGAATACAAGATGACACATGTCTGGTGCATAATGAACATACAAGGCACCACAAACTATTCATGAGCTTATATTAAGCCTGCAGCTGACTTAATATGTAGCTTAAAGTAGGCACAGGCACTAGACCCTATTCATGAGCCTATATTAAGAGTGCAGATGATTTCATAATGTAGCACAAGCAGTCAGTACTCAATAAAAGCTGTCAGGAGCTGAAACTCTATCTGAGATAGATCAACACAAAAGTTAGATTCAGTAAATAGTGCAAGCTATTATTAGCTATAAATAATTTAGATGAATTGTCAACTAAAATTTAAACAATCTAGAAGTGTGAAACTTAAAATAATGGCATGATAACAGAAAATATGACTTCCTTAAGATCTTAGCTTATATTCACTGCCATGGGATGTGCTGTTTTGAAATTGTGACTCCAGATGCCAGAAAGGTCTTACACTCTGTTTTGACACCAGGAAGGAAGCTTCACTAATCCCTTATTACAATTATCGCAATTTTCTGGAAGGGAGCTGCATGGAGGCATGGACCATCTGGTTATCTACCTAATACCTAACAGATGGCCATACAACAAAATAACTGATAAGGTAGTTTTTTGTTAGCTGTTAGCACTATGGTTAGAAACCTCAGAACTTGCAAGAGTAACTTTGTTGCAGGGCTCAGATAGCCTATCTCTTTCAAAAGCACGTCGCAGTAAAACTGAGAATCTGATGTTGCTCCTTGAATAGAAAAACTTGACTCAACTATCTTCACTAAATCAAAATTAGTGGCTTTCTGGTAACCTGTGAAAACAAAGAGAGATAATAAATGGTGATTTTCATGTGAGCTGAAAATTTTATACAAATCACTATAGGCGAGCTTCTCATATAATCTGCATGTGAAATCACAAATCGTGAGGTAATTATCAGGATTCAGGTTCTAAAATTAACAGGTAATGATTTCTGTGCATTTCTCTAGGTGGGCTTTTCTGCAATACTTAAAAAATGTTTGAAAGGGTTCACCCATCTGCAATAAGTGCAAACTCACAAGAAAAAGACCTAGTAACCAGTGATTTAGAAGATACGTACCGCCAAGGGAACTCTGAGGTGTCTACTCCAGATCGATGCAGTTGATCAACGTATTGTAATGCTTCTCGGCACTCTTCCCTGTCATCAAAAAACTCGTTTTTATCGCCTTCAATCTGATAAGTATCATTCCCTTTGCCAGTGATAACCTGAAGGGAGAAGCATAGCAGTCAGGATTATGATTGACCAAAAAGTAAACAAGATGAACTAGGATGATTTAAAGAAATAAGATTACTTTCTCATCACAACACTAATATAGCACAATTATCACTTTCTAGATAGAGGCACATTAACAGTAAAATAGATTACTTGTCTTTCCACTACTCATTTCACAGACAACAGAAGGCGTGTAATGACTAATGAGATAGGGACTATGTTTTTTTAAACTCCTGTATACATGAATATAACAGGTTTATTATCAAAATTTCTCTACAACATGGTTATATGATCAGAGTCTCTGAACTACAGAAAAATCTTCCTTAGCAGGAACCTTTGGAGAAAACATACCACCACATCGCCTTGTTCTCCCATTGCAACAGCAGCTCGCACTGCAACTCTTCTAATATCATGCAGGAAGAGCCTATGTCCATTTGGAAGGGGTGGGTAATAATCGTTAGCACCATATTTCAAGTATTCTTCCATGGTCCAGCCTACACCCGCCAACATATCATCCAGGATATCCACTGCTCAGAATAGAACAACCAATTCACGCGAAGTTCAGCACCGTTATGCATTTATCTGACAGGCAATATACATAATAGATATTAAGTATGAATCATACATGGATCTTCATTTGCAGGATTATCTGATGTCAACATAACAACATCGCTTTTATCAGCTGCGATCTTTGTCATCACTGGCCTTTTCCCCCTTTCTTTCTCGCCGCAACAACCAACAACTACATAGAACAGCATAGCAGGAGGTTCAGAACACATACTATAACCAGAATAAAGAAAATATAGCACTATGTATAACTAATTAAGAATCCAAGACTGATAAAACTCTGAGTAGGCACTGTGCATTGTCAACAAAAGCTACAGGAGAAATTATCGTACCAGTGACTATACGGCGTGGTCCCAGCTCCCGTACACCATCCAGAAGCCTGGAAAGAGCCTCTGGTGTCCTCGCATGATCAACGATCACCCCAAATGCTTGCTCCTCATCAATTAGCTCACACCGGCCTGGGATAGCATCCACCTCTTCTATGCCCCTGACTATGTCCTCCAGTGGTGCACCCACTGCAATGCCAACTGCCACAGTTGCAAGGATGTTGTAAATGTTGTCCCTTCCAAGCAACCCTGAGGAGATCTCAAGGATCCCATGCGGTGTCTGTACCAAAACCTCTGTCTCAAACAGGGAAAGCTGGTATTTGAGAGTGTGCACATCAGCCTTCTTGTTATCAAACGAATATGTCACCACAGGGACATCATGCCCCCCTTGTGCCGCGAAGAATGGGGCACTTGGATCATCAATGTTCACCACTTTACGATGGCGCTCAGGGTCCACCATTCTGGAGAACAGAGAGGCCATGCTGCTCATATACTCCTCATAGGTCATGCCATCCTCCCCATCAGTGTGCCTAACATTAGTCAGCACGGCAATATCATAATCTATCTCACTGTCCACACCAGATGGAGGCATACCATCACTGGCTGTCTCCAACACAACTGCCTCAGCACCATTGTGTAACATTGTCGCCATAAGCTTCTGCACAGCAATGGGGTCACCAGAAGCATCAGCTCGTGCATCAACCTTGTTGCTGCCGAAAGCATAGGCCCCAAGAACGCCCACCATACCAGTCCTCACCCCCATGGCCTCGTACATTGCTTTGACTAGGTGAGTTGTGGTAGTGACTCCATCCGTGCCAGTGACACCTATCACCGCCATCTCCGTGGACGGCCGCCTGTAGAGGCAGGCAGGGAGCACGCGGAGTGCGGCCGCAATGTCGTCCACAATGACCAGCGCGCGGCAGGCAAGGGTGCCCTCGATGTTGACGTCCTGATCAGCTACGACGGCAACGGCCCCTCGCTTGTCGGCCTCAGTGAGGCCTGCGAGCCCCTCCTCCCCCACGCACACAAAAAGGTCACCTGCGGCCACGAGGCTGGCGTCGTGCTGCACCCCCGCAAGCGCGACATCCTGGTCGCCCGTCACCGCCACCGGAACGAGCTTGCTCTCATCGAGGAGCTCAGCAAGCGTCATGCGGAAGGCCGGCTGCTGGATCCTGGCCCCCTCAATGCCGAGCTCCCCGGCCACATCAAAGCCCTCCCCATCCTCTTCGAGCGACAAGCCATAGTCGCCATCCTCGTCCTCTCCCCTTTCCGCCTCCTCGTCCTCCTCGTCCGCAAGGGACACGACACTGAGTCCTTGCAGCTTCCGAATCTCGTCGAGGTCGATCACCTCCTCGGGGGAGAGCTCGTCCGCGAGCCCCTCCTCCTCGGGCGGCGACTGCGACGAGGCCGGCGAAGCAGGGGATGGCTTGATGAGCCCGCGCCGCGTGAACTCCTCCCTCTTCTCGGCGATGGCGCGGTCGATTTCGTCGAAGAATTCGTCGTCGGGGTCGTAGCTCCCGCCGTCGGCCGAGGGAGGGGACGAGAAGAGCGGGTGGTCGGGGGTGATCTCCGGCTGCCGGCTCCGGGCGCGCTCGACGCTGCGCGCGAGCTGGTCGTAGCGATTCAGGCCGTGGGACGAATCCTCCGCGGCCTCTGGGGGCTCGTCGTCCGCGGTGGGCGGGCGGAACCGCCGCGCTGGCGCGGCGGCGAGCCGCGCGGGGAGGCGGCGCGGGGCCGGCGGGGCCAATGTTCTGGGAGGAGGCGGGCGGGACGCGGAGGGGAAGGGTAACGGGAGGCGGAAGGCGAGGGGGGCCGTGGCCATGGGAGGCTGGCTGGGGGTTAGTGCTTTGCTGTCACTGTGTTGGCGGGGGGGTTTGGATTGGGGAGAGGACGGGAGGAAGAAGAGAAGGGATGAGGTGGTCTACTGATTACTGGTTTGTTTTTTTTTTTTTTTTTTTTGAGAGAAGTCTACTGATTACTGGTGTGTTGGTTGATGACGAATTGACGATGATGCCGAGTGGGGGTTGCGTTCCCTAGTTATTGCTTGGCTGAGTTTTGAAATTTGTGGCCCGGTGGGCTTGGATTTTGGTGTAAATTGAGTTGTCAAATTGTTAAATATTTACATATTTTTAAAAATTGTTAAATTTTTGTATATTTTTAAAATATATACATATTACAAGGCCGCAAGCCCAAGGTACAAAATATGATCTCTAGAAACTACTCAACCAAGCATTGATTACATCTTTCATAGCTGGTTTCACCCTAAGGACCAGTTTAGTTCCCAGATAACTTCTCCAGATATTCACTATTCATTGGATATTCACTATTCCTCTATCTCACAAAACACGTTCCCCAACACAGTTGCTACAGTATTTTTCCCCACTTCTCCACCATCTAAACAAGCCCTAAGGGTGACCACATTCATCTCTATAAAGAACATGTGTCTCCATTTGGCAAAGGAAAGAGAAACTCTTGCAAAAGTAGTGATGTTCCTATGGGTCCAGATAAACCAAGCGGCAACAATAATGATTTCTCTGAAAATGGCTGAACCAAATGTTTGTTGTGCGCTTATGACCATATCTAATTTCTGCAAGTTCAAGCTCCATTGGATACCTAGGAAGATCCTGAAGCGACATTCAAAGAAAAGGTGCATAATGGTCTCTTGTGTATTTTCCACACAAAAAACATAATTGTAGTAGTCAAGGTGCATATTCTTTCTTCTTAAAAGATTTCTAATTTAGTACGCAAGGCGAGGATATCGATTTGGGCAAAGATCTACGGAGTCCCATCCAGCGCTGTGTCGATTTAAGCTCAATCATGTTGCCTCCCTAGTTTCCTGTCCACATTCATGCTCGTGCTACCTTCGAAATAAGGAGTGTCTCGGATAGAAGTGTACACGGGTGGCAGTGAGCAGTTTCACTTGCGTCCTGAACATATGCGGTGAGTTCTTCAAGCAACATTACAAAAACATTAAGGGGATTATAGCGTGATGCTTCTTCTTCTCCTCCTTTTGAGCTGAAGTTTATGCTTCTCCGTTTCAAATTTATTTCCTCCATCTCTCTGATACTTCTCTTCCTACCTTGCTAGATCTTTAATCTTGCACGCGAGTCAATGCAAAACGGAATCCAGCTCCCTGCCAGCAGCTTCTCGATCTGATGATTTTTGTTTTCGTCATTCATGACTCAGTTCTCTGTTGCTATGTTGCATTTCTTCCATGTGATTTGATATGTGAAACTCTGGTTCTTGTAGCATATTCTGTTATGGGCGTCTATTCTACACCTCTACCTTTTCTAGTTGTACTCGAATTTGGTTTCAGATCAGTGAATTTCTGAATGATGTTGTGGGTGGATAAGAATTCAGATCAGCTAAAATTGATGGGCGAGCTGGAACGAGCCAATCCCAGCTTTTGACGCGCCGGCCCGAGCCGAGCTCAGCTTTTAGCTCGTTGCGTTATCGAGCTGAGCCAGCTCGTTATGGTAACGAGCTGAAGCGAGCCGAGCCGAGCTCAGTCGTTATCTACCCCATCCCTCCAGATAACAGACACAATCCCACGCACCAATCGGACGAGGGCACGACACGAGGCAGAACAATACTCCATCATCCCTCCGTGCTCAAGCGCTCAAAGAAACAACAATCTCGAGCCAAATCACGGTTGCCCAAGAAAGCGACGACCAAACAAGCATGGTGGCCATCGTCGCACGCGCCGGCGCCACCGCCACCGCCAGCGGCAGCATCCTCCCGAGGTCCACAGGTCGCCGACGCCGCCGCAATGCATTCGTCGTCGTCGCCACAGCGACCGGGACGGGGGCGGCGGCGCCGCAGGAAGGGGCGCTGGAGCGTCCGGCGTGGTCCGGCGAGACCCCACTGTCGCGGCTCGTCGGCGCGCTCATCGCCTTCAAGCCGCTCTACGCGCTCATGAAGCTCGCCTCCCGCGAGGTCATCATCAGGTAACAGTTGCAATTTGCAAATGTGCCCGCCGAAGAATGGTCGCTCTTCACTTGCTCATGGCAGTAGAAGGAAATAAGATAAATGGTGCTGAGAATGTGGATTTTGCGTAGGACGGCGGAGAAGTCGAACATCCCGTGGAGGGAGATGACGAAAAAGGTGCTTGAGTCCGACGTATACGAGGTGTTTGAGAGAATACGAGATCCAAACTTGGTCTACCCTGACTGTGAGTGCGAGAGCCCATTTATTTATTTCTCTCCATTTTCTCTCTTTTCTATCAGTTGATTAACAACCTCACCAGCGAAGGTTTTTCGTTAGTTAAAATAAGGATACCCATAAACAATGCCTTCACCGACTGATTAAAATTAGATTCTCTTTTGTTTTGTCAGTAGTAAACTTGCTTGAGTGGTATATGATGACGCCTTGCTTCTCTTGAGCAGATTATCTGAGCCCGTTTCACGCTTATGATGAAGGGAATCTATCATGGCTGGTAGTTCACTTTTTCTCTGTATTTTTTGTATTTTGACTTGTAACTTGCAACTGAATTTTTCTCTAACGACGTTGAGATGTTGGCATTCTAAAACACACTGAGACTGAGCATGTGAAACCCGAAGCATCTCAACTGTTTCAATGAGGTGGCAATACAAGCTGAAGGATCTGATTTTTAGTGTTTGCTTGTGTTGATCACAAATATGCCAGGCTGCAGCAGAGGCTGAACCTGCGACGATGTCCATTGCTAAGAGGGCCATACCAGAGGCGACATCGATCCAAGAAGCAAACCAAATTGTTCGAGGAAACTGGTTGAACGCAATCGAGGAGCATCACCTGAAGTACTCGGGGAACCGTGGGATAAATGATATCTTGGACATTGGCTGCTCTGTTGGAGTAAGCACCAGATACCTCGCTGAGAAGTTCCCTTCAGCTCAAGTTGTTGTAAGTGCACAGATATCCTTTCTTAAGCTTCTTGTGATATATCTTGATACTATATTTTAAAAGATGCTTTCTTCTTAATATAATGATACAACACTCATGCGTATTCTAAAAAAAAAAATTAAAAGATGCACAGTATGATGCCATTTATTTGTACAATTTTGTCTACCTCCGGATTGCATGGAATCGAAGGATGTGATTGGTTCGTTCACAAGCAACCATTGTTCATCAATTGAATAATCGATCAGACGGTTGAGTAGGAGCAATTTGTGTTGCAGACTTCAGTCTTCCTGGTACAAGAGGTTTGCAGTACCATGCTACAGTACCATGCTAATTTGGAAACGTTTCTGAATGGTGTAGGGACTCGACCTATCACCATACTTTCTGGCAGTGGCAGCACAAAAGGAAGAAAGATTGTCACGACAAAACCCTATTCGTTGGGTTCATGCAAACGGCGAAGCAACAGGATTGCCATCGGATTCATTTGACCTTGTCTCCCTTGCTTATGTGGTAAACTTTTATCAGGTTTATTAGGAAATTCTTTACATGGATTTGGAATGTATAATAATGGTTACCATGAATCTAATTAATGCGCTACAATCTCAACAATTTTTTTTTTGAACAGAACTCAATATTTTTTTTGGAAGGAAAACATTCATCATTACTGCCCAATAATCTACTTTGTCATCCTTTTTGTTTCATACAGGTTATGCTTTAAGTTTTATGAGGTGATAGAAGACATGATACGATACCTTCGAAAAATACTTTAAAATGTTCTGCCATTGTTTTCATATGATTTTGTATTCTACAGCTAATACAGTATGGGATACATCTAACCTACGAAAAACACTAGTGAAAGATTGTACATAAGTTGATGCGTATGCCAGCCTATGGAATTTGGTACATAGAAAACAAAGATAATAAATCTTATTAGGGATAGATATTATACCAGTTAAAATACACCAGTCTCAATTAAGCCAAATTTTCTTCAGCACAGTAATCAAGGGCTCCCTTCCTTCTTTAGAGTGCAATAAGAAAAGTAAGCGGAATATAATTCACCGCCAATGCAGTAATGCTACATCTAAAAAAACACTGCAGTGCCATGAGTGTCCAGCACGAGCAATAACTGGATTGGTGAAGGAAGCATTCCGGGTTCTTCGTCCAGGAGGAACCATCGCCTTAACCGACAATTCAGTAAGAATATCTTTCATTACACTTTTGCTACATTACACTTGCTCTTCAAAAATCCACTAACGTCCACTTCTATCCTTTGCAGCCAAAATCCAAAGTACTTCAGGTAAGCTTCAGCACAGTATTTAACCACCCCCTTTCGAATCGGAGGGAATGAATGACGCATTGGTGAGGGAATGACTCATTGGTGATGTAATTTCAGGAACTGTCCCCAGTGTTGTTCACTCTGATGAAGAGCACCGAGCCCTTTCTAGATGAGTACTACATGCTGGATTTGGAGGAGACTATGAGACAAGTCGGCTTTATCAATGTTTGTTCTATCTTGACAGATGCCAGGCATAGAACAGTCACTGCAACCGTGCCTTAATTAGGGTCTCTCCAATGGGATGTGCATAGGCAGTTATATGGAATAACAGGTTATAGGCCAGATTCTATATATACGTTATGCGCTTAATTCTATATGGAACCGCATTCCATTCATATTACCCTGTTCCATAGAATAGAATATGTAGAAAGAAGAGAGAAACAGAGAAGAGACTATGTGGATCTCATTTATAGATTCAACCTCTCGTTCTACGCAGTGTAACATATTTTAAGAAAATTGACCCTAGAGGCCATTGTTTATGATTTTGGTGGCCGAGTGAATTGTTTTTATCGAGATGTATTCTTATATATATTTTAGGTCCCAATGATAATCAATTATAGAGGTGTGATACAAGATGGTGGAAGTGCAGCAGAGGCACTGTTTCATTTGGTGAGCACCAAGGACCTCATAGAATCAATTGGTGACTGAAGTATGTGTTAGACTACATGAAGACCTCTTTTTGCGACAACCACCAATTTATTCGGTGCTACCTTGAAGCTAGCATTGTCAGAGAACGGTAAGGAAGACCTTTCTATGTGGCTAACATCGATTCTTTGGATGGTGCCAGAGAGAAAGCACGAATAAGTCAATACATGAGGGGACCCAATTGTCAGTGACTCAACGAACTCAACGGTTCTCATAATGGCTAGTGGCACCACCGACTCATTCGATGGTACCTGAGTGCACCAGATCAGTTGGTGGTATACATGGAGTTGCAACGACTAATTCTTTTGATCAGGGCTATAAAAGCCACCCCTTGGCCATTTAGAGTGTGATTGAGTTCAAGAAAGTTATTGCTAAGTGTTCCACACATATTAAGTGTTCAATTCACCAAAGTACTAATTAGAAAATCAAGTCAATTAGTAAAAGTGTTTAGTTCTATTTGAGGCATTTTAGCATATCTCTTAGGTGTTTACCTTAGAGTTTATTGAGATTTGCACACGTCCTTTGTATCAGGGCTTTCACGCACTAAGAGTTGTAAATCCGAGACTTATAGTCTTGTGAGGCCTCGTAACCTGAGTTCCGCAGTGCTTATAAGAGGGAGGAGAGGCCTTCGGTTAGTTTGCCGATGCTCTACCATAGCGAAGACAATATGGAGCATCCTGTAGGGGCAGTAGAGACTCACTTATGTGTAGGAAAGTCCCATGGCCATCTACGGAGTGACTCGACCGGGGAGATTCGTCTTGGGGGGTTCTAAATATAGATGTCCAGAAAGCCCAAGGCATGGCAGCCCGCCAAGAGCATGACTTTTTTTAGCAAACCCCAAACCCAGCTCGACTCGGTCAGCGGTCGACCCGTGCCAGCTGGGCTGGCCTAGCCTAAAATCAGCCCATGGGCCTATGCCTGGGCCGTCGACACAACACGTTGGTTGGCCTAGTTCAACACAGGCACGGCGTAGGCTGGGCCTGACAAAAAAAAATGACCGAGCCACCCCAAGCCTGGGCCTGAACTAGTTATTTTGGTAATACGGGGTACGAATCAAAAGCGTGACACATGGGCGCGTTTTGTTCGTTGCTCTGATCATCCTGGCTCGCATCTCGCAGCCTGGCTCGGCTGGACCAGGCTCTGTACATGCAACACTCCATTGTTTGGTTGAATGCATGGCTAGATACAGGATGTATGGAGCACGTGTTTGGTTGCCTAAATCTGCTCACCAACAAAACAATTTGTGACTGCCACGAGTGCCGTCATGTCCCACGCGAGCCTGGCTCGGAAGAAACGGAATGAGATTTCGTTTCCTGGGATGCAGGCTTGGGGGGCCGAAATGCACCCCGCAGGCCAGGCCCAAGGCTAGGTGCAGACAACCAAACTGCTGCAAACTGCATCTCATGAACCAGGCTAGTCCACATGCAGCAAACCAAACACGCCCAAATTTCTGGCTTCTGATTATTCGGTTGGTAACAGCGCTACCGCTACTGCACGTGAGTCTAGGGATCTTTGTGCATAATTGCAACCTGTACGCCTCAAAATGTGGTTTATTGGTAGCCAAGCTAGCAAGGGACAAATATTCAGGATGGAGGTGGCATTTTGTTCAGATACATCCGAGCAACTTTAAAACAGTAGCAATCCTACGTGACACCACGTTGCTGACATGAGAAATCCTTGATGGTTCAGTCCCGATGCACTGCAGCCACAAACACTTTATAGAAAGCGCGAGCCCATGGGCCTATCCGTCAGAAACCATATGTGGATAAAACTTTTTCCGGCTGCTGGACTATTTGGCAGTTGGCACCCCTCCTCATTCAGTAACCAATGAACCATGCGTCCATGGGGGTACACATCCGAGCCCCGAATACAGACACTGAGCACGTAGGCCCACGTTATGATGGGGACCCACATGTCAGCCAAGAACCGGATCAGATGACGTGCAGATCACTGTCCGTTCTGTTAACCCATCTGGCCTCACAAGTCACAACTCGCAATTTTCCAGCACGATTTTGACGCGTCTCCTTCGTCCACCTCCCACCTCTCTTCCGACGCCGTCTGAGCCGCCGCCGCCGCTGCGGCGAAACCCTAGAACCCAGCTGAGCAAGCCCGCGAGGGTCGTACTGTGGTAGCCTCTCAGGAGATGGAGTACATCGTCGCCTCTCAAGGCGCCCTCCTCGCCGGCGCGCCGCTCGCGGACCTTCGGCGCCGCCTACCCCTCTCGCCGCCACCGCCACCGCCGTCTATTCGGGTCGGTTTTGTACTCAGAATATGTGTGTGTGTGCTGTGTGCACTGAGATTTTTTTTTCACACAGGGGAAACCCCGAGTTTCATTACTGGAAGTAACGAAATTACAAAGTTACAAAGTCACAGAACAGTGACTGTGCACTGAGATGGGTTTTGTTTTCTTTTTGTGTGTGGATTCGTCGAATCTGGCGATTGATCAGGAATGAAAAGTGAGGAATTTTGGGATAAGAGGAATATGAGGTGTCATCGAGGTGTTCACTCCTTTATGCCCATCTAATATGTAGTGCTTCCTGGTGCAGATTCAAAATCGTCTTTATTCCATATCGTCACTCCCACTAAAGGATAGACCAGTGAGAAGATGCGGAGCTTCTCTAGCAAGTAACTACACGTACGTGATCTCCACTGCAAACTGCATGTGCTCATCGCTGCGATTTGTCTGTTCTGAATCATCCGTGGTGTTTTGTTGGTGTCTTGATTAATTAATAGCCTTCTGATAGCATGGCCCTTACTGCTTAGCAGGCAAACATCTGAAATAGTTGATTTGGACTGGGACAACCTTGGTTTTGGGATTGTGCAAACTGACTATATGTATATTGCAAAATGCGGAACGGATGGAAACTTTTCTGAGGGCGAAATGGTGCCATTTGGACCAATAGCACTGAACCCATCTTCTGGGGTCCTAAATTATGGACAGGTTAGTAAGTGACATAGGACTCTTTTCTTCATAAATTTTCTTGTAGATTCAATTAGTTAAAAATTCTTGAAAGAGTACATTTTGAAGGCATAAATACTCTACCGTTGCATTAAAATGATGTTGAGATTCTTATCTGTAGGGATTGTTTGAGGGCCTAAAGGCATATAGGAAACCTGATGGGTCCATCTTATTATTTCGCCCAGAGGAAAATGCTTTGAGGATGCGAACTGGTGCTGAGAGGATGTGCATGCCTGCACCTTCCGTCGAACAGTTTGTTGATGCTGTAAAACAAACCGTTTTAGCAAATAAGAGATGGGTGAGTTCATCACTAGAAAGTCTAGGTACTTTTTTAGTGCTAACTCCATTACATATGCTCATGTTTTAATTGGTACTTGACACCCTACACTTTCAGGTGCCTCCTAGTGGTAAAGGTTCTTTGTATCTTAGACCCCTACTTATGGGAAGTGGAGCTGTTCTTGGTCTTGCGCCTGCTCCTGAATATACATTCATTATATTCGTCTCCCCTGTTGGAAACTACTTTAAGGTTGGTAGAGTCCTTAACGCTGCTTCCACTATTTTCGTAAGACATCTGTCATAAACAAAATATCACTAGATTGGATAATGGCATATTCTTACAAACTGTGTGCTACATGTCCCATGACTCTGCTGTGGAACAGAAGTTATACAGAAGCTAGAATATGGTTATTGTGGTACTGTTATTGGTGATAAACTGCGGAATTATTGATGTATTGAACTTAGGAGCGTTTATTAAATACATTTGTCGTTTTTTGCAGGAAGGTTTAGCACCGATAAATTTGATAGTTGAAGACAAGTTCCATCGTGCCACTCCTGGTGGAACTGGAGGTGTGAAGACCATTGGAAATTATGCTTCGGTAATTCTGCTATACTACTTTGTTGTGCAAATTATTGAAGCTACATGACTGCTATTTCTTGAGCTTTGCTCTATGATACTTCTGCCACTTACCTCTCAATGTGGTGATTTTTTTGCTTCAAATATTTAAACACAAGAATATGCCAATGATGATTAAATAGAATTCTTAAGAATATTCATGATCGCTAGTTCCCTGACATGCTGTGAAATGATAAAAACTGAAGCTCAAATGGAATGTCATGGACTGACTCATGGAGATTTCCTAAATATGAAAAACTGTGGCTCACATAATAAGCATTCCATGCATCTTGACTATTGTAGCTAGTCTCATAGATAGTTATATCTATATTAAAGAATTGTTATTTTCTATGACAATTGACACATTAAATATTCTTATATTGTACACAGTGATTTTAAAGCATGTTTTCTTGTCATTGCATAGGTGTTGATGGCACAGAAAATTGCAAAGGAGAAAGGTTATTCTGATGTTCTCTACTTGGACGCTGTTCACAAAAAATATCTGGAGGAAGTTTCTTCATGTAATATTTTTGTTATCAAGGTAAGACCATGATATCTGCCACACTTATATTTTTGGCTTGGAGCTTAATTTAGTACTTAAACTAATGCTTTCAAGCGGGTAATCAGCCAAGATTGGTTATCAACCTATTAACTCAAAATTGCCTAATCTCACGCTAATGTGTCTGCAACTTTAGATGGCTTGCATCTATAGTACTTTTGTCTTGAAAGTGATAAGCTTGTCGTGAAACGTGTCTTTGTCTTCCATGAGTAGGTGTACTCATGGAAGACAAAGACACGTTTCACGACAAGCTTATCACTTATCACTGAAGTTGATAGCCACACATTTATTGGTATATCAAGCATGCTCTTGCAGTAATTTAGGAGAAGAGATTTTTGTACCAATCTTTTTATGTGAGGCCCTGTTTAGTTGTGCAAGTTTGCATAAAAAATTTCACGCTGACAATCATGCACCCTCTCACAGGCATGCTTCTCAGTGTCAATTTTTTTCACACACCAACTAAACAGGCCCTAAAGCTAAGTCTTGCTGTTTGAACATTTTCGCCTTCTTCCACGCATAATCACCTTAATGAAAATTGAAAACTAGAAGAATGTTTGTAACACATGACTGTATCGATCTACAGCCAAGGACAATTGTAAACACAAAATAAGGTTTCTTTTGCAAGAATGGTATTGCTGTTCAATAGTAAATAGTGACACCTGGTTGAGCTCTACTCTCTACTTAGCTCATTGCAGTACCATATTGTCTCCTTACTGGTGATTGTTGAGCAATTGCTGCATGCTTTTGAATTTCTTGGTCTACCTTATTTCATGTCATGTTTTGCACCAGGGCAATGTTATTTCTACTCCGGCAATAAAAGGAACAATATTACCTGGCATCACAAGGAAAAGTATAATTGATGTTGCTTTAAGCAAGGGCTTCCAGGTAAATTGCCTGTCAATACTAGGACTAAATGAGATGGTTAACTATCGGTTTGTTTTGCTGAGAATATCGTATACCTGTTATTATAATATCAGCGCATTGGTTTTGATTACTTAGCACTAGTTTTGGACCTTAAGCAGTGAGCCTATGGTCGCTAACTAGGTGCCTAGGCTATATTAATTAGCACTGAAAAAGCATTGCATATGTTCAAATGTTCATAATTAACATTTTCTCATTTCTTGGGAAGGTTGAGGAGCGGCTCGTGTCAGTGGATGAATTGCTTGATGCTGATGAAGTGTTCTGCACAGGAACTGCTGTTGTTGTGTCTCCTGTTGGGAGTATAACGTACCAAGGGAAAAGGTGAAACATATATCTCTGCTTCATGGCTAACTTGTTAACTGAAATGTATGTTTAATTGCATGGGGTCAAATTATGCCAAACAAAAATTAGCTGATGCTCATATCATGTACTCCCTCTGTCTCAAAATAATATTTGTTTTGGCTTTTCTAGACACATAAGTAACTTTTACTATGTATCTAGACACAACTATATATCTAGGTGCATATCAAAAGCTATGTATCTAGAAAAGCCAAAATGGATAGTATTTTGGGATAGAGGGAGTATCATGTATGGTTCCCTGAGTACATGAGCCAAACTATTTAATTGGCTCCTTATGAACTATATGATGGAGGAAACACCCCGTCAATAGTTGCTACGTTCTCCTCCAAGTATTTGTTTATGGTCAGCTATTTATATCATATATTGGGAATTTTGGTGCTGGGGATATTGGCTTCTCTGGGCTAGTTTTGTTTTGCATTATTTGCCCCCATTTTTGTCAGTACATCCAATCGATTTCACATTGCAGGGTGGAATACGGGCACCAAGGCGTTGGCGTCGTGGCCCAGCAGCTGTATACTTCACTGACGAGTCTCCAGATGGGTAAAACAGAGGACTGGATGGGGTGGACTGTGCAACTGAATTAACATCAGGCCATCAGCATACTGAGCTATGAACCTGCGCATAGATGGGTTCGCAAGATCGCCATCTAGATGTATGTTCATTTGTAGTTCTATACCCTTCAGTTTTGTAGCATCTAGGAGTATTGGAGTGTGGGCTCCTGCTGTATATTCCCTAGGTGCTAGCGTATGGTGTCAGCTTAAACTATAATTGCGTGTACCCTTCCGTTCTGTTTTTTGGACTAGCATTGTAGTGGCATAAAAAGAATTATATAATGTGCAATCGCCTGTGTCAATTCAAAAATTCTTGGCGCTAAGGTTTTGTGCTTGGGAGCTCAACATGGAAGTGTTGCCTAGTATAGTCTTTTGACTCGAGCAGATTTATCCCGACCATCACAAAGTTCGGGCTAACTTCTATATACTCCATAACCCATTCCAAACCAGGCCTGCCATGGGAACAGCATTGGGGAGTTGATTGGAAAAACATTTTTGTATGCTATGTGTGGATATGTTGGATTCCTCAGCTAAAAAAAGGGCCAAGCTAACGCCTAGCTAAAACTCTTCTGGCTAGCTAGGCGGTTAGCTAAATCCAGCTAACCGGATCCATACATGCTCTAGGAAGGAAATATACCTGCCTTTAAAATTGCTCCCCAAACACTGCCCTACCTCTCTGTAATCATGGACGCCTAGCTTCCTTGTTCTTCATTCCACTGATTCAGTTCACTTAAGAGTTTGCTAGAATCGTTTTAGCCAAATAATAACTCTTGCCTTTCATGTAGAACAAAAAGGAGCCTTTTACCTATATGCCATAAAAAAGTTTGTCTTGACCCACATGACATCAAAAAAGTTTGAGCGTACCTGTGTGCCATCGAGTTAAACTTTTTTTTTACTCACATGCCATTCCGTTCCCTTGCCGCCTGTTTTCCACCGTTAATGCCTCCTGACAGGTGGGGCCGGCCACGAAAATGACTACCATGTCTTGTTTCGTGAGTGATCAGAACAACATATATATAAAAAAAAGTTATTGTAACAACAAATATATGGTCACGGCACATATACGAACTTTTTTTATGACATACAGGTTAAGGCTCAACAAAAAGGTAAGGTGAGCTTTGCCGAACAGACAAGTGGCTATCTTGTTGGATGTTGCAACAGCGCGGCTCCAGCAGCATTGCACATGATGAGAAATGCTCGCGGCAACCACCCTCCGCCTCTAGATCCTCCTGTGGTGCTGTTCTTAAATAATAAAGACGCCTCTCAAATCCTCTCCGAGAGAGAGAAATGCCGTGTTCAGATTGGAAATAAAAATTACTTTTTCTAGATGAATAGTGCATTGGAAAGCGTGTTCTGTGAGTGGGATGAATAGAAAAAACTTATTGGAGAAATACTTTTTCTTGAATCTGAACACGACAAAAGAGACACGTCTCAAACAGCACATGTCGCATCAGAGGAATGGTGCCATATGTGCACGGTCGCCTCCGATCGCGGGCATGCGCGCGGCAATAGATGCTCTTGCTGTGCGGCAATTGCTGCTCGCCCACCCACCAAACCGTCCACCGCCCACGCCGCACGCGCTAGCAATATGTCGTAGTAGTAGTTGCACCATGTAGTACACGACTTCTTACTCCTCCATGGACTTCACTCACGACGATCCGATCCCTACGCCGCATGTCCCTTGTTCAAGCAGAGGCGCAGGTACGTAGGTCTCCGTGTTCCACGCTTAACACCAACGTTACTCCACCAAGCTAAACTACTGCGTCTCGAGCCGTGTGCGCCTGCCTTGTTTTTTTTTTTCTCTATTTGTTGGCGTGTCATAACGGTATGGCACTAAGGTAATGGACTAGTGGTATGATTGCTTCATCAGGAGTACGCCGTCAACACGTTGTAAGCGCAAGGAAGGTACCGGCATTAGACTAATTTCCGCAGTTTGCTTTGCTTGGGTCTGTTGATTTTGGTAAAGCAAAGGTTGCCTTGGTTTGGGAATTGGGGCAATCCCGATCCTACCCAACTTTGCTGACACAGCAGCCACCGCGTTCCACGGCATCATTTAGGGTGTGTTTAGATTGTAGAAAAAATACTGTAGCATAAGAAAAACACTGTAGCATTCACTGAAAAACATGGTTGGAGAGGGAATAGTGAAAAGTTAGAATAAATAGTGAAAAGTTGGAATGAATAATGAATAGTTGGTAATCTGAACATGGCCTCAAAACACACGAAGGGTGACCGAGAGGAAAGGCAGTGGTAGTCAATAGGAACGGAAGGTACGGCGTTGAGCTATTTTGCCTGGATGTATGCACGCCCGACGACGAACGGCATCATCACGTGATCACCCTTCCGGCCGACACTCATCCACCGACAGTTGAGCATATAATTCCCGTTTCTCACATTGTACATCCACAAGATACTGCTGTAAATACCACAAGATACTACTGCAAAGACCGGCAAAAAAAGTAGGCAAATAATGGTGATACCAGATTCTTTCGGACATTGCGGTAAAGACATTCCAAGATGCCATTAAAGCTTCAGTGCTCGAAACGAAAGAGCTCTGCCTCATGCCGAAAGGAAACCCAAAGCTATGTGTTTAGTTTAAAAAGTATTTTTCATCTTACTATTTATTTCTCAGAAAATTTTTTTTCTAACTTTTTTATTCAGGGTGTGTTTAGATTGAGAAAAGTTAAAAAAACACTGTAGACAAAAGAAACACTATAAATGAATATTATTAGTGTTATTTCGGAAAATCTTTTGGGAACTAAACACACCCCTCAGTCCTTCCTAAAACACGTTTTAAAAAAATATTTTTTCTCTTAAAATCTAGACACAGCAAACGCATGTCCTATCAAAATTCGAACCGGGATCCAAGGGGACACTGCACTGCTGCCGCAGTGCTGCAACTGTTTACTGGTCTGTTTCTTCGATGACAAGAATCATCGAGTGACGAGTGACGCGTGGTCATGATTCACAGATTCAGGGCCTGCCCTTATCCATGCAGAACAGACAAGCCATGATGGCGCCTGTCTCAAGCATCCACGGAAATAAAAATTTGTAATACAACTTTTACCATTTATAGTTGGAGTCTTATGAAAAAAAATTCAAGGGGTCTAAAGTCTAAACACAGTCTTTTAAAAAAATAAAGTCTAAACACAGTCCCTAAATTTATCCCCACAAGTTCGCGTGCTCCCTTTGTAAACTAAAAACAATACCTCCACGAAGATCACAACACGAGCTAATGAATAGCAATGGTCAAAAGGTTTGATGCTAATTGCCACCAGCAATCCTTGCTTGCGTCCATTGGACAGCAGAAGATGGAGGATATCTCCAGGAGTCGTAGCCTGTAGGTACAGTACCAGCCAACCCTCAATATCTCTCCAAGAAAACAAGCACCCGCACTGAATTCAAATACGGCTTCATCACTACTAAAAAAAATAAAATCAAATACGGCGTCACGCCGAGTACGCAATCGTATGATGCCCAGGGGAGAATTTGGGTGGCCGCTTTGATTAGTTTGGTCCCGAAAGGGCGACTAGATAACAGCCATGATCTGGCCGGTTCGTAGTGTAGTACGTGAGGCCTTTCTGCAAAGTCCAACCCCTGAAGCCGTAGCGAGGAAGATGAGGCCAAAAAGTTTCCTCGGCCTGATACGTCACGGCACATGAATGTCTCCGAGCTCGCATCACCATCCTCGTCACGGTGCATCAGTATTCCAGTCATCACCCCTTCCTTCCGTAGGACACAAGCGATCTGGTATTATCAAGCTAGCAGCCCATCAGCACTGGCATTACCAGAAAATCAATTAGCTGGCGTTCATATAGAAAAAAAAAGAAACTTCAAGTCGCTGACCTAACCTGTGGACTGTGTTACCGTGACAGCGGATGCGGACCCTGGCAGGCGGGCCCGGTGCCTTTCTGAATCGGGTTCGAGTTGTAAAGTGGGAATTGCTAGGCCCACACCCAGTAGATCCCATCTAAACCACTAACTCCTCTCCGGTGCCGAATAATCAACACAGTTTTTTCCCTGCGACATGAGCTGTCTCGCCTGTCACTAAGCCAGCACAGAGAATTAGAAGTGTATTATTGTTGGAGATTCTGTTCAGAGCCTTGAAAGGTCTACTATTCTGACGCATGTTTGTGCCAAGGGTAATTATGTTGGAAATCTTCTTGCAATCATGCTCATTACTAGCTAGGGATCCGAATTGGAAGAACAACCAGTGGTTTGTGGCAGACAGGTAACAAACTTTCGATTGCCACTGCTCGTTGTCAAAGCACGATTGTATCTGGCACATCGATTCATCGTCCGATCTTTGAAAAAGTTTGCGCCGAATCTACATCTTGACATCTGACAGATGACACGGGTGGCTAGTGCCTTCTTTCAGGCTCTTCCTGCCATGGCCATAATATTAATTCTGTGATGAGTATAATCTAGATTATCCCTCGCAAAAACTATCTCATTATGCCAGTCCTTTTTTTCCTGTGCGTCCTCCATAGGATTACTTCCGGCATCAACGCCCAGGCTTAGCACGCAACCATGTACCCCAGTTTGGTGACTTGATTGCAGCCATCGCTTACCATCTTTTTCCTGCAAGTGGAAAAAGGCTGGCGCACTTGCCGAAAGTCCATTACACCTATTGGTGCGACGCGATGGCATGTGGTGGGCTGCTGTAGTGGTGCCGTGGCCTGCCTGCCCTGTGCCCCCTGGTGCGCTGCGCTCAGCTCATTCCTTCCACAAAGCAAAGCGAAGGCAGAGCCGCAGAAGAAGAAAGGAGGAGAAAGAAAAGAACAGCAAAGCAAAAGCAGAGGTGATACTGTACTGACCAGGACCTGGATTAGGCAAGCTAACCGCGGAGGAAGAAAAGCCTCCGATTCCTTCCGTCCTCGCGGAAAGGATGGACAGCTCAGGGACGCGGGCTCCGGCGCCTATTCACATGGCCGGGGAGATGCTGTGAGGAAGGAGTTTGGATGGGTGTTCGTCCCTGTGGCCTGACAGACACATAGCCGGCCGAGAGACAGCAAGGGGATACAGAGAGACCCGCCCTTCAATCTTCAATTCCATGATCTTAATCCCCGTCAGGTAGGCTTGTTGCTTGGGACTTGGAAGGTTTACCTGCTGCTGGGTCTCTGTCTTGGTTTAGTGATTTTTTTTTTGTTAGCTATGATTTGTATACAACTTTTCATTTTGATCCTTGTCAATCTAGTGAGTGAAGGTGGCGGATCGATGATTGTAGCTGGCAAGTGGGTTAAATTTGTTGTGGATTTGGTGTCTGATCTTTCTTCTTCTTTTCTTTCTTTTTTTTTTTTGAAAGATTGGGCGTACTTGAAATGACACCCTAAATAAATGTTTCGATATGGTTGCATCAATCTTTTTGTAGTTGTATTTAGAGGTTCCTTTTGTCCTCGTTTACTGTTCAATTGATTGGCTGGATCGATTCATTAGAAATTGGCGAAGAGTAAAGACAATAGAAACTTGGTACCTGGCACGACAGGTTTATCGTGGCCAGCTGTTTGCATTGCATCCACCCCCTTTGCTCCGAATCTCCAGTCCTGTTGCAGTTCAGCTCTTCCGTTTGGCGTCTTTGGAGACATTTTCGTCTTGAGTCCTGACCTATGAATAATTTTCATTTAAGTGCAGTATTCGTCCGGTCCAGCTGCTGGTGATCTCTCCTCATGAACTGAGCAATCAATAGAAGAAACAAAAGGGTCATTTCCGCTACAGAGAAGAACATATTATCAGAAATGGGAAAACGAGGTCACCGGCGGTCTGCATCACAAGACGAGGACAATGTGGGCTGTGTATGGGGCCTCATGCGCATGGTTTATTTCCGCCGTGACCCCAAGTTCTTGTTAGATACCAAGCAATTGAGTGAGAGGCATGCTTTCCAGGATATCAGTGGTAAATTTTCTTCGCTAAAGACAGTTACCGTAGCATTTTTTTTACTAGTAGACCAGGGCTATCAGTGCGGGCATAGCTATTTGAGCTCCACTTCAAGTCTGCAAAAGATGTTTAGTAACTTCAGATGCTTTCACCCCATTACATTCACTTCATTTTCATGCTACTACTATGTATTTGTTAGCATTTGTTTACTTTTGTTGGTTTGGTTGTTTCAGCAGATTTTAATGACAATTTATCTGCAAGTAAAATCTGCACAGGTAGCAGCATGGATTCGATTCATCAACTGCTTTTCATTGAGTTATGTTCTAAAACTAAATAAGGCATAACATTGAATTAGCCAATGGCGAACATTATGATAGTTCTGAAAGAAAATTACGCAGTACCTTTTTTTTCCAACGTTAGTGTTGATGGACAATTATTCTGATGATCGACCATGTATTTGTGCAGAGAGAGGGCACTTAACAGAGAGATCCAGGGATTTTGACGAGATAGAAGAAGACAATGTAAGTTGCATGGAACTAAACATGTAGCAGTTCTAGGAGCAAACCCACCTAGTTATATCTTTACTAGTTACCATAATGTAATATATAGTGTTTTTAACCTTTAACAGTAAAGGCTGCATTTTTTCAACAAAGCAAATACTGTAAGCAATGTCTGTAATTTATCAATGATGGGGCAGTGAACCACCAATGTTGAATATGCTTATCTAGGCCAGTGTGCCGATTCAGTATTATGCTTGAGGGGTTTCATTGTCAGAACTAGCGCAATTTATTATATTAAGTGGACAATATAGTTTCTGTTACAGCACTATATATAGTTTTCTTCAATATAGCATTTGAGAGTTTTTATTATTTCTTTCTCAGAACATAGAACAATGCACTTCACAGCAACCAACTGTCAAAAACCTTATGGAGGATGAATTGGGGAAAGTAGAACTGCTGAAGAAAATTCCAAATGATGAGATTCAGCGAAGACTAGCTCACCTGGAAAATGATGTCTCTCTTGATGAGAAATCAGAGCATACAAATAAATTGACACAGAACTCATATCGCCGAACAGGTGTCTCTACCACTTTAACTCCATCAGTGGATTCTCAGGTGTTGAACCATGCTGAAGAATATGATCTCGAATCTGTCCTGGCAGATTTCCTAGGTGAAATCTACAGTTGCCACAATGAATGTCCACACGTTGATTGCAAGAATAAGAATGAATTGTGCCCTTCACTGAAGTCCCTAATCCATAAAAAGGTCAATGACTTGAATAATCTTCCTCGCAACACTGGCTGTGGGCAACCTCAAGAGAACAATGATGGAAAGCTATCTGAGCATAATAATATTTTTAACACCATGGCAGCTCAATCCAAACAGTTCAAGGATGCATTGGAGATACTGGGTTCAAACAAGGAGCTTTTCCTGAAGCTGCTTCAGAAGCCAAATCCACAAATAGTAGACAATATTCAAAAGCACCATCACAGTAAGGGGGCTTATGGATTAGAGCCCAGTAACATGCATGGACAGACCAATTTTGGAGGGAGTGGAAGCCCAAAGCAACATGTGTTGGCTATAAAAGAGCAGGCTAAAGAGAGAAAATATATGTTCTTCTGGAGGAAGGGTAAATCAAATAGAAGCCTGCTGCCTGAGGCAACTAGTGGACCTCAGACAGTTAGCAAAATAGTTATTCTAAAGCCAAATCCAGAAAGAGGGAACCATCAAAATGCGATTAATAGTGCAAGACCTTTACATCAACAACCGGGTACATCACATGCTCCTGAATGCAGCGGAAGGGAAACCTCAAAGTTTTCAATAAAGGAAGTCAAGAAAAGATTCAGAATTGTGACTGGTGAGAGTAGAAGAGAAAGAAATGTGGCACCTGTGGAGGACCTTCGAAGAGATCCACATAGGCACAAAGACACTGTTATTGCAATTAAGAAGGATTTCAGACATATCCCTTGCTTGACAGACACATCTGCAGCAAGTTTTCAGAATGGCACCATACCTAATAGCAGTAAGCAAAAGCAACAAAATGGCAGTACAACTGAAATCAATGGCCGTACAGTAGCCCCAAAAGGTGCATCAGTCTTCGATGAGAAGGCCAAGATGCATTTATCAGAGATGCTAAAAGATAATGACCGATCTGTAAACCACCCAGCGGTTCAAGTCTCAAAATCATTGGAAGGAATACTTTCTCTCCCTCATTGCAATGTGTCAACCCCTAGGGGTAGCCCAAAGGAAAAGGGGCGCCTTGACCTCTCACCTGAAGAGATAGATGTTCACCTTGCAAGCAATGTTGAGAGAGAAGAATGCACACAAGAGAGATGTCAAACACAGGATGACTCAAGAAGCAATGAATGCTGTACTAGTGCAGCAGTTGATGATCAAGTGACAGTTCAGCAAGGATATTGCATGAATGAAGCACAAGAAGGTAACTCATGCTATGAACGGTGCATTTTTTTTTATAATTGAATGGTGCATGCTTATTCTTCGTTTATAAGTAACACAAGAATTTTCTAAAGGACTCAAAAATGTTTCTGACGAGCCAGACAACATGTACATTGAAGGAATCGACAAATTGGACTGCAGTGAAAACATTTGCAACATGCAGTCTGTTCCAGCAGAACAAATCATAGATGATGTACATCAGGTAGGCTCAAATAAATTCATGCTGTTGGTTTTTGCGATTATTATTTTAAATGTATCGTGTTTCATCTAAAGGAAATATTAGAAGAAACAAAACAAGAAAAAGAACATGCTAAAGAGACTCCAGATTCTCCCGAGAGCAAAGTTGAAAACTTGGAACAGCAAGAGCCAGAAACGCCAGAACCAAGAGCATCAACCATATTAATCTCAGATCGTTCTTCTGAGCGAAGTGAGGAAAAGCAAGAAAAACACAGTCCAATATCTGTTCTTGATTCATTCTTTGAAGATTTTGGCAGTCCTGACTGCATAAACAAGAAAGAATGTAAGTCCAAACAGTACAACATAGTTTAATACGTATTATTCTATTTATGGGTACAAAATAAAATTCTCTATTTATCTAAATGATTATTTTTTATGGCATACAGGTGAGCTGCATGAAGATCTCCAAAGGACACTATGTTTCCAAGATGATGAATCAGAAGTTAGGGTCCTTTGGGAGGACAAGAATGTCAGGTTAGATTTCATAAAGCTGGTGCTAGAGCTGTCAGAATTATGTGCAGAACAAAATTTAGAGGTATGGTACCTAGAAGATGAATTAATCAGCCCCTGCTTGTTTGAAGAACTACAAAATCAAGGTGATGAAACGGATGATCTGAAGGTTCTATTTGACTGTATATGTGAAGCTCTAACAGAGATCCAAGAGAGATATTTTAGACTCTCTTCTTGGTTATCTTTTCTAAAACATGACATACGGACGCCTCCAATAGGAGAAAACCTTATAACAGAAGTTGATAAATATGTCTCCGGGTATATCCAATATAGTCTTCCCAGTACTCTAGAGCAGATAATTAAGAGGGATTTGGAAGTTCAGATATGGATGAACATTAGGTCAAAGACTGAAGGGATCATTACAGAAATATGGGAGTTTGTATTGGATGAGTTGATAGATGAGGCTGTTTTTGATTTGTGGATTTGAAGTTCTGATTAGATCGCCTGGTGATGATGCCTTAAGGTGAGTAAAGTGAGTAGGTAGATACTGAAGTTTTTGTGCTGACAATAACCCACTCTGATGTGGCAGAATAACATGGGCTATTAGAAGTCTAATAAGTGTGTAACTGCAGTGGATGTTCTCATGCATGAAAGCAAAAGTTTCATTTCTGCAAATCTCTGAGTTGTGCAGTTTGTGTGGATGGAGTTGGCAAGGCCTGTCAGACAGTCACAGAACTCAGTCGTGCTTCTGCACAGCATAGTGTACGGCTGTATGAAGTGCATTGCAATTTTCCTCGTCCATTGAGGGTTTGTGTGCATATGTGTGAGGCAGATACATTCAGAGGGATTTAAAAACGTTATTGTATATGTTTGTTTTGAGTGTAAATGTGCAAAAGTAATCATACATGATCAGTCAATGACCCATCTTCTGTATGCTTACAGTTACAGCACAATTTCATTCCTCGTAGATAGATATATGCTTGTAACCATTCACATCTGCAAAATGAATTAAAAAAGTAAGAAAATGCATTACTTAAATTATACTCGACTTGGTGGGGTACCAGGATGCTACCTTTTTTTAGCAACTCAAGTGTAAGCTACTTGAAAAGAAATTTAAGCAAAGAAGTGCACAGTTAAGTCAAAATCAAGTGCAGATGCAACATCACAACTTCACACGCATCCTTGATAACTAGTACTAGGCAAACACTTGATGCAATCATGTGACCCCTAATGCAATCATCTGACACTGTATCCTTGTGTCACTAAACACCACGAGTCCACAACCTCGAAACGTTGGAAGAAGCTGCCAGTAGTCATCCACTACGTCCAGTGCGTAGCATCTAGTTATTTCGAATCTTCGATGCTGCAAATCCCGTCCGACGGATCCCATCTAATTTCTTTTTCGAAGAACCTATCACCTGTGTATTCTCCCCGCGCCACGGCGCACTACTTAATTAAACCCTAATTTGCTCCTCAATCGCCCAGGTTGCGTTTAAACCGCCGGAACAGAAAATGTAACCACGCATAATACGCACCAAATGATGTTGGTTCCTCGAGGCATTTGAGGCCGGCCAGGCGGCGACCGCATATAGGAATTTCACGCAAACGAAATTGGCCACCAGCCCACCACGGACCGAGCATCTCCGTGAACTCTCTTGCGAGGTCATCAGGCTGAAATGCAGGGCGAATTTGAAATTTCCAACGAACTGATCCGATGCTGCGATAAGAAGGACAAGCGCATCGGAGAGGGGGAGGGGATGGATCCACTCACAGCTGAGCCTCCTGTCGGCGCGAAATTGACGACGAGCATGAGTTCCTCTTCCTCCCCGCTCAGTTTCGCCGCGGAGGTTCCATGGGCGCACGATACCGAAACAGAGCGAAACAGTGGCAGTCCGAGTATTCTCGAGAATTTCTAAGGATCCAGTCCAGCCCATTTGGCCCAACCTATAAATATATTAGGGCCTGTTTAGATGCCTGTACGTTTATGAAACTTTTTCACAAAATTTGGACACCGAAACAGGCCCTTAGTCGTTTTGCTTGATCCGGCCCATATATGCCACTACAAGTTTTTCCTTTTAATTACAGTTTTCGGTTTTTTTTTTTTTAAAAGAGAAAACTACCGCATGTCACTCTAGTTGTTGAAATCAACCTCCATGTCGCTTCTGCTTCTTCTGCCGCGGCTGGTGCTGCAGCAAGCGGTAGTGCACATCAACGCTTTCGATTGTTACTTCACGAGTTCACGATAGAATAGCAAGATGAAGCATGCAGCTGATCGGCGTACAACAGGAACAAACTGCATAGCCCGCAGCCGCAGCTTAAGCTGCTGGACCAGGAACGGACGGTTATGATTGTCAATTGTCATATCAGTCAGATTAATTATAAATAGGCCTAAGCATTTCTCATACTAGCCCGGACTCAGGTATTGCATTATTAGGTATTGCACTGAACAATCTGAACTGACTTTCTTTAAAAAAAAACTGAACTGACTATGACTGGGCATTCCATTTCAAGATTAGTAAGATATTTTGTGGGGAATATATTTTGGCCATTCCATTTCAAGAATAGTACGATATTTTGTGGGGAATATATTTTGGGCATTCCATTTCGGGGTTAGTACAATATTTAGTGCATCCTGTGTTGTTATACATTTTGTATGCTTGTATTTTTTTTCATAGAAAGTAACCAACCTCAATAAGCAAATATAGAATGAGGGAGGTGGCATATGCGGTGGGTCAACCGGGGCTCAAGCCCCTTCTATAGATGCGCGTGCAATGGAGCCCTCTTTAGTCCCTCCTATAATTTTCACATAGATGAAGAGGTGGAAGAAGAAAAATATAATGGACAAAGCAGAAATATAGAAAGAAAAGGAAGAAGAGAAGAAAAGATGTAGAATTTAAGCCCCTTCTAGCTTGCTGCGCTAGATCCGTCCCATATGATAAATGTTTCTCCAAATCCGGAATTTTTAAATTGCTTACAAACCAAACTCTGGGAGGCGGGGATGGGAATCTAATCAGTAAACCAATAGTATAACCGTGACAGGTATAACAGCTATGAAAGACTATAGCACACTTCGTTCAAAAAAAAAAGAAAGGCTATATATAGCACACTGTTAATATGTTTGTTCAAAAAAATATAGCACACTGTTAATATCTGAAGAAGTTGTCACTAAACTCTATCCTGGTATTTGAAACACTCCAATCTTGGTTGCTTCTCGAGGATCAGCATCTGAAACCATGGCAAATTGACAGGACCATGATGAGGATCACCACGATGACGACAGTGAGAACAATGAACAGCCAGATCTTCTTGTTCTCGTACCATTTCCTGGGCACGCCTACGTTAGAATGGCGCAGCGGAATCTGGCCCGGCCCGCTGTACACACGAGCCGGCGGCCACAGGTCTAGGTCCACGGAGCCCAACAACAGCTAAGGCCTCGGGCTAACTCAACCCAAAAGACTAGTCTGATAGTATGAGGACTGCCCGACCCTATATGTTGTGCTCCCCCACCATCAATTACCGATGTGGGACTAAATATAACAATCTCCCCCGTCACACATCGGACCCAACTCTTCCATCACAACTATTGTGTGATCTCACAGAAGACGTCATCACAGGCCCAGAGTATAAACTCTCCAGTCAACTTGCGTGACCAATGGTCAAATGACCCAACGGAGATATCAACGGGCTCCCCGTAAACATGTGACCCGGAGATGTTACCAATTTTCCAACCTTCGGCTCTGATACCACTTGTTAGACTGGCGTAGCGGAATCTGGCCCGGCCCGCTGTACACACGAGCCGGCGGCCACAGGCCTAGGTCCACGGAGCCCAACAACAGCTAAGGCCTCGGGCTAACTCAACCCAAAAGACTAGTCTGATAGTATGAGGACTGCCCGACCTTATATGTTGTGCTCCTCCACCATCAATTACCGATGTGGGACTAAATATAACAGCCTAGCTGCCTGCACCACGACCCTGAAGAAGTAATAACCAAACAATATCCATTCCTGTATTTTCAGTACTCATTTGACATCGATTGAAAACAAAGGTACGTCCCTGGCACAGATATGCCACTGAATAAAAACCAAGCTGAACTCTTGATGGATACACATAGCTAGATGTGTGGTTGTTTTTTTTTATGGATATATCCTTCGATTATGAAAATCAGTATACTGACCACTGAAACAAATTCAGGATAAACAGAACACTGACAAACAGAAACACAAGCGAGATTTCACCCAAGATGTCAAGGACCACGGTGGTCGGCAGTAACTGAACAAGACGCACAAATCGACCAAGTTCATTCAGGAAATACTATCACCTGCTCAATGTTGTCCATAAGGATGTTTGCAGCTGCAGAAGCCTGGACCTCTTTTCACCTTGGCCGGCCTACTGACTCCTTGAATAACGTAACATTGATTATATATATAGGAAGGCCGGTGGAATCTGCCAGCCGGCACGACTTGATAGTAACCCTATGTCCACATACAAGAGGCCGTAGAAATCAGCCGGCCGGGCGGATCAATCGAAATAATGCAATGTGCTACATGTTTTTGTATGTAGTGCAATTTAAGTTAGCAACTCACAAACACATGAGTCAAAGAATGGAAAATCTGAGCAAGTGTCGAACTTTTCTATGGTAAGTTGTTAACTCATGTGTTTCTCAGTGTGGGCAGTCTTTGCAATTTTTGTTTCCTTGTAAAACCCCCACATATTCCTTGCACTTGCTAATGCTCCCCCAGTTAGCTAGATGCCATTTATGTCTATGTTCACTACCATTCCACGAGCAAGTAATTAGCTAGCCATATTGGTACCTCTTTGAGAAACGATAGAAGTACACTAGGTTCGAAGCTAGACAAGTTTTAATACTCCATCCGTTCCAAAATATTAGTCATTCTAGGTGTCATTTTGATTGTCTATCTTTATGGCATCTTCTATGAACCTAGACATATATTTATCTAGATTCATATTATCTTCAATGAATCTGGTAAAAAGCCAGAATGGCTATAATTTGGAACGGAGAAAGTAAGTAGTAACTTGACTCTCCAGCCTGCTACCCGTTTGAGGATCTTATCCACTAAAGGTTGGATGTCTTCTGTTCTAAGTTTCTCATAATGCACAGGATAAAGAATGTTTCATAAAAACTCATCTTAATTCTGATTCCCGAATATCGGGGTCATCACTAGAACAGTCCTGCAACGGCAACAACAACCTCATCGCCATTGCTGAACTCCTCCACTAGCTGTCCCGACTTTCTCTAATATATTTGCTGTAGTCAATATACTTCAGCTCTTGATCATCGGCTTGATCCTGTCTCCACCCGCCCCCCCTTCCCCACCTCTTTCCCTCCCTCATCAGACGACGGGTCCGGCCAAGTCAGCTTGCTTGCTTCAACCATCCAGCCTCTCCTCTATGCGGCTAGGTGGTGTTTAGATAAGGGGTATTTGACCAAATTTACTGTAGAAAAAGTTTGCGAGAGAAATCACGTTTTTCTATGGAATGGACAGTGAAGTACCCCCTATCTACCACCCTCCCCCCTAGTGCAGTAGTGATGTGTGCTGTACTGTGGTCTGCGGATCAACCTCCCTTCCAGATAGCCCTCGTGATAGACTTGTTCCTGGTGGGCCTTCCTCGTGAAGCAAGACAAATTCAATCAAGGGTTGATCAGGTTACATTCTTCGTATCAACGGGACTTGGTGCAGCGATAGCATGTAGAATCATCACAAATCAAGATGCTGGTGTTCTTTGTCTTTTTTTTTTTTGAATGAACAGAAGCTGGTGTTGTTTGTCACTTGCTCCATTTACATCAGAGACAAGAATATTATTTTCATATTCAGTTTTATTACAACTAATGCCTATAAATCCCTCTTGACCATAAAAGAATTGCTGCAATTGCTATTTGCATCAGACAAACAAAAAAGAAAAAAACAAAGTTTACACCCTTTATATGTTCTAAAAATCAAAACCGAACAAATTTGGCCCTTTGATAGTTTCAAGGTGGTTTCACGTTTTATGAAATATAAAAGAATGTTGTTTTATTGTTTAAACTAAAGAACATGACTAATGTTTTTTAAAATAAACAATGACATTGATGCCAAACGTTTTCTAAAAATGTAACTATATATTGGTACATTATTCAAAGTTATTTGGGTATTATTTTTAATGTTTTTAGTGTTTTATTATTTTTCCAAAATTACTAGGGAAATATATAAATAAGATAGAAATAACTTTAAATTGTGTACCAATATATAGTTTATTTTTTTGAAACAATTGGCACTGATATCGTATCGTGATGCTTAAAGTGAATTAGTTATGAATTTTTAGATTAAATTAGTTTTCATTTTTTTGAAAAACATAAAACCGGAAACCAAATCAAGATCGACTGACTTACTAGAAAGAAGCGAAACTCGACTGCTTGGACAGAGTGGGATATATCTATTGTCAGAGGTAGAGATGGATAGGTAGCTAGACTTCCAAGTTGAGGCACGAAAGTTGAAACCACTCAAGGGGCCAAATTTGACTAGTTTCGACAGTTCGATTGCCCTTTTCTGTCTGATTTTGTTGGCTTGGGACGAATTTATTTTTGTTACAGTTTAAGGATCTTAACCAGACTTTTTTTTGCCAAAAAAACATATTTTTCTCTTCGGTAACTATCAATATTGATGCTTACGTAGGCCTTATGTAGAAATGAAATAAGATGACTGCAGATATCATGCGCTTTTCTTTGATGATTTGTCAGGTCGGAAATAACAACCAGCATAACATCGCAATCAATTACATATGCAGTTGGCTAAAGAAAAGTGTAAACTTACATTTGTTTTACTCTTTTGCATTTAATCTTCAGCAAGATACCAGATCTTTGTGAATGTCATTTCATGATCTTGAATTCAATTCATCATGCTTTTCAAAACGAAAAAACCTATTACAAGCGCACTAGTCAGTTTAACGTATGGGTGTCTTTCCTCAAAAAAAAAAACGTATGGGTGTCTGAAAAATGTAAGATTTTGTTACTGGTGGATGATATATTACAATGTTTAATTCAGTTATAGCTGATCCCTTATACTAGTCTGCAAGGCCTTCATTAGTTCCCAAGGTGAAAACCCTCTTCTATTGGATGTTTGAATATTAATTAAGAGTATTAAACATAGACTAATGACAAAGGTATAGTGTAATTTGTGAGACGAATATATTAAGCCTAATCGGACTATGATTTGGCACTGTTGTGCTATAGTAAACATGTGCTAGATTAATTATGCTTAATAGATTTGTCTCAGAATTACTCTCCATCTGTGTAATTAGTCTATATTTAATACTTCTAATTAGTATCAAACATCCAATGTGACAGGTGAAAAAATTTCACCTTGAGAACTAAACAAGGCCAAAAACAAAGCACACACTCCATACACACATCACTGCTGGTCACTTGGTCAGACATACTCTGTAATCTGCATTCTTGCAGGCTAGAGCTTACATTTCCTCTAGGTCAGCAAAATCACACTACATCTACTGTTACGTTCTGTTTCAACTTCGCCAACAGTCAGCTAAAACCTTTGCTGGGAAGCTTCAGTCTAGGCTGAAGAACTCAGGACTTCAGGTTATCACTCAGTTTCCTAATCGACTTGTCGGCGAAAAGAACATCATCGATCCACGAAACAATGTTAAAGGCCAGGCTCTCCAACACCCTCGAGTAGCTCTCCAGGATTGCTTGCCCCACATCCTGCAAAAATATTCAGTTGTTTCATCTTATCAGATCACGAAACATAATTTCAGTGCACACAAGTACGTGCACTGTCTGCTATATGAGTAGATGCATAAACAGAAGATGATATTGCCAATATGATCTCCTATGTTTTTCCAATGTGATTGAAACAACTTGGTTTTGATCGGTTACCTTATTGAACTGGATCTTGCTCGTGTCGAGAGTGGTCTGCGACAAGCCGGGGAATCGGTGCTTCAGGCAGAGCAGGAGACTCTCGGCCCTGCTCGCCAGCGTCACGTTCTTGTCGTCGTCATCGCCCGCGAGCTCCTTGACCTTGCTCCATGGCATCTTGCCGTGGCTCCCGCTAGCCTTGCGCCGCCACACATACATGGCAGCCTCGACCCGGTCAGCCATCGCCAGTGCATCATGCTCCGACGAGATGTCGAGGGTGTCGAGCAGGAAGTCCGGCGAGAATTTGTCGGCGCCCAGCATGACACGGTACACCGCATCACCCACGCTTGCCCTCCCACTCTGTAAACCATGATTACCCAAAGATTTCAGCATGAGATATATATATATAGAAGGAGATATTTGTTGACTGTTCCATTGGGATGTGTTTCCTACCTTTGGGAGCACGGCCATGAAGGACTCTGGCACCTCCATATCGCTGAGGACACCGCTGTTGATGGCCACAGCGGCCTTGTGGATCTGGTTGGCGCAGTCGCGCTTCTTCTGCAGGTCCCTGCACACCTTCTCGGTGAGGCCGGTGTCCGGGACGCAGGGCACCGGTAGCCACCATTTTTCCTCGTTCCGGTGCATCGACCTCCTGAATGAGGATGACAACGTCGACGACAAGGAGGTGACCGAGCAGAACGACCTGGTCCCGGCGTCCGCATACCAGAACTCTGCCTTCTGGAAGCTGTCCAATATGTCCTGCACCATCTCGCACATGTTTCAATCATTTCTAATCTGACTGAGACCAAGCAAAATCAGTTGAGTAGCAATTAGGATGTGATCGATCTTACAATGAGCATGGCGTCGAGCTTCTCGAGTGCGGGCAGGTTGATGTAAATGTCCGATCTTGGTCTGGTCGCCATGACCTGCACGTGTGTAGATCGAATTTGATCAGAGATGTTGATGCACAAGAGACATTAATTCCAAGTTTCTTGGAACTGAATCTTGCGAAAAGAAATCCATGGAAAACATGAACAACCCCAATGCAGTACCTCGACTTTGGTCCCATCGGGCAACGTCTGTGAGGTGGGGTAGAACTCGACGATGTAGTCGCAGACGGAGAGGAGGCAGTCCATCTCTCTCCTCCACATCGCCTTCTTCCCCGCCGGCAGCGGCTCCAACTTGTGGCAGCTCCCGAACACCGTCGCTGCGATAAACAACCGAACGGCATGTTAGTGTTGATCGATCAAAAATTCAAGATGCCTTTCGTTCAAAAAACAAAAAAGATAAAAAAAAAAATTCAAGATGCCGGAACACGAAATGTCCGGAACATTGGCTCCGATTGGTGTGCGTGCAATGCGTACCGTAGAGGTTGGTGATGGCGTTGGATATGGCCACGGCGGTGCAGACGCCCTTGCCGCCGCCGGACATGTCCTCGCCGAGCAGAAGCTTCGAGAACCTCTCCTTGACCAGCTCCATCTCTGCGCATCACAGATCGAAGTTTGCGTTAACCAAAGACGCGATCGATCTGTATCAAGATTCAAGAATCGGTGTAGCGCCGTGGTACAAGTACAATACATACCGTCGTCGGTGGAGCGGCGGTCGAGCACGTCGGCGCGGGGCTTCATGCTGAGCCGGCTAAGCGACGCCGCGACGGAGGCCGGCGACCGGTCGACCATGAGCTTGGCCATGGCGGCGGCGGGCTCGAAGGGCCCGCTGTGGTCAACGCTGCTGCACTGCTCCGACGAGAAGGAGGTGGACACGTCGGAGACGCTGCGGCTGAGGTTGCCCGCCGTGTCGACGAGGCTCCGCGTCGACGGCGACGAGCAGCACCCGCCGCGCTCGCCGGAGGTCTCGTCGGACACCGACGCCGACGAGCTGTCCATGGCTGCCTCCTCGCCTCGCGCCTTCGCCGTTGCTAGTTGCTACTCCCCTTTCAGTTCAGTTTCAGCACTGCACAAGACAAAGGCAACACGAGATGATGGGTTTATAAAGGCCTCGCTCAGCAGCGGCAATGGACACGACAGATCCATCGAAACGGGAGACGCCGGCGCACTAAACCAGAGATAATTCGCATGTTTAAATTTGAACTGTTGTGTCGTTTTCCAGCACAATGTATTCAAAGCTTTTTGTGCTTCAAGGAATGAGACAACGCTGAGAAATTAGGCGAAATGCGGCCGTTGTTTTAACGTGAGACATGCTGCTTTTGAGGCGACTGTGACCTGTGAGGCGACTTCATACGAAAAATCATGGCTATATCATGGCATGCAGGTAAAGATGCAGAGCAAGGATGAGAGGGAAACAAAGAACGCCTTAAAGATTCAGATGCCTTTGCTTTTGAACCTTCTTTAGATGCAGAGCCAAATATTCTTTTGGAACGCTGCAACGGCGCATGTCATCCCCGTCATCATCTCCCAGATGCAGAACTGCGAAAACATGGAAAGAAACAAGCACGCCTTTCCTACTGCAAATGCTCGGCTGCTGCAAAGATGGAAGGAAAAGGAAAGGGGGTGCTAAAGATGGCAAGAAAAAGATTGTCCCTTTCTCACCTTTCCTGACGCTGATTTGATTCATATACCATTGACGACCTCCTCCTTGCCATGCATTGGAGGCTGGCCAGATCTCTTCAGGGCAGCGGCTCTGTTCCTGCCTCTACAAGTGCCCCTTTGCTGCCCGTTGAAATGCTCCTCTGTCTCCTTTGCCAACCGTGCTCTGTTCTCTGAGAGAGTCTCCCCTACGTTGGCAACGAGATGCAGCTTTGTCCTTGAGAAAAAAAGGAAGAAGATGATGATGGATGATGATGAGACGATGAGTGAGAGGTAAAAGGATGTGTTGTTGTGAATCTGGTTTGGTTTTGTTGTGTTATCCTGGGCATGGATGGTGGTCATGCCATAGGTAGGAAACATTGTTGAATCTATTTTTCTATTTTATTTAGTCGTATCAAACGTGGAATGGAAGTGTATGTCTATAAATAAAATAAAAATCGCGGCAAGATTACGGTTGCTTCAGGAACATGCGTGGGAGCGGCAGGGAATACGGCGTATGACACGAGAGTCAACTCTGGATGGAGTGCACATTAATCTTTTGGAGTCTGATTATTTTTTGCCATTGGTGAAATGGCATCCTGGTCTCGCTGATAACAGGCCCATGGCCCACTTTTCAGACGCACATTAGTTGATTTTGTTTAATGTTCATGTTTATTTAGGGCAATGTATTAGGTGAAAACTAGCATTTCTATGGAAACTATGAAATTTCAATATGAGCCACGACGATGTTGATCTAATGTGTGGTCATGTGAGGTGGGAGGGGTTGTTTCAGTTCCCATCTTTTTATCACTAGTACAAAGTTTGCTAGATATAGAGGCATCTGGTAACCCAACCAAAAAGAAAGGGAAATGAGAGTTTGTTAGAGAAATCGGAGATGGCAATGATTGGGGGACAAGGTTTGGTGAGCTGACGAGCAATCATGCATGGCCCTGGATGAGCTGTGCAAAGAGAGGATTAGCTACAAAATGACGGTGAGGGGCAACGCAAACGCACTAGCAGGTCACCGCCTCACTGGATGGCCGATGGCCTGCAACTTGAGGCCGCCAGGTCACGCAGGGTAGAGACTAGTAGAGAGGCGTACTAGGCGTGTAGTAGCCGTGTAGGGGTCGGCCGGTCGCTAAAATCATGCGGCGCGCGGCACGGCGCGTGGTTTATGGGACGTGCGTGCGTTGGAAGCAGCTTTGCGTGCAGAGTGTCCAACCAAAAGGCTTCCCTTCCCTGGGCGTTGTGAATCCATGGCCCGTGCAGCCTCGCCAACCGGTATTGGGCGATCGGATTCCAAGCGATCCAGAGGAGAGAGGAGCGGATGATGGGTTGGGTTGTTGATAAAAACTGGCTGTTTCTTTTGAGGCGGCGGAAGCCGAAACACAGCGCACGGGTGTGGGAAGAACCGCCGGGATCCCCCGCACGTACGCGTCGGGATCCCGGCGGCGTGGCCGCGCGTCTGCTCCCGTTCCATGCCGAAAAAAACGCTCAATGGCCGTGCGGCATCCGCCGCGCCACCGTCAGGTGCTGTGCTGCTCATCGGAGTGGAGCCGCGCCAATGGCCAAAGGACAAGCCGTGAGCCCCGGTGGCAGGACATGAGCTCCACAAAACCGCCACCTCCGGTGCTCCCAGAGGGGAGCACGCCCGAATAGGAAAATCCGAAGAAAATCTGCAGCTAGAAGGGTGGCTGCTTCTGCTGCCGAAGCTCAACTGGGAAGGAGAGGAGGGGCTTGGACGCCAGCGACGTTGACCCGGACACCGCATTAACTAGTCGCGGGCCGGTGCGGCGTGTGGAGTCGTGGGCGCTGCGTGGCCGTCACGATGCCTACGGCGCTACCGTTTTTTTTTCTTATGGGGGAGATCGATTTTGTGCAGGGCACGTATCCGCCATTAATGCGCATCGAAGAGGATGTCTTGTGTGATGCTCTCTTCTTCTTTTTTTGCGGGTTTGTGTGTGATGCTCTCTGCTCGCTCATCAGTCGCCCCATCGCTCTTTTTTTTTTTTCTAAAATAAACGTGTGCCGTGCTTCGTAGGAGTCACAAATATATTTTCGCGAGCGTGCTAGAAGTTCTCGTCTGGTATAATTTCGCCAAAGAGAACAAAAATATCGATGTCATTCTTCATCGCTAAGCATGCACATCGAAGGAAACGTCTGGTGCTTGACAGGAGTTATATGAAAATGATTTTTTTTTTGTTTGACGACATGTTTCAGTTTGCCTATATTAATTCTGTTTTTTTTTCAGTTATTATCAAAAGGTTTTGTAGCATGCTCGTCGTTGGAATGTGGAGATTAATGGTTTCATTCAGTACAATATGTTGCGTCATTTCGTCTGTATATAGCAGATTTGCAGCTCGCTCGGTTTTTTTTCCTCTGGATTTTAAATGAGTTGACATCTTTCTTGCCCGGAAGTAAGAAGAGTTGACGTTGCGCATGTCCGCTGTCGTTTCTCTAGCAGTCGGCTATTTTGCAGGGATTCACGTTTCGAGTTGAGTTCTCTTTCGCTCTTCTCTAGATAGCTATTAGGAATAATCATATTAGTGTTCTTATCTTTGGAGAGAGAGTTAAACCATGTCTTTATTTGATGACACCCTGCCTCTGGGCAATCCTTTTGCCTTCTCCGTCTCCTTTTTCGCCAAGGTATGGTACAGTGCGCGCACGGTCTCCATCCAACCACCAAGGCCTTGAGTACTTAGATGAGCTGTTGCACTTAGTTGGGCCGAGATGCTACCAAAGCTTTAGCCTAAATGGACCCTGTTTTGTACTCTCTTACTTCGTGGTACATGGGCCTTGAATGGGGCATAATATCGAAGGGCATCGAAATTGTGGTCAGGTTAAGCATGTTCGAGTAAACCTATATCCTCTGGTATAGAACATGCTAAATAAATAGGGAAAAAATCCTTTTGACTCCCCAAACAACGGACAAAGTTTAAGTTTCCTCTATAAACCCCAAAGCCGAGTAACACACCTCCTTCAACTTGTGAAATTGTACATTTTTATCTCCCCGAGCTGTATAGAAGCAGTATTGAGATGATGCTTTTGTGTTTTCCTTTTTATTTATTTTGACTGAAAATTTAAAAAATCATAATAAATTAAAAAACATAAAATAAAAAATCTAATTTTGTTAGATTCCATATAAGTATATCAACATAGAAAATATATAATATGTTATGCATTAGTACAAAGTTTTTACTATAGATTTAGATCTATATTTTCTATAACTAAATAGAATAATTCATAACTACATTTTCTATAGTCCAATCATGGTGAAAATTTTATTATATCCTAATTGCTATATGTTTAAATTATATTAAAAAATTCATACTCATTGGATATTGTATAACTTAGTTATACATTTATTTAGAGCAAAACATACTAAATAAATCCAAAACTAAGTTATACAAAATCCAATGAGTATAATTTTTTAATACCGTTGAAGCATACAATGATTAGCCCACCATAAGAATTTTATCATAATTGGACCATAGAACCTTAAGTCATGAATTATTTCATTAAGCTATAGTAAAAAAACAGATATAAATCTATAATACAAACTTTGCACTAAAGTATATATATTATATATTTTCTGCATTGATATACTTATATGGAGTCTAAAAATATTGGATTTTCTATTTTATAATTTTTTTATCTACTATGATTTTTCAAAGTTTTAGCCAAAATAAATAAAAAAAGAAAATGACAAAATTAGTTTCAGTAGCGCTTATCCAGCTTAGGGAGCTAAAACTTATGGTTTCACATTTTACGGTCTATGGAGGAAACTTAAACTCACCCCAATGTCAAGAAGGTCACACCAATGTCCAAGGAGGTCAAAAGGACTTTTTCCAAATAAATATGTTGGAATACGACAAGCACAAAAGCTTGTAGTGTTTAGCATGGTGGTCTAGGTTTAAAAAAGAAACTGATCCGGTTGGGGTGAAGAGCCCCAAGATTTTTCATTAGGAAGGGAAAATCTTCTTCGGGTATAGAAAAATCTCCGAATCTAGGTGAGGAGATTTTTTCTAAAACCAACTATATAAATCCACTTCCACAATAAATTGAACCGAGTCTACTGGTGCGACCACATCACTCAGCCTCCTAACTAACTAGGCTAGTGGACCTTAGGTATGGTGATCAAGGTTTAGGATTGTGGTTGGGTGTTTAGCATGGTGGAGTAAATCAAGTATCCTTTCATTGCATCGCAACACCTTCGTTCGTATGCATTGTTCCTTGCGATGAGAGGAAGTAGAAAGCCCAATATATATGTTCGGGAAAACTTTTGAAAATGTGGTATAGAAATAAGTAGGAAAAAGTCCATTTTACTCCCCTCACCTATTCACTTGCCCCATCCCACCCCCTAACCAAAATATTGGCTTAATTTACTCCCTCATTCTATTTATACCATCTTAATTTAGCCCTTAAGTAGGATTCCTAGTGGAATTTGCCTACATGTCATGGTGTTGACTATTCCAAACTTGATTTTACCGCCACGTAATCTCATTCGACGATGTCGAAACTACACCGGCTATATGTAGGCGTGTTGTATTATCCGTTGCTCCTGAGTCATGACTTTTTTCTTTAGACTCCTCTATTCTGCACAAGTCTCATAGACTCTCGTCAATGGGAGCCCAGTCGAGCATGCTTTTCCTGACGAGGTGATCGACATCTGCATTCAGGCAAAGAGTCAGGGCCAATCTGCCTTTGCTATTCTGCATTATTTTGCCTTTACAAATACTCTTAAACAGCCAGACAAAGCCAGTGAAGAAACATCATTTTCCCATTCATTTTGCAAACAAACATTGCAGATATACCACAGTACTAAACTAAGCATTCAATAGAGGGAGACACGTAAAATTAAAATATCAGGAAAAAGAATGGAGATTCTGAAAGCCAGTAAAAACTTAAGTTGATGGTATTATTTTTTTAGTTTCCAAAGCACTAGTATTGCTCGATTTATCTTAAAAGCTGTCACTGTCAGTTTAGGGTTTAGGGTTAGGGACAGATGGACGGCACGACCGGTAACAGTCTAACATATCTATAGCATTTCGATTCCAATCTGCATGTAGCGCACATGAGTTTCCATGTTAAACGGGGTTGCATGGTGGTCAAAGTGTGTTTATACTGGTCAAAACCAAGGCACGTAGGCAAAATCACATGGATACCACACTTAAGGGCTAAATTAAGCCCGTACAAATAGAAGAAGAGATTAAATTAAGCCAATATTTTGGTTAGGGTGTGGGGTGAACAAAGTTAATAGGTGACGGGAGTAAAATAGATTTTTTCCAAATAAGTATAACACAAAGGGCTATCTGGCTATCTATCCATTTGCGGGACTACACGTTGTTGCTTCATCACATAAGTTTCATTAATCCCTTACCATTGAATATTACCTTAAGACGACATGTAGCTCGACATGATTCACAATCTGAGACGTTCGTATTATATAATTGCACTCATCGAAGAAGTTTATTATAGCTATAAGCATGAAGTAGAAGGAACCACAATATGCCATGGAACATCAACAAATGATTCACTAATAGAGAGTTATCTTAAATAATAAAAATGTGAGAAAAAATTGTAAAATTCCCCATATTAGATGTAGTAAAATTTACCTATATTTTCATCCTTGAATTATGTTTTGTTGCAAAGAAGCCACTCTATTAAAAAATATCATGAGTTGCTTTAGTGTAGGGCTACGCCCTAAACATTGACATCCAACTGAATGAAGGCTCAATTTTTGTGCTCCCTAAGAAAAACCAAAGTCAAAAGAGTCCAAGATTTTCATCCTATCAGTTTGATTCACTCTTTTGCAAAGATCGTCTCCAAGGTACTGACACTTAGATTGGCACCTTTCATTGATAGCCTCATTCCTAACTTGCAGAGTGCTTTTATCAAGAGAAGGTGCATCCAGGATAACTTCTTGTATGTTCAGAATCTAGCCAAAGCATATAGCAGAACAGAAACACTGGCTTTTCTCATCAAAATGGTTATATGTTATCCCCGGTCCATTAGTGTTCCACTTTCAACTTGTTGCGACCCATGTGTCTTGTTTTGGTGGATTTAGTCGCACCTTGGTAGTCTAAGTAGGTTCGTTCGAGCCAGCTTATAAACATTCGTATTCCAAACATACCATCTCTGAGTTAATTCTTTTACACGAATCGAGGATGAAAGTGTAAGTCGAGTGGTATGCATATGCGGGCTCGTTCCACGTGAGGAGCTGGACCGTAAGCAGATTTTGGAGCGGGGTGTTACAGATGATATTTAGGTCCAATACTCTTGCTGCACGAGTGCATTTGTGTCGGCCTATGGAGGGGACGTGGCATGGCCCGTGGCACCGAGGGGAGATCCTGAGTTTCTCTATCGTGAAAACGGTAGGCTACCGAGGGCGTCAACCCTGAAGGAGGGGAGAATGTAATACCCCGACCCATTTGCGTTCCAGTTTCGGCCTATTGTGACCTATGTGTCTTGTTCTGATGGATTTAGTCCCATCTTGGTAGTCTAAGTAGGTTCGGGCCAGCTTATGAATCTTGTTATTCCAAATAGACCACCTACGGGTTAACCCTTTTACACGAACCGAGGACGAAAGTATAAGCAAGGTGGTATGCGTGTGCGGGCTCGTTCCACGTGAGGAGTTGGGCCATAAGTAGATTTTGGAGCGGGGTGTTACAATATATCAAAAGATTTTGATTTCATCTTTTGGGAGTATCTAGTTGAGTTGCTTCAGAATGAGGGGTTTTCCAGCAAGATGGAGGGATTGGCTAGCACTGATACTCACTTCATCTTCATCCTTTGCCCGCTTGAATGGTGTGCCTGGTCCAACAATCAAACATCAGCGTGGTCTACCAAGGGAGATCCTCTCTCCACCTACCTGTTCATCTGGGCTATATATACTTCTCAAAGTCTATTTAAGATTGCTCTCGGCAATGATGGGACAACGTGCTAAGTTGCCTCTCTCACTATATGAAGACGATGCTATCATTTTCTTAAACTCAATTACACACAAGGTCGACATGGTAGTTGTTGTTGGTTGTTAACGGTACACTTTTAGTGCTGATTTGGCACTTAGGGTAGCTTCAACGTTTGGAATATCATGTAGTGCTAAGATGATGCCACGTCATAGGTGCTAGCTTAGCAAAAATTGATCCAACGTATTGCACCTCACCATGGGTCTATCAAACTGTAAGAAATTCAATGATAACATCCTTTCCTCTCTCCTCCCCCTTGTAGTTTTTTATGTTCCTACACACAACACTATTGTTTGTGAATTGTTTAATCAAAGCACCATGTGCAAAGTTGGGTGATGAAAGAGATGGATATTTACACAGATTCAAAATGTCGGTGCCTGATTCGGTCACACCGGCACAAACAAGTGATTGCGATGCTAACCACTCGCTGCTCTGATGGCGGACCTTGATGACTGAGACACAAGAGTTTTTATCCTGGTTCCGGCCACGGGGCCGTACGTCCAGCAGCGGTGCGGAGCACCGAGTTCGTGTTGCTCGTAGTAGGGGATTAAAAGCAAATCGAGAGAGGTAGATGAGCTCCCAAGTCCCTGGTGTCTACACGAGTGTGGAGGCTGAGCGTTGAGTGTGTGGTTGTGCTTGAACTTGAAAACCTGCCTTTGCATGGGCTTCTCTCCCCCTTTTATAGCCCAAGGGAGAGAGATTGAGTACACTAGCGAGCGCGTTTAGCGGTGCTATTGTCCTAGAGTGACGTAGCGCAGGCGTGTTGTCCATGCCGTGCACTGTGGAGGCGGGAATCGCGCCTTCCTACCCCTGCTGACGGCATGATGATTGTAGAGTCGACTTGACGGTTGGTCGTGACGGCATACTGCTTCGAGGGTTGGACTTTGACGATCTCCTTCGAGGGTCGCCTTGCGAGGGTGAGGGCGCCCTCGAGGCAAGCAGAGTGGTTGACGTAGTAATACTGCCGCATTTGGCCTGACCGTGCGGCGTTACATCCAAGTCCACTGTGTCGAGTGGATTTGACCGGGGTCTTATCCGTAGCGTGGGCGGTGGCGTGGTGCAGTGAATCCTACTGCAGAGGAGCGTCATCATGACCGGAGTTGATGGGTAGCAGGGCCCTGGGCGCTGTTCCCGGTATGGCAAGCTCGAGCGCGGCTGAACCTCGATCGTGGCGGGAGTGCCCGCTCGAGGGTGGCCGTCCACCTCGAGCGTGGCTGGGCTCAATCGTCACGGACATCCCCGCTCGAGGGTCTCGCCACCATCAAGCGGGACGGACGCCGTGGTGAAGTTGTTGTGGTGGGCCTTTGCCGGGCTGCAGAGCCAGGCCGACTTCGTTTGTGGGCCTTGCTCCGAGTAATTTAGGGCCCAAGTTAGGGTACCCCTACTATTGGTACCCGACAGTAGCCCCCGAGCCTCCGCAGGAGTGAGGTTCAATCCTGCGGGGGCTGGTGTTTGTCGAGGCTTTCGAGGCTTTTGTCCCTTCGCGGGTTCTGGGAACCCGTGGGGGCGCGCTAGCGCACCGGCGGGTGTAGCCCCTGAGGCCTTGGGAGAGTGGTTGACACTCTCTCAAGGTCTCAGCTTGATGTGAGGAGCTTTCGTTGCTTCCACAGGTGTGGTATCGTCCACAACGCCTGAGGTCCTCAAACCTAGCTTTGTTTGGCGTGGTTCGAGGAAGTCTCGAGCTTTCTTTGTACCTCGTGGTCTTTTTCGAGGGGTCGAGGATGAGGCGATCCGTGTTCCCCTCGACTGGGATCGAACCATGGATGCCTGGTTGAGCTGGTAACGGGTGGTTTGAGCGGACGTCCTTGCCCCGTTCGATGAGGGTAGGCTCGTGGTCATAGGACACGCCCGTGAAAGCCTTTTGCGCAAGCATAGTAGACGGGACTCGACCTTGTTCGATAGAGGTTGAGGGCTCGGTGCTCCCCCTCGAGGGGTTCCTTAGTATAGGCCTTTCGCCCAGCCTCGAACATAACCGATGGGTTCCCTCAAGCGTTCGAGCTTCAAGGCTCTCTTTCGAGGGTACCGTCTATTAGACCTGACTCGGTTGATCCGGGGCCCCTGTCGAACCCCCGAGGGGCCAAGGTTCGAACCCCTGATCAGTAGGAACGACAACCACCTTTTCGAGGGTCGGTGCCTTGAATGTGCCTTCCGCCGCTTCGTGCGGGGTCGTGATGATCATTAGGGCAGTTATTGTGACTTCGTGGGGGAGTGGGCGCGCCTTTTTAGGCGTGGCATGCGGGTGTGAGTTGACACGACCGCACGCCCGCTGCGCCGGATTCCTCGAGTATTGCGGCACAGTTAACGCGGTTAGCGTGGTTAACACGGCCCGTGCCGTTACGCCTCCCGGGGCGGGCCCGGTTGTCAGCCTCAGGGCTGGCGTTTCGCGGCTCGTGTCCTGCAGCGCCTCCCTCTGCTTGGGAGTATAAACAGCACGACAGGTTTCCCGCTAAGGGTGCACCCTCATTGACTTCTCGTTTTTGCGTCGTCATCTTCTCCTTCGTCTTCTTCTTCTCTCGCCTACGCTCCCACTCGCCGCCATGGTCCGGCTCGTTGATCCCACGCCGTGGAAGCCATCGATCGCCTCCACGCTCTACCTGGAGGGGCTCGTGGAAGTCGGGCTGTTGCCGCCAAACGTCGACGGTGAGCCCGCGATTTGGATCTCGCCGGGGGCTGCCTCGGAGCCAGACCCGCCGGCGGGCTACATCGTCAGCCTTGCTCGCCTCCACGAGTGGGGTTTTGGCATCCCGGCGGGATGGTTCATGCGAGCGCTGTGCTTCCACTACAAGGTGGAGCTGCACAACATCTCGCCAACGTGATCTCCCAGGCGGCGGTATTCGTCGCCGTCTGCGAGGGTTTCCTGGGCATTGAAGCCCACTAGGATTTGTGGCGCCACCTTTTCTGCGGCGAGCTCTTCACAGAGAGCGTTTCCAAGGGGGTTCGTCGCCCCGTTCGCGCTGGTGGCCTTGTGCTCCAAGTCCGGAGGAGCCGCAAGGACCTCTACATACCCTGCTCCATGGTTACCAACAACCAAGACTGGGACAGGGGGTGGTTCTACCTCCGTAACGACGGGGGGAGTCTACCGGCCTACACCGGCAAGGTGCTGATGGAGAAGCCGAAGACCTAGGGGTACGGGGTGTCACCACCGGAGCAGAAGGAGAAGCTCGGCCCCTTGATCGAGGCGCTTCAGCGCCTATCGAGGCACGGCCTCACCGCCAGCTGTGTCGGTCATGGATTAGGGGGCCCACTATCAGTACACCAGCGAACGGCGCATTAACAGAAGAAGACCCTGGCAACTCCAGCGACAAACTGGTCGGAAGGTTCCGTCTCGCTCGACCCTCCGAGGGTTTCGAGGGCGCGTGGATGTGAGCTCCCCGCTTCACCCGGCCTTAGCCTGCTCCGGACGACCCGTGGGCCGGAGGGGTCGGGCGCGTCCGTCTCGCCCGACCCCCGACCCCAGGGTCGGATGGGCAGACCCCCGCGAGGGGTCCTGCCAGTCGATAGACACTCACGGCGGAAAAGGGGGAGGACTCTCGAAGATCCTCCCCAAGTCAAATCTGACCTGTGCGGAGGAAGGCGTGCGACTAACGCTTTCTTCCGACCGACACCCGACATCACCTGCTCACCTGCCATCTGTAAAAGCTGATCTGCAGCCCTACGCAAGGGAAAAAGGCATCTGCATGCATGCTCCCGCGCTAACGGCCAAGGAGGAAGCTACCGGGAAGTTACGGATGGGAGGGATGAGGACACGCGGCAACCGAGGAAGGGGTCGCCAAGACGCACCAGGCCGACAGCGCGCAACCATCGGGGGCATCCGGCCCTTGGGGGGGTAGATAGGTAAAATAACGTTGTAAAGTTGTTCTCCCCTTGGACTATAAAAGGGGAGGGCGTCCCTGCGAGACGGACACACACACAAGAAGAAGGAGAATTCCTTTTCGATCTCTAGAGCACTAAGTCCCCTGCACGCACATTTCACACACAAGGCTAGAACCGGCCTTCGCTGTAACCCGCCGTCAAGAGAGCAATACGATTTGGAGCTCGTTTCACTAGACGTAGGGATCGCTCCCGAACCAGTATAATCCTCTTTGTCCTGCGTCTCTTGAACCATTCTCCACCGAGACGTGCATGTTCTGTGATCAACACTCGCCGGCGTGAGGTACCCCGTGAGCCACCCGCCGACAGTTGGCGCGCCAGGTAGGGGCCTGCGCACGTCTACGTCTTCTTCGACACCAGGTGCGAGATGGCTGGTCTCGGTGACCATCAGCTCAGGTTGGGCGCGACCATTCGCTTCGGCAGCCTCGAGTTCCTCGTGAACGAGATGCCAGGCGCTTGTGGCGGCGCGCTCCGCCTCGTCCTCGTCGACAACCCCGGCCGCTCGGCCGCCCGCGCGGGGCACTGTAACACCCTAAAAATGCCCTATTTAAAATTTAGTAAATAATTGGCTTTTATATTTAAGTGCTCATGAAAAATGCAGGGAAAATAAAATTTTGAATAATTAAAAGCAAATATAGGGTATAGAAACATTATTGTTGCATTCATGCTGGTGCATTTATTTTTTATTGTTGAATTCAAATTTGAATTTGAATTTGAATTCAAATGAGTGTTTGAATAAAAGAAAAACCTTTTCTTTTCTCTCCCTCACTCTCTCAGCCCAGCCCAGTTCCTTTCCCCTCTCCTCTGCGCAGCCCAGCAAGTCGCGCGGCCCAGCAGCAGCCCACCACCGCGTAGCCCACCGCAGCCCGCTCCGCGCGCCCCTCTCTCTCTCACTCCACAGACTGACAAGCGGGGCCCGCCTGTCATCCCCCACCTTGCGCCGCTGACAGGCCGAGCACGGGTCGAGCTCGAGTCCGCACCGCCGCGCCGCCGTGCCGCGCCCGGACTCCTCGGCTTGGCGCGCACGCCAAGGGGGTCTCCACCGCCCCTATAAAAGCGCCGCTACCCCCCCCCGCCTCCTTCGTGCCTCGAGCTCGCGCCCAAACCCTAGCGCCGCCGCCTAGCCATCGCCTCGCCGCCGCATTGCCGCCAATAACCAGCCCTGGAGCTCCGCCGCAAGGTGAGGAACTCGCCGAGCCCAAAACCCCTCTTCCTCTCGCTCTAATCCACGCGCGCGACCTCGCCGGAGTACCCGCTCCGCCGCCGCGCATCGCCAGCCCCCACCGTCGTCCGAGCCTCGAGTAGAACTCTCAAAACTAGTTCGCCCCTCTCTCTCCCAGAGCAAATGCGAAGAGCTTTGGAGCTCTGTAGCGCCGTCGGCGCTCGATTCCGGCGAAGCGCCGCCGCACGCGCCGCCGCAACGGCCGTCCCCGGCGAGCCGAGCGCCTCGATCTGTTTGCCACCGTTCGATCTAGATCTAACGGCCTAGATCTGAAACCGATCTAAACCGAGCCGGTTCACCGTGAACCCGTGAACCGCGGTTCATGGCCGGTCTACGGTCCGGTCCACCGTGACGTCAGCCGACGTCAGCATCCAGCCGTTGCCGTGGCAATTTTGCAAAAGAGACCCTGCAGTTTTTGAAAATCAACCCGCGGTCCACCTCTATTCAAAAGTATTTACAACTAAGTCCTTTTTCTTTTGGTTTAGCCCCTTCTCTTTTAAAAAATAGTGCCCGCCATCCTAGATGCCGTTTGAACCAAAACGGCTACTGTGCTTGTTAGGGTGCTTTGTGAAAGTCCTCGTAACATAAATTCTTTTGGATTTATGTGACAGGCGGGTAAAGGGCGAAACCTCTGCAGAGTGTTGATCTATCATGATAGCTGTGCTCACAGTTACGAGCGGCCTGGATCCTTTTTGATTAGAAGGTGATATTTGTGGTTGATGTTGGTTTATTCAATAATTACTTATACATTGCTATTAATGGGTTCATACTTGGGTTCTACTCATTCGTAGTAAATTGGATGATAATAAAATGAAACAACTAAAAATGCTAATGCAGTATAACCGTGTCAAGCCTTTTGTTCTTGCATAACCTGTGTTATACTTGTTAAGTAAGATGGTTTACTTACACTTGCAATTATTCAACAAAATCCCGGATGGGTAACAGATGGAGCAGTGAATGATCAGTCGCTTGCTGAGTTTCCAGAGGATCTGCCGTACTTCTAGCTGTGTTCAACCAGTCGGTGTCCCTGTGGCTTTTGTGGCTCTATCTAGTTAAGACGTTTAATAATATTAAGACTTACGATGTGTTATTTGTTTAAGACTTTGTCTTGTGTTAAACTCTGATGTAAACTATTTTATTCGAGCATTGTGTTCTCTGTGATTCAATATTTGTAATCTATATGTGTTCTGTGGACATCCTGGGCACGCATATAGAAGCATTCAGATTTCTTGGAAATCTGGGTATTACAGGCACGTCCTCTGTGGAGGCCCGGCGGTGCCCGCGGCCGCTTCGAGAAAGGCCATGACGGCCACGACGGCTGAGAGCGCCGTTTCTCGGAGCTCAATCAAAGTTTCCCCGGTGGGGCGCGAACGAATCGTGCACCACCTTGGCAAAAGCAACGACCTGACCAAAGCGCCCCGCGGGAGGCGTTCGGGTTCGCCCTCGTCACGTGGCCCCAAAGGCCAAGTGACCAAGAGGATCGATGCGAATCGCGAAAAGGCAGGGCGATAGCCTTTCCCTTTGGGCTGAAGAACGCGTCACAAACTTTCTCCAACTCGGCGCCGTGCCAAGCTTGGAAATGCCTCAAAAGGCGACACGCCAAGGTACGTCTGCTGAGGTATGAAGGCATCTTAGGGCGCCACTCGTCCCCGGACGACGTGACCGCCTTGAGCGAGCCGGACCAGGAGAAGGGTCCGAAAGCGCACGTCCCTCCAAGGATGCGCGCACACTGCCCCACGCGGGAGTGCTTCACCATGGTTCCCCCGGATGACGCAACAAACGGGGCTAACGCGGCTGAGATCCGGCTCACGCCAGAGCAGATCGCAGCAAAGCAGCAAGAGCTGGAGGATATGCGGCTCGCCATCCAGATAGAGCAGGCCCAGCTTGACGCAAGCATGGAACCGTCTGCTCGGGCGCGTGAGGCGAGCCGGAGGATCGAGACCAACGCCGATGGCTACCCTCTCTTCGACCGGGCGAGCCAGTGCATCGCGGCGGCTACGCTGCTCAGCAGGCAGCTGCCACAGCCGTCCACCCCAGAGGAACGCTGGATCCAGAACGGGCTGAGGACGCTCCTTGAGCGTGCTGCGGTGCGGCAGGCGGCGAGCTCCGCGGGAAGAAGGCGGCACTCTGCCGGAAACTCACGCTCCCCCAGCCCCATTGACAGGAAGAGGCCAGCCGATGGCTCACGACGGGACCCTCCGGACATGGAGGCAGCGAGGGTTCAGAACCGGCTGGGCCCCGACCGAGACGTGCGACACACCATCGAGGCTCGGCGTCGAGACAAGTCGGAGGAGCCGGAGGATCGTGTTCCCCGCATCAGACATCGTCGGCGTGAGGCGTACGTCGGGACGGAAGAGGAGTGGGACTTGAACTCCGACTCCGACTGTCCCGGCCCAGCCACTTTCTCTCACGAGATCCGCACCGTAGCAATTCCCCCACGGTTCCGCCTCCCTGCCAACTTCAGCAAGTACGATGGGGAGACAGACCCCTCGGTCTGGCTGGACGACTTCCGGCTCGCGTGCCGAGCGGGAGGGGCTTCCGATGATAAAGTCATTATACGAAACCTCCCCCTGTACTTGGCAGAGCCAGCTCGCGCGTGGCTCGAGCGCTTGCCAAACGGGAAGATCCGAACCTAGGCGGACCTGAAGGGTATCTTCGTTCGGAACTTCCAAGGCACTTGCGCACGCCCAGGCAAGGTCTGGGACCTCAAGAGGTGCAAGCAGAGGCAAGGGGAGACCCTGCGCGATTACCTGCGTCGGTTCTCTCGGCAGTATAACAACCTCCCGAACGCCACTGATGCCGATGCCATCGCTGCGCTGATGGGAGGCACCAAGAGCCGACCCTTGGTCAGTCAGATCGGCAGGGAGTGCCCGAAGACGATCAAGAAGGTCCTCGACATGGCTGCTGAAGAAGCACAAGGAGAGGAAGCCGTACTGGCGCATTTTCCCAAGGATGGAGGGAAGAAGAAGCGCGAGGAGATTGCCGACGAGGCAGGACCATCGGACTACCGAGAGAAGAGGAAAAAGAAGAATAAGGAGAGGCGGGTCGAGTTCATCGCCGTCGCAGACCCCAAGCCCTCCCCTTGGCCCCAAGCCGGCCAGATAAGTGAACCCTCTACACTCTAGTTATTTCAATTCAGTTTATTGTCATTTCCTTTGAGCTTTCTGTTTATTATCCGGCCCTATGATTCTGAGGAGACCCCTGGCGCTGTTCAACGGGTAGGCAAGGACGTCTGGCGCAGCCACGTTGCGACGGCCTACGCCCCCACGGCTACGGATCGCACGGTTGCCATGCCGGACGGCCGACCCTGCCAACAAACCCAAGCAAACATAGCCAGGCCGAGGGACCCCTTCTCGACACGAATCACGCCGAGAATGCACAAAGGCATTCCTGCGATGAAACTCGGATGAAGGAAACTAACTATGTTTTTGACCTACCAGGTCTATCTTTTTGCAGGGACCCACAACCAAGCGTTGGGCGGCGCATAGCCACGGCAAGGGATACAGAGGCCAGGGGGGCTCGGGTAATTTGGCTAAGGGACCACTTGGCGTTCGGATCGCACGAGAGCATGAGCCTCGGATCTAAACCCGACGACCTTGAAAGCCTTAAAGATCCAGCCTCTCGAGGTCATCTCACAACTGAGTTCAAGGGCTCGGGGGCTCGGCTGAACCATCGGGTTCACCTTGCTTCCCCCCGCAGCCAAAGCTCAGGAATTCAAGGGCTCAGGGGCTCGGCAGAACCATCGGGTTCACCTTGCTTTCCCCGCTGCCAAAGTTCAAGAGCTCGGGGGCTCAGCAGAACCATCGGGTTCACCTTGCTTCCCCCGCTGTCAGAGTTCAAGGGCTCGGGGGCTCGGCAGAACCATCGGGTTCACTTTGCTTCCCCCGCAGCCAAAGCCCAAAGGCTCGGGGGCTCGGCAGAACCATCGGGTTCACCTTGCCCACCCCCACCGCCAAAAGCTCAAAGGCTCGGTGGCTTGGGGGCTCGGCAGAACCATCGGGTTCACCTTGCTCACCCCACCGCCAAAAGCTCAAAGGCTCGGTGGCTCGGGGGCTCGGTAGAACCATCGGGTTCACCTTGCCCACCCCACCGCCAAAAGCTTAAAGGCTCCGAGGCTCGGGGGCTCGGTAGAACCATCGGGTTTACCTTGCTCACCCCAAAGCCAAGGTTTGAAGGCTCGAAGGCCTAATCAGTAACCAAGAGTTGCCGAGAAAACAAAGCCAACCCCGTAGAGGCCGTCTCAAGTGGCGTCTCCCAACCAGTTCGTGAAGAAACTGGAAGGCAGACCCCACTCGGGGGTTGGCAGGGGCATAGCTATAAGAAAAACAAACAAAAGCCCACGCGTACGGGGCAATGAAAAAACGAAAATACGACGAAGTAGAAGAAAGGTAAGCTAATTATTACAAATATTCAAAATATGGGAGTCCCGTCGATGCGGAACCTCCCAGAGGTTTGAAGTCTTGATCCCTCCACGCGAGGGCACAGTAAGGACAGCAAAGAAATAAAAAGGTGTAACTCTAAGGAGCCTGGTCGGGGGCGGCGCCGTCCACCGGGTTGCCCTCCGCGTCAGTTCCGGGCGCCAGGCCGTTGGCGAACTGCTCCGCAGGGGCCCTGAGCTCCTCGGCCATGGCGTCTAGAGCCTCCGAGGTGAACTCATTGGGGAAGCCGGTGGCCATTCTGTCGAAGCGGATCCCGTCGTAGTGGGAGTGCACCAACGTGAAGGCCTCCTGGACGCCGCGCACCAGCGATTGCTTGGAGAGGGCTCTGATCCATGCCAGGGCGAGGTCGAGCTCCACCGGGAGACGCACGGGGTCGCCGCTGACCGGCACCTCCAGGGCATCCAGCATCCCGAGGGCTACGGCGCGCAGTTCGCTGCAGCACTCCGCCGCGCGGTGGAGGTCTTCAGGGAGCCGCTCGATGTCCTCTGACAGAGGGAACCCGAGCCTCGTCAGGACCGCCCCCGCCGCGTCGCGTAGCATCCCGAAGCGCGATAGCAGCGTGGTGCGATGGGTGATCCCATCCGACACACGAGACTTGAGCGCTGCAAAAGAATGAGATCACGGTTAGACAACAAACAAGCATACGATAATGAAGGCTGAGCAAGAGACGGAGAGGGAGAACGTACCCTCGACCTCCGAGTCCTTCTCTTCTAAGGACTTGCGCGCCATGGACAGGGAGGCCTCCAAGGACTCGGCACACCCGGTGGCGGTCTGCGCCTCGGAGCGAAGGTCGGCGACGAGCTGGCTAAGCTCAGCGTATGCCCCCTCGACGTCCTCCTTGGCATTCACCGCCTGGTCGTGCTCCCTCTGGGCGTCGGCGCACGCCTGGACCGCGGCAGCCCTCTCCTACCGAAGGGAATTGAGTCCGAAGTCTCACCGCCGCGTCACGTCGTACTCGATGGCGGGTCTGTTCCCATCTACAACTGGTCAGACCACCGTGATTCGTGGGCCCAGCCAGATCTCCGCGATCTGCCTATTCACGGCCGCGCGCAGCTGGGCTCGGGCTGACGCCTCGCGAAGGGGGCCGTGACCCCCGTGACGTATTGGATGCCGGGCCTCGCCATCGGGGCGTCGCCCAAGTCACACTCCAGGAATTCCGGAGGATGACAGGAATTTGCGAGAACGTAGTGGGAAAGAAGGGCCTCCCTATGGAATCCAGCTCCCGCGAGGAAAAGGACATGACCTCGCACACTAGTCCTTGACTCCTCTACAAGGGGGCTACTGTGGAGGTTATCGATTAGGGGGCCCACTGTCAGTACGTCAGCGAACGGCGCGTTAACAAAAGAAGACCCTGGCAACTCTAGCGACAAACTGGTCGGAAGGTTCTGTCTCGCCCGACCCTCTGAGGGTTTCGAGGGCGCGTGGACGTGAGCTCCCCGCTTCACCCGGTCGTAGCCTGCTCCGGACGACCCATGGGCCGGAGGGGTCGGGCGCGTCCGTCTCGCCCGACCCCCAACCCCAGGGTCGGATGGGCAGACCCCCACGAGGGGTCCTGCCAGTCGATAGACACTCACGGCGGAAAAGGGGGAGGACTCTCGAAGACCCTCCCCAAGTCAAATCTGACCTGTGCGGAGGAAGGCGTGCGACTAACGCTTTCTCCCGACCGACACCCGACATCACCTGCTCACCTGCCATCTGCAAAAGCTGATCTGCAGCCCTGCGCAAGGGAAAAGGGCAGCTGCATGCATGCTCCCGTGCTAACAGCCAAGGAGGAAGCTACCAGGAAGTTGCAGATGGGAGGGATGAGGACACGCGGCAACCAAGGAAGGGGTCGCCAAGACGTACCAGGCCGACAGCGCGCAACCGTCGGGGGCATCCGGCCCTTGGGGGGTAGATAGGTAAAAGTTGTAAAGTTGTTCTCCTCTTGGACTATAAAAGGGGAGGGCGTCCCTGTGAGACGGACACACACACAAGAAGACTGAGAATTCCTTTTCGATCTCTAGAGCACTAAGTTCCCTACACGCACATTTCACACAAAAGGCTAGAACCGGCCTTCGCTGTAACCCGCCGTCAAGAGAGCAATACGATTTGGAGCTTGTTTCACTGGACGTAGGGATCGCTTCTGAACCAGTATAATCCTCTTTGTCTTGCGTCTCTTGAACCATTCACCACCAAGACGTGTGTGTTCTGTGATCGACACTCGCCGGCGTAAGGTACCCCGTGAGCCACCCGCCGATACCAGCGGAGTCATCGCGAACTTCCAGCGGCGGCGGGTGCTTCCCCTCATGCAGCGGAGGCTTCCACTGTTTGGGATGGCGCCAGACGCCGATCTCTCCGGCTCAGGATGGTGGTGGAGCCGTTGAGCGACGGCGTCGCCGATCAGCGGGCGCGACGTGCCGTTGACCGGCTGGCGGACAACCCGGGCTGTCCGCATGCGGCCCGAGGATGGGTATTTGAGCTTCATGAGTGCCTTTCGATTCTGATAATGCTCGATATCTCGTTTCGTTTGCTTTGACCTTGCGACTGGTATTACACAGGGGCTGTCCCGCAGCCACACCTCCAAGCCTCCTGTCCCTGAAGACAGGGCCACTAACCGCGCCCGTGCCGAGCGGGCGAAGCAGGAGAAGGATCGGAAGGAGGAGCGGCGGAAGCGGAAGAAACGGAAGAAGAGGAAGCACATGGAGGAGAACCACGATCGGGAGAGGCAAGGCCTCTCGCCGCTCCCAACGCCAGAGACCTCCCCGGATCCCGCTGGTGAGGACTCCGAGGACGCCGGCGGGGCGAGGAGCCCGTCTCCGCTTGAGGAGCTTCCTATCTCCGCGCCTGGCCTTGGTGCGGTTGCTCCCGCCGTGGCGCCTGGGGGTGACCGCGAAGGGCTTATCGACCTCGAAGCTCCACCGTCGTCGATGGAGCCTGCTCTTGGGAGTCCGTCGAGGGTGGCAGGGACAGCCTTCGAGGGACTCCATGACAGTGGCGAGGCGCTCGAGCAGTCGGGCGTCGTCGAAGATGCCCTGGCGCGAGGGCCGGGCGTCATCGAGGACACCCCGGCGCGAGGGCCGGGTGAAGAGGCTCCCCAAGGGGAGGCCGGTGCCTCCGCAGGAGGCGAGGTGGTTTCGAGGGCGGCTCCTGTCCGAACCTTGAGGCTGAAACGGAAGCTGCCCTTCGTTCGGTAAATTTCCTCGTCGCTTACTCATTCATCGAGGCTTTGTCCTCGTTCTGTCTTTGATCAGATTCTTCCTTTGCGCAGTCGGTCAGGTGCACGGGCCTCAGTTTCCCTTGCGCCGACCAAAGCCCTTAAGATCGGGCCATGTTCGTCGCCCCACTCGTCCTCGGAGCTCCTGGGCCCGACGAACGAGGTGGTCCAGGACTTCGTCACCTTCTTCGACGCCAGGGCGGGGCTGCACGACGAGCAGCGGCTATTCGAGGAGGCGCCCCGGCTCCTCGAGGAGCCAAGGCCGCCTCAACTCCTTGAGGGCGCTGTCGAGGCGTGTCGCGACGCCGAGCCCTACGCCGCAAGAGGCTCCTCTTGTCGAGGGCCTGCCTGTGGCACACATGGAGACGGACGTCGCGGTGGCTTCCCCGTGCGAGGGAGGAGCGGAGCGGGCCCTTGGAGGCAGGGCCATTTTGGCCGACGGAGGAGGGTTCCCCCATCTGTCGGAGCTGGCCGAGGCTTTGGAGGTGCGAGCCCCCGTGCCGCGGGAGCACGAGGGCGCCGGGGCCGTGCCGTCGGCCCTCGTCCCGTTTCCTGCGGGGCCAACGGCGACCGAGCCCAGTGGGTCACCCATCCGGGTCGACGAACATGGGGTTCCCACGATGTGGCAATCCCGCAGCGAGCTTCCCGAGCAGTTTGTTCATGAAGCCGCAGTGGAAGAGCGACTATGGGACGTCCAGTTGGCGCATGGCCAGGAGGTCGTCCGGGCGTTGCAAGACGTTCTCCGTCTTCATGAGGAGGCCGGCAAGGTCCACCAGGTATGTTTCTTCGTTGTAGTCGGTATGTGCCGCGATTGCTTTTTAGGCGATGCTTAGCTCTTTTTACACAGGAACTCTGCAAGGCGGCATTCGCGAAGAACGACCAAATTGCGGGGATGCTGCTCGAGCTGCGCCGTTTGTCGGGTGCGGTGGAAGTCCGAGACCACCAACTGGCTGACCTCCAAGCCGCTCGAGACCGTGCCACCGTTGAGAGCCTCGTCCTCGTCGTCGCCTTTCTCGCGGGGTGCTCGGGGCTTATTTCCCTTCTTGCCGTGTTTCTGCTTCTTTGAGGGGTTCTTTGTCTTGTCGTCCTCTGCGGGCGTTTCATCGGGACGCTTCCCCTTTTTACCATTAAAAATGGCATTGGCCGCCTCCTCCCCTGAGGCGTACTTAGAGGCCACTTCAAATAGCCGGTTTGCGTCGGGGGGTGGGTTCCTTCCTAACTTGCACACCAGGCTATAGCATGTGGTGCTCTCGAGGAAGAAGTGGACCATCTGATGGTCGGTGATGTTGGGAAGCTCGGTGCAGCGCTGGGAGAAGCGCCGGATGAAGTCCCTCAGGGATTCGCCGGGCTTTTGGTTGCACCCTCGAAGATCCCACGTGTTCCCGGGGCGCACGTAGGTGCCCTAGAAGTTCCCCACAAAGGTCTCGACCAGATCGTCTCAGTCGCGGATCTGATTGGGGGGCAGATGCTCGAGCCATGTCCGCGTGGAATCCTCCAAGTGGAGCGGCAAATTGCGGATAATCATGGCGTCATCTGTAGCGCCGCCGAGCTGGCATGCTAGGCGGTAATCGTTCAACCATACCCTGGGGTTCGTTTCCCCGGAGTATTTGGTGATGGTGCTAGGCTGTCGGAAACGAGGGGGAATCGGAGCGGTGCGGGTGTCGTGACTGAACACGCGTGTCCCCGCCGGTTCCGACGCCGCATCCTGGTCTCGCCCAATATCGCCGCGTCCGTCACGTCGAGGCTGGCGGGTCCAGGCTCCCTCTCACTGCCTCATCTGGTTCAGAGTATTACGGGCGTCGCCATCGTTCATGGTGCCTCGGGTGTCCCGGAGGTGTGATCTCGCGGGTATCCATGCAGGAAGTGGCTCCGCTTCGGGTGTGCATGGCTTGTTGGTGTGGCGCTGCGCAGCGTCCCGATGGGAGTTGCCTCGGGACTGGGCTCGTGTCCTGCCGTTCGGCCGGGGTGAGTGTGCCGATGACTCCCCTCCCCGTTCACCTTTCGAGGCCGATGAGTGTCGAAGGCGAGAGGCTGAGCTCTCGGCCTGCTGTCGTGCGGCGTTCTCAACCAGCTTCTGGGCCTCGAGATGTAGTTTCAGTCCTTCGGGGGTAGCCGACTCCGGCATGGCTCGGAGCAGCGCGGCCACCGCAATGAGCTTTTCGCTTGTCCTGGGGATGAGATCGTCATTTTTGTCCTCGGCGAGGATGCGGGCTTGAGCTATTCGCCACGCACGCCGCGCGTCCGTGTTGCGCCCATCGCCTTGGTTGGGCGGATCGCGGTCAGAGTGCGCTGGTGGTGAGATGTTGCCGCCTCCTAAGTTGTGGGGGTGGGCAACTCGCGGCTGGCGACGTGGATGCGGCTCGTCCTCCGAAGGCGAGTGATCCGACGGGTCTGGTGGCTGCGCGCCTACCGGATCCACGCCATTGTTGCCTCCTTGGTTCTTACCTTCGCCATCGCCGGCCGACGCTGATCCCTCGCTGACTCGCCCGTCGTCGATGACGAAGCACTCCCTGGTTGGATCATACTCATCATCAGAATAGCCGAAGCAATAATCCGCCGCTGCTTGGAAAGCCAGAAAGGCCTCCTGGTCGCGGAGACCGGAGTAATCCCAACCGGGGTGCTCATGCCCAAGGGCATACTCATCCTCCGACTCCGGGCAGGAATCGTCGGGTATCGAGGTGGTGAGATTGCGTACCGAGGCCGGATGATGGCCCGGTAGGTTGCCATACGCACTCATGTTGGTGCGTACTAACGAGGCGTGCGTAGCCGTGTGGCCACACAGCCCGTAGATGTAGGAACGTGCTGATATAGCACGTGGTGCAACCATGGGTTCTGGGAGGAAGGGTGCTGCCCCTTCCCATGACCCTGATCACAGGGTTCCTCCATCCCTTGCGGGAGGAGGGATGTTGGAGTCGGCAGCGCACCTCCCAGCGCGTGCCCGTCGTGTGCGTGGTCCAGGACGGCTCCGTCGTCGTGGAGCTGCCGGTAGCAGTTGTGGAGGCTCCAGTTGGTTGCTTGGTTCTTCTCGGAGGATGTGCATGTGGTAGCCATTACCACATGCCTGGAACCGCAAGCTCCCGAACCAGATCTCGTGCCCCGCTGGGAACGGATCGCTTTCCCCCATCGAGGGTTGTCTTCAGCTGAAGCCCGCCATCAGGAACGAAGCGAGAGTTGCGCAGCGTAGCCCCTACCTGGCGCGCCAGCTGTCGGTGCCTGATTCGGTCACACCGGCACAAACAAGTGCTTGCGATGCTAACCACTCGCTGCTCCGACGGCGGACCTTGATGACTGAGACACAAGAGTTTTTATCCTGGTTTCGGCCACGGAGCTGTACGTCCAGCAGCGGTGCGGAGCACCGAGTTCGTGTTGCTCGTAGTAGGGGATTACAAGCAAATCGAGAGAGGGAGATGAGCTCCCAAGTCCCTGGTGTCTACACGAGTGTGGTGGCTGAGCGTTGAGTGTGTGGTTGTGCTTGAACTTAAAAACCTGCCTTTGCATGGGCTTCCCTCCCCCTTTTATAGCCCAAGGGAGAGAGATTGAGTACACTGGCAAGCGTGTTTAGCGGTGCTATTGGCCTAGAGTGACGTAGCCCAGGCGTGTTGTCCATGCCGCGCACTGTGGAGGCGGGAATCGCGCCTTCCTACCCCTCCTGACAGCATGATGATTGTAGAGTCGACTTGACGGTTGGTCGTGACGGCGTACTGCTTCGAGGGTTGGACTTTGACGATCTCCTTCGAGGGTCGCCTTGCGAGGGTGAGGGCGCCCTTGAGGCAAGCAGAGTGGTTGACGTAGTAATACTGCCGCATTTGGCTTGACCGCAGCGTTACATCCAAGTCCACTGTGTCGGGTGGATTTCACCGGGGTCTTATCCGTAGCGTGGGAGGTGGCGTGGCGCAGTGAATCCTACTGCCCTGGGCGCTGTTCCAGGTATGGCAAGCTCGAGCGTGGCTGAGCCTCGATCATGGCGGCAGTGCCGCTCGAGGGTGGCCGTCCACCTCGAACGTGGCTGGGCTCGATCGTCACGGGCATCCCCGCTCGAGGGTCTCGCCACCATCGAGCGGGACGAATGCCGTGGTGAAGTTGTCGTGGTGGGCCTTTGCCGGGCTGCAGAGCCAAGCCGACTTCGTTTGTGGGCCTTGCTCCCGAGTAATTTAGGGCCCAAGTTAGGGTACCTCTACTATTGGTACCCGACACAAAATAAGCAAAATGAAAGAGTTAAGATTCAAAGCATGTAATAGTGCAAGCATCTACAAAGAAAGGATGAAGAGATGCTATGATAGGAGGATACAAAATAAAGAATTCATGGAAGGAGATGTGGTTGTAAGGAAAATGGCCCTAGGCCATGGTTTATGATTTTGGCTATTGATTAACAACATAATTATTGTGACTAATATTTTGTCTAGATGACATTTATAGATATTTCTAGGTCCCAAGGATACTTTGGAAGCTATCTAAATGCCTAAATGTTCAATATCCAAATAATGGTTATCCAAATAGAAGCCATCCAATCTCTTTGGAAAAGATGGCAAAGAAGATAGAAGAGAATACCCACGAAGAACCAAGGAAGAATTGCAAAATGTAGAGGTGACGACTCATTCGGTGTCCTTCGAATCAGTCGATGGTGTCGAAAAGTCGGCAGTGCGCTCGTCTTTGGAACGCGATGACTAGTTCGACTGGGCGCCCGTTGAATCAGTTGATGGTCTATTGAACCAGTCGATAGTGATTGAAGACCTGTCATGTGCTCGTCTCTAGAAGGCGACGACTATTTCGACGGGGTACCCGTTGAATCAGCCGACGGTCCTTCGAACCAGTCGATGCTGATTGAAGACCGGTGATGCGCTCATCTCTGGAAGGCGACAACTATTTTGATGGGTTACCCGTCGAATCAGTCGACGGTGCAAAGTAGCCTTTGGATTTCAAAGATTCAAAAAGAAAGGGAGCGACGATTCGACGTTCCCTCTTCTACACCCGTTGAATCAGTCGACGGTACGCAGGAAAGTTACAACGGCTAGTTCCTTTGGTTGGGGCTATAAATAAGAGGTACCCCGGCTATTTGGAGTGTGCTTGAGATCAGAGAAGATATTGGCAAGTGTTCTACACATTCTTAATTGCTCAATCCACCAAAGTGCTAATTAGAAGATCTCTGTGATTAGCAAAGTGATTAGTGCTAGTCTAGACCTTTTGGGGCATCTCTTAGGTGATTAGCGAGGTTTGCATACCTTTTTGCTTACCGGTGCTTGCACACACCAAGTGTTGTAAATCCAAGGCTTGTAGTCTTGCGAGACCCGCCAAACCAAGTGTGTGGAGACGTCACCTGTGGTTGTGCAAGAGAGGAGAGAACCTTGGTGTTTTGGACTAAGATCTACCAAGTGAAGGCGGCGAGGAGCATCTGGGAAGGGACGAGTGGAGACCCACTTGCGCGTGGGGAAGTCCCGTGGTCACCACAGAGTTACTCGACCGGGGAGTTTATGCCCTTGCGTGGGCATTCCCTTTGAGAGGGGCTCCAATAACGAGAACTAGTAGAAAGCTTGTGAGCTCTCCGATACCTCGGTAAAAATCGTCGTACCGGGAGTTTGCCCTTCTCTACCCTTTACCTTTCGCATTTCTTACTTGCACTACTTTCCGCATTTACCTTTCCTAGAATTGTCATGCTAGTATAGGATTAGATCTAGAGTGTAAAACTTTGTAGAGTTAGAGATAGCAACACATAGAAAACCTAGAGCACATTTAGATATAAATTGAAATAAGGTTTCATATGTGCTTTGGAGCCTTAGTTTTTAGAGACACCTAATTCACCCCCCCTCTTAGGGTGTCACGATCCCTTCAGAAGTCCTACTATATAATTCAAGATTCAAACTCTTCAGGAATGGAAAATTGTAGAGCTTCACCAAAGGAAGCCGATCATGGAAGTCAAAAGAGATCAATACGAGGTGAGTGTGCAATAACTCAAGGTATTCTTAGAGGCTGACATCGTGCCTATCAACTATATTGATGCACCATGAGGGAGGATCCAGAACATCAAGCCAAATGATGTTAAATGAGCTACATTTGTAAATATTCTTTTTAGTTTTTGCTTTCTGTCTATTTTCCTTTATTTATGTTGCTCCTCGAAAACATAGCCTAGGATATTGATAAAAGGCACCCCATAGAAATTTGGAGGCTGGATAGTTAAATGAACCCCTGAGTCGGCTGGCGCAATGACCCCTAGGTCGATCGGCTTACCACGTTTAGAGGTTGGACCAATGTCAATTTTTTGTAGGTTGGAGATTAGGAAATTTTAAAACCATGTGTCTTAGAGATTTCCTCAAACTGTGTGTATTAGAGATCTCCTAATATCCAAAGTGCCAAAAACCGACATGGATCCAACCTCAAACCGTGGTAGGACATCCGACCTAGGGGTCATTGGACCGGCCGTCACAGAAGGGTTTTCAACCCTCTGGCCTCCAAATGTTTACGTGGTTCCTTGTATCTAAGTCCTATCCTAAGTTTCCAGCGGTGACCAACAAAAGTAAAGGAAAGCAAATAGAAAGCAAAAACTAAAAGGAATGTTTACAAACATACCTCGTTTAATATCATTAGGCTTGACATTCCGGTTCCTCCCACATGGTGTAGACATCAATGTAGTGGAGAGGCACGACGTCGGCCTCCAAGAATACCTTGAGTCGTTGCTCATTCACTATTGATATCCTTTGATGTCCATGATCATTACCGCTTCCGTAGGTAAAACCGAGTGTATAACGTACGGTCCATCCCATTTGCTCTGCAATTTCCCATTCCTGAAGAGTTTTGAGTCTTGAATTATATATAGTAGGACCTTGTCTCCTTCGTTGAATTCTTTGTTTTGTATCCTCTATACCATCTCTTCATCCTTTGTTTGTAGATGTTTGCACTATTATATGCTTTCAATAGAATAATGGTGATTCTCTTACTCCTAAAGTGGAGCACTGCACAGGATGATCCCTCTCCCTTCAAAGGCAACGTATTATAGCTAGATAAGGACATTTTCTTTCCTTCTTAGCTACTTGGGTCAACTCCATAAATTCTATTTCCTTTTGTTTTCTTTCCTTCTTTTCATGCCTCCAATAGAAGGTATGAACAACATGCAGGATTATAGAAGGTAATTAATTGAAAGGCAAATCACATAATCCAAAAATGGAAGGTCAGCAACAATCAAAGGAAATGAACATGAGTGCGAATATGGTAGGTGGGACTCATGACAATTAGTAGATAATCAATAAAACCAATTACCTAGATGATTGATAATAACTAATTATGGAAGAAGTGGGTTCAGGGTTGGGGGAATCCTGGTGAGAAAGATTGGGTATTTTTGGCGGAAACAATTTACAAATGTCTGTTTTCATATATCCACCTTGTTGATACATGCGGCATGGGACAATCTGCGAGGGGTAGAAATGTTATCTCAAAGTGAGTATTTTGTCATAAATTGTTTCCCTCTTTAAACTTTTGTAGGTCTAATTTACGTGCGCTTCTGATACGAGTGGGTGTGTGTGCACGCCTGTGATGTGAGTTCAAGTAATAAAAGAACTAACAAATAAAGGTGTATTTGGTTTATGCCATGTCCTAACCAAGCCAAATTTTGTCAAATTTTGGCCACCACAAACTTGACCAACTTTGCCTAATACGGAACTAAGGTGGTCAAAAGAGAAAGTTGTTAAGTAAAAATTTTGCATCCAATGGAATGATTCCCAAAATTATATTCGTTAAAGATAAAAGATACATAGCCTTTATGAGGATTTATATTTGTATTTTTTTCCTTTGCAAAGCATAATAATCTATGTATTCAGCTTGAGTATTTCAAAATTTAAAGCTATTTGATTAATTTATTAATTATATTGCTTTGGATTTCCTCAAAAAAATTATATTGCTTTGGTGTGAAGGGGGTAACGGTTAAAATGTCGCTATGTTAATTAATTCTTAAAAATACAGAGATTTTAAGAATCTCTGTGTTCAATGCTTACATAATTATTCTATATATTTTGATGGACCATTTCTCAAAATATAAAAATAATTTATCAATTATTTAAATTTATTTTTTTAGCATATTTAACTTTAATGCTTGAGAATACGTAGTAGATTGCGGTTAAGATTTCCCTCTGGCAATTAATGCTTCAGAGTATATATAGTAGAGAAGAATCTCTGTGTTTATTGCTTACATAATTACTCTATATATTTCGATGGATTGTTTCTAAAAATATAAAATAATTGATCAAATATTTAACTTTAATGCTTTTTCTGTGAGCATATTAAACTTTAATGCTTGAGAATGCGTAGTAGATTGCGGTTGAGATTTCCCTCTGCCAGTTAATGCTTCAGAGAATACATAGTAGAGAATACACGGAGATTTTAAGAATCTTTGTGTTTACTGCTTACATAATTATTCTATATATTTTGATGGACTATTTCTAAAAATATAAAAATATTGGATCAATTACTTAACTTTAGCAGATGTATAGCCATCTAGTTGACCATGCAGTAAACTGGGCGTATAATAATGGTCTGATTGAATCAAATCAGAGTTGCACAAATCATCCCAGCATGCCCCAACTTACAAAACAATGCACGAAATTTAAAAGAATTCCGCAGAATTCCCACGAGAATTCAGCTGAGTCAGAGAAATTAATGAGAAAATATCCGCGTTTTAAACATAGAGCCCAACATGCATTAATCTCCAGCGTATCTGCAAACTAGGCCTGCATATCTTCTACACTCTACAGATCGAAAGCAAGGCCACGGCCAAACTGAGCCGACGCCGCGATGCAGTTGCCCCTTCATCTGCCGGCACCGCCGCGCGAATAAAAGGGGGGCACGCGCACGCGCGGCTCCAAAGGATAGAGACCGGCGTGGGGACGAACCGCCGTCGAACCGCCGCGTCGTGTTCCATGCGGACCCCTGCGTCGCGCCGCGCGGCAAAGGCGGCGCCGCCGCACAACCCCGAGGACACCACCACCAGGGCTCACCCCATCCGCGACCGCGGCGACCACATCATCGCCGCGCTCGCGCCCTACCTCCGCTTCTCCGACCACCTCGTCCACCGCGTCGTCTCCCGCGCCTGGCGCCGCTCCTGCCGCCTCATCGGCCGTGCGCCGCCGCCCTTCCCGTGGCTCATGCTCCCCCCTCCGCCCGCCGCCGCCACGGGTGGGTCCGCCCCGCCGACGGCCCCCGGCGGCGGCGCCCCGCAGCAGCGCCGGATCTTCTACGACATCCCCGGCGGGAGGTCCTACGCGTACCCGATCCCCTCCTCCTACCGCCACCTCGCGAGCCGCGGCGGGTGGCTCGTCCTCGCCGCCCCCGACCCGCCGCGCCGCCTCGTGGTACTCAACCCCATCACCGCCGCGCGGGTCGTCGTCTCGTGGCCGTTCGGGGAGGACCCCGCCGAGGGCTTCCACGCCGTCATGACGGCCTCGCTCGCCGATTCCGCGTCGTGCTTCCTCGCCGTCGCCACGGACCGGGTCGTCAAGTACTGCCGCCCCGCCCTCGCCGGCGGCGGCGGCGGCAGCGTGCGCTGGGCCACGCTGCGCGCCCCGGGGTTCCGCTACGACACGGCCTGCAGCGACCTCGTCTCCGTCGGCGCCACGGTGTACCTCGTCGACGAGCGGAGGAAGCTCTGGCGCGCGAACCTCGCCGCCGCGGAGCCCAAGATGGAGCGCAGGGACACGGCGTTCGTGCTCCCGCAGGCGCAGCAGGCGGAGGGGATCAGGTGGCGCCACTACCTAGTCGAGTCGCTCGGCCACGTCCTCCTCGTGATCTCGGACGATCACCACAGGCGCCTCGGCCTCTACAGGCTCAACTGGGACGCGAGGCTGTGGGTGCCCACGCCAGCGAGTGGCCTCGGCGACAGCGTGCTGCTGTTGGGCCGCGGGTGCTCCGCCGCCGTGCCATCGTCGACCGCCGCCGGCCGCTTGCCTGGAACGGTTCTCGTCGTGCGCCAGCCGTGGAGGTCGTCGACATTCCTGCACGACGGCTTAAAGTTTCCCGGCGGTGGAGGAGAGCAGCCTTGGTTCTGGACGGAATCGCGGCTCGGCAATGGACTGGATGATGATCAGTTGGTGATTAGGAAGACGGTGCCTCAACGGCCGGGCGAGTTCACCACCGGTGACTCCTTCTGGTTCTTCCCGGGCATTGATCAGAGTGATTGTCCATAGGCAATAGGCGGGGGTGTCTTCAAGACCTCCCTTTGGTGTCAAGAAGCACACCAGGTCAGGTTAAGCTAAGTATAGGATGACTGAAATTACCAGATTAGCTTGATCTTGTTATACATCTTAGTTGAATACTGGCCTAGCTAGAAGCTAGTTGAATTGAAATTTGTGCATCCTGGTTCTGCAAAACTGAATCGAACAGCGTATAACATTGGATTGTATTTCAACCAAACGCAAATCAGTTCCTATTTAGCATTTGGTGGAATGATATGTTCAGCTCTAATGGTTAAGATTTCGTTTGAAAGTAGTAGTATGATTATATCAACGCAACATGTCAGATTAAAGGGCAGTGGGGAGATGATGCATCAAACAGCAGAATCAACTCAACTGACGTCGTAGGATCAAACTCATTGTTTGCAATACAGCCACAGTCCACAACAAGCATTGTTTCAGTTGCACAGTCTAAGGTTTTTTTTTAAGCATTGTTTCATTTGCACAGTCTAAGGGGTTTTTTTTTAAGCATACCTCGTTTTGTTAGGACAAAACTTTGACGACCATTACTCCTTTTTTGTTTCATTTCTTTGAATACAAAGCTATAATCAAGTACTCTTTCAAATATAAATCTGATAGCATCACGTTTGTGTGAAAAACATTATGTACCCATATAATAATTATTAGTAACATAAAAGCCTAGTAAAATCAAATGGAGAGAGCATTTGCTGGTCTAAAACTTTTTCAAGGTTAAACTGGCCAACCTGAACTTAACATTAAAAGGATTCGATTTGTTCGCCACAACATGGTACTTCAATATCATCTGATCAACAAGTGATCAAATACAGCGATGGTTCTCAGTCACAATAGTAGTTGTCAGTTGTCACTAGTCAGCTTGGCACATAGCAAATATTATGGCCAAATACAAGGCACAGAGAGCGAGCCAACCTTTTCACGTGTATAATATGGTGGGAACAAATGTTTCCTCCTGCTCTCAAAATCCCAAGTTCTCCTGTGAAAGAAACGTCAACCTAAATGGGGATAAACCTCCAAAATTCGAGCAACAGCATGCAGCTATTTTGACAGCAAAAACATCTCCAATTCACATATCGCATGGGCCGGAATTGTGCTAACAAACCATGACATGGCCACGCAAATGGATTATTTTAATAATTTGGGCGGGCATCTTTGGAGAAATCAGGACCACATGCCACACTACAGTTCATGTATGTATAAGTGACTGGTAAATTGATATGGCAAATGAATTTTATTCATCCTCGTGTCAAATGAATTTTAATGCGATGATCAATATATACATGTAAATAATAATTTGTCGTGAAATGCTAATACTGCTGAATCGGTGTCCACTTTGGGCACTTGAGATTCCATTCTGCACAGAGAGGAAGCATATATTAATCTTGAATCAGGCTGAAACTTGGTCATCTTGTTTTGAATCTTTTCTGATGCCTATCAAGATAGGGACAAATAATGGGTGCTCATCAATCCATATGTAAAAGGTGAGTAGAATATGAATTAGCTTTCTTTTTCTCACAATTCACCTGATACTTGATGCAATATAATATGTTGATTCTGCAGTGAAGTGCACTTACATTGTAAAATTGTTTATTATAATCAGAATTGAGCATAATCATCTGCCAGACACCTAATATATCATCAATTCCTATCATCAATGAGGCATTATTTGTCAGTTCATTTTTTTTTTACCCGAAGGGCTACTGACAAGTAGTGTTGTTTTGTCCAAAACACAACTTCTCTCATAAGGAACCAACCTGATCAGATGGTATAAGGTTGTGACAAGTTGAATCACAAGGATAAGCACAATCAATCTCCTTGGAAGCACCTCTTTCGAAGTACCAATCACCTATCACCTCTGCAATTTTCTGAAACTCTATCATGTTAAACAAAAGCTCCATATATGGCTAATAAGTTTCAGATATACATCTTGGTTTTGCAAATTACAATTACCTTATCATGTATCATTGGGGAGTTTGGTGCGAACCATGTATCCTGCAGCTCACTCTGGCAGTGTGCAAAGCAAGAGTTTATGAACATCCCTATCTCTGGTTTGTCTTCAATCTGTTTCAGTGATGTCAACATTGCAGTTCTCAGCCCTGAAAACAAATTAAAAATCTGAATAGTGACCTGAAGGAAATAATATCAAGACAGAACCCCACGCATTATTGTTCAGTGTAATTTGAATCTGGACACTACGATGAGAAGTCAAAATTTTGATCGATGAAATAATAACCTTGGAGGGTTGCAATTTGGGATGTGCTGCATGCACCGGGATCCATCTTGCAGTGGCTCCATTGCCCCCTAGGATCAGATGAAGGGGGCACAAAAATGTGATGGAACTGTCCAAGGTATTTCAAACCACCATTGTCATTTGTCATCCAATGCTGAATAAATGGCACTACTTCTGTTGTTGAATATATGTCGTTCATCATATATTCAAGAACGGTCTAGAAAAAAAAGGTTGTGCGAGTCCTTTTTACCTGATATACGTCATAAGCTGAATTCAAGATGAAATATGGGGTTCTGATGTATGGAAGTGCATATTGTGGGAAAAAACACTGCATAGATAGTTAACAAGGATTAGACAAACTTAGACTTGTCCACTTTTCAGTTAGTATACTATGATGGAAACTAAGAATCTCAAAACAATATACCAGGTATGGATAGTCTGTTGAATTCTGGCAGTCTTTGTTCAAATTCTTCTGAACTCCCTACAGAACATCTCATGCCACGACACATTTATTGAATATGCTCAAATGCAATTTGAAATAGATAGTGGCAAAAGTGACAAACCTGCAATGAGACTAGGCTGCTAAAGAATTGCCTTATATTGCTGTTCCCAGAAATGTCACTCCTGAAAAAAAAAATGGAAATCGGAGTTGTTTTCACATTTGCACCAATAAACAGGTAGATAGAATGAACATTTGATTTGCTAGGCCTCCAATGTTACAGATCAAGGAAAAATCCCGCATCACTCAGGCATTTCACCATGGTAGCGCCTCCGAGACGCTCCTTGAGGTCGTCACAGTGGAAGAATGTAGCTAGGCCTCCTGCTGAACAACCTGAGAGCAGTACCTGAAGTGTGCAAATGCAAGACTTGAAAGCATAAAAGAAGTGAACTCTGAATTCTTCATCTACTGAAACAATTGACATTTCTGGAGAAAATACCTGTTCAGCTTTTGCTAGTCCCTTCTGAAGTAGATCAGTGATAATAGCATCCCATATCCTATGACCTCTGAAGTAGAGGACTGAAGACTGAAAAATGGCAAACACCAAACAATCAGTAAATGCTGCGGAATTTAGAAAATACATGTACACAAGTGCAGATGGTAACTTAAGAAGGCTTGGTGTACCAAATACATACACCGTTTCTGTATGCTGAATCACCAGAGAAGGATCCACCATCGCAATAGCGTAGCTTCACACGATTCCAGTTGTAAAAGTCTGGTCAACAATTTAGCTACATGATGTTAACATGAATGCCTAATTTTGTCAAATATGATGGTTTTTTGGGTAATTCAAATTTCAGCATATACAAGACTTGCAGGCTCAATTGGAAAGAGACAAAGGAAAAAAGTTTCTCGTCTATGCATGCAGCAACAGAAAATGAATCTACGAAAGGACAAAGACTTTAGCTATAACGAACCAAATCAACAATGGCAGACATGCTACCTGATCAACTGTAGAATGCACATCAAATCCCTAGAGAAAACTTTATCTATAGAAGTGACTACTAGAAGATTGATGATCATGGACGAGGAAGTACTGATCTTATCCAAAAATATTCAACAGGAATTTCACATTTTATAAGTAAATACAAATTTGCCTTCAGCTCTCCGGAACCAGAATTTTGCAGTGGACCATGTACGTGGGCCAGAAACGAAGACACTGTGCATCTTATCCCACCCCACGCAAAATGATTTCTGTAGGACCATGAGCTTGAATTCGCGAGGGGAATGCACGGACCTAGATTAAAGCAAACTGTTCTTGCTACCTACCTGATTGTGAATCTATGATTGCTGTCACGCTGTCACCTTTTTGCAAAAAGCAAGCTGTAGATCCAAAGATGGAGAGCATACGCTGTTTGCTGCCGGCGAATTGGCGTGGAAGAGATCTCGAATGATCGAATGGCAAGAGAGTTTATTTACGCTCACGTCCAAATAGGAATGCATGTGGGCATTGGAACTTCGCAATCTCTGAAGTTTCGTTTCTCTAGTTTTGAAGTAGATAGAATTCAGATGGAGGCGACGAGAAGTCGAGAACCTAGAAGATCGGTTGGGTGTACCTGGATTCATGGCCTGGAGGTTGCTGAGGATGCCGGAGAAGACCTCGACCTTGGTCATGAGGCGGGTGGATCCTCGGCGCGTCACGGCCCTCTCGGCGCACGAGCGCACGTCGTTGCACCATCCGCCGCCCTCGAACTGGAGCAGCCAGTTGCGCGCGCCGGCCCCGGAGCCACGGTGCAGGTGGTACGCCGGCGAGCTCCCGTCGAGGCACACTGAGAGAGCAGCAGCAGTAAAACAAAGGAGATGTATCGGAGGACATCATCGCCATGGAAAGAAGGGGGAGAAACAGAGAGACGAAAGGCATGTGTGGACTTGCTTGCCTGCCCCCGTGAACGCGGCGTCCGCGACGATCGTCATGGGCACCGTCAGCCTCTCCTGGAACACGTCCGCCGCCTCGGCCGCCGGGAAGACGGCAGCGAGGATCGCCGCCGCGGTTACCACGGCCGAAACGACAGCAGCCGCATGCCAAGTCGTCTTCCCACACCCCCGAGCCGCCATGGCGCGGCGCGGTGCGAGAGGAAACTGAAGAGCGCAGGAACGGACAAGAGAAGAGGATGCCGGCAGGAAGGAAGGAAGTAGGAGAATTGGAGAAGAAACTCGCCAGCAGCGTGTGCACCTGTAACGGACGGGATGGCTCCTGAAGGCCTGCGCGCCGCGTACGTGAGCGGAGGTGTATGCGTGCAGCAAAAAGGCCACAAAAGCGATGTGGTCTGGTCACGGTGCCAGTGCACACGCCACCGGCGTTGGTTCAGCAGGTCGTGAGGACACAGTACGTGCAGGTTCGCGCAGCCCATCCAGACGAACGGGCGAAGCAATCACATCGCTGACGCGCGAACCTGCACGTTCAGCAGGTCGATGTGGCTGTGGCCTGTGGGTAGGGTAGAACACGCTTTTGGTTGGTGGATTAATTACGCCCGTCACGGGTTTAATTACTGCTATAAAACCAGACAATAGATGGCAGGTCCATGGCGAAATCTGCATGCGAGATATACTACTCGACGAGTCGAAACGCGCCGGAGATTTATCTTCCGTGGTGGACAAAAATCATTGGAGCAGCGACTGATGAGAGAAGCATCTGGAGAGTGGCAGTTTGCCGGCCTCAAGCTGTCGTCTTCATGCGCCGGCGCCGAATGCATGCCAAAAGACAGTTCGCCGTGCCACCGAAGGAACATGGAACGGGCTGCAAATCCGTTGGATCCGTGAGTGTTTGGGCCCTTACAAACTACTCTCTTTTTTTTTCCCAAAAAGAACACAACTATGATAATCGTGCCAATCAAGGGATCGTATGTTTGACTAACTTTATACTAAATTGTATTAGTACTTGTGTTTCTAAATAACCTCGTGGTAGTTCTATTACACAAATATCTACAATCTCCGGCTCGACCCTAGAAACATCGGGACCACGAGGTTCTAGGTCTTCGGGAACTCCTTCGTGCCCTCTTCAGGAGCTGCTTCTGAAAAACAACAAGAGAGATTTCCTGAGTATAAAGGTACTCAGCAAGACTTACCCGCCTTACCAAAGAAAACACTCACAAGGAGTATGCCTGGCTTTTATGTGGGTTTGGCTAACTCGACCCTTTTGCGAAAGGCACTACTAAGCCTTGATCCTTAATTTTCATACTGTGGTGGTTACCTATGCATCAAGGTTTTGTAAAACTCTTTTCATACAGGTGGTACTAAGCTCATCTGGCATTTTGAATCAAGAAATATCTTGGTCAACTTGTTTCCTCTACGGTGCTTAACAGCTGATTAAGTGCACTCATAACCAAGAGTTGTGGCGATCCGGACCAATTTACATCCTGCAGGAGATACCTAGCGCCCAACCATGTACAGGCTCCATGCAACAACCTTTCGGCCAGCCGGGCCAAAGATCAGAAATATCATTACTCGAACCCGGGAACGCACCCTCACGTGGGTCCCATGTCTGGCGACCACCCCGTGAGTTTCTGCCTACGTCCCCGCCTTTCTCCGACCCAGCAAGCACGGGTAAGCAATATTTCCAACCATCGAACCAACTAACCTAATTGGCTTTACCGGTCCCATTACCCAATAATTAACTAGGTAAAATCACTTGATCATCAATTAAAACAACAAATCGGTCCTTAGTCACTTAATCATTGTAGACAGAACTATAGGATCGAGCTCCATCTCAATCCCCCTATCAACTTCTACCCACTTCTTTTTAGCATCATACTTTTCTTGATTCAATAAAGATTAGGATATATCCCAGATCATCCTTTTTAACTTACATCACTAGGCATAGTAAGTGAAGATACTGCTAATCAAATTCTTAACTAAGCAAAGGTGTTTCTACCAAGGAATGTTTCATGCATCAAAGGCTTTCAATCAACTCATATACCTAATGCAACAATAAAGCATAATATTTGGACTCATGATTATTATAAATTAAATAGGTAAAAATGCACCGGAGCTTGCCTGAAATCACAAGTAAGTTAGAGTCTTCAACGAACTCTTGCGATTCCGGAGCGATAGCGATCACTTTCCTTGAATTGCTGCTGATCCTCTAATTCATCTCTATTGAGGGTACTTAGATGGGTGGGTTTAGTATAGAATAAAAGGAGGTAGATCCGGTGAAAATTAAGAGATAAAAATTAAAGACACGGTCTGGCCCTGAAAAAACTCCTCGTTCCTTCCATGGCCCTCAAAAACGTTTTGTTCCTTCCATGGCTTTGGAATCAACTTCCATCCCTTGCATGGCCCTGCCCTCCAATCTATTTCCATTTGCCGTTAACAAATCCTAAAAACATGTCAGCTTTTTGTTGTATGGGTGAAAATACCCCTGCCTCTTCATTGTGTGGAGGAAACCGTCCCTGTTTGAACCAAAGCACGAGCCTTTATTTTCTTTTCTACCGTGCCTTTATTTTCTTTTCTACCATGATCTATCCCCTTCCTCTCGACACTTCTCTTTCCCGTCGCATAGGGGCCTATCGAGGCAGTCGCCGTGTTCCTCTGCTCCTCCGCTAGGGCTGCCTGCAGGAGATGCGCTCGCGAGGAGGCGACACCCATGAATCGCGACCGGGCAGCACGCTGGGCGATGCCATGAATCAAACTAAATCATGGCGGCGCCGCTTGAGCTCCCATGGTAGCCGGCGAATTCGGCCGGGGGGTGCAGAGGATGGCACGGCGACCTCGACCGGCACCGCAAAGGCCAGTGCGAGCAGGCGTGTGCGGGCTCGGAGGTGGTGGCGAGAGCCGAGGCGTTGGGACGGCGAAGATCGATGCGGCGGCGCGAGCCTATGCGCATGAAGAGAGAAGAAAGAAACGGAAGAAAGAAAGAAAAAAAAAGGATAGAGAAGATGGGGATGGAAGTCCAGGGGTAAAAAGGGCTTTTCACGCCCTGGGTAAGCCTTCAATTTGATGGTAGGGTCATACAAGGGGTGGAAGTAAATTTCAAGGCCATCGAAGGAGCGAAAAGTTTTTGAGGGCCATAGAAGGGACATGAGTTTTTTGAGGGCTATACAGGGAATAATCTCTTCGAACAAAACGGGTGGGGATGTCGGTGGGTGGATGGAGTGAGTAATGTGGACTAACCAATGGTTCTTGATATTCCAAGCATTTTAAGAGTTTTACAATGCTTGTAATGTAAAGTACCCAACTGTACCACACGGTACTATTTTAGCACATTAATGATAGCCGTTGATTTCAGCTGAGTATTTATTTTTAAGAAAAAATATATTTAATTAGTACCTCCCGATATCTTTCTTTGGGTACCTCCTACTAGCGTCCGGTATCGCTGACTTTATCAATGATCTTTAGAAATCAACGGTTCTCGTTTTTCCAAGCATTCTAAAACTTCTCAATAAATTAATGCAAATTAAACGAAAAAACTTCTCATGAAAATGCAGGTCGTAATATCATTGCATTCGGAGCACCTCTAAGCTAATGATATACCATCTTCCTTCAGTTCGTTGCATCGCACGCCCAAGTGAATGTCCTATTCGTGAGACACCAACGTCCGGCACAAGGGATCTTCGTCAGTTCCTGGTAAATCGTGTCAATGTCTAGAACATAAGGTGGCAGTCCGGAGGCGTGTTGTAGCGCCATGTGTTTGATTGAATTGGAGCTGCTCTCAAATAACAATGCCACAAGCTGGAGCTCCTCTTGCGTTCCACCGAAGCCGGTCATCTTCACTTGTTCCAGGGACTCCAACGCTAGCTTCCCACAGATTTCCCACCTATCTGCAACTCCATCACAGAAGCAGCTGCTAGCCGCATCAATCAAACCAAAAGACATATCAAGTTTCAACATCGTCAGGTGAGGGCACCTCACGAGCAGAGAGGACATCCCACGAGGTGACGCTTCGGGAAGTGAGACGCTCGCACGGCCAGGCTTCTGACTATGCCAAGCGGCGCCTTCCCTTCCGACGCCGTCAGGTCCACCAGCCCGTCCATGGGCGCGTTGGCACACGGCATGTGGCGAAGTGAGCAGGTTCAGTAGTTGCGCCGAGCACTTGTCGCCGTAGGATCAAGTGGTACAACAACGAAAATTTGTTGGTCTGCACCATATCATTCTATTCATCCAATATAGTCTTGCTTTTGTTTTTTTTTTCCTGGCAACCCATCTTGTGCTGCCATCTGTCTTGTTGCAGGCCCAAGTGCATTGGAGTGTGTTTTCAGCTGATCGTCAAACTCAGCGACAAGCTATCCTCTCTCTCCAACACTCTCTCCTCCAGATCAGCCTAAATGCTTACGTGCTAGGCGATTCGACTAGTTATTGGACGTAGAGACGGCGACGTGCTCGACGTTTGTGCAGCTCTCGAAGAGCCAGAAACCAACATCATTGTCACAGTGGTACTTGCCGTGCATGTCGAAACGAAGATCAGTGAGACGGCGAACGCTGGAAAGGTCGTGGATGTCCAGGTCCGCTGCCTTGCTGCGGTAGTTGTGCATTGTGGCAATCTCCTCCAGCTTGGGTGCCACGATTCTTGCCAGCTTGTTGTCATGGACATACTCCTCGCAATTGTTAAAGATCTTTCGGTAGGTAAAGCACCTGCACATGTAGAAGACGCGCAGGTTGGGAGTTTGCACGTCTAACGTTAGCAAATCTACTGCAGAAGAGATGGCCAAGTCTTCGAGCGACTCGGACTGGAGCACCAGCCGATGCAGCCCGTAGGGTCCCCAAATAAAAAGCCGGCGAAGGCGAGGGCAGCAGGACGCCACGAACTCGCTCAGCTCGCTGCCGTCTTCGGAGAAGGACAAGGAGAAGAGTTCGGGCTTTGTCAGCACTTCATGTCGTGCCCCGGCGACATGGCCGATGGGTTGGAACCTATGGTCTGGCAGAACGAGCGAGATGGATACCGCCCTGCCATGGCTGGGCACCTCAACGATGTCCTGCTCCTCTCTTGGGAACTCTCCGAAGCAGCCGATATTGATGCCCACAGATCCGACGACGTGTTGCGCGGCGTAGCGAAGCCACTCGTTCACCTTCTCCGGCGAGATGACGCCATTGGTGCAATGCTCTCCCTTGACGTGGATCTCGAGGGACTCGAGGAGGTCGGCGTCGTTGCCGCGTTGGGCGAGCACCCAGTCCACGAAACCGGCGAAGTCGGATTTGTTGATCAGGAACCTGTCGGTGTCCTTGAACGTGAGGCTCTTGGCTCGGGTCCACACGTGGCCCATCGCCGGAAGAGCACGGCGGGCGCGTAGCCTAGGTGGCCGAGGATGACGTGCAGCACGTCGTCGGGGAGGGCGCTGATCCGATCGACACCGACGGCTTGGCCGTCCATGGTGGTCTCTCTTTTGAAAAAAAAAAAACTTTTTTTGTGGGTAATTCCTAGTGGGAATCCATGGATTTAGTTAGTACATGTATACAACTGTACGTTGGGAAAGTCGAGACTTGTTAGGAGACGAGAGAAACAAATCTAATTTAGGACTGTTTATATAGTAATAAGAATTCGACTAGTATTCGTTTAAAAAAAGAATTCGAGTCTAATGTTGGTCGTGAATTCGATTAATTTTTTCTTCGAGGAACTTGTGAATTCGATTAATGAGCTAGCCCGAATACGCTTGGGCCTTCGATGTAAAAAGCCTTTTCGAACAAGAGTGTCCATTGGCCCGGCCGGCCAGCACCTACTAACGAGTGCGAATCTCAGCAAAAAAAAAAAGATTCTTGATGGAGGAAATCCGGCACAGTACAGGCCGCAGCAGAAGCAACACGTTTGGCCTGGCCCATACGAATTAGTAAGGCTCTTGTCGGCCCATGGGTCCTTTTGAAGGTCAGAAACTGAAAGGTGACTTTTTCATTTTTATATTTTTTATTTTATGATCTATCTATAAAAGAACAAGTTAAATTGAAAGCGTTTCTCACCTAAATTGGCCCGTGGTACCTCTCACATCGGACCCATCTGTAAGGGTCAACGAAGGTGGGAAGAGGTTCAAACTCACCAAAATAGATATTTTTTTCTCACCCATAATTTTTCTACCCGCCGTTTATATTCTGACCGAAATCTTTTTCTTTTTTTTCTAATCGGACTTGGTCCGCGAGGAGCGTTCCGTCGCGTTGGTCAATTCACCATCTCCGATTCTCTGCCTCCCACTCGGCACAGCTCACCGCTGCCGCGGTGCTGCCCTGCCGAGCTCCGCGACGTCGCTATCTCCGCCTCCCGCTCCTTCTGCACGTCGGCGCTGGTGGCGTCGGCGGGCAAGGTGCTCCGCCGCGTTCAAGTCGCCCACGTCGTCATCACTGCCCTGCCAGGGCGAGCTCGAGCTCCTCCCCTACCTCCACTTCCACCCCAACCTGACGCTACACATGCGCCTTCGCATCGCCTGTCGCCTCCCTGTAATGGATCTCTCCTTCGCGAGACCCCGTCCAAGGGCCGCAACAATTGCTCCCGTCCTCCCCGTGCAAGACGACCTCGTCCACTATTCCGCCCTGCTCTACACACCCACATTTCGAGCTGCAGCCCCAGCAAGTCGCCACAGCAAGGCCGAGCCGTTGCGTACAGGCAAGCAGCCGGGAGGGCAGCGCCGCAGCGGCAGCCTACAACATGTAGCGATGGAGCGGTGGAGCCAATAAATTAATGATACGGAGACACCGGGCAACTAGCAAGTAATCAACTTCTTACAGGTGTGTGTTTTAATCGTTCGTGCAGCCTCTTCACAAGTTCAAAGCAACGAAAAGATTCTTCCTCAAGCATTACGTCATATTTCAATTGGTTGATTTAAGATATAGTGAGATAAGCTTCAGATCCAAAACCAATGCCGGATAATTTTTGTTTTGAAACCTTGATCAGACTCTTACAGAGCAAATTTGAGCAAATGCCAAATCATTAACTTGACAATGTTCCGTCGTATTTTGGAATGCCATGAATTATTTAATGCAGAGTCATTAAGTTTATTTGTTCAGTACCAATCAAGTTAATGCATTTTGTTTTTAGGCTGTACATTCACTACCTAGCAGGATTTGTGCCCCCTTGCAATTTTGAGGGAGAAACACATTTTAAATTCTTATCCTCGTATAGTATCTACAGTTCACCTTAAGTGTTCTTGTCTCCTCAGAGAGCAGAACAATCGAGTTATGACTTATTGTTGTTCCATTATAATTTCTTTAAGAGAAAGATGAGATTCAGCAAAGATATGGAACTGTATTATATTTACTTCGAAAGTCTACATTGAATTATTGATGATCAATTATCCTACAATCAGTAATGAGGTGGGTACCTGATTTGATGGTTACACCATATAATTCTTGATGGACTGGATGATACCATTAGGCCATTTTTTTACTATAGACCCCTGATTAAAAAACAAATGAATCCTTCACTTTCTTGATACAACTATTAATATTTTTGGTGGTAATAATGATAATTTGTCTTTCTTGGAAAGTCAAGCACTTGGACTTGGTAGACTGGGTGCTCTTAAGAGAGATGCATATACATGCAGACATCATTTCAGACTAAGATAAGGTTAAGGCTTATCTAGAAAATGGCGAGAACAACAAAACGTTCACCGCAAATTTTAGTTTTATTTGTGAAAGCAAAATGTTTTATTTATGAAATCAAAAGTTCCTGAGAGGTATGTGAACACTGAACATGCATGTTTTGTTCCGAAGAACATACTATGCTGATCGATAATAACTAGGTTGGTTGGTTGGGTATACATCTAATAAATATTTTGATTTGTGCAGAATTTTTACTTGGTGCATCTATTGAATCTTCCTAGACTCTAAGAGCACAAATTCCATTATGCCCAACATAAATTTGCTCACTAGCAGCTCAAGAGATGTTTATGTGGATCTTCACATGCCATGTCTGTGATTTAATAAGTTAGTCCTTTTCACATTCTCAAGATGTTTTAACGATGGCTTACTAACATTACGGTTCTCAAGTTATTTGTTGTAACACAAATTATATGTTTGTAATTGACACGAATATCATCTATATACCGTAAAAAGCAGTCTACTGTAATCACTTCTACTATCTAACATTTGCACGGCTATTTTGTGTAAAATTTTGTCTTAAATTGTCAAACCTACCAAATTTGAGGCACATTATACCTAGAAATAATAAAGTTCTTTCATTGTTCTTTTTTAAAACATGTTCGTGTCGCACGTACACTCTTACTAGTTTTCAAAATAAATAGCCAATCAAAAAAATTATAGATCTATACGCTTTCCACCGTTTGAACCGGTGGAAGGTGCACTTTTGAAAGTGTTCTATCAAGAGAAGAAAAATTCCACCAGCTGAAGTTGTAAGGTTGCAACATTGCACCTTCCGTCGGTTCATTTGGTTATAGCTGTTTTTTTTTAAAAAATCATAAAATATAAACATTACAAAAAATCTTATGAGGAGGCACGGTGGCTCATACGAATAAGGTTAGGGTCGGGCACGAAAAACCGAGAACCGAACTAAAAGAACCAAAACTGGAACTAAGAATTTTGGTTCGGCACTCGGTACCTATTATGTGGGAACCGAACTCCTCGGTTTGGTTCGGCTCGGTTATCGGTTAACTGAGGGGAACCGAACATTTAGTAGCAGCCCAACCACAGCCCATTAACATCAGCCAATAACAAACCTTACATCTCCCTCCCTCCGCCGCTCCTCCCACAGCCCCCCCGGTCCGCTTCACCCCTCCCTGCGCCGCACGCACACAACACATGCACACACGTCGGACGTCGCACGCACACCGACCGCCCCTCTTCCTCCGCCGAGGCTCAGCCCCCAGCTCTGCTTCCAGGCTCGAGGCTCCAGCCTCCAGCCCAGCGCAAGAACGGTGGCCAGACGCCCCTTCCCTGTGCGCTCGACGTCCAGAGGCCAGGCGCCCCGACGTCGACACGCCACCCAAGCCGTCAAGCCTCAGGCACCCTGACGCGCGACGCCGGCAGGCGTGGCGAAGCTAGGTGCGGCGGTGGGCGGCGGCGACTAGGTATGGCGGAGGAGGCCAGACGCAACCCCGCTCCTCGTCTAGGCGCAAGCGTGCAGCGGCGCTCACCTATGCCCCTGCTGCTCCGCCTGCCCCTGCGCGGCTTTGGTTGACGGCGGACGGGCCTTCCAATATTTCTTTGATCTGTGTTGGATTTGTGTGATTTATGCCGTGATGTCGATCTTGTGCTTCAAGGCTTCAAATCTTGTTTGGATCTGGATTAAGTTGGTGTGATTTCGAGATTTCTTTTCCTATTCTCCACTGGCTCGGTTAGTTCGGTAGGAACCGGAACCGAACCGAACTAACCGAGACCGAAATTCCTCGATACCTAGTTTTAAAAAGAACCAATCGGTACCTATTTCTTAGGAACCGAACCTCCTCGGTAATTTTGATTCGGTTCGGTTCGTACCAAATGTCCACCTGCCCTTTGAAATCCAAGCGGGAGGGCGGCCGCAGGCATTTTATTTGCAAATGCGCCTTAACGATCTGAAACCGAGCGCGCGCGTGGCGTTTTGGTTATCGGCAAACTACACTCAGGAATCAGAATGTTCACCGGAGGCTAATTCGAGGGCTCGAGTTCGATCGATGTGCACTCTGCTTGTGCAAACGGTGACGCGCACTAGACTCGAATCGCTTGATCGAGAACATCCACACATCTCGCGATGCTAGCTGCGAGTACTTTGCTTTTGGTCAATAAAGCATCGGAGGGTGAACAAACGGTCGTACGGTCAATTAGTAGTGCCTCCCAATTAGCATCAAGAGGGCAAAGCTTTGTTAGTAAAGACGAGACAGGGGGCAGACCGGCAGAGGCATCTACCGGCAACGTGGGCTGAAGGGCTGGGAGACAAGGGGCAAGCCGAGCTTGTGATCCGTGGATCGGGCTAAGAATCTGGGCGACAAAAGCGATGATGGCCTCCACGCGCCCGTGACGCTTTGTTTTGGTTACTCGAGCTTGTGTGTTCTTGTGGCTTGTGGAATGTATGCAGCGCAGATGCAGCAGGTGGATGATGCTTTCAGAAGGAAGCACAACGTGCCTCGCTTTTGTTTGAATCGCTTGGGCTCTTGACTAGCCAAAGGAGATGATGGGCGCGTGATCGCGAGGCCGCGGCAAAGCAACGAGGAATAGCTGGTTCGATTCGTAGCACTTCATCAGCTTTTAACCTTCTTCGATTACCACTAGAAACAACACGCGGCGTTGCCGCGCTTTGACATTTTGATAGGCCAGTGTATCTAGTTTTAGGCGATAGATGTCGAGAAGCAGCTGATATACATTATGAAATATGTATATCATAACTTTTGTGTGAGCCAGTGTATATTTTGATGGTTGATGTTGCTTGCTTTGTAGTTTTTAGATGGCAATTTTGCTGGTATTGTAAGGGAGGGTATTAGAGTGTGTTAGTTTCTTGGTAATAGCCCATGATCAAGGTGTATATCCATAGTAGGAGATGGGTTGAGCGTGTCGATAGTTTTTTTTATTGTTACTATTGTGGTAGAATCATTTCGTACGAGTTATACAATTTGAATTATTTACTTTTTTTTGCATAAAAATCATATGAGGTCATCTAATGATTTTGTATCGTGTCATGTTGAACTAAACAAATTATATTTGTAAAAGACGTAGTTATGTCACTATTAGACAATTTGACATTTATTTATGGAAAATACAGAGGTTCATCTTGTTCAAACTTATAAATACGTTGGACGAGTTTTTCTCAATTTATATTAAATTATTTTAGAACATTATTAAATGATAACACACGCTAAACAGAAATTTACGCAACAAGAATGCACTAGAACAGAGGTAAGATTTGAAAACATTAAGCTCCTAAAGGTAGCGGTTTACTTTTTTAAAATAAAAACCATGTGAGATCATCTAATGGTTTTGTGTCATGTCGTGTTGAACTAAACAAATTATATTTGTAAAAGACGCAGTATGTTACTATTAGACAAATTGATATTTATTTATGAAATAATGAGGTTTATCCTGTTCTAACTTTAGCTATAAATGCGTTAGATGAGTTTTAGTCAATTTATATAAATTTATTTTTTGGAACATTACTAAATGATAACGCACACTAAACGGAAATTAAATGAACTAAATCGGAGGCGAGACGTGAAAACTATGTGCTCCTAAAGGTTTTAGGGGCTAAAACACAATAAATTATAGATTTCAGGGGTTATAATAGAAAATTTGCAAGCAACAAAGGGTTATATTCGTGAATATGGCAAAATCAGGGCTCTTTTCTGCATAAACGGTTCAGTTTGGCTCATTTGGAAGGGTGGGATTTTTATAGTGGGGTGTTTCATAAATTACGCTAGGCATGGAGGACGGCAGGCATAATTTTGGCAAACTCGGAGGATATATAAACCTACCAGCCTGAGTGGGAGAGGGATGGCGGGTTGTATTTGAACAAAATATGAGGACGTTTTTGCAAATTTGCCGACCCAGCCCGATCCTCACCGTCGATCCGTACGATCCGACGCCCGATATCAGCCGGTGACGTGGCTCGTTCACGTGCGCGAGCTTGGCTGCGCTTTCGTTTTTAGAGATCAGCAGATGCGCTCATCGATGTCCTGAACACCGCACAGGACGGCAAAACAAAAGGGTCAGAGAGGCAGATGGGCCGATGGGGGTGGCAGGATCACCAAGTGGGCGCCCAAATTGCTCACGTGACATGAGACCCCATGTGTCAGTGCACAGTGGTGAGTGGTACAGTGGCGTTCGGCAAGATCAATCCAGCACCCTCGGTTGGTCGTCGGATTCCCTCCATCACACAGAGCCCCAGATAGGCGAGTCGTATCGGTATCTCGATGGTTCCACGAGCCATCCGGGGAATTGGAGACTGGAGAAACGCATCGTCGGCTCGGCTTACAACGTCACCGGTTTCCAGATTGCGTGCAACGTCTCGTGTCCTGCACCGCAATCTCTGAACCTGAACTCTCAAGTCTGAAGCGAAGCGAGCGATGCCCCCCAATGCAGCGCCGCGACACGATGATGAGCACCTGAACAGCTGTGAACTCTATACAACGCGCTTTGCTCCCTGCGGCTGCGGAGGGTACAGTCTAGAGATGCCTTTGCACACACAGTAGTAGTACACGTACTGTACGCCTACGCGGGAGACCAAGGGCATGTACGGTTCGATACGCTGCGTGTACGAGCGCCAAATCAAACTGAGGAATGGAGCACACCGTGCGTGCTCTCGAACGGTTTCATTTCGTCGAGGAGGTCCTCTCGGCCGGGAACGGCGCGTCCCCCAAGATAAGCCATTGCGTACGCTCCCATGGTAATTAATCATTTGTTGGCCTTAATTAGCAGCGGCGGGAGGAGGAGAAACCGCGAGCTCGAGATACGCAAAAGCGCTGTTCCAAAGCACTAAACTACACAGATACTTCCAGGGAATCTTTCACTCCGGTCCCTTTAGCTGATCCTATTTCACGTTTGAACCCTGCGGACGCGGAAGCAGATTTCAGAGTATCAGACACCACCGGACACTACTAGCTCATTTTCATTTCTTCAGACTCCAGCCGCCAACGGGGAGAGAGCTGGTCAGCGAGCGCACCCGAACTCGCCCGCGCGCCTCAATGCATTTTGGTTTCGCCCTCGCGCGGGAGACAGGGAGCGAGAGGCGCGAGGGATCCGACTCGTCTGCTGCTCTGCTGCGTTGATCTGGTTCTCAGCGAGGTAACGGGATTTCTTTACTCGTTTCTGCGGCTGGCCTGGAGTTGTTTCTGTTTCGAACTCATGCTTCTCTGCTATACTTTGCTATGTTGATGTCGAGGTGATTGGGTTGGGGTTTGGGTGCCGGGGATTGGCTAAGGTTGGGTTTTGAGGATGGCGGGGCACATTTTCTCGGTGAAAATCCATGCGCCCCTTCAAGAAACGCCGGGGCATATTGGTGAGATATTGGGATTTGAATCGAGGCTGCGAGTATTTGGAGTTTCTGGAGGAGGCTTAGCCTATTAGGATGGTTGGATTCATTGGGATGCGGAAGTGCTCAGATTATGTGCAGTTTTGGTGGATGTTGAATCTGGTTTGAGGGTGGGAAAAGCTTACACATTGTAGATACGTATAACTGTATAAGATTGCAACCATGTCGAAGTTTGACATTTTCCTTCGATGTTCCAGAGCAGCACCCTACTTGTTGTTACCTTTTGCAGGCAAAAGAAAGGCTCTGCCATTCTGTCTCTTCTATTTGCATTGCTATGCACCTGCCGTCGTCCTAAGAAAAAAGTGTAGATTTTGGACCTGAATGACTAACTATTTTTCTGATTTGGTTTGCAGATTTCCTCTATGGGGAATCGTTCTCGGCTAAGTGCAGCCAAAGAAAGCATGAAATCAATCAGTGAAGAGCCAGAGAGTACCAGCAGAGAAGCAGAAACAAGCAGATTTCACCAATTGAAATGCAGAGATGCAAAATTCGGAGAACCATGCCTCGACCAGATTCCTAATTTCCACTGCAAAAGTTTGCCTTCAAGATATCGAGATGCAGACCCAGAAGATAGCATCATGCACAAACGAGGCTCTATGTATCAGAGTTCCAGTGAGGTTAGCAGACTCAGGAGTCTGCAAGGGAGGAGGAAAATAAATTATTCGAGCAACAGGGACACATTTTTGTCCTTTGATGTTTTCAATTCGTCCTCTCAGCCTAGCACAAGTGGTGCTTGTTTGTTTCCTCAGCGGAGCTATTCATGCAATACAAGGTCTTCTATGGGGACAAATCATACGATTCATCAATCTCCCAGGGAGTTTATGAAGCTTTCACTCCATGAAATTCCAGAGGACGATTTAACGCTTGAGAGGCCACGCAGGGACTGCAATTTGTTGAAGAATGATGCAATAGACAGTTTTATGGAGATATCACTTGAAGAAGCTACCACCGAAGGTTCGTGCACAAATGCAGCCCCTCATTTGCTAGAAGGCAATTGTATCAAGGTTGCAAGATCAAATTGCCAACAGTCCGTTGGTGTTTGTCCTGATGAAAGAGATGCAAGTAATCTACCCAAATCCTTGTCAACGAAGGTGGGTGTTTTTGATGCTACATGTCCATCAGAATGTGTTGGCAACAAAAAGGCTCGGTCTAGTCCGTTCAAGAAAATTCTTGATCCTATCATGAAGTCAAAGTCTCAGCGGAACCCTTCTCTGGTGGAAACAGAAGATGCAAAATCTAGTAGTACATCATTTGGAGGAAAAACTAGAGTATTACGCAAATCTTTGTTAAGTGATATCTCAAGGACCGAGCAAAGCCTCACACCTGATTGCCAGACAAGCGGGGAAGCCCAACAGTTGACCGTTACTTCATCACCAACTCATATTCATGCTGTTATTAAATTGGATCCAAATAATGGTGCTTTCGGTTTTGAGTTTTGCACCAAGGGGCCAGAAGAATCAATATATGCCAATACATGGAAAGCTGGGAATGAACTTAATTGGATTTATACTTTCCATAGCAGTGGCAAGCGGGCGAGCACTGTGGGAAGGGCCTCCAAGGATAGGCGTGCATGTCTACCACCAATTGTTGGCCAGATGCATGTATCGTCCTATTTGTACTCTAATGTTGAAGAAGATGGCACTTTGAATAACTCAGCCACCACTGAATTTGTTTTATATGACATTGCTCATGCAAGACGGAGTTCTGCTGTTGAGAGAATTCAATATACAGATGCTACTCTACCATCCCTCTTCAATGTTGTCAATAATTCAGTCTCTGGGCATACCCGAGACAAAAATTCTCTGATGCAGCGACAAAATACTACAAGGAATGACTCAGATGTATCGACATCTTGCCTTTGGTCCCAAGAAGATCTTCATCCTCATTTAGAGGTTGCTGCTGCTGTAATCCAGGTGCCATTTCATAAAACAAAGTCCAAAGAATTGAAAGCTGGATCATCACCTGGTACTATCAAAGCAGTTACAGCAGGTGGTGCACATGGCTTACCAAGGGACGATGAGGCCAGTCCATCACCATTACTTGACCGTCTGAAGTCTGGTGGAGCTTGTGATTGTGGTGGATGGGACATGTCTTGCCCAATTGTTGTCCTTGACAATGCCTATGATAGTTACTGGGCTGATTCTGTGATGAATGAAAGCAAAGTTCCGATGAAGCTGTTTGCTCAGGTACACCTGGTTTTTTTCAGATAAATACTTATATTCTTTATATTTTATGCAGTGAAGGGGCAACTAAAAGTAATGAAAGAGACTGTAAAGATTTTGTATGTCCAAATATTTACATTTCCACAAATGGCTGCCTATGACATTTAAAGATCAGCTAAGTATCAATTATGCTATTAGGGCACCCGCAGTGTGCTCCCATCAAATCAATGCTCCAAACATCACATCAGCTGTGGTGCTCCAATTTCAATTGATGTCGCAGTGTGTCCATTAGTAAGCATCGATGACAAGTCAATTAAAAAAATTAGAAGTACAGCATGGCTCACGTACTATTTGCATGAGAACATACCCATTGATGAAGGCAAATCAATTTTTTATTTCTTTCAGCTATATGAGCATCTGGGCTTAGATATTCCTCGGTGCTTGGTTTTTTGAATCAAGCCCCGGTAGTCGCAGTGTAGAAAACGGTGCTTGAATGATGAAAGAGAAGAAGTAAGCATCGTTTTTCTTGCACGCTGTGGCTGCTCTTAGTAGCTGACATATCTAGTAACTATAATGAAGGGAACTAATATTTTTCTTTTAGATGAAGAAAGTGTCATTAAGAATAAGGTTCTAGTCTCTGCATTTATAGTTAATTGGTAGATGCTTCTTGTTTTATCCTCCCTTGAAAAACTTTGCAACAAGGTATTTACAGGGTTTGTTTGTATATGCAATATTTACGATTACTTTCTGAAGCTACATTTAAATAATACAGTCTTTAATTATTATGCTACAAATGTTGGAGCAGGGTAGAAAAGAAGTTCTCCCTGCCCTTTCGATGAAGGCAGATGGGAATGGGCATTTCTCGGTGGATTTTCATGCACGGCTATCAGGGTTGCAGGCATTTTCTATCTGCATATCTCTGCTTCACTGTTCTGAAGCTTCTTCAGACATTGGTATCGAAAAGTTCAAGAACAAGCTTTACTCCAGCTCGTTGAAGATGCTCCTGAAGGACGAAGTAAGGCAGTTAATTGATTCAGTCACGACCAAGGAGAAAAAGAAACAGAAGAGCAGGAATGAAAAAACACCTCCATCTATCATCATGAACCCTCCCTTTTCTCCCATGGGAAGAGTATAGCATGTGAATAAGTAGCAGAATAACTCTTCGGAGTAAAAAGATAGAATCAAAATCTTCCCATTAGTTTGGAGCATGTTCAAATTTTTTTAGATAAAAAGGAAAATAACCCTGTTCATATAAGGATGGAGGATGCTTGTAGTTCGTAGTAGTAGTCTTAGCTTTTAGCAACCAAGGGAAGGCATGAATTACTGTTGTAGTCCACCAGAGAACACACAATGCTTGAGCCAGTTCTGAAAGAACAAGAGCATAAAGAAACCATATTGTAGCCAATTTTCCTGTGTAAAAACATTCTGGGAATCACTGACCTGTTTTGGTTGCAAGTGATTTTTTTTTTGTTCTGTTTCAGCTTTGTGGTGGCAACTGATGGCTCATTTCAATTCCTGCATTGGTTGGCACTTGGCAGACTGATGTATCTGCTAGTTTTGGTTGCCCTTGTCAATTTGATATTTGTGTGTTCACAGAACCTGAACAGGAACACAAGGAAGCACAGTGCAACTGTTTCTGGGTTCTTGTGTGTTCATTTTAACCCCATTTTTTGGCTTGCAGTATCCTACATATTTAGCGGTCTTATTCTTCACTTCAAATTCTGGTGTGGAAGCCTGATAGTGCCACCCAAGCAGTTTCGAGTTTGGTCCTGAAGGATTATTTCAAACTTCAAAAGGTTGCCAGTCGGAAGATGGTTCTTTTGCAGAGGGATCGAGGTAGGCTTTGTTGCCTTGTTGGGTTTCAGAGTTGCACCTTTGTATCCGCCTGCACCCTTCTTGTTAGCTGTGCAAATGTGCATTGCAAGGACACCAACAAGGAGGCGGGATTTGTGTTTCTGGCGAGGTCGGATCTGCAAATGGCAAGCTGCTCTCCGCTGCTCACTTTTGGCGTTGCGCGTGACCCGTAGGCAGTAGCATCTGGTGATTCCAGGAGAGGGACAAGCATTTAGGGGTGGGTGGATGGGTCATGGGTTGCCATTAGCTGACAAGAACAGGTTGGACCATCTGCAGTCTTGACCCAGGCTTGGCCTATTGACCACAGGCCAGATCCCCGGCCCCGGGCAAGGCGTCAAGGCCATGCTGCTTCTGGGCAGCAGGGCTGCCTCTGCATTCTGCAGCACCATTTTAATCTGCTGAGCACTTTCGTCCACATACAGACGGGTTTACTGCTAACTGGCTCTGTGCCAATATCTCACTCTCTTGTGGTAGCCATGACCTCAGACTTGTGGGTGTAAATTGGTTGCCTTTGCAACATCAACAGTTACTTTTTTGAGCGAACAATTATTGAATTTCTAGGCAAGTCGGCCCAGTGGTAATCCGCCTGACCTTGGGCCGACTCGTATCTCGGCCTGCTTCAGCGTGTGTGTGTGGGGGTGGTGCTGTGTTGTGGCAGGCGGGCCCAACTTCTAGTCGGTGGTCGTGCCCCTGCGTGACTGGTGGCACCACACACACAGCAACTGATCGCTTTCCGCGTGATTCCGGCCGTCTCGTGCACGGTGCACCAGCATCACTGCATCAGTACTAGCGTCCGTTTTCCTTCCCAAAAAAAAAAACACACACTAGCGTTCGCGGCCACTGCCAGTTGGACGTCACAGCTGACGCGCGATTCGCCCCCTGCTCCCCCATCTTCCTCGGCTGAAAGCGGCGTCCGAAGCTTCCAGTCCTCAAAAATTCACACTTTCTCATCGGGTTGGTTACTAGTGAGACAAATAATCCTGGCCGGAGACAGGCATGTAAACCTCCCAGTCCAACACGCCACTACCGCCGTGCCGGAACAGTGTGACTGCAACCCAACGCCCGCCGGGGAAGGAAGCGCAACCGCACGGCGCCCGGCGCGGTAACGCCTTGTCTGGCCAGTCGCGGCAGCGCAGGCAGCTACACAGTCTCCGTCGCCGTCAAAGTCACCGTCACCGTCGCATTCGCAGGCAGGGGCTCGCAGCTCAGCTACCCTCGACGCTTGGCCGGACTCGCAGACAGAGACAGGATAGGATTTGCCAGGCTTAGCCCCTTGATGCTTCACATGGACGAATGGGCTGGATAGATAAGCTACTCTATTCGAATTATTTGCCCACTAGCGCTGCAGGTTTACTAGCGCAGATGTTTCACGGTCGCGCCAGGGCCACACAGAATTAATCAATTGTCTAAACAAATCGATCGGGCCACCACTTGCTCATAAGTTCAGCAAAAGAAATATAATTGAGGGACCTCGGCCGAGAAAGTCTTTGCTTACTTACATTACTTGCTATTGATTCTGCAACCACTTGCTGATGATCGAGCTAGTCAGCTAGCAGTGCGTTATTGATGAAGCATCAGCCGGGGTCGTTTTACATCTCGGCCGATCGATTGGTTAGCACTAATTGCTGATGGGTAAGCCGGCGGTGGGCAGGCTGGCATGTAGCGCCGCCAGATGATGGAGAAGCTGCAACAGCTCCCCCTCCCGGGTCTTTCTTTCCCTTTGTTCGTTCGTCCAGTCGCTTTCGTGCCCCATCAACATGCTCATTCATGGCATGCGTGATCCTCGTTTTCGTTTGGATGCAGTTGTTTGCAATGAAACAATAAGACAAAGGTTAGCTGTCGGCGTTCTCGCTCTGTCGCGCTCGCGTTAATTATCTTTCTCACTTGTAGAGAAACAATTTAGACAGTTACATATAAAAGTATATTATAATATAACATAAATATTTAGATTGTTTTTTTAAAAAGTTTAGTGATTCAAATTCTTGGAACGGTCGTCAAAACGAGTAGGAACGGATAAGGCCCCGTTTAGATTCAAAAGGATTCCCAAAAATGTGGGGCGGGTGGTGGGGCAGGTTCTCGGGTGCTTTTCGGCTTGTGGTGAGCTGTGGCTGATCGATCAGAGCGGGTGCACGCGCGATCCAGCTGCCGCCGTCGAGGGGTCCGCTGCACGGCCAGTCGGCAAGTCGTGCAGGTGGTCACGCGCACGGATGCTACTGTTCTGGAGTGATCGTCCAATGGTCGGGTCGACACCGGCAGTCGTCCCAGACCATGCCTATAGACCTTGTGCCACGAGTACACCCGGAGTCTGGTACAATGCCACTACTTTTTCTGCTGGTGCCTGGTGGCACGGCACGGCACTAACTCGAGCTAACTGTTTTTGGAAACGGAACGCTGCACGTTTCTAAGAAGAACCAGACTCGCTCCAGTTCTGTACAAACAAATGGGCACGAGCCGATGACACGCGTGACGGGTTCGTGACAGCGAGGTCATGAAAATTGCCGGGTTTAGAGGAAGTTTTTTTTAATTCCCAGTCGCGGATATTGCTGTCTTGGTGACGGAGGTGTGGCAATGGAATCAATATAACCACCACCACCACCGTGCCACTCGATGACAAATTCACGATGCTGCGCTTGGATTACTTGGATTCGAATGGAGCTAGCCTGGTTTCGACCGAACGGAGTACGAGTAGCACGGCCCATTTTTGTTGCTTTTTTCTCTTGAACGAGGTCCATGTTCTAGGATGGTACGGTTCGTGTGATATATGCATTTTTACAACTCGTATTTTTTTTTCATTCGAATCTGGAGAGATCATATAATCAAAGCACTCTTGATGAAGCTATGTCGCGGGGTATCTTGACGAGAATGACGTGATTCCATTTTTCGTCATGCATTTTTTTTGTGTGTTTGTTGTTTGCTTATTATTACTCCATCCATGCGAAAGCATGCACTCGGCAAATATCATATACTATATTCCATTTTCATATATTGGTCCTCTCCCTCTCCGGTACCAATGTAAATAAACTAACCAACGCTCCCTTTCATGTGTAGATTGGTTGTGAAGCTAGTACCACCATTGGCTACCTCGCTCTTATCCACAAACTGATGTTACCACTATTGCTTCCCCGTCAATTATCCAATCCATATATACCAATAATTATTTATACCCACCTTCTTAGCGTCCCTCATTGAATTTCGAACGATTACGAAGAAATGAAGGGAGGCGGGAGATAAAGAGACCCGCTAGAATATCACCACCAGGCAAAATAAAGTTGCATGGTATCGCCATCTTTAAACCAAAGCCGTTACATCAAGGAAACCCACGGCTGTAAAGGCCAGTCTAAGTGGGGGTTTTATGGACACAGTTACTTAGATTGGAAACTAGGTAACTGTGCCACATGGGTTTAATAGCTCTCACATCCCATGAAACTCTTCCTCTTAATTACTCTGCTATGTTAGCAAAACTGCTGATGTGGCAGTGTATTTAATGCCTATGAAACTCCCATAAAACCCTATTGAGACTCGCCTAAACCAACCGTGCTCCACCAGGAAAAAGAATCCAAGATATTCCTTGAATATACCCCCAGTCAAAATTTGACCTTCCTGAATGCTGCTGCCTCCTCCGCCCGGCCTAGTCAGACCACGTTGCCCCGCCGCCGCCCTGATCATCTTATCACGCCGGATCATTGGTCGGCAAACCTACCTAATTGACCGAGCGTGGAGTTGTTAATCCCGGGCGACGTACTAGAACGGTTTGCACCTGGTTGTACCACGCTACTATACGTCGCTACCCTTGCAGCTGGTGCTTGCCGTTAGCGCCGTGAACACTCAACAGGACCGCGTCGGCTGCGACCAGGACCAGCAACAAACCCAACACTGTCATACATGCACGCTGTGGCATTCAGAGCCGTCCGTTGCCGCTGCCCTGCATGGAGGCCGCTGTCTCTAGCTGTCGGCATCACGCGGCTCACCCTGCTGGGGCTCGTGCGATGCTGGATCCAGGCTACCCGGCGTACAAGCGATCAGAGGATCAGGAGGAGGGCGATCACGGCGCACGATAGAGAGATCTCTCGTGTCCTTGACCTACGGCGGTCGGCTTGCTCGTCACATGATCGATCCGGAGGCGTGCGCGGGCCGAAAAGCGAAGACGATCAGCTGTGATCCCTCCACGCAGGATCCGAGTCATCAGAGAGACCCAGAAATCAGAACCCGCCGTCCGCTGAGGCGCCGAGCTCGCGCGGGACGCGCGGGCGGGTGGCCATTTGCCGCCATGAGGCGCGCGATCTGTTCCGCCGGGTGTCGTTGCACCCCTACCCCTCCCGTGCTGACTCATCGCGCCTCGTTTCCGTTCTTCTGCCACCTGATTTCCAGCTCATCTCTGATTCTCTTCCCGTCCACCACATCACGTCGTGAAATCGTGATCCATAAAACAGAGAGAGAAGGAGCGGGAGTCCGGCTCCTCCAATCTTGGATTCACCTACTAAAAACCTGATTGCTGATACCTTTCCTCGAGGACCTTGACGAAATTAAACAGCCGCCTTTTCGCTGCCGTTTCCTTCTTGTGTCTATATAAGTCACCGCCCCACCGGGTTGAATTCCCATTGTGTTCCTTTCTTCACCATCGGCATCATCCTCCACATCCACCCCTCCCCTGCCTGCGTAGCTTCCACACAACACAAGCGTGCGTCTTCTTCTTCTTCTCCGTTTCGCCAGGAAAGCGTCCGCCGCTCCCTCCGCTTTTGCGTCCGCTCGCGCTCGATCAAGCAAGGTCCGACCTTCCATGGCCATCGCCTCCCGTGCCTCGAAGCGCGCGCTCTCCACCTTCGCCGCCGCCGCCACCGCCGCCAAGCTCCCGGAGGAGGCGGTCGCTGCCGCCGGCGAGGCGGTCGCCACCGCGGAGCCGTTGCCATCGGCGACGCCGGCGTCGTTCGAGAGGACAAGCAGCAGCAGGGTGCTAGGGTTCGAGGACACCGGGAGGCTGTTCGCCGGCGAGCCGACGTCGGCGCTGGTGCGGACGCTCGCGGCGCTGCAGGCGCTCTCCGTGGGGCCCCTGGTCGACGTCGCGACTGCGGCGCTGAGGTCGCCGGCGGTGGCCGGAAGCGCGCTCGGCCGCGCCGCGGCGAGGGCCACGGCGTACCGCCACTTCTGCGCCGGCGAGACCGCCGCCGAGGCCGCGGCCGTCGTGGGACGCCTCTGGCGCGGCGGGATGGGAGGGATCTTGGACTATGGGATCGAGGACGCAGAGGATGGCCACGCGTGCGACCGCAACGCCGCCGGGTTCATCGCCGCCGTCGACGTCGCCGCCTCGCTGCCGCCGGGCTCGGTGAGTTCGCCGTCCGTCGACGTCGCCGCTTACTCTTCTTGAATCCCTTCGTTTTTCTCCGTGGCTTGCGTGGCGGGTGGGACGGGAGGATGGCACGTCGGACGGAATCTTCGGTGTCGTCTGCCCCGCATGCGCGAGTGGACCCCCGGATTCCATGGGAATCTTCTGGTAGTGAATCGCCCGCTTGTCTAGCTGGTGCTGATTCGGTCACTGCTCCTGGGCCCTGAAAACTAGCACCTGATTTTAGCATGTCACTCTTCCCCTGTCTCCACCGCTCGTTCCCAGCTCGAACCCTCACATCATCAAAACCCTACACGACACCACCGAGATCTTTATTTAGACATTATTCCTAATCACTGCGGTAACAGCGCACTAAACCACGCGGATTTTTGTTTAACCCTCGGCCCTAATTAAGACTCGTCCCTGACTATCTTTTGCTGACGCAGGCGAGCGTGTGCATCAAGATCACGGCGCTGTGCCCGATCACCCTGCTGGAGAAGACGAGCGACCTGCTGCGGTGGCAGAAGAAACACCCGTCCTTCAACCTGCCATGGAAGGCGCACTCGTTCCCGATCCTGTCGGACTCGAGCCCCCTGCACCTCACCGCGTCGGAGCCGCCAGCGCTGACGCCATCCGAGGAGCGCGAGCTCGAGCTCGCGCACGAGCGGCTGCTGGCCGTGTGCGCGCGGTGCGCCGAGCACGGCATCCCGCTGCTGGTGGATGCCGAGTACGCCACGGTGCAGCCCGCCATCGACTACTTCACCTTCGTCGGCGCCCTGGCGTTCAACGGCGAGGCCTCCGGCGAGGTCCCCATCGTGCACGGCACCATCCAGGCCTACCTCCGCGACGCGCGCGACCGGCTGGAGGCCATGGTGACCTCCGCGGAGCGCGAGCGCGTGCGGCTCGGGCTCAAGGTCGTGCGCGGCGCGTACCTGACCCGCGAGACCCGGCTCGCGGCCTCCCTCGGCGTGCCGTCGCCGATCCATGGCAGCATCCAGGACACCCACGACTGCTACAACGGCTGCGCCGCTTTCCTCCTCGACCGCGTCCGCCGTGGCTCCGCCTCCGTCATGCTCGCCACACACAACGTCGAGTCAGGTCAATACAAAACCCCAAGCTCTGTTTTGCTGGGATGCCATGATGCCCGTGGCGAGCAGAGCACCGATCCGACTGATGAAACCGTGGTGTGTTTGTAGGTCAACTCGCGGCGGCGAGGGCGCAGGAGCTCGGGATCCCGAAGGGAGATCGGAACCTGCAGTTTGCGCAGCTGATGGGCATGGCGGACGGGCTGTCGCTGAGCCTCCGGAACGCCGGGTTCCAGGTCAGCAAGTACCTGCCGTACGGGCCGGTGGAGCAGATCATCCCCTACCTGATCAGGCGCGCTGAGGAGAACAGAGGCCTCCTCTCTGCTTCCTCCTTCGACAGGCAGCTGCTCCGGTACGGCCACTGCCCAAATTGAAATCGTTCTTCTGCGAGAGGAGCCTAATGTTTCATGAAGGATATGCTATCTGATTCTTTCTGGCTTGGATGACCTGGTGCAGGAAGGAGCTGGCGAGGAGGTTCAAGGCCGCGGTGGTGGGCCGTGAGTGAAGCCGACTTGCGGTGTGCCGGTGGACTCTCTGAGGATATGAAGCTGGGACAAGGGCGAGTTGAAGGCTAGAAGCTGTAAATACACCCTTCGGTCTTCAGACATTGATGTATCCAGGACTTTGTTGAATAATTGAATGAATAGAATAATCTTCGTCCGAGATTATTAATCGATTATTTGACTTTCTTTTATGACATGAGTTTGTCCACAGCTAATGACTCGGACGCTCGAGCTTAAGTGCTCAGACGGTCGCTATGTGGGCGATATAGGTACTTCTGAATTGGCTAATTGTCACTCCAAGGGAATGACTCCAAGGAACGACGAAAAATCAACTTGTTCAACCGGTCCCGTATGACAGCGACAAAGAGGGGCAAATCAAATGGATTGAACCATCCACCCCATCCATTTACTTAGGAGGCGTTTGGTTCCTGCTCACCCTAGCCGACTCATCTCATGGATCCAGGCCCCGTTAGTCGTAGAAGCAACATCAGTTTGATTGGTTGTTTTTTCTAATCGAATCAAGACACAAATAGAGATTGTTTGGTTGCTCCCACAAGAACATGTGGAGTGAGAATAAAAATTAGAAATAAATTATGGGGGTCCATGATAGTATTTATTTGAGTTTTGCTCTATTGGTCCTTCCATAAAACTTGCACTAATCTTAAATCCATTTCTGATTTATTTTAATTTTTCGTGTCTGGGTTGTGGGTTTTGCTTGGGCCCAGCCCTACCCATGCCCTAATTGAGTCCGTTCTCGATCTAGGCAATGTCGGAGGTTTGCTCCGGCAATCCGCAAAGGAATAGCCTAAGCGGTAGATTTAGGCGGAGGGTCGTGGAACTAAGAGCACGATAATGACACTAACACAGAGTTTATACAGGTTTAGACTGTTGGAGCGTAATACCCTACGTCCTTTTATCGGTGATGTTGTATGTATTGCGAGGAAAGGCCATACAAACTCGAGAGCCTTAGGCTAATGGCTAAAACCTAATGAGAATCGAAATGCCTTAGGGGATCGTCCTAGATCGCATTATATAGTCTTTCGAATAGGTTTACAAGTCGGTTTGAACAAATTTTATCGGCTTACAAGGAAATTGATCTTCGAGATCTTTGAAATACCTTGAGATCAGTTGAACAGAGTCTCGAGTTATCCCGCCATCTTTACTTGGCCGGCACGACATGGAGCAACTCGTTTGCCCGGGTTCCTGTCAAAAGTGGGCCTTAGCCTGTGGCCCAAGGCCTGCTCATTAGAGGTGGGCCTGGGGCCAACTTATCAAAGTGGACCGTGATGAGATCCAGGTACCTACATGGCAACCATCGTAGTAGTCCGTCGATCCAATTTTCACGGCCACTTGTGCGGAGGCGGCTCCATCTTTTCATCTCCATTTTGCCTCGGTGCGCCAAGCGCGGGTAGGCGAAGAGCGGCAACACTGCCGCACAACATCTGTGATCTGATTTCGTCAACGTCGACAGGGGTAGCTTCCCCTACCCGCTGTCTCTCTGTGTGTGGTCGTTGATGCTCTGCAGTTTCATGAAAAGACCATCGAAGAAAAACTCTATATTTATTTTATGCAAGTATAATTTGAAACCACTTAGTTTAGCTTATCAAGTCTTCACCCTAATCTGTATGTGGGTCATACGTGGATTTCACTTAAACAGCATGTGGGTTCTACATGACGTGGGTCACATCTAAACAACATGTGAGTTCTCACATAGAGCAGAATTCAGAATTTTAGTATGCGCAACATAGGAGTACTTCTGAAAGAAGTGTGTCGCTGCCACAGCTCATCCTTGTTACGTCGTTTGTTCCAGTACCGGTAGCTCTAAGACTCCAATTTACCGTACATGTTGGGTATCCAGAGTACCTTTAATTTTTGAATGATATTCGAGTTCCTTTTTCTAGTCAAAGATATGAGCCATTCGGAGAAATACAGGAGTATCTGCAGTTTACAGAGCAAAATTGCCCTCGAACTTCTTAACACGAATAAGCAAAGTTTGCAAGATCGTGAGCCTCTAGGATCTCCGTCCCACACTCACACTTCAGAATTGTCTCCCCCTCGTGGCGAGAAAGCGCGGCAGCGATATCGAAACATGTCCTCAAGGATCTTGACCTCCTGCCGACACGGGCAAATGGCCACGCAGGCCCTTTTATGCGCCACGAATACGACGCTTGCCTCGCAGAATTGCTATCTCCGGCAGGGTCTCTCTCGTCTAGACGTCTAGCCGTCTGGCTCGTTGACGACGCAGCACCCTGTAAACGTCCCGAACCATCCCATCGCACCAGGTGGCCGCTCCGCCCGAGCGTGCGGGGCAGCATCCACGTTCACCTCTAGAAAAATCGCACGCTTGTGTGTACATGTAGTTGTACACTAGGAGTACAGCCTGTAGCAGCAGGCTAACAGACAAACAGATGAGAGTAACTTCCGGGTCAGAGCCCAAGAGGCGAAGAGCCCACATGTCTGTCTGACCTAGCACTGGGCTGCAATCCGTTTGATTGTGCGCCCAGGCAATTTCCGCGGTCGTTCTTTTCCACGCACGAAACTTGACGTAGCATGATGGGCCAAGACCGCGGAGAGGTAAGACTCGACGTAGTTTTACCCTGGGCTTCATGAGGAGCATGTTTTGGTTGCAGCCTGGGCCAATTCTTATTGGGCGCCGCCTTGACATCAATCCTGCTGGAGCACAGCTCGTGCTCGTTACCCCCAGGCCACAGTGCCACACCGACCGAAATCGACTGCCTGAGCTGTGCTGCTGCCTGAGTAGATGTTTATATCCCTCAGTTAACCACCTTTTGACTTTATATAAGTGCATTATTTGTACGGTCGAAATATTGTCTTTCTCTATTTGGAGAAGTTCTCCTGAATTAAACACCTTCTTAAGCTTCGTTGTAGGTGCCCTTGGCCGACTAGATTTGATCCGACGGTTTCCAACAATTTCCCACAAGTCGCAGACCGAGCGTAGCTCGGTTGGTGCGCGCTCTAGTTGGGGACGCCACCCGCCCGGACTCGAACTAAGGTGCTACTTCCATGGGGATTTTTCTCTGATTATTTTCTATAGATTCTGGATTTTACATGTCGCCACAATGGGATTACGATGTGCCCGTCGTCGATCTCTAGAAGGACACGAGTTGTGTATGGGTTGTAGTTATAGGGGTGTGCGTAGGTGTGGTGTAAGTGTGTACGGAGTAGAGTTCAGATACTACAGCTTGTATACTAGGGATCTACGAAAAAAAAAATCCATAAAGCCCACGAGGCCACAATCCCACCGGTGGCTGAGCGCGTCGGCGTCCACCGAGTGACTATAAGCGCCGGCGACTCTCGTCCTCTGGTCCTCCCTACGACCCTAACTACTTCCGGTGCTCGGGCCTCACTGCCTCTCCACAGCACCGCGATGAACCAGCCATGGCGACACCCATTCTGCCAACAGCGACCTAGGTACCCTCTTGCGGCAACGCTGTGCCGCAGACACTCGTGAAGCGTTCGACGAAATGCCGCAGCGGGCCATCGGCCGAGTATCGATTGGTTCTAAACTCCTAACTCCTGCGCTTCGGTCCTTCCTAGTTTAGGCCTCGCGCTGGCTATACTGATGCGTTCATAGCCTTCCGCATGTCCCATAGGCAAGTTTCTGTACTAACTTCCATGCCAATTTACAGTATCTATGAATCTAGACTCTGTTTACTTGTTAGAGATTATGGTTCTTCAGATTAGAGTGTACTATTTACATAATGTACATGTTAAACTACAGATGAGGATGGGACAATTGTCATTTGTAACTATCGATATGATTACTTTTCTGCTTCCTATAGACACTTTTCCATGAATAATTGAAAATCAAAATATACTATATTAGTATACATCAAATGTCGCCATATACTAGTGTATATTAGTGTCCTTTTGAGTTGTATTGCCTACATATGTTCACTTCAGGTTTTCATAATCTATTATTTTCTTTGTGCTCTTCATTGCAGGGGAAAAAAATGTACTGATCAAGTATGATCTCCAGTTTATGTCAAAGGTTCTCAAGCATAGACTTATAGAAAAAGAATGCAGTATGCCTTATTTTGTTTCAGGACATTATCACTGCATTGTTTCATGTCTGTTCGGATAAATAAGTTCGGCCATCTTTGTGCAGGCAGAAAAGATTGCAGAAAGCTTTTCAATTCTGTAGCATCTAGACTTCAGGGGAGATTTTGGATGCTCCATGAGAACATCCTTAACTGGTCAGGCTTGTTCCTGATTTTTTTTTAATATCCATACCTGAGCACAACAATTCGCTTCACAACACTCTGTTTTGATGATCAGTTTAGGTGTCAATCTTCTCAGATGAGCTTGGAGTGAGCCTGTTTTTTGCTTGAGTAAATGGTGTAAGATAATCTGCATATATTTTGCAAAAGTTTATTCTCTTTCAGATTACTTATGGTAAAATTTTGTACCATGTTAGTGTAATCCTAACTGGTGCAAGCTGTACTGATTGATTCAGTTGAGTCTGTTAGAGTTTATTAAAGTGTCAATAGGAGTTTGTTCAGGCCATTTTGCTTGAGCTACTAATGTCCTAGAAGTTAGGAGTGCAGTCGGTTGCTCGTGGCTAGTTTCTATGGGCTGCTATGACCTTTTCATCCATGTACATTCTAAATAAGAGCAACATAAACCCAAAAGCGTCACCGTTGCAGCTTCAAAATTCTCTCTGTGTTCATCATGTTAATCACACTGAGTGGGTGAAGCACTAGGAGACTCACATGCCATGCATGCTCTTGAAATCGCACAAGTTGAGTGCTGGCCTATTGGAATTGGCTTATTGCAGTTCTGGCAGCCTGCGGCACTTTTAGCTCGAGCAACTGTGTGCTTATACTAGCATAGTTCGAGTATTAGCTTGACCCTTTTTCTTTGACATTTCGAAGATGAGGCATTAGTTCCTCTACATCTACTATAATGTAAAGACAACTCCCTTAAATGTTTTGCATAATCATAGTTTGTTCCTCAAGCTTTGCACAATTCCACTGGACGTTGTAGTCGTGCAACATAATTTGTTCCCTCGCATGTAAAGTGGACTGGTTGCTCTTAGGCCCATCAAGTGTTCAAATCTTGTCATGTGGCATTGGGCTTAAGTGAATGAATGCCATTTGGTAGAGACAAATACAATCGCAGTCCAGTTGCTGAATATGATGTACTCATTCCTCCGTAATATATTATACAGCCTGTTGGTTTTGTTTGCTTGGCACGTTCATCTTCAGGACTTGAAATTGAAAAGTTTAGTATAAATTATACATTTATTAGACAAAAAAGTTGTTTGTTAATCGGTAGTTATTATTCTGCAGTTTTACGACTAATCTGCAACTCTTGAACATTCTATGCTTCTTAAAATCTTACTTTGCTAATTGATCTACAAGAGTAGCTTCCACTCTATCTCGTAACATTATTGGTTCTGTCTCTTTTTTGCTTCTTTAGGGCTTAGGCAGGTATTATGAGTAAAAAATTATTTCCATAACTATCTTTGTTTTTCATCACCTGTTTTTACACCTTCTCTGGGTTGGAATGTTCATGATCTATCCCTGAAGAAAGTAAGTACACGCCATTCTGCAGCTAACTGTGGATGACCATTATTGGGTCTCGATGTAACCTCTTTCGGCACAACTTTCTCGTCAACCTGATAAACATTCCAGGTACATTATATCATCCTTCAGCCATCGTGGAAAGTCTGTGTCAAAGGTTCTTTATAAATTACATTTTCTTTGAAGAGCCTTCTTCTTGAAGATAAAAAAGCATCTCCTTTCATCCTTTCTTTCGTTGATCAGATGCCTTACGGCAGACATGTGTTTGGCATTGACGCATTAGCCAATTTCTAGGGACATATTCTTGCTTTCCAGAAATTTAATACTGAACATTATCATAACGTCAATTCTACTTGTCAATTTAGTGGTAGGCAAGTGGCAAAACGAATTTAGTATTAGAAACAAAATTTGTGTGTTTGATGAAGACATGATATTCTGGACAAAAGCATTTTTCACAAGCTTCATCGTTTTACAATTCTATTAGCCAGGAAGGTTTTGAGAAGCCAGAGCATCATCTCTGATTTCCTTCTACAATGATATTTTGCCGCGTTGCTTCGTTGTTCTTTCTTGCACATGTGAAGATTGTTTCATTCCCAGAAATTGACCAGCAATGATATTCTTGTTACATGACATGAATTTAGTAGCATTAGACGAAGGTTCTGCTTGTCTTCTCTTTACAATATTTTTTCAGGTATACTGAAGCTCGGTTGGCACTTGTATGCTTTTGCAGAGCACACAGCTACAGTTTGTCGGCTGAGGGAAAAAAGGGCTAGTATTTTCTCTATAATTGGATTCGAATTTTATAATGCAGCTATCAAATGGACTGACCAAGGTAAGTTTGTGATTCTTTCAGGCATATGTTGCTAACTAGTGCACGTAATCTTACACCGAGTTGTTTCTCCTATACAAACAAATCTGTCTGTTGGATTGGGAATGCTATTGCCAACTTGACCCAGGATATTTGGGTATCTATTTGGCATATATTTGCCTGTGCGTCTTGACTCAAACAGCTTCTGAAAATAACTTGTGCGGATGCAAATCTTCAGCACGAACTTAGAATCTGCAGTTGACCTACTAAGATCATACACTGGACCATGCATGCATTATTTATGCTCCACTGTTGCCATAACGTCAGATGAATGACATGTCGCTGAAAGCAAAAATTCTATATCCATCAAAGAACTGATTCGTGGTGTCTTGTGTGATACATTTAATAATCGCTAAATAAAAATGATACCGACTTGATTTTCATTTAAGTGCAGGAGAATGGCTAAACAAAAACGAATAATGCCCTGCTTTCCTATTTTCCAGGTATACTACTCTTATGTTAAGGCCTGTAGGACTGAACTTTTAAGTTTCTTGTAAATGCACCTGCTTCTCATTTGGACCCATTTTGCGTGCAGTTATAACCACCAGTTTTCTTGTGACTGGCTCTTGGTCCATTGCTTGTTCAACCTCATTGTTACCATAATACTATACTGGCAGCAATTCTCAATTTTTGTAACCTGAAACCTCCTGAAAAATTTGGTTGCTTGCCTGTTGCTACAACATTATAGTAGGTCATGCTCATGCAGACATGCAGGGGTTTACTGAAGGCGGAAAACCATAGATGCATGCATCATTCTGTTAATTCTTTGATCCTCCTTTTGTTTGATCAAAAGTAGATCCAAAAACTATTATTCTTTCCCCTAACCACCTTTACTGCTTTTTCCTCCTCAAGCTCAACTGGTAGGCGTCGCACGTACGGATAATGCTAGGCTATTACTAGCCGTAGTGAGGGCTTAACAGCCCTACGCCATCTTTTCCTCACCAGAAACACTATCTTACAGATAAAAGGAGGGCACAAAGGCTGGACGATGCATGGTGTGGTGTGGTATGACCCCATGCATCAACCTTGTAGTTGGCACCGAATCCCACTCTCCGAGGCAGCTTCACCATGACACCATCCGTCCATCCACCATCTCTTTTCCTTTTGGTTTGGCTCTTAAAAGTTGCGTATCTTTAGCTCTTTCCAAGGGAGGGTACTTCCATCGAGCCTCTCCCCAACAATGTTCTACCACTAGTCAGTCTGCCAATACTGGTCCCACCTCTTGTGCATTGCATTTCCTGTTTGGTTGGCCTCCAGGAAGGATGATATCTCATATCTGGACCTGTATGAACAAAGATCTGGACGCCAGCCTTCCGGTCCGGTGGCTTCTGATTCCCGGGCTCTGAACCTTCAAATCATGCTTGCCATTAACAATGTAATGCTTCCTTCCTTTTGCGATCGATTCGATTTCGTGGAGCTTTTACGGGGTGGCAGTGTGAACCCGAGCCGCGACTAAACGCTCAGGATGTTGGAGGGGGAATAAAGCGTGCGCTTGTCTTGGCCGCTTTGCAATTGCGAGTCCCTGATGCGCATCAACTGCTGTCCTAGCGTAATTTTGTATTGCAGGCAATTTGGATGGCTGGGGAATGATTCACTGAATACCTCGTCTCCAGATCCTAATGGTACGTACATTTGTGGTACTGCAGGTGCGCCTGGGGGAAGATGCAGGGTTTCTGAATTTTGGATCATGTCCTTGTTAGTTACTTGGTTATTAGTCACTCACTTTCAAGCTTTAATGAACTCATGTTGGTAGCAGTGGTACCCAATTTTTCTGAACTGCAGCAGCTTATCACCTTGTAACTGCCTTGCAGGCTACCTGCCGGTATGCTCTTGTCCTGTGCGGCTGTGCCATTCTGATGAGTATGAGCTGATAGTCTGATGGGCGAGGGGATGCATTGCCATTGAGCCAAGAACAAAATAGTTCGACTGGTCCCTGGCGTGCCGTAGCGTGTGTCGCAGTCACCGGGCGGAATGGCAGTTTGGCCTGCACCGGAACTGGGTGGGCATGGCCGAGACGGGCGGTTTTGTTGGAGCTTGGACGCACGCTGCCTGCCTCGGCGTCCCGTGTGTCACGGGTACTTGTGCAATGTGCAGCGCCGGCTCACCGGCCTCCCAGTCCCAGCCACGCGCCGGGGCCTGGCCCCGGACACAGTGATGATGTATGGATAATGGATGTTAACCTGACCTTGCTGGTGCTGCTGCAATTCCGCTGGGTGCTGGATTGCTGGCTCGGTGTGGCTCCGTTCTCCAGTCCCAACTTGCTTGAGTCCCAGGTAAAAGCGACACATGTGACATCCATACCGCCAGTGGGGCTGGGCTAGCTGCAGCTCTCGGTGCTCATGATGCGCCTGGCCTGATAACATCACAAGTCCAGTCCTATCGTAAAATTTTTTTCATTTTGACCCTTTTCTCGTAAGATTTTTACATATAAGATCCCTAGGTGAAAGATTTTGAAAAATGGACCCGAAGTCAGGCGCCAGTCACTTAGCGCCCAGGTTGCACGGGTGGGCCCCTGGCGCCCACCGTTGCCACGTGGGTTCCAGCGTGGCTGAAACCCTAGATCGGGTGCGGGAGCTGCGCGCCAGGTCGCCTGGCGCCCACCCGTTAGACCTAAGTGCTAAGGCACCTGGCGCCCACCTTGTAAACCTCAAAACCGCCGCCGCCCCCTTTCTTTCTTCCTCTCCTCTCTTTCTTTTCTCTCCAGACGCTCCCAGGCGCCGACGCCCGCCGCCGCCCTCCTCCAAGGGAGCAAGGTAGCCTCCCTCCTCTTTTCTTTTTTCATCATTTTCTTGTTGTATTTCTAGTTGAAAATGAATACCCTAGGTTTTGAATAGGTGCCTTGAATCTTTGATTATTGCGGGGATTAAGTTGAATTAGCTGTGTAGATGGTCAATGTGGATGTGTGTGACCGTTTTGCTAGCAATTTTATCAATTTCTATGATATTTGTTGTGTTTTTTAGCAAAATAAATATGAAATCCTCTATGTTTATTGGAAATATATAGGAATTTCAAATTGAAAGTTTGATTTGAGGTTCATGCAATATTCGTGATGCAATTAAATTGTCTTTGTTGTCTTTGTTGTAATAGATGGATAAATTAGTCACATTGCGTTATGGTGGTAACGTGAGGACAAATCGTATGAGGGATTTTGAATTTGAGAAGATGGAAGTGGTTTCATTGTTTTTCAATGCTAGACAGTCGTATGGTGTGCTTGTGCGACGAATAAAGGATAGTTTGCTATGGTCAGAGTCTGGTGTTGATGTTGAGGTTCAAGGAGTCATTGATGTCGGGTTGAATGAGAGAAATAACAACGACTGATCCCAATTGCTGGTGAAGTGGATTGGAACAATTATGTAACTCTTGTGATGAATAGTGAAGTTAGAGCATTGGATTTGATTGTGGGGAAGGTGGTGAGACAATTATCTCGAGGCTTGGTGGCTGATATAGGTCGTTGTGAGGTTGCGGTGACGCAAGTACCGGAAGAAGATGATGTGGGAGGTGGTGGTTGTGATCATGATATGGGAGGTGGTGGTTGTGATCATGATATGGCAGGTGATTTTGCTGATGATATAGGAGGTGGCTTTGCTGATGATGTGGTAGGTGACATTGCGGATGAGCTCAGAGGCGGTGGTGATACGGATTATGAAAGAGAAGGCAGTTTAGATGAAAGGAGAGGTGGCTTTGATGGAGCAGGAGATGCTGAAGACCCTATCCAATTAGCATTGCCAACAGACGTGCATGTGGCTCCAGCTTTGATAATTCCAGATAATGGTAGCCCTTTAAATCGTGGCAATATCCCAGTGACTGGCGATGACGAGACTTATGAGACCGCACGTGCCCTTGATTCTGATGATGACCGTGTGGTGCCTCCTGTGTCACCACGAACTGCTCAAATAATGAGACAATTCCTTCGTGACCGTGACCCTCTTGTTCCTGATTTCTGTGACCTCAGAGATTCACACAGAGCTGTAGCTGATGGAGGGGTGTTGAATCTGTCATTCCGATGCCGGAGTCTACCACAATGATTCAGAAGGGGCATGTGTTTCCGAATATTGATGCACTTAAGATGTGGTTGAAGGAGTACGCTATCGTGCATAACAGGCCACACCGTGTGAAGAACTCTCAAGCCGATCGTCGGTACACCCTTATGTGCGAGGATAGTAATTGTGCGTGGAAAGTGTGTGCTAGAAAGATTAAAGACTCTCCACAATTCAAGATCACTAATGTTGTTGGACCTCACACTTGTGGTTCGGCGGAGATAAATCAGAAGCATCGTCAATTGACTTCAAAGTTCATTGCCAATCGCCTGTTACCTGTTGTTAAGCTTCAACCTCAGTTGCCCATTAATGCGGTGATTGGGATTGTCAATTTGAAGTGGAAATACAAAATCAAATACGGCAAGGCCTGGAGGGCTCATGAAAGGGCTTTGAGAATGATATATGGTTCTTGGGAGGAGGCCTATGAGCGATTGCCTGTGATGCTGAATGCAATGAAAGCTGCCAATCCGGTATGCACTATGAGTATGACCCCATTCCAAATGTCATGAAAAATGGCCGACAGATCTTTCAGCGTGCATTCTGGTGCTTTGGTCAGTGTGTGGAGGCATTTAGGCACTGCAGGCCTGTTTTTTTTCTATTGACGGCACATTTTTTACAGGCAAGTATACGGGGACACTCCTTGTCGCTATCGCGATTGATGGAGACAATCATCTCCTTCCTTTGGCCTTTGGTCTGGTTGAGAAGGAGAATAAGGGTAGTTGGTCATGGTTTCTACGTTTGGTTCGGATCCATGTTGTAGGTCCTGGGAGGCCTGTTTGTGTGCTGTCAGATAGACACGCCGTGACTGAATCGATTCTAGGGCATTCACAGGTTGTGCATCGTTGGTGTAGTCGGCATCTTGCTGACAATTTGGTGAAGAAGGATCATGTAAAAGAGAACTTTGAATTGTTTGAGGATGTTGCAAGGCAACTGACTATTAAGTCATTTGAAAAGAAACTAGAGGATTTGAAAACAAAAACGAACGCAGAAGGCAGAGATTGGCTACGAGGATTGCTGTCTGACGTGGAGAAATGGTCTAGGGCACATGATGGTGGTTGGAGGTATAATTTTCAAACAAGCAACATGGCCGAGTGTTTCAATGGTTTGCTCAAATGCTCTAGGCAGTTGCTAGTTACTGCCATACTTGCGTTTACGTTTTACAAGTCTGTAGAATGGTTTGCAAAGCATGAAGGGCAGGCTAGGAATTTGTTGAGCAAGGGTGAAACCTTGACACCGAAGTCCAAGCATTATCTGGACAATGCCAAGTTAGCAGCCAACGGTTTTGAATGCAGTCTATTCCATCACCAGTCCGGGACATATGAGGTTACTGAGCCAAGTGGAATAAATGAAGCTGGCGAGGCGATAGAGGGTCAGAAGCACGCCTTTGTCATCTTGAGTAATACATGCACATGTGGACGACCACAATAGTTCCATTTCCCTTGTGGGCACATGGTTGCTGCTTGCAGAGCACATCGGGTGTCTGTAGAGTCGAAGATCCCTCATGTTTTCTCCGCCCAATGTTACTTGGACACTTGGTCTGCTCTTTGGTTTCCTTTTCGTGACGAAAGCGAGTGGCCACCATACGATGGGCCAAAGTACATAGTCGCCGAGACACACAAGTGGCAGGGCAGGGGAACGCGGAAAAGAACAAGATACAAGATGCAAATAGATCGGATTCCAGGGAAAACTCGTAGGGGAAAAGGGAATACCTTTGTAGTCGACCCCGTAGAAACATAATGTGGAAAGTGTGGTGGTCTCGGTCACAACATGAGAACTTGTGAACGACGGCAGGTTAATGTTTTGTTTTATGTCTTTGTACTTTTCGTATATTTTTCAAACTCCTTATAACTGACATTTTTTGTATGCAGGATGGCGGCTCAGTTTTGGCTCCTGGACGAACACTACGACCAGAAGCACCGCGCGAGGCGCATCGAGGCCAACCCAGACCAGGTATGAAAAAAAAACTAAGTATACAATATATGTAATCATGTTAAATTTACTGATTCCTCGTGTACACCTTGCTTTCAGGCCCTTCCAATCCTTCGGCCCCGAACGCGTGAGGGCATCGGAGTCATACACTACGACCACCGCTACACGCCACTCCTCCAGCGTGCTGGCCTGCACGTTATCTCCTCAATTATGAGATGAGGTCTGCCGCCGTTCAACCCAACTGCCCTGACTGCGCTGATCGATAGGTGGAGGCCAGAGACTCACACTTTCCACCTGCCGTGCGGTGAGATGACAGTCACGTTACAGGATACAGCTATGTTGTTGGGGTTGGGCATCAGAGGACGGCCAGTCTGTGAATCAGCAGTCTCTGCAAATTGGAACCCTTGTCACAACAAATTGGAATGGCAAAGGATCTCAAACATTTCTGACATATTTGTTAACCACTGCAAATACAGAACATAGAGGCACATAACTTGTTCACACATAGTTCAAACATAGCTCGCATAATCCGAATACAAAGTTACACAACTCACAAACATAGTTCAAAAACAGTTCACACGTAGCTCACACATAATCCGAATACAAAGTTTGAATATATAGCTGACACATATATGCCAGACCTCACACATAGTGCAACATTCATTCTTCATCAGGCCTAGGTAGGTTAGCAACAAGTGACTTCATTAACTCTTCTTGAAACTTTTGTGTTGATGCATCTTCCCTTCTCTTCTTTTTGTTCTCAACCTCCCTGTTACGTGGATCCAAACTCCTAAGAATATTTTCATTTGACCTCCTCCTAACATTGTTCTGGCCAGTGCTATCCTTTCTACCATTAGATCTAGGTCATAGTCCCCTTCTCGCTTCCTCAATTGTATCTTTTTTACGATGCCTGACATAGCTGTTTAACACCTCAGGATGGATTCCCTTGTTCTTTTTCAATCAAATCTGAGTGTCCACTGTTGGCTTCTCACCATAAAATTCAAACTGACACTTTCGAGTTCGCTACAAGCAAAAACATAAAGTTTGTACCTTAGACATGTCAAAGAAATGAAGGAGTGTATGAAACATACAGAAATAGAACACAAAACTCACCAAATCATCCCCAACCATGTGACCGCAATAATCACCAATTCCAAGCTCTGATGGCACTACACCATAGTTAGCTTTGATCCCACAATAACATAGTCTACCCGGTGCGATGCACCTCTCTTTCTCCTTTTTCTTGCTACCTTCCTCATCCACAGGCCAATATGACTTCGGGCCATAATCATACTCAGAAAAAGAACATAACGGATATCCACCCTGCTTTGAGAAATACAAACAAATGAAGAAACATCCATGCCAATCTATCAAGGTGTCGTAACCAAAGTTTAAGTTAACTCACTTCTGTTCTGTTGCGACACTCAAACGTTGGGGTGAAAGAACAATTCTTCACGGTGCGATGAATCTGAGCAGGATCACCACAATGGCATAATGGTGGTGTTTCCAGACGTCTCGCAATGGCTTCTTTCTTCTCCTCATGAGTCATAGGTGGTGGGTTAGGAGGAGGAGGGAGCCATCGCTGAAAAGACTCGTAATTCTTCGACGAAGATGGCCGAAAGAGAAGGATGCGTTCATCCACCTTCTCAAGACCATCGATCCACTGAAAGAAGTTGCATTGCTCCCAGTCCTGCATCAAACGTAAAAAAGTTACCGAATGTGTTGAGAATATTGTATCCACAAGTACGAATCTACGATGACAACTACTTACACGGTGATCACCGTACTTGTAGTACGCTCGAGCAGCAGTGTCAGGATGCATCGATTGAGTCACCCGCGCGGGCTTACCACACTCACATTGTGGACTAGGGAGAGCGGGAGGGACTGGGGCATCCTTGGAAGACACATCGGGATAGTTCTTTTGAGCACGATCTGTCCACCTCTTCTGACGCCACAAGTCATCCATAACTAACGGTTATAAAAACAAAGAAAACATATTAGGCTCTCATTTTTCACAACTATACCTATCACTTTTGTACCTAGCAATGTAGCACAAGTACGCACACACATATTTTCCACCAAATACGTTGACATTCTAGACTCTTCACTTCTCCTAAAACCACATACACTATGCTATTTTCAACAAAATTATTAGACCTAGGGTTTCGTGTTTTTCAATTGACAAGCAAAAAAACTAAACCAAAATGAAGGGAGGAGAGTGACCTTACCTTTCCCAACGTCGTGGGGGCCGGCGGCCGCAGAAGGGGCGCCGGCGGCGGCGCCTGGGAGCGTCTGGAGAGAAAAGAAAGAGAGGAGAGGAAGAAAGAAAGGGGGCGGCGGCGGTTTTGAGGTCTCAAGGTGGGCGTCAGGTGCCTTAGCTCCTAGGTCTAATGGGTGGGCGCCAAGCGACCTGGCGCCCCGCTCCCGCACCCGATCTAGGGTTTCAGCCACGCTGGAACCCACGTGGCAACGGTGGGCGCCAGGGGCCTGGGCGCTAAGGGACCTGGCGCCTGACTTCGGGTCCATTTTTCAAAATCTTTCGCTCAGGGGTCCATATGTAAAAATCTTACGAGAAAAGGGCCAAAATAAAAAAAATTTAAAGTCCTAGACTCGTAGTCGAGTCCAGTCTACTGTCAAGTCCTCAAGCTATCTTTTTTTCTTTAGGGAATTTCTCCAGCTCATCGTGCCCGTCACCTACGGCCGTGCTCGCCGGCAACTCTCCCGTGTGCCCGCCATGATGGCGTGGAGCACCAGGTGTTAGATATACGACAAGTCTACATGAATAACCTCTCTAAAAAAATTATCTACTATTATATTAACATAGTAGATATAAAGAAGAGCCTCCATGTTTGTGAAAGGGTCAAGAAATCATTACGTTAATCGAAAAAAGATAAAGATCCGGACAGTTGGATTTTATAAAACTCTAACGGTCTATAGTAGCCCAAAAAAAGCCACCATGTCCAATATGGCTTGCAATGGACTAGGCTAACAGGTGATGTCTAATATGACTAGCAATAGACTAAGCTAAAGAGTTCATATACAAAATAACTACCAATAGATTAAGCTAAAAATGTCATGTCTATATGACTACACAATAAATTAGAATGAAGAATCCATGTCTGATACAACTAATAGGTATGTATAAATTCATAATTTTCAATAATAAAAGTAGCATACTAAGATATTTATGATTAATAATAATTATTTCAGAATTTATAATTATAACAACAATAATTAAAAATTAATAACATATACACTATAAATTAATAAATATAAAAGGAGAACCTATATAGTACCATGTTAATTAGAAAAATAAATAAGAAATCAATAATTAAAAAAAATAGTTTTCTTGGTAACTTTTTGATCTGGTTTGGATTATGATTTCCACATGCGTGTTGCCGCTTAGCACATCTGGATTGGACTTAGATTTGTATACGTAAAACTTGTCGCTTCGAATCCCTAGATCCATTTCAGAGAGAGAGGGACTTATGAGATGCATGTATTGAGGCTACAATGTGACCAACAAATTAAAGTTTGAGAGAGAGAGGGAGGGAGAGAGAGATGCATGTATTGAGGCTACAATGTGACCAACAAATTAAAGTTTGACCAACCCAGATCCATTTGAGAGAGAGAGAGAGACTTATGTTATTGGTTACGTAAAAATATGAACATATAAATAAATAGATAGACAGATAGATAAATAAAAATAAATAAATAGTTGAGAGATGCATGTATTGAGGCTACAATGTGGCCAACAAATTAAAGTTTGACCAACCCAGATCCATTTGAGAGACAGAGAGAGAGAGACTTATGTTATTGCTTACGTAAAAATATGAACATATAAATAAATAGATAGACAGATAGATAAATAAAAATAAATAAATAGTTGAGAGATGCATGTATTGAGGCTACGATGTGACCAACAAATTAAAGTTTGACCAAATATAAGACAACCACAAAACATTGAAATAAAAAAAAGTGAAGTTGTTGCAAAAATAAAACTAGCTACCAACAAAGAGCCATAGGAGAGGGTTACACCATCTATTAGCCCCTTGTTGTTACTTACGAAGTATGAACAAGGTGTCGGAGATTTTCTTCATATAAATGTGGATCACCTCCTCATGGAAAAATATACCATAGCTTTACGAGTTATGATCTCTTGATGTAGCCTTCTCCATAATACTGTTGCTGCGTAAGCATGCACCAACAAAGTGAAGTCTATGGACCTACTTGTCTTTGTGTTCTACACCGATATAGGACGAATAAGGTTTCTGAAAATATGTGACAACGTGACTTCTTCTATCGCTTCATCTGTGAAGGTCCGATACATGCATACTATGTCTTCTTTGGTTTAGCAACCATTATTCCTTTTACTAAGGATAGTAGATCTATTTATACGTGGTCTAGCTGTTTACATATTTAGATTATGCTCGTGTAACATGATGATGCTGTCATTGCTGACTCTATATGTTAAAAAAACTAGTACATGTCTTATGGTCATGATTTATTATGGTGTGGCCAAAACTGGGAGCCCCGAGCGTGCTCGTCGTTCCCGTATACAGACGTTGGCCTCGGTTACGTGCAACGTGCGCGGTGCATGTGAGGATCCATTGGCCCGATGCGACGCAACCACGCAGGTCTCACACAAGACAAAACTGGCGAGGAGGCCAGGAAATGAAGAGAGGCAGGGCGCCATGGCATGGGCTGGTGATGCAAGCCACTTGCGTCGTGCAAGGCTGTTGCTAGGCAGCTCGACACATCTGGGAGACCACACATGGGGGCCGAGCCTGGCGTGCCCTAGAGAGCATCGAGGGTTTCCAAGGGTGGCTAACTGGCTATTGCTTTGTTTGGGACGCAGGGGTTTTTGCTAAACCGTGCTCGATACGAACCTTCATAAGAAATTTCTGCGTCGAAAAGAAATAACACTATACCAATACAAATGGCAGTTTACATTTGAGTTCCAGTACGGTGTAAAATAAACAAAGGAAAATCGAGCGAGATCCAGCCAGGGCCAGCGCCAAGACTCGAAGCACATGCATTGGCTGCACGGTACAGGCGGTGCTGCGGGATGAATAAACTACAGGCGCCACGGCGAGATCGGGGCCGTCCACCTGCCGGTGCACGGTGGAACAGAGCACTGGCGGTGCGGGACCCACCCGCCATCTGGTGGCGCCTCACCGCCCGACACGGATTGGATCATCGGATCGACAAGTCCTCACTGACCGATGCTGGCAGCGTGGCGTGGGTGGGGCCCGCGTGGGGCCCGGAGGCAGGGAGGCCTGGGTGGTCAACAGGTTCACTGCATGGAAACAGAGCAGAGCTGAGCAGCCGGCTGTGAACTGTGAAGGACAGACAGCGCAGGGATAAAATATGCAGCTAAATTTCGCCATGGCCCCACATGCTCCGGTTCCATGCTCTCTTGATGAGTTTGGTGAGGACCGGTAGAGATCTTCTACGTTTGGCGATCCGTGTGTCTGTTCGGTTCTGCATCACCTGACCAAGGGCTTCTGCATAGGGGAAACTTTTCCGGTTTCATGGCATTCATGCTCTCTCTCTTGAGTATAAGGGTTTGTATATGGATTTTTTTAAGCAATCATGAGATCTTCATTCATTCAGAAACAGCAGAATTTCAATCAGCCTCCATCGCCCGAACCAACTGCGATAGAAAGGTAAATAGCCACGACATATTTGGGTTTAACTATAAGACTAGACTTGCACATACGAGCCGTATTTTTGCTTTTCCGGTACATAAAGAAAAGTATAGAAGCATCAAACATCCTATTAGCTCTCGGATCTCTTGCCATAGGTTAACCACCACAATTCCTTTCACTCGTATTAGATTGCAACATATTAAAGATAGGAAGATTATCTATCTTCAAGGTGATCCGATCACAACGTCGCGTAGCTGCCAATATGAGTCCATCTCTGGCCACCGTCGCTTCAGCTGTTTGCAAAAGGTTGCAAAAGTTTTTTTTTATTGTGCTACATGCCAATAGAGAACAAATGCAATTTTTTTTAGCAAAAAAAGGTTGCAACTTTTGTGAAACTTTGCGATCTTGGAGAATGAGAATGTGTACCGATTTTGTTAGTTTGGCAGCATATGAAGCGGAGGAGCTTTGCTCAGGTAGAATCCTGTGTCCTAACCATTTGGAGGAACAAATCTTTTAGGCTTAACATCTTGTTGAGCCCAGAATTTGCTGGTGCCTGGTGCAGTGGTGCGTATCATTCACTCCTCCACGTCAAGGTGTGATTCCAGCAGCGCCATTATCTCTCTGCTCAATATTCCAGGAGACTAGACTACGTTTTAGCAGAGGCAGGGCGCATGTTTTATTCCCCATCGTTTTATCGTTTAAGCGGAGGCTCAACGTGGCCGAACTGGGTACTCCAATTAGCACCCAGCCCATGGATGATCGGCATGAGATGCCTTGCCGCCATTCCGGCAAAGCGCGGGCGCTTTACACGATGATTGCCCCCGTCTTTGCATCTCCCTCGCGGCGTCAGGAGAACAATCAGCCGGAGCGCAGAGAACACAGAAACAGGCAGGGTCGCAGGGAGCAGGTTCATCATGCTGCTGCACAGCGTGTGGCGTGTCCCGTCACGGCGTCGATAGGACAGTGCGTTGCGTAGCGCAGTGGCGACCCCAGCTGCATCTACCCCTTGAATGAACAACAGTATCCTGGATCACCTGCGCACAGAATTGTTATTGCAGGGGGTTTCTTTTGTTCTGGTAATGGATAAGGGGGTTTTTACTTGGTTTAGCATCTTTTGGTTAAGCAATAATGTGTCCAATTTTGAGCGTGACAATCCGTGGAAGTGGAAGAGTGCAAGTCAGAGCAAGCCCAATGCAGCCACCCATGAGCCTCAGCAAAAAGTATCTGTCCATGTTGGATCATCAGGGCAGTTCCAATGCATACTCTACTTTAGAGTGTTAAGCCATTAATTATGCTGCCATGTAAGCAAAATGATAATGTGGCAGGGTATTTATTGAAGAAAGATGGAAAAAAATGAAGAAACCAAGTCTAACTAAGAAATCAAGTCCTCACATAAACCAAGACTATATGTGAGAGAGACAAGTGGGCCATGGGATATTATGATAAAAAATTGTATTGTAGAAGATAGTTTCTTGACATAATTTCCTAGAGTATAGAAGCTATTGTAGTTTCTAGCATTGGGAATGCCCTCGGTCCAAAGCCACCTCTCCCAACGCAGGGTGTCACCTTTTGCTTTCTCCTTCCTCTCTCACAATTGTTTGGACCACACCTTTTATCTCTTCTTAGCTCTTTCTCTCTCCTGAGGCTAGTGTGGGTTAGCTCTTTCTCTCTCCTGAGGCTAGTGTGGGTTCTGCAGGTCACACTGACATCTTTAGAGCACTCAACTTTTGGTCATGTGGCATCCGAGCCTAGTTGGCCTGACGAAGTCACCAATGGGGCACCCGCGTTGGACATGCCCTTACACATTGGCTAGATGAACGTTTGAGACCTAGGCCGCGGCTATCTTTCGCTTTTTACCAGGGAGGCAGGGGGCCTGTTTAGTTCCCAAAAGTTTTTTTTACTTCATATTCATCCCCCTCACAAAACACGCATCCCCAAAAATTCCTTTTACACCTTTCCTATTCATCCCCCTCACATAACACGCATCTCAGAAAAAAAGTTTTTTTTCTCCACCCATCTAAACACAGCCAGGAAAAGAAGACGACGAAAAAAAGAACCCTACCTTTTGTATTTACTGTGCTAATGATCCTAGCACAGTACAACAACAACAACAACATAGCCTTTAGTCCCAAGCGAGTTGGGGTAGGCTAGAGATGAAACCCAAGAAACAAAGCTCAAGGCTCAGGAACGTTGATAGCTAGTCTCCAAGCGCTCCTATCGAAAGCTACCTCCTTGGAAATATTCCACTCCTTAAGGTCTCTGTTTATCGCTTCGTCCCAAGTCAATCTAGGTCTACCTCTACCTCTCTTTATATTATTGGCCCGCCCTAGCACCCCAATACGGGCACAGTAAACACGATAAATGATCCTGGAGCGTTAACAGTAATCCAGAGTTCCAGACGACCCTGGCTGCTTTAAGGATTGGCTGATACCGTAACATCTACGAGGATAGAATACAAGACAGGTAGATTCAGAGCCTCGCTGAAGCCGCCTCGGCGAGCTTGCTTAGGAGGCTAAGCAACCGGAGCATGCCAGTAGTATATCTTTAGCTCTCACCAAGTGCAAATCGGAATCCCACTCGGGAACAAATTTGCCGGCCGCCTTTATGCTTGCTTCCGGCGGGCGCCCATGCGGGTGGCCGCTTTATTCCCGATCGTTGTTTTTGTTTTCGCCATTGCTGCTGTCGACTCGATCGAGCCGGAGAGATGGTTCTCCGTCGTCCAATTGTCTCGCCGCCGCTACTGGCTGGGCACACGCCTCTCTCGTGCACGGCCTCCTTTTCTTTCTTTCCAGGTGTCTGCCGCGCTGCGCTCTCCAGAAGAAGAAACCCACCAGTTTGTCCGTAATCTATTATTACGAATTCGAGTTTAGTTCGCACGCATGAATTCGTGTCAATTTCAGAGGAGACAGTTCAGTTTCAGTCCATGCTTTGATGAATGGGGGAATTTCAGTCCATCGACAGACAGAACGGCGAGGGCTTGGACCATTCAAATTGCAGAGGCAAACGATGAACAACTTCTGTAGGGCCGAATTCTAAGTTTGGAATAGGGGATCAGATTGCTGATTGCAGAACGTAGAGAAGCGAACAAAGGTTTAAAACGCCATAATGCATTGATTGATTTCACAGCAATAACAGAGTAGCAACACGGGTGGTAGAAATGCGCTGGTTACCCCACCACAACCTACCTTTTACAACCTGCTAAACACAATCTGCTCTGCTGATCAACATGCATGAGCAGAGCGACCGGCTGCAAGCAAACCAGGCGACGGACGACGCACTCCAATTTTTAGGACACTACTAAGCAGGTGATCAGATCAGACCATTACAAAGTTTTACAACGACGACGACTGTGAAAAATATTTTTGTAGGATCATTAGTCCTAGCTAAAACCGTGGCTGGCACTGGTAGAATAGAAGAAAGATTCACGGCTGCGCGCGCGGCCGTGGTGGTCGCCGGCGGCCGGACGCGTACTCGTCAGCACCGCCACGCCGACACGGACACCAGCTCGCCGCGCTGCCAGTAGAGGCAGAGCGCGCCGCCGCGCTTCTCGACGCGGAACCCCATGAGCGCCATCCTCTTGAGCAGCGCCTCGGCCTGCGACTCGGCGAACGTGCTCGCCTGCACCGGCACGAACCCCGACGACGCGAACACCGTCCGCCACGGCAGCGGCGGCGGCTGCTGCTTGTCCATGGCGCGGTGGCGCGCCGCCACGCGCTGCTCCACCCCTGGCTGCACCATGAACCGCTCGATCTTGGCGACCGCCTCGGCGTCCGCGCCCACGGCGTCCAGCGACTCGAGCAGGGACGCACACGACTGGAACGCCTGGAACAGGTGCGCCGCGAAGGGGAGCTCCGTGCGGTCGCAGCCGCGGTCCACCGACACCACCACCTTGGCGCCGAGCCGCTTCACGAGGCGGAGGATCGCCGGCATTGCGGCCACGTGCGCCGACCCCACGGGGAGGTGGACGGCCACGGCGTCGCCGGCGGTGATGGCCACCAGCTCGGATGGGTCCAGGGTGTCGATGTTGAAGGCCGAGAAGTGGAGGAAGACGCCCAGCTCTTGGGCGAATCCGGATAGGTTCTCGTGGATCAGCTGCAGCTCCAGCGGGTGGTGCGACGAGGAGGAGACCAATGCGGTGACCTTGAGCGTCGCCGCGCCGGGGCAGCGCTGCGCGAGCTCCTGCATCAGCGACGCCCACTGCTCGCCCATGCCGATGTCGAAGTCGAGCACGTGGATGCGCCCGGCACCGCCGAGCTCGTCGAGCACCGCCTGGACGCAGGTGAGGTGCGCGAACTGGAGCACGGGGGACACCTCGGAGAAGGCCTTGTACGCGCCGAGCTTGAGGACCACGTCGTACGGCGTGGACACCACCGGGGCCGTGGGGGTTTCTCCGGTAGGGGAGAGCGCCAGGCGCAGAGCCTCCTTGAAGTAGAAGGCTGAGCGGAGGAGTGGCATCCCGGCCGCCGGAGCGACGGGGAGCCGGTAATTGAGCCGCGCCAATATCTCGCGGGCGCCGAAGGCGTCGCCGGCCTCGGCAAGCTTGGCTGCCTCGGCGAGCTGTTCCATCGCCGCGGCCGCCTCGTCGTTCGCCGCCTCCGCCTTGGGCTTCATGGCGGGCACGACGAACCCACCACCACTCGCCGGGGGGAAAGACGCCAGCTTCGGCGCCGGCGCGCCGGCCATGGGGTGTGGCCGCTTCGGCGGCGCGGCGTCGAAGGACGACGGGTGCTGCTGCGAGGCGAAGAAAGCCGCGTGTGGCTGGGGGTGGTGCTGCTGGTGGTGATGGTGAAGCAGGAGGTTCGAGGCGTGGCCGAAAGGCGCGTTGGCCTTGGTGTCCTCCATGGCCGGGGCGAACGCCATGTTGGGGAACGCCGACGACATCATGGACGGGGCGTGGTCGAGCTCGAGGACGGGAGGGTCCATGACGCCCCCCATGGCGGCGGACGCGTCCTCGCCGCCGATGATCCACCTGAGGAAGGTGTGGTCGGGGGCGAGCCCCGGCGGCGCCGCGCCGTCGGACAGGACGGCGCCGGTGGCATCCCACCCCTCGCCGGCGCCAAGGCCCATGTCAAGCGGCGTGAGCTGCCACTCCTCCTTGGCCCCGCCGGAAGCCTCGTCGCCAGCCGCGGGTCCTCCCGGCCATGCCGCCGCCGGTGGCGGCGGGGAGACGTTCTTGGCGTTCGCACCGGCGAGGGCCGCCACGCCGGCAGTCGCGGTGCCCAGGGGCGACGACAGCGTGGAAGCCGAGGTGGGTGGGCTCGGGCTCGGGCTGTGCCGGTGGTCGAGCACCGAGGTGGGCTCCCAGTGGCCGGCGGCGAGGGGGAACTTGCCGGCGCCGGCGAGCCCCTGATGTTGTTGTAGTTGTTGTTGTTGTTGCAGCAGCAGCAGTGTCCCCGCGTGCCCCTCTCGTGCGCTACCAGCAAAGGGCATTCCTCTCATCTAATCCAACACCTCATAACAGCAACCAAGACCACAGGAATGGCGATGGTGCTGCTCCTTGGCCTCTTCTTCTTCCTCCTCCCTCCCGACACGTCTTGTCCTCGCTGTTGCTTCTCCTCTCGCTTCAGACAAGGCTTCGGTGTAGAGTCTAAGCACTCATCAGTACACGCTCTCGTACTACCAGCAGCTAGCTACACGGCCCTTCTCTACCTTGCGTCCGTCGTGATGGTCTCTCTCTTGTGTTGTGCAGTTTGTGAAGGGCTGTGTGAGGGGTGAGGAGGTTTGTGTGGGGGAGGCGAGAGTTTTTTATTCTCCTAGCAGCGTCTTGATCTTGAAATGATAGCGTGCAACATGAAAAAGGCAATAAAGTGGGGTGGCCTTCTCGCCGAGGACTTGCCTTCTCCCCTCTCCTACTGTCCTACTCCTTCCTGCTCCTCTCCCTTTCATTTCTCTCTTTTCTCTCTCGATCGCTTTCTCTCCCTCTCCATACAGCGGAGGAGGAGCGGATTTTCACTGAAACAAAATAAAGAATTGGCTCAGAGGGAGGAAGGCTTTAGCACTGTTGCTCTCGTTTTGGTAGCACCAGCAAAAGGCTGTGCTGTGCAAAATTCCTGGCGCATTGGTGCAGGCAAAAGAGATTTTTTCTGCTGCAGACATAATACTGTTTGTAGTAGCTGTGCATCTGCACTACTACTCAGGATAGGAGTTTCTGCAGCTACCCGGCCTGCAAGCTCACTTTCGTCGTCCTTTGTGAACGATCACTGTACTAAACCAGACTGTAAACCACACACACCGTGATTCAGAATCCAAGAAAGAAAACCCATGGAAATTCTTCTTGCCATTTCAGTGCTCGCGCCTGGGCCATTTCATAACCCAGCGTGCGGTGCAGTGCAGCACAGCGCGCATGGCTCTCACGGCAATGCTCCATCATATCAGCGCAGTGGAAGGCAGTGCTGTGCATCATGGCTCCCCCGCCCTGTGCAGGCTGTGCTGTCGTCGGCTCCAGCAGCACGCAGTCGCGGCACTGCACCTGCCTGCAGCTCTCGGTATGTTCAAGGCCCCCCCCCCCCCCCCCCCCAAGTCCCAAAGGTGAATGAATAATCAAACGCCACCTAAAAAAGATGGAGGAAAGCGGTCGAAAGCCCAAGGCCGGTCGCTCCAAAATTCACCATCATTGCAGACCACGCCTTTCATCCCTCGTTTAGTGACCTTTTGACGCTCGACACCAGTTTTAACACTTGAAAGTGAAAAGGTGAATCGAGATCCTGAAGTGTGCTGTTCCATGCTCCTATAGTCACCACGTGCGCGCTCGCTGTCTATGCTCTCCTCTCTGCGAGGGAGTGAGTTCGTGTGTGTAAAAGTGTGGATCACTGTGTGGTGTTTGGCGCCCGCTTGGCGACGTTTCAAACCTCATTCGGCCTTGATTTCTTTGCTTGGGAGCATGTCAAAGCACCCTTGCTTTTATCTGACAAAAGGTAGCATCCTTCATAGCTGTATTTAATCCTCGGGGAAGAGTGTAATCTTTATTGAACAAAACCTTGCTTCAATGGTTACTCCGTAGACTGACTTCAGGGGGAAATAAAGAAGGAAAGAAATAAGATGGCTGGTATACTTGTATGGTTCCTATGGTTATTCTGCACTGCATCTGGTACTTGTCACTTCCACATCTTTCAGTTGTACTAAGTAGCATTGCAACGACAACTGAGCACATATACAGAATAAGATATGATTTTTTTAATTAATTGTTGTAATAGGTTGGATTAACTGGCAAGGAAGTACCAGTGCCTAGCTAATGAAAGCGATCCTTTCATTTGCAACCAGTAAAAAGGTTTGAAAAAAACACCTCAAAACTTTCAAATCTTCAGTTGGAATGTTTAACAGAAACTGAATTGCTATGATTGTGGTAAATGTCAGGCCAATCGAAACGTGGTTCGATGTTGGAAGACCAGACCATCAGTTGATCACCGTCACAGGAGTTAATGTGACTAGCTGCTCGTACATCATTATCCTATGGTCAATTAGTTGTTGACTCTATAACCATTTTCATTCACCACAAATCTTGTCGTATTAATATAGGACTACTAGAGAATGCTATATTATAATTAATTTTCCAAAAATAAGTGTTAACTAAAATAACCTTTACCATGCAATTCTCCAACATACTAGACAACATAAAACCATAATCACCATGATAACAGAAAACGTAATAAAATTGTAAACAATCCTACCTCCATTCCTCGACGCACGCCAACTCAAAGGAATAGTGGTGCACCAACATAGGAAAGGAAAACCATAATCGTTTAGGGATTTCCAAACCCTAGGGACTTCCCATAATTTTCAATTCTATGGTGCAGATTTTTCATGAGGAGATGGTCCGTATTTATATGGTGGAAAACTCTTTACACTCTCGTACATTAGCAATATGGAACTAATAGATGTGTATTCGTACCGTGACAATGGTTTTTGAGAATTATTAAGATATTTATATGGGCTAAGCCCATATCTCTAACCAAGTCATCCTTATCTTTTTTTTTCTACTAGTTGTTCCTCGTAAACCAAGATTCAAGAAAATAAACCACTGACTGTAATGGTAAAAAAAATTAGCACTGTCCTCTCTTCCTGAATTTCAAAAATACTAGCGCGATAATTAATCTTTCTCGGTTCTTTTTCAAGATTGGTGCAGCCGACAAGAAACGGCAACTGGCGTGCCAGTCCAAAATCGAAATGGCATCTGGTTCCTGATCTCCATTTTCTTCAGACGAGACGTCTTAACTTGAGAAACTTCTAAGCCAGGGTTACATGTAAAAAGGCGTCACGCCCAAAATCACATTGCGCCATGCGTTGCCGCTTCACCAATAATCAAAAGCAAATATCTAGTTGATGATCGATAAAGTGCTCGGTGGACCAAATGTCCCATGAACAGCTTAACTATTCCAGACTGAATGAACGATGGAGACAAACCGAGCTATTCTCAGTTCGGAAGTCCCAACAACCAATCTCACTTGTAAAAAGATGAAAGATACAGGCTCATACGTTCAAATCACATTAATAAGCTATTAAAAATAGCACTATTTTGTTCGATTCAAACCAGCTGGAACAACCGGGAAAAAATTATGCTGGATAAATTTTCACGTACTGAAAAAGAAATATATATGCTGGTTAACTCATACGTGCACAGCTCGATTGAACCCTCATGTTCTGAACATGCATGGCTACCAACCATGCTACATTAACAGCTGATAGATGCAGCATGTTGGGCATATCTACGGCTAGATTACGGTACCAAATGCCTAAGTAACATAGCTGCCAAGTAAAGATAAAAAATAAACAACGATCCACTAGGCCAAAGTTTTCTATGTGGTGCGAGGGGGACATGACACATCGAACATTGAATGCCATGTGAGCCCCTGCATAGTTTATTCCGCCATCGATCTCACAGATTGTTTGTTTATGATCGAGTGATTAAGGCCCCGTTTAGTTCCCACAAAAATACACTATTCATCCAACTTTTCACTATTCATCCCATCCTTTCTACTCACAGAACACTATTCATCTACAGTGTTTTTTTGTGAACAGTGTATTTTCGAGGAATCTTTCCCCTATTCCTTAGTCCGGCTCCCGGGGGCAGTTAGCTAACTGCACGATTAATTGAATGTACCCAGGTCGGTCGGTGCAGCTGGAGTCGTCGTAGTCTGCAAATAGTTTAGTTTTTATGCTCGAATTTGCAATTCGGTTAAGCTCGAGTGCAGTACAAGCATGACGTAGGCACAGTTTAGTTTTCAAATGTATTGGAGTTCGTCTAGCTGGTTTTTTTCCCCACCCTGATCATCAGCCGGTACATTTGTTTATATATATATGTGTGTGTTTCTGTATGATGGCAATTCGTAAGTCTAAGCCATCAGCCTGCATATTTGATTGCTGCGTAATTATTGGGTGCTCGCTCGGGACTTTCTTAAAAAAAACCAGATCCGGCGGGGTAAAATCCCCGGGTTTTCTCTATTAAGAAGGGATATCCTTCCTGAGTCTTAAAAAAGGAAAAAGTGAGAAAAAAGTGTGTTTTTCATCCTTCAAGTATTGCTAAAGTATGACTTTCTCCCTAATGTTTTACGTGGTACAAATCAATCCTTTAACTAACAAAACCGGTGCACTATTCATCCCTACCCCGGTTTAACAACGGTTTATGCCACATACTCGTCTAACTGGTGGCCATGTCATACACTGACTAATCCATGTCGCGTAGCTAGCGTGTGCCAGTGAATGTGCTGGCATCGACAAATCTTTGCTGAACAAAATACAATATGGCTTAACCGTCACTTTAAGTAGAGTTAACAAATATGTCAAAAACTAAAATTAAATAAACCATACATGTCCAAACCTCAAAAAGCAAAAGTAGCACAATAAAGATAGATAAAGCACACTAATTTGCCATGCATAGCTGACATTGACACCACTGTTCACAAGATTGCTATCCCTACTCTGCATGAAGCCATGTTCTTGATGCTCACGTTCTTCCGCATGATGGAACACAGAACAACATAAGAGAAATAAGAAAAGAGAAGGAAGTATAAGAACCGCAGGATGTGTGCCACCAATCAATCCTGCGTTGTGGTGTACCACTTCAAAGGAGTACAACACTAGAAATTTGCTGCCGCCGCCGCCGAATTTTATCGCAGCCGTCGGCTTTATGTATGTTGTATTAGGGTTTAATATAATCTAACCTTGTGTTGATATGACGTGGTCACTTGTCACATGGTTAAATGACATAAACCATTGTTAAACCAGAGAGGGGATGAAAAGCGCACCAGTTTTATTAGTTAAAGGATATATTTGCACCACTTAAAACATTAGGGATGAAAGTCACACTTTGGCAATACAAGTCACACTTTGGCAATACTTGAAGAATGGAAAACACACTTTTTTGTTAAAAAAAAATCTCCAAACCCCGGCTACGCATCCACCTATTGCTCGGGACTTTCTTGTCTACTTCTTCGAGTTATTCACATTAACAAAGAAAAAACGGAAGCAACATACATTGCACGGCAATCACGAGCTGGTCCTTGGGCCGATGATTAACGAAGCAGAGCTGAGGGGGAAGGGAGTGAGTGATTGGATCTGACGGAGCAGCTGAACAGCAGTAGGCGACCTTAAGCAGGCGACAGGTTGATTTTGCGGTCTGATTTGTGCTGACGGCACGCAGGGGCAAACTCATTTTGATGTGGATGCTCGTGGAAACATCGGCATCAGATGTCGGTACTATGTTTAATCCGTCACCTGCCCGCGAGTTAACAACAACGCGTGATTGCCTGCTTCGGTGACGGGTCGCGCCGGGTGCGAGGGAGGCGCATAAACAACTGCAACTGTCTCGGAGAAAATTAGCCGACGGAAGGCAACTTGCCTGCTTCATTATGCTTAGTATTATGGAGTTAGGCTCTATTACAACATATAATGGCATGTCAATATATAGCGGTAGAGCAAGCAATGGTTCAGAATGGCAACATTTTTCTTCCTCCATGATTTTTATAGCTCATGACTCTCTAGAGAATTGCAACAGATATATTTATTTGTATGCAACATCTCCTTTTACGAGCGGTATTTCTAAACCATCTATAGCCTATAGGTTATGTGGTGGCTCCGCTCAAGTGTGTGTGTGTGTTTATTTTCGTAAAGTGTCTCTGCTCAAATGCTCAAGGGCTTGTTCTGTTGTGAAGCTGTTATTACGTTGTGGGCTTTCGGCCCATATATGGTTCTTGTTTGGGTTATTTTCTGGAAAAAAAACAACAACCTTCAACTATTGTCCGTCTGATTTTTAATCTCGGGGTATAAAATCATGAATCTTTTAACCTCAAACTATCAAAATCGTCACCTTCTCCGATTTTGATGGTTGCTTACGCTGAAGTTGTGTGGAATCGTCTATTTTACCCCCTGAATTATGTTGTTCGTTCGATTTTCAACCTCCCTTAGCCCCAACCGCTGCGACAGAGCGATGGCCGTGAGCATCGGCTGCTCCTTAATGACCGCTATCTTGGATCGATAACCGTTCAGTTTCTCTCGCCTTGGCAAGGCGTCCGCTAGGGATCATCCATAAACATTAGATAGATGATCGTTCAGTTTGCTGCGGATGGTGTACGCTAGAGTCCTGAATTCATCCCCCATGTGTTGTTGATGGAGATCGAGGAGGTGGGGGCCTACAATAAGGTCGAGCAAGAGCGCGATTATTAGGAGAACCACCCAATCTGAGGCACGTCACGGAGGCACACCCAATAACTGGTGTCCGTGGGCGAGGATGATGTAGAGAGTGGTGACTGAGGAGTTAGCACTCACACGCGTCGCCATGGCTGGGTGGGGGCGAGGGAGGCCGTCATGTAGGTGTCGTCCGCCGACGAAAAGGATGCGGACAATGGTGATTGAGGAGAAGTGAAACTTGTGCGTAGCCGCATCGTCTACCGAAGTAGGGGCGATAGAGGTTAAAATTGAACGTACATCATAGTTCAAGGGTGCAAAATTGACTTCTTCCGCAACAAAGGCACAAACCATCGTTCGAATTGGAAAAGGGTGAGAAACAAACGATTTTGATAGGTTGAGATCGAAAGATTCCTAGTTCTGTACATAAAAATTGAAAATAGGATAAATGTAATAATTGAAGGTTATGAAAATGATTTTTACTTTTTTGGGTGCTGTTGAACTATTTGGTTGATTGGCGCTGAAACGTGCTGTTCTGTTCCGTACAAAATTTCTTCTTTGGAGGAGTTCTGGGCCTGCTATACTTCGTTTTTGAGATGGGGCTTGTAAAATGAGTGAAAATTGATGGTACGGTTATGCTTCTGTGGAGATGAAAGAATGCCATTTAAATGTAAGAGCATCTTAGATCTGAAAGAGTTTGGTTATAGCCCTGAGTATCACGTGGGAAGTACATGTTCCTTTTATAAGTGGCCAAAAATTCTACGTGTTTTGATATCCTCACGTGTTTTCAACTTTTCTTCATATTTTCTTTTCCTCCGTGTCGTCTGGTTTTAGTTGCTAGTTACTTGCTTTATACTGATGTCCAATATTTTAGCCTAGTGATGTGTCATGTTCCTATTGGTTGAAAAGCTTGGGTGATAGTAACTCTTTATAGATGTCACCTAGTTTATTTTTGGGCATTCAGGGCTTGTTTCTTTGAGAAGCAAATTTTGAGTTTTTTTCGAAAGTTGCTGCTGTCTTTTTTTTTTTTGGTTTTGAAGAGCCATCACTAGCTTTTAGATGATGTTTAGCTTTATGAGCTAAAAAACAAATGAAAAGCTCACAAAATTCAGCTTTCCCGCTTCTTATATAAACTTAGCTTTTGTGGACCTAAAGCTTTCTAGAAGATACATCTGAAGTTTGCTGTTTGTTTGAGCTTCTGGCTGCCCGAAAGCTTAAACAATAAGGCCCTTAATAAGAGAGATGTAGATGCATCTTGAGTATGACACATCTTTGGCTTGATATATTGTGGGTTCGGACAAAATCTAATACCATAAGTCAACTAATAAATACAATCCCAACAATTAATTGTCTTAGATATTGGAATATTACACTATACATTAATACGGTTGTTTCTTTATAATAGTATTATCTTTCCATCTATACATTTTTAAATATTTTTCTGAAACAATACTCTGGGAATTAGATGGTTTAAAAGTTAGGAACCATCAAAGCTTTTACAAACTCGGGAGTGGATATCTACCCATATGTAGGTCCAGGTCCCAAGACATCTACACGAGCTAGTTCCATGCGCATATCCATCACAAGAAGGACAAACACAATTTATGTCGATAGAATCAAATTGGGTGGATAACAAGAATTTGCTTCTTTGAATATTGGATAATGGAGGAATTGATGGTAAGATCCGTATGCCGTGTATTCACGAAGAACCACCCCTCACCTGAGGCCACCACAATAGTTTCCCAAAACAAAATGGCATGCACCATCAATTATGGCCCAGCATAAAACACAACGCCGAACCCATTTCTAGTCCTGTGCACTGGGCCACATAACACGCTTGCCCGAAGAAAGCCCACTCAACTTGCTTCTGTGTTCTGTCCTCCCCCACACCGGCCGCCGCGCAACCACACCACACCACGACTCGCAGATCGGAAAGAGAGAGAGAGAGAGACGGAGAAATGGCTGGGAGGCTAACCGCGGCGGGGTCCCGCATCCTGGGCGGCGGCGGCGCACGCGCCGCGGCCGCCGCGCTCCGGCACCGCGCCGGCATGGGCCTCCCCGTCGGTCGCCACATCGTCCCCGACAAGCCCGTAAGTCCCCCGTGTCCCAAATCCAAATCGAACCCTAGCTAACGCTTTCCCCCTCCCAGCTTGTGAACATTCTATCTCTAATCGACTCTCTTTTGGGGGATTTTTTTTGGTCGCAGCTCCCTACGAACGACGAATTGTTGTGGGACAACGGGACGCCCTTCCCGGAGCCCTGCATCGACCGCCTCGCCCCGCACATCGGCAAGGTAGTTTGGGTCTGATCTGATGCGTTGCGCTGTGCTGCGCCAGTAGGAGTCTTGGTTGGAGTGGTCCGATTGAACTTGATTTGGTTAATTTTGTTGTATGTTTGGTGGTGGATAGTATGAGGCGTTGACGTGGCTGTGCGGAGGACTGAGCTTCTTTGCTACTCTCGGGTTGGCTGCCGCTTTGAACGACAAGGCCTCCAAGATCCCATATGTGAGTGCTCAATGCAAACGTGTTTTCGTGTAACGACATTTCGATTTGTAAGTGTTAAGATGTGGTGCAGAGACAATTCATGGTACCCTAGTGTTGTTTGGGCTCAGATATGAACACTTTGACTTACTGGATTGTTTTATAAGGTACTAGTATAGCTAGATGACTAGCCCAGATAGGTATTCCTTTCAAACGATGCAAATATGAGCAATGCGGAGGTTGTCCATGGTTTTCTAATTTGCATTATCGTTGTTTGTCAGTTCGTAGAATAAAAAGCAAATGCTTCGATCGAGATACAGATTAATGCATTGAGATAAATAGTCTATCTGTTATGTGAAACATAGGCATAAAGGATCATGTTTGCTATATCAATTAAGCCTTCTTATTTCAGTAAAATTGATGCTGACATTTGATCAATCATTGCTAATATTTTGGAATAAAATTGATTCAATATCAAGGTAGTCTTTAGCTGTTAAGAACTTGTTTAATTACTCTTAAATTCCAGTTCCAAATGTTCTTGAATTGTGGTGGTAGAATACTAGAGTTGAAGTCTTAATCAGCATTCAACTCTATGGTTATGTTGAACCTTTCAATCCACGTCTGGTTGATGCCCTGGATATTGGTTGAGTCTATTGTGAATGTAGCACAACTTGATCTATAGTTTTGTGGCTGCGCTGGTTGAATTCAGTTACTCAATGACTAGCAGTGATTATGTAGAGATACAAGGTGTGATCATACTTTTTATATAAAGCAGCCAGTATCAAAGAAAATAAAGTTAGCTGGGGTTTCCAGCTTTCAGTTGATCACACAACAGCAGAACATGAAGCCTGACACAAGCTCTAGCAAAAACTAACTCTAACCCATGGGCAGGACTAGACTATGTAAACAAACAGTTTGTTCCCTGAGCCATCAACAGCTAACAATTACTGCAAACTTAGCAAAGCAAACCTAAACACAGTTCCGGACTGGTATAATAACTGGCATTTAACAAAAATACAAAATCATCCAATCTCAAGCAGGCAGGGATCAATTGTTTGATGCTGTAACTTGCCTTCACGTTGGCTTCAGTTATTACAGCAAAGTTAGCTCCATGATAAGTTGCGCTTGTTCTTATTTTGATTCCTTTGATCCCTTGCCTCCAAACTTTGGTAATGTCAGACATGCCCATATTGAAATATGATTCTGATGAACTACCTCATTTAGCTCTGCAGGAATGCGATGGCATGATATATTTTTCTGTTATAACATTAGAAGCATACCTAAGGAGGCTATTGACATGTTATATTGCTATCTACATGGGGAATGTGATTGATGCTGCACAGCACTGCTTTTAGGTCTATGATAAACATCCTTTAAAACTGATTACTTGATTAGCTCTTTTAATCTGCCTGTGACAACGTAAATTATAGATGCTTACTTGACTTACCTCTGTACCGCTTTAGGGTTCTAATTCTGTAACCCTATCAAAAAATCAGAAGCATCCTTTCGCTGCAAAACCTTAGAAATGGATAATTAATGCCTGCTGAATTATTACAGTATTATTTAACCTGTCGTGCAAAGTATCTCATTACAATGGCATACCTGTCGAACGCTTTGCGATACATCACTGAGTAGTTTTTTAGATTTGTGAGGTCAAATAAAAAAATCTGTGTGAATCGCTATACTAGGATGTAGGAGTTTGATGCGATTTGCGGAATGAGCTAACTGAAACTTCTCATATTTTTCTGCAGACTCCCAAAGTCTACCCGTATGACAATTTGAGAGTGGAACTTGGTGACAGGCCATAGAGACTAGTCGCCCAGCACTGTGATAGTGTGATGAGCCCTATGTCTCATTTGATAAGATAAAAGCAGAGAAACTTGTTTGTTTGTCATGTTTGTTTTGGTTGTGCTTACCATGTTGTAAACTTCCATCATGTCATTTGTTGAATCGTGTCAAGCATGGCTTTGCCCTCCAATAATGCAACCTGTATCTTTGAGCAACTATGTAAGGGCCAAGGGAACTCTAACGATTTGGTCTCAGATTTTCTTTGTTCATATGCGGTACGTTTAACTTTATGCAGCGCCGTGAATCTGCCTGACGCTGTCACGTCACGTTGGTGCAAATTGCCGTGCGCTGTGATGCCGGCGTGCGGCCAGCAGTTACTGTGTTACACTTTCCATGCATGTATGCTATTGTTACAAATGTTCGAAGTCGACAGATTGGAAGTCCGAACAAGCTTAATAAGAATGCACAAACAAGTTGCATAAATAAACCTAATTAATCATAGATTACCATATTGTAAACTGCCATCATGTCATTTCTTGAATCGTGTCAAGCATGGCTTTGCCCTACAATAATGCAACCAGCATCTTTGAGCAACTATGATTTGGTCTAAGATTTTCGTTGTTCATACGCGGTGCGTTTAAACTTTATGCAGCACTTTGAACCTTGTTTGCATCATCTGCCTGGCGCCGTCACGTCACGTAGGCGCAAATTGCCGGGCATGTTGATGCCGGCGTGCGGCTAGCAGTAGCAGTTACTGTATAACACTTTCCATTCGTGAATGTCATCAGTACACAGTGTTCAAAGTGGAGTAGTGGACACATTGGAAGTCTGAACAAGCTGAATTAGAATCCACAAACAAGTTGCACAAACCGAATTAATCACCACAATCTTGAAAAAAACAATTTAAACTAAGCAACAGTGAAGACGACTTCCTGGTGCACAATAGCGCTGCGAACATCATAGTAGCACAGGATCTGACGAATCACACGACACAAGTACACACTCAACTGCAGTACGGGCCTGTTCTCGCCACCGAGACCAGGCCCAGCTCAACAGTTATTTTTTTTTTGAACAAACAACTCAACAGCTTTCTACTAGCGAATTACGGAAGTTGCCTTGCTATGCGTTCCAGGCTCGTGCACGCACGCACTGACGCACGTACGTATCGACGACGAGTCTGCCTCCATCAGCTGGCGCACTGGAAGCCCTGCGGGACCTTCTTGCCGCAGTAGTTGACGAGGACGCTGAGCTCGACGGGGAGGTTCAGCTTGACGACGCCCAGCACGTTGGCGCGCAGCGCCGTGCACAGGCACACGGCCGCGTCCAGGTCGGCCAGTCCACCCAGTAGCTGGCAGCACGGCTGCGCGGACGCCGAGCCTGCCTGCTGGCCCAGCTCCAGGCTCACCAGCCCGCCCAGCACGCTCGCGCACGCGCCCAGCTTCAGCGCGTTCACCGGGCACCTGCCACCGCTGGGCGCTCTCGGTGTCGGGGGGCATGGCGCCGGCGAGGGTGGCGGCTTGGGGCACGGCGAGTAGCCGCCGCAGGCGTCCGAGTGGGTGGCGAGGAGGAGCGCCAGGACGGTGGCTAGGTGTAGCATCGTTGAGCTACGACCGTTTTTGCGAGCCATCACTGCCATTGCCAAAGCTTCGAGCTGCTTTTGCTACGTGTCTCTCTCTCACTCTCTGTGTGTGTGTTCGATGTACTGGTGGTATTTATAGGGCAGGAGGGGGTCTGAACGTACTGCCATGTCACGAGTGTACTACCGCCTGATCGATGCAAGTAACCATGAGTTTGTTTGGTCTTGCCGCTTATGCGTGATGCCATCAGCAGCAGGAATCAGGAGTGGCGATAATAAAAAAAAGGTTAATCTTTAGGGAAATGGAAGGGGACAAAGGGTCACAGGGGAGGCGGTTTTGGTCTTTTGGAGTGTTGTATTCTCCAGCGGTGCAGCGGTGATTCACGGCTGGAAAGGTTGTGTACTGGGCTGCCACTCAGCCTTAAATTGCGCGGTGCTCCTCACGAGTGACATGATCCGATAACGGCTTGCACTAGTATAATTGGTCTTGCGCAATTTGCAGCTTTACTACACGGCATTTCGGTGCCACCTGTACGGCGGATCGGTGCAGGCACCACAGTTTTAATGCCCGTAATAACATAACATAACATAACCATGTTCTCGTGTTCCGTCAGTTCTACCTCCGGGGAGCTCGTAAGGACAAGCCCAACGCAGATCCACAAAAGGCTGAAAATGATAGTCTCTACAACCCCTCTAATGCATGCTCCAATGGTGGCCTTAGCTTTTTTTTTTTTTGGTCAGACCAAGCCTCTACTACCTCAGGAGCTCTGACGAACTGTTACCGTGACATGGACAAAAGTTGTTGACGTGGAGAATGAGGCAACCGGCCAGCGTCTAGTGTTGGGCATGACCTATTAATGTATTGAAAGGCCACACTCCTATTCTCAATGACTCTGTCCGGCCATGATCTACTACAAGATACAACATAGTGACTTATTTTTTTCTCTCTTTTAGGTGCACTAGTCTATACTAATGCTAAACAAATAAGTATAAAAGAATTTGATGGTTGAATACAAAGTTTATATATAGGACTTGCTAGCGTCTGGGCGTCCGGCGTTCGGGACTAGCATCAGACGGTAACTAGCCTCGGTAAACAAAGTTCCCACTGCAACAATTCCGTAATGTTGCATGCGACATTTGTGAAGAAAAAATCTGGCTGCAATATTAAACACAAGTTTACGCAACATCACGAATGCATGTAACATTTGTGAAAAAATCTCGCTGCAACATTAAACGCAAGTTTATGCAACATCAGGAATTTATAGTTACAACATTAAACGCAAGTTTATGCAATGAATGCAACATCACAAATTTACAAGTGCAACATTGCAACATCACAAATATCATATTTGCAACATCACAAAAAAAAAGTCACATTTCAAACTTTACAGAAACATGTTGCAACATGTTAAAATGGATTAAAAACTGTCGCCAATGGGGAAGGGCTGATGGTGCCCCGTCCAGATCCAGCCCGATAGGGACTATGAACCACGGCAGGCGCTCATGTCGACATAAGTGGTGGTGCTCGCGGAGCTCCTTCATCCCAGGTCGACGCCGTCGCCCCCTGCGCCTCGGCGAGGTGCGTGCCGTCGCCGTCGGCGCCATCCGCGACATCGGGGAGGAGCACGCTGCTGCGCTAGGGTAGCTCACGGCCGAGGGTGCGGCGAGCGCTCGCCACCGAGGCAACTCGCGGCCGGGGGAGATTGTCTGTAGGTGCTACCGCGTGCCGTGGGCCTGCCGACGAGAGGCTCGTGGTCCCGCTCGGACGCCCATGCAGGGGCATGCCTGCAACAACCTCCGCGAGCACGTCTCCACTGGAGCCCGGCGAGTCGCTGCCGGCGGCGTTGAGCACAGTAAGCAACGTGCTCACTAGGGATTTGAGCAGCTTCAGTTTTTCGCAGATAGAAAGGCAAGCGAGGGGATAAGGACCGAGGACATGTGATCCATTTTCGATAATGCTACATCTAGAACGTCCGATGCCAGATAAAAATACCGGACACAACGGATGTTGCAAAATACAACTTTTGGTGTTGCAACGGACTACCAATATTACAATGCTTTTGTTCTAATGTTTCATTTTTATAGTCAATGTTGCAGTCTTCTTTTTTCTAATGTTTCACTTTCGCCGTCTGATGCTGGACCTAGACACCGGGAATGTTGCATGTAACAGTACAACAAATGTTGCAATGTAACAATACACAAATGTTGCATGTAACAGTATACAAATGTTGAAGTATAACAATACATGTTGCAGTGAGACACCGTCCGATGCTAGGCCCTGACGTCGGACGTCCGGGCGCTAGCAATTCTCATCTATTTTTTTATGGGAGGAGCGACATCGGTGGACGGTTGTGGATGAGGCACACCCACGTGGCGTCCGATATTTTGTCGCTGCGTCAGACGTTCTCAGTATCATTGCATTCATCCTTCCGTTCTACCCTCACGAATCCCTAGAGTCCCGAGGTCTGCCACCAATCTGCCAGGACCTGGATTCAGTACCTTACCTTCAGTGAGTCTCAGTGAGCCTTACCTCCCTCTATCCAACCTTCATTCTTCATCTATTGGTCATGAATGAATCTAACACTTCCACACCACCAAAACGTCCTAACAGAACAGTCGCATGCCCCTGCTGGCACCCATTAAACTCATAGCATATTGAGATTTAATTATTCATCAGTCATTTATATTCAAATAAAAATGCTGAAAAGCCCATAAAGTCACTATATTCATATGTTCTCATACCACATCCAGACAAGTCACTAGATTTATATGTTCTCATTCCAATTCACCAAAACATATTAGTCAAGTTGCTGAATCTGTAGCAACAAGTGCTGCTGAAGAACAATTCTAAGAAAAGGGCATTTCAATTGTACAATTAGCCCACAAAATGCAAAATGCTATAGTTAGCCCGTCTAAAATACTATAGTAAGGCCACAAAAGACTATAGCTAATCTTGCCCAAAATATCATCTAATCAACCAACTTGCTGACCTAGAACATATCTTGGTCGAGAAGACTATTAGCATCACAAATTGGAGCAACTAGTAACTGGCTAAAACTGGTAATAACAGTATACTGCTGAAACTCCACATTTGTATGTTCTCTGCTGCCACCATTCTCCACTTCTACTAGGGGTTGTACATCATTATTTTTCTTTTGTTGCTGCAGCATAATGAACAAATTAATTTACAAAAAAATGACAACAAATATGAAGATGTTCAAGTTGCAATGCACATACCTTTACTCCTTTTGTTGGCACTTCAGATTTAGTATCCTTGGGCTTTCCTCTCTTGCGTAACTTGTCGAGCCAAGTTTTACGCCTCTTTGAACTTTTTGACACAGCCTCCTTTTTCTTCAGCCGGGCAGCACTAAGCAAGTTATTTTTTTTCTGCACATTTGGGTCAGCATTTTCTTGATTATCACATTGTTCATTCGTGGCTCCATTAGTCACATTGAGTTTCTCCTCCAGTTGCATATTAAGGTCATCAAGTTCATTTTCTAAAAGCACGGAGCATTCTAGAGATTTGGCTTCTTTATCTGTCATATTATGGAATTTGAGAGATAAATGCTTGTACCGAAGCTGAGCTTCCCATTTTGGATTTGCCACAATATTCCGTCCTTGCCTATCTTGTATGTTTCCATTGCGTACTTCTCTGGTCCATCTCTTCAAAATATAATGTGTTGGCAATTTCTTTATATTCATCAAATCAAGAACTTTCAAACCATGTGCACACAACATTCTAGTCCTATTGAACATTTTACAACCACATGTAGCTTCTTGGTTCAAAGGATCACCAATCACTATGCCTTCCTCCTCCAAATTAAACTAACCATGTAAATTCCCAATAGCAACAACATACTTGTTATTTTCATCCACAACTCTAGCGCAGACAGCCATGGATCTTTATTCACTTTGGAAAGCCTAGGAGTGTACACTTCACTTGCTTGAACTAACATAGGTGTGCACATTTTTCTTCTTGGAATGTTTCTCCTTGATTCAAATTCAGCCTACAGGTCTTCATCTCTTTTTTCTTGCACTGTCCTCTCAAAGTGCTTCAAAAATCGAAGAATATCAAAATCTGATTTCAAATGGTTCTTCAATGCATTGTTGAAGCTCTTACTTAGTTGTGTACTTCTCACTCCCAAACTGAACACATCTCTCATATAGCATTCTACCTGTTTTTCTTTCACCTTGTAGATACTATCTAACCACGTTTGCTTATGCACTTTAGATCTCATTATGTCAAATGCTTCCTGGAATGCTGCCTTGTCCTCTAAACCATACATGCAAGCACTAAAATTAGTGAGGATATGAGATTCTTCATCTTCTTCATCTTCATGTTCAACTTTGTCTTCCTCTTCCTCTTTGCCTTTGACAGGAGATAAATGCTTGACAACATTTTGCATTATGTGAAAAGTACACAATCCATGATACGATTCTATGAATACTAGCCACAAAGCTTTCCCCATTGCTGCATCCTGGTATGTGTATATTGTTCTAGGCTGTTTTCCATTATGTGTGGCTACAAATGTCTCAAACAACCATATAAATGATGCCTCTATTTCATCAAAAAGAAGTGCAGCTCCAAAAATAGTGGTTTCTCTAAACTGATTGAGCCCAAGGAAAACAGCAAATGGCCTCTATTCTTTGTTTCTTCCAAAAGTAGTGTCAAATGTGACAACATCACCAAAGTATGCATAATCAAGAATCATTATTGCATCAGCCCAAAATATGTTGGGTATATGCTCCTCACAATCCAGCTGCAAAGAATATTGGAATGATGGGTTCTCGGTGATCTTGTCATGAAAATACTTCATCATACTCCCAGCTTGTGCAAACGCCAACTCCCTTTGCCGCTTGCTTTGTAAATAACTTTTGCGATCACGACAAGTATAGCCAAGGTTAAGTGGTCCACCAACTTGATGAATAGCTAACTCATGTGCAGTTTTTGGCCTAATTCCAGAATCATCGGCAGTTTCAATTTCAAAAGCTTGCAGTTCTAAAATTCTTCTTTGCGATGCCATCAAGTGACAAGTCTCTGGTAGCTGAAGTAGGTGGTTGTGCTCAAGCACCACTAAGAGTCATCTGAGCTTTGTATTCGGTTCTTGTTTCAGCTCTAAAACACTTTGTCACCTGATTTTTTAGCCCTTTTTCTTCTAGGACCTTCATTGGCACAAACGTATCTGCATGAAGTTACTTTTCCATCAAATTTACTTAAATTTGAGTATCTTTTCCTCACATCAAATCCTATGCGACCCCCATATGCTAACCAAAATAGCCAGGCCTCATCTGGATTTTTGAACTTCAATCCCATCTGAGGTGTACTCTTGTCCAATTCTGCCATTGTCTTCCACAACACTCTCAATTACACAACATTCACATTTTTGACAAAAATGGAGACTAAGACATCATATAATCAATGGAAGAGCTAATGGTATCCTTCTTCGATTCAAACCGAAGTCCAAATTCGATTAACTCTATCTATTCAAAAGAAGAAGAAGAAAACTTACAGCAACTCAGCTTTGCACGCGGCCCAGTCTGTGCTTCCTCGCCGGCGCGTGGCCTGCAGATGAGTGGATCAGCTCTCTGCTTGCCTGCTAGCCGCCTGCCTAGGCACTGCGTAGTGCACGCCCACCGCACACTGTCTGCCTGCGCGCCCACCGGCCACCACACGCTGGCCTGCAGCCGGCCGCTTGCCTGCGCGCCCACCGCATGCTGGCCTGCACCAGCCGGCCTGCGCGCCTGCCGTCTGGATTCCCTGTGCCGCCCGCCCGATCTCCGTTGCAGCAAAGCGCAGCTCCACGGGGGCGCGAGTCCACGGCCGCGCGCGGGAGAGGAATTGCTGGCCCGTGCTTTTTTCCCCATGGTCCCAGCATGACAGGAAAGGATAAGCCATTCTGCAGCTGAGCCGTTGGATTAGTCATAGACGTCAGATGGGAGTAGGTAAGGCTCAACGGGACTTACTCAAGGTAAGGCATTGAATCCGGGTCCAATCACTGCTACAGAATATGTAACCATCGCAGCCGGTTTGGAAACCCCTATCGCAGCCGGTTTTGGGAACCGTTTGATTCCTAGTGGCTGTGTTCACAGCCAGTTGGTGGCTAGAACCGGCTGCGATGAGGTTGTCCAGGATGGCTTACGGGAACTCAAAAAATAGTAAAAACTTTTTTAAATGGGAGAGGGACCCCACCGGACAGTCACCCGAGCCCTGCCAAGTTGCAAGATTTTTTGCGCGCTAAACGGTAGCTGGGATTCAAACCCATGACCTCCCCCTCGCGCGTACCCCCTTTTACCACTATGCTACACAGTCACATGTGACCATTCCATATTTTTATTCCCAACATATTATACGAATCCAAGTGTAAATGACTTATTTGAGAGCCTAAGCGAGTTCAAATTAAAAACTTCTCAACTACAGAGTTTCATAACTTTTCAAACACTACAACGTTCATGTTGTCTGTTTTTCCATCTGAGGTCGTTTGCGAAATTTGAATTTCAAATTTGAATAATTTTAAACTTGGTTTTTGTTGACGGTACGAGTTCAAATGAAAATGTTGTCAACTACAATGTTGCATAACTTTTCGAGTTTTACAACTTTTATTTTAGTCATTTGTTTATACAACATAGTGATAATAAAAGTGTTCACTAATCTTACATCTTGTCTTTTACTTTCATACACTAAACCTTATATGAGAGATGTAGGATTTGTGAACACTTTTACTACCACTTTGTCCTATGAACAAATGACCAATATACAAGTTTTACATCTTGAGAAGTTATACAACTTTGTAGTTCAACACTTTTCAATTTGAATACGTTTAGGGCTTCAAAAATTGTATTTGCCAAGTGCCTATGCATATAGAACCGACTGCGTTGATCAACACAAACGGTTTATGGTTCCACCCGGCTGCGATGAGTAGCAATGCAGCCGGTTTATTACTAGAACCGGCTGTGTTGATGAGCCCCTCAACGCAGTCGGTTCCAACCACCAACCGGCTGCAGTGAGTAGCAACGCAGCCGGTTCGTAGCTGGAACCGGCTGCGTTGCCCTCACCCCTCTCACAGCCGGTTGGGACTACAAACCGACTGTGATAAGAGCAACACAACCAGTTGGTAATCTAATCGGCTGTGATGACCTTTTACAGCCGGTTGTCTCAAAACCGGCCGCAAAAGGGCGTTTGATTTAGGCGATTCTGTAGTAGTAAATCCGCCATGGTCGGCCGAACCAGAAGCTCTGCCACCTTCTTTACCTTGACTACAGTATCAATGTGACATAGCGAGCGCCCGAAAACTAAAAATAGAATCCCGAGGGACTTGTCTCCTATTTTTTTTTCTCTCATCACAGTCTTTGGCTCCTCGCTCGCTGGAGCGCACTAGTGAGGCCTGCCATAGCTGCCGGCAGCCCAACGGAGAAGAACAAGATATGTTTATGATGTTTTTTTTGAAAGGTATCGCAGAAGCACTGCTCTGTCATTTAAGACGAAAAGAACATCACCACACAAACAACGCACACAACATAACGCCACACCACCACAGCCTGGGAGAGGAACCAATAGAAAGCCACCTCAAAAATCGACATCGTCCCCAACGTTGGGCCACGCCAAAAGCCGTGAGCCGCTGCAAGCCGGAGTGGCAAACCCGAACTCGTCCACCATGGGGTTGTCATCCTCATGCCGCACACACGATCGTCGGTCCCCAGCTCGGACATGCATCAACATAACACTCCCGTCGCAGCGATAGAGCAGGCACCTTAAACACACAATACGCGGGGGCTCTCCTCATCCACCACCTCATACTCCTTAGAGATAACCACCTTAAAGTGTACGGGGACCTCGTCACCCGTCACACACTGCTCCAAAGATCCTTGCCACCGAGGCCGCATTGAGAGCAACACCAACGCGAAGCTTTCACCGGGGACACCACAACACCACGTGTTCCAGTCCAAGGCAACCAACACCCATGGGTCATCTGCACCTCCCCGCCAACACGGACTTTGCACACCTCCACTATGGCTGTGCACAGGCAACACCACCAACCATCCATCTCCACCACTGCCACAAGACTAGACGGGTCTTAATATGCAACTCCTCCAAGGATGGCACGACACCCAAGGTGCTACCGCTGCACGTCCACTAGTGGACAAGGTTTTCACCCTGAGCACCATGTGCTGCAGGAACAAAGTGCTTACAATGGTGCCCCCAGCAAGGAAAACAACGTCCCAATGGCACTGCCACCATCATCATCGACAACGGCATCGGTGAAGGCTTTTGCCCAGCACAACCATTCTTGCAGCACGCTCATGGCCATGGTAGAAGCCCACTCCCCATCTCAACCGCGTCGCCTGTAAAGGAAGAAGCCCGGCACAACCGGAAGCACAACCTCAACACCACCAGAAGACACCAGTCACCCCAACCCCACCACCAAGGCAGCGTCGGAGCAGAAACGCCGATGAGGAAGAGACAAGGGGAGCACCAGCCACCTCACCACAAAGCCTCTCGTCCCTACCTTTCCAGGCTGCCATGGCCCAGAGCTAGCGGATTTGGCAGCGCCCGTCTGCAGCCACCATCGTCGCCACGCCGGTCGCAACAGCCTCCTTGCGCCATCCAGCACCAGCCACCGATGCTGCAGCCGACCGCGCCGCCCACAGTCATCGCTGTCACCGACCTCCCAACGCCGCCGCCACCCTCCCAACACGTAGGGGCGTGCCCCCCATCGCACAGCCACCAGATCCGGCTAGGGCAACACCGGATCCGTGGCTAGAGGCCTCCGCCACTGCACCGATGAGCCACCGCAGGTGGACCAGACGTCCGTGCACGCCAATGAGCCAATGAAGAGAAGGGGGTAGAGCCACGCCACCGCCGTCCTCACGAGCCACACGAGGATTTGGCGATCCGCTCGGGCGGCGGCACGACGGGCGATGGCGCTAGAGGAGGGGCGGCAGCTAGGGTTTGGGTGTCGCCTGCATCGCCCATGACGGGAGCGAGCCTTTTGTCCAAATTCTAGCTGATGCGTGCCTTTTGTGACGTTTGCAGAAAGAGAAGCTTTTAATGTGTATCCAGAAACTTTTACATGTCTTCTAAAAGATACCACCTACAACAATCAAGTAGTATAAGTCCTGTATTTTCGCGTGTTTAACACTTACCTTTAATGTATCCATAAAACTATGAAGTTACCAAGATGTTAAAAACACATCAATACCATAATGGTAAGATCACCACACATTTCTCACGAAACAAATACATCCCAACAACACCTTTTCAAATAGCAGTACATCATACTTGTGTCCTGAAAATATAATCTTACAGTTTAGTCTAGCATATACTAGTCAGTAAAAAAATAATCTAAACATTGCTACCAAATAAAAAAAGAACACCATAATTTATCCACTATTAGTGGAACAGCTAGAGGGGATTGGAAGATTGCAGCTTGGGAGCCATGCCAAAGGAAACGAAAACAATTACCGTGTCTGTTGCCGCAGCAGCGATTGCAACATATGAAGGCTCCGTAAGTGGCAGCAAAGGCAACCGATTAATCAATTAAAGAAATTGATGATAAATCAATTGGCAAGATAAAATAAAAAGATAACGAATCGTCTCTCCCTTGCCAAAAGGATTTTCTTCAGGCATCGTCTGCTTCCGTCGGCTCATTGCGGAAAAAGAGATCTAGGAGACGGCCGCCACTGCGGAGATTTACGAAGAAGGCAGCTGCTACATGTATGTTGAAAGCGAGAGGTCCCCAGTTTATTTCAAGAGGAGTAACGGTAAGTCGTACTGCCCCTTGGATTTCTCACCTCCTTTTCGCTGATGATTGCCTGATTTTTACACAAGCATCGAAGAGGGGGGGCTGAAAGGATTTCAGAGATCTTGGAGGATTATAATCGAGGTTCGGGTAAGTTAGTCAACAAGACTAAATCAGCAGTATTCTTTAGTCAAAATTGTGACCAAGGGATCAGGCAGGAAGTGCATCAGGTCCTCCAGATTTCTACGGAAGCTCTGGGAGAGAAGTATTTGGGTCTTCCAACAGCAGTTGGGAATGCTTCTGATGGAACTTTCGATTATGTGTCTGATCGGATCCGTAACTTTATTCAGGGTTGGGCAGGGCAGATGCTGAGTTGTGCAGGCCACGAGGTTCTGATCAAAGCTAATGCACAAGTTGTGCCAACGTACCCGATGAGTTGTTTCAGGTTGCCAGCTCCGGCTTGCAAAAAGATGAAGCAGTTTATTACCAATTATTGGTGGGGTAGCTCAATTGACAACCATAAAATTCATTGGCAGAGATGGTCGAAGCTGTCTAGGGCCAAGGGGAATGGTGGACTAGGTTTTCGTAACATGCCATTGTTCAATCAGGCCATGCTGGGCAAACAGGGATGGCGTCTGCTGGTGAGACCGGAGTCCCTGTGTGCTAGGGTCTTAAAAGGAAAATACTATCCTACCTGCGGTTTCCTAAATGCGACGAGGAAAAAGAAGAGCTCGGAGACATGGCGTGCAGTTCTTTTTGGTCGTGAGGCCTTAATGAAGGGGCTAATAAGAAGGATTGGGCCGGGCGATTCGATTAATGTCTGGTCAGATAACTGGATTGCTGGTACAAATTCCATGAAACCATTGGTCCGTCTGCTAGGGGTCAATATTGAGAATGTATGCGAGTTGTTTGTACCAGGATCAAGCGAATGGGATATTCAGAGTGTGCGTGACTCCTTTTGTGTACTGGATGCTGAGGAGATTCTTAAGTTGAAACCTGGTGTACGAATGTAGGAGGATTTGTTGTGATAGGACTTGGGTGGTCGATCTTCCGTCAGGCAAGGATAACTCTCGTTTGGGCGGAGTGAAACACACCGATCCGGCTTCAACTCGAACCCTGCAATCTTAGCACCACGACTCCTCTGGTTATCAACCGTGTCACAACCCGGATGACCTCGCCAAGAAGGCTAATTCCTGCAAGCGAAACGAAGAACACAAGCAAGAACTTCAAAGAACACAGCTCTCAATATCGGTGACAATCTGCGGATGAATGATTAAGCACACAAGTTGGGGTTCTACAAACCGAAGACGACGAATGTTCAAAGACAGATTGATCTAAAACAAAACTCAAACCCTAATAGTGGCGGCGGCTGCTGTAAAATAGACTCTAGGGTCGTGATTGACTCCTGGACGCGGCCCCTAATGGGCTCGACGATGATACAAGGTCCAAAGGCCAAAAGACGGTGGCGCAGCACCGGGACAGATTCTGGACGCCATCTTGTTTGGATGATGCCCGACGTCTCCAGACGAATTTGGGCCTCAAACCAAATCCATTGGAAGCTCTATAAAATCTTATTTCCAACCATATGTGGATCGTCGAAATTGGACTCTGTATGTGGCCTGGGCGTCCGTTTTACCGAAGGCAGCTCCTGGACTCCGAGGTGGATTCGAACTCGAGTTGTAATGGGCCTCCACGTAGCTTGGCCGACCCTCGCTGGTCCTCCACGCCTTCAAGCCATCCTCCATGTGTTTGTTGATCTTCTCCTTGGTTCCTAATCACATTATAAACAATTGGTAGTAACTCATTCTCAAAACTATTAATAAGAACATTTAGGAGCGAGCTCACCTCTAAATTTAATTGTCTCGCACGAGTTCTTGTAATTGGACCTTCAATGTCCAGCGGTGATGCCTCGTGTATGTCCGTAGAAGTGATGTACTCATCATGTTGGCTTGGGCTTTTGAGAGAAACGGTATGTTCTCGGTTCGATCGTGTTACAGACCGCTAAAACAGGAGAGTGACCAAAAAGAGGCGTTTCAGCTCAATGAAGCTAGAGCATCAGAGGATCAAATATGGTGGAAGAAGGTCTGGAAACTTAATGTCCTGCCAAAAATTTGTATCTTTTGGTGGCGGGTGCTTCAGGACTATTTGCCATCGAAGAGGGAGCTTATGAGAAGACATGTGGCACAAGAAGATCATTGCGAAGCTTGTCGAGAACAAGGTGAAACGTTGTACCATGTGTTTTTCAAGTGCACACATGCTATTCAATTCTGGAAGGCAGTTAGGGAGGCCACAGGATGCAAAGTGCCCCGGTTACACCTGGCTTCATGGGCAAGGGACCTCCTCATGGGTGAGCACTGCTCTAACGAGGAAGCGGCCTTGTTCATTTGTGGCGCCATGTCACTATGGACTGGCCGAAATGCAAGAAGACACGGGTGTACGAGCTGGAGTCCAGTAGCAGCAGCAAGGCATGTTGCCTCAATGGTCGAGGACCTGATCATTTTAAACCACAATGTCAGGGTACAGCCTACACGAAGAGGCAAGAATTGGAAGAAACCAGAACCGGGCTGGGTGAAGGTAAACACAGATGCTTCTTTTATTTTGGCAACCCACTCAGGCTCAGGTGGCGTTGTTATCCGAGACGAGTATGGCGGATTGCTGTGGGCGGCGTCGCACTGGTATGCAAGAGTCCCGGATGTTCTCACTGTAGAAGCGATGGCGGCAAGAGATGGAGTGTGTTTGGCTCGATCCAGGGGCTTTCAAAGGATCGTGCTGGAGCTAGATAACAAGGAATTGGTGGCCCTCTTGAGTTTGACGTCGGGCGAAAGAAGCTCCATTGCAGGTTTATGGCATGAGATTAGAGATCTAAGCAGTTTTTTCTGTTCTTTTGATATTTCCTTTGTAAACCGGAGAGCAACGAGGCAGCTCGTGAATGTGCTAAGCTGTCTTTGTTGTTTAGCCCGGAGCGTGTCTGGTCCGGGAACTTCCCTCAGCTGTTGCTAGAGAAAGTCGAGTCCGATTGTAATCCTGCTATGGAGTAATGGAATTGATCTAAAAAAAAACTGCGGCGAGCGCTTGCCGAAGCTGTGGCGAGCCTAACTCAAATGACCAACCAAACACCTACCTAAACATATGTGGCGAGCCTAACTTTAGGTGTGGCAACCTTTGGCCGGCAACCAAACACCCTCTAAAGTTGATGTGACCGGACTGTTCAAAGAGCTAAGAAATGGCTAAGAGCTACCGAAGAGTCAAGAGCTAACTCTTAGCCAACCTAATTTGATACTGTTTTTGTACTTTTTATTGATTAAACAATTTAAAATCTAGCTCTTGGCACACCGTTGGAGAAGGTATAAGACTCCTCCAACGGCTGGAGATATTACCAGCTAAATAAGTTTTTTAGTCAGTGATAGTGCTCAATTGACCGCGCTAGGGTCGCAGCTCTCGCCTAGCGAGAAGCAGCTGTCCCTCACTCGCACACAGTCTGAGAGACTTTGCTGCTGCCTTGTTTTCTGCATCCTCCAGTTTGCCAGCGACGTCGATTGTGCCTTCGAAGGAGGCCTAAAAGCAAGTACCACTTATGCTTTGTTTAGATTGAGAAAAGATTCTTCAAAAATATACTATTTACTAAAAAACACTGTAGATGAACAGTGTTTTGTGAGTAGAAGGGATGAGATAAATAGGAGTTAGATAAATAGTAGTTTTTTGAAAATCTTTTGGAAACTAAACGAGGCCGTGCTAGGAGATGCACATGCCATAAAAAAGCTTTGCTGGCTGGCGGAGAGAAGGTGGTGGGCGACTCACGAAACGGTGACCCAAGCAGGCGTAGAGGCACTTTACTACAGCCAGTGAAGTTTCTATGGACCCATGGCAACAAGAAGCACTAAAAGGTAGCGTGGCCCGCACTAGCAATATTTTTTTTATGGATAAGTCTGTTTTTCACATTTCAATTGTTACAAAAGTCTGATTTTCAATCTCAAACTATAAAACCGGATGCTAAAGACCATTCAACTATCCAAACCATGCAAAGTTGGTCCTTTGGGTGGTTTTGGATTTTATATAAATAGCAAAAATATTATTTAAACTTTAAAAAATCATAACTAATTTAAGTTGGACCTAAAAAATATGGAATCAACGCCAAAAGTTATCGTAAAATGTAACCAACCTATTGGCACACTATTCAATGTTATTTGGATATTATATGTTTATATTACTTAGTGTCTTATTGTTTTTCTAAGAATAATTAGAATAAAAATAAATAATACGCAAATAACTTCTAATGGTGCACCAACATATAGGTCACATTCTTAGAAAAACATTGACACCGGATTCATATTTTTATAATTCAAAATACATTAGTTATGATTTTTTAATATAAAATTATTTTTTAGTTTCTTCTTAAAATACAGAACCACCTTCAAAACCACCCAAAGGCCCAATTTTGCACGGTTTGGATAATTGGATGGTCTTAGGTGTCCGGTTTTGTAGTTGTGGGTTGAAAATCAGACTTTTGTAATAGTTGGAGTGTGAAAAATAGACTTTTCCTTCTTTTACTGCCTAGCCAGATGACATAACTCGATAATCTGGCAATTCCATACGCCGGCAGCCGGCTAAACCATTTCCCTTGCTCTAAGAGGCAACAGTTGGCATTTACTAGCGGGTGTGTTTAGATTGGGGAAAGATTCCCCGAAAATACACTGTTCACCAAAAACACTGTTCTATGAGTGGGAGAGGTGGGATGAATAGGAAAAAGTTAGATGGATAATATTTTTTTTAGAATCTGGGAAACTAAACGCACAGTGATACAGCAGAGAACAGAGGAGATAGCAGTGAGAAGAAAAGGTGTTGGAGAGCGAGCTCGCTAGTCGCTTGGCAGCACGCTAGCTCATGTTCTGGCTCTATTCATCGAGTTAAATATTTCTGCGCCGCCCGTCGAAGGATGCCTGAGCTACTCAACTCCTCTCCTTTGCAGTCGACTCTACCACTGACGTGTAGACCCAGACATCATCGGCCCACTGGCCAGTGACAAACATGATGAGAATGACTAGAGGATCTTGTTCGATTTCCTATCCGACAAAAGAACGGAGGCAAAGAGTGAAGAACACAAGAACTTCGAATCTAAAATACCCCCTCACTTCTCAATGATTCGAAGCAAAGCTCCGGCTAGATGCACACCAACAAAGAGCTAATAGATCTAAGAAAAAGATTGTGAAAGGCTCAACTATTCATCACGGATTCCGGAGAAAATCAGAACCCTAGCAACGCGAACAATTTCTGAGAAAACTCAAATTCAAGCCAAATCCGCGAGGAATTCAAAGGGAGAACACATCAATCTCTTCCTAGCAATAAAAGCCCCCAACAAAGTTCACGAATTTCGCAGCCAAATCGCACGAACAAAAATTCTTGAAAATTCCTCCAAAATTCACTTGAAAATGACAAATTTCAGATTTAGAGAAGATGAAACAATTTGTCACAAGATATATTATTAAATACGCTCAGGAGGCTCTCATCCTCTCCCTCTCTCCCAAATGCTCTACAAAACAAATGAGACGTCCCCTCCACTCTCACCATGAAAGATATCAGAGGTGCGGATGTGGTGGAACACCGACGCCCTATCTTGAGTCGTTGATGATTGTGTGTTAATTGTTGTGTATCAACAGCACCTGGGTGTTTACAATATATAGGGCTACCGATGTATATCCTTGGCCAACTAACTCTAGATACACTTGATAAGATTTGTTACAACAACCATACAACAACTTCTACTGAAACTACTGCCAGGATATACATGGTAGAGCTCTTTTACAGCGCACAATATCACCAGTGAGTAGTGTAAGGTATAAAAAAGATCTAGCCATCCATCCTCAAAGGGTAACATGGTAATTAGGAGTTCTCTTTAATTGTATAGCATTCTGATTTTTTTCCAATCTATTCCTGGTCTCCCGGAGCTCGATCTATTCATCGACGTAGGGTTGAGGAGCCGCCACCGCGCAAAGCCTGGACGGGCGCATCCTCCCCATGGCGGCCCTGTCCATCGACCGGCGCCCCTACCGGCTCTACGTCCCCTCCGTTGCCCCATTTTGCCTGTTTGGCGTGTCTCCGACCATCCCTGCCCTGGCTCGACGTCGGCCTCAGTTCAGGTTCAGGGCATCCTCTCTGTGGCACCGCTGACCAAGTTTGCCCCTCAGACGCCCCTGAACAGCTGGAAGGCTCGAACTAATCGTGGATGTAGTACTCATGCGGATGTGTGAATATTAGATATTAATATAATTTCATATTTGCATTTTAAATTTGATATGTCAAGCAGATCTTAGTGACGTAAGGCTGGTGAGATTGCCTTGGCATGGTACTGCCTGGTATAATTGCATTTATCTTTGTTCATGTACAATATATGTCTAGGTTCTTTGCTAATTGCATTTTTTTTTGGCTGTAAAGCGTACTTGCTTGACGGTTGAACTAGACCTCCCAGTGCAAAGTGAGATTACTGTTATACCAAGGCACATGATAACTGTTATACCTGGGCACATCATGTGCAGAGGAGTATTGGGGAAGTATCATTTCTTTTCCTAGCTTCAGTCAGTCAGTACATTATATGTCGTCGAATATAAATAAGCTACCTAATAGCAGTATTTGTGCAGAAACTGGGTAAAAGAAAGAATAAAATTTATCTGTGTTATGCTAGTGTACAGAAATACCTTCAGGCCTAAAGCTCGTGAGGAACTAGAAGTTTGGGATGATAGAACAGGTTTAGAGATTGTCTTCAATATGACGAAATGATTTGACCATCCATTATAAGAGCACTGCAGTTTTATTGAAGCATAGCTGTTATAAACCAACCCGGATCGCCCGTGGGCTGGTCTGAAAATTCCAGTTCATCCAAACACATTTGCTATGTTTGCAATTGCAATTACAACTGCTGTTGGAAATGGTGAAAATACTCTATTATGGTTGGATCATTGGCTTCATGGCTGCGGTTTAGAGGAGTTGGCACCTAATGTTGTTAAGTGTATCCCCCCAAGAATAAGGAACAACAGAACTGTGGCAGAAGCTCTCCATGAGCTGACATGGGTAGAAGATATAAGGAGTGCCAGAGAGGCTCTCGGCTGGATTGGGCAGGCTGAATATTTAGAACTGTGGGACATCATATCTGACATCACTCTGACCACTAATGAAGATGCCCATATTTGGAAGTTTGAGGGCTCTGTATTTTTTCCACTAGGTCGGCCTACAAGGCTTTCTTTACTGGTTCTATTCATTTTGAACCATGGAAGAGAATTTGGGAATCCTGGGCGCCTGGCAAATGTAGAACTTTTATGTCGCTGCCCCCTTTGTGATCAGGAGGAAGAGACAATACAGCATCTCCTCACCTCTTGTGTCTTCACTAGACAATTCTGGTTCACAATCTTTCAACCATTGAATCTAGCAAGCTTGGTCCCTGGTCGACGCTGCACCTCCTTGGCTGAGTGGTGGAAGAAAGGCTGTAAAAAAATTCCCAAACAGCACAAGAAGGGATTTAATTTCTTAGTCATTCTCAGAGCATGGATTCTCTGGAAGCACAGAAATGCATGTGTATTTGATGAATCTGCTCCCAATTTACAGTCTGCCATATTAGCTTTCAGAGATGAACTACATGTTTGGCAGGCTGCGGGTGCGAAGGGCCTCGCTGATCTTGGTGTTGGCCGAGGGATTCAGTAATGGGTCCTAAAGTTGTGTGGGTCAGGTCTCTCCATAGTGGTTATATGTAATAGTTAGTAATAAGAGTGTCTGGTTACCAACCCAGGCGTCGTGCGCCTCGGCTCGCTCCAATGCAGCCGTAGCCGGGCGGCCCCGCACGGATCCAGCCCCGCCAGACCACGCAGCAGCCGCTTGCCGCTCTCCGCGCGTGCAGCCGCCGTCGCGCGCCTCGCCTCGATCAGATGGCGGCCGTGCCCAGGACGTGCGCCGATCCAGCAGCGGCAACGCTTGCCGCCGCCGCCGCCGCCGCACGGCCCGGATCCAACCGCCTCCCCGGGGACTCCGGCTGGGCGCGCTGCTCGCTCGCTCGCTAGTGGTAGGTAATGGATGATCTGGTGCGCCTTGTCCGTCGTCGGAGAGAGCTCGTCGGAGAACAGCTATCGACGGAAGAAGAAACCAGAAGACGAGTCACTACTCGCTACCACTCTGGCACTCCCTACGAAATATCCTTCCCATATCTAATCTCTAATGTAAATAAAAATATATTAACTCTAATCTAAGCATACATTAAATATTAATAATATAATATTATAAAAATGTCATTTAAATTTATTTCCTATACTACCCTTATATCACTTATACTACTTTCATATACTATTTATATCACTAGGACCATTTTAAATAGTATACAATTAATCTCAACCGTCCGATGTTTATATACTAGTCCTTTTTTATCACTAGTATAGGGTAGTATTGTGCGTTGTAAAACCAATCTAATCTGTCAAGATTTAGATTGTATTTAAACCCTTCCTGTTGCCGAACCGTGAGTGGTTTTGTAAAACCATCTGCCAGCTGATCTTTCATAGAGATGTAATCAATAACAAGCAACTTTCTGGTTACTTGTTCACGAAGAAAATGATAATCAACTTCTATATGTTTAGTCCTGGAATGAAAAACTGGATTGGCCAAAAGATACTTAGCTCCAATATTATCACACCATAACTTTGATGCTTTTGGCACTATTATTCCCAATTCATATAACAATGCATGTATCCACATTACTTCTGCAGTCGCATCTGCTACTGCCTTATATTCTACTTCAGTGCTTGACCTCGACGCAGACCTGCTTTCTAGCACTCCAAGAGATCAAGTTGCTTCCCCAGAATACTGCAAAACCTTCTATAGAGCGCATGTCATCTAGACAACCTGCCCAATCTGCATTTGAATAGGCACTTATAAATAGTGATGATGACTTATGAATTTTCAGCCCAATGTTACTTGTATGCTTCAAATATCTCAATATTCTCTTCACCACCATCCAATGAAATGTCGTAGGAGCATGTAAGAATTGACACACCTTATTCACCGAGTACGATATATTAGGTCTTGTTAATATCAAATATTGTAAAGATCCTACTACACTTCTATGATTTGTTGCATCATTCTTTCCAAGGAGAGTACCTTCGTACAGTGATAACTTTTCTGATGTTGACAATGGTGTAGCCACTGGCTTGCAATCACTCATTCCAACGGGCCTCAGTATATCATTGACATACTTCTCTTGTGTAAGCAAAAAACCATTACGAACCTTGTTCACCTTAATTCCAAGGAAGAATCTCAATGCACCAAGATCTTTTAATGCAAAGTCCTTATCTAGATCCTGTAATAGAGCAAGCACACCATCCTAACTTGAGTTAGCAACAATAATATCATCAACATAAACTAATATGAAAATAGGTACTCCATTCTTGGAATAGAAGAACAATGAAGTGTCGGCTTTAGAAGACTTGAATCCTAATGCATTCAACTTTGCACTCAGTCTAGAGTATCATGCTCTAGGCGCCTGTTTCAGCCCATACAAGGCTTTATCCAGCTTACATACATATCAAGGTAGAGATTTATCTTCATTAGACGTTCTGCCGCACCATTCTGTTGGTGAGTGGCATGAGACATGATGGGAGATGCCAATGTTTGCAAAAAAAATATGAAGCGTTTGATACTCACCACCCCAATCAGTTTGCATTGCAACAAGAGTTTGAAACTCATAGAATTTCTTGAAAACTTCATATTTAAACTTAAACAAATAGATCCATGTGAACTTTTTATAGTCATAACACTAACATAATATTTCCTTCCTCCAACATAATCGGGTGCATGACCCCAAACATATGAATAAACAAGTTCCAAAGGATGAGTTGAGGTACTAGACGACCTAGAATAAGGTAATTGATGACTTTTTGCCTGTTGATCGGCATCACAAACTGACTCTTTGTTCGACTCAAGAGAACATGGTAAATTATTGCTACTAACGACTCGAGTAACAATGGGATAAGCTGGATGTCTCAGACGACTGTGCCACCTTGTAATGGATGGCTTGACGACTCCAAAAGCCTGCTTTATTGATGAAGTTGAAGGAAGGGGGTAGAGTCTATTGTGGCATCTCCCTCTAAGGATCATGTCCCCCGTGACCTGATCCAATAAGAAAATAATTAGGATGAAATTCAAGGAAGGCAGAGTTATCTTTGGCAAGTTTATGAACAGATACAAGATTTTTAGCGGCTTGAGGAAGATGCAAGACATTATTTAGATGCAAATCTCTAGATGGGGTTGGAACAATAGAATGACCAACATGTTTAATCTCCGCTTGCCGTATTAATGTGGTCGCCTCCCTTGTACTTGTCACGAACAGAAAGCTTCTCAAGCTCGCTGGTGACATGATCAGTCACCCCTGTGTCGGTATACCAGTTGGTATCCACACTGTAGGCGGCAACAGTAGCAACTAAATGTTCATCAGGGACATATGTCTCATCATAGCGGTGCCAACAATCAGAGGCTTGGTGCCCCCCTCTTGTAGTAGTCTTGGCACAATGTCCTTGAGTCATTGTTGGAGTTCCTTGAGGAGCGGCGTTGGTCGTCGTTCGGCCGTGACTGATTTCCACGACCACAGTTTCCACCACCGTGGCCAGCTGATCCTACTGGAGGTGCACGCTCGTCATGGTTGATGTTGTTGATGGAGCTTGACCCATCTTGGAGATCTAACCAGTTCTCAAAGCTTAGCAACTGAGAGTATAGCTCAGAGATAGAGATCGGTTCGACTCTTGTCACCAGTCACATCACAACGGGGTTGAAATCATGGCAAGAGGTGGAGAAGATGTTCAACACACAGTCTTGTGCCAATACGATGAACGTGCGCCTTGCCATGACTACTACAGATAAAGGTACTGGTCCATTACTGACTACTTTGCCAAGATGAAGGGCTACATAGATGAGATGGCCATCGCTGGCAAGACGATGGATGATGAAGAAGTCGTCTCCTACACTGCAAAGTAGTCAGTAATGGACCAGTACCTTTCTTTGTAGTAGTCATGGCAAGGCGCACGTTCATCGTCTTGGCACGAGACTGCATGGTGAACATTTTCTCCACCTTTTGCCTTATGCTTGAATGGCTGTCTTTGCAGCCGTGGTCTGGATGAGGATCTCCTTCCCCACATATGAGAAGATCAACCAAATGACCTGCTGATCCTTGGCAAACCACTCCTCGTATGCTGGATTGGACACCTTGACGGTCTTGCCGTCGGTGAGCTTCTCGTCAATCTTGGCTGCGGGAGAAACGGCTTTGCCGGTGATGTGGCCCTCCATCCTCACACCACGTATAGCGGTGAGAACTTGTGCTTGCCAAAGCACATATATAGTTGGTTTTGGTGACACCATGGATGGATGAGAGTCCTAGGCTCTGATTACCATGAAAGATATTAGAGGTGCGGATGTGGTGGAACACCACTCCCTATCTAGGGCTGGACAAAATGCTCGATGCTTGTTAGCTCGCTCGGCTCGCAACCAGCTCGACTCATTACAAAAACGAGCCAAGCCGAGAAGAAATTTTGGCTCGTGAAAATTAACGAGCGAGCCGAGCTGCTCGTGAGCCAGCTCGCGAGCCAAACGAGCCAGCCAAAAACACGCCGAGAAAACTAAAAAGCCCACTCTCAGACTTCCACCGGCAGCCCAATAGCCCAACAAAACCCTAATCCCCACGCGCTCGCGTCCATACCCCCTCGCCCCGACGCGCCGCCCACGTGCGTGAGCCCGACACACGCGAGATCTCGCGCCACCCTCCTCCACCCGTCGCCGCACCTCCGCTCCGCCCTCCGCAAGTCCGCGTGGCACACAACACGTCGCGCTCCTCCATCCTCCACCACGGTTCCGCTCTGCGCTCCTCAATCTCACATGCTTTCAACGCTCCATGGGCTCTGCTACGGTCACCGAGTGTCAACACAACGAGCACATGTCCATAAGGTGAGGGCAACTGAGCAAGGGGCCTCGTGAGCGATGCGTGATGTTGAGAAGTAGGTTTCTTGCTTCGTGATTTGATTTCTTGATCTTTTTTTATAGTTCCTGTCTTCTTCATGCACAGCATATAGATGCTATCGGATCATCTCTATTCACATTCATGCTGCTTGCTGGGTATTGCTCGATTCTTGTTTGAGGATTTTGTATCAATTTGGGGAAAGTGTATTGGATTCCAGAGTTTGATTCATAATCTCAAGCTTTGTTTAATCGGAGTTCATCTGTTACTACGCCGGCTCGCGAGCTGCTCGAGTTGGCTCGCGAGCTGGACTGAGCTGAGCCGAGCTGACTTTTCTGCTCGTTTTGTTAATGAGCCGAGCCGAGCTGGCTCGTTTAGATAACGAGCTGCACCGAGCCGAGCCGAGCCCGGCTCGGCTCACTCGTTATCCACCCCTAGTCCTATCTTGGCCTTCTTTTGTTACATAGGATATTTCACACACCAAAGAGATGGCTGAAATTTCAGCCCTCAAGTCCTATTTATAGCCCTAGCCCAAAGACTAAACTTCCCTAGATATTTTATTGGGATACATACCCACGTAGGGGTAAAACAGTAAAGACTTGAATATTTTCGGATGCGTAGTGTTCTCGCCTTTGCTTCGTCTCTATGCGAGCACCGCGACGACGCCACGTGTCATCCATGCGACCTACGGCTGCACCAAGCCCACCCCTGATTTTGAGGCCCAAGCCTTGAAACAACCTAAACACTTCCATGCAACGCAGCACGCCCTGACGAAACCTTGGTTTTGAGGCCCAAAACCGGTCAAATATGCTGCCTTAATAGTTTTGTGGTTTTGTGGACAACCCCAACCCCCCCACCCCCCACCCCCGAACCCCTCAGCTCGTCACTACACGATGTGCCAAGGCCCCGATTATGAGGCCAAACCGGTCAAACCCTCAGTAAAGATGCGGTTACGGCCTCCGCCAAGTGGCACGACACCTTCGAGCACTTTCACACCTCCGCTGCAACGGCAATCCTACTCAACGCTTGCCATCCTCGGTGTACTCTTGCCTTTCCATGCACCATGCGAACCTCTCGTGACTCCGCAATCCCTCGATCTCCAAGCCTACTCGTGTCCATCCTTCATCGTCTGGATCCTTCGGCATGAACGTTTTGCTTGTCCTCTATGGCCCAAGCCTACTCACGCTCATTCTTCACCACTGTCTACCAACGTGAACTTTCGTGTCTGACCTTCACCACGCACCATCGACCGCCACGTTACATCCTGTACCTACACATCAAAACCAAGAGAACACCCACCAACATTTGTTTTACCAAACACCACAACACAACACACACAACGCAACGCTCTGGTTAGTCGTTAGCATAATCATGCACATTTCGAATATTCTCAACTGGTCAAGCCTCAAATCAGCTAATTATATAATAGATCAAGGCACATGTCCACTTGATCTCACAAAGCGTGACCAAATCATTGATAAAATTATTTCGTCCTTGATGTTTCTCAGTATTTTTAAATGTATTGTCCCTTCTTGCAAGGTGGGCCATGGGCCCACCTACATATCGGGATTTGATGAAATGTCACTTCTATTTGCTTTTTATGTTATCATGTGAAGTATGCATTGCAAATCGTAAATTTTTAACTGCCCCGGCTTGACCTCAAAATACTTCATGTTCCTCTATTTTTTGTAGGAATACAGAAAAATAGTAGCACAACTGAAACATGGGGAAAGTGAAGATGTAAGAAGTTGAGTTTTTATCTGCAGGCTATCTACAATATTGTTAAAGATAATACATGCTTCCTGTAAAATGCATGCCTTGTAAGATGTTGTTCCAGAGAAACTCGGGACCTCCATATTCTATTTACATTGAAACAGTGATTAATTTTGCAGAGACAATCATCCAAAAATGTTCTGAGCACAATAATCTTTGTTTCTTTGGTAGCTTTGTTAGGCCATGTCTTTTTTCTCATACATAGATGATTATTTATAAATGCTCTTGTTTGCAAATTTTTCAATTTCCATCTCTTAAAAAAACAAATCCATATCCAGCACCTTGACAATGCAAATGTTCATTTCACAACAGGCATCCCTATTCTGGTGACCTTATTGGAGCCTGCTAATGCAAAATACAGACAAGTCTGTTGTTTACTGACATAAGTCTTCCCTTCAGATTCTTCTTGTGTATTCATTGTTTAAATGTCTGTCGTCGTGGCAGCAGCAGCAGCGCATATCAGAGTTGCATTTGAGAACACGTCGGCATTCTACCAGTCGTATAAAGAAGATCTAACTGTTCATTAAGGATAATTCAATTTTTTGCCACACAGTTGTGGCAGCAATCCAAACAACGGTCACAAAGAATTTGCCACATCTTAGTCATGAACCAAACACTATGTTTTTGCCACAAAATATGGCTAGCCACAGGTGTGGTAGCTACCTAAGGTTAGACGTGGCAATTTGTGGCCGGCAACCAAACAAGCCCTACCCTGTTCAAGAAGTCAAGAGATGGCTAAGAGCGGGCAAAGAGCTAAGAGCTAGCTCTTAGCCAACCTATTATTATACTGTTTTTATATTTTTCATCGATTAAACAATTTAAAAAGCTCTTGGCTGAGCATTGGAGAAGGCCATTGTTGGAGGAGGCCTGAGGCGCGAGCACAGCGCCCGTGCGTGCGGCAGCTGGCCGCCGGTCCCCCGTGCGGTGTGCGACCAGCTCGAGGCCCAGGCGACGGCGCTCGTTCCAGCAGCACGCGCGCCGCACTAGACAGCTACAGCGGGCGGCTGAACCAGACGGAGCAGCAGGGGCCCACGCGAGCGCTTCGCCAGCAGCTCAGCCTCAGCAGCTCTTGACCCAAGCAGGTGAGCACGCGCACGTCTCACGCCCAGCAAGCAGCAGCACACGCTCGTCAAGGTACAGCATCTCCATTTGTTCATTCACTTGATCTGTTCGTGTGAGGAACCAGCGACAAGCGAGTGCTGCTTGGTTGAAACCGAGCGCAGGTAAGCACAACAATCCGATTTGTTTACTTCCAAAAATGCAAATGTTTCTTTCATGGTACAGTACCTAATCATCAGGTAATCATTGCATGGTTAGCTAGCTGGTGCTTGGTTTATGTTGTGATATATCCTCTGCAATTTGCTTTTGTCGGTGTGCTTGCTAGCTTGATTAGCTTGGTTACTAAAACACGTTAAGCCTTTGTGTTTAATCATTAGCGTTCTAGCATGGCTTTTTGATAGCTCGACTGTTGTTTGTCGGTTAGTTGGTCTAACTTGCACTCCTTGGGTCCTGGGTTCGACTCCCCGTGGGAGCGAATTTCAGATTGAGGTTAAAAAAATCCCCTCATCGGACTCCGCACCAAAGCACGGCTTAAGGCCCGGCCCACGCTCACATGGGCAGCGATGCCGTCGTGTAAGGGTGGAGGAAAGCAGGTTCGGGGGTTTTCTCGACTTGCGTGAGAAGTCTTCTTATTAATGCAATACCCGGGGGCCGTCATACCCCCTGCAGGTCGAGTTTTTTGTTTGTTTTCCCAGATAGCATTTGAATTGTTTAATTGAGCAAGTTGATTAGTGCAAGAGATTAGCCGAGTGCTTTGTGAGCGGCTCTCTTTTGTCTAATGAGCCCACTTTCGCGTTGATTTGAGAAGTCGCTTTGTCGTGAGATTTACTAGTCGTTCCAAGGATGAGTTTGTTACTAGTTGACTTGTGTTATCTTGATGACTAGAAGAGAGGTATTTCCGGTGGCAATTGAGATATAAGTCTTGTTCTTCATCAGAAGAATTTTTTAACGGCTCCCATTCACCCCATCCTCTGGTCGGTGTTGGTGTTTCTTAGTAATGAGGACATTTCTAGCATTCATTCATCTTCAAATGAAACTACACTTGATATAGCTGGTCCAATTACAAGGAGTAGAGCTAAACAATTGGAGAAGGAAATTCATTCTGAGATGAACACTAACTTTATGCTTAATAATCAGATTACATTGAATGGACCTATGGTTTTAAGTACTTGTTTCACTGTTCTTAGGAATGGCGGAGTGTATGAACAAGCATGAGATGATATGGATTCTGCCCACCAAATATATGCAAAGAACCTGGTGCATGAGAGAGGAAAGGCCATTTAGTTTCCATAAAATCAGCCACGAAAGTGCAAGCAAATAATTCGGGAATTAGGAATGCATACAACCAACAACTCGGTTGCTGTCCACACACGCTCCAGCATGCTTGCAGAGAATGCCAACCAGCCAGGCGTCCCACTAGGCTTGGTCATTAATAAAAGTAGTGCTGCAGTTAGCTTCCCCCTACATGTTCTCATATTATTTTTCACCAAACTGAAACTCCACTAGTGCCATATATATCGCTGCAATGGATGATGTGAACAATAACTCATGATTGCAACTTCAGAAATACAAACTCTTGGAATTCTTGTTCTAGCATGAGTCTCGAGAGGCTTGCGAACTTGTTCTTTCAATTCCTGAGCGAGTTGTAGAATGCCAGACTGCGAATCACCTAGTTTACGCCTTCACGTCTATACGGCGTGATTGTGTGCGTTGTTCGTCAGTACGTGGAAGGATGATTGTCTCGTTTGTATCCATCGTATTTTGTATTGCTAAACAAAACATTAAATCCCTATCTCTTATTCAACCTGTTTCTAAGGAATTCACAAATTTCTCTAGCTACAAATGGGTATTCTAAGAATGGATAATTCTAAGAATTCACAAATTTCTCTAGCTACACTAGGATTAGAGAACGCATATAAGAAAATGGATAAACAAGTTTCTAGTCTATTCAACCCCATGTAAGAAAAGGCCACAAATTTCTCATCCTACAAAGCATAAAACATAGCATAGTAACCATTTGAGAAGGTAGATTGAAGTTACCAACCTTTAAAACACTTCAATGGGCCAAAACCCCCACAAATTGTTGAAAAACCGGGCAGCACCTCCCCCACGGGCACCATTGGGGTGAAGAATTTGTTGCTCTCTAGTGGGCTGGAAATGGGGTGGCCTCCATCACGTGGAGGAGGAAGGGGATTTTATAGTTTGGACATTAGTACCGGTTGGAAACCCCAACCGGTACTAAATGGAGGATAGACTAGTGTCACCAACCGGTATTAAAAGGCACGTGCCGACTAGGGCCTCCAGTAGGTACTAAAATCGATCATGTATTTAGTACCGGCTGGAAACACCATTCGATACTAAAAGGGTCGATGGGATTCTATCCGTTGGTGACAGGTTCCAGTGGCGCCACTTTGTACCGGTACAATATTGCCCCCGTGCCAATAACCTTACTGATTTCCCACTTAGTACCAGGTTATAGCATAACTGGTACTAACGTGAAGTTGAAGAATGTAAGTTTTTCCCACTACAAGAGAATCGAGCATTCGTCCCTCACACGTTTGTACCGGTTGTCTTAAAACCCGGTACTAACGTGTCCCTAGGGGCTCCCGAGGGCCCTCGGACCATTTATCGGCTGGTAACACCAGCCGATACTAAATGCACGGGGCCTCGGAAACCCGCCGGGACCATTTAGTACCGGCTGGTAACACCAACCGGTACTAAATGACGTTAGCATTTAGTACCGGCTGGTGTTACGAGCCGGTACTAAATGGGTCCAAGGGGTATAGTTCAAAAGGAATGCATATCCCACTCAATCACAAGTGATGCATAGGTGGGATGGTAGAGGGGTTACGCGCGAGGCCAGAGGTTGTGAGTTCGAATCCTACAAACCGCGCACGCGCATTTACGCGTGACTTGTGACGTTGCGCGTGTGCGAGCCTCCTGGTAAGCTTAAAAAAATTTTCTTTATTTTTTGGTTCGAAACCCGTTAGTACCAGTTGGTGTTACCAGCCGGTACTAACTGGTCCACCCCGCCGACCCTGCGGCCCCGTTAGTACCGGTTGCTGCAGCCGGGCCGGTAAACGGGGCTGCCCATTTAGTACCAGAAGCTCGATATTGGTTGCATAACCGGTACTAATGTGGCTTTTGGCCCGGTACTAAAGGTATGTTCTCTAGTAGTGTCCTGTAATGATTTCATGAATCATGTGGGGCCCACTAGATTGCGCTTGGTCGACTCATGTTGACAGGTAAGCACTACTCCTTCCTCAAGTGTATATAAACTCGATCAAGTATGGGGTGGTTATATGAAGCCTAATTTGTCACAATATTGGTCGTGAATGTCATCCTTAGGGTCACATCGAGACATATTAGGTTAATTATAACAAATACTTAGGGCATCTATAAGCGGTATCTTATATCGTTATTTTTTTCACCTATCCTTTTATTTCATTTCTGTTTAGCAACTATTATTACTTCAAGTACTTAAATTTTTTTCCATTTACTTTTCGTGGATTATCTTATTACGGAGGTATAACACATAAAATAATCCGCGTGCAAAATGAAATGTAAAGAGAAAAAAAGTCATAACTTTACCAGCAAACATCCAGAGGGAAATCAGATTGCATCATTATATTTGTCTCAATAAAAACTTCAAAATAAGATTTCAGTCGAGTATGTTTTGATGAAAAATTATGAAGGTATACCTTTGTATCATACATAAATGTGAAAATGTTACTTTCTACTCATGCATGCCATTGATAAGTTACTTTGTACCTACATCTATCTAGCAGAATATCTGAGGAGTTACGTCCGATGGAACATACATAGTTATTAGCTAGCTAATTTTTTTTCAAATCGAGCGGAATATTAGAAAGTTATTTTGTAGTATATATAACAGCCAACTAATTACTTTTCAGACTGAGCAGGATACTAGAAAGTTACTTCATAGTGTACGTAATGGTTGACTAATTACTTTTCAGACAAAGCCAAATACTGTAAAGTTGTTTGTCCCGCCCACGACCCGCCGGAGTTGGAGAAGAAGGCCTATCCTCCTTTGTGTTGAAAATTTTTCCATGTGATCACTTCCTGTGTTATGCTCCTTTGTGTTGAAGAAAGTAAATTTTGTTGAAAAAAATAACAAAAAGTAACCTAGGAGGGCTCTCCACTTAAGGTTAAATGGAGATGCCTCTCTGTTTAGATTTTTGCATAATAAAATTTGGATCCTGCAGTAAGAAACAAGCGGTGAACTGAAATTTTATTTGGATGCTTGATTAGGATTAGTTGTATTTTTTTTTCAGTTAGAAGCTATCTATGCAGATGGAGGTTGACTTCCTGATCACATGGAATCAATTATCTTCCTATTGGCTCCTTCACATATAGCGGTTATTGCACAGGCAGGTAGCGCAGCAGGGTTTTTTTTTTCACATTTGGCAATGGTGAATCTCACGATCAAACACGTCTAAGTTCACAATGTTTCTTATGCTGATCAAAATGATACAAATTAGAATGATATAGGATCAAAAGTGGAACCCAATATCTTAATTCATGAAGTCACAACGTACAGAGGGACAACAACAAACCTAATTAACCGTCTGGCATAGATTAAGCTAAGTATTCAACGAAACACAGATCAAACGCATTTAAGTGATGCTAAGATGAAAAACTGAGTGCTGGAGGAAAAAATGATGTAGATTACTTGGTCACCGAAGTCAATGATAAAAGTACATCAAAAGACCTTCTAGCTAGTTTCCGAAGCGAAAAAAATAACAGAAATAACAGTGAACTCTTTTGCTGATAATAAGCTTCCTTTTTTGCATTGAGGAGAAAATTGAAGATGATATTACAAATACAAAGTCCATAACTTAATGATAAATGACCTGGAAGGAGTACCATGATACAACGATGGAATTTATAATGAACTTATTAATGTCTCATATGAATTTAAAACAATCTCACGCCGACATGCAATGGCTCAGACTTTTCATGCATGGAAGCTATAAACCCGTGAATGATGCGAGATAGATGAGAAGCGTACACTCTTATTGTGCATGCTCATGCACAAGATAGTAACTCGGCACGGATATATCTTAATGGCAACGAGGGCAGGTGAAGTAATTCTTGCGGCCGCACTTGTTTAGATAGATGCTGATGTCGATGGGCACTCGGAGGGAAATGTCGAGGACGTCTGCCTTGAGAACCGTACAGAGGCAGGCGGCCGCATCGATATCCGCGTACAGAGGAATGCATGTGCAATTCGATTGGTTGCATCTGCTTAGTTGTCCTGGATATGCTCGTTGCTTGGAGAGATTGGTCAACTGTTAAGCATCAGCGTGGAAACAGAAGCAGCTTGAACAATCATGTTACAACGTTGTGATGCCTCAGGACTCTAATCGTCCGTAGGTTAGGCTATATTAAGCTGTATATTAGCTAGGCTCAATACCCACCATTCTTGGAGTAGCCAGAGATTAAACTGACCACAGCAATAGAGCGAGATCATACGAAGAATTATTCCCTTTTCTTGTTTATATCAGTTCTTCGTTTTCTGATAGGTGTGCACATGCATTCAGTTGTATTGCGATCATAGGTTATCACATAAAATGCTGCTTTATTACTTAAATCACTGAAGTGTCCGCGGGGCATGGAATATGTATATCCAGTAAACATATGGGTAGTGGTCACGAGGTCTTTCGGTAGTGTCATCGTCCGTCCTTAGCTGGTCACATGTGACAGATGGTTTTGATTGCAATCAAATTCGCATAACTCGTCGTTGATATTTTTATTTTGCAGCTTTGTTTCCTAACAAACAAAGTATAGTTTTCTCAACATAGCTGAGTTATTAGTTAATAAGCGGTGCGGTCGTAATAATGGTGTTAGCTAGTGCACGGTATAATAACAGATTATTCGTTTGAAACAAGTACAACCAAGGCACGCATGCATTCGGTGAGGGTGACTAGAAACTAATTGCGTGTGCTCACTCTGTCCCATGATATAAAGATTATTGAGGTTGTTACGAGTCAAACCACAAAGTTTGATCGATTTTATAAGGAGAGTATTCAATCCTACTAAATAAAATGAGTAAACTACGAAAATATGTTTCTAATGCCTCTGACAATATTGAACATTGGATACCGAAAATATTTGTATCCACCCTTCGGCCCACAAATATAAGAACTTTTTTTCTCGTTTCAATTTGTCCACACATATAACCACTTCTTGGCCATTTGTCCCTTCTCTGTGTCATCTCATTTACTGTATAGTCTTCGAGCCAAGAATGTTTGGTTAAGGAAACACTTGAAGCTAAAAAAATTGTCCACCCACAACGAAGTAACGGTACAATGCGCTTAATGTGAGCTTAACTAAATGCAACAACTAAGAGCAAGGCCAACAATAGAATCAATTGGTGACACCTTTATAACCTACGTATCAGCTCACTCAAACAATGGTTAGCTCATCACTGTAAATATATAGTTCACCTGCCTCTCACAGCTTTTGTTTTTTGTTTCTGTGCATAAGCTGGTTGTAAGCTTACAGCCCACTTCTCTTACCTTCAGGAGAAAGTCTTGCACCATTCCTTGTTGAAAATTATGCCACCTTTGGGGTCAAGTCATTGTTGAAGGGAATGTTATGAGGCCCTCCACGTTCCTAGGTTTTCTCTCGGTTAAGAAACACAAGGCCAGTCTTCTGTCATTGATGGTCGTGTTTTTGGATGTCATACATTCCTTGGAGAGGCATCACTATGGTCCCTCACACTATCTCTAAGTTGGCAAAAGGTTTTTTTTTTGTCACATTAGCAGAGACGCACGCATGCCCTCACATGATACATTTTTTATACAAATTTTTGGGTTTATGATACAACGTTGGCGCATGAACCAACAATTTTTGAGACAACAACTCGGGATCATCTGTCTAGAATAAGGTTTGTGATCCCAGTATATTAGAGGAGAAGTACGTTGAACCAACATTAAAAACTAGGTTACTATGCAGCTCTCGATTGAGTGGTATGTAACATGTTGCTGTAAGGCTTGTTGGTGTGTATCTAGCTCATGCGTAGGTGTGTGTTGAGTCTTAATCTTATGTTATTATGTTGAAAACAACTCTCCATCCTTGTCAGGTAACTATGCATTCACTGGAATTATTAAGAGCATTCCATGTCTTATCGTACTAGATTGATGGGCGGCTAGTAAAATTATTAACGAGTTGTTCATCCAACAATAAATTTTTCTATTCTTTCCTAGCCAGAGCAGGGATGAGTATTTCCCCGGTCTTGCCTGCGGGCGTAGTGTTCCGTTTCGTTTTGACCGTGTCTATTCCTTTCGCCTGAAAGATATAGGGATGGCGGTCTTGAACCACACCGTGCGGGTAGGAGTAGGACATAACATGGTGAAAATAAATAAATTGTTGTTGGCAAAAGTCATTCTCTAACTAGCAATTTTGATGGGCCCACACATCTTCCCATCTCCCTTATCCTCATGGGTGGGTCCAACGTGAGGGGTACGGTGGACCAAATTTAGTTAAGAATTATTTTCAATCTACCCGTTCTTTTTTAATAGATATATAGACTTGGCGATGGCGAATCTCATTGTCACACATGTGTAAGCTCACAATGTTTTTACGATGATCAAAATGATGTTTAGGAACTTTGATAAAAATTAGAATGGTGTGGTATGATCAAAACTGGAAGCCGGTATCTTAATTCATGAATTTACAACAGAGGGACAGCAATAAACCTAACTGTCTCATATAGATTCAGCTAAGTATTCAACGAAACACATATCAAAAGACGTTTGTGTGATGCTAAGATGAAAAACTGAGTGCTGAAGGAAAAAGGATGTAGATTAATTAGTCAATGATAAAAGTACTTCGAAAGAACTTCTGGCTAGTTTCTGAAGCCAAAAAGGAACGGTGAACTCTTTTTCTGATAATAAGCTTCCTTTTTGCATTGACGAGAAAATTAAAGATAGTATTACAAATAGAGTCCATAACTTAATGATAAATGACCTGGAAGGAGTACCATGATACAACGATGGAATTTATAATGAACTTATTAATGTCTCATGTGAATTTAAAACAATCTCACGCCGATATGCAATGGCTCAGACTTTTCATGCATGGAAGCTATAAACCCGTGGATGATGCGAGATAGATGAGAAGCGTACACTCTTATAGTGCATGGTCATGCACAAGATAGTAACTCGGCACGGATATATCTTAATGGCGAGGAGCGCAAGTGAAGTAACTCTTGCGGCCGCACTTGTTTAGATAGATGCTGATGTCGATGGGCACTCGGAGGGAAATGTCGAGGACGTCTGCCTTGAGAACCGTACAGAGGCAGGCGGCGGCATCGATATCCGCGAGCCCTTCTAGAAGTTGGCAGCACATCTTTTGGTCCTCCTGCAGCATGACGTTGACAAGGCCGCCCAGGACGCTCGCGCACAGCTTAAGCTTGAGCGCATCCTTCGGGCAGCCCCTGGCCGGCCGATGGTCGTGGGTCGCCGGTGTTGTCGAAGTGGGTGGCTCTGGGGTGTAGGTCGACGGTGTTGGCTCAGCGGGCGGAGTGGGTGGCTCGGGAGAGTAGGGCGTCGATGGTGCAGGCTCGGCGGGCGGAGTGGGATCGGTTTGCCCACAGTCGTAGGATGCGCAGCCGTGGGCAGCGCCGGCGAAGAGTAGGTTGAGGGCCAGGTAGAGACCGAGCTTGGTAGCCATTGGCGATTAAGTGAAGTGCTAGCAGTATCACCGTGTGATCGTCAGAGAGCTAGGGACGGGGTCTCTGGCTATTGCTTGTGTGCTTGTGTGCTTCTATGGGATGGTCTCCATGGTTGCTTGCGTGTGGTATTTGTAGGTGATTGACGTTTTATTCTACTCCTAAGTGTGATGTGCGTGTGTAATATATTATGAGGAGAATGCATGTGCAATTCGATTGGTTGCATCTGCTTAGTCGTCCTGGATATGCTCGTTGCTTGGAGAGATTGGTCAACTGTTAAGCATCAGCGTGGAAACAGAAGCAGCTTGAACAATCATGTTACAACGTTGTGATGCCTCAGGACTCTAATCGTCCGTAGGTTAGGCTATATTAAGCTGTATATTAGCTAGGCTCAATACCCACCATTCTTGGAGTAGCCAGAGATTAAACTGACCACAGCAATAGAGCGAGATCATACGAAGAATTATTCCCTTTTCTTGTTTATATCAGTTCTTCGTTTTCTGATAGGTGTGCACATGCATTCAGTTGTATTGCGATCATAGGTTATCACATAAAATGCTGCTTTATTACTTAAATCACTGAAGTGTCCGCGGGGCATGGAATATGTATATCCAGTAAACATATGGGTAGTGGTCACGAGGTCTTTCGGTAGTGTCATCGTCCGTCCTTAGCTGGTCACATGTGACAGATGGTTTTGATTGCAATCAAATTCGCATAACTCGTCGTTGATATTTTTATTTTGCAGCTTTGTTTCCTAACAAACAAAGTATAGTTTTCTCAACATAGCTGAGTTATTAGTTAATAAGCGGTGCGGTCGCAATAATGGTGTTAGCCAGTGCACGGTATAATAACGGATTATTCGTTTGAAATAAGTACAACCAAGGCACGCACGCATGCACGGTAACCCACCATTCTTGGAGTAGCAAGAGATTAAACCGACCAATGGAATAGATTGAGATCATACAATGAATTATTCTTTCTTCTTTTTTATATCATTTCTTTGTTTATGCACATGCATTCTGTTATATTGAAATCATAGGCTATCACATAAAATGCTATTTTATTACTTAAATCACCGAAGTGTCCATTGGGCATGTTATATTTATATCTAGTAAACATATGGGTTGTGGTTATGTGGTGTTCCGATAGTGTTGGACCCCCTCCCTTCTTCTTCAACTTCACCGAGATACAGGCGACATTCCAGCGAGGTTTGGATTAATTCTAATGTGTCGGGGTCTGGTCCCCACCGTCGGCCTTAGAATGAGGGTAGAAGGCGGCAGGCCGGTCCGGAAGCAGCGGTGGTTGAGCCAGTGGCGTTGTGCGGCAGGAGATGCGGCCGGGCAAGGGTGGGGCATGGGATATGATGGAATGACGAAGGGAAGAAATAAAGGCACGTCGGTGGGAGGTGGCGGCGGTAAGGGTCAGCTGGCGGCCGGTATGGCCGGGCTAGGGCCACACCGGAGGTCCGAGCTGGCGGTCGCTAGCGCGGAGCTCCAGCGCAGCCCTTGCCCGCTCGCGCAAGAGGGGAGGTGGTGGGCGGTGGTGACGGCTGGTGGCGTCAGGGTGGGTGGGTGGGTGGAAAAAAGGAGAAGGGGGAAGAAAATGAGATGGAGAGAAGGGATGTCTCTAAGCCATCCATTTTAGATTAAGGGGAGGGAGAGTTTCAACCAGATGACCAATAGACACTCTCCTTCTTTTGAGGTCGGCACCGAAGCTGTTTGCTTAGTGCCCGACGAAATGCACTCGGCAAACAATCAGACTCACATATAGCCAGTTTCCAGTAGTGTTTCTTCCCCGAACTAAAGGGGATGAATAATGGGCAGTTGATGAATAGTGGAAGCGATGGAGGTGGCCACCACGAGCTTGTCACCGATGGATGGTGTTGCAGTTGATGTACTCGAGCGTCCAGACGTCCACTCTTTTTTCCCTGACGTCCACCCTTCTTATTTTTTTCTATTTTTTTCGCCAAGAGAGTTTTGCCTAGCCCGAGAGACACCCATTGGGTGGGAGCACATAGCGTTTAGATAGACCTTGTATTTGAGCACACAAATTTCTGGTAACAAATATTTTTATTCTATATTTTTTATTTTAATGTACCCGGTCTTTATAGTATAGATAAATGTCCACGGTCACGAGACTGTCCAATGCATGCTGCACGTACGTAGCATGCCGTGGACACCTCCACATGCACCTGTGGAGGACGATCTTGATTTTAAACAGAGAAAGATCAACGGGCAATTAGACCCTTAACGAGTGGGTCATGCTAATCTCGCAAGCAATGATAACCCGCCAGATTTATGTGGGTGTAAAACTCAATCCGAGGAGCAACATGGTTTAGGCATCGTAGAGCGCTACTCTAATAGAAGGATAACTCGATTTCAAGGAGTACTGAGCAATGATATTCAGAACTTGATAAGGGAGGCCACACGGTGCTTTAAGACAATAAAATTGCAGCACAAAAGCCAACTTAAGTTCAAAAACACCCACGCATCAGCGCTCTTTGCCTGGGCAGTGGGCACGCGGTTGCCACACGACGAGCGACGCGAGGGACGACCCGGTCGATAGCACGATTAGCCCAGCGTGACGCGGAAGACCACGTGGCGTGGGAGGACGGACCGAGCTTTGGATGGGCGCGGATTCTACGTACGTGCGGTGAAAGGTTACGTATAGAGATTATTCCCTATTTGGTCCTAGAAAAACTACCCATCCCTTTCTTGCCCCTGAAAAACTTTTTGTTCCCTATTTGACCCTAACTTTAAATTTCATTCCCTATTTGACCTCCCATTCTATTTTCCGTCAAATGCCATGCGAAAAGACCATTTTGCCCCTGGTTCATTTGACCTCTCCCTCTCTACTCTCTATGACGAACGGGCCCAAGGCAACACAAAGAACCTCTCCCTCTCTTCTCTCTATCGTACACCGACGCGTGAGTCGGATTTCTCGCCGCCGGCGAGGTATCCGGCGACAAGGACTACCTAGCGAGCATCCCTGAAAACGGGCGCACCTAATCCCCTCCTTTCCCCCAAGGATTGCAGCTCCGGTGATGGTCAGCGGTGAACACAGGCGGCGGCACGAACCAGGGGCTCGCCGGCCGGCCAGACGGCGGCAAACTAGCGCCACTACTCTTGCATACAAGCATCACCAGACCTAGGGGGATCCTATACGCGTGCTATCTAAGGCTAGGATGGCTAGGGTTGAGCTAGCCACGAGCAATGGCCATGGCCGCCGCCGGCCGACTTAGGCAGCCGTGATTCGGCCGCATTGGCCATACACGAGGCAATGAGAGGCAAGCACAAGCATCTAGGGCCTCCTAATCGTCAATTTGAGGGGGTTCACGGGATCGAGAGGCTTCGGACCATAGGGCTCACCGTGGGCTTGTTCGGCGGCGGCGCGAACCGGAGTTGGGGAAGATGGCGGCGCTTGGTGGCTTTGGTGGATGGGCGGGGCTTGGTGGCTTTGGTGGACGAGCTGCAGCGCAAACCGGAGTTGGGGAAGATAGGACTGCACAGGTGGTCGGCTCGGCAGGGTTGCAGGGCATCGGCGTAGGCACGCGGAGGCGCAACTGGCCGCTGCGGCGCTCGGAGCAGGCCCGAGGAGGCGCAGACGGTGGCGGCGCGCGGAGCGGGCCCATGGAGGCTTAGAGAGGCTCGCGCTGGCGCGCAGAGCAGGCTCGCGGCGGCGTGCGGTAGTTCTGCAACGGCTACAGAGAGAAGGGGAAGAGAGGAGGAAGAAGTGTGGTGGGGCCCACAGGGGCAAAGTGGTCTTTTCGCATGGCATTTAACAGCATTCAGACGGAAAATGGAACAGAAGGTCAAATAGGGAATGAAAGTTGAAGTTAGGGCCAAATAGGGAAGGAAAAGTTTTTCAGGGCGAAGAAAGGGATGAGTAGTTTTTTTAGGGCCAAATAGGGAATAATCTCTTACATATATGCTGTGCGGCCTGGTCGGGAGGTGACACTGCTAAAAAAAAGCCTCCAGTACCGGTTGCTAGGCACCCATCGGCCGGTTATGCAACCGGTACTGGCAATCCAGTACTGATGGGCACGCCCTGGTACCGATGGGCGCCCATCTGTACCAGTTTGTAATATCAACCGGTACCAAATGATTTTGAGTCTAAAAAAATTGAAAAAATCATGATGCCTTTATTTTCTCTCTCCTTAAGACAAGACTATTTAATTTATTTGCATGGCTTGCGTGGTGGTCGTGGGATCGTCTGCAGCTTTATTTTGCCGTGTGCAGGGGTTTGACACACAACAAATGGTTTGTCGTGCGCTTGAGATTTGGCACACCGCAAACAACCTTTGCCGTCCAGAGTGTTCACCGTTGGGTATTACAATGTGCTACCGTCGATAAAGGCCTCGCCATGTGCTTTTGAGCATTTGTCATGTGCCCTAGGCACACGGCAAACTACCCGGCTCACGTAGTGGTGCGAGATAAGAAGATGCAGTTACGATGGCGGTGATGGTTGATGCCAAAAAAAATCCTGGTAGCTAAAAAGACGTGTTCCAGATAGAATGCTTCATATGCATCAAGGAATTTAAAAGAGATTTCAAAATAAAGGAGTTATCTTTTGCTTCAATTTGAAATTTGTTTTGACTTTCAAAAAAGTAACGATTATAAGATCATGGCTCCATTTAAGTGGAAAAATATGCAAAACAAGCCGTGGTAGTGTCTGCCCCAATTTGCTCACTCTAAAGATTTATCGGCTCATAGGAATGAACTTGCGAGTGTATATTTATTTATAAAAATTATTTTGAAGTAACATAAACTCAAATGTTAGCATAAGAGTATAATACTAACTACCCGCGCTATTTGTGCGGGCCATCTTTGCAGTCATTATTACAAGGAAGACACGCACATACACGCGATAACGGGAAAACACCATTAAATTATACACAAGCACGAAAGCTTCGGCGCTCGAGGTCGAGGCGGAAGAGAGGAGGAGGGCCACGGTCAGGAGGAGCGCAAGCTTCGGCGCCATGGCAGCGAGCTCGCTAGCTAGCGCTCGTGTCGTGAACTACTGCTGCGACTCGCTCTGCTTGTTGGCCAAGCTCTGAGTCTGAGGCTTTTAGTACGTTGTTTGGGATGGTTTTCTCAGGTAGCGTCGCGGGGCGTACTTATAGCCGCCCGTCTCAACGGTGATGCTTGTCGCCATGCAAGCATGTGAATCGAGGCCAGCTTGAGCAATCATGGATACGAACGAAGGAAGATGATGATTCGACGGAGGTGCTTACATGGTTTTCAAAGCACAAACTCCACACGCAACCCAGCGTGAAGCCTGTGATGATGCCCATGATGGTAATGAACTGATGATGGATGGTAAGAGTTCGCGGAGGTTGTTGTTGCTGGGTCGGCATGGATCTAGCCCGGCGAATGGCCCAAGCGCCCAAGCCTTGGCCCGCGCCGCCGTGTATGGGCTGCACTGCACGACTGTAGTTAGTTGGAGAGACATGGGCCTTGATCAGTCCGTCGCTCCGACGGCTGGGCCCGTTGGGCTCTTAATCCTGGCTCGTTCCCTTTAATTTTTGAGTTACAGGGACAACCAAGCCCCCCTCTTCTCTGGTAATCAAACAGCAGCTCACAAGTCACAACGGAGATTCACTAATGACTTGTTCGAGGTCACCAACCATCTATACCACCTAAGAAGCAATGGTTTTACTCCCACATTCACCAACTCCATCACTTGCACCGATCAATCACATGCAACTATTATGCTTCTAAGGCCTTGTCTTACGGTCCAAGCCCGCCGCTGGTGCAGAGGGGGGGGGGGGGGGGCAACGATTTGGGACGGATGCGCTGTGTGGGAGAGGGTCCGTGACCAGCTCTTGCAGATGCGCTAGCATGAAGAATCTGTCACTGTTTATTGATTAAAATACTCTACGACCCAACTCCGCGACTACAGTTGGAGAAGGCCTAAAGCAACAGCAACTTCTGCAGGCACCTCTGACTCTATGGAGTTTTCAGATGCTCGGTGACGGTGGTGCCCATAGAGAAGGAAACAATAAGCACTAGTACTCGGGCACGATGACAACATATTTGATTATTCGTACGTGACGTACACGGGCTACAGGCTCTTACGGTAACAGATTTTCACTTGCCTCAACCTACGTGGTACGAGAGATTTAGATCAGCTGATACAGATATAATAAAGAAGGAGAGCAGCACGCGAGATTGATGGGATTCTCTTTTTCGATAATGATTTTAATCAATAAAAATCGATGGTTGTGATTAATTCAAACTCTTACCTCCTAAAGGTAATCGGTGCTTAGCATTACTGCCTAAAAAGAAACTATAGCAGAATGTGGATTTACCAACTGATATCGTTTGTTGAAACTCTTTAAGGATTGAGTAATGATCCATCGATAATTGTCTACTTTTATCTACTAGCTTCAGTCGCTAATTTAGTGTTGTGGTGTAGTGTTACTCGTAATCGAAACTCCTGTTACGTAGGAGCAATGCGTAATGACGGCCTTCTTATACAAAAGGTGCCGGTGCACACAAAACCGGGCATATATCTATCGAGAAGTTTTACAGTGTTTGGAAAAAAAGAGAACCGTCCATTCCTAAAGATCTAATGGTGATAAGGTGGTAGGTACCAGGAGGTACCAGGAGGTAAAGTACCATGACGTACCAATAAAAAAAATTATCAATATTAATGAAAAGGGTAAATTAGTAATTTTAGTGGAGAAAGTATTATACAGATGGGAGACGACTTGTTCTTTTGTCGCTCTCACCAGTTAAAAAAAATCCTTGCCGTTTCTCTCTGTTCTATCTCCAATTCCAATTGCCGAAACTTGCCATCGCTGAAGTGTCGCGTGACAGCGGCGGTGGCTCCTCACAGCTCGCCACGGCCTCCTCCCTGCTCTCCGCGGCCATATCCCTGCTCGCCATACCTCCCTACTCTCCGCGGCCCCTCCCTGCTCGTCGTGGCCACGTCCTTGCTTGCCATACCTATCTGCTCGCCATGCCTCTCGCCCCCTCTGCTCGCGCATCCATACCCTGCTCCTCCGATGTCCCTGCTTGCCGTGGCGGAGAGGAGAGCCACATGGGAGAGAGAGGCCGGCCGGCTGTCGCTCAAAAGCGAAACGTTGCTATAGTTAAATCAAAGTTGGGCGCCGGGAAATCTAATCTTTTGGAAGTAATATGTAGCCCATCGTGACGACTGACGAGCTACGATGTTGTTCTAGGAATCTAAGATCTTAGAGTTGACCTCCATGCACCACCCAGTTACAGAAAAAAAATCCAAAATTCATGGCGAATGTAGTTTTGGTAATGGAACAGTGATAAGCTCGAGCAGTTATCAGCAGGCTTTTGAAGTTGTGATACTTGACCCTTTGGCGTCCATCGGGAGAGGACACAGAAGCGAGTCAAGGGCGGGTGTTGTCTCTTGAAATTTTTTACCGTCTCATTCTCGAGACTTCTACCAGCAGCCTTTTTCGTGAACATCCCAGTGAAACTCACCACTGAAAATAACCTTCCTAGAGCAGTGCTCGGAACCACATCCAATGACTCGATTAATCCTTTTGATCTTGCGGGAGGACTTTAAGGACTGAGTGGGGAACAAAGGGGGAGTCAAGGTCATGTCATTATTAGTATGCAATGGCAAAAGGATTTTACGACAAGAGAACAGTATTTTGTACACTCTTTGGTCCTAGTGAAGGAAAGGGGAGCCCCAGTATCAATTAAATTTACAGACAAACTGCCTATCACCAGCAATAACCACCAACTCAAGTGGATGAATGTTTCTGAAAATGTGGGGAAAGGAGTAATGGCAAAGTGAGCAATGTTTTAACGAACAAAATTGTATGTCTTTCCGGGTAACACCATCAACAGCCTTGAGAAGGTGATCAGCAGGTTTCCTGCAAAGGTTTCATGAAACCAAGATTAGGCAGAGCATTAGGTTATGCACGGCTATCATATTATGCAGATGCAGATGGAGTTTAATGCCTCCTTGAACCGCATTTGAAGTATATGACAATGCTAGGAGAACCTGTTCAGGTCTTGCAAGGAACTATTTTCCCAATTGCTACCAGTAGTCTTTATAGTTTCAGCTAGTTGCCTAATACTGCAGGAATGAATGCAAAAGATTGAGGATGTAAAGGCACCTGCTTTCCTCTACTCACTAATATCAACTGTAAACCTCTAAGTGATCCATTTTATCGAATATGGTTATAGTACTAGCTTTCCTACACAAAGCCAGGTTTTAAGATAAAAAATTGCACGGTACATTAAAACATCTCTGAACTTAGTTTCTAAAAATATTAGAACCAAACATGCCAGGACTTGGCGCCCAATGTCTTCTGTTAGTGATGCCTGTGAGTTTTAATTATTAGAGTGAATCATCAGCGCAGTTGCAGAAATACATAATATTTATACACACCTTTGATTCCAGGTTTGCCAATATTGCAGATTTAGCTGAGGCTTTAGCACGATCCAGTTGGCTTTAGTCAACTGCAATAACAACAGATTGAAGTTTCAGGCAAGCAAGTAATCTACAAACAGATTCAATCACTAACAATACATTGATGATGCTAAATAAAACATGCCGTCATGTGGCATGAACTCAACAACAATTTCTGCTGGATAAAAGTTGTCATGTATCTATGGTATTCTCAACATTACCGCTCAGCCAAAAGAACAACACTTGACGAACTTAAAAGATCAATTCCACATAGAAGATAGCTCGGCAAGGAGAAGCGGCGACGACCTGTGGTGGGACGACCAGCGAGAAGGCCACGGCGACAAGGTGTGGAGAGAACGACCGGCGAGGAGGCCACGACGACGATCTGCGGCGAGGGCGACCGGCGAGGAGGCCACAACGATTGAGCAGCGGTGGGGGCGACTGGTAGAAGTGAACGAGGAGGCCACCGCGACGAGATGCGGTGGGGACGACAGGACGAGGACGAGCGTCGAGGTCTCGAGGAGGCCACAGCGACGGTGGACCAGGCGGCGGCGGCGGTTGAGCTGAGGGAGGCGGCGGCGGCGGACCAGACGGAGGTGGCACGGAGGAATCGATCCGAAGGAACGGAACGGTCTCGTGTGATCGTGAGAGGCAAACGAAGCAATTTCCCTTAATACCCTTTTTCTTTTATTTTTTTAAAAAATAGTTAGTCAAATACATATTAAGATCAATGGCTAAGATTAGTTAGACAAAAGGTACCTCTTGGTACCTCCTAGTACCTACCATTTACAAATACAGCAATATCATAAATGTTGAACATTTTTTTTTCTTTCCATTCCCACTAGAAAAAAAATAACATTTCTTATTAACAATTTACAAATGATTATACAACTCCATAAAGGTAAATCGATCAAACTTTGGAACAACGAGGGGTTTGTTGTGGCAAGCAACTAATAACCATGGAAACGCGAGGAGGAAGAATACAAAGTGTACATTTGGAACGTGCTCCAGCTGAATTAGCTCCTCAACCAACTTAATGAGGGCAGGTGAAGTCGGCCGGGCAAATCTTGCCACACTTGTTGAGAATAAGGTTGAGGCTGACGGGCACGTTTAGGTGGACGCCAAGGACGTCAGCCTTGATCGCGGTGCAGAGGCAAACTGCAGCGTCGAGGTCGACGAGCCCCTGCAGCAGTGGACAACACTCCTCGTACTGGGGCAGGCCAACCTTGACGAGGCCCAGCACGTTGGCGCACACCCTGAGCTTGAGCGCATCGATCGGGCAGCGTCCGTGGCTGTGGGACGGTGTGGGCACGACCGGAGGGGTTGGGACAACTGGGCCGGGGCAGTAGGGTGCGCAGCCGTGTGCGGCGGCGGCGAAGAGGAGGCTCAGGGCCAGGAAGAGGGCAAGCTTGGCAGCCATTGGTGATCTTGTTCGCGAGCAAGGAGCGAAGGAGTGGAGACCCTGTGCTACTGGGTGCTCGTGTGCTTTTGGTTTTGGGGTGGTTTTCTCAGGGTGCTTGGCATGGTTTTTATAGCTGATTGATCACTGGATAATATGCTTTTGTGCTTGGCGTCATGCGTGGATGAATGCAGCAGTCCATGTGTGATTCGATCGAGTGGAACATTGCTTGTTGCTTGTCCAGGTATGCGCCAGTTGTAAAAGAGAGATGGGATAACATTTTGGCATGTGGAGATACAGAAGCTAGTTGAGGAATCATGTCAAGATTCACTCAACAAGAGCAATTTGAGGACTTTTATGGTGTAAAACAGATTAATCCAGAAATGAAATCATGCTAGATGGAATAATTTCAATTAAATATTTGTAGTTAGTTATATACTCCATATAAAAGAAAACTGATCACATTCTTTGACAATGACAATTAACCACACAACATTTATAGGTGATCTTCCACATATTAATACATTTTCACTGTATTCTCCACGGTGGATGACACGATTCTCGTCTTTGACGAACACTGGTGTATGGACGAATTTTACGTCTTTGCGGGCAGTGTAGAAGAAGGTTAGGTCTCTGTCCAGAGACATGGATTCAGTGAAGAATAACTGTGAGAGTATGGAGACATGGCCCCAAGTAGCGAGCAGTGTTTGGAGCTCTTCTTGCGGAGCATGATATCCATGGACACGTCTCGCTCGTCCACGATCATGCGGACCCCTATAGAATAGTGTGCATCGCAGATCGCACATCGGTTCACGAAGGTTTCATGCACCCCGCACCGTGACTTGCTTGCTGTTGTTTGCTAGTGCAGCGCCCTATCCTCAAACCGACAATAATGTGTCCAGGACGTATGTGTGTGCACAGGCGTTTATTTTGAGGGTTGTTCGATAATATGAAGAGAGACAGTTTGGGAATTTTAGGTAGCTTGGCTCTAGGAAAAATGTTAATGTTGCTAAGTACAGTACACTTACCGCCAAGTTATTGCGTCCAAATTAAATGAAGAACAATTAAAGAGATAATCTACATAGATCCACCTCCCAAGTTACTAAACCAAAATAAAAATAGAGCGATGATACACCTATGTATATACATATGCCAAGTTTATGAGCTAATCTTGCATTTAACTTTAAATTCAAAATGTCATGACTGAATCATCGAGAGATATATGGAATCCACTAGTCACTACTCATGTACCACTACCGGAAATGGGCAATATGCCGAGTGCCTGATATTTTGCCGGGAGATTTTTATCGGGTACTCGGCAAAGAGGCCCTATGTAGTGTGAGAACAAAAAAACTCTTGGCAACAATAAAACACTCGACAAACCGCTGCCGAGTATCGGACAAGCAACCCTCAGCAAACCCTATATTTGTCGAGTGCCTGGTAAACAACACTGAATAAACCCTAGATTTGTCGACAAGCCACGTCATCTGACCGTGTGCCAGCCGTCGGTAAGGGCTGGCGGATGTTAAACTTTGTCATATGCTTTAACTGGCAGTCAGCAAAGCCATAGTTTGCAGAGTGTTACACAGAAGAGCACTCGGCAAAGCAGGTCACGTCACCAGGCCACGACGGCTGCCCCGGGCACTTGTCGAGTATTTTTTCTAGAAGACTTGGTAAAAATTGCTTTCATGATTTTTTGTGAATTTCTCTGCCAAGTGTTTTTATGAAAATCTCTCGGCAAATAAAATTACCAAAAAAGTTGACAAATAGTTTGACGAGTGCTCCGTCGGGCTCTCGGTAAAGCCACTGCCACCATCAACCTCCATCCCCTCTACTTTTTTTTGCCGAGGGCCAGAACAACACTCAGCAAAGATTTTATACTTTTGCTGAATGTTAAATAAAACACTTGGTAAAGATGCCTTTGTGGATAAAAGTTTACCAAGTGCACTTTGCCGAGTGCTACACTTAGCCTTTTGCCGAGTGTTTTTTATGGATTTGCCGCGACCCAACTCCGGCAGTGAACTCTACAACTATCAGAAAGTGCGTCCCAGCCTAGGCTTCTAGCTGGTTACATTTTGCATTAGCAATTCTCTGCATGTGAAATCGTTGATTGCAAGCAACGATCTGCATGATTCTCACTCAATAGTTTTTTAATCTATTGCTCGCTAACGAACAAATCGAAATTCGGCATAGACAACTGACAAGTGATCACAAATCGTTTGAACACAACAGCTCAATAAGCATGATTATTCCAGCTCTGATCTCCCATCGTCCGTACTTAGAAGACTCGTGCTAACGCATCTGGTAAGCATGGACGCGCCGCGCTCCACCGGAAACACAGCTCAAATGATATACAACTGCTATGGCATCTCAGCCCATGTCACCCCGGTAGACGAACAATGCACGCAACTCAGTAGACAGAACAAACTGATAGAAGTCTGCATGTCGCACGAGACAAATGAACCTGCAGACGTGCATGTGTTCATCTTACCGCTCCCTTCAGGACGGAATAGCTGTGATTTGTTTACGATACTCCATGTGATGCAATGCATATTCAATGTTTTAGAATGCATACAGGCCAGTTTAACTCGGTGTGGTAAAATATAGGGCCTCCATCAATTTTGAAATCCAATGCCTAATCTTTCCAAGGTTTTTAACAGGAATAAGGATGCATGTATATGAGGATAAGCGTCTCTATTTTCATCAAATAAAACATGATGCGTTGTTTGTACAAAACTGTAATATTACCATTATTTTCTTTACCTAATTAATTAAAAAGCCTTTTTACTCTGACAATAAATGGATAAAGGACTTGATTTTAGGATGACAACATCATATAGTTGTTACCATTGTTATTAAAATTCCAAATTTATGGCTTTATTGTCATGATTCAAGGACTTGGTCGATTTTATCTTCTACTTGAATCTACAATTTATATATTCGAGGCCTTATGATTCAGATCTTAAATGAAGACCTGCCAATTCGATCTAGATTTTGACAACCTTGGCTGTTACTTGATTCATCGTTAAAGTACATTCCCTCCATCCATAAATATAAACATTTGTAGAGTTTCTAGGACATGTTAAGGATGAAGGGACTAGTAGCTTTTGCATTTAATTAATGTCATTGTTTGTCCATGTTCTAACTGTTTGTTTGTGCTCCCTGTACAGCTCTTGAGGCCCACAGCCCAGCCTCTTGAGATATTGCTGCTGCTGCCGCCGCCGCTGCATAGCGGTAAAAATCTATACCAAGCTGGACAGTTAAATGCAGTGGACCATTAGCTTGTTTGTGGATTGGCTAAATTAACTGTTAGTGCAGGTTTACTTGATCTCCGGACTGTACGGGAAATGAGATGGTAAAGAGAAAGGATGAATGACCAAGAAGTGCTTATATTTGTGGACAATTTGAAACCTGCAAAAGCACTTATATTTATGGATGGAGCTAGTATGTAATGTTTACCCGTCTTTTTTAAAATTTCATATTATTATTGAAATATCTAGCAAAAGTGTGATCTTGCAAACCATATCAGTATCCTTAGCATAGTATATTTTGGGAGGAATTTTACAGTGGTTGAAACAAATGAGGATCGTCCATCAGGCTGAAACCAATGGCTGAGATATAAGAGTTACCAAGAGATGCATAGAAAAAGGTACCAATCGGTAGAAAAACAGGTGGGATCCATCACAAAGTGTGGGTATATGTATATAATAATTGTATATATTGATCAAGGATATTTCTTTCTTTCCTCTAAGGAAAGTTGAACATTTCTTACTGAAAATTAAAAATGGTAATACAACTCCACACAGGTAAACCATCAATTGTACAGCGAAAGAATTTGTAACATAAAACTTATTGATCATGCAAAAGCTCAAACATGTCACACGGTTGCAAGCAATGAAGTAACTATCTGAATCGCGAGAACAAAGAGCGTAGGTTCCTTGGATGCGGGCTTCAGCTCAATCAATCAGCTTCCCATCTTACTGGGGGCAAGTGAAGTCGGCCGGGCAAATCTTGCCACAGTTGTTGAGGATGAGGTTGAGGCTAACGGGCACGTTGAGGTGGATGCCGAGGACGTCAGCCTTGATCGCGGTGCAAAGGCACACAGCGGCGTCGAGGTCGACGAGCCCCTGCAGCAGGGGGCAGCACTCCTCGTACTGTGGAAGGCCGACCTTGACGAGACCCAGAACGTTGGCGCACACCTTGAGCTTGAGGGCGTCAATGGGGCAGCGCCCGTAGCTGTGGGACGGTGTCGGCACGACCGGAGGGGTAGGGACAACTGGGCCGGGGCAGTAGGGTTCGCAGCCGTGTGCGGCGGCAGCGAAGAGGAGGCTCACGGCCAGGAAAAGGGCAAGCTTGGCAGCCATCTGTGATTGATTACTATGGTGTGTGAGCAGCAGGATAGCGGTGTAGTGGTGTTCTAGCTAGTGCTGCACTGAGTGTTCTGTGCTTTGGGATGGCTTTCTCAGGGTGTGTGGCAGGGGTTTTATAGCAGGTTGAGGGAGTGGAGGGAGATGCTTTTGTGCTTGGCGGAAGCAAAGCATGATGTGTGCATTGATCGATTTGATCGTTGCTCGGTTGTCTCTGAACGAGCCAGTTGTTACGGAGACACACGACAATTTTTTCCCATGTGGAAATACAGAAGCAAGTTGAGCAATCATGCTAAATTCACGGGAGACAGAGCTAGCCAGTGATGGGTCATGACTCTTATCATCTGATTGTTTACTGCTTAGTTTGTTTTGATTACTGCAGTACTAGTGTCCATCATCGCGGCGATAGTGGTGATGTTGCTGCGGGTGCCACGGTTACAGCAACCTTGTAGAGTCACAAAAGGGGTAGTGGGGTTAGAGCATCTAGCAAGAGACATGGGTTGGTGCTGTCATGTTGTAAGTTTAAATTCATGTTGATGTTTCAATCTCCAATCGCCTAGTGTCGTTTGTTGAGTTGAGTTGAATGGTACATTGTTGTGTGGCGCGTGTTCTGTTCTAATTCAAACGACCGGCTTTGTTTGTTGTAGGAAAAAGTCTATATCACCCCCCAACCTATGAAGTGTGGACTACATAACCCCTCAACCTAGGAAAAGGTCTATATCATCCCCTGAACTTCTCAAAACCGATCAAATTACCCCGTAAATCAAATTTGAAACATCATAGTAAATCACAAAAAAATCATAAAATGAAAATTCCAATTGTGTTGGACTCCAAATGAGTAAAATATACATACGGAACATATAACATGATATATTTTAATATATTTTTTTACTACTATAGAGTAAGGCGTAGATCTAAAGTTATAGTGAAAAAAATATACTAAAACATATCATATTATATATTCAGTGTGTATATCTACTCATTTGGAGTCCAACACAACTGAATTTTCCATTTTATGATTTTTCTATGATTTACTATGATTTTTCAAAACTGCTTTAGGGGGTAATTTGATCGGTTTTGAGAAGTTCAGGGGGTGATTTACCGTTTCATAGGTTGGGGGTTATGTAGTCCAACCTTATAGGTTGGGGGGTTATATAGATTTTTTCCTTTGTTATATTGCCCAGTCTAATCTCTTGATCCTATTAATATAAATGACAGCTCTTCCGCCTAGTCCATTTCAATGTGTCCATCACCGCAAAAGATATACTCCAAAGGATATAAAGAGGTAGATCGACTTTGTTCATTGATTCAATGTGCCATGAATTGGATGGTCAAACTAACACTAGTAGATTCACAACATTTCTTAGTATTTGTTGCAAGTAGCATATGGTTATTGGCCTTGTTTATAATTTTCTAAGACTAATCTATCAACCCGTGCTACTGCACGGGTTAATTAGAAATAGTTAAAAATTATATATCTATATGAGATTATCTTATATCTACGTTAAAGATTATAATAAAAATTAAATATACATTTATCATTATATGTTTGTATTGGATTTAGTCACTAATATTCTTTTTTTCATTTTTATCACATTGTTCGATATGTACTTAGTTGAATCTTTTATTTGAGCTATGTAAACATAAAAATTATTATTTTTATCTCTTCCGGACCCTCAGACATGACTACATGTTGACACATATTATCGGTATTATTTTTACATAATAATAACATAAATAATATGTTATAAAAATAATAATTTATATTTTATATTGATATATTTTAAGATTTTGTAATAGTTATATAATTTAGATTCATATTTAGTGGTTATTGAACTTTTAATACTGACATAATTGATATTAACTTTAGGGGACTTATTTGGTATTATTTTTAGGGGAGTTATTTGATATTGTTTTTATGACGACATAGTTGGATAATTTACATCAAAATTAGGGGGTTGTTTTAAATTATTTTTATAATGACAGAGGTGGGTAATTTAGGCATATGTTTAGGGGGTCACTTTAGTCTATTTTCATAATGGCAAGGTGGGTAATTTGTTAGAAAAGATCATAGATCTAATGGCTATTATGATTCGAGTTGTTGGACTGATGGTCGGATGTTTCTCTTTTCTGTGAGATTTTCTATGATTTTTCTATTTTTTTTAGAGTGTGGAGGGCTCAAAAGGAACCTTCAATTAGTAATAGTAAGATAGGTAAGGGTTTTTAGTATAATCAGGGCATTTCCTTAGAGTTATTTATTAATGGTACAAAAAAATGTTTGGTAATGTGTAAGCAAATGCAGTCATTTTTGCATAATAAGCCATCAAGCCATGTATTATTAGAGTAGCATTGTTGTATATATACGATGATCTGACTACTTTTAGTAAGTTGGTGTTGTTAGTCCTTCCCTTTCCGTAAGAAAAACAACAATCATGCATGTATATTGAGCAGTCGACATTCCCACTCCAGCTGGTTTACATGTGACCATGTGTTATCACCCGTGACCGTGAGGCCGTGACGTCTCGTTGATCGTAATTCCCAAAGCACTAGTTCGATATTCATACTTGATTCTTTTTTTTTTTTTGCAGCTCTACGTATTTGCTAACGAACGAAGCAGAGAGCGCGAAGTACAATTATTCGGTGGTTAACACGTCGTGGTGTCGGTGTGAGAACGATAAGAAAAACCCATCCGTGGTTTTCTTTTTTGGCGCCGCTATTCGCTAATGAACAAAGCAGAGTTCCTAACAAAGTACAATTAATCAGTGATTAGCAACGTCGTGATTTGAGTACAGCGTGCAAAAAATACGGACAGCATACAGGCTTGACCCCTCGTCGGCACTCAGCTACTCGCCTTAAAAATCTTACAACTTGGTGTGAGGACTTGGACGACTTGTGTAGCGCTAACGCAGCAGCCGAGGAAGCATGGGCGCCGCTGCAAACTGATCTCGTCTATCAGCACTGGCTTGTTTTAAAAATTGCAGGATTACATATCTCCGCCCACGATATGATGAACAGGCAAGGTGTGTAGCTAACTCTGAAGTCAGAACCAGCTAGCTGGAGGCCCTAGACCAGACAAATGCCCATGCATGTGTTAACTTGTACGCATCTGCTTGAGAAGAGGAGACCATTATCTACTGTACTTATATGTACATTCTACATTCATAATCACTTCGCACACACCACGAAGACGATTGAAAAAGGCTCATCTGCTTTGTGTATACACAGATCTTCGTATTATGATTTGGTCAAACGAACCACCATGAGCTGAGGAACCTTACCCGACAGTTTATCATCTTCAAATTTACTCCCTGCATTCGTGTTTACTAGACGTAGTTTGACTGCCCACACATTCAAGTTTTCACCAACAAATACTAGTACATTAATATATGATACATTAATATATGAGTTTGTGCAAAAACTGATACTATTATACTTAATCGAAAGTAATTGATAGATATTATAATTTTATAATGATTAGCCAAACACTAAAAAAGGATTTTTACAGTTAAAAATCAAATCACAACAGAACACCAAAAGATGGGAGCAGTAAAACCTCTACATAGCAGTCCTGTTTGGAAGAATCGGATAAATATAAGCGATCCGAAAAGGCAAAAACTCAGTCACAGCCACAAGGATTCAACTCATGGCCACCCAAAGATTTCTATATTCATATACATTTACGATACAGGTTAAAATGTAATCCTCAACTTATATTATCTAATGGGAATATTTTCTTGCTAATTGTAAGCCAAGTAAGATATAAATTATAGTGATGGGACTTATCCAATTTGATCTTTTTGTCCCTGCTTTGCTTCATTTATTGAGTGCTTTGGGTTTCAGTTGAGCTATATATCTAGTGCTAAACTCATGTGCATATGCGCATCACTAACATTCTACGGCTACACCTAATTGCCAACTCTGTACTTCTTCACTACATACAGTCAGCTAACAATCTTTAGCCTTCACACATATCCTAACCCCACAACAAAACCTCAATATGAGGGCAAGAATATTTTTTAAATTAAATACTATGAGTATGACCTAACTTAAGTTTCCTTCGAAACATATATTGGTCGTAATGATCATGATGTCAAATAATTAATATTAAATTAGATGCCTAGATAATATGAACAAACCAAACGAAAGCCTAGAGGGTGTCACTGAATAAGCAACAAAAGGACAGATAAATAATGTATCACCAGGGCCTTGACCGGTCGGCCCACCGCCTCTCTTCGCCTACCAGCCTAACTAGAATCTCGCTTTGAGGAGGGGGAAACTTGGATTCGATACATCTAAATCCATGCTTCAAGAAAATAGTAGCAAGTGTAGGCTAACAGGCATCGTCTTAGGTGTTACGAACATCAAGTCCCAAACCTCCTAGTCAAGACTCAAGTGGCAGGATCCACCCTGCTCTAGGACACCATCGCCCCACCGTGTCGCCGGGGCGGGGCACCCTGCTGTTCGATGATCGTGTCATAGCCACTTGTGCTTTTCCATGAGGGCCTTGTGACTGGGTCTACCGCCACATTTCTCTTACTATGCATCTGCCTAACACAAGAAGGCCCAGCTCATGCCTTCTCTCAGGATAGATGGGAGTGGTTGAGATGCATGGAAAAACCCTAAACAACAATAAATTGATTGTTACCGAAGTTTAAGAAATTAAATGTAGATGTTTTATCACCTCATCAATGTCAAACTATTTACAGGTAACCCACACATCCAAGAAAAATTGTCGAACTCGAATGGAGACACAATGCAGTAGGAGCTCAAAAAAAAGTAAATGCCACATTTCCCTCTACTCTGCTTGATGTAGATTTTCCATTTTTTTAATCTCTGATTATATGGTAAATTGAAATACCTTGGCGGCAGGACAATTTTTTTTATCTCCATCCATATAAATTTGCTCTAGCAAGGATTCGTCCGGGCCTACTGGTTGCTATTCAGGTGCTCCAAACACTAGAATAGAGGCCTTTTCACTGTGCGTATGCATGCAGTTAATCGTGCAAATTTCTCCCCTCTTTGTCCAAAGAAAAAGTTTCTTACTTTCTTATTGACAATTAAAAATGAGAATACAACTCCACACAAGTATAAAATAAGGTACAGTGAAAAATTTATAGCAAACTTATTGATCATGCAACAGATCAAACATGCCACCGTTGGAAGCAACGAAGCAACTCTGGGAATGGCAAGACAGCACACGAGCCTTCCTTGGACACTGGCTTTAGCTCAAATGTTCAATCGATCAGCTCCCCATCTTACTGAGGGCAAGTGAAGTCGGCCGGGCAAATCTTGCCGCAGTTGTTGAGGATGAGGTTGAGGCTGACGGGCACGTTGAGGTGGATGCCAAGGACATCGGCCTTGATCGCGGTGCAGAGGCAAACTGCAGCGTCGAGGTCGACGAGCCCCTGCAGCAGTGGGCAACACTCCTCGTACTGTGGCAGGCCAACCTTGACGAGGCCCAGCACGTTGGCGCACACCTTGAGCTTGAGGGCGTCGATTGGGCAGCGTCCGTGGCTGTGGGACGGCGTCGGCACGACCGGAGGGGTCGGGACAACTGGGCCGGGGCAGTAGGGTTCGCAGCCGTGTGCGGCGGCAGCGAAGAGGAGGCTCACGGCCAGGAACAGGGCAAGCTTGGCAGCCATTGGTGATTGATTACTATGGTGTGTTGAGAAGGATAGAGGTGTCCTAGCTAGTGCTGCACTGCGTGTTCTGTGCTTTTGGGATGGCTTTCTCAGGGTGTCTGGCAGGGTTTTTATAGAAGGTCTAGGGAGTGGAGGGAGATGCTTTTGTGCTTGGCGGCATGCTTTGCATGGATGTGGCAAAAGCATGATGTGTGATTGGATCCGTCGTTGCTTGGTTGTCTCTGGACTCGCCAGTTGTTAGAGCAGGGGATAGGACATTTTTTTCCATGTGGAATACAGAAGCAAGGCTAAGGAGCTGTTTGTTTTTTATTCTCAAGCAATGCCTGCGGAAAAAAAAAAAGAAATTGAGGGAACACTCCCGAACAACACAATTCGAATTTGATTCCTGACAAAGCGACTTTTCCGGCGATGAGCAAATAACTCTGTCAAGGAATCGGCCTCCCTGTTGCTTGGTTAAAAATATCGCCCATTGTGGCATTACAGGATCTGAATCCAATTACAGACCCTCTTGCATCATATAAATAGTGCCCCTACGATTCAGCAGTTCACCGACACCAAGGTAACAAAAGAATGAATGTGTGTGTTTTTTTTTTGTTATTTTAGACAGAGAGAATGTAATAGGATGCTGAAGCTTACTGGTGTATCCATCTTGTAAAAAAAATGTATACTAATGCAACTGCCTTACATTCTTATTCAATAGGCAAACAGGATTTAGCTAGCTTTCGGGCATATATGTCATTGTACATTCAGCATGGACAATCCTCTAACAGAAAATCAAGTTGTCAAACTCTCAGGTTTTCCTGCCAGCAAATTCTATGAACTGCAAATTTGTCAGTCACCTGTATTTTTGGAGAATTACTCCTTCGAAAAGCTATCCAAACAGAGTCTAAATTCACGCATATGCATCAAACCTACTCTAAGTAATACCTAATACGTGGAAAGCTGTATGTGAAAGTTTCACCTTTGGAGCAAAATTCTATCACTGCAAGAGATGGGGGAATTCCTGACAGTTCGTGTTTGAAACACATACGATCCATGTTGTTTTCCTAATGGAAACTCCTAGCATGAAAAGAGGATACGATATAAGTTTGACACGTCAAAGCAATGCTATCAGGAAACTTTTCTGTCGACCAACTGTCACGAAACCATATCTTTCCTGGCTAGTGGTCCTTTTGGCTAAATCCTGATGGTTTGCCAACAGGATTTGCTTCCCTATGTCCTGCCATAGTGTAGGTTTTTATTTTTAGGATTTTTGGATAAAGCCTCTATCCATTCATTATTTGTACTGTAGCCTAAAATATATTAATGACTTAACACTGCTAGATTTGTAACATTTGTTAGTTTTGTTTTGTGAATAGCATACACATATTGGTCTTCTTTATTATTTTTCAAAGGTAGTCAAGAGATTTTAGTCGAATTAAGACATTCTCAAAGAGTTATTTAATAAGTAGTTGACATTGTTGTTTTCGAACTTATCTATGGGGACTTTTGGTTGCCATAATTTATTGTCCCCAAGGATTGTCCAAACTAGACTAAGATTTTATAACTGTTTCATAGTCACATCAAAATAAACTTTATACCCAAAATTATAGGTTGATAACTTGTTATACGAAATTGTTTATATGTTCAAATATTATATATAAGATCTAAAATAATTAATATCCATTACCTATAATCAGAAGTGATTGTGTGGTGTAGTTGTAGTGGACCTATCATCGCACTGTTAAAAGATGCCGGTTTAATATTTTTTCATCGCAGGTTCAAATTCGCAATGAAAATGATGTTTTCCCTGCTAAATTTTTGCCAACGGGGGGGCAAAACCAACGGTGATAATAGGTTCCAAACTGGCAGTTAAAATGATTGTGAAGTAGTGAAACCATCTCTCACATAAAGAATTAATAATTAAAACTAATTGATCTTCATTTAAGAAAAGGCTCTCAGCACTATGCAGTCATACTTGCAAAATAAACCATGTTTTTAGAGTAACATTGTTGCATACAAATGATCTCACTGGTATGGAATTGATATAGTAATTTATTAGGACCAAGTGATATCTCGGTTGGTTCCCTTTGCAGGTGCGGGAGCCGGGAGGGAACCAACCCGCGTTCGAGCGCCCGGTCAGCACAAGTGCCTCACCTCCTCTTCAATGACGGGCCAGTGCACATGGCAAATTTAAAAAAAAAAATACGTTGTCAGTCCTTTCCTTCCTCGGAGAAGAACATCTGCAGTCCCACTACAGCTAGGTTGCATATGTTGAATCAACTTCTGCACATTATTTTTTTTCTACAAATCATAACGGATTTGCAAACACTCATATGTGCACAAATAATTTTTAGCTACTCTATGTACTCCCACCATCCTTGAATATATGTCGTTTATGACATGTTATTCAAATATGTCGTTTAACACAAGCTATTTAGTTTATTTTTTAACGATATATATTTAAGGACAGAGAAAGTATTTGCTAACAAACGAAAAATATAATTTCAAACTATTCGCTAGTGAACAAAGCAGAGTTCCTAGCTAAGTAAAATTAATCAGGATTCAAAGTCGTGATTATGTACCCAAACAACGTACAAATGTTGGTACAGCGTGCACAACGTACTCCAGGCTTATCTCTCGTCGGCACTCGGCTACTCACCTTAAAAATCTTACAACTTGGTGTGAGCACTTATGGTGTGTTTAGTTGGTGAGGGGAGAAAAAAAAAACTTTTTCTAGGAAGCGTGTTATGTGAGAGGGATAAATATAAAAGTTGAAAAGATTATCTCCAACAAAGTAGGCAAATGAGAACTCAAACCGAAATATAGGTCAGCACAGTATTTATAGGTTCGAAAACAGGGCTCCAAGAGAAGCGGCAAACATGCGACCCATTTTGGCTATCCTCCGACGGACGACCAAAAGATAGCTCCTTCTCTCTCCTCGACCCATTCCGGAGAGGTGCGGTCCGGCAGGCGCGCTCCCGCTAGGGCTTGGCGGCGTGGGATGCTACGGGGAGGCGGAGGAGGATGCTCAGGGCCGCGTCGTCGGGGATCCCTGGGATGAGCAGCAGCAGATCAGTATCTGTTGCATACTTCAATCTTACACTCAGCTTCTGTCTTTTGCAAATTGATGGAACAAGAAAGGGAAATGCAGAGGGCAAAAGGAAGCATCTTGCGCATCTGTGTTCGATCAATAAATAACCAGGAAGGCAGCAAGAAGGACAGGGACAAAGGATTCGAGAAAGAGATAAAACAAAGAACCACCTAGCATCTGTGTTCGCGAGTTCCGGTGGAGGACGAGCAGGCAGCAGCGGCGCGATTACGCTCCATGGCGGCGGCGTGGAGCCCGACGCGGTGGCGTCCCTGCAGGACCACGGCGGACGCAGTGGCGGGCAGATGCGGCGTGGCAGAGCCGAACGGCTGCGGCCGGGCAGCGTGGCGGCCGCGAATCGAGCTCCATGCTGGTCCTCCTCGCTTCCCTCACTGTCGTCATCATCACTTGTCGCGGGAAAGGAGGCGGAGGAGCAGGGCCGGTCACAAAACATCGAGGCCCCAACTATAAAAATACAAGATACTATATATCAATTTGAATATATTAAAAATTTTATTGTCATTAACGAATCTCGCACAAATAGGTGTAAAATACAGAAGACAAATCACAAATGTCATTAGATCATTTAAAATAATTTCTTGTAACAGTTCTAGATGCAAAATCACAAATGTCTTTAGATCATTTAAAACAATTTCTTCTAACAGTTCTAGATGCAAAATCACAAATGTTTTTAGATCACTTAAAACAATTTCTTCTAACAGGTTTAGATGCAAAGTCAGTTATGACGATAGAGTCGATCAATATCTCAGTGCACAAAGTAGCAAATGTGATTGAGAAAGATCTTGAATCTTGATCCGGTGATGGAACATCGGCAATCAGTCAGGGGTGCAATCGGGCAGGCAGGCAGGTGGCGAGGGGCGATCTGCCCTATGCGGGTGTCTCACCTTGCCAGTCGCCGCTCGCGGAGTCGCGAGTAGTGGAGGAGGCGGGCACGTGGTCTGGCGGCGAAGGAGCCTATCGATTGGTTTCCTTCTATACGTGATCTGGCCAGCTAAGGTGGGCCTGATTGCCGGTCCATTATTTGGCGATTCTTGTAATGGGTTACCTTGGAGACCACCTCAGACCTGTACAGTTCGTGTGTCGTATCTCTCCAGTTGGAGGCCCCCGGTTTTAGGAGGCCCGGTGCGGTCGCACCGTTGGCACCGGCTCAGGGCCGGGCCTGCGGAGGAGGTCGGGGTGGCGGAGGATAAGAATTGCGTCGTTTGAGATGCGTCTTCTGTTGTAGATGATAAGATTTAGGTGTTCGTGGATTTTCCGTAGGTGACCCTTTTGTTGGAATGGGTCTTCTTTTTGGGTACCCACTGTTGGAGATAGTGTTAGGAAGGAATTTTTCTTAGAAAGTATGTTCAGAGGTGAATAAAAAAGTTGAAAAGAATTTTTTCTGCTAAACACAACATGTAGCGCAAACACGGCAGCCGAGGAAACATGGGCGCCAGGCTTCATTGCTCGTCTATCCGCAGTTCAACACTCGTTCTAAAATTATATAGGATTACGTATCTCCGTGATTCCGTCCACAGAACAAGGTATGTAGCTAGCTCAGAATTCTGAACCAGTTAGCTGGAGGCCCATGCTAGACACAAGTTCATGCATGTGTTTATTTGTACGTATCTGTTCAACAGAGGAGTCACCACTGTCTTAATTAAAAGTACTTGCTAGAAATTATAGTGCTATGCTAGACACAAAAAAATGGATTTGCGGTTAAAAGCCAATTTGCACGATCAACTCGCAAAATATAAAAGTAGATGAAGGGAGTAGCAAAACCCCTGCATATAGCAAAGGCCTGTTTTTTATAGGTTTTAATAATAAAGTAATATTTGTCATCTAATTATCTAAATTATTCAACATTTCAAAACGATCTAAAGTAACCGTTAAATTTTCTTGATCTTGCCCACATCGACCATTAATTATAAAAAAACAAATAACCCAAAGCAACCCATATACATAGTTCTAATTAAGTTGCTCACTTCTGCTATTAGTATAACCATATCTTGTAAATGCGCATTAACATACAACATGTAAACCTAAACTGTTTTCCCTTATATACCCTGGGTACCAGGAAATAAAGCATAGAATAAAATTTTAGTCCTACTATAGAATTTCCCAAATAAAGTTCATCCATTTAGAATTACTCAGTTATGGTACAGAAATTCTAAATGGGTGAACGTTTGACAATAAAGGAGTACAGTCCAACACGAAGGGGAATATTATGCTATTATGGCAACCTGATTTGTGTTGATATATGTACCACTAACTTTTGGTATCATCTTTTTTGGTCTTATTATGACCTTGTCGTATAAAAATATTCTTTTCCATCATATAAAAATGGAGGAGTTTTACAATGCTTGGAAGGGACCAGAAGGTACCACGCGATACTTTTGTGGCTAATTAATACTAGTCGTTGATTTAGCTGAATATTTAGCTAAGTATTTATTTTAATAAAAAAAAATATATTTAGTTAGTACCTCCGGATACCTTTCTTTGGACCTCCCGGTACCTCTTGGTACCGTCTATTTTACCACCATTAGATCTTTGAGAATGGACGGTTCTCCCTTTTTCCAAGCATTGTAAAACTACAAAATCGATCCAGTATTATTGTTTCATCATCATGAAAGAAAAGAAAAGATTACATAACTCAACACTAAGATTTTAAATAAAGACATGTCGAACACATACATTAGTGCTATGCACGGGGCTGAACCTATTAATTGGATGAAAATCATAGGGATTAGCAAGTTCTTCACACACCGATATAAAGCTCAAGAAAATTCCAATTTGATCTCATTTTTTTCTCTTCTTTTTTGTCCTTCCGTCATTTCTTGGAGCCTTTGGACATGTTCAAATAGCATCCATCTGGCCGAATAAGTATGTGCCACCGTATTGTATGATTGCATCTCGCTCTTTAATTTTTATCCTCCTTGTTAGCTTGATATATGTTCCTGTGATCTGCGCGCCAGCACACACGGCCTGTCGGCCTTAATCTTTCAGGTTATTTGTTTGCGTCGGGCGTTCGCGCGCAAGAGGGGTCAGCAGGGCCAATTGGGACGACAGGCACGACGAACCTGTGCGCATCATCCGGTTCACGGGTCGCGTCGTTTCTTCCATGTTCGCTCCCCTGTCAGATAATGATCGCGCATCGTCACTGCATCAGCATTGGAAGCGTACTTGGTCATCACTCATATCAGTAGGTGCTGCTTGTTTCGTCTGTACCTGAATATTCTGGAGCAAATGGAGCGCCTATGGCTCGATGATCTGTATCTCTATAGGATCATCATTTTTCACTAATCCCCAACTGGAGAACACTAGATCCTACCAAGCGACAATCTGATGAGGCCGCAGTGATTGATTTTGTGGGATGTGTAGACCTATGGTCACTGTCTGACTGATTTTCCCACTCAACTTCTGATTAAAGTGTACAGTTATATGGCTGGACTGAAAGTTACTATCTAGAGCTACAACTACGATCCGTTAGCTATTGAAATGGTACTTTTCCTCTGTTTACACAAGTCCATAACCCTAGCATTGTATTTCTAGTGGTTTATCAACTGTGTTTTCCCTACAATTTAGGGTTTGTTCGGTTTGGCGGAGATTAAAGATGATCAGCGGACAAGTCCCACTCAATCCTCTTCAAACTCCTAATGGACATTAACGGGAACGGGCTTTTCTTAAGATTATAGCTTAGGTTTTGCAACCTTCTGAACCATTACCACTGTTATATGTATGGAACCACTTTAATCATATTTGTTGGAAATGGATTGGTAATTTTGAAAACAATTTCAATTAATGGACAAATAAAGGAAGTGTGCGTATCCTCTATATATGCCATTGAATTATTTATGTGTTTTATTTATTTGTTTAAACACATCACGTCGACCTACAAGTACTTACATATATACATGCAATCGCTACAGCAATTTTAACCGATCATGAACATTATTCCTTCGATGATCCTCCAATTTTCGGACCTCATCAGTGTAGCCAAAGCGTACACGTCCAAATGAATTCCACAATCTCGATTTTATCAGAAAGGAAGTATGGGGGCCGCGCATGTGGTACTCGGGCTGGCGCGTCGCCATCATTCGGTCTTGAAATATCGTTGGATTTTGGACGTGAGCACGCCCGTGAACCCGTGATTAACTGGTTGAACGGTGTAGGGTGCGTACTGCAGTATTCTCCTGCATGTTCTGGCCAGATCACATATATTCCTTGGTGTTTGCTAGCTGGATTTGGTATGCTAGTCGGCTAGTGAGACCCGCAGCTGTTATGGTACTGTTTATATTAAAAGTAAGCAAGAAGTTTCTCAGTCGCACACGCGATTATAAGTGCTTCAGCCTGGATTGGCTCAGGAGGCTACGCCCCGTAATACCCGCAATTGGGCTGTGACAAAACCATGATCCAATTGGGCCGTGAATACCACGGCATGGCCTTAATAGCATAGCCCGCACCGCCAGTGCTTAAAAATGATGACTGAAGCCGTACTATATTCATCCGAAACACCTAAACCTGCGATTGGCAATAAAGCAACATGCTAGCTCACAAGAACTTTTACGCCACGGCTTGCACCTGGCTCATTTTATGACAATTGCCAAGTAACAAAAACGAGAAACAGTTTCCCCTTGGCGCTCGAAACTCAATAAGCCAAGGTGGGTGGTATATCGTACACGAATAGTCATCCCCCGACTGTTTGTGGTGCTAGCTGCCAACAATAATGGCTTCACAAAATATAACACGTTTATCAGGTCCCGGTCCTTGGATGATCTGCAAGATCATACGAATGCCTCTCGCGTTTCGGTAGGTAGCTTCAACTCAGCCTCAAACTCACCAAGAGGTGCGAAGTAGGCATCCACCATGTCGTTCGTAACATATTCGAGGGCAGGAGGATCCCACTGCAACAAGAGATTGTCAATATGCACAGATGACAAAGAACCATTTTTCGTATATTAGAAGTCGAAAGAACCAATGGTGGAGAGCAACATAGTTACCTTTGGAGCCAAGTCCTTGTCAACTAGGCGCGCTCTCACACCCTGCACAACAACAAAAGGATGAATGGGACTAGTGTAACAAAAGCTGCACTTTTTTCCCAACAGAGAAGTCAATGGTTGTTTGCTCACAATAAAATGCTATGTTGCCTTTTTTTCTTATCACACCATATAGTTAATACAACTTACATAAACTTTGAAAAGCATTGCAAAAATATATACCTCACAAAACTCATGAGAAAATTGCTTTGATATCCCATTCATCGACATTCGGTATTCACGGACAAGGCATTCATCAAGTGTCTGATATCTACCCTCACGTATCTACATGATGGCCAAAAACAACCTCAGTCAACAGCTCAAGGACAAACAACTTACATCATACAACTTTCTACTTACCGATTGCAGTGAGACCTTCAGAGCTAACGGAGAGGCTTCTTTCAATCGTTTCAGAGCCAAGGTACACCATTCTTCGTTCAACCTAGCAGCTTCACTTTCCTGATTATGATGGTAGGCTTAGTTTTAAAGCATATGGGTATTGAACAAACTTTCAGTCACAGAACCAAAACATAGAACTCAAAAACTAACCCACGCACCATCCAGTCCAGTAAAATTTGATTGAACAGAAGTCATGTCAAGACAGTATAATAAGTTTGCATCAAAAGTTAACAACTTTCATGAAAGTCTCATAGAAATAGTGAGATGCTGACAAGAAGTAAGCAGATGACATGAATCAATCAACAATATCTCAGGTTTCGCTCATGACCAGATCAATCAAACAATGACTGATTTAAGAATAGCAGAGGAGCTGAATCATAACTCACCAAGGCATCAACAATCTCTTCAACTGTATCATGGCTGAAGCATTTGTCTATCACCTCCAGCCTAAGGTAACAGAAATGGCAAAAATAAGGAATATTGATCAAGATGATATACGCAGAACATATGGAAACAAGCTTTCATTAAAAAAAAAAAACAGACAATGCAGCACCCAAAATGACGGCATCTGAAGCATATGTATAAATTTTGAGGAAGAAATAAGCCATATTGCAAAAGGTAACTGCACTGAATTTAATACTAGCAAAAGGAACAGGCGATGTTTGTAGCTTACACCTGTTCCTAAATGACTGAACATTATGGTTCGACCTGTTTATTCCCTGTGTTTGATTATTAATTATGTATCCACAGTAAAAAAAATATTTGGGTTACTGAGTTGCTAGAGCTGCTGACACCAATGATCATGGCATGGATAAGGTGCATGACGAGACATGTTCAGCAAATAGCTTACCTATGAACAATGCCATTTTTGTCTGGATAAACCATGTCTCCATATTGTGCAAGGGAAGAATCAATAACTGATGGGTCATCAGTTACTAAATTTGCAAGTCGATCATCAACCAGATCCAGATGCTGTCCAAAAAACAAACCCAGAAAAACAGGATAAAAGGTTGATAAGTTAGTTAATACCTGGGCAGAAAGACCAGAACTTAAAATTTTATTTTGTAAAATAAGTATCTTACCTCACTCATAGAATAGTGTGTGGCAAGGCCAAGGGCAATCATATCTGTTCCATTGAGTTTTTCACCGGTCAAGGCCACATATTCCCCTGCAACGTTACCAGTGTGAAAACTAGCAGACAAAGTGTTCCATTGTGCAATGGACCATAGCACAACCACCAATAAAATCATAGGGAACAGCATCAAACTACTAAATAAGAGCACTAACCAACATGACCGGTTAGATGCGATAAGTAAAATGAGGCTGCAGCATCAGGGTGGAATCCAATATGAACTTCTGGAGTTGCAAAAACCTAAAAATTGTTGTGTTATAACAAATACACCGAATACCTGACTTCAAACTATTAATGAAATAGAGCAAATATCAAGAGCAAAATAAAAAATATACGCTCAGCACAGGAATATATAGAACAGGAAAGCAAATCAGGCAAAATATATTGACATACTGTTCTATCAGTTGCAATGCGAAATGTTCCAGGAATTGAAACACCTCCACCACCACCCATAGTAACACCATCAAGAATAGCAACCTATTATTAGCAAATAAAATGAAACATCAGATATCAAATACAAAAGTTATGATGAACAGCAATAAGAAAATAGTTTTGAACCCATATAACTTACATGTGGTTTCAAGTAAGTGCCTAGAAAATAAATGAACATGTACAAAGTCTTGAAAAAATCTTGACATTCCTCCATTTTGCCTGGTAAAAAAATAAAAACATAAGGTAACCTTGGGCATGTGACTAAGCCATTTGACGACGCTTTAAGTTTTGTGGACCATCCAAATTTTAAGGAACCTCGTGTATGACAAATTGGAGGGGGAAAAAACTTATATTTGCATTCTTTCCATAAACCTTTTTCTACAAATAAATAGAGGTTGACTGGTTGAGCAAGCAAGCAAGGGAGAGTTGTTTCTCCAAATTACAATGTTGTAATAGCCTGCCGCTGATTTATAAATGCAAACATGAGAGCCCCACCGGATGGTGACATAACTATAACGGAAGGATCACTATCAGAAGTTCACGATGAGATGTGGGCTATGGGTTATGCAGGGCCTCGCCACTCACCTTCGCACACAAGTTCGCGCAATCTAACAACATCCCCACCAGCACAGAATGCTCGTCCGCTGCCCTTCATGCAATTAACACCTTAATTTATATTTGGCCAGCAATATTAGTAGAACAGACACTATGAAGCACCATACCTTCATCATGACAAAGCCAATATCTGGGTTGTCCTCCCATGATTCATAAAACTTATTGAGCCTAGATCCCTATCAAGATGGATATTTCACCAAACATCAGACCTTGTTTCCAGTGTAAATTTGCAAGTAGAATCTATGCACCCATTGCAGGAAAAGAAAAAAGTGAACACTATCAACGCCTTAACACATGGAATTGAAAAAAAAAACATTTGAGCTGCAACAAAACGTGTAAATCAAGTAGCGAGAGCTTAAGATTGGTTGTTCAAAAGGGTAGTCCACCCTAACCAAGGCGCCCAGCATACATTTATGACTATGCAGGCATTTCATCAAGCACATGATACGCGGATGGAAGTAAAACACAAAACGCAATTCATCAAACTAATGTTGACCGTGTTCACCAGAAACATTTCATCAAATATCACGCCCAGAGTTCACCGGGCCCCACCAGGCACAACCATGTAAGCATTTCATCGAACACGGTTTGGCCAGCACCACCACGACAAAAATGCGCACAACCAAACCACGAGAAATGGGGACGAACCATGGTGGTGGTGAGGGCGTTGAGGTAGCCGGGGCGGTTGAGAACGGCACAGCGCGCACTGGCTTTTCCTTCCACGAGCACCTGCGCAAAATATGGTGTCAGCGAAGGAACATCGCGCCTCCGATCCCGGAAGAGGATTCCCAAAGGGTGACAGGGCGCTCAGTTACCTCGTCGCTGGAGGCGGCGTGCGACGGTTGGAGGGAGGAGAGCGGCCGCAGTCCCCCCAGGGCGCCGCGGCGCAGGGCCTCGCCGGCGCGGCGGGCGACGGCGGCGGCGGCGAGGCGCGGCATGGTGGCGCGGATCGTAGGGTTTTGGACTCTGGCTGGGGAGTGGAATGTGAAGCGGCCCGTCGGAGTGCCGTGATGGTAAGAAACTGTTGTTGTGTTGTGCTCTCGCGTGAGTGGGCCGAACCAGTTTCTCTTTCCTTCTGACGACCCATATTCTGAATGTTTTATGGGCCGAACTATCGAGAAATGTGCGCATCGGGCCTCATCCCGTTTTGAGCACCAAAAGAATCCATGACCTTCTCCCAAAAAAAAAAAAAAATCCATGCAAAAATCTTTCTGTGACACAATTACGAATCACCGAAATCCTTATTCATACGACACTGGAAATTCATCAAGCCTGCCTAAAATGTTCGTGAACTTCCAAAACTTTCAAGTAAAATTCTTCACATTTCAGACAAGAGACTAATGAGAATGAGACAACCTAGGTGAACTTTACACATTGATCTCACACATCACATAGGATTAAGTACGCACTCTGCGACCTCAAATCAGTACAAGTTAAGAATAAAACAAATCAGTACAAGTTAGCACGCTACGAGCTCAACATTTGGCTTGCAAGATCACAGAGCAAATTTACAACACTAGGTCCAGCCCACAAAATGAAACAGATATTCAGAAAAAGGTACCGAGATATGTACTTGCAAGGTATGGTTCTTGCTCAGAACCTTGACATTTTAGAGCACATTGACAACTAAACCCTGTTTAATCTAAGGACCAGTTCTTTACATGTTCATGAATGCAGTGTGCAATAGACAATTGCCTAGAGCAGCAATACACTTGCTCCCAAAATTCTTTTAAGAATATTTCCGTATGTACTAAAGAAACCTAAATAATGAAAGAATTGAATTGCCTCTGGAACCCAATTGACATGAGAACAAAATGGGACCAAAAAGTAGCAAAATGTGATGTCTCGTATAAAATGCCAAATCAAAAACATTTTGGCCTGATTACTCCAAATAACCGAGTTATTTGGTCAGCAGTGTATATCTTGCTAATATTTATACGCTTGGTTCTTCTCGGCCCAGCCAAGCCGATGTTCTTCCACCTTCAGGTAGATAGCTCCTTCCATGCTGCCAGCTTTCTCAGGAATTCCATCACCTAGACATCAAGAAGAATGTCTCATTTGTCTACACTAGAGATGCCAAGCACATAACTAAACATCCAAATGCAAAAGTTTGTTGTGCCTGCAGTGTTGTGAGTTACCTCAGCTGGATCCCTCAAGGAATAAAAGGCGTCACTCTCCTTGGGTATAGATGACACCAATATTCCAAAGCCACGGTTGCTTGCCTTCAGCACCTATTTGTACCAAAAGAAAATCATGTACTATAGAATTATAGAAACGGTCTATATGTTTCATGCGAAAAAATTAGTCATGCCTAGGCATACCTTGAATGCATCTTCATCAGTTCTGTCATCTCCAACATAGATAGGGAGAACATCTTCACTCTCATTAAGCCCAAGCGATTCTAGTAAAAACTCCACAGCTTTACCTTTGTTCCAATCAATCACAGGTCGGACCTCAAAAACCTTCATTGAAGAGTGCAATTGAATATACATTAAATTAAAAAAATGCTTAGTAGAAAATATTCATATAAAGCCTTCTAGGTGTGCATGATCCTCACCTTCCTCCCATGGGTTAGCCTTAGGCAAGGGTAATCTTCCAAAACAGCAGTTACACGCTGGAAAACCAATTTATAGTCCTGTATGAAGAATAGAAACGAGTTAAAATGGTCAGTATTCAGCTCAAATTCGCAATAAACATTCAGTGTATGAAATCAGAAGTATTACATCTTCTGCCACATTGCGGTAATGCACAGACACACAAAACTTGTTATCTTCCATCCTGGCACCATCGATGTCCTTGACATTCTCACTAAGTTTTTCATACACCTGACATCTACAAGAGTGAGCCAAAGTCCAACCATATGACACTAAATGGCAACCCAAATTATAGAAGTTGATGCATACCTCACTGATCATGGGTAAAAACTCGCTTGCAGGTTGGAACAGGTTGACCTCTTTACCCTGTGAGGGTAAAAAGGAAATTAGCGTTACTAAACCAGGTAACAGATTTAGATTGTGGATGCAAGAAGTCCAAAGTTCTTTCACCTGCGAATCAGTGGAACGAATACATTCCACACCATTGGAGTCAGCAGTCCTCCCAACAGGGCCCATTATGTCCATTCCATGACTCCCAGCGTAGTACAGTTCATTAAGCTTAACAAAATCAAAAACCTAAAAGGAAAATGTCAATTAGAGAGAAGAACCAACAAAAGACAAAATGCAAAATGACGTAATATACCTTATCACGAGACCTTCCACTAATGATGGCAGTTGGGAAAAGTGACGCCACATGTCGCACAGCAGCACGCATCTGTGAAATACCATCTTGAGATAGTAAAAAAAATGCACAGCACTTTTGCTCCAAACTTGCTTGATTACAGGAGTTAAGGAAAATATACCTCATCAGACATTAATGCATTTTCAGGATTGTCCACAATTGGCGAAAGCGTTCCATCATAGTCAAGAAACAAAGCCAGTCTTTTACTCCCAGCGAGGTCAGTAATTGTCTCGAATGAGGTCAAAGCAGAAGGATAGTTCACCTACAATGGTAAAACAATGGGAATCACTAACGCTATTCAAAACTGGCAAACACTACAGCTTCAAATACATACCATCCAGTTACGATATTGCAAATCGAGATCATCAGTTTGAATGTCATTGACAACGTCCTTGATCTGCCTTTTGCGAGTAGGTGATGAGGCCATCATGAGGTCGAGCCATCCAGTGGCACGAACTTCTTCGATCTTACCAGGCAGAGGTATTTTCTTTGTAGTATTCAAGCAAAGCCCTGGACACTGGAAGCTCGTAGGTGTTGTGAAAGCCATGACAGCAGCAGGTAAAGCTAATGTGGGGAGATCAGCAACAACAGGTGAGTTGAGGCTGGTCTTCAAATCCATCAACAAGGCACAACTCCCCCTCAAGTTTTGTTCTAAGAGTAGTTAGATGCTACACAAAGTCTGCACCGGAATGCAGAATTTTTCTACAGAACTAAGCACTTAACAATCCTCTTGTCAATGAAAAACCAGTGTCTCAGTGCCTTCTTGTCACTGCAAATATTCATGTACCGCGTCCAGCCCACTAAAAGCAAAGACCCTGCATTCTGCATTAGAAAAACATTTTAGCCTTGAACAAAGCAGTCATTGAAAAATAAGAACAAGATGTTCAGGCACATGCTGGTCCATGGTCAACACAGATCATTTAAAAGAAATGCTCATTCATCCAAGGGATCAATCAGCTCCAAGGACAATAATTGTGCACAATCACAAACCAATACTGCAGTAATTAAAAGGACAAAAGTTTTGTCATGTCATGGTCTAATGAAACACACGCTACCTAATGCAAGAACAACGGACCACATTAAACATCATAATTAATGTTTCAATCTTGCAAGTTAAAAAACGAAATAACATAAGAGTGCCCTTTTGTCCAAGATTCAAGAGTAATAAGAGAAAATGACAAAGACAACAGCTGGTGAGGAATTATTCCTTTTATGTACCACCACATATTAGTTGGAAAATGACATTTGATCCATCCATCATCAACAGCTTAAAAGGCCAAATTACGATAAATGACATATAAACATACTAGTGGAAGATGCATCAAATTGGTTGCCATCATCTGTCACCACCGTGGTGAATTGTACAGGTTGCACATGAAACACACATACAGAAAAGTACAAAAATAGTTCCAAGAGCAATTCGGGGCAAGTGCACATGGAATTGTTTAGCTGTGGCACTCAGAAAAAAAAAACATATAATTGTGGATTAGGTCAGTAATCATCACGTATCATGAATTCATGATAGGAGTAATCGACTGGACCACCTGCGCATCAATCAGTCAATCAATAGGCACGTACAACAAATGGCGTCTAGCCAGGCTTGCAAGAAAGCCTCGGTAATGCAACATGCTACTCGCAATGGCGGCAGTGAAAGGCACAGCTCCCATCAACCCCAACCAACAACGAACAAAATACGTGGCGCGCTCGAAGGCATGGCCAGAGCGGTGCACTGCGACAATCATCAAAGCTGGGATTTTTATTTATTTCCCTCCACCTCGTGATACATCCAAAAAGAATCGGGGAAAAGGGCAACACAAAGGTACGACCAGTTGGATGGACCCCCGCCCTGGCCGCAGGGACCCCAATTCGCCACCATCAATTCGCCAGCACCCTCTCCTCCCTCTCTCCCCTCCGCATCCCACCTCCTCATTCATGGCCGTGTGTTGTGGGTGGTTTGATTAAAGAAAAAAAATCGTCTTTTTCTTGGGGTGCTTCTAATACAGTTTCATACACGGCCATCGCCGTAGCACGGGGAAGACGGTAACGGCGCAGAATGCTCCCCCAACAAACAAAATTTTACGCGACCCCGGCAGGAAATTAGGAGCGAGATCTACGAACACTTGACGAACCCGTGCCATAGTTTCCAAGAAAACGTGAAAACCCGATCCAGGGGAGGAGAAGCCTTACCGGACAGAGGCGGCGAGGTTATCCCCAATGCCGGCGCCGGCGTGCCACCCAAGTAGGCTTGGAAGACCGGACGGGGGGGTTGGCGACGGAGGAGGGGATTTTGGGAGCCGAACGGGGGAAGGGAGAGGAGAGAAGGTGGAGGCCGGGCGCATATTAATAGGCGGCGACTCGCTGCTTCAGCGCTTCTCTCTCACCTCTAGAATCGGAGGCGGAAAAGGGCAGTTACCGGTTGTCTCGGTCATGGGCGTCTCGCTTTGTTTTCGCTGGTCACGGGATTAACCCCACAAAGCAACTGGGAGTGGGCCCCGCACGGCGCGAGCCTTTGCTGACGCGGGCGGATGATGGCACGCCGTGTGGCGGGAAGCGACGGCAGTGAGAGAGGTCGACCGGACCAGGCCCCACTACGGTAGGGGAGAGAGAGATGTGGGCCCGGGATCTATTGCGGAGAAGAGGCAGCCAGCCAGGCACGAGCCAGCAGCCAGGAGGATTCGGAATCCTTGACCTTGCCCCGGGCACTTATGCGTCGTGCCGCGTGGCGAGACGAGGGTCCACTAGATCTCCACGTGGGCGAATGCTAGCCACAGGAGGTGCCATGTGGGCGGACATCGGATCCCTGCCTCGTCCAGGGCGGTGGATGCGTGCGTGCTAAGGACGTTCCCAGCCCTCCAAGTCAGCTGGTGTCCATAGAATTTATTAGACTGCCAACTAAGCAAAAATTTGATGTGGCATGAAAGTTAACGAAGAAAGAGAAGAAACCGTGTCCTGCATGCGACACCGTTTCGACACCGACTCCAAGACGACGGAAACCAGGCGAATCTGCGTTGGGGCCGGACCCATCCTTTCTTTGCCCCGCTTTTTTCTCCATGCCTCGATCCCGCAGACTCATCGACGTTTGGATAGGAGATTAGGAGAGAAAAGAATACGATGATTTTTCCCCTGCGCCCACCAAGCAACAACTAGCGTTGGACGGTACAGTTTCTACCAGCCTTGTCTAGCTGATTTGGCATCTATGGAAACTAAGGAATAGTTTCTGGGTTGGGGACGACCTAATCCCAGTCATTTTCTCCTAGACTCTCTCTTTCTTTTCATTCAGTCAAACACTTCTTCCAATAAAAAAAATGAGACATGCTGCCATTTTCCAACTCTTGTAAAGTTGTACTTTATGCTCGTCCATGATTATTTTTATTGCATCTTTTACCCCGTGCCATGGTCCGATTAGAGGTCCCATTTGTTCATTTTCAAAAAAAGAAACAAGAACTCCCGTATTGTGATGGTATCATCAACAAAAAGCACTAAGCGCTTGTAATTTTTTTAAAAGAAATCGTGGACTTCAGAATGTCGTAGCTGGAAGATGAAAACGTGCCCTCGCGTCTTTAGCATCAAGCGACAGGAGCAATGGTGGATTGATCACGATTACAATGATGATCGACGGTCATCACCTAATGTTATACGGTATTCTTTACAGCGGCACTAGTTGCTTTGTTCGTGGCTTGGCTGACAACATCGAAAACCGCTCCTCGCGTTTCTATAAACGGAGGGGGGTTGCCGTTCTCTGACGCTTGTCTTGCTCGGCCGTACAGGACCGCCAAGCTTGGATCCTGTCGCGATTCAGCTGCTGGGCACGGTCCCCGTGTTGCCTTGCCATTACTAGTACGAGTTCTTACTCCATACACAAAACCCAGCCAAATGCCTGCCTTTCGACGCGAGCGAGGGTATCTTTTCCTAAACTTTCAGATCGAGAGAGCGGTTATCACCAGACCACAACACCGACTACCACTACTAATGTAAAAGATGTAAAGCTACGGTAGCTAATACTAAACGGCTGGGAGAGGAAAGCTAGATCATTATGAACAGAGCAGGAGCAGCTCGACCACAGAAACAATAGATAAAGCAAAGAGCGAGGAAAGAGCATCCGGCGAAACGTAACGACGAGTGATGATGATTGGCGAAGGGAGGGAGGGAGGGAGGGAGGGATCAGAAAGGGGCACTGACCAGATGATGAATTCGGAGGACGGGGCGACCCCGGACGGCGAAGGAAGGCGACGAAGAAACACCTCGACGATCCGGCACCTCTGCTGTCAAAACCAGGGACGACGAAGCAGCAGCTGCAGGTTTTCTGGTGGAGTCGCAAGTAAAATTTTCCATCGGCGCCCCTACCCGCGGCCCTATTTATGCCGGTCCAGGCGGGCTGTAGTTGTTCCGACGCCGAGGGGCGCGAGGGCCGCGTGCATTAGGTTAGGTAGGTAGCCATAGCCCTAGCGCGCGCGGCCGGCAGCCAGCTAGCAGCCAGGAAGTGCGGCACGTGCCCGTCATGTATGCCACTATGCGCCCCTCGTATTACTGCCAGTGACCAGCAAATTCACACGGCGCTGCGTGCGTACGATTGACGAATGCCGAATGCGGAATGGAAGGGGCAACGTCGCAACGACGTGTACGAGGCATGAATGACGCCACAGTCAAGTCGTAGATCCGCTCTTGCAGTGTTCAGATTGGAAATAAAAAGCACTTTTTCTAGATAAATCTAGATAAATAGTACACTGGGAAGCGTGTTTTGTGAGTGGGATGAATAGAAAAAACTTATTGGAGAAGTATTTTTTTCTGAATCTGAACGCAGCCGCTGGGAGGGCGGATCCGATCTGGAGAAGATTCCGCACCATTTCGCCGCAAATCCCTGCGGAGGAGTATATATGTATATGTATATGTATATAATTCTTATTATATATCGGCACCGTGCCACTGCCAACTGCACGCGTGACCTGCCATGGCTGTCGCTGACGGGCTTCAGGCACGCTCGTCCGTCAGATCGCGTCGCCGTCGTCGTTGAAGCTGTACGGTTTCTGTCGGTGAGGGCACGTACGCACGCACCGCCCAGCCGGCGACGGACTCAAGTGTGTGCGTGCGTGCGTGGAGCTGACGGTGAAATCTTCCGCTGGCCGCGGATTCGGCGGTCGTCGTCCGGCTCGTCCCAACAAAAAAAAGGTGCCCGAGTCAAGCCACCGGCAGCAGCTGGCACTTTTTCTCACCATGCCACGCATGAAGTACGTGTGATCGAGAGTTGCCCATGGCCGGGTCTGCGTGAATATTCTGAGAAAGCTAGGTCCAGGTCAAGCAATGCGGACGATTCCATCCCAGAATTGAATTACGACGAGATCATACAAGTCAATGGCGCGATGTGGATGGAGAAATTGTACAGAAGCTTCGGCCTGCATGAGGCCGCCGCTGACCCCGGAATCGAGCGGCGTCGTGGATCGTACGACGTTGGCCGTCGCAAACACGAAGCATGCATGCATGACTCAGAGCCGCAGACGAGACGAAGAGTACTCCATCCATCGATTTGTTTTTATCATTTCTCGCCTCGGCAGGAATTAATATATGCACGGCAACAAAATCGCTGGAAAACTTTGCTACTACTGAGTACACCATGCCATGCATATGCCGCCGCCGGTGGCGTGTTTGACCACTTGCTTTTGCTTCATCTGTTTGTTTAATGCTTCACCCGGTACTTTGACGGATCGGCCCCCAATAAAAACAGCCGGTAACATGCCTTGACCTCCAAGAAAGACAGGACAACGTACTCTTTATTTATTTTAAAATGTTATAAAAACTGGCTGCCGAAACTACGCGGCATATGACTCAACAACACGTCCGGGGCTCCGGCCGGCCAGCAATATGTGTACACACCATGAATACGTAGCTGGCAACCTACTAGAGATTTTTTTTTTAGGTTGGGTACAAGTAGAAAAACGCACAAGTAGACAAGTAGCAGTAGTATTGTCGAGACAAGATCCGAGTGTCAAAAAGGCATTTCTTGGCCTTGGCCACGGCGCCATCCCCACCGTGCATGCTGCAATGCACCTTGCATCGTCGAGACCGTTCAGAATAGGGAAAGGGGGGACCCGGCGGCACATGCCTCGAGACGTGGGCCTGGGGCTCTCGATCGGCTTAATCAAGCCCTGGTCGGCGAATTAGGAGGGGCGGACATGCGTGCGCGCCGCTGATCGCGCCGCTGCTAGCCTGATATAGCCAGGCAGCCAGCTACCCTCGTGGGCGGCTCATGCGCCACGCATCCACACACACAAAACCTTCCACCCAAGTTGCATTTGCATATGTACTCAGACCGATCCATCGGTTAACAACAACATGTCATAGTGGCAGCCACGATGGGATGGGAGGACGAGGGCATCACATCAGTTTGTGTGTCTACTATGGCTCCAGCTCACCGACGCTTGTTTAGGGGCACACGAGCGCACGTGGTCACGTCGATTACAACCCATCTTCCTCGCGCCAACTGCTGCATGTGTGTGTACATTGCGGTCGGTCGATCGTGTTGGCGGTGACGCGCGGCCGACGCTTGGCCATGATTGGCCGGTCTTTGAGTCTTTCCTTACCTTTCTCTCTAGTGCGTGGCCGCCTCTCGATCGACCAGCAGCGGCCGAGAACAAGTGTCTCCCTCCAACCCCCCACGCACGCATGCGCTGGCTAATTCCAATATACAAAAGTGTTTCCCGACGCGGCCAAGAACCACCGACCGGCCGAGACGACGGATCCGACGCGACACGGTATACGGTGACTGGGCGGCACGAATGATACAATTTCCCAGCAGTAGCGTGCAGCACGCTCCGATTTGACATCATATCTCCTCTCTCCAAACGAACGAACTCGCGGCTCGGCTAGTTTTTATTTCCGCACGTTGCGCCGCGATGCCGCGGCAGACGGTATGGTAGGGTAGTTGCGTTGCCAGCCGCCCAGCCGGCGTCAGCGCCACGCGCCACGAAATAAACGAACCGCGATCAATTTTTCTTAAAGAAACGGGGCCTCGAGCAGCTCGTTTGCGGCGTGCATGGAACAAACGGGGGATTTTCACGGGGATTCTGCGGACACGGCGGGCGGTGTTGTCACGTCCACGCCAAAAAAACAAGTGTCCGTGGAATTGGTGGCGTCCAAAGTAATGGTTCCGTCGAGGTCACATTGCGTCCTGCTGCATCTGCATGCGCTGGAAAGGATCCTGGGCAAACGCACCGATGCGTCATCAGCTGCTGCTAATATACTAGGACAAATAGGCCATGGCTCAGTAGTTTACATATTGTGAACAATTGAATGGTCAATACGCTACAAATTAAAGCAAGCAAGCTAGCTGTATGTACAGTACTGAACAGTACAGTACGAGTATTCGACGATCGTCGACTCGCCGTGCTGAGAGTTGGGTGCGCAGTGACTTTGTGTGCAGCAGATGGAGCTGCATGCGACAGTGTTCGGCAGATGGAGCACGCGCGCTGTTCACGGCCGTCAGGTCTGACGTGTCGCCAGATCACCGTCGCGCTCGATGGCCTACGTGCTGGCTCGCTGCACGTTCCCGCTTGATTGCAGACTTGCGGCGCAGGCGTCGCGCTGGACGTGACTGGACTCGTCGTCCTCTTGCGTACGAACAAAGTATAGGCGGCAGAGAAAATATAGGCCGGGGGCTTCTGTTCGGCATGCAAGGGTGGTTGCTGCCCGCATGCGAACACACGATCAACCAACCTACTACTGCGGATTTAACAGCCTGTATAGCCAGTAGCCACGCGTTGGGCTACCGTGTGTTTTAGCATGTCTATACCGTATTTAAAGGAAGCCATGTTGCACATGAATACGGAGAAACCATATTAATTCGATCTGCAGGATGCTGGTCACCAACCAAGTTTACGACCCATCATCTCCTTACGTACACAGATATACAGATTGTGCAAGCATGTTCTAAACCAAAACCGCGTCACGTTAATAAGACCAAATAAATCTCCGTGGAACTAATGCTCCCGAGGCCCAAGTAGTGGTTTGATTCGTGCACGCGGCGGGCGTTGGAAAGGATTCGTCAACCGTTGATCGGTTGCAAAATCTTTGTACCGTGTGCTACAGTATTGGCGAGTGCTGCTCTAAAATCCGACGTGTAGCCAGATCAGCGACCCGCATGCTAGTGCTACGTTTCTGGCCTGCTACTCGGTCCTAGCAGGGACCAGGGAGCACAACCGTGGCGGCTGGAAAGTGACTGACCGAGCCATGTCCATGCCCATGCCCATGCGTCAACATTGGCAGAAGTGCAGCCACGATACGGCCGGGGCCAGGCGGCCTCATGGCTGAGGCTGTCAGCAAGCGAAGGCGAGACCATACCAGCTGCGCGATAGCTGGCCCTTTTTTTTTTTTTTTTTTGCCTAACCGCCAATTCATCCAATCTATGGGCCTAAGAGAAGCCACGTAATGGGCTCATCATCATATACGAGTTGGGCTAGATTACTGGACTAGATGGCAAGAAGCCTAAAAGGCTTTGAAGGCTTCAAGAATCGTGAGGAAGAATGCGCCGCCTCACAAAGTCGATTCCATGGGCCGACGGCCCGATTGATTTTTGCGCTATAGGATCTTTGTTTTTTTCCACATGTAACTTAATAATAACTGCTTTAATAGCAACGGTGAAATCTGCACCACAAACCGGTTGTTTCAGTTACACGACCACCTTCCCCACTCTCTCTCTCTCCCTCGGGTTCGGCCACTCCCCAAAATGGCCAATCCCCCCTTCCTCTTCCTCCTCGTCCTCCTCAACGTCGCCGCCGACCCCCGCGCCGGCGCCGACGCGCCGGACTCCTGCGCGGGCCGCCGGATCCACATCCGCCGCATCCCCCCTCGCTTCAACACCGACCTCCTCCGCCACTGCGGCGCCGACACCTTCCCGCTCACCGACGCGTCCGCGGCGGCCACCTCGGCCCCGCCCTGGGAGTCGCTCGCCAACCACGGCCTCGGCCCGCGCACGCACCCGCGCAGCCGGTCCTGGTACCGCACCGACGCGCGGCTCATGGAGCCCTTCTTCCACCGCCGCATCCTGGAGCGGGAGTGCCTCGTCGACGACCCGGCCCACGCCGACGCCGTGTTCGTGCCCTACTACGCGGCGCTCGACGCGCTGCCGTACGTGCTCGACCCGGCGCTCCTCGACGCCTCGGCCCGCCACGGCGCGGAGCTCGCCGAGTTCCTCGCGCGGGACCAGCCCCGGATCCTGTCCCGCCGCCAGGGGCACGACCATTTCCTGGTGGTGTCCGGATCCGCCTGGGACTACTCGCAGTCGCCGGCCACCGACCCGAGGCTGTGGGGCTCCACGTCGCTGCTGCGGCTGCCGGAGCTGGCCAACTTCACGTTCCTCACGACGGAGTCCCGCATGTGGCCGTGGCAGGAGCACGCGATCCCGCACCCGACCTCGTTCCACCCGTCGACGCTCCCGCATCTGCGCGCGTGGCTCGCCCGCGCGCGCTGGTCCCGCCGCGCCACGCTGATGCTCTTCGCCGGCGGCGTGTCGCGGCCATCCCGGCCCAACATCCGGGGCTCCATCCTCGCCGAGTGCGCGAACCGCACCGACGCGTGCGCCGTCGTCGACTGCTCCGGCGGCAAATGCTCGCACGACCCCGGCATGTACATGCGCGCCATGCTGAGGTCCAAGTTCTGCCTCGAGCCGCCGGGGGACACGCCGACGCGGCGGTCCACGTTCGACGCCATCCTCGCCGGCTGCGTGCCCGTGTTCTTCGAGGACCTCGCGGCGCGGAAGCAGTACGGGTGGCACCTGCCCCCCGCGCGGTACGACGAGTTCTCGGTGCACATTCCCAAGGAGACGGTGGTGTTCGGCGGCGTCAGGATCGTCGAGATGCTCCAATCCGTGCCGGAAGCCGAGGTGCGGAGGATGCGGAAGCGCGTGCTCGAGATGGCGCCCAGGGTGGTGTACCGCCGGCACGGGAGCACGGCCGAGCTAAGGGCGGCCGGGAAGGACGCCGTCGACCTCGCCGTGGATGGCGTGCTGCGGAGGATTCGGAGGCGGACGCGCGCGCAGGAGGAGGGACGGACGGAGACGATTTACGCGATGGAGGACGACAGCGTCGAGATGTAGGGATTAGGGGAACTTCCACTTTGGTTGCATCAGGAAATTTTGGTCTCTGCAAATGCAACGGCTGATTATGTACAATTGCTGTTGGAGTAAAGAAATTAGACTCTGTGCTCAATGTAATTGCAATTTTGTTTTCGATAGATGAGTGGCATTTTCAACAATCAAAGAATCAACAGGCACAATGATAAGTGTAGCTCCGTGCTTGCAACAGTTCGTACCTCGATTCTCCCAGGTAAAAGGCCAGGAAGTCAGGAACCATAAAATGTACTCACGGTGCAGCACCATATTGAATTATTGGCGTTTGCAGAATGGAGGAGGTCCATTGTGGCGCTGCGAACAAGCAGAGATGAAAAAAGTTAATCATAAAACGTCATTAGCGAAAATTCGCAAACGCACCAGTGGTCTAGTGGTAGAATAGTACCCTGCCACGGTACAGACCCGGGTTCGATTCCCGGCTGGTGCACATTTATTTTTTGTATATTTTTTATCATTACATATGTTCATATCTACAGAAATAGTTCATCAATTGAAATTCTCACCCACCACATGTCCACTCAGATTTTTTTATCATGTTCATATCTCAGAAATTGCTCATCAATTGAAATTCTCACCCACCACATATACCCACAAAATTGTTTGCTCTGTAGTTTTTATTGCAATGACGAGTCAATATCATATACATCGAATGATCAATCAAAATCTACCCAGGATGTGTGGCCAATCCACATCATATGCATTCATGCTATGTATTGGAGATCAGTCTCATGCAAGTCGAATGAAAAGGATTCTACAAGTACTTCTTAAAATCTTCATTTGCTTCGGCCACTAGATGGTCGTCATCCCACTCATCGCGATATCTCTCAGGACGAATTGCCTTATTTATACCATTAATATGGTACATCTGCTTCCTCCATTCTTCAATTGCTGGATGACCGCATTGCTCAGCAAGCCAATCATCGTACTCAAACTGCATGCAAAGAAAAGATATCAACGAAGATTCAAATGCATCAACAGAGCAGTACAGCAGCCAGGTCACATTCAGAGTTTCCTATTGACAGGAATATCTAGGATACCTGATAGTTTGCAAAATTATGAGTGTATCTCTTGGGCCATCCACGTGCTTCCAGTTTTGAGTAGAAGGTTTCCACATCTTCCATCATCTGTTCTTTAGATGGAAGCACGATCCGTCCTGATAGAACTCCTGCTACCCACTTACTTTGGAGTTGAAACATTGGAAAAGGAATAACCTGGATGGAACAGAGGTTGGAACGTTTCAGATCTTAGAGCATCACAAGGCAAGGTGCAAGTGCAACTTTGTGCATCTGAACTGACGAGCAGGAACTTGCAAGAAAGCTGACCTTCCATGGCAATCCAATGAAGGACAGTTGAGGAGCCACTTCGGGTGGGAAAACATGCTTGTATAGTGGATGAACACGGTTGTCATCCACAGTGATCGTGCTATCATCTCCAAGGAATGGGAAGTCATACAAGTAGCTGGCCAACACAAGGAAAAACATGATCAGCTTCAGGCAAAGTAGTACAAGATGGCTTTTCTTCTGTAAGATACAGGAAATGAGATTGTAGGGATACTACTATACCCAGTGCAGTGCATGATGACATCGGCTTTGATTGAGCTGCCATCCTGGAACACAACACTGCCATCCTCCCGTGCACGGTCGATCTGCGACTCGGATCATTAGTTTTGCAACAATACCAACTGTGGCAGCTCCTTCATCGATAGATAAAAGCTACCATATCTTGACTCACCAGGAGACAAGGTAGTTACCATGGAATGAAGCCATAGATTATTGTAGCCATGCTGCTTCACACAGGTGTGAGCTAGTGCTGACCTATCAGCAATGTGGACCTCTTTTGCGGTGCTTGCAATATCTCTTGAAATGTCAACTGCACTTGCTGAAGCACCAATTATGATCACTACCTGTCATTGCAACAGATAGTTTCCGTTAATCACTGAAAGGCATGCCAGAAGTATAGATCACTGAGAGCAAACACCCACACACTTGATCAAGGAATGGCTCTGGCACACGATAATTGTGGCTATGCATCTGCTTTCCTGGCCAAGCGTCTACACCTGATAACATTTGAAAGTGTAAGAATTGATCACTTAAGGCAATAACCATCTGAAATCTGCAAGGGATGTAAACTGTTACAAATTTCTACCACTTTCATGGATGGCCCAAACATTAGGCAAAATAGTCAATTTGATCCCTTAACTTTTTTCTGGGGGTCATGTTCGTCCCTCAACTTTTGGATTGGCTAATATGGTCCCTCAACTTTTATTTTTGGGCTATACTAGTCCTCGTGCTGATGTGATGCTCATGTTGCCATAAAACTAACATGAAAAGTCAGTTTTACCCTTTAGAGCACTTGTCCAATCTGACAGCCGAATGTTTGCGGAATCAGTTGAAGGAACAGCTAGTCTCGCTGACAGATGTAGTCTTGTCACAATAATAAAAGAAAGTATTAGGCTGCACATACGTAGTACACTAACTTTAGGCCATGCTTGCCTACGACCAAAGCATGTCACTTATTAAAAACATAATATTTACATAACATACATACAACAACACATCACCGTCAACAAATTGAAATTGTGAATTTAGCAAGTAATCTCCATCGAAAATTGAGAAGAATAAGCCAAGGGTAAAAAGGACTTTTCATACTAGCTTTATACAACCATACATTCCACACATCAGCATAAGGACAGCTTTGAGCAAACAATGAAAATTGAGGGATTAGATTGATCGATTTAAAAGTTGAGGGACGAACTTGACCCTCTCGACAAAGTTGAGGAACCAAATTAGCTATTTTACCCAAACATTACAACTATGCACTACACCACGGGGGTTGCAGGTCATGCTCGTGCAGTTTTTATTGCAGAAGGCAACCAATCTTAACAATTACTACAGTTTATATCCTAGTAGCTCAAGAATAAGCGATCATAAACTACTAAGCGGCGAAGCGCCGAAATTACCTGGAATGACGGCGATGCGCGGCTCAGTGTAGTGCCCATTGCAAACTACGACGGCGTCGTACACCTCCTCCTCGCCGCTCCCCTTGTCCCCAAGCTTCCTCGAGGTGACCGCCCAACCCCCGCGGTCCACTCTCCGCACCCTGAGCACCTCAGTCTCGAACCGGATGAGCCGGAGCAGATCGAACCGCCGCGCGAACGCCTGCAGGTACCGGAGCACCTCCTCGTGCCCGGGGAACCGGCGGGGATCGGCGGAGCCGGGCACCGCCGCGGAGAAGGGGAAGTCGAGGAAGCCCATGGTCTCGCGGGGCAGGTTGGTGCGGAGCGAGGCGTAGAGGCTGGAGTGCGTGGCGGCGGCGCCGAGCGGGTCGGAGGACGTGGCGGCGGGGGGCGTGTAGAGCCAGGTGCCCCCCACGGCGGCGGCGCGCTCGAAGACGACGGGCGCGTGGCCCTCGCGGCGGAGCTCGCGGGCGGCGGCCAAACCCGCCGCGCCCGCGCCGACGACGGCGAGGCGGAGGGAAGCCGACGGCATGTGAGGCGGGGACGGAGGCCGGAGTGGACAGAGGCGTGTGGAGCTGGGGATTCGAACGGTTTGGGGCTTTGGTTTCTCCCCTGTTCCGTTCCGTCTTCATTTTTTCTGCTCCCAGACAGGGGGGCCCTGAGGAATTGGTGGAGGTGATGCATTTGGTTACGCTCTCTCTCTTTCCTGGACGTCACCCTGTGGTAGTGTGGTGGGCTTGTGGGCTGTGCCGTCACGCGCGCGACATCAGTCAGGTCTACACTTTCTACAAGACATTGGGCCGTGAGGTTGCATGGGCTGGCTATGTATGCCCAGAGGAGAAAAACAGCCTTTACAAAGCCATGCGTGTGAACAGGTAAACACCATTGTTGACTTTAAAAATTACTACTTGTTTAAAGCCCGTTGCTACGGCAGCAATATTTAGCGTATGAGAAAAAGTTAAATTACTTTTTGTTAGAATCACATTACAATCGAAGACACGCACACACTCACCTCTATAAATACATGTACGCAACCCTATTTCTTTGAGCATCTCCAAGAGACCGAGCGGACTGATCTCGAGATCAATGAAGTCACCATAGGCCCCTCACAATCAACGGGGACGCCGGCTACCAATGAAAGAATAATGTCGGTTAAATCTTGTAAGTAAATCTAGGAAAATACGAACACCCATGTCACGTCGAGTACTCGACTTCTAATCTAGGTGGACAGGTTCCACCATAAGGACCCTTACCAGCCGAGCTACCCTCTTATTAAAAAAAAAGTTACATTACTTTATATAGAGCAAAGAAATTAAAAATATGATGTTAATCTTAAGAACATGTTTCAAGGAACTGAGAAGCCACAACCATAAGCTTTTACATATCGTGTTAAACCACGATAACAAAATATAACATACACGAATCTCTACTGCAAGAATAGATAAAGCACATGAAAAAGATACATCATACTATCAGAGCCCACCACAACTCTTTCAAATGGGATTGCATGTGATTCGACCTTCCCTTGAGGAGTATATTTCTATATATGCAGTCAATTCTAGCACAATACATCAGTTTTAGCAATGTCTGACCATCATGTGCATTAGTGATGCTTAGACGTAAATATTTAGCATATAATGTGTAGTATTATATGTATTAAAAAGTACATAAACAAGATTATAAATGCAGTCATTTGTTGAAATACGAGGTAGCCAGTTAAATACCTATAGATTTGAGATAGAGCTTGTGGAGAGCAAGATCAAGAATTGATCATGACTCGGTTAGCTAGCCTAATATAAGCTCAACTATGTAACCAGCCAATGACTAAACTACTCTTTCCTTCTTTCTATGCGCATGCCCATGTGCTACCCAGTCCACTATCCATTGCTGCTCCTAAAGCCCGCAACACGCCAACAGGCAATAGCCAACAGTTTGTGAATGAATTTCGTGTTGTATGCCCTTAGTGAATTCGAAATTAGTTTCTATCCAAATAAAATAATAGAAAGCTAGCCATTCAAATAAGAAATAACAAATATACTATTCCTAGTTAGTATAAAAATATTAGATGTGACGTCGGCTAAAGTCTTGTTAAGGGATCCAAATGTCTAATGCATATTAGCGGTATGGTTTATAATGTCGCGCCTTGCCCTCCACCCTTACCAGTTTGATCGGTCCTTTGGGGTTTGATCAATGCTTCCTACTTCACCCTAGCATTAGTTTCTCGGAGCAAAACCTCTAAGCTGCCCTCCACCCTTACTTGGTTTCTTGAAATGTTGCTAATCCTTCATCATATTGTCATCTCGATCGAGTCACACACTCACACATGGCGTAGCATTACATCAACAGTGATAGACATTTAGTATTTAGAGTATTTGGTAGGAGAAAAAAACAGGAAATGATCCATCATCCACGAGCTGGTTCTGGCAAGCAGGCAAAGGCAACAAGATCAGAGAGCGAGAGAAAACAGACCCACCACGAACTTGAACGGATTTTCGCCACTTAATTCTACGCGTAGATTTCCTGTTTCGTTACGTCGGTACCCCCATGCCGTATCCGCAGACCGATGCTGCTACTGTGCAGTACATCGCCAGGTTGCCGTCTATACGGATACGGTTTTACGGCCGCTACAGCCTACAGAGCACACTCGCACAGCCGCACAGGAAGTGCTGTGTGCGCCGTGCACGCCTGCACGGCAGGAGAAGCCGCGTAGCTGGTCCTGCTCCTGCCTGGGCCCACGTGGAAGTGGGAGGGGATCCCAACGCGCGGCGCAAGGCGAACCCGCGGTTTACCGAAAGGGAGAGCACGCACAGATGACTGTTTTGCAGTCTCGCTGGATCGCGCGGGCCCCACCCAACCACCCCCAACCCGAGGTCGAGCGTCCAACCGTCCAACCGAGAGGCTGGAGGCATGCGAGATGCGACTATGCGAGACAGCGAGAGCGAGACTAGGGAGCATGGCAGGGACTGATCAGCGGGCCCAGCGTAGGAATGTCACGCTCTTTTTTTTTGTTGCAATATTTTTTTCCGTGAACGTTTCGCTAAATGCATTTGACTTGAGAAACACAGGTGAATGGCGTCCAGGTCCATCCGATAGATTCCCACGTTGTTTTATTAAAAAAAAGATCCCCACGTTGTAACCAGTAACCACACGAATTAAAATTGTATAAAAAACACGAATTAAAAGAAAAATCTTCTTCATGTACTACTGGTAGTACTAGGAATGCACAGTACCATCTGCGATTATTGCTTGTCTCTTGATGCAAACCAGTGTCCAGTACTCCAGTGCTTCCAAATCCTCTATGCTGCCCCTTATTAATTACTTCGCCCATGACCGGATTGTTCGTTGCTGTCACGTGCATGTGTCTTTACCACCATACATATCCTCAGGTCCTCGAACTTTTACGCAAGCCAAGTCAGCCGGTCACTGGCAGATGGGTCCAGTGCAGCATGATTGCTCTCCACGTATGCCTGTTCCAGTTGAGCCTCCATGTTAATACGTCAGTAGTTAGAATAGTCAAGTTTTTCTGCTACTTTGAAACTGAAATCCAAGAGCTTTGCAGAATATACGTTCAAAGTTCAAGCTATGCAAAATGCATGAACTAGTAAAAATGCTAATGTCATTTTCGTTTGGCGTACATGCATAACCAAGAAACCCGAGTCAACATATTTCTCTGTTGCTTTAATCCTTTCCCTTTTTCCATACGCTTTTGGTAGCTGTCAGTGCTACAACACTTGACCTACCTTTCAGCAGAGATGGAAAGAACGCACTACCAAGATAGCAACACATGGCATGGATTCTGGTCCTCATGAGAAGATTAATTGCGGGGCCCGCGGCACATTTTGGAATGAACGGTCCGGCTGAACTGTTTATTGGTAGATGGGAACCAATTCAACAACGGTGACCTCCTAAGCAAGTTGGGGATATAATTTGATAAAAAAAAGTTGGGGATATAATAAATAAATGTATAAACGGATCGTCTTAGGCGTGAACAACAGCGAAGAACTGAGAAGAGTAGGATATAATATACTCCATGGAAAATATGAAAGTTTGTACTAGCATAGATCATGGACAGTTCAACACGTCCGTCTGAATAGACTAGATCGTCTAAAACACTGTAGATGAATAATGCTCTGTGAGTAGAAGGGGTAGGATGAATAGGGAAAAGTTAAATAAATAATATATTTTCGAGGAATCTTTTAGGAACTAAACGGGGCACGGGGCCTAAGATAGAAAACTTGGGACTCAGGCTTTGCTTGGAGCGTGGAAAGTTCCCCAATTTCCATGCACAGTAAATCGTTTCATTTCATGTAACACCACATAGTAGCTTTGTTTCCAAAAATAATAATAGAGAAAGAAAAAAGTCCACACCCAAAAAAAATATCGGTGGATCATTTAATTTGCGAAGCAAGCAAGGGGGGCTGAGGCCTGAGGGGACAAAACACGAGGGGCTTTTTGGGCAAGCATCCTGCCCCCACACACTTGTTCAGAGCGTACCATTCCGGTATTCCCCCATGACAGCCTTTTCCTGTCCTGCGCCACTTGATTACCTATGCTCTGCGCCTTTTCTTTTGTGTACGTACCACGTATTTGTTGCAGTGCCCAGTGGATCATACCATCAGCCATCACTATCAGTGTTGGGGATGCAAATCCAAAGAAGTAAACAAATTAAATCAGGAAACATCAGATATCTCGGTGTGATTATCTTAGGAGCACTCGTTCATAGCAATGATTCTGAAAATAATATTCCAACATGCTTTTAGAACGCTGATTAGACCCGGGTAGTAACTGGCTCCATGGCAACCGATTATACCAGTTAAGATTTTTTTTTTGTTTGCACACGTATTAATACAATCCCTAACCAACGGACTGCCCCCTCTTCTCCAAATTTGTGATTCTCAACCACACAGTGCCGGAGTTGCCACATCTCCATCCCCAACCCCACCTCTCTCTCTCCCCCCTTCCATGCATCTGCAGCAGTCACAGGTAAGCAGAGCCCTGGAAAGATTAGATTAGCTAGAGGTATCAATCCCTATCGCCATCTCAATCTCCCATTGCCCATGCACCAGTAAACCAAGCACTAGAGGGGAAAGGGGAAAAAAAGGGCATGTGAGCCAAGAGAAAAACAGGCGTGAGGGGAAAAAAAAAAAAAGAATAGGAAGACATGAGCAGCGGCTGACACCACGGGGAGGGGGAGCCGCCTGCACCAGCATCGGCATCAGCCGCGACCGAGATCGAAAAGAATTGAGAAGATCCGAGACTGAGTCCGAGGAAGAGGGGCGCGCACAAAAAAAATATCTGCAGCAGGAAGCCGCAGCCTGTCGACGGCTGGGGAAAATTGTTTCCTTCTTTTTCCCTTGTTATTATTCGCTGTAAGTCTCTCTTTTTTGTATGGTCTCCTCCTTGGTCGCAGTCGTATACGATTATATGTTAAATTTATTACTCCTTGTGGTTGGTTAAATTGGTTGGCTCGATCTGAATTGAATTGGCTCAGTCCTGGCTGGAGCTTCTTGCCGGAAGGATGGCTGCTTTGGTGGATTTCGATCTCAACTACCGTCCGCCGTCGCCGGAGCCCGCCGAGGCGGAGGAGCCCCTGCGGGCAATGCTCCGTCAAGAACAGCCCTTTCTTGACCAGGTTGGATCCCGTTCGTTGCTCTACTTTTGGTAGCTAAGCAGTGCTTGTTATTCTCCACTAGGGGACACTGAAAAAAGATAAGAAGTTGCTTACCTGTATAGTTAAAGTTGGTTTCTTGTTCTTGGTTAAGTTATAGGATTAGGGTTAATCATATTTACGGAATTGGATGTGAGGTTAGTTTGCGTTGCGATGAACATGAATGCGATGCCATATCTTTCTGCAGATGAACCTGCATAAGTTTTATGGATCCTTCTGGAAGCAATCCAGCAGTGCACAGAGTACCCTGCACTCCAATCATGAGCATAAGCTGGTGAGGAAGATACTTAGATTTTTATCCCTTTTTAGTCCAAAATTTACTATGCTAAACAAAGTTTTTTGGTGGCCCCAGATTAATTTGGGTGCGAGGGACAATAAAAACCAAGAAGCTTCCACCAATTCTTATAAGCGCAAATCGTCACCCAATATTGCGGAGCAGAATTCAGATGTTAGGACTTCAGCTCGGAGAAAATCTTGTGCTTATCACAGTGTGATTGACTTGGAGAAACCATCGACCTCTGGTGATGCAGTGGAGACTGTTGGTTGCGCTGGCTTTAGCAACCTTGCCAACCAAAATGGCAGGTCTCAGGATGGTTCATGTCTCATTTCACCACAGAATAGCTCATTTGTAGAGTCTGGTCAGTTGTGCAGAGCTTGGAAGTCATCACGTGTAAGCCTAGGTGAGTCTCTACTTCAACCTTGCATATTCCGTAACATGTTTTAGAACTGCTTGGATGCGAACATGATACCCTTGTGTATTATATTTTATGAATGTATCTATTAACTTAATTGGCATGGTTCTAACAGTCGAAGCGACTGGTGGAAAATAATGTAGTGTTCAATTAATACAAGCTGGACAATGAGCTTTATTGTTATTGCCACATTACTTGTTTAAATGAATCATTGTCAACATACAGTTGCATAAATAGGTAAAGTTGACATGTCTCTGTGAACTACCAGCAAAAATTGAGTGTTGGATAAATAAAACATGTCATATGGCTAGTTAGATGTATCTTTCTTTTTTCCTGAAAAGGACAGCTATGTGACAAGAATGTGCTCTTTCTCAACTCTATCCATGTTTTGTCTTAAAACAATTTCTACACTTTTTTAGGTATCTTGTGTTGCTAGTGAGCTCTCTGGCTATTTCAATGAGAAATTTCTGAAATTTAGTTTAGAACAAGTCAAGAACTGGAATAACATGTTTGTTGCTCTAATATACCTATCGATCTATATATGTACTTAACTGCATTTTATAAACTTCTATGTTTTCAATTCATGTGAGAGATCCAAGTTTCTGTGAATTAGAATATTATCATTGTGTTAAACATATAGCTTTTGACCCTTTGTTGATTAAACACAATGAGAATATTGGAACATTTCCTGGTTTATTATCCTTACTGTACTCTCTTATGCGATGCTGTGTTCATTTCAAGTCCAAAACAATGACCTGCTTATAGAGCTGCATGACTATTCTAACCTTATGCATTTTCAGATTCAGTTGGATCTAGTTATACTCCAGATTGTCAGTCCCCTATCAAACCAAGTAATACTCAATCAAGGCATTTACAAATTGACCTGAATGTTCCCCAAGAAGAAAATCTTCTTGTGTCCTCTGCTTTGTTTCATTCTTCCTCGACATATCCTGGAAATTTTCTAAGAAGTACTAGAGAAGTTTCTGAAACAAAATGCAGCTATGGTATTGGATCAATGAGAGGATCTTCCATCACAGTCACACCCAACTCGGTTGCAGACAGTTCAAGGGATGTTGTAGCCGAATCCTCAGTTCAGCGGAAGGGCCTTTTTGACCTAAATGTGGCGCTTGAAAATTTCGACATGCCATCAGAAGTAATAAGCAATTACAGAGATAAGGTTGTAAGTAAAGGAACTGCACTCGATCATTCTTTCTCTGGGAATAATAGCCTTCAAGCAGGAACTTCCATGAAATATCTGGCTCATGGAAATGAGCATATGTTGGCAAGGAAGGATGACAATAACGTCTTTCTCCCAACCTCAACAAATAACAGTATCAGTAAGGTTCGATCACCAGAATCTGGAACCATTAACAAGGACCTTTTGATCTCTGAATCTCCTCTAGTTGATAGCAATGTCCCAAGACTTTCTATATCCCACAATCAAGCATCGAATCTTCAGGAGGGTAGTATGTTTCAACCTAAGGCCCATGATGATGACATAACAGCTTCTGTTGCAGCTACAACACTTCTTTCCATTTTTCAGCATAATTCTGCACTCACTGCAGATTGCTCTGGAAATAGCAGTCAGATGGCATCTCAGAATGGAAACAATGAGCCTCAGCCTTCACTGGACTCCTTCGAGAAAATTGCCTTGAGTTTAGAGGAGATCAAAGATGATGGCCAATCCATCAATGTGACACCACCTGATAAGGAAGGACCAGCATGTGGGATCAAACTGAAGAGAGGAAGAGGGATGAGAAATTTTCAGAGGGAGATAATGCCTGGGCTTGTTTCTCTAGCGAGGCAAGAAATATGCGAGGACTTGGATGCTATAGGTTATGAGCCAAAGAAGACTCGGTCTCGGAAAACACGTAAGGGTCAAGGTGCATCTTCTACTCGACCAAGGCCACGCAAGCGTGGCTCTAATGCCAGGAAATGATTGTCTCAAAAAAGAATACTGCCAAGAAATGACCAAAGTGTATCTGCATTCCAATTTCCCAGACAGGTCTTCCAAGTCAGGCAAACAGAGCATGAGAGCTGCATTCTAACCGTGTGAATATTCATGTGTATCGAGCCTAGTTTGAAACCCCGTTTGTTACTGGCCATTTAGCTTTTAGCTGGGGATGTTATTTGCTTCGTTTTCTTTGTTTACTATTAACTCTTTGAAGTGGTCAGGATGTTTGTTGCAGCTTCTTGTGGGGCTTTATATTTGTGTTTAGGAATGATGCACAGTGAATTTATCACAATGGCCAGTCTCTGACTGCTAGCCCTAAATCAGAGTTGAAGGCAAAATGGTTGTATCTTGTTGATGGCCTAGCATTTTATCTTGAACTACAGTGGAAAGCAGTGGTTTATGTGCGTGTGTGCCTATTGACTCATGGTTTAGTGTATCCCTGCCCTGTGGATCAAAGAAATGCTGTGTTAGTACAGCTTACAACCATTGGAGCGGTCCTAATGGTCCCGGATTTGCTGTCCATTTGAGGCATTAATAATAGTCATGCGCAAATTTCACAAAAAAAAAAGATGCCTTTTTTACACTAACAAAAAAAGATGCCTTGATTTCTTCTCCAGGTCAGTCGGCTTATCTTGAGACGTGGCCATTGATGAGCAAGAGGCCATGTGGAAGTACAGGCAGGATCATAATGCCCCGGTGTCACGAAACATCGATAAGGTCGATGGCGAGCTCCACTTGAGTAGCTACAGCACCTGCTGGATTTGTACAGAGTAATAGGGTGTTTAGTTGGGAGGAAAAGTACTTTTTCTAGATGAATAGTGTTGTTGGAAAACGTGTTTTGTGAGAAGGATCAATAGGATGAATAGTGAAACTTTTGGGTTGAACTAAACAGGGCCTAAAATTCATGGCGCGTCCAGTTATTTAACGCCATGAGCTCGAGTCCAGGCACAGTCATGGCGAGGTAGGGTAAACCTACTGCTACTACCATGATCCAAGCAAACGGATGGCATTTGGGACTGTTGGCGAAGACCTAAGATCTTACATGATGACAAGAGCTGAGTAGTAGTTGTAGTGGACTACTCCATGATACAGGCAACGCCGTACTAATCTGCTCCATGATCCTCGCATCGGCCATCATCGCCCATCTCCTACAATAAAAGTGCAGGACATGGTCGGTTGCAAAGCCCAGCGCCGCATCATTGGCGCTAGATTTACTGCCGTCGCGAGAGGGACACGACATGCACCATGCATGGCCATCCACGATCATTTCAGAGGTTCAGATCCTACCGGTCAAGGAGGGTACTGAACTGTGGACAAGACCAGCACGAATTCATCATTCAGAGACGCGCACTGTGGCGCAGTACTGAACTGGAACGCAGGCAAGATACAGCATCTCCAGCAGACTAGCCATATCCACCCTCTATATCTACATTTAGCTATCCATTCTAAAGGATTCTCTCTATATTACTCAGCGCTCCAACAGACTAGTCAAATCTCATCATCCATATCTTATTAACCTACATTTTATTATCATCAATTTAACATGAATTAAAATGGTTTTACATCATTTTTTTGAAATTAAATTGGTACCTAAAGTTCAAATAACAAGAAAAAAAGTCCAACTTTGAGGAATTTTATTTTAATAACTGTAAGAGATTTTAAGTTGAACCTAGTTAAAATGGGTTCTTTGTTATTTATTCTACCAACATAAAAACGGGCATGTTTTTTATTTATGAAAGGGAGGGAGAAGGAGCCGTGTTTGAAGCAAAAACCAACACAGATCAACACACGGTCCCATTGTCAGACCCACAGAACGGATGATGGCCAGGCACTCGGACCAGCCAAATTTGGCTGCCCACACTCGCGGGATGGCGCGTCAAACAGGGATAGCGACCCCGTTAGCTGTTCTGCTGGAGGCTGATTTTGTCGAAGGGTCGCTACTTTTAGCGATGGCGGGCCAAGTGCCGATTCTGCTGTCTTATACCCGTGCTGCTGTGCAGGTATACGGTTACCCAGTCATCATCACAGCGCCGGAATAACTGGGCCGGGCCCGGGGCCCAGAGAGAAATCAGCCGGCCCTGGGTACTCTGGCATGTCTGGATCAGTCAATTGTTTGGCTCAGTGTTCCTGTTTGGCCCCACGAGGGTGAACACTGCACAGTGAAGCGTTCAGGAGCCTGGAGGGAGGTCAAGTCTACAGTGGTTACTGGTTAGTTAGCACTGACGGTTGCGATTATGATTCAGTTAAGAGCGGTTGGCATCACCTGGAAGCATGATGACAGCAGCTGAGGCGAGAGGATGCAGGCACGGAGGTGTGCATCGCATGTTGCGGTGTTCCCGGTCGGGGTGGCCGGCTAGGACAAGCAGATAGAAGCAGTAAATGGTGTTCGTCGCTCACTTGCTTTGATTTGATGAATGGTTGGATGGATTTCGATCGTTTTCCATCTTACTGCTACTGTCCTTTTTTGAGGCAACTCTTACTGCCGCTGTCAAGTGTCAAAGAAACAGAGGGGGAAGAAAATAGAAATATGCTTGATCGTTCATTCATTCAGTCAGTCAGCATAGAATTTTGTGACTGTCAGAAAATCTCTCGTCGTCAGAGACACTCGCTGCTTCCAAAGTTTCAGAACAAGTCTGGTTGCGGCGAGAACTTTGAGGTTCCGATGAGCCCAGGATTCTTGGCGATGCTCTGGTAGATGTGGCAATCAAGTGAAAACGGCGCGGTGATTATCGGTTACCATTGCTCGCAGAGAACATGAGGGACTTGGAACAACACGGGAGGAATGTCACACTCACACGTTGTCACTGCGGCGCAAGTGCTAAGCAATGCGATGCCTACCCAATGATCCGTGCTTATTACAGAGGCAGTGGTCCATTGCACAGCCTCGCCCCCGCTGTCTGGTCAGGTGCCTTCAGAAGAGACATGGTAACATGCTGATCGCCCAGCCTCCGTGAGCGGCGGTACGCGAAGATCCGAGAGGCGCGGAGCGAAAAACTTACGGCGACACCCGGGTGGGGCCCTACCGTCAGCCAGCCAAATCTACGCGATTGTTTCTGAAGCAGGTAGCCGGCGACAGCGAGTAGTCATGCGGCTAATTTGCTGACGGGTCATACTCATACCATGATAGAGTGATGATGAGGGACATAGCCACAGGGCAGCTACCTACTACCCTACCCTGGAGAGGGAGATGCAGGTTTCTGATTGGGGGTGGAAATGGAATAAACAAAACGTTGCCATGGAAACGAGTGAGTGGTCTCAAAATTTGTACACTACTGTTCAGAGCAGTCAACTTCAGATCGGCATGTCGGATCCTTTTGCCTTTCTGGATAAGCATCTCGTACCGTGCGTGCAAAAAGAAAAAAACACACACACACGCTGAAGCCTGTGTGCGTGGAGTGTGCCCATGCCCGATGCCAACGCCGTGGAACATAAACGCTTCGAATAATCCAGCAAGTGATGTTTCTAAACGCACGAGGCAGAACAAAACTGACCCTGTGCAAGTGTATGATCAGAGCACATGGGGATACAGCCATACAGGGTGTGTCGCAAACCAAATGAAGCGCATCAAACAAACTTTGGCGTGTCGACACATGGGTGGAAGTGAAATTAAACCCAGGAGCTGGGCCAAAACTGCTTGAATGAACTAAACTTTGGTAATTGCAGGCTTTGATTAACGATGCCACATCCCGAAAAAGGTATTAGCTCTGATGGGTCATCAGACATTCAAACGGAGCATGCAGAATGCACTGCAGCAAGCGTTGGCCGCTCGACGAGAGATAGCCTTTGGACCCAAGCAAGCAGGAGCTGTCCATTGCTGCTTAGCCTGAAAATGTCACCGGGTTCGACCTCTGCATTTACTTCCCATTAACATCCCCGGACGCCTTGCAGTTGCAGTTGCCACCAAACGAAAACGAAAAATCAAGCCGTATTCAATGAAAAACGCCGCTGGAAACAACAAGCAGCAGCTAGCAAAAGTGAACCCATGACGAACTTGAAGTGGAGACGCCTGTGATTTCTTGTCTCTCTCTCTCTCTCTCTCTCTCTCTCTCTGACTCTGAAGAAAGAAAAAGAGGAAAGCAACAAGGACAGTGCAGGACAAGAGAAAAGAGAGATCGGCAGGGAGCAGCTAGTAGCAAGCAAGGCATGGGACATGGGAGGACTGAGGTGGATTGACCATGCGAGGTTGCAGGACAGCACCATGACAAAGGGTCCAAGCGAGCAAGAAACAAGCTTTGCCCCCGGCTGCCTTTGTCAAGATGTTGCCAACGGAAATTTTTCAAAAAAATAAAAAGATGTTGCCAACGGAAATTTTTCAAAAAATAAAAAGATGTTGCCAACGGGTGTTTACTCCCAACCTGCCAAATCGCGCGTCACGGAAACCTCTTCGCGTCGCTAAATTAGGATCGCAGGCTCCCAGGCCTCCAGCCATGGATCGGAGAAGAGAACAAACGAGTGGCGACGGCGAGAGGTAGAAGAGAACACGAGCGCGCCGCCAAAAACACTTTAAACCTGCAGTGACAAATCTATGCGCTGCGCTGGAAAAAAAAAACGAGAGAGAAACCGTGAACCTCGCTCGCTGTCACGGGGAGCCGTCCTGGCGATCCGAACCGTGCACGGGGGAGACGCGCACGGCCACGGCCATGATTTGTGAGGCGATCTGGGTGCTTTGGGCTTCCTGTGTCCTCTGCACTTTGCAGTAGAGCAGAGGCAAAGAAGCCGAAGGTACATTGCATGCAGCAGAGCGATGCAGGAGATCAGGAGAGGGAGGGGTCCGTGAGGACCGGAGGGGCTGTTTCTGTTTGAATGGACAGCCGAAAGCAAAATGTTTCTATACCATTTCGAGATTCAAACTCCAAAAAAAGCAGTGGTTTTTGTACTGATTTTTTACACAGAGGGGCACCAATCCTGTTGCTACCACACCTGGCACTCCGGAAAAAAGCAGAGAAAAGAGGAGGCCCAAAACGATCGGATCATCGGAGAGACAAGCCTGCCTAGCGATTAGCATGGTGATCAACGAGGGTGTTAACGATCACGATGGTTGGTTAGTGCTCTTAGTCATATGGGTCGGCAGCTAGACCTTGTAGATGATGAGGAAGCAAGGGAGAACGGCGCGGCTGTCCAGCACCACCAGCTCGCCGTTGCCCATGTCGATGGAGTCGTATCCCGCGGCGGCGCCGCCGTGGCGCGGGGAAGCGTCGTTGGCGGGGCGGACCCGACCGGCGATGACTCTGCACACCAGCATAGCCCTCCGGCCACCAGCGGCAGCGCCACCGCCTGCGACGCTGGCGTGCGCGGCGCCGCTGCAGGCGAACGTGCGCACGGCGGAGGCGGACGCGCCGAGGCGGCACGTGGCGACGCCGGCGCCGAACACCCCGCCGCCGTGCGCGTCGTCGTCGCTAGCGGCGGACGCGCGGCACTGGAACCGCATCATCTCGTTCCCGTCGGCGCCGCACCTCGCCGCGGCTCCGTGCGCCCGCGCGGCGGCCCGCGCCTCCTCGAACCGCGCCACCGCGCGCGGCGCGCTGTGGACGCGGAACAGCGCCTCCACCGACGGCGACGAAGACGCCCCCGCCGCGCCGCTCCACCCGGAGGAGAAGATGAGCTCGACCACCCGCCGCGAGGAGTGGCCCTCGGGGAGCTCAGCCATCGTCAGGAACGCCGAGCTCACCACGGGCGGGCCCGGCGCCGGCGACGGCATGAAGAGTGGTGCGTCCTTGGCCGCCATCGGCTTGGGCTTCTTCTTGGGCCGTGGTGGCCGCGGCTTCTCCCGGAGTTCCCCCCTCCGCCTCTCCCGCTCCCTCCCCATCTTCTTCCTCCTGGCCTGCTGCTGCGCGTAGGCCACGGCGTCCATCGCGTCCGAGGCCGCCGCCGTGGCGCACGAGAACGGGAGCGGCGGCGGCGGCGGTTTCTTGGCCGGGGTCGGCGCGACGGCGGCGTCGGTGACGGCGTAGGACGACCTGCAGCTTAGCGAGCGCACCCACGCCGTCGCCATTGTCCCTCGCCGCGGCGGCAGCTTTGGTTGGCTTGGGTGGGTGGTGGACTGGTGGTGGTGGTGGCCGCAGACGGCTGGCTCGTCTCCGGGTGCTATTATGGTCGCTGCCTGCAGATTTATGCACACACACCCTTGCCTGTGGGGCGACGGGTTACTGACAGTATTACACTGGGCTTCTCGCACCCGCTCGCGACGCTACCTCACATCTGACAAGCGGGGGCAGAATTGTAGGTCGAACATGTCAGTGATGGAGGTCAGATTTGACGAGGGTGCCTTTAGTTTTACGCGACAGGTTTGTGCTGGATTTGCAATTTAGGTGTGATTTGGTTATTCCTTTTGAAAATTTTGGTTCCATATGGGCTCATGATTTGTGGGGGAATGGGCGATCGGGCCCATTTTGAGTAGACATGTTCAGATCACAGAGGTGGGAATGATCATTTGGATTTGGATCCCCTGCTGCTGCTTGCTCGTCTGCTGCCTCCGAGAAAACTTCGTACCCCACCACTTTTGATGCTGATTTTTGTCTCTTTTTTAGGCATCCTTTTCTCCTTTTTTCCTCCCTTTATTTGTTAGAGCTGTGGTGGTGGTTCGGATGTGGGCACCTTCTTCTTTTCGTAAAATTGTTGGTACAGTTTTCGTGCGGCATGCGTCGTTAATTTGTTTGTTTGTCGAGGTGTCTACAAAAGAGACGTTTCTTTTGGGATTTTCAGGATATCTTTCGGATGCTACTGGACCCTATTTTGTGCTCTTGCCGCTGAAGCTGATTGAAAATGAGCGAGAAGGATTCAGGAAGCAAGAAAATGAACTTTGAATTCAAACAGCACTGGACCGGACTACCGGACTGCAACTAGAAATTGATGACGGTCAGTTGTATTCAAAATGGCCGCCTTATTCTTCACTGTTCACCTTTTTTTTCCAGCTCTATGAAATGCGCACCAGCATTTTGTGCTAGTGGAGGTAACTGACGAGTCCTATTGCTTGGTCGCTGGAGTACAGTTCATCCACACTGCCTAAAATCCGGTAGGGCTTTGTGGGATCAAGCAATGTTCAACTCAAACTTATGTGTAGTATTTCCCCGAAGGATAGGACTTTTTCTCTGTCATCAGTTATTCTAGTGCATTTCTGCATATGGAGTGACTCCGTGGGTTATGGTAACAGCCAGATGAGAGAAAACAGGCACATTTTAGGCATGGCTTGCAGCAAGAATGTCAGCAGCTAGCTACAGGCTACAGCCTACGTACAGCAACGGCAACACGGCACAAGAATGATTCGACTGTTAGCACGTGTGGACGCTGACCAGCTCCAAAAATAATCCCGCGAAACCGTCGTTTTGTTCTCGGAACATTCGCGTTCAGTAGGTCCAGACGACAGCATCCGACCAGATTGCTGGTTACTCTCTAGTATAATCTCGCTGTATTTTTGTTAATCCCGTACGGGATCAGTATGATATCTGAGTTCATACAGATCGCCAGATCGGATTCCTCTCCAGCATTTTTTTTTCTTGTATTGGTTGGCTCTTCCAACCACAGGGAGACCCTGATTCGATCTCGGTGGAAAATTTTATGCTGGGGCGCCCAGTTGACAAATGTAGCTTGCATGCATGTGCAACGTGTTGGATCAGAAACAACTGATGTACGTGGCAGACTTTCCGTTGACGACCAAAAGTGGCTTGAAGCTGATCAGGCTGGGACAGCCGCTCTGGCAATTGTGCCAGGCGGTTTAACCGCCTGTCACAGACGGTCTGACCGCCTGTCCCCGAGTCCGAGTAGAATCAGGTTTTTGCACGTTTTTAGATCTGTACAAGGACTTTCTTGCGGGGCAAGACCTCCCCACCCTATTAAATATAAAGGGCCGTGGCCGATTGAGGACATCTACCCAATCGAACAAATTATTATCTTACTTTTTATCTCTAAACCCTAGCTTTTCCAACCCCTTTGCTTTCCTTCTTCGTCTCCGCGACGTTTTAGGACGTTCTAAGTGGCCTTGCCGATCTTAGAACAACCCTAGGTTCGCAACCTCCGACGGGGTCCCTCCCGAGGTTGTGATCGTAGGCTTTCGCGGCGCCTCTACAACAGGCGGTCTGACGGCTGCGCCCAGAAGCTCCGGCGAGGAGAATTCGACGACTGCGCGATCTAGCGCTTTCGTGTGTTGACCAGAAGCACGTCAACATATTTTGGCGACTCCGCTGGGGAAAGAAATCTGGTTTTTGAAGACCGATCTACTATTCCTAGCACTATGGGCTTTGAAGTTGGAGAAGACAACATCGTGACGGCCTCGCTTGAAGATCTTTCTCCTGAAGATCATGAGAGGTGCATAGCGCTCCAGAAGCACGTAGAGGCGGAGTTTTTGAAGACGTTTCGAGAAAGGTCATGAAGAACGATCGGCGAAAAGTGTTCGAGACTTCGTAATGCCTTCTTTCAAGATGAGTAGGGGGCAAATTGAGGTAATTGACGGTGTAAGCACTTCTGCACCTCAACCCCCTACATTTACTCCTATAGCTTCAACTCTTCCAGATCGTGATTTATTAGTTATGCGATTATTGGAACGAATGGAAAAGTTGGAGGGTAAATCTATAGATACTCGCGAATTACCTGCACAATATTTTCTATGGTATGCCACCAAATTACTTCTCTGGATAGACCCCACCACCACCCAATATGTCCAGACCGAACACGGTCAGTGCAATTGGGTCGGCAGCGGTTGGGTCTGTAGCCGGTCATACCGCCGGCACAGCCGGTCAGACCGCCACAGGCGATCAGACCGTGGCTACAGGCGGTCAGACCGCATGTTCTGGTGGCCAGCCAAACTTGACCAATGCTATGGTGTTCGTGCCGGAGCAACCTTTGCCGCTGTCTACTGTTTCAAATTCGCCGGAGCAACCTTTGCCGCTGTCTACTGTTCCAAATTCGGTCTCCGCTGGCCGTGCTGGTCCAGTAGCTACAACGGGTGCTACTTATTCCACAACTATGCATACTGCAAATTCGGGTGGTGTTCCCGATGACGTTTTTAATGCATATAGAGATACGCAGAATAGACAACCACCTCACTTGAATTATATGAATTCTATGCAACCTTCGGCCCAACAAGACCCCTAATGGACCGAATTTACTAGGTTCAGGGATGAATTGTCTGATGTGATGAGAAATAAGCTAGGAGTTGATTTTGGCAACACTAGAGTATATCAAAAACCTTATCATTCTAGCTTTGATACTGTTCCTTTTCCTAATGGGTGGCGCTTGCCTGATTTTGTTAAGTTCAGTGGAGATGATGGGCGCACCACTTGGGAACATGTTAGCCAATATGTAGCTCAGCTAGGGGAAGCAGGAAACTATGAAGCATTAAGAGTGCGTTTGTTCTCATTGTCACTTACTGGTACTGCTTTTGCTTGGTTTTCTGCATTAGCTCTTGGTTCTATTACGAGTTAGAATCAACTAGAGCGTAAATTCCATGATCATTTTTATAGTGGCAGTCATGAGATGAAGTTAGCAGATTTAGCATCGGTTAGACAGGGTCGAGATGAGTCTGTTTCTCATTTTATGAGAAGATTTAAAGATATTAAAAACCGTTGTTTTAATCTGTCTATTTCTGAAGTTGATGTTGCTGGCTTATGCTTTAGAGGTTTGAAATCTTCTATTAGAGAGAAGATCGACAATTGTGATTATTATTCGGTCGCACAAGTGCATATTAGGGCTGAAGTAGCTGAAGACCGAATGATTAGAGAAAAAGAGAGTTTTAAGACACGTCGGTCCAATGTCCATATAGTTGATTATGAATCCGATAATTCGACCGACGATGATAATGATGTTTATTTAGCAGAATTTGTATGGCCTGCTAATAAGAAATCTGTGTCGTGCTCATCTCTTAAACCGATTTATAAGAATCGGCAAGAAGACATAAAATTTATTTTTGATGTATCCAAATGTGATCGTATATTTGATGAATTGCATAAATTTGGTTACATCAAGATTTCTCATGTTTTGCCACCTACGGAAGAATTGAGGAAGCGTGCTTATTGTAAGTTTCATAATTCCTTTTCGCATGCTACTAATGATTGTAATGTCTTCCGTCGGCAGGTTCAATCGGCTATTAATGAGAGCCGTTTGAAGTTTCATGAGATGCAAGTTGATGAGACTCCTTTTCCGGTCAACACCATGGAGTTGCAGCAGCCCAAGGTCTTGGTTCGGCTGCATCAAGCCGAATCTACTAAAGGGAAGAACGTGGTGATTGGAGAGGAAAGTCCGTCTTTAAAAGAGTCGGTTAGAGAAGTGACTTTTGAGAAGACGGCTGATGGCAAAGAGTCGTTCAAGGTTACTGTGAGATCCTCTGGACAAGGGGGGCAAGGATCGGTCACTATTCCTGGACCGCGGGCGCCCGGGGCTGGTCTGTTACAGGCGGTCAGACCGGCTGCGCCAGGCGGTCAGACCGCCCGTCCCCATGGACGCCCGAAGATGTTGATTCCGAAGTGTCCAGAAGTTGGTACTTGAAAGATGAACGTGGCAAAGGAGCAGGGTGTTCAGAAGCCCAAAGTCACGTTTAATATGCTTTATGACAAGTACACCAAATAAAAGGCCTTTCCAAACGATCGGCCGTTAAAAAAAAGAATGAGATCACCAATTCAGGACGGGAGGGTTTCTTCGCCTCCTCGTATGAAGTTGGATCCGGTGTGGGATGACAATGGAGTGATGTGGGTACCATATCATTCAAACGTGCAGCCTTCATTTCATCCTGGCTGGGAAGGTCCAAGAAGACTTGTGCAGAACAAGATTATCTATCCCAGGAGAGACCGATTGGTTTTCCGTCAATCTGGTCAAGAGCGGGCACAGGCGGTTATACCGCCTGCAACAGGCGGCCAGACCGCCCGTCAAGGTCAGCCGCCAAGACTTCCTCCGAGGCAGGTTTATCGACCTAAGAGAAAGGAGGAGGTGTAGAGCATGGATGAGGACTCAGAGAGGACTACTGAGTTTGACATTATTCAAGTTGGGACCATGGATGTTCCATTGAGAAAAGTCTGGCTATGAAGCCGACTTCCAGTGAGAAGATGGTGGAAGATCAGGGGGCTAGTTCTAACAAGGCTCAGCAGCACTTTCTTCCAAGATGGTGTTCTGAAGGGTTGACTCGCACGCAGAAGAGGAGGCTTCAGAGACTCCGTTTTTGGGAAAGACAAGAGCAAGAGTTGGAGAAGCAGAGAGATGAAGTCTTCAACCAAGTCAAGCCTATGCTTCCACAGAAGAAGGATTGGAAGCCGAAGGAAGGCCAACATGCGGTCCAACTGGCTGCACAGGCGGTCCAGACCGCCTGTCATTTAGAGACTGCAGCCCAGGCGGTCAGACCGCCTGTACAGGCGGCCAGACCGGGTGACGCAGAAGCGCCCGGTGTTTCTTTTTTCAGTTCTTCGGCTCGTGATGGCAAATCAACATCGGTTCCCCCTGCTGAGGACGATGAAGAGCTTGTTGATTACAGTTCTTCTCCGGAGCGCATGAATGTTGATGTGAATGTGCTTCATATGTCCATGAATGGGGACATGCTTTCGGAGGAGGAGGTTGCTCATCTTGATTTTGGTCCCAAGGAAGCTATTTTCCAGAAGCCTAAAGCTGAAGACAATCATTTGAAGGCTTTATATTTGAAAGGACATATCAATGGGAAGCCAATCTCGCGGATGTTGGTCGATGGAGGAGCTATTGTGAACTTGATGCCCTATTCTTTATACAAGAAGCTTGGTGGTTCAGATTCGGAGCTGATCAAGACCAACATGACCATCAGCGGCATTGGGGGAGGAGAGCCTATTGGCGCCAAGGGGGTGATTTCTATGGAGCTTACTATTAGGAGCAAGACCTTGGCCACTACTTTCTTTGTCGCTGAGACTCAAGGTAACTTTAGTTTAATCTTGGGTCGTGATTGGATTCATGCAAACCAATGCATTCCTTCTACTTTGCATCAATGTTTGATTCAATGGGTAGATGATGATGTAGAAGTTGTGCATGGTGATACTTCTGTTTGTGTTGCTTTAGCTGATAGCTCTTTGGTTGGCATTCATGATGATGTTAGATGTTTGTCAGGCTTAGATCTTTCTGAATTTGAGTTTATCAGTTGCACCAAGAATGGCTTTGTTCCTGCTGTCATAAAGCCGATACACAATCGGCTGAATCATCTCGTATGACTTAATGGATGATCGAGAGTGGTTGCAGCAGAGACTTGATCACTATCGGGCACATCAGAACGATATGTGTGAAACCATTGAAGATTTTGATGATATAAGCAAGTTAGGATGTGGTTTTACGTCCGATCCTCTTGAGGAGGAAGACATTGGTGATGGTTTTATACCAGGCCGATGTTTGTAAATAAGAATTTAGATCCTGTTTTTAAATTTGAATTAATAAAGTTATTAGAGGAGTATGTCGATTGCTTTGCTTGGAATTATCATGAAATGCCTGGTTTAAGCCGAGAGCTTGTTGAGCATCGGTTGCCTATTAAGTATGCTTTTAGGCCTTATAAACAACCAACTAGGCGTTTTAATCCTGAAATTTATGACCGAGTTAAAGAGGAGATAAATCGGTTATTAGAAGCAAAGTTTATTAGACCTTGTCGATATTCTGAATGGATTTCTAATATTGTACCCGTGGAGAAGAAAGGAACGGGTAAGATTAGAGTGTGCATTGATTTTAGAAATCTTAATCGTGCTACTACTAAAGATGAATATCCTATGCCAATAGCCGATATGTTTATCGATGCTGCGTCTGGACATAGAATGATTAGTTTTCTTGATGGTAATGCTGGTTACAATTAAATATTCATGGCCAAAGAGGATATATCTAAAACGGCTTTTGTATGTCCAGGCTTTGTTAGTTTGTTTGAGTGGATTGTTATGACTTTTGGTTTGAAGAATGCCGGTGCTACTTATCAAATGGCGATGAATTTGATCTTCCATGATTTGCTTGGTATTATCGTGGAAGTTTATATTGATGATATTGTTGTCAAATCGGCTGGAAGTGTTTCTCGTTTGGCCGATTTGAGACTTGCATTTGAAAGAATACGTCGGTATGGTTTGAAGATGAATCTACTCAAGTGTGCTTTTGGTGTGTCGGCCGGTAAGTTTTTGGGCTTTATAGTTCATGAGCATGGTATAGAAATTGATCCAAAGAAGGCCGCACTATTGGCAAGTTGCAGGCGCCTAGTTCTAAGAAAGGGTTGCAGAAATTCTTGGGCAAGGTGAATTACTTGAGAAGATTTATTTGCAATTTGTCGGAAAAGATGAATGCTTTTACTCCTTTGCTTCGATTGAAAGATGAAGCTGAATTTACTTGGGGGGCAAAACAGCAAGAGGCGTTTGAAGAAATTAAGCATTATTTATCTTCGCCTCTGGTTCTTCGGGCACCTAGGAGAGGGGTTCCTTTTAAATTATATATTGCGGCCGAAGAAAGTGTTATTGGGGCTGTTTTGATCCAAGAGATCGAAGGAAAGGAATATATTATTTTATATGTAAGTAGAAAATTATTGGACGCCGAAACAAGGTATACTTTCATTGAAAAGTTATGTTTGTCATTATATAATGCTTGTACAAAGTTGAGGCATTATTTGTTATTGAATACTTGCATAGTTGCTAGTCAAGCCGACATAATTAAATACATGTTGCATAGACCTATATTAAGTGGTAGAATCGGCAAATGGGCTTATGCTTTAATTGAATATGATTTAGTCTTTGAGCCATTGAAATCTATGAAAGGACAAATCGTTGCCGATTTTATTGTTGAACATAGGATTAGTGAGCATCTTGATTTAAATGTCGGCTATATTACTTTTACTCCATGGAAATTGTATTTTGATGGATCGGTTTGCAAGAGTGGTTGTGGAGTTGGTGTTATTCTTATTTCACCAAACGGTGTTGTTTTTTAGGCTCTTAACCGATTAGATCATAAGTGCACTAATAATCAAACCGAATATGAAGCTTTATTATTCGGGTTGGAGATGTTATATGACATGTGAGTAAAACATGTAGAAGCATACGGTGATTCTCTTTTGGTAGTTCAGCAAGTATCTAAAGTTTGTCAGTCTTAGATGGATTTTTGAATGCTTATCTTGATAAGTGTTTAGAAATTATATCTTGCTTTGATGAATTTATCATTTATCATGTACCAAGAGAAGAGAATCCTAGAGCTAATGCGTTGGCACAGCAAGCATCAGGCTATAATGTTCAGAAAAGAAATTTTTATGAAAAGAAGCCGATATTTCGTGAAGCTGACGTTTCTGCTCTGGAACAGGCGGTTCGACCGCCTGTTACGGCCGGTCTGACCGGCAAGGCCGGTCTAACCACCAGTACAGGCGGTCTGACCGCCTGCATCTCTGAAAAGACCAATTCGGCTGTTAATGATTTTCAATCTATCGTGGCCGATGCTGGTGATTGGAGGGAGCCTTTGGTGAAGTATTTGCAGGATACTAGTAGGTCAGTGGATCGAAAAGTCCGTCGGTGGGCTTTCAAGTTTACTTTGATTGATGGTGAACTATATCGTCGAACTATAGATGGATTGCTTTTGAAATGTTTAGATCCTGATCAAGCTAGTTGGCTATGGCAGAGGTTCATGAAGGAATTTATGGTACACATCAATCAGCTCGAATGATGAAGTGGCTCCTTAGACGGCCTTGTTTTTATTGGCCTAAGATGATAGCCGATTGTTTTCGTTACTATAAAGGATGTGAAGAGTGTCAAAAGTTCGGGGATATTCAGATTGCACCTGTTGCGTTGATGCATCCAATCATTAAGCCATGGCCTTTTAGATGGTGGGGTTTAGATTTTGTTGGTAAAATTCATCCTCCTTCATCCAAAGGTCATTGTTTTGTGATTGTGGCTACTGATTATTTTATCAAGTGGACTGAAGCAATTCCCTTGAAGAACATGACACATAGAGAGATGATTGAGTTTATTTCTGAGCATATTATTCATAGATTTGGGATTCCTCAAACATTGACGACAGATCAAGGAACATCATTTGTTTCTAAGGAGGTACGTGAGTTTGTTGGATCCTATGGTATTAAATTGCTCAATTCATATCTGTATTATGCTCAAGCAAATGGTCAAGCCGAGTCTAGTAACAAGATTTTGATCAAGCTCATAAAAAAGTAGATTGAAGATCATCCTAAGCGGTGGCACGAGGTATTATCTTAAGCATTATGGGCGCATCGTATTTCTAGACATGGTGCTACTAAGGTTACTCCATTTGAGCTCCCTGTTGAGGTAAATCTGACTGCTTATAGATTGGCTAAGCAGAATGATCTTGATGCTAGTACATATTGTGCTTTGATGATGGATAATATTGATGACGTGACCGACAAGCATTTGGAGGCCTTAGAGGAGATTGAAAAGGACAAAAGAAGAGTGGCTCGAGCATATAACAAGAAGGTAAAACTTAAATCCTTTCAAGTTGGTGATTTGGTTTGGAAGACTATTTTGCCTATAGGAACAAAGAGCAACAAATTTGGTAAATGGTCGCCGAATTGGGAAGGACCATATCGTGTTGTGAAGGTTTGTTCTGGGAATTCCTATGTGGTGGAGACTTTACAAGGATTTCAGTTGCCAAGGGCGCTCAATGGGAAGTATTTGAGGAAATATCATCCAAGTGTTTGGCAACATGTTTGAAAGGATATGGCCGATATATGATATCGCCCTTAGAGAAAAAATGACCGACAATACAGGGTCGCCCTTAGTCTGATTAAATGTTTTATGGTAAACAAAGTTTTACCAAATAACAGGAGGGCATATGTTGATGACCAAAAGTGGCTTGAAGCTGATCAGGCTGGGACAGCCGGTCTAGACCGCCTGTACACGCGGTTAGACCGGCTGGCCCTGTAGCCGGTCTGGCAATTGTGCCAGGCGGTCTAACCGCCTGTCACAGGCGGTCTGACCGCCTGTCCCCGAGTCTGAGTAGAATCAGGTTTTTGCACGTTTTTAGATCTGTACAAGGACTTTCTTGCGGGGCAAGACCTCCCCACCCTATAAATATAAAGGGCCGTGGCCGATTGAGGACATCTACCCAATCGAACAAATTATTATCTTACTTTTTATCTCCAAACTCTAGCTTTTCCAACCCCTTTGTTTTCCTTCTTCGTCTCCGCGACGTTTTAGGACGTTCTAAGTGGCCTTGCCGATCTTAGAACAACCCTAGGTTCGCAACCTCCGACGGGGTCCCTCCCGAGGTTGTGATCGTAGGCTTTCGCGGTGCCTCTACAACAGGCGGCCTGACCGGCCCCTATAGGCGGTCTGACCAGCTGCGCCCAGAAGCTCCGGCGAGGAGAATTCGACGACTGCGCGATCTAGCGCTTTCGTGTGTTGTCCGGAAGCGCGTCAACACTTGCCTTGCACAAGAGGTCAAGAAGAGACAAGAGCCCGGAATCTCTGAACCCGACGACGATCGACAGCCTAACGCAGGTGGTGAGCGCACGCACGCTACACTCTGTGCAGTGGCACCACCGCATTGGAGCCGACTCACGCAAATACGCACTCGATCGGATCGGATTAGCTGAGCGATCATTCTCTCGTGCTTAAAAATAATCCGAGCCGACTCACGCTGAGCAGATCATGCATGATCGGGTAAGTTGACTGTACGTGAAACCGAGAAACGTGCAGGGAGAAGCATGCATGTATAAGATTGATGAACAGTCTCCAATGGCAACGCGTGCTGCTTTACTCACGGCCTTTGAGGAACCGGTCGAGACGCGCCGTGCTTCTCAATGCAACGCTTTCCACGGTCTGCCGGGCGGCGGCCGGCGAGGCGAGCGGGCGAGCGAGCGAGCGATCTGCCACCGGAGCGTACGTACTCTGTCAGGGACTCCGGGAGACGTGTGAAAGCTGAGCGTGCCATGACGGGCCACCGATCGGCGAGCTGCGCGCGTGCCGAGAGACCTCCGACCGATCATTCCCGAATCCATGCTTCAATCCCTTCCCCCATCTCCGTCGTCCTTTGCAAAGATCTCGACGAATCATTGCGGCATCGAGGCCAAGCTTCGTCCAACGCGGCATGCATTTCGAACCACCCCCCGGGCCCTCCCCTGTCTCGGTCGGCGTCTCCGTCGTTGGCTCGTTGCTGCTGACGCTGACGCTTTCCGCCATTGACACCAATGCTTGATCGAGCTCCGGGCGAAAGGGACGCCCGATCCAACTCGCAGCGAGCGAGCGAGCTAGGAGCAGGCACCTAACGCGATTACTTCGGGGCCGGCCGAGCGAGACGTGCCAGAGCGTGTGCTGTCTCGTCAGCGCGTGTTAATTAATACTACAGGAGTAGATTAGTGGTGGTACCTGATTAATTAATTAATGGAGTAGTATTTGTTATCAGCACGCAGGTTACATTGTGCTGCTACTATATACAGTAGCCTTGAGTACGTCTTGAACTTGCCCGGTATGGCAATTGGTTGGCTGATGCGCAAGGCCGAGCCAGTGCGCCGGCCACCTAACACGAGAGTTACCAACCTGGGAAGTCCGATCAATTAACTAGGAGCTGCCGTGTTGGTTGGCAGAAGAGAAAACACACACACGCACAGTGCATCAAGTGTTTAGCTGAGCCTTCTGCAGTTGCACCCAACAACCAACTCCAGCGCGCCGTGGCCACAGGGCGATGCCAGCCATGGTTACATTAGCTCTACGCGAATCACAAGCTACATACATGGTGCGGCGCCTTTGCTTTTGCTTGGCACCCAAGAGATTAGCCAGCTGAAGTAGCATACTCGCTGTTCGATCAGCTCCCATGCGTAGAATATTGAATGGCTATTTGCCACTGTGCTTCCAAGCCTTTTCTGGTACGTAGTTGGGTGCGCCTGCTGTGATCCGCAAGGGAGGAAAGCCTCTTTACTTTCGGCTGCAGGCAATCAAGAAACGCAGTTACGCAGACAAGCTGAGTAGTCGATCCAGTACGTACATAAGATGTAGTTGTTCAGGGCGTCCTCAACAACTAGGCTATTTGAGCTAGCTATTTGATGGCTGACTCAGCTCAGTGCATGACGTGGATGAGAGAGTAGCTTACCAGCTATTTGCTCCTAGCTAGCTAGAAGCACATGAATCGAGAAAAGTACATGCACCACTCTACTAAATGGCTGTGAAAAAGTAAAGAAAAATGCATTTATGACCCTATAGAAAGAAAAAGAAATATTTAAGAGCTTACATATGGGTCCACAAGATGATGTGGATTTCTCCTAACTAGCAACCGGCTAGACTGTTGGAGACGTCCTTAGGGCAAAACGCTATGGTTTTGCAGAGGGTTTAATGGCTCGGATCGATGAATGTTAATATGTCATATGTCGAGTCGGGTGAATGGAAGACAAGATGCACCCATCGGTCGCCGGTAAACGCGGAGTTGTTGCTTCTACGGCGGCGGATCGGGCGGTGAAACGAGGAGCGAAAAGCTGGCGGCTCCATTCGGTCTCCACTACTAACCGGCTAGTGGTGATAGCGCAGTCGTACAATGGCAGCTGCTTAGCACGGCCCGGCCAGGTCGCAAAAGGCCAACGGGAAAGGCACCAACTTTTGCATTTTTGGCCAGAGGAGGAAACAAAGGCTAGAGGGCGGCAGATGGGATGGGAATATTCAATGAAATAAAGCTCGCGGAGGAGGTTGATAGAGAGGTGGCAACAAAAGCAGTGCCGCAACGAACAACATGAGATGGCTGCGAGGAGTAGCAGAAGCACTGCAGCACGCAGTAGTGGTGGCAATGCCACTGCAAGTAAAGACGGGCGTGAGATTTCGTGCCACGCAGTGTCTCGTTGGAGGACGCATCAGTGCACCACACCAGTACCACGAGTACTACTAGGTGCGTAGCAACGGAACATCGGTGGATACGGCCATACGGATTTGGTTCGACCGGAGAGACGAATTCCGAGGAGCGTCAGGACGGCGACGGCCGTCGTCGGGGGCGGGCAGAGGGGGACAGGAGGGGCTCTCGCCGCCGGCACGCCGCACGCGTACGAATGGACCTCTAGTAGTGGGCCTGGCGCACGGTGCACCGTCGTCTGCCTCGGAGTCCGTGGTAGCAACTTTTTCGTGAGTGTGTTTCGTTGGCCCGGGCCCAGCGCTCCTCCTAAAAGCTGCCTTGCCTGCATCGGCCGAAAAGAAGGCAACAACATGCTTGCACGTTTTTTTTTTTTCCGAATCACACGGTACAGACGCAGACGCTCATATACACGTACGCACACTTACCCCTACAAACATACGCACTTAACCCTACCTATATGAGCACCTCTGAAAGATTGGGCCGGCAAATCCTCCAAATTGCACACTTGCCCCTACAAACATATGCAGTAACCCTATCCATATGAGCATCTCCGAAAGACTGGGCCGGCAAATCCTCCAAATTGACGAAGTCACCACAGACGCCTCGCTATCGACAGGCACGCCGCCTACCACTGAAAGAATAGCGCCGGTTAAATCCTAGAATAAATCCAGAAAAATGTGAGCACCAGTGCCGAGTCGATGACTCAAACTCTGGTGGGCTGGTTCCACCACAAGCTTACCAGCTGAGAGCTCAGTTCGCCATGCTTGCACGTTGTTAATCCTGCTTAATACCAGTACGGCTGACTTCGGGTCCATTGAGATGCACGTACTGAGCGGGTTAAAGGAGAGAGACGTACTACCACGTACTGTAGACAGGATTGTTCAGTACCATATCGCCGTGGGCCGTACGTGCTTTAGTGCCGGGAGCCCGCGACCGAAGCAGCGTTCGCTTTTCGTCTTCCTCCCTGTGCACCCGACCGTGCATTAAGGCGATCGATTCCGATTTATGGCCGTCTTGGATCAAATTGATCACCATTCAGGCATTCACCAGCTGCTTATCCGAAGAAGAGTGCTGTCAGGCACTCAGGCTCAGCGACGAAAAAAACGGAAAAAGTCCAGATCACTACCCTCAACTATAGCCAAAGTCTACATAACCCCTTAAGCTATTTTTGGTTTATTTTACCCCCTAAACTATGTCATTTGGCCTATTTTACCCTCTAATATAATTTTTTTTATTTTTCCATATACAAGTGTCATATTACGTTCAAACTTTGCGAGATAATAGTAGACATCATAACCATGATAGAAAAATATAAAATTATTTTTTTGTCATTATTTTTTATGGGAAAAGATATTTAACAATTAATTAATCCTTAGGATATAACATTATACAAAAATTAATAACGAAAAATTCATAATATATTTTTTTGTATACATTATGATGGTCACTACAATCATACAAAATTTGAAATTAAACTTCAACTTGTCATGGAGAAATAAAAAGGACAAATTGTATTAGAGGGTAGAATAGGCCAAATGACATAGTTTAGAGGGTAAAATGAACCAAAAGATAGTTTAGGGGGTTATGTAGACTTTGCTTATAGTTGAGGGGAGTAATATGGACTTTTTCAAAAAAAAAAAAAGAAAAAAAAGGAGGTTGGCCGGCGGCGGGAGTTCCGTGAGATGATGGCCCAGGCACACTGCTAACTCTAAAAGCCCAGATAAGGCAGAATTCCCCGAATCGCCATGCCAGCCCAGGAAATGCCAGACGTGCATGGTCAAAGCCCAGGAAGAATAGCCTTTGGTTTCGTCGCGTGCTCGAGGGGCCTACTCTGATGACAAAGCCGGTGGCGGGTTCTAACCGTGGTGGCGGCCCAGGAAGAATAGCCTTCCGTTTCGTCGTCGTGCACTCGCCCGAGCTAGCTGGCCGGACTGTACATCAGACCGTGAAACGTTGAAAAACCAAAGAGAGAAATTGATGCGTACCGACGACCCTGTCGGACGTCAATGTGTGCAGGGGAGCTTATGATTGTCTACTTTTCGTAAAAAAAACCTATGAACCACTCTCTCACGGTTGCGTTGCGTGACTGATACCCATCGATCTAGCGGTCAGGGAGTTTCCCACCGACGCGACTTACCGATGCGGCAAAGCAGCAGCAGCAGCAGCGACGACGACTACGCCGCCGGCGAAGACGACGACGGAGCACATGGCACATAGGGATCGGGATGCCCTTGCCCGTGTAAAGCGAGGCAGCAAACCACCCCGATTAGGGATGGCAACAGACACAAAATATCCGCGTACCCGCGGATAGAAAACCCGATGGGCATGGATATGGATCTGATTTTGTATCCGCGGGCACGGGCGCGGATCTGAGTCCAAACCCAACGGATATCTGTTAACGGATATTGAAATTTGATATCCGTATCCGCAAACCCGCAAAATCCGTTAACTGACAGGTGGGCTTCCAAAACTAGGGCAAACCCCTCTATCCAACCCTCCCCTCCCACAGTCCCCCCGTTCCCCCCGACCTTCCACCCAACACGCCGCCGCCGCGGTTCCGTCCCCACGCCTCCGCCTTCCGACATCGCTGCCGCCGGCCTCCGCCCCAGCCCCCCACGCCTCCGCCCTCCGCCGGCCCCTGCGCCAAGCCGCCCAACGCTCTCCTCCACGCCCTGTCGCCCAACGCTGCCCCCAGCCCCCCACGCCTCCGCCGGCCCCTGCGCCCTGCAGCCCGATGCAGGCCTCCACGCCCTGCCGGCTGCCGTCCGCCCGACGCCGATCCCTGCACGGCACCACGGCGACGCATCCCCGTCCTCCGTCCTCACGAGATCTGAACCCATCAACTCTTGAACCAAGGTATTGTACTGTGCATCCCTAGTTGTGAAATGGCTGCATGTTTATGTTGCGTCATTTGTTCCCATTTGTTATACAGCTGCAATGGTTAGTGGCTCCCAATCTCATGTGCCAACCTCCGAAGCATCCGGTGCTGCAGCACGTACCGAGGGAGATGAGGTTGTGCAGATATCATATGGGGAAGAGGAAGGTCGCTCTGGACAAAAGAGGAAGCTGAGATCAGAAGTCTGGAAAGACTTTACTCCATTGACTCTTGATGGAGTTCCAAAGGCTAAATGTAAACATTGCAACAAGAATCTTTTAGGTATTATAAGAAATGGTACAACCCATCTCAAAACACATTTGAAATCCTGTCTAGCGTATAATTTGACGAAAGGTGATAAAGTTCAAACAAATTTGAGGTTTGGAACAACTGAGAAGGAGACTGTGGCTGTAGAAAACTACGTATTTGATCAAGAAGTAGCTAGAAAAGCTCTTTATTCAATGATCATATTGCATGAGTACCCGCTGTCCATCGTTGATCATCATGGCTTTCGCAAGTTTGTTAGTGCACTCCAACCTTTGTTTAAGATGGGGACTAGAAATACTATTAGAAGGGATATCATGCACTTCTATGAGGGTGAGAAAAGAAAAGCTAGAATATTTTTGCAAAGGACCAGTTGCCGGGTTGCTATCACAACTGACCTTTGGACAGCTGATAATCAAAAAAGAGGGTATATGGCAGTCACTGGACATTTTATTGATGACTCATGGACGCTTAAGAGCTGCATTTTGAGGTGACTTTCTACTATAACCTTGAATTATTGCATCTTGTTCAGATCTGAATTTAGTGAAAATTTTGAATTGTGGCATTGATTTATTGCATATTGTGTGTAGGTTTATGTATGTGCCATGCCCCCATACTGCAGAAGTGATTTGTGATGCATTGCACAAGTGTCTCCAAAGCTGGGATATTGATAGGAGGATATCAACTGTGACACTTGACAATTGCAGCACAAATGATAGCATGGTTGGCTTAATGGAGACAAGGCTTGGTGCAGCTAATATGCTATTGAAAGGGAAATGGCTGCATATGCGGTGCTGTGCACACATTCTCAATCTTATTGTCAAAGATGGTTTGGGTGTCATCGAATCTGCAATTTCAAACATCAGAGAAAGTGTTGCTTATTGGGTTGCTACACCAAAGAGGTATGAAAAGTTTGAGAAAACAGCTCTAGATGAAAATGTTGAATTGGACAAAAAGTTACAACTAGATTGCAAAACTAGATGGAACTCTACATATATCATGCTTTGTATTGCTATACCCTATAGGAAGGTTTTTGAGCGTCTGGGTGAACTTGATAGGAAATTTGATTGTCCACCAGCAAATGATTGGATATTTGCTAACACAGTTTGTGAGAAGTTAGGATTATTCTATGATCTCACTGAGGTGTTTTCTGGGACTAAATATGTAACAGCCAACCTTCTCTTCCCTAAAGTGTGTGAGATTAAACTTAAAATCTGCTCTTGGGAGAATGATGAAAACCAAACCATTAGGGACATGTCTGCTGCCATGATAGCAAAATATGATAAGTATTGGACTGATATACATGGTCTTATGGCTGTTGCTGTCATTCTTGATCCACGTCTTAAGATGACAATGTTACATGCTTGTTATATTCCCCTCTTTGGTCGAGAACATGCTGGGACTTTTGTGGAAGAAGCCCATCAGTTGTTAACTGATTTGATGAAATACTACCGTGTCAAAGAGAATGATTTCGTGGGTACATCAGCTAGTGGTGCAAGTTCTTCTGTTGGTGCAGATGCTGTGTTGTCTATTTTTAAGTCCCTTACTGCAGATAAGAAGACTACTAGCATTGTCAGAAGTAAGAATGAGCTAGATCGCTATTTGGATGAAGAAACTCTTTCTCATGATGAGAATGATTACTTTGATGTTCTTGGTTGGTGGAAGTTGGAGGGGACTCGTTATCCTACTTTGAGGCAGATTGCTCGTGACATTTTGGCTATTCCAATAACAACTGTAGCTTCTAAGTCAGCATTTAGTACTAGTGGAAGAGTTTTAAGTGAGCATCGCAGCCGTCTTACTCCTAAAATGTTGGAAGCTTTGATGTGTGGCTAAAGTTGGCTTCGCCACACTCTCAAAGGTAATGAAATTGATATGCATTTGCTTTGCATTTTTCTTTTTACATTACACTTGTTTGTTGCAGCTAATGACAATGAAACTTTCTTTTAGATGAAGGTGACAGAGTGAATAGCTTCTGGTCATGCCTTGAAGATATTCAGGAAGAAATTAAAGAAGAATCTTGCATCACTACTGCTGAAGATTCTAACTAAAATGGATGACATGATGAGTTTGGTCTTTAGTTTTTTTTGCTTAGTTGAACTTTTATGCAATATGTTTAAATAATGATTAGACATACTATATGCAATATTGCAATCTCTGTATATTTAGTTTGTGATGACAATGTGAGCTTTATTTGGTTTGTAATGGTCAGATTTGGGTTATGATTTGTGATGGTCATATTTGGTGTCTGTATGGTTTTTTTCGGATTTGCGGATAAATCTACGGGCATATACTATCCGCGGATAGCGGACGCGGATTTGACTTCATGCCTGCCGCGGATAGCGGGCGCGGGCGAAGGTATAGGTTTTAGGGTGCGGGCGCAGATAGTTGAAACCACTGTCCGCGCGGATATTATCCGTTGCCTTCCCTAACCCCGAGCGTACGTCGTGGGAGAGCCTGCTACTGCTCCTCCAGATTCTCCACCCACTCCAAGCCGCGACGCCCGGGCGGGGGCGGGGCTTGCGAGCACGTTTTCCAGGGACGCCAACGGACGGTGTCGTGGCGCGCGGCGACGGCTCGGCCCGGACGACAATGCGTTGGCCGTGACCACGGTGACGTTTGTGTTGTTTGTTTGTTCGCCCGGCGTCTGTGTTGGGGCGGATGCGGAGCTGAGGCATGACGAGAGCAGCAACAGCCAACAGCAAGCAAGTCTCGTGTTGTTTAGTAGGGCGCTTAAGCCCGCTAGATTCGCGGGATAGTTGGATGGTGGTGGCCGCGACGTGTGGTCGTGGTCACGCCGATGCTCTGTTTCGAGCTGTTGTGTCGTAGGAGCATAGTGGTAGCCGGAGGACCATGGACCAGGGGATGCTTCTTTTTTTCTCTCTTCCATCTATATAGGACCGTCCGTTTCGATGCATGCCAGTTGCACGTATTCTCTTCGCAGGCATATCCCTGTCGGAGCACCCTTTTTTTCTCTAGAGCTCGGAATCAATGGGGGGATTGAAACAGTGGGTGGACACCGATGCGCAGAGGAGCCAACTGTGTTTTTTTTTTTGTGAAATGAAACGGCAGAGCCAACTGGCAGGTAGGCCCCGCTCGCCAGCGTGCCTACAGCCAGTCAGACTCGGACAGAGGTCGTGCCCAGCTGCACACTGCACTGCACCGAAATTACTCTCGCCCACCAGCCCAGCCAGCGACAGTGCGACACCACGGCCGCTTCGTCCACACTGACCGGACCAACCAGCCTGACCCAGCCCAAACGCGCACACCACGCCACCACGAACGCGGGGATCGTGCTGCCTCCCCACTGGCAAGCGGGGCCCAACCAGCCAACCGCACGCAACCAGGCGCCGGCCGGCCGCTGAACCACCCCAGCGCTGCCCATCCACCGACAGGCGGGGCCACCACGCCGGGCGCGCACGAGCCGGCCAGGCAGGCAGCGCGCTCGCGCAGCGCAGGACGCGCGCCAGGCCGGCGCTTGCCTTGCTCGCGAAGACGCCGTCGCCCTCCTCGCGTGAGCCACCACTTCGAACTGTTTGCGGAGGGGGAGGCGGAGGCGTTGGGCGCAAGGCGGAGAGCATAAAGGCCCCTCGCCCGCCCGCCGCATCAGAAGCCTCGCTCCACCGTGAGGAGTCCACGTCTCGTCTCCTCGCTCCACTCGCCACCCGAGGCGGACCGAATCCACCGGCCGCGTGGAATCGGAGCGGCCGATTAGAGTAATCCGAGCCCAATGGAGGAGGCCGCCGCCTGAGAGCGCAGCGCGCGCGCGCGAGGGGGAGCGGGGAGAGATCGGGCGGGCGGGCGGAGGCGCGATGCGGGCGTGGGAGATGCACCCGCTCTGCTGCCTCGCCGGGGAGTGGCCGGGCTCGGGCGGCGGGGGGCTCGCGGCCGGCGACCGCTCCCCGCCGCCGCCGCCGGCGGCCGAGGGGGAGGCGCCGGCGGTGGCCGGCGTGCTGTACAAGTGGACCAACATCGGCAAGGGCTGGCGCCCGCGGTGGTTCGCGATCCGAGGGGGCGTGCTGGCCTACTCGAAGATCCGGCGGCGCGTCGCCGCCGAGCCGCATCCCGCCGCCTCCGAGGCCGCGGGCGGCGTCAGGCTGATCGGGGTGGCGCGCGGCGCCGGGGGCGCAGGAGAGCGGCCCATCGGATTCGTGCATCTCAAGGTGACGCCGTCGAGCTCGCTCCATCTCGCTCTCCTCCTTCGTTATCTGATTCCTCCACTTCCCCCTTCCCATTCCCCATGATCTGGTTATCAATTTTTTAGTAGCTATACAGCGCATTGGAATCTTCCTTCATTTACCCGCTTCGAAACATTGAGCAAAATCGTTCGTTAAATACTAGGCATTTATGTGATCACGCAATATAGGAGTACTCGAAATGAACAGGAGCTGGAAAAACGCTCCTACAAATTGTCTGTCTGCTGCAATGCCTCGCTCGATTTCTGTGTCACATCGGATCGGAACAGTCCAACAAGATGAGCACAGGCGCAACTCCAGTCTCCAGCTGTAAAGTCGCACTCTCAGCACGGGCCATGTCGCCTCGTGCCGTACAGTCGTCACGATCTGTCGATCTGCGGCGGGGCGTAGAGTCGTAGCTAAGGAACGATAGATTGGAGAAAGATTCGTGGAAAATACACTTCTAAAAAAACACCTAAAAAGATGAATAGGATTCTGTGAGTGGAAGTGGTGGGATGAATAGGAAAAAGTTAGATGAACAGTGGTTTTTTAGGAACTTTTTTAAATCTAAACGGGGCCAAAGTTACAAGCAATGGCTACCGCCTGTCGGATAAAGCTATGCCTTGTTTTGATTGGAGCTGGCCTTTTACAGCCTCAGCTCGTCGCATAGTACCACAATAGTAGTATCACTTAGCGGTGCGAAACAACAGGCTTTGCATCGACTTGCAACAGTGGCGTTCTTGTCCCGTTCCCGTGCACCATGCTCACTGTGCTCGCCTGCTCGGGAGGAGAGGGGGCGGCGAGATGTTTACGGATAGTGTTTCAACGGGCTGATGGCTTGGCGCCTCCTTTTGAGTTGTATTTGGCGTGAGTGGGTTGTTGGGAATGTGAGGTTGATACCTGGTACGGATCACTCTGTCTCACTCTCCTGTCTGTATTCATTTAAAGGGGCTGGGAGCTTTTTTAGGGCTCATCTTTTTCCCGTCTTATGATCGGTCCCTGGCCTGCTGGCCTCTGCTCTAGTCGATGGGCTCTAAAATCTGTTTGTCTTTTTGGTTAGTTCTCTAGATGTATGAAACAGTGCTGAGCTGGCTGGTGGATGCAGTGGCAATCATTTTCAGATATATTTTTTGAAGTCAACTGCAAGATTGCTAGTGTAACTATGGCCATTCCAGTTACGTCAATCCGTGAAGTTAGGTCACAAGTCACTTCCTATTCTGTCATGTGCAATGGGTTTGTAAATGTATAGGTAGAGGAATGCATATCACAATATCAGCCAGTAATTTGCATGCATGTAACAATTTAATTGCACCACTAACTCTAGGTTACTTCATTTATGACACAGTTCAAGGCTTCAGTGACTATTCTGCTTCTGAATAATATGCTTGCTGATTTAGTTATTTTCTTCAATTGTTTGTAGATATCATCATTTAGTGAAAGTAAATCAGATGATAAACGGTTCTATATAATTACTCCGACTAAAACACTTCAACTGAGGACTGGTTGTGCTAAGGATCGGGCGACTTGGATTGAAGCGCTTGTCACTGCAAGAAGTGAATATTCTTTCAATGGGGATTTATCGAGTGACCAGAATGATGCATCACTTTCCACAGAAAAGCTCAGAAGTCGCTTGCACGCTGAAGGTGTTGGTGAGTCAATTATTAAAGATTGTGAGCAGATTGTTCATTCAGAATTTTCGCAGTACCAAACGCAGATGAAGCAGCGTTGTGAAGAGTATTTAAGCTTTATTGGTAGTCTTCCACGGGAAGTTGAGGTAATATTTTCTTCGAATTCATTAGTAATATGGGCAACTTATAGAATTCCCATTCATGTTACAATATATTACGGCATAAAAGCTAGTGTTGATATTACTTTAGAATTTTACTTCCAAATCCAAGTGTTTTTGTTTGTTTCTCTAATAGGGTACTATTCATGCCTATATGGTTTGGTTTCTCTATAATCAGCAAGTTACAACCATATTATAATTTTTTTGTGCCAACCTTAGTTGGATCAACATTTCTTGTATTTAAGAACATAGACCATACCTATTCAGCTATTCTAATTTATGAGCCAAACATGCAGTCGCATGTTTACTGAAAAGGTTATCTGGACTGCCATCTGAAGTCGAACACAAAATTGATGGGATGTTATCCATTGACCAGAAACTTTTTGCTGTTCGTGCAGGTAGTTAATTCAGTTGATACAACTCTCACAGAGAAGCCACAGTTGGAGTTGTTCAAGCACGACTGCTCCAGCTCTGGAAAATGTAGTGGTACTTGATGTTCCTCTTGCTGCTCCTTTTTTTCCTCTTTAAGTCTTCCATTTGTGGTGCTTATATCCATTGCTCCGTATAGCTGTTGAGCAGTTCATTGTACAATTTTCTTGCACTACCGATGGTATAGCACTTTCTTTGTGGACAATGTTTCAGTGCATGGCTTCCTTTGTAGCTCCACTTGATCATGTGAACTTTTTGAGTATCACTAATAGTTCCTTGTCTCATGCAACCTGTAAAGATGTAGCTTGGATGCAGTATTACCTACTCCTGGGCTGTGAATATCCATCAAGTGTCAATATTGAAAAGCATGTTAGATGGTTATCACACATTTGAACTGTTGCTACCCATTTATATCTCATGAGCAGTGCACCTTATATTTGTTTTTGTTTGGATTACCCTGAGTATCAAATGGTTGAACTACCAAGAAATAGACCATGCATGTGCATTATTATGGCTTCATTGGATGCATACTGCAGCCATTTTCCTTTCTTCTATATTTTCTGAAATATGCTTACTGTCCCTACTTTTGTTTTTCTCATCAGAATACAGCAACACAGAATCTTCAGATGATGTTGGCAAACAAGAGATTAGTGAACTATCAGATGGAGATGAATTTCATTTCTACGACACAAGGCAAAGTTTCAGTGACTGGGCTACAAATCCTGACCTGAGTCAGAGATGCTTAAGCAATGCAAGTGAACACCATAAATCTGTTGCATCACTAACTGTCGACAAGGCCAACGAATATCTACTGCCAAATTCAAAAAGGCGCACAAAGTTGCCTGATCCAGCAGAAAAGGAGAAAGGTGTTAGCCTTTGGTCAATGATCAAAGACAATGTTGGAAAGGATCTTACAAGAGTCTGCCTTCCTGTTTATTTTAATGAGCCTTTATCTAGTCTTCAGAAGTGCTTTGAGGAGTTAGAGTACTCTTATTTGTTAGATCGTGCATATGAATGTGGTTTAAAGGTAGGCATGTTTCTCTACCTACCTGCTTTCTTCTGTCCTAAACACTTCCTTTTCTTTTGAATGAAAATGTCACCAAAACACCTAATTAACCACTTAAACCTGCTGAAACATTCACTGTTGAGCTTCTTTAATACAATGGTCTCATGTGTTTTCGATGAAAAAAAAGGAACATTACTGTTGTGAGAATGGCCTAATAGTAGGGAATAGGCCAACAAAGAGGCATTGACCAAGACGATAGGCATCAGATAAATATTCTTCTCGAAACTAGGGCGTCAGACAGATTTTAGAATCAAGAATTTTCACTTTCAGTCTTTAAAAACATATAACTTGATATTGGAGTCAATGTAGTGGCTGTAGCTCTCCTTCAATGCATTCTGCACCAGTTTCATGAACACTGACGTGTTGTTTCTGAAAAAACACTCAACTATGGTAGAGTTCCAGAGTTTATCTTATTGAAGGGCACACCAAACCCTAAATGGCCAGGAAACCATTTTGCGAGCTTTAGGGTTTAGGCCTGGGTGGATGGCCTTCTTGATGGGAAACTCTACCACTGTGCTATCATTCGGTTCTCAGACTAGTGTGTTTCTTATGTATTTATGCTACTACCATTTTACAGTAATATCATAATTGTGCTTCTGCATTCAGGGGAATGGTCTGATGAGAATTCTTTATGTTGCTGCTTTTGCGGTCTCCGGATATGCTTCCACAGATTCTCGCCCCTGCAAACCTTTCAATCCATTGCTAGGGGAAACCTACGAAGCTGACTACCCTGAAAAGGGGATCCGTTTCTTCTCTGAGAAGGTTAGTTTGGTACCCACCATTTATATTCAGCTTATACTCAATTACTGTTTGGTCACGTACCAAACCATAGTGACCATAGAACTATCCTGAAAGAGGAATAATTAATAACATTGCTTACAGGGATCTAATATGAATATTATTGACAGTTCTGTTATGTATGAGAACACACTTGATTCATTGATTGAATGTGCTTGATTATTCTTGGCACCAGGTCAGTCATCATCCTATGGTTATGGCATGCCACTGTGAGGGGAAAGGTTGGAAATTTTGGGGAGATAGCAATCTAAAGAGCAAATTCTGGGGACAGTCTATTCAAGTGGATCCTGATGGTGTGTTAACATTAGAGTTTGATGATGGAGAAACTTTCCGGTGGAGCAAGGTATGGATGTTTCACAAGTGGCAAATACTCAAATACTATTTCCTTTTTTATGATTGGCAACTATCCAACGGGCAGTCTATCCACACCAGTCACCACTGGTTTTATGAAATCTTCCCAGTTTAATCTCAATACTCTGGATGATTCTTCTATTACTGGAAAACAACTGTCTCTGTGTACATGCACACTCTGATCCGAAAGAGATAGTTATTGGTTGTTGTCAATTATGCTTTAATGTTTCTATTTTCCTTCTCAGGTTACAACAACAATTAATAACCTTATCCTTGGTCGACTGTATTGCCATCACCACGGCACAATGCACATAAGTGGAAATAGACGATACTCGTGCAAGCTAACATTTAAAGAACAGTCTTTTCTTGATCGAAATCCTCGTCAGGTAAAGAAAGAAAAAGAGCAATCACCCATCAGACAGATATGGGTCAATACTAAATTACTAATACATCTAGCTCTATGTAAGGTTCAAGGAGTTGTCAAGGACCTTGATGGAACCAAGGTTGCAACATTGGCGGGAAAGTGGGATGAAAGTGTGCATTGTATCATAGGCTATGATGCCTCTAAGGTGAAATGCCATGGTCCACATCAGAGTGCTGGTGCCACTTTGCTGTGGGAGAAAAACGAGCCTTCAGCCAATCCTACTCGGTACAACCTGTCCTCATTTGCAATAACATTAAATGAGCTAACACCGGAGCTCAAGGTAGACATGGAACATAATAACCCATCATTTGAGTTATGTTAGCTTCGAACCTAAAAGGCTAAATTGCATCTCCCCCTCTCTTGTTAAGGAGAAGCTTCCACCAACGGATTCAAGGCTCAGACCAGATCAGCGACACCTGGAGAATGGGGAATACGAGAAGGCCAATGCTGAAAAACTGCGTCTCGAGACTAGACAGCGGATGGTTGTACTTGTATCCTTGATTCTCTCTTGTTTTTGTGCATTGTCCCATATTTTCCATAATGTACTACATCTTGATCACTAGTTTAAATCTACTTGTAATTTTTTGATGTACTACTTGCACCATGATACTCGCATGCATTGCCTTTCTGCCTTAACTGATCATATATATATACATCCATGTCTGCAGGCAAGGAAGATGCAGGAGAGTGGCTGGAAACCAAGATGGTTCCAAAGGGGCAGCGAAGATGGAACATTCCGCTATGTTGGAGGTTATTGGGAGGCAAGGGAGGAGAGGAAATGGGATGGCTGCAACGACATATTTGGTAACTTGTCTGGCAACCCAAAACCGCAACCATCCGCCCTCTACGCTAGCTCAAGTATATAAGGATTAGGAAATGTTGTTCAGTAGGTGTTGACGTCGTATTAGTACATAGCGAGTGGCTTTTCTCGTCTGTGTTGTGGAAAGGTTCGAGCTAAAATGCTCTACTTGTCAATTGTCATATTAAACCCAAGGACATTCAAGCATAACCCAAACTTTTGTGGACACTGGGATGCTTATGAGAAATCTTGCTAACATCACTGTTAAAAGAATTGTCAATGATACCATTTTCCTCATTTGTAGTCCACAAGGACGCGTTTATATTTGGTGCTGATGTTGTTATGCTAGTGGATGTCCATGTATCTGGTGATGCTTCCATGCTTGCCTTATGGTGGATCTATGAACTACTTGAGTAATTTCCTTTATCAAAGGACATTACTTGAAGAGCTAACGGTTGGAGTCGGCACTGTGATCTGAACCTACTCATTCTCTGCTGTCATATGTCTGCTCAGCTCTTACGAGTGGTCTTGTTTGTTTGGGCTTTTAGTGCCTATTTATTTATTTATTTATTTATTTGCTTCGTCACTGTCAATTTCAATCGCCACGTATTTTCCCAATGGCAGAGCGACAAAACCAGGACTGTTTCGTGGCTTCTAGTAGCACAGGCATTCGGCGACAGATTTTTGGTTTGTCGTATATAAAAAGGACCCCTCGCTACGTGTGTCTTCCGGAAGGGCAGTTGCTATCTTTTAGTCCAATACAACCCAGTATATAAACACGTAACAGGCCCAAAACGGCCACAAATCTTTATGCGACCCGGAGGTTTTTCAGGCTTTTCAGTCCAGAATTTTTTTTATTTCTATATTTTTTATTTTACGATTTTTCAAAAATATATACCTGGTCAATATTTTTGCAAATCTGTCATCCTGTCGCCATTTGGTCCGGCGGTAATGTGCTACCGCCATTTGAAATGGCGAAATCATATGAAATCGCCTTTTGAACCGGCGGTATGACTTTAAACCGTTTGAATTGGCGATAGATCGTTTCGAGGTTGGACCGTTGGTGGGCCTGGAGGCTACCGCCATTTCAGTTGGCGATAAGAGGCCTCAGCGCGGGCCCACGAACGAAGCCACCGTTTGAAATGGCGAGAAGTTGTCGGCGCCAGGGGCCCGTCGCGCTCTCGCCATTTGAATTGGCGATAGGCGTTAACGCCGTTTCAAACGGCGGTAGACCCAGCTCTCGCCATTTCAAATGGCGGAAGGAGCGCCTCTCGCCGTTTGAATCGACGGAAGGAGCCCTTCGCCCGCTTCACGCGCACAAAACGCAGGGAGGCGCAGGGACCACTCCTCTCCGGCCGCATTCTCCACGCCGCGTGGGGAGGAGAGCAGACGAGAGAAGGAGAAGAGAGGGAAGAGGAAAGGAGAGGGAGGAGCGTGGGGAGGAGAGCAGACGAGAGAAGGAGAAGAGAGGGAACAGGAAAGGAGAGGGAGGAAGAGGAGCAGTAGCTCTTTCGGATCTGTGTATTTTAGGTATTTTTTAGAGCTGTCTTTGTACACTTACTTAGATAGGAAAAATAGTTTAGATAGAAATAGCAATTTAGAAGTAATGTCAATGTTTTAGGTAGAAATATTAGCTGCCTAGTTTAGATAGATAGAACTATTATTAGTTAGATTTAGATTTAGAAATATTAGCTGCCTAGTTTAGATAGATAGAACTATTATTTAGAAATATTATGCTGTTAATTTTTTTTAGGACTATTAGCTAGTTAGATTTACAAATATTATGCTGTTAATTTTTTTTAGAAATATTAGCTAGTTAGATTTAGAAATTATGCTGTTAATTTTTTAGAAATATTAAAAAGTTAGATTTAGAAATATTATGCTGTTAATTTTTTTAGAATAATAGCTTTACCTATAGGATTAGTAGCTAGTTACACTTAGGATTACTAGCTAAATAATTTTTTATATTGAAAAACTAGTTTACAAATATTGTGTTGTTAATTGTTTTAGGAATATTAGCTAGTTACACTTAGGATTATTAGCCTATTAATTTTTTAGATTGAAATAGTAGTTTACAAATATTCTGATGTTAATTTTTTAGGATTATTAGTTAGTTAGACTTCGAATTATTAGCTAATTAATTTTTTAGAAATGTATGAGAAATGTCGTGTATGTTGGCAGGCATGTCATAAAGATTACCTTTTCAAGTGTTCTATGGGTCTGGGGATGTTAGATATGGTCCTGAAGGGGTAGATTTGTCAGACTTTAGTTCCTTCATAAAGGAAGTACCCCGAGCAAGAGAGAGGACATGGGTTTCAATCTGTAATTGGCTATTTAAAGCTTTCGGACTTAATGGAGAGCAACATGAGATTTCGGTCATGGCCGTTGTGAATCGGAGGGAACCGGTATTTTGGGAGCTATTGCCACTTCAAGGCACCCAAAACTGGAGGAACTATGTGAATCTAACCACTAGTCGGAGTTTACCTCTGGTATTATTTGTGCAAGCGTTCGAAAAGGCTACAATTAGTACTGAAGCAGCTGACGAAGATGGAGGCCAGGGGGATACAGTGTTAGAAGATTCGGAGACGATGCATGGACAAGCTGATGAAGATCCGGATACGATGCATGAACCAGCTGAAGATGGAGATGCCTCAGAAGAACCTCGTCAAGCAACTGGCGAGGCTGATGAGGGGAAAGACAATCCCCGCATAGTCAATGAGTTTCAGAGGGAGGGTGAAGAGCATGCAGTGGATGATTCATCTTCAGACGATGAAGATGATTATTGTGTCCCGCAGAACTGGGACGGGTACGACTTTTCGATGCTAAGTGTAAATGATGGTGAAGCGGTGCAATGGGAGTATAGGCAGAATGAGGTCTGCGTCGGTTCAATGTATGCTAATCCTGATAATATGAAAGAAGCAATAAAACGTTGGTCCACTCTATCTTTGCAAAGACAGTTCAAAGTGCTCAAGAGCAGTCCGCAAACATATTATATTCGTTGTGTGAGAAGCGAATGCCCGTTCAGGGTGTACGCGTCTAAGGGCAAGTGGCAGGATTTCTGGGAGGTCAAGATTATGGTAGATCACACATGCGAGCTTGAGCAATTAACATCAAGGCACCGCAACCTGACAGCTGCCTTTATTGCTAACTACATGTACCCTCAGATCGTGGAGAATCCTAGGTACGAGCCGAAGTCAATTATTTGTGCCGTTGAGGAGGAGTTCAAATATAAAATTAGCTATAACAAAGCTTACAGAGCGAAGCAAAAGACGCTTGAGATGCGGTGGGGCACGTATGAAGCTTCATATCATAACTTGCCGGCGTTGTTGCAGACTATATGCCTTCGAAATGTAGGAAGCTTCTATGACTTGAAAACATATCCTTGCATCCAGAAACCTGGGAAACAGGTGCTCCAACGGTCATTCTTAGCCTTGGCTGCTTGTATTGAGGCGTTTCCGTACTGCCGACCAGTAATCTGCATAGATGGGACATTTTTAACATGAAGGTATAAAGGCACCATTCTCACAGCCATTGGATGTGATGGTAATAAGCAGTTGTTGCCTTTGGCAATTGCTTTTGTTGAGAAAGAATCTGGAGATAGTTGGTATTGGTTTCTAGAAAGGGTGAAGCAAATGGTTGTCAGAGATGTAGCCAATGTGTGTCTGATTCATGATCGGCATAAGGGCATCTTACAAGCAATCGACGACACGCAGAATGGTAACCAAGAGCGTCGTAGGGTTCCACAATGGCCGGACGTAAAGAGCAGGTGGTGCATGAGGCATATGGGAGCAAACTTTCACAGCCAATTCAAAAACAAGACCCTTATGACCCTATTTAAGCGATTATGCAGCCAGAATCAGGAGAGGAAATTCAACTTGTTGTGGAGGAAACTAGATGAGCTCACAAAGAAGCAAACAGCTGAGCTAGCGAAGATAGCTATCAATACGGAGGAGGACGATGTCATACAAGGGATTGAGGCAGAGGATGCGTCGAGCCTTGCCCATTGCTCCGACATGACGCATGCGCAACACCTAAGCGCATACAGGAAGATTGCTGACCTTTGCGGTCGGTTTCGCCGAGCCGTCACTTGTCGTAGTGACGACACCACCCTTCCACCTCGTGGTCCACGTCCGGGAGCGTATGGAGGTACGTGTACACGACAGGACAGCTCCGCCACGGCATGGGGTGCGCCTCCTCCGGCACCCTTTGTTACCACGACCACGTCACCTCGTCCTCCTCCACCCATGTACACGCCACATCCAGGTACACCATACTAGATTGTTTTCTTACTTATAATATCAATACAATTTCAAACTAAATATGCAAAGTGCAACCCTTGTTGGTGTACTTGCAGGCTCGTCGTCTTTTTCTCCTATGGGTGCATACGGGGCCGGATCTACGTCTCGTCTACGACCCATGACCAACTTAGGTATGTATCAAACAACGTGTCACAACTACGATAGCAAGCATCTATTATGTTAGATATTTGACATTTATTTGTCTAAGCAGAGTACCAAGACATTGGTGGGACAGACGACGACGACGACGCAGACGAGAACATGGGCCAGTTCGACAACCAGGAGTGGGTTCAGCAGTACTACAGCAGTGGCCAACATGACGTTGTTGGCCCTTCATAGCTTAGTGGTGCACCAGTACCGACGCAGGGGGCCACGCAGGAGGATCTGACACCACTTCCTGAGGCAGGTCATCGGCCAGGTCGTGACATAGTTCCCCCGGACCCACTGACGTAGCCGCGGCACCATACCAGAGCGGCACAGGCTGCGGGGAGACGTGCCAGGAGAGGGGCGCCAAAGCGTGGGCACATCTAGTCATTATGAACACCGTGCTTTAGTCTTTTGTATGCATGGCTACTTCGTACATGCAACTGTGTTTAATAATTGTGGTTTCATCTACGTTGAACGTTGGTCCTTTGATCCATCACATCATGCGATTCCTATAAACGTGACTGCATACCGTACACTCTATAAAGGTCGTAGACTGAAAAAGGCTAAATAAAGTAGCATTGAATGCACCTAGGCTACATTAATAATGACTTACAGCTACCATCCACTGCGGGGACAACAACATCGGATTCCTTGGACTATGCAGCTTTCACTAAACTAGCACGATAGACGTAGTCCATGGACCAAAACGGTCGAGCTCTATATTTCACACACTACCACCAACGATGAATGCACCCAGTGCGCATTGAACAACCATATCTATGTCGACATGGAGGGATGACCCGAATGCGATTCCTCCATGGAATGAGCGGCCCAAATGCCATTGCGGCTTCCGTACATGGCTGCAAGTTTGGACTGACCCATTACCTCAAGGCAAGAAAGGGTGTAGGTTCTTCAAGTGTCCTGACATAGATGATGATTTCAAGGTACTTTCATTTCTAATATCTTTTGTAGTCTTTTTTTCTTCCCTTAACTAATTCAAGTAAACACTAATTTATATTCAGGCTTGCACATTCATGCAATGGATCGACACACGTCCACTAGGAAGGGTTTCGTTGAACGAAGTTGAAACCAAAGGACAATACTATGCAAGGCACACTCAGGCTCGGGAGGAAGCACGTCTTGCAAGAGAGGAACAAGAAAGGCGAGTTCGACAACAACAGATCCGTTTAAAGGGTAAAGAAGATGAGCTAAAGAGACGGCGAGCTGAGTTAGATCAGAGAGAGGCGGCCCTCAAGATTCAAGAGAAACAATTCCAAGCTCGTGAAGCACAGTTTAAAAGGGAAGCGGACGAACAGAAGAGTCGGTACAAGGAGCCTGCACAATCTTCCATAACCGATGAAAGGAACAAGAAGGGAAAATTTCTTCGCTTCACCCAGTAGATTGTTCGTTGTCTATTGTCATTTTACGTTACGTAAGGCATGTTATCTGTAGGCATGGTAACCTATAGGTTATTAAATAGAGGTACCGCTCATGCCATTGTACTGATCTCTCTCCCTCCCTGTCTCTCACACTGTTTGTATGCGTGTCTTTGTCTTTAAATCAAACACTGAAAAGTAGCCTTTTCAGATGGACAAGACAAGTCCATGTCCAAGCACAGAGCAAAGCAATGCTCTTGTCGCAGCGATATGTCGTCGTACATGCCACTGCTTTGCTCGCATATGTTTTTGTAATTCAAAGATTCTTTGTTTCACTATGTTGCATATAATACCGTAGTATATGCAACAAGTAGAGTGAAACAAAAAAAAACCTACCAGAGATGTATTTTTAGTATATTTTAAAGTTGAGGATGTCTAATTTATTTAATGTCACATGAAATAATGGTAATGCAACTATTGTTCTCAGAAGACAACTAGAGCATTTCGGAAGTATATACAAATTTATTTCATGCAAATACTTTGCCTAGAAATCTCTTTTACACTATACAAATATTATTCTCTTTATGTACTAACCACTAAATACACTATTATTTACACTATACAAATATTCTCTTTTTTCTAAAGAAAAGATAAAAAAGGAATTTAAATTTTGATTCAACTAACAACAATGAAGTGCGCTTTATAGACAAATAATTACGAGGTCATGGGACTATCTGAACAATTTATTAAAGACCAACAATCAAATTCATAACAGTATAATCCATTATATAACAAAAGCATGTATTTTTATGAAAAAATACACGCTTATCGCCAATTCATTTGGCTATCGCCAGATCATCCGGCGATATGTCCCACGTCACATTCCGCTGGCGATATCGTTAACCGCCTGTTGATCAGGCTATAGCCGCCCAACTCACGGCGGTAGTACTTATCGCCGGATGAAACGGTTATAACCGTTTCATCCGGCAGAAAGTGCCATGGGCCACGGCCCAGCCAACGTATCGCCGTTTGAAATGGCGATTACCTCGTTTCGCCGGACCAAATGGCGACAGGATGACAGATTTGCAAAAATATTGACCAGCTATATATTTTTGAAAAAACGTAAAATAAAAAATATAAAAATAAAAAAATCTCCCAACACGCGGTACACGCCGCTTGTTTTTGGACCACAAAGGCTACAAAGCTGTCCAACACGTAAACCAGTACTGGTTACGTAATAGAAGTAGGACTTTCTCAAAAAAAAAAGTAGGAGTAGGAGCAGTAGTGTCTCAAAAAAAAACCGTAGGAGTAAGAGCACATAAAACCTTGCCGAGCCACATCAACAACCGTGGCTAATAAATATGATAATCTTTTGGGTATGGTAGCATTTTTCTCCCTGGTTTTTATACTTAGTTTTCGCTGACAGTAGTGATGTTCAACATTTTAAAATAGTAAATATTTCTTGACATTAAATTCATCATTTTGAACAATTTAATTTTACGCTTTATAGAATAATGTTGAAATAGTATGTAAAATGTTGATGTAGTTTATATAAAATGTTGATAGTAGAATAAAAAATAGGCATATTAGATCTCATCTTGTTGACAAAATTCTAAGAAATTTTGAGCTTCAAACAAAAGTAAAATGCGAATCGGTTTGAAGTTCAAAAATCAAAACCTCCCGCAGACAGGCTAGATGTCTCATCATCGGACTCTAAGTCCCGCCGGTTGGCTACACATCAGGCTCCTCTTGTTGTGTCTCCCAGTGGCGGAGCTACGTGTTGTGTCCGGTGTCAGCTGACAACGATAATATCCAGCCAAACTAGTGCTAATCACTGTTCAGTACGGTTCATACACCGTGCTGACACTGTTGCCGAAGCTATCTGACATCGTCGGCCAACGCGCCTGGCTTCGCCCCTGGTGTCTCCCAACGGCTAGCATATGACTTGAGAAAAAAAGACGAATGAGAGAATTGCCGCCGTTTATTTTGACCGTATGCACAACTCTTAAAGTGGAAGCTATGATTTCCATCTAAGCAGGAGCCGAAGGATCATCATGGAGCAACATGCGGAACAAAAGAATCAGGTACAACACAACATGTTTATGTGTCATATAAAATGTTTATTCCGAACTAAAACGAGCAGGTAGTTCAATCCCATAAATGAATTAGTCATAGTCTACATATACACCAATGAATTACTATACGTAGAGAACAAACATGCGTGGGCTCTACTAAAGGATACGGAAACTTGTTTGTTTTTTCCTTCTTCTTCTTCCAATGCAATGTTTTATCGAGCGTTCGGTCCTCTCTCTTTCCTCTTAAACCTAGCACTCGATCACACATCACCATTGGCTTATGTGTATTGACCTTGTCCGTGCGGTGAGAACTGAGAAGATAGGGAGTTTATGCAAAGTCCTTTGATGTTGCATATAGGAAGAATGAATAAGGAACCTATAAAATCAAACTTAGAGAGCAATGGACTTTGCATAACCTCCTTATTCATTGCCACTCTAAGTTTGATTTTGCACTGGTTGAGCCACAAAGTCCATTCCTCTATCCAGTAGCTAGTAGGACTGTAGGAGCTAGGTGGGGTGGTAAGGTGGTGGGAGCAGCCATGGGTAGAGAAAATGGAAGAGTGGGTGCAAATGGGCAGCATAGTGTCGGAGGCTGCAATTGGAGGTAGCATGATGGGAAGCAATAGCCGATGACATGAAAACCATTGAAGGAGAAGATACCCCACCGGAGATGATGTTGTGGGCTTAGGGCGTCCGCGATGGGAGAATAAGAGCAGGTAGTAAGGACTTCGGGTCGGCATTAACTATTATGAGGGTAAAAATAAAGTTGGTAGTAGTTGATGCCGGCAGTAGTGCTACTGGCTGGTTGTAAGGAATTAAAAACTATTGATTCTCTTTCATCCCATTAACTACCCCTCTGAACTACCGCTTCCTATTGATGTTTTGCTGCTGCTATTGCGCCCATTGGCCATTGCAACTCACGCCATCTATTTTTCTACAAAGATACGGACCCACCTTACTACCTCCTTCAGCAATAACCATTGTGCACTAAAAATATAGCTAATGCCTACTGACGCATGGCCCCAGCTTACTAACGAACTCGGTAGTAAGCATTGCCCTTGCCTTTATACCTTATTCTAATTGGTGGTCATCTCCTGTGGGCCTTACGTAGGCGGGTAGCTAGAGCTTAGAATTTAGGCCTGGTGGGCTCCAATCTCCTCTCGTCATCTAGGTTGGCCATAACCATGAAAGAATAAAGGATTTAAGTTCTCCTTGTTCCGTGTCACGAGAACCATGCTTTCTTCTGCTTATATTGTACAAACAAAAACCGAATCAATAGTACCAAGTCAACACTAGAACATGCACCGTCCATTGCCGACATTTTTTTTTGGCTGTACACTTCTACTTGCCAAATGAATGTCAACTGAAATATCTGAATAGGGCCATAGGGGCTATAACTCGTCGCAAGCCATGCCACTTGCCAGTTGTCACGCGCAAGCTATCACATTATCCCATCCAACCAAACGCCAACAACTCGTGAAGGAACGTGTATTGCACCACAGGTCCAACTGGCTCAACTAGAGTAGGACTTTGCAATCTCCGAGGTGATCGATCTGATCAATAATTCGATCGATCAGCTTGTACATTCATCACCTCTATCCCGAGGCCCGAGCTCAAGCTAGCTTTATACTCCGTACCGGTTAGCAACGTCATGGCATACATATGCTCGACCATGTGCAAGGCAAGCGCACCCATCGCCATCGTATATTTACCGGCTATATAGACAGCAATGGTACTACAAGCTAGCTACTGTGTTCTGTTCTTGTTCCAACTAATAATCATGAGTCACACATCGCCGACAGGGCGTCAGCTATGCATATATAGTGACTCCACGTCAGATCTGTCCCCGGGATCACCCAGTAGAGTCACGTAAACCGGTAGGCTACAACTTTATTATTCGCTAGTCAATTCTAGCAGCTAGATCGATCTGCACAACACGTATTCGCGTTTCTACAACCGATCGATCGGTTCATAGTATAATAGGTGGTCTAGCTATTGGCGCTTGGCCTTCGCAGAGAGGCGACGACGATCGAGCGGGCGGCGCGGGCCCGGACGCGACGTCTCGTTCCCTCATCGCGTTGACACTTGGGCAGCTCCGTAGCTGCTCGACCACGCTGTCTTCACAAGCGTGTGACCCGGCAGCCACACAGCCTGCTGACGAGCGTGGGTGGCCGACGGCAACCGGCGGGCCTGCGGCCCACAGGCGGTGGCTTCATTCCCCATACTAGAACGGTTGGGCGCCCTGCCAATATTTCATCCGAGAACAGTTAATAAAAACATGTAGGTAATAGCACAATAATAATATCAAGTCAACAACATGATACATAATAAAATAACCAAATGAATTTTGAGAATGATATATTCATAATAATTTATCATACAAATAAGTTATGCTAACTGAATAGCGTCTTAGCCCAAAGTTTCTGTGAAGCCAAATATTACATTTACATAGTTTAGCAACCATGAGGCAAAATACAAATAATTGATGAGAATCATCACCAGGTCTTACAGAATACAGATGGGCTACTACAAAGAAACCTGTCATAAGACAACTTTCCTCTGTCGTGTGTAGCAAAAAGATACCTCACAACAGGAAGAAAAATTATGTAAGATGATCTATTTTATAAGAGAAGAAATTGTACCTAGAAGTTTGGGATCAAGCGCTCTGCAGTGCGCACAAATGTGATTTAACTTCTGTGCAAAAAAATGCTTCCGCTTTGCCATCATAGCTGCAGCCTGCAGCTTCAGGGCAAAGGAGGAAATTGAATCCGTAGTGCCATACTCATTGCTGTTGTGATCTTAACTATTAATAGTGCTTCACAGAGCAATCACAAATGTGTACTCCTGTACTATACATATGTATGCCGAGTGAGATCAGAAAGCCCTCAGAAAAAGTATGTTTTTGGTTGGACATGTGTGCATTGTAACTAACACATATTATTTGCTCAAGCATTTCCATGTAACACCAGAATTTCCAGCATGCTACTTTAATGCAATACCAAGAAGAATTTCTTACCGAGAATAGGCCGGATCAACCCCAGATTCCTTCCGTCTCTTCGCCGCTCTGGATAGGAACCAGATCCCGGGTTAATGAGACGCTGGTGGGTGGACCCCAGTTGCAGGCCTTCTGCATTTGTGGACAGTTCAGAACAGTTCTTGCCTTCCTGATAACGGTACAGGGCATGCAATTGACATATATGCATGCTACAAATTTGCTTATCAGGTCCCCAGAAACAGGGTGAATTTCTGGCAAAGCAGGTGATTGACCAAGTAAAAGACAGCCACTTTTTTTTTAATCAAAGGCAGCAGTGGAACTTATCCACAACACATTTCAAGAATAAACTCTCAGTTCAAAGACAACTGTAATAGCAGAAACAACAGGAGAGGAGATAAAAGCCCACTGATGCAAAGGCAGATAGTGCACATTCCATTTTGAATAAAACTGTAAGAAGATAAATAGTGATAAAGATAACTGAAGAACATGTATGCAAGCATAAATAAACAAAACTAAATCTACCTTGTCTATGAGATGATGCTTTACTAAGAAGTAAAGCAAAAGAAAGCATCTCCAATAGATGGGCACACCATATCTTATGGCAGTCATAATTTTTTTTTACATAAAATGGTCAAGCATATGCACTCCATTTCTTATTAACTTAAATATGTGCTCAACCAGTGCAAAAAATGTCAACCACAATCTTCTCATAAGAATGCAACCCAAGCTAAAGCAGGGAGACCATTGGCAATACTCATCAAATAATTATAACAACCTGCCTCACCCTTTGGTCATTGTAAGTCTGGCACATTAGGCATTGATGACAGCTCTTCATCATCATGCTTCTTAACAGCAATCAGCATAATAATGCATCCCTATGCTGCTTTCCTAAATGTTCCCTGAAACTGAACTGAAAACATGCAAGCCAATTATGCTACTAAAAATAGGGAATGAATTTAAAGTTTAAAACACATGGCGGCTCTCCTAGGCTGCTAGCTTAAAATTATCGCCATGAACTATTACCATGCAATAAATCTGACTGATTGCTGTGTTTTGGTCACAATGATAAGTTTTCTATCTCCAGTTTGGTCATTTAGGCTGCAACTTAAAGGTAGATTAGCCTGGAATGGCCATATCCTATGATCACAAACAATCCAAGCACAGTAACAGTCCATAATAGCATATTGCAAATAAGTTATGGAAGGTTACTCATTGACAAGTTATGGAATTAAAATGTACTTAAGAAACTGTGACCTCTATGACACACACTAAGTGAACTCGGGAAGAAAAAACAAAGTGCAATTATAAATTGGATTGTAGATAGTTTGTCATGACATTTTTTTTCTCACACAAAGACCTCCTAACTAAGAGCACCATGGATATTCCACAAAATTACTCAGATATAAGGTGAATAATTTCACAACTAAACTGCAGCTCCCAACATAAATGTGGAATAGTGTTGAAGATCACTAAAAAATAATAGGGATTATTTCGCAATTAAACTGCAGCACCCACCCAGCCTTGCCAGCACTACATAACTCTTCACATTTGGTCTTGTGATTTTAACTTTAGAAAATATCCATTAATTTCACTTTATAGGCTAAACTTCTTTTTATGTGCAGCAGATGCAATATGAAAGTGGACAAGAGGTGGGACCAACCTGTCGTTAATTTAACACACTGAAAATTATTATCAGTATAATAACTCAGCAATCTAAACCTGTATCCAAATGGATGTGCTCGTTAGTGGTTACCAATATTAGGAGCTCTCCTTAATAAACAGTATTAGCAGAAGATTTGGGTAGCCACGAAACAACTTAGATATCCAGCGAAAACTCAAAACGGTGGTAACTAAGCAAAGCAAGCAGTAAAAGATCTTGGTGGGTACAGCATTCCAACACATTGGAGATCTGAGCTTCTACCTTGCGGGAACAAGGTGCCTGCGGCGGCGAGCAGGGGGGGGGGGAGAGGAACAGAACGGGGAGAGCTAGGGTTAGCTTGTTGGAGCGTGGGTTAATTATAAGAAACGTAGAGGGGTTCTTTAAAAAATAGACAAAGGACGCGTGTCGAGCGCGCAAGAGGCGCGGAGCGCTCTCGTGCGAGCAAATCCCAGGAGCTTTTAAGAACTCCGATGCGAATGCATGCATGCGTAGGAGTAGGAAGAGGAGAGAAAATTACACCAAGGAAATAAATAACGTTCAGTATCGTCGTCGTCTCGTCGATCGGCCACCTTAATTTGCTAGCACTCATGCATGGCGCAGTCAACCATTGCGTGATGCTTCCTGCTCCTTTCCTACCCAAGCTCAAGACCCGTCCCCAACGCCACGTGCCCGCTCCTGCATCATTCGAGACTCCCTCTACTTCTCTAGCTGTCTGCCACTGCATGCCTCCCATCAATATGCGTTGGTGATGACAATTAACTATGCTTGCATTATGCAGCATAAACAATGGCGCCAAGCACGGACCATCTGATCGATGGCTTATCATGTGAGGAATGATCATTCCCCCAGTATTTTACCAGGTCTATCTGGCTCTTAGAGATACCCAAAAGAGGTGGGAAGAGGAATCTCGCCGCGGACAGAGATTGCGAGCAAGTTACAACCCTAATATTTTGCTCCATAATTGCGGTTTGACTCACAGATTGTATAAGCTTAAGCCAGTATATATACTTGATTGCACCGGACTTCAACAGCTATTAGTCCCTGCACGCGCTTAATTCTTCTCCCTCTATATACATATATTTTCATTTTCAACTTGCAAAACAATTTGTGGTTTGACTTGCAGATCGTACCAATATATATACCACTTATTAGTTTAAGTGTCACTAGTCATTCTTGCCGGACTCGAACAACTCACTATTTTCTACACCGAATTTTTCGTCTCCTCCATTTCTTAATTTGTTTTCGGCTTCAAGATTTATAAGTGCACGCATGACACAACTCATCGAACAGTCAGATCATAATCAGATTGGAGCGCTTGAGCCCACGCAACGTAATGTTATATCTATTTATCTATTCATCTGATGTATACATATAAGTATATTTATTGTGATAGTCTGTAACGTAAGCCACAACATACTGATCAGAATGGTTGAAAGTGATATATACATGAGCTTTGAACCGGAGAGATAAAGGGAGGTGTTTGGTATTATCGAATTTCATCGGTGGTGGTGGACTAGTGATACCAATTTTGGTTAGTCCATGAACAATCAAAGTAACCATCTTTCAACTTTTCAGGTGGTTCATGATAAATTCACTCGAGGTTCAATCATGGACCTGTATATTCACATGTGAAATGAAGAACTCAACAAGCTGAAGGACCCAGAGTTCCAGACCACTTCGAGAGTTTATGGATCTAGATGAGAATGCAAAAATAGTTTAGGGACCATTAATGTGTTCCACAGTTCCACTCTTTAGGCCAGTCTTAATGGGGGGTTTTATGGGAGTTTCATGGGCATTAAATTCACTGCCACATCAGCAGTTTTGCTGACATGACAGGGTAATTAAGAGGGGGAGTTCCATGGGATGTGAGGGGAGTTTCATCACCATGAAACTCCTATGGCACAATTACCTAGTTTCCAGTCTAGGTATTTGTGTCCATGAAACCCCACTGAGACTGGCCTTACACAAATGCATGCAGATGGTTTGCCGGGATGCTGCTCCCTAAGCAGGGAGTATTTGGAGCTTATCCCCAGAAACAGTGCCGGAGTGCTAATTGCTAGTGTTTCTTTCAGAAATGGGGACCCAGCTGCCAGTGATGGTTGTTTTGGCGTAACTGTACCCAATAATTGACCAAGTTATCACTATATGGAGGGGAATCAGTTCTCAAAATAAATTGCTCCGTTTCATCGGAATTGATCGAACTGGTGTGGAATTGAATATTGTTGTGACTGACACAGTGACACCTAGGGTTGGATTTGGACATAGTGAATCCTAACATTATTTATGCATGATTATCCATTCCAACTTCGCCAGCTTTAATTTCCTTTCCTCAACGCTGATGCCTAGTCGTTACTATCCTATATACTTCTATTTACGTACGCCAAAATCCGAACACTGTTTCTGCACTAATATCCATGTAATTAGTTCGAAGAAAGCAATATTGGCGACCATACTTAAGTACTGATGCAAGAACTAGGTTTGAATAAAGCTGTTTGTATCTCTGCAGAAACAGATGAAATTAGCTGCAAAATCAAGCTCATTTTAAGTCTACATGTAAATATTATCTCAGATCCAGACTATTTTTTTTCCACCTTCAGCCTAAACTTAAATAAAATCATGGGATTCACAAGTCACAACTTAAACTTATTATATAAAGATATGATGATTCTGACTACGCAGACTTCTAATAGACACTGGATTAGGTACCGACTGAACTAGTGTTCAAGATAATGGAGTAGAGGTAGATGATCGGTTAACACGTAGTAGTGAGTTGCTCCTCGTTGGCGTGGTTATTGATCAATTGAGGTTGCCCAAAGCCTGAAGAAATGGAAAGGAAATAATTGTTTACCAAATTTTCTAGATTAATTATTGGCCCAATTGCCTGCTGATAACTTATCTACAGCTTCAAACCATTTCAAGTTACTTTAACAGTGTAGATATAGTTGTAGGCGTATGGAACTGATGCACCTCGTAGTTGACATGTTGGTCGCGGTGGCTAAGCTCTCTACGGCAGATCGTGCTGTAGTTGTCAAAGCTTTTTTGTTTTTGGCCGAGTTCATATTCAAGCGTGCAGCCTCGTGGCGAGGAACAGATCGGAGCATAGTATGCAGATATAGATAAGCACAGAGGATGCATAATTGGTCATAGCACCATGCATGATTGCACGATTTGATGGGCGGTATGCTCATCTGCCAGGGTTTCCTTGATTGAAGATAGCTCACTCAATTCCTCCATTCATGTCTCATTCGCCAGACCTGTTTTTAGTGGTTCTGTAACTGCACTGAGACTTGCTACAAGCTTCCATGGTTAGGCGACCCACGTAGAAATTTGTAAACGATAAAATTGGCATCAAACTGGAGTTATTTTGCTGTAAAAATTGTTCAGTTTCGGGGATTGGCTAAATGATAAAAAAGTAGGCCAGTTTGCGCGCAGACTCTTGCATACACACACACTTACCCAATGAGCACATCCAAGAACCTACATATTTTAACAAAATCACCACATATGTCATATTTTCTACGAGCACGCCATTTATCATTGAAAGAATAGCATGTTACTCCTAGAATAAATTATGAGAAAAAAATACATTGTACCCTCCGTCTAAAAAGAATGAATTCTCACATATCGAGAAGTCAAACTTTTAAAGTTTGACTTAATTTATATGAAAAGTACTAACATTTATGATACAAAATGAGTATAATTAGATTAGTTATAGAATATAGTTTTATAATTAAAATATCTATAATTATAGATAGTAATACTATTTAATATAAAGTTAGCCAAAGTACAGAACAATTCCCATAATTATATATTTTCTTTTAACAAGGTAGTAGGTGTTGGCGTTTGACCAAAATTTTAGCCAACGGATTGAAGGATGAAGATTTTGGAAGTTGTAAACAATTTTTTAACCAAAATTATTGAGAAAACAATATATGTAATGGTTGGCCCAAAGTTCGCTGCCGCGTACATACACACATTGCCATAAATGGGTTTCTGTCTGTGTTAGTAGCCTTTGAGATTGCAGAAGGCCGAGGAATACGCAAATAATTAAAACAATAATACCCAAGATTCATACAAATCAATCAAGCGAAGGTACATATCACGACGTCCGCGTCTCATGATGATGCGTCGAAACCGAATGGAGTCAGGGATCCTTCGCAGTTGGTTGTTGTGCTGTCGGTATTGCATGAATCGCATTGTTAATTTCCTCAGAGAAAAAAATAATCAGAATGCTGAAGATGGCCAAAAAGAAAAAGAGAAAGATTAGTGATCAAGTTACCCTTTGTACAGCCCGATAATTCGGCTATTTCCCTAGGTTTTACTGTATATATTCTGTGTAAATTATTTGTTATGAGCGAGTTACAGAGGAAAAAAAACAGTATTCCAGCAATCGAGTGTACGGAAACCATCATCACTAAGATATGTCTTCGACTAGAAGCCTATACACACACACACACACACACACACACACACACACACACACACACACACTTCAACAAAATTTAGTACATCCACGTCAAATTAATTATTTATCAGAGACGTTAAATCGTGAAGTAGAAACTCGAAAATGTTACGATCTGATTCTGCGAGAGAAAAAAACTCGACAATGATATGTGGCTGCAATTAATACTCGTAGAAAATTCTCTTCATTTTTTATCAAACAGCCCGAGGGCGACTCGAAGATGTAAACACCCCTGAGGGAGCTCCAAGGGGTGGTCATCGCCATTAGCAAACTCGAAAATGTTTACATGTATATATACATTTGCAATAATTCGTGCGACGTTTCAGAAGTCTGACAAACTGAATTTGTTTTCGGGGGAAACCATCGGCTGGTAGACTCGGTCAGGCACGCAGCGAACAGCGGTAATCTGTCAATGTTGTGACGACTAAAAGAGTACCAGGTATTCTTGGGGCTTCTTGTCATCATGACTACCTCTTTACTTATATAATGTCTTACTCCCTCCATTTTTTATCACGCGGAAATTTCTTGGATATGTGTTATAATAAGGGAAAAGTCCAGTTTTAACACTCCAACTATAACAATAGATCCCAACCCGCGACTACAAAACCAGACACAAGGGCCATCCATCTATCAAAACCATGCAAAAATGACCCTTTGGGTGGTTCAAAAGGTGTTTTTCGTTTTTCCAAAAATTATAAATTATTTATAAAAAAATCATAACTAATTTATTTTAAGTCAAAAAGATATGAAACTTGTGCCAGTTATTTTATAACAATAAAAGTTATAAGATGGTACACCATTTGATGTTATTTGCATTTTATTTATTTCTATTCCTATTGTTGTTACAAAAAATATAAAACACTAGCAACATAAATAAATAATATCGAAATATCTTTCTATAGTGCACCGATAGGTAGGTTATATTTTTAGAAAACTTTTGGCATTGATTTAAGATATATTTTGTTTAAAATATAGTTATGAATCAAAAAAACCACCTTTCAAACCACTCAAATGGCTAAATTTGCACGGTTTTGATAGCTGGAATGTCATTTGTGTCTGCTTTTGTAGTCATAGGTTACAAATCAAACTTTTGTTATAGTTGGATGGTGTAAATCATACTTTTTCCTTTTTATAAAGGTTTTGTGGAGAAGTTCTGTTGTTGAAACTTTATCAGGAGAAATTTCAATAATGTCGTCATGAATTTTCCTTGAGAAGTTATATTAAAAAGCTATCATCAATAAGTTTCTAGGAAGTTATGTAGAGCGGGTGGGGCCGGTATCATCCGCTGCACACTCTACCAATAGGTAAGATAATATCAAAGTTGTGGATTTAGGAAGTCACAAGGATGGAACACAACACAACGTGTACAAAAAGGAGGTTTAATTGGAGGCATCTGAGGCAGTCACGCGCTCCCGCTCTAATGTGACCTGCTGTGCGATAGATTTTTCCTAATTGTAGATGTTATCCTCTACAAAGGTATTAATTTACTCCTTTACCTTATTATCCATCTTTCCGATCAAATAGGCTGACTTTTGGGTTGTACTAATCGGTGTTTGCTGGGTAACTGTTCCTGGATCTATGCCCTGTGATTACCGGTTTAACCTTACTCGTATAGACTAGCTGTATCCATAGATAATTCTTTTGAAAAATAGTATCCATAGATAATTTTTGTGAGAACCATGACACGTGCTCAATCTTCTGTTTTGGTGTCCCTACTAAGCGTCGAGGCCGTTTTCTGTATCCTCGTGATGGGTCGGTAGCTGCTAAGAGAGTATAGTGATCGCTGATCAGCAGGCGCAATCCAATGGGAGGGAGAGAGAAAGGCCTTGCCGGCGTCTGGCTACACGCCCGCTTCAGCTGGCGAAGAGAACCTGCTCCTATCCCTATTGACTTAGTTCAGTATTATTGCATTAAATATTACGGGTCCCAACACTACAGCCCGCCGGGTCACCATGCTTGCAGCCGGCATAGGGCGTGGCTACTAGCTATGCTCTAATACAAACTCAATCAGTGCAACTACAGGCCACAACACTAGTACGATAGGATCGATCCAGTTGAGCTGAGGCAGCCAGAATGGACGAACGACCTCGTATGATTAGCATTTAACAGAGACCAGAATGCCAATACACTCTGTCAGGGGCAGCCTATTGGCTGGGTGACCTGCACCTAACCAACCAAATTCCTGCGTGATCCAACTATTGGAGTACTTGGTGTCTGGAACTCAGCTAGAATTCTAGAGATCCAATTATCCAAATGTGGAAACATAATTTTGTTTCTAGAGTAGCACAACCAATAATTGCAGGGAAAGAATTTATTAAATGCAGTGTTCATTCCTGTATTATACTCTCTCAGAAAATACTATTCGTTTTTGGATTTCTTGAAATATAACTTTTACCATGTATCTAGACATACCTATATATCTAAATGCATATCAAAAGCCATGTATCTTAAAAAAAGCCCAAAACAAAAGTACTGATCAAATTCTTTGCAAATTAAAGACGATCTTGTGTGCCCGTTTCGTTTCCTTTTCTTCATTTCTCTGTAGGAGAGTTAGGACCATTCATTCCTTTTCCTTTTTCATTTTGGGAAATAACATGGCCCCCTGTGCCCCTGCAGCCTACACATGCCCCTCAAGTAGTTCACTCTTGAGTACTGCTGGCCGGTAGCTGAGAGAGCGTCGGCACATGAAACTTGAAAGTCTTGAGATGTCAACCCATCCAAAGTCCTGAGATGTCAACGCGTTCATCGGAAATGAACGCTTTGTCCGCTGAAAGCAGCGAAATTTGGGCATGCATACCGTGCAAACTTAGCGATGGCCGATGGCCTTGCGCCTTTGCCAAACCAGGGAAGGTCGGCTCACAGTTGTGAGCTTCTTGCGTGTGTATCTCGTTCAGACGTTGACATACACACCGTACCCATACTCCTAGTGCAAATTTTCTCCGCTCAAAATGCGTTTTTTTTCATGTACTACATGCGTGCAAAGGTGGAGGTGGAGTTTGAATTCTAAAGAGATCGATAGTTGTAGCTGGCTGAAGATAGAGTGGAAGTGAACGTTCTACCGTCCAATGTGTTTGGAGACTCCGAAAAGAGTCTCCTTTTTCTGATCCGCCATGTACACCTAGCCGTTCGCGGGAGTCCGTCCACTGATTTGGCTTGGTTTGAGTACCATCAGAAACTTTTGTTATCCTCCACCAATCTCATCACCAGGAAAAAAGCTCAATAATTGTGCGATAATAAATCAACGGGTGACAGACTGCCAGAGTCCTGCGAAGGACGGACTGGTCGGAGGGAGATGCCGATTCCCCCAAATAGAACACTGGTTTACCATAAACTAATCGGTTCCGCCTGACCTAGTAGCTAGCTTCCTTGGCTTGCCAATGCCTTGCCAGGGCCAATGGAATGGAGGAGGATCTCTCTCGGATCCCGGGCAAGCCCGAATCCCGATGCAGCGGCAATCGCCTATAAAAGCCGGTCCCGGCAACCTCAGGCATCCACCAGCCAGCAGCAGAGCAGGCAGCATCGCGCACCCCACCACCATCACCACCCAACCCCCTTGATTGCCTTGCCGCTGCGAGCTCGAGCCTCCTCGTCGCCGCGACACCACCCCCACCCTTGAGCTAGACACAAGGGGACGCGCGCGATGGCCTCTGTTCTGCCGGAGACAGCGTCGGACGGCAAGGCCCTGACGGACGCCTGGGACTACAAGGGCCGCCTGGCCAGCCGCGCCTCCACCGGCGGATGGGGCTGCGCCGCCATGATCCTAGGTAAAAACCAACCACCTGCCTACCATTTCGTTCGCCTCACGGCCGGCCATTACTGCTTTGTTCGTGCTGTCCATGCATCGCCATGTGCGTGCGTGGCCCAGACTCCTCCTGCCTCCTGAATCCTGATCGAGAGTTGTTGCTTGGTTATTTTTCTTGGTGAAAAAAAGGCGCGGAGCTGTTCGAGCGGATGACGACGCTGGGCATCGCGGTGAACCTGGTGCCATACATGACGGGCACGATGCACCTGGGCAATGCGGCCGCGGCCAACACCGTGACGAACTTCATCGGCACGTCCTTCATGCTCTGCCTCCTGGGCGGCTTCGTGGCCGACAGCTACCTCGGCCGCTACCTCACCATCGCCATCTTCACGGCCGTGCAGGCCACGGGCGTCATGATCCTCACCATCTCCACGGCCGCCCCGGGCCTCCGCCCCCCGCCGTGCGCCGACGCCAAGGGCGCCAGCGCGGACTGCGTTCCGGCCAACGGGACGCAGCTCGGGGTGCTGTACCTGGGCCTCTACCTGACGGCCCTGGGCACGGGCGGGCTCAAGTCCAGCGTGTCGGGCTTCGGGTCGGACCAGTTCGACGAGGCCCACGACGGGGAGCGCGGCAAGATGCTGCGATTCTTCAATTGGTTCTACTTCTTCGTCAGCATCGGTGCGCTGCTCGCCGTCACCGTGCTCGTCTACGTCCAGGACAACGTCGGCCGCCGCTGGGGCTACGGCATCTGCGCCGTGGGCATCCTCTGTGGCCTCGCCGTGTTCTTGGTGGGCACCAGGAGGTATCGCTTCAAGAAGCTCGTGGGGAGCCCGCTCACCCAGGTGGCCGCCGTGACGGCCGCCGCGTGGAGCAAGCGCGCGCTGCCGGTGCCGTCGGATCCCGACATGCTCTACGACATCGACGACGCGGCGGCCGCCGGCGCCGACGTCAAGGGGAAGCAGAAGCTGCCACACAGCAAGGAATGCCGGTAAGAGAATTCATGAGCGATCTTCGTTTTACTTTTACCCCTAGTACTACTACAGAACTGATGGATTGCTCATCAGTCATCATCACCACGACTAAGTAATTGCGGATTGGCATTAGAGCGGGAGATTTTTTTTTTCAACATTATTTACGTAGTTAGCAACGATAACTTTAATCAGCGTTGCTTGATTGGTCTGAAACAGTTGAAATGAATTTGACTCGGTTAACAAACGCTTTGGAACTTGAGGTAGTGGTCAGCACATTGGATGAATTTGCCTTACGTCTATGATTCTGTTGGAGGAGTTATAGGAGACGCATCTCTATCCTATTCCTGTGTTCCTGCCGACTAGGATCACAGCCCAGAAACATATCCACCTTTCTTCTTTAAATATCTATCTATAATCTATGCGCGTCAAATATATAGCCGCAGTTAGCAGTAGGTCAGGATGCAGGGCACCGATTTGGGGACATGCACGCTCATCATTGATTGGGGCCAAGCTAAGCTTGTCTGATCCACAGTGTCTGGTCCACTGCAACATTAGCATCCCCATCACAACATAATTGTGCACAGACCAACCCTATGCCGCTGGCCTACGGCTCACACTCAACATTTACGTGTATCATCGTGTACTTTTCGGATGGTCCGGTATCTAGGGACCGATCGATGGACGACGGATGGGATCGGCAGCGTTGCTGGCTTGATGCGTATATGGTCTGCCCCCCACAAATACAAAGACGGTAGCCGTGATGTAAATGTAGAATGAGACATTGTGCATAGCCATTGCCAATTCTGTTGCCACGGGGATCAGTCGTGATCAACCGCAATGTCTCAGTTCTGGAGCCTACCTGCAATTTGCATGTACGACCCACTGTACATGTGACACTCCCTGTCTCCTGGTTGCTAAATGCTCATAGCTGGCGCCAATTGCAATTTTTTCCGTGTCAGAACTCTAACACACGATATTTAGACCGGGATTCCAAGATGACAAAAAGAAAGATTCAGAACATCTTAGAATCCATGATTCAGAAAATATACTAAGGGGGGGGGGGGGGGAGGGGGCTCCATCCATATATAGAGCCAAAGGAAGACAGCAGTCAACAGCCCACCCACATAGCTCGCGTCAGGTCGTGCATCACCACGTTGACACGAACTGAAACAGATCCCAAGGCATGCCGGCCTTTTTTAGTTCTGAAGAGACAATTCTGCAGGAGTTGAGCACTGGGCGAGGTAAGCCATCCCCGGAGATGCACTGCACTGATGAAGTCTGAAGGTGTGCTGGCTGCTAGAATGATCCATCCATCAGTTGGTCGGTTGGTCTAAAAGCAAAGCTTGTTTGGTCACCCAACAAATGCTTTGCCTAGCGGAAATCAGCTAGGAAAGGACGCCAGGTAGCAGGGCAGCGGCCAGCAACGCCTTTGGAATTTCGCCGTAGTGAGTGGGTGCCGGTGGTGGCCTGGGAGTGGAAACATGCCGACCCCTGCCTGCATGCAGCCCACAGATCACGGCGCTGCCCAATCACACACATGCCTTCGAACGCAGGGTTAACGGGCCACGCGCCACACGCCCAACGAGTTGTAGTAGACTAGTAGTAGTATCTCTTGGAAATTGTAACTTCCCCAGGCTGACCAGATTCGCCACACGCGCATCGGCGGGCGGTATCTGGTGCAAGTTCAATTCGACTCGTCACCTGATGCACACGCACACTCTCTATACTGCACTATGCATCTATGATGATGCGTGTCAATATCACTGTACTGTAAATGTCTTGCTGACATATATACAACGTGCGCATGCAGGTTCCTTGACCACGCCGCCGTCGTCAACACCGAGTCACCGTCGACGGCGAGCAAGTGGACGCTGTGCACGCGCACGGACGTCGAGGAGGTGAAGCAGGTGGTGCGGATGCTCCCCATCTGGGCGACCACCATCATGTTCTGGACCATCCACGCCCAGATGACCACCTTCTCGGTGGCGCAGGCCGAGGTCATGAACCGTTCCATCGGCGGCTCGGGCTTCCTCATCCCGGCCGGGTCGCTCACCGTCTTCCTCATCGGCTCCATCCTCCTCACCGTACCCATCTACGACCGCGTCGTGGCGCCCGTGGTCAAGCGCGTCACGGGCAACCCGCACGGCCTCAGCCCGCTGCAGCGGGTGTTCGTCGGCCTCTTCCTCTCCGTCGCCGGCATGGCCGCGGCGGCGCTCATCGAGCGCCACCGCCAGACCACCTCCGAGCACGGCGTCACGCTCACCGTGTTCCTCCTCATGCCGCAGTTCGTGCTCGTCGGCGCCGGCGAGGCGTTCACGTACATGGGCCAGCTGGCTTTCTTCCTGCGCGAGTGCCCCAAGGGCATGAAGACCATGAGCACGGGGCTCTTCCTTAGCACCTGCGCGCTCGGCTTCTTCTTCAGCACGCTGCTCGTCACCATCGTTGACAAGGTCACCGGCCACAATGGTCACGGGGGATGGCTCGCGGACAACCTCAACGAAGGGAGGCTCGACTACTTCTATTGGCTCCTTGCAGTGATCAGCACCGTCAACCTCGTCCTCTTCACGCTCGCGGCCAGGGGCTATGTCTACAAGGACAAGCGGCTGGCCGACGCCGGCATCGAGCTCGCCGACGAGGAGGCCATTGCTGTCGGTCACTAATTAAATGGACGTTGGATGCATGCGCGCCCCTTGTATAACACTTTCCTTTTTTTCCCCTTCTCTCTCTCTCCTTTTTTCTTATAGGGGTGTGTCTGTGTATGTATGAGAGAATACACGTCACAGCTTCTTTGAGTTAGCACGCAGTGTACATGTAGAGCTACAAGTACGGTTATTTCATAAGTAACAACAACAAAGCTTTGTGAGATTAACTCAACTGACGACGGTGAATACCCATACATTTTTCTAGATTTATTCATATTTTAGAAATAAATAGCGCATTCACAAATCATAGTTACACGTTTGGCCATTCTGAATGAGGCTAGGCCCGTAATCTTGTTTAGACATGTGCGCACGTGCAAGTGTGCAACTGTAGTGTGCACGCTTACAACCTAGCTTTTTACTTAAAAAAAAGTTCTGCTAGTTTCAGATAGCCAATAGTATCTTCATGGCTTTAGTCAAGTTTGTTGGATTGAATTGGAAAATAAGAGTGAATTTTATAGAAAGAATGGCATTCACAAGATTAATCATTCTAGTTTTATTTTAATCCAAACATTTCTATCTTTGCACATCAATTTCTATAAATTTTTATATTTTATTTTAAAACAATACATGAATTATAAATTATGTAAACATTTCTCATAGCGAATCTAAAAATTATATCTTCATATATCTTATGGTGTTAAACTGCAAAAATTCCTAGTAATTGGTGGTCAAATATATAAAAATTTGGCTTGGAACAAATCATACATTGAATGACAACTAATATGAAATGGAACATGGAAGGAGTAGTCCAAAAACTTTGTAACTATATGTGTGGTACAAGAAAGTATATTGAGACACGTCCTGACATTCCACTAATAAAAGATATGAAAATCTTAGATTTATTACCAAAAACATCCTCATCTCTCTTGTGCCAATATGATCTGTTTTTGTATTCATCAATGTCACTAGCTCCGAATTGATGGAAATACCATTTTCCCCTCAATTCAGATTTGTTTTCTATTTTTTTAATTTCTTTTCCTTGCCCCCCTAATGAATTTGGGGATGCGCTCATTTTTGTTTCTAGCATGTCCCCACAAGGTTCCACGAGTTGCAGTAGATTGTTTTTTTTCTCAAAATGGCATGACCCTGCAAATCCATCACAATGGAGAGCTTTGGTCACATCTCCGAAATTGTACCTACCTTTGCAGCAATTTTTCTGGTCATATTTATTTTCACATGTGGTTGATAAAATATTGATCGTGCTTCATTATTTAAGAAAGTTGGAGGTTGTTAGTTCTTCAAATAGGAGGAAACGATGGGTTAGGCATCAGGTGGGCAATGAATTTGTCCTGGTAGATGAAATGAATATGTTGTGTCTTATGGCAGTATGAACAAAAGAAATTGCTTGCAATATAAAAAAAAAGAGGCTCCTTTTGAAGGCTCCAGGTGATGCCACCTAGAACAGCCTAAAAAAAATAGAGAAATCCTAGAAATTCTCTCAAAAAAACAAAACAACCACCTAAGATCTTAGGTGGACACCGATATATTTTATTTAATAATTATCCATTACAACTAATAAATATGAAGTAGCCCCTATGTATATATCTAAACTACCCCTAAATCTGAATCTAGATTATCTATCTATTATAAAAAATCTTAAGATGCACCAATATAAAATTCTAAATTACTATCTCTATCATTATTAACATTATTGCTCCATATTCATGTATGAGAGAAGACACAAGAATAAATTTTATATTGTTCACATAGCTCGAACAATTAAAAAAAACATGTGGAGGTGTGATGCTTCTTTTGGAGGCTCTACGTGAAGCCACCTAGGATACTAGGTGGAATTCCTTGAAAAAGAGAGAAATCTTAAAAATTCTCTCAAAAAAGCAAAACATCTTGCCACCCATTGGTAAATTGTAATCGTCATTGATTATTAGGGCAGTCGGATGTATTTTGTTTAAAACATTACCCACCTATGCCATCCATCCAAGAATTTACGCGAGACAAGTTACTTCAATCTGCTACAGGCTAACCCCCTAGGTTTGCATCTTATTTATGGATAGTAAACCAAAATCTAAACCATCAGATGGTGGTGGTGGTGGGGGGGGGACAGAAGATTCTCGTACTTTCTCGGTTCCTACCTTCCAACTGCTACACATCACATCCTATCTACTCCGTACATCGCACTATCTACACCGTACATCCCATCTACATCCTGTCTATGTGATCGACATGGCGACTTTTGTCCATAATACGAACTTGACTGTGGATGACATGAAATGTGAAAACAAAAAATAAAACCTCAGGATGGACGTGAAGGGAGTTGGAGTAACATTGTGCATGCATGTATGTGGCCGGCATTAGTTAAGAAGGTGATTAATAAGTGGTTCATAGTTTCTAATTGATTTTTCTCTATGCTTAAGGGTCCATATTTAAATAAAATCTTACCTCCTTAAGGGTAAAGAGGTGTATAGTAGCAAACCCCACTAAATCTAAATCTAAAATATATATTATAAAAAATCCTAGGATGCATCAATATAAAATACTAAATTACTATTTATATAATTATTAATATTGTTGTGTCATATTCATGTATGAGAGAAGACATAAGAATAAATTTCTATATTGTTCACATAGCTCAAACAATAAAAAAACACGTATAGAGGTGTGATGCTATATGAGAAAATTGTGACTAAGTAAATATATTATAATTAGATAGTAATAACTATGTATCTTTAGAGTATTGTGTTTAAGATATTTAACAGATGAAAAATAGAGTACGATAGATAATTATAATTCTTAGCTATAAGTTTTAATTTTTATATTAATTCTAAGTAGCTCGTGCGGCAGCACGGTTGATAAGCTACTATTGATAATATCATGACATTGGTGAATGAAAGATTAGAGACAGCTATCATAGAGCACCTAAAGTGGATACATAAATTGTGCCGCATGAATGTGCCATCGGGTGCTTACAAGTTACAATGATAGAAGGAAGGTTGTTCAAGTCATTAATATATATATGTACTTCCATACCATATGCGTTTGCATTGTTCATACACCATATGCAATATTAATGAAGTCTTGATTTAAAGTAGAAAATTATAAATGTAAGTTAGTATTATAATCATAGTTAATAAAAATAATGTGTCAAGGAAATCCAAATTATGAAAATAATAAATTCACATAAGCTTATAGTTAGTTTACATCATCGAAAGTTCACAAGTTCTTTGGTCACATTTGATCGTTTTGCCAGTTCAGTTTCTCTAGACTATGATGTTTTGAGCCAATCCTTTAATTTAGAATTTTGTTGTTACCTTCATCGTGCCTCACATCTTTTGGTACTGTACATGCATATATACATTATACAAATTGGCGTGTGAGATATAAATATCAGTAAAGCAAGTCATACTGCAACAATTTGTTGTGATATTTTAGGACATTGTAGAAGCATATGTCGTCCATTTATTGCCACTTGGATTTTATTGCCATCACAAATAGAACTTATTGACACTTGGATTTTATTGCCATCACAAATATAAAAGCCTCATACAATGAAACATTTTGTAGTAACCACAATTTATTTATACATGCTTTAAAACATAAATGTTATGTTGGTATATCCCTCTAATCGATTTACTAAGTAAAAAAAGAAACTAAACTACTATTCTCATTGTTTTATTGAATGTCTCCCAAAAACTTCAACGAGATCTCCTCAGTTGAATCATTTGAAAGTTAAACATGCAATTAACAAAATAACTAGGGAGTATGTATATGTGCTTAAGGATTGTTAGTTTTACAAATATAAACTACTCATATTTTGTTGTTCAAGTTTGCCATAAATTTGACATGTTATATACAACTTAATTCAATGTGTGTGTTTGATATGAATTAATCTTCTTAGGAGAAAAGCTCTAAGCAGAAAAATATCAAGCTTTCTGATAGTGACACGAGCCTTATCAAACATACTCTGGAGAGTGGGACAATAGTCACAAGTAGATAGCTACATTCTACTAGCCTTAAGATCATCCAAAGATACCATCAATGAAAGCATTTTTAGATTTAAGTTCATCAGGTTGATTTTGCATCAAGGGACAAAATTTGCATGCACCAAGCAAAACATTACAAGATTTCAGTTCATCTAATTCAACCAATATCATATCATGTTTTTCCACAAAAGCAACATGCTTAGGTTGTAAATCAGACAACTCAATCATATGTGTTATGCATTCTTGGCATTTCCTCACATGTTCTCACCTCAGGCTGTTCCTCGGAGTCACTACTAGTGTCACCCTTCTTTGAGCTCTTGGAGCTCTTGAAGCTCTCTCTGCTATGCACCATGCCACAAAAGCCGAAGGGGTTTTGGTTGGCGATGTAGCAAAGTCCGGTGATGTTCTTGTGGCTCCTCCTCTGTGGTTCTTGAGCTCGACCTCCTCCTTGCCTGACCTTTACTCGATGTAGTCGTTAGAGGAGGAAGGCAAGGAGGAAGTGTCGTCACAGTTTAGAGCAGCCGCGAGCCCTCATTCCATGCGCCCCTTCTTCTTGTCATCAAAGTGTCGGTTGTGTGCTCCTGATACTTGTGCTTATGCCTTGGACTTGTGCCTCATCCTGCTTGGGCACTGGCCTGGCTTGCCGCCCTCGAAGCAGTTGTTGTTCCTTTGCCGCTCCTTGTGGTTGTTGCTGAACCAGTTTATCCGGTCGGTGAAGATAGATAGTTATTCATCCTCAAGTCCCTCGAGCTGCTCCTCTATCAGGGACATCGAAGAAGAGAAAGAAAAACACACAGTTTGGGGGTTAGAACTAGAGTACAAGTTTCCAGAGCCGGTCATGAGAGCCATAGAATGAGAATCTTTCTCACGGTTCTCAACTTTGGCTCTGAGTTGAATGTCAACCTCAGTCGACTTCAACTTGGAAAAAACTCATCAGTCAAGAGAGACTCGTAATTTGTAGACTCTATGATGGCATCCATCTTTGTGCCCCACACGGTTCGATCCAGAGTATGCAAGAGTTTCATAGCTCAGTCGTTGTCGGAATAGGGCATATTTGTAATGTTTGCCTTCATAGAGTTCACTATCACGATAAAGCGCCAAAATGTGGTCTCAATAGACTCTCCAGCGAGCTGGGAAAAGTTCTCATACTCACGACATTGTGTCTCAAACAAACGGGCCTTGACCTAGGCATTTCCCTCATGAGAAATTCTCAGTGTAGTCCAGACATTGTGAGCAAGCAAGTGATGACACACTCGATTGAACTCACACTCACACAAACTGGATGGCATGATGTCAAGAGCCTTATCGTTTGCCTGAGTAGCTAGTCTCACCCCATCCGCTTCTAGATCTGGAGGATAGGCATAGCTTGTGTCCTGAGTGATCTCCAAAATTCGGTTCCCATCAACTCTTCAGATGAGCTCGTATGTGATCTTCCAACACTTGTAATTCGTGCCATTAAGTGAGGGGGAGCGAACAAAGATTGCTCAAAAGTTGTCATAATTGATTACACAAGCGGTGATGGAATGTAATCCAGACCGGCTCTGATATTAATTGTGGGATCGAAAAGGTGACCAAAGAGGGGGTGAATGGGAGCCAATAAAAATTGTCCAACAATAATTTGGCATATGTCCTGAATAACACCCGAACACACCTCTCTTCTAATTGCCAAGGTCACACACTTCAACTGGTGTTTTGCAGACTCTAGGAACAATTAGGCGATCTCACACAAAATTCTCAGATCAATGTAGAAACAATACGAACAACAAAGCTCAAGTCAACTTGCAAATGGTTATCAAGCTCAATCATCACACATCCACCATTAGACCAATTGAAACACCTCAGGCATACATTAATATGGTTATAAATACAAGTGGTGAAAGCCATGTCAATCCATTGTGCTCCCCCATGTTCGATTATAAATAAGTGGTCACCTTAATGGGCGGAATCAGCAGGGGGGCTACCCCTCCATGTTGTGTGCATAGGCTTCTTGTATATTTTGATATTGTGGGAGGCATGGATTAGGGGGGCCCTCGGTAGTGACGTCAACCGATGGCACCATCACGGACGGACCCTAGGGGGGGAGCGAATTCACCACATCAGACCCTGGGTTCCATGTGCCACCAAAAGCCGACCCGGGGGTCGGGCATCTCCGTCTCGCCCGACCCCAGACCCCCGTGCCTAAGCTAGCCGACCCGGGGATCGGGCACCTCCACCTTGCCCGATCGCAAGCCCCCGCGCCTCGGGCAACCGACCTGGGGTCAGGCGTCTCCGCCTTGCCCGCCCCCAGGACCCAGGCTCAGTCCTGGCAACTCAATCCTGGGACAAAGGTGCGCGAGGGCCTGACCCAGGAAGGGGGATCGTGCACGGGCGACACAACATGTGACGTGGGCCTGACAGTTGGTCAGGCCTGTCCGACTAAAAAAGCTGCACAACTGCCCGACGCGCAGGAATGCGGCAGGGAGGAAGGATCCGAGAAGCTGCCTGGAAGCCAGATGGGGAAACGTGGCGATCGGCACGAGGGTTGTCAAGATTCACCTGCAGACAAAACCACAACAACCCGGGGATACAGATCCAGGGGGGTAGTCTAGTAATAACCCCTATACAAAGCCCTCCACTTTGCCTATAAAAGGGGAGGCATCCCTCCTGCGTGAGGGATCCGATCTCTGGAACACTTAGTCCCCTACACGCATACCCTCCCAAGGCTTGAACCGGCCTTCGTTGTAATCGCCACCAGAGAGAAATACAATCCGAAGCCACGAACTAGACGTAGGGATTCCTCCCGAACCAGTATAAACCTTGTATGTTGCATCCCTTGAACCATTCTCCGCCTTGACGTGCGTGCTCCGTGATCGACACTCGCTGACGTGCGGTACCCTCGGTACCACCCGTCGACAGATATGTCATGCATGTTGGTATAATTTTGTGCATATACCGAAAGTACTTATGAACCTAGAGTTATCTCTTAGTCCGTCTCTAGTCTTGTTATTTCTGAGATGAATCGTGTGTGTCACACTACTTTATATATATTTATCTTACCCCTATTTTGAATAATGTTTCTTATGCATCTCTTGATTCATATTCATAAGCAATAGTAAATTTCTTTTACAGCCATCCCTGCCTTTCTTTGGGAAAATACGATACCCTTGGGAATACTCTTGGGTGAAAGTGAAATGCTATGACTGTGCGCTTACAGATTTGTTTGTAAGGTCAAGTGCCATTCAGTTATTTCTTTGCAGCATTGCTAGATATACAAAACTAGTGATGACATTAAGAAATGCCAACAACGAGCAAAGAGATAGCTTGGGAGAGTTGTTGGCGGTCATAGTACCAAATATGACCACTAATATACTCTAAAATAAAGGAGAATTGGTATGTCTTATACACAAATTTTCTTTTAAATCATGTAGTTCCACATGTCCTTGTAGAATACTTGGTTGCAGGTGATTAAGTAAAAAAAGAAGAAAAGTAACCTCAATGATCCAAGCGAAAGATTTTGACCAATTGATGACTGCTATATACCCATGGATTGAAGGGTCCATACACAGACCAAACCACTTCAATCCACCAGGGGACACATGCAACCGCCATAGGGACCCACCCAATCCGTGGCACGCCGACTACGTGTCGGCTGATGAGTGGTTCGGCCGAACTGCTTCAACTACAACTCGTCATCTACTTCCATGTGTTGGCTCTTGGTTGCTCCTCCATGACAGCTGTCGGTGTGAAAGGAGTTCAGGAGGCCTATAAATATGAGGAGAGGGGGGGGGGGGCACTTAAGAAGAAACACACAACTTGATTTGTTTTCATCCTTTTAGTTTACAAGCTAGTTAACTTAGGCTAGAGTAGCTCTATTTCAAGTTATAAGTCTCCTTGGAGTCGGGTACGGCTCTTGTATCTCTTATTCTTAGGAAGACATTATTCTACTTGAATAATACATTGTTTTGAAAAAAATTATTATTGTACTTCAATAATACAAGATTTGTTCTCATCCTTTTAGAAGATTTGTTTATAGTTTTCAAAACCACAGTACATACTGCTAAAATTGTAGTCTTTTTAGAGTTTTATAAAAACTCCAGTGTAGACCTCTTTTTTCTAAACCATGGTTTTGTCTACATGTTCCAAAACTGTAGTTTCTTAATACAACAGTTTCGTAATATTATAAGACCCAAACAGGGCCTAAAACTGCATTTTCAGATGTGATATTTGCTTCGTATGTGAAAATCGTCATTTCCAAAGTCCGCATACGTACACTTGCAAATAGTCTCTTGCGTGAAGTATATCACTAGAAACCTTTTTAGCTGCCTATAAAAATGCTTGTTGCAGAGTAGTGAAACAAGTGCGGCGTCGCTACAATCAATTCAAGAAGCAGAATACAACTTATCACTATTTGGCACTTATTAAGCCGTATATATTTCTATCTACATTTCTTTACCTCACGTACACATTAGCTCCATGAACGTAGGTACGACGGGGTCACACCGTGCCAAAATACATCACGCATACCCCCACCGAATACATACACGCCAAAACAAGTCAAAACATTCAAGAAAAAAAAAAGAACGCGTGCGTGCTTGCACGCATGCCAGGTTGTGTTGTGTGGCAGCATCTATCAGTGCCCGACGGCAATGGCCTCCTCGTCGGCGAGCTCGATGCCAGCGTCGGCCAGCCGCTTCTCCTTGTAAACATACCCCTTGGCAGCGAGCGTGAACAGGACGAGGTTGACGGTGCTGATCACGGCGAGCAGCCAATAGAAGTAGTCGAGCCTCCCTTCGTTGAGGTTATCCGCGAGCCATCCCCCATGACCATTGTGGCCGGTGACCTTGTCGACAATGGTGACGAGCAGCGTGCTGAAGAAGAAGCCGAGCGCGCAGGTGCTAAGGAAGAGCCCCGTGCTCATGGTCTTCATGCCCTTGGGGCACTCGCGCAGGAAGAAAGCCAGCTGGCCCATGTACGTGAACGCCTCGCCGGCGCCGACGAGCACGAACTGCGGCATGAGGAGGAACACGGTGAGCGTGACGCCGTGCTCGGAGGTGGTCTGGCGGTGGCGCTCGATGAGCGCCGCCGCGGCCATGCCGGCGACGGAGAGGAAGAGGCCGACGAACACCCGCTGGAGCGGGCTGAGGCCGTGCGGGTTGCCCGTGAGGCGCTTGACCACGGGCGCGACGAGGCGGTCGTAGATTGGCACGGTGAGGAGGATGGAGCCGATGAGGAAGACGGTGAGCGACCCGGCCGGGATGAGGAAGCCCGACCCGCCGATGGCACGGTTCATGACCTCGGCTTGCGCCACGGAGAAGGTGGTCATCTGCGCGTGGATTGTCCAGAACATGATGGTGGTCGCCCAGATGGGGAGCATCCGCACCACCTGCTTCACCTCCTCGACGTCCGTGCGCGTGCACAGCGTCCACTTGCTCGCCGTCGACGGCGACTCGGTGTTGACGATGGCAGCGTGGTCAAGGAACCTGCGTCGTCATCCGGTTTACAGAAAGTCATCAGTGTTACTGTAGTAGTGTCAAATGCAGAAGTACTAGTCCTGTTTAAAGCATTGCAGCAGCATTAATTTTCAATGCCAAATTGTGTAATTAACCAACGATGTAACAACTGCAATAACTGAAACCAATCTTTCAATCCACGACCTGGCTGCCTGGTGACCACAACTACTAGTGTATCTGAGGACACGAGGAGAGGACGACTCAAGATGCAAGGAACTTTGCACGTCCGATCGCGAATCACCTGGGCGTCACATCTATCCGTAGCTGGACGGTTCGGTCGTCGATCAGCACTGCACGCCTCGTGATCGAGCGAGCCCGTGCACGTGACCTTATTTTGCGTTCGTGCAGCGTAGAGCCACATGAACAAACGTGTGGCCTTCTTGGCCGTGCCCGTGAGCCTGCTGCAACTACGCCTTGCCATGCGTGCGTGTGCGCTCGCGCCGGGCCATGTGAATGAGCAAATGGACAGCGCTACGTACGCCCTGTGACCCGTGGCCGTGGGCAAAGTTTCAGAGCGCCGGCTGGCCTGGGCGGCCGGCTACCTCAGCTTTCCTGGTGGTTTTTCCACAGGACAAAGCATCTGTTGGGGAGACTAAACAACGAGCCAGCTTGGAACGGCCGATCGATCGCCGAAGAAGCACCATGCGCAGCAGGGCGGGTGCATGCATCTGTACGTGGGAGGTGTTGTGTTACCACCTCGCCCAGTGCCCGACTCCCCCACTGCGCAGTCGTCTCGCTAGCTGCTGCTTCTTCAGGGTGCAGCTAACTACTAATCAATTGCGAAGTCAGCGAAAAGTATGGTCGATGATGCTGTCACTCGCTCTGTGCGTCATCTGCCTAATCTCGACTTGCTTCACTCGAATCTGGTGATGCATGGAGTGACGCTATCTGGGTGAGCAGGTGGTTTATTGGTTAGGAAAGCTAGCTTTTTTTGTGGCTCTCAGCAGGCATTGACCGTTGTTGTTGCTGTTGTTTTTCAGAAGCATAAGTATATGTTTTTTTTAAACAGATTTTAAGTGGTACGGTTCAAGCACGCAGCTATTATCTAGTTTAGCCAGAACGATTACTTCTATTAATTCTATGATTTTTCGTCGATGCAGTAGTACACGCATTATTTTCGGTCTCACATGCATGTAAGGTTCTATGTGGACGTACAGGTGAGAGATGCCCATTGGTGCTAGCATATGACAGTACGAGACACAAGTTTCGTCACATGGACTGTGGACGGTACGTGCAAGTGGCGGATCTGCCGAAACTGAGGATTTATCGCCCATGGTTTATTGGCATCGGCCCGCGGGCTATATCTGCAACGAGCCAACGACGTCTCACTCTACGCTCGCATCGCGCCGACCTCTCCCTGACGCGTCTGCACTCTGCATCCATATGCGCATGCAGCCATAGCACACTCTCTGCTCCTGCCACCGTCCATCGGTCAGCTATAGCTGGATACTAAAACCATCCCTTCCCAAAAGCATGCGCCAGTATAACCCGTCTCTGCATACTTTATTTTGTCAGGCCCTCCAGTGTCCTGTGGGTTACCGTGACGCTGCAACATACTAGTATGTAGCATGCTCTTGTGACAAACACACATGCATGCCAGCATGTGGCCTAGCTCCCCTGTCCCAGGCTCCCAGCTCATTTTATCAGCTTGCATCTGCCCTAAGGCACTATTGGTGTTTACTTATATCAGGAAACGCATTTTGCCCCTTAAAATTAGCTTAACTATGTACTATTATGCGTCTGTTTGCATGTGCGAGTGAATTAGTGAGTGACGGAGGTGAGCAGCTGCGGACTGCAGAGGGTCGAAAACTGTAGAATTATTTTGGGGGCGATGGGGATTGGGGACGCGGATGCATGTTGCAGCAGTACTGTGGTCCACCAATGATGAGCTCGCCCCAAATATTCATATCGCAATTTGCGATACAACTTGTCTTCCTGGCCCTGCTACACTATATCTGATAGACGGATAGATACATCTGTGTGTCTTGTGTAGTGTACGCACGAGTGACCCACATGCACCCGGACAAGCAGGAAGAAGATAGGATTATTCATTTGTTCACGCATCTCCTATAACTCGTCGAACAAGATCGTCCTAAACAGCGGGCTCCCCCTCTTTGAGATTAAGCGAATCAGTTCAGATTATTTATATTGTTTCAGCTAAGCGTAGTCGATTAAGTCGTTGATACTATTAATTTTATCCGTTCTATATTTGGTGGGTGGCTAATTAATAGTTTACTACTAGCTACCATCGCATCGAGTAAATTCTTTTAGGAAGTAAATTAAGGTAGATAATGGAGGAAGATCGCTCATGAATTCTCTTACCGGCATTCCTTGCTGTGTGGCAGCTTCTGCTTCCCTTTGACGTCGGCTCCGGCGGCCGCCGCGTCGTCGATGTCGTAGAGCATGTCGGGATCCGACGGCACCGGCAGCGCGCGCTTGCTCCACGCAGCCGCCGTCACGGCGGCCACCTGGGTAAGCGGGCTCCCCACGAGCTTCTTGAAGCGATACCTCCTGGTGCCCACCAAGAACACGGCGAGGCCGCAGAGGATGCCCACGGCGCAGATGCCGTAGCCCCAGCGGCGGCCGACGTTGTCCTGGACGTAGACGAGCACGGTGACGGCGAGCAGCGCGCCGATGCTGACGAAGAAGTAGAACCAGTTGAAGAATCGCAGCATCTTGCCGCGCTCCCCGTCGTGGGCCTCGTCGAACTGGTCCGACCCGAAGCCCGACACGCTGGACTTGAGCCCGCCCGTGCCCAGGGCCGTCAGGTAGAGGCCCAGGTACAGCACCCCGAGCTGCGTCCCGTTGGCCGGAACGCAGTCCGCGCTGGCGCCCTTGGCGTCGGCGCACGGCGGGGGGCGGAGGCCCGGGGCGGCCGTGGAGATGGTGAGGATCATGACGCCCGTGGCCTGCACGGCCGTGAAGATGGCGATGGTGAGGTAGCGGCCGAGGTAGCTGTCGGCCACGAAGCCGCCCAGGAGGCAGAGCATGAAGGACGTGCCGATGAAGTTCGTCACGGTGTTGGCCGCGGCCGCATTGCCCAGGTGCATCGTGCCCGTCATGTATGGCACCAGGTTCACCGCGATGCCCAGCGTCGTCATCCGCTCGAACAGCTCCGCGCCTTTTTTTCACCAAGAAAAATAACCAAGCAACAACTCTCGATCAGGATTCAGGAGGCAGGAGGAGTCTGGGCCACGCACGCACATGGCGATGCATGGACAGCACGAACAAAGCAGTAATGGCCGGCCGTGAGGCGAACGAAATGGTAGGCAGGTGGTTGGTTTTTACCTAGGATCATTGCGGCGCAGCCCCATCCGCCGGTGGAGGCACGGCTGGCCGGGCGGCCCTTGTAGTCCCAGGCGTCCGTCAGGGCCTTGCCATCTGAGGCTGTCTCCGGCAGAACGGCAGCCATCTCTCTAGCTAGCTCAAAGCCGATCGATCAGGGTTGTGGAGAGGCTAGTCTCGTGCTCGCAAGGGCGCGGGGCAGTCGAGAGGGATTGGGTGGTGGCGGAGCTCGTCTCGGCTGGATGGCTGGTGCTTTTGCTGCTGGAAGAGCCTACGCTGCCCGGCGTGGGTTTTATAGGCGCGAGTGGTGGTGGTGGCGTGGTGGTGGATCTCTGCGTCGGGAATCGGGTTACCCTCCCGTATCTGAGAGATCCAGCTCCCACCATTACCTTTGTGTGTTGGTAGCTTTACGAGCGAGCTAGGTGGGAAATTGGGTTGATTGGTTGATTTGATTATAGTAAACCCGTGTGTTATGTGGGGGGATCAGTATCTCCCGCGGTCATCCCCCTCCCATGACTCTGGCACTTGTTAGTTTATTGCGCAATAATCGACCCTGCTGGTGAAATTAGTGGGGGATAAAAAGTGCATGCTGGGCTGACCGTCGGGTAGGTAGGCGCGCAACTGTGGGCTGTGGTGGCCTGGTGGGTCAGAAAGTGAGACGGTGAGTTTCACATTTTTCACTGTCCCTTCACCATGGACGGTAGAACGTTAACCTCAATCTGGACACGTAGTACATCTATGCTACCCCTCTTTATAAAAATCCTTTTTTTTAACGAACTCTTTATAAGCTCCTGATATGTTTGGTACTGTACTATTGTAAAAGCGGCTGTGGAGCGGTTTCCCAGATTTTACTCGCTTACTTCATATGTAAGATCGACTTGTTTGGGATGCACGTGTTTTTGTTTAAGGAAAAAAAGAGGGAGACAGAATCGCTTGAGATGGTCCACAACTTTGTAACAGAATCATAAAAAGATCCCGCACAAGAAAATGCCATAACGATAAGACCACAGTATCATGTGTACTCCGTATACTCTCTTCTGAAAAAAAAAAAGAGCAAGCATCCGGGGTACGTATTTGTGTAGCAGTAAGAGCCTGCACTGTGGTCGCGTATCTTACACAGTATACGCGCGCATTTCTTCCTACTTAGGCCTTGTTTAGATGAGGAAGGTGGTGGAAAGTTGAAGGTGTGAATAGTGTATTAGTAAACGTGTCTGTGAGAGAAGATGTGACTCGATGTAACTAGAAAATTGATGAAAGTTGACAAATTAAGCAAAGCCTTATCTCATGGACCACACACATCCATTTCCGGTCCACAGAAAAAATTCACGGCAGGCGGTTCAGTCCCCGCATCAAATCGAGGAAAATCGAGGCATTCGACGGGGACTAAAAAAGATTCCGATGTGAACTTGTTGTCATGTACTACTCCTATGTGTAGCAGGAACAAGAAGGTTCCAACTTTGAATACGTGATCCCCCTGCGCCCATTCGCACGGTCACCGCGTAGCTTTTGCACAGCATGCGTCCATTTCTTGCTTCCTTTTCGGCGGACCACGGCGTCCATTTCCCATTGACATTGAGATAACACAGCACCTAGCGTTTAGCGCATAGGACGACACGCGCGTTGACATTGAGATTGTTGGTACATGTGTACATATATACATATAAATATATGTATGTAATAAATCCACTGTGATAGACTTGGAACCTGAGTCTCCTCATCTGCATGCAGTTCCAGCGCGGCTGTGCCGACCTCCTCTCCCCTGGTCTCCTCGACTGCGATCGCCCACCATTCTTGATATTGCTTGAAAGAAGTGAACTTCGGTCATCAGGTAGGGTACAGAACAAATCAGGTCAGTATTCCTGGAGACTGGAAGCAAGAGAACTCATGTGCATTCTTTTCTGAAGCTTATCTATTATTGAGTATATTAGAGCTCTTTTACAGCGCACAATACCACCATATACTAGCGGTTAAAAAGGACTAGTATATAAAGATCCAACGGTCGAGATTAATTGTATACTATACAAGATGATCCTAGTGATATAGTAGTATTTAAGGGTAGTATAGTGGGCTAGGGGTAATCTAGGAAAGTAATTTAATGGCATTAGTGTAATATATTAAAAAACGAAATAAAATTTATGTATTATGTTATTAATTAATTCTTTTATGTTTTTATTATTTTGAATTGATATGATTATATTACAGATTAGAGAGTGAGAATTGTTACCAAATAAAATTATAAAAATAAATAGGTATAGGGTAAATTACTAAATTATCCTTAACCAATACTATATACTACTGGACACTAGTATTGTGCGTTGTAAAAGAGCTCGTAATTATAGTAATTAGACGACAAAATTCCTAAGTCTCCACCCTCACTCTAATGAGGACTTAAAATTTCTACATTTAATAAGAGAAAAGAACAACAGAATTACCCACCAGTGTCATTAAAAATTAGTCTAAAATATCCTCTGCATACTCCTGTATTATCCACATATATCTCCATTATTAAAACATAAAATCAAGCGCAGAAGAAAATATAATTTAATTAATATAAAAGTATTTTTGTAAACTATATCTAATTAAGAGGTATTTTTCTCAAATAAATAGACCAAAATTTGATCCAAATGAATGGAGGACTATTATGACGATCACATGATGGAAGGTAGATCTAGAAGCATCTCTTTGCATTGCTCATTCTCATTGGCCTTCCACAAGTTGTCCTATGTACGATACAGGTTCTGCGTTCTCGATCTGTGAAATCAGTATAAATTTAAGTTGCAATAGCCCCTTGCATGCCTATTAAATTATTTACATGACCAAAGTTGAGCTAGCTAGCCCTACTCATCCAGAGCAAAGAAATTTAACCCACGAGAATTAAATTCTCACTCTTTTGAACCTTTGCTGTAAAAATGGCCATGTTTACACATTGATCACATCCAAACTCTGCTGTTCATTACATCCAAGGACCTGAGCGATAGCTCATTGATGAGTTCGGTGGTTACGAATCCATCGGTCCTATGTTCGAGTTTTTAGTCACCCAAGATTTTCTACCTTGGGGGCATTTTTCCAATGTATTTCTGTAGGTCCTGAATAACCACGTGGTGCCACAATAAGACTACTACATGCCCGTCGTCTATAAAGTTGCAGTTGCAGCTTCTGTGGTCTCCAGAAGGATGCGAGATGTATATAGGTTGTAGTTCTAGGGGTTGTGGTGTGAGTGTCTAGGCTAAAATAAACTACGTAGTACGTACACTAACAGCGTGACAACTGACAAGAAACTAACCCCTGTTTTGGCCACAGGAATAGCTAAGGGCGTGTTTAGATTGGAAGAAAAAACATTGTAGGTTTAAAAAAACACTATAGGTCGTGCTGGGAAACGTGTTCTGTGAGTGAGAGGAATTGGATAAATAGGAAAAAATTAGATGAGTAGTGTTTTTTTTAAGATTTTGTGGGAACTATACGCACCCAAACCAGCCAATATAATCTCCAGACACACAACACCAAAGTACCGAACATTTATCTACATTATTTTTGCTGCGGTGCCTGACCAAGTGACCAAGTCTGGCTGCGATGGTTTCAAGTCCCAAAAAATAAATTTCAACTTCTCAGACTTCGGAAACGTCACACGAATTATTGCAAATGTATATATACTACATGTAAACATTTTCGAGTTCGTTGATCACGGCGACCACCTCTTGGAGGTCCCTCGGGGTGTTTACATCTTCGAGTTTCCCTCAGGGTGTATGCATCTTCGAGTTCCCTCGGGCTGTTTACTTCTTCCAGTCTTCTCTCAAGTTGCTGTTATTTTTTTGCTATTGTTATCAGCCTCAGAGTGCAGCATTTTCGAGTTTCCCTCAGACTGATGACGGATTTGACGTATGTAGTAGTAGAATAATTTTACTCAGGACTTAATGTATAATGCAAGTGGACGATAGCATAGTTAAGTTGCATTCTTAATCAGTACAGTAGTACTAACTACTAGTGGGTCCATACGCTTGGAGATGGATATATGACCTGATAAATTTCACTGTCTGAAAATTACTGCGGTTTTGTTTCCTCTAGAGCAACTAATTTTCAGTCCAATTTTTTGCACAATATGCAATGTGTTTCGGTTGCCAAAGAAAACAATGTATGCACTGTAACATCCAGAATAAAAGTATTAAAGATTTAATCACAGCCACTAGGATTAACTAATAACTATCAACCATATAGTTTAGCTCATACCATGGCAGCCGTCAGCCCACTGTGTTTTTTTTTTTATTTTCAGGCAACAATGCAGTTCCTGCAATACCGACAGCACAAGAACCAAGAGGGCGAACGATCCATTCACTGTCAGCACTAGGAAAAACAGTACTAGTATATACGAGTATCATAAGCTCCATGTCATCAAACAACGAACGGCGGGCATGCTTTTATTGAGAGAATATACAGCGCCCCCAAAACCCTGAAGATGACATGAGCCAATGCCATCTCTATCCTAACTGTCGTTTTTAACTGGCACAATTTGGTCAGCTAGCTTGTTCGTACTCCCCTCTCCCCAGTCGGCATAATTTGAATTTTTGACACATCATGAAGATGTGATGTCCGTATGTTTGATTACCTGTCTGAATCTAGGGTTTGATTATTCTCCTATCCCGCCCTTCTGAATACGCAAAGGGTAAACCAGCTATTCATAGGGACAAAACCATTTTTGGTAATGCACGTCTGTACGCGGCAGCGGAATTTGGGCCAACCATTACCACCAACCAACCAATCAACCCGAGAGTCTTGCAGTTCTAGTTGAATGTTTAGATTCTATATAAAATCCTTTGAGTAATATTATAATTGGAAAATTATTCATTCTGGTTTATGGATTAGCTCCATGTCTGCAGATGCTCCTCTTTATATCGTAGGCATGAAATCGATCAGGAGCAGTACCACTGCTATTACAGAAACCAAAACAGTTCTGGCGAGAGAGACATGTATGGAGGAACTGAGTTGACTCTCTATCTGCAATTGAGGAAACCCTTGCAGCTGAACATTATCCATTAGACATGATCAATGATGCATGCACTATATATGCTTATATGTCTACATGTTCCGGTCTGTTCCTTGGTATGTGGCTACATGTTTGAACGAGAAAACAAAAAGTTCTGACAACGATCGTCCGCAAAGCTTAGCCATAGCAACCGAACATCTCAACTAGGAGGTGCAGTTTCATACGCCTACACTTACACCTACAGGAGATTAATTTGAAAAAGTTTGGAGGCGAAGATAAGTTATCAGGCAACTGGGCTAATAATTGAGCTAGAAAATTAAGGAAAACCTTCCATGGTCGTGGCATTTAGCCAGCTAGTCTTCATGCCATAACCTAAACAACTGTTTGCTTTTTAATTTCTTGAGGTTTCGTGCAATCTGAAATCAACCGCAAGCTCGTCAGCACTTTGCAAGAAACTCGCTAAGTGTCCACTTTTCAGCTCGCTTTACTCCATCCATCTCTAAAAAGATAGTAAAAACGGTTTAACTTTAACATCTAGTACTTGGACGAGTTCTTGAGTAGCTGTACTGTTTCTTTCGCCTTTTTGAGCAAACAAATTACCGCTGGTAGCTTGCAAGAACACGATTGAACAGATAGTGGGGTGACATCTCGCTATCAGCAATGCAAGCAATTAAGTAGATGAAAAGGGCAAAAGGGTGTTAAATTGAAGTTGAATCAGAAATATCTGTTCTTGGAATCCTAGTGCAGCAACCCTTTAATTCATTGGTGTCAGGACACCGAATCATGATGCTCAATATTCAACTCCTTTCCAGTTCGATCAACTCCGATAAAACAGCGCAAGAGATTCTCCTCCAAATGGGACAACAACTGGCCCGGCCAATAATTGGCGCCATGCAGTGGTCTCCAATAATCTCTATGCGCTAGAAAAGAGATAATTGTCACCCCATTTTCTCCACAATTCAGCACTTGTGCAGTTACAACCCATGCTGACAGTTCACAAGATCTCACAACAGAAAAAAAAAACGGGCCTAATACGCTATCTACGCAGCAATCTCCATGTATGCTTGACAGAACGAGAATCATATGGTGTGAGATTTAAGCTAGGAGGCAGAAAATAAGCTAACTTTCTACGTGAGCTGGGCGAGCTAATCATTCCGGGGATAAGCTCCAAGTGATCGCTGCTTAGGGAGCAAGGGCCCGGCAAACAATCTGATTGCGTTGTTTGTGTAATTGTTGAGTAGCGCTGACTTCTTGTCCCTTAACTAATTAAATACTCTCAACCGATCAATTCCGTGCGAGAAGCTGCTTGTAATTCTGAAACAGGGATATATGGTTTCTGTAGTGTGCTGTTCGTTTTTGAATGGGAAAGGAGAATACAAGGTTACCAAAAATGTCTCAGCTTTATTATGACCGCAGAATCTATAGTACTAGTATATACTGCTCCCTAATGTTTTTAATCCACTGCACTCTACCCCAAGCAGATTCAGAGAGCCAAGCCATTGACAAAAGAAGATACTCCTCCAATCCTCGCGTGGTCGAGTAATTCTCGTCAACGATCATTCATGGCTCTTCCAAGCTCGAGCACACAAAATCTCCTTTAAACTACATTTACATCATTTTCCTCCTCTTCTCATGTATGAGAGTCTTGCAGATTAGAAATATGATTGGAGACTCCCAGACCAATAAACTAGTATGATTAATTCCACCGCCACCAATTATATATACATTTTGCTGATACCTAATTCCTCGCTAGCTATATTGTCTGCGTGCACTTTTGGCGTGTGTATAACTGTATATACGTCGCTTTCGGTCCATTGTTGTTTTTCCACAATTTCTAGTAGACCAACTGCTAACATATACTGACGATGATAATATACGTAAATGATAAACATGAATGAGATAGATAATAGGCAGATAATTACGTGTGTGCATGCCAAACTGATGCTGATCTGACTGTTCCATGAGTTGTGCAGGGCACTTATAAATATGCAACTTGAGAAACATTTTCTAAGAAATTTGAGCGAGAATTGAAGAATTAAGCGCGGTAACAGTTGCCGAGTCCAGGGCTAACAGCTTGATTATTATTAAGCAGCGTGCAATGGCATAACTAATCTGCAAGTCAAACCACAATTATTGAGCAAAAAATAAGCCAGGGACGATGACGACGATGATGTCCTGCTCGCAATCTCTATCCGCGGCGAGATTCCTCCCCCCTCTTTTGGGTATCTCCAAGGGCCAGTTAGACCCGGTAAATTATTGCGGTTCGCTCCTGACATGATAAGCGATCAGGTGGTGTACGTGCTCGGCGCCATTGTTTAGGCTGCATAATGCAAGTGAGAGAGGAGTTCATTACTATCACTATTGAAAATGTTATGCTGAAACCCGCAAAAAAGAAAAGAAAAACAAAAGGTTATGGCCAATATTTTTTATTGGGGATTAATAGGTTGATTGGGAGAGTAATAAGAAATTAATTCACTGTGTGTATACCAACGATAGCTAATATCTTTCGTAGACAAAGCGAATTAATTATTAGCATTGTTTTTCAGCTGCATACGTGGCGCATGGCGTGGCTGTGAGCCTGTGACAGCGAGCTGTTGGAAACAAACAAGGCATGGTGAAGTGAGTGTGTGGACAGTGTGGCCGGCAAGACAACTCCGGCCGATCCGACTCGACGCCGCCGCTCGTTATTTTTTCTCCGACTCCGACGTGCGCATCCGGGGAAGTCCTCTTCCGGCGAGACTACTGCCCTGCCGGCGAGCAGCGCAGCAGATTCGTCGGCGGCATGCATGAACAAAACTTATAATAAATTTGGGTGAGGTCGGCAAGTGGCCCAGCTGCTGCTAAAACAAAAGCGTGTGGCGCGCGGGTCGCACACTTGCTGCGCGAGAGGGCAGCGTGGTCGAGCAGCAACGCTACGCGGCTGGCCAAGTGTCAACGTGGTAAGGCAACGAGACGTCGCGTCCAGAGCCGATCGCCTAGCTCTATGCAAAGGCCAAGCGCCAATCTAGCTGCTAGCTAGCTAGCTATCAGACAGCGATTATATATTTGTACGTGTAGTGCCAATGACTCGGGGGTGCAACAGAGAGCGAGACGACGACGTGAGAGAAAGAGAACCGGACTGGTTGTGCAGAGAGCAAATGCAAGTTGCAAATTACATTGACTAGGAAAGAAATAAAGGTGGCCACAAGCTGCTGGATGGTCTGCGTGGATTATTCTGAGTGACTCCAGGGGCAGGGCCTTACGTAGTAGAGTAGCTGCTATTAATTGCTGACGCCCTGACGGAGATGGGCGCGAGACAGACTATGTAGCACGGATACTCCTAGGAGGTACCGTTTTACATCATGGATACACGGCTGATACGTATCCATTGCGTATCGGTTTAATGGGCAGCTTGAAACTCAACTTTGGATACGTATCGGTCACCGTATCCACCCGGCAGCCCAACTATATCGACTTATGCACCTTTATGTGGGGCATCTTAAGGTCCAACAACTAGTAGTCCATGTATATTGGGAGATTCTGGCCATGTATATTGTATCAAAGGCATCTCAAAGAGATGGTGCGTGCGACACCTAGGTGCTCGGCACTAGAAAGGTTCGTCCGAGCACGAGCAGTGCAGCAGGGTAGTCATGAGCAGGCATCACTACAACCTGCTCATTAGCTAGCAATGAAAGAAAATTTGTCACCCTCATACGAGAGGAGCAGTACAACAGGTTTAGAAAAAAAAACGCATTACTATCTACTAATTATGTAATTAATATGCACTATTATATATTTATTGAAAAAATTAAAACGTATCCGCGTATCGGATTTATTTGAAAAATGATGTATCCACGTATCCGTATCCTTCCGATATAGATACACGTATCCGTATCCGTGCTGCTTAGGAGACAGGTAGAAACAAGTTGTACGCTCAACGTACTACTGGACTAGCTAACCTTAAGCTCTAGCAAAATAGTGCACTGCTAAATCCTAATGGAGTATATAATATAGCAAGGGGATAGATACGTATGGTCGATTAGTCTTGGATACACAACACGCAAAGTTGTATATACGTGTAGAACGTCATGAATTAATCATGCATGCAGCAGCAGCAGTATGTTTTATTTACTTTTCACATGTACATGCACGGTAATAACGAACGACGGCTTGAGCTTCTTGCTGCCTAGCTTTGTCTACTGATAACTGCCTAGTGTCGGGTGTTTAAGTGTGTGTAGTACATTGACATCGAGACATGCGTAGGCACATGCGTGGCTGCTTCCAGGCTAAAGACAGATTGATAAGGTCCATCAGAATAGAACTCTACACGTGTGCATATATATAGTGTTACCCCAATCTAAACACATCCTAAGATAATAACAGCAGAAACTCCCGTTTACTTTCAGTCTTTTTTGTGTCCTGTGCCTTAGTATACTATCATCTACTCTCTATTTTCTTTTAATAGTCATTTTTCACCTTGACACAATACAATAAGAAAAACAACCTTGATTATTATTATCATAGAGACGCACGTTGAAGCCAAGCCAGCAGATACAGATGAGATCGATGACCTAGCTCCGAAGTCCTATATTATTAACCGGTCGATCTGTTCGCGCTTATGGTGCAATTTCACGTTTAGCGTTGTTGGGTTTTGTGGATAAGAACAGTATCATGACGTACTTGATAATCAGAGAGAGCTAGCGAATTCATTTTTAAACATTTCAGTTGACAAAATATATCTTGGAATAGAGCTTGAAAAAATGCCCGCAACGTCGACGGTCGGTGTTCATATTGAATGAACATTAGGTTCTGTATATATAAATAAATAAACTAAAAAAAAGCGTGATTCGGAAAGTCCTTTAATCTATTCTCTGTTTTCCACTTTTTCTTCCTCTTCTTCTTGTTTTTTTCCTTTTGAGCTCTGTTTTTTAGGGAAAAGTCCATTTTTAGCCATCCAACTATTGCCTCAGTTTGGTTTTAGCCATCGAACTCTAAAACCGGGTATCTTTGGCCATCCAACTATCAAATTTGGCCATCGGGCTGTTTTGATGAGTGGTTTTAACTTTTTCTATTTATAATTTAGTCCTTAGATCTTTAAATAATTATTACTTTTTGCTCGTACCTCCGATTTAGGTGATTCTTGTTGTCACGTGTTACTAACGGTGAGCATTATGTTTTAAAGTGATCTTTATAATATTTTATCACTATTTTTATATTATTTTTTGTCATTGTGTAGAAAAATAAAATAAGAAAATTAACAAACAATTATAAAATAATATAATCAATATTTTAAAATGTACAGCTCATCGTTACAAACGCATGACCATTAGAATCACTTAAAACGGAGATGCAAGAAAAAATAAGTAATCATTTTAACATCAAGGACCAAAAAACACTAAATTAGTCAATTTTAATCCTTGGATCTTAAAATGATTATTATTGTTTTCTCCTATTTCTGATTTAAGTGATTCTAGTGGTCATGCATTCATAACGATGAACTTTATCTTTTAAAATGTTGACTATATTATTTATAATTGTTTGTTTTACTTTTCTTATATTAGTTTCTCTACACAACGACCAAAAAAAATAATATAACAAATAGTGATAAAATAGTATAAATATCACTTTAAAATATGGTGGTCACCGTTAGTAACACGTGACCACAAGAATCACCTAAATAAGAGGTACGAGCAAAAAGTAATAATCATTTTAAGATCTTAGGACTAAATTGTAAATAAAAAAGTTTAAACCACTCATCAAAACAGCCCGATGGCCAAATTTGAACGGTTTTGACAGTTGGATGGCTAAAGATTCTCGGTTTTGGAGTTCTATGGCCAAAACCAAACTGAGACAAGAGTTGGATGGTCAAAAATGAACTTTTTCCTTTTTTAGATAACTCTATTTTTTTCTTCCATATATACGGCGAGCTGCTGCGAGCCCACAACGGCGCGAGACGTGGAGAACTGACAAAAGCAGGCCCACATAGCGCCGTTTCGCTGCAGGTTACGGCACGGGTTAATGCTGACGTGTGTGTGGTAAGTCCGTAAGGCCTCGACAGAGCAAATGTAGAATGGGCCGGGGAGACGGAGATGGATGGGCCGGCTGGTTAAATCGCTGACCTCGCGAGTTGTAACAGTGAAACGGCACATGTTGCAATTCACGTTCATCCCGAATGGTTAATCACATGATGAGGAAGTGGTATATTTGTTTTTAATGAGCGCTTATATTTTATTTGATCGTACAAATGTCATGATGTGTGAGGGAGAGCTACAAATTCAAATATAAAAGATCATTTGACTTATCTTCAACTTCATCATAGAGGTTCTGAGTTGGTATTGGCTGGGTGTTGCAAAATATTGATACAGAAGCATGCATGGTTCTCGTGCTGCCGTCCCTGAGAAAAGAAAAATAATGATATAAAGAGTCAAAGAGTACTCGATTGTGCCCATTGTGCAAGAAAGAAATCAAGTTCTTACCTTCTTTTTCTTTGGGCGGCTATTCATTTCTGCATATTTCTACATATTGAATTTGACATTCCATAACCATCGACTATTGCATTCTTTGATTTTCAACCTTCGGACCTTAGCGGCACTATAGAGGGGGTGAGATCGAGGTGAAAGAAGCTGAATATCAAGCAAAGACATTCGAAGGTGCACAAGAGCCCCGATGCTCACCCATAAGTATGAACGGAATGATGATATTGATCATGACCAGATTCACGAACAACACCCCAGGCGTGAGGCTAGTTTCACCACGAGATTCAGTTAGCACCCTCTTCTTTTACCCAGCCACCCATCTAAATCAGTGTTCATTGAGGAGGAGCCAATGCTCGTGCCCCGTCACCATCGCTACGGCCGAGACGTTATAGTTTAAGGTGTACTTTTTCGGGCAATAACAACACAAACCGCCTTCGAAACCGGACAAGAGAGAAACAACCGGTTTTGATATTTCTTTTTGAAAAATTCATACGTCAAGCTCGAAAATAAGACTAGCGCAATAATTCAACATTGTAAAAATAACTTTTTCCTATGAATTATGATACATGGGTGTGGGGCCCTCTTGGGCTGGGCCACCAAGCTGTCGCACCCTGCCAAAATCTGCAAGAAGAAAAGGCCGCAGATCGCGACGAACGTTGTCACAACGGCCCTGCAGCTCACGTAGTGCAGCAGCAAGCTTCCAGACCCAAAAGGAGCTGTAAGCCGAACAAATTTATTCCCACCACCGAAAAAGCAGTCTGTTTCATGTTTTTTGTTGTCTACAATAGGGAAAACAGTATGGTTATTGGTTCCCTACTTCCCTTCACGTTTAACGGCAAATTGTTTCCTACGATTACGCGATACGATGCTCTGGCAGATTGATCCCTAGCACACTGCTCACTGCAGAATCGCCACCGTTGTGCACTTTCTCTTCTTCTTCCCATCGATCCCTGTACCTGTCGTCCAGAGACCAGATGCACTTGAGCGCCCTCTCGTACATGTCGCAAAGCCGCGCATCCAGGTGCGGCTCGCCCACCTGGTCCGCCAGCCAGTTCACATACTCCACCTGTAATGCAAATGCAAGCACGGCCTCGGCATTTTCAGTACTCACTGACCTTTCGGATAGCCCCCGCTGCAATTCTTCAGAAGCCGATTCGGATTCGATCGCTTACCCATTCAGGCCACAGAGCGTGCGTGTGTCGCTTCGGCCTGGCGGCCTCCTCCATGCGCCGGTAATCCTCCCGCACGGCGGCCATCATCACCTCCTCGCTCGGCAGAGTAACGCGGCCCGACAAGACGGCGGCAACCCACTTGGATTCCAGCTCAAATGATGGGAAGATGACGGTCTGCGAAAACACGTCAAGTTTTGGCTGTGAGTCTGTGACTGCTTCAGTTCAGAGCAATGCATTCTCGTAAGGAAAATGTGATTTTTCATGTCGGTTGAAAGCTCTGTACCTTAGATGGTAGCCCGACGAAGGAGAGATTGGGTGCGTACTTGGGCGGGAAGACGTGCCTGTACAGTGGTCCGACGCGGTTGTCGTCGACGGTGAGCCCATCCAGGTCGAGGAACGGGAAATGGTAGCGATACCTGAAGGCAATTGTTCCACGCGTTGATGAGGAATGGGGAGGGTAAAAAGAAAGAAGTGATTTTGTGCGCAATCCTACCCTGTGCAGTAAAGGATGGTATCTGCAGCCACCGCTGAACCTTCAGCAAACTTCACTCGGCCATCGTCTTGGATGCAATCTATCTGGTCACCAAGTATCAGTGCCAGTCCGATGACACAGTGACATGCCAGCTTGGCGCTGTAGGATGTTCAAGGAGAGTCCAGAATTCGAACCTCTGCGTGCAACCAGACATTCTGGTAGCGCTCAATCTTTCCAAGCCTGTCCTCCGAGTATCTAGCTGCGATGTGGACTTCCTTGGCCACGTATGAGATTTCTCGAGCAATGTCAATTCCGCTGGCCCCCAATCCTACAACAACGACATTCTGCGAAGCCAGTTTATCAGACTGGAAGCAATCAACCTCTCCAGCCTACATGAAACACAGATGTAGTAGAGGAGAAACAGAAAACTGTTACCTGATCGCGAAAGAGGCCTTTTACGGTGCCTTATACTTCCCTATACTACTGTTCAAAAAGGACTAGTATAAAAGGATCGGACGGTTCAGAATAATTGTATACTACTTGCAAGTTCTTCGATAGTATAGGTAGTATATACATGTAAGTATGGGTAGTATAAGGGTATTATGGACTAAAAATTACAATGACAATTATGAAATATTTTAATAAAAAATAGAATAGTCTAGATAAAAAAGAATTACATTTATGTAACAATTAAGTGACTAACTATTACGGTCCATTTGATTACATCACTCTTGTCATCTCTCTTCCGTTCATAATCAGAGACTGGCGGCCGGCGGCGAATGGAGGGAGGACGGTGCACGGGCGAAAAAAATCCCCATCGCCTCTCCCTTCTCGTCGCAGGCCACCGCTCCTTCATTGTGAATCCTCGAATCCCCATCCAATCGGCCCTCCAGCAGCGCGCCGGCGACGCGGCGCTCCCCGTCGCGTCTCTCTCCGTCCTCAGGCCGGCGACCCCTCTCCCTCTCTCCATCCGTCGCTGCCGTCGGGGAGAAGACGAGTTAGCTAGTAGCACTACGGTTGCTTTGTGAATGATGTCTGTGATTGGCGTTATTGAAATATTGAGCACGATGTAATCTGTGATCTTGTCCAGAATGGATGTTTGGATGAATCGAAAGTGCTTGCATGTAATGATCCCACGCACACGACGTTGTTGTCGTCAATAACAGACAAGAACTGCACAGGTGAAGGGCAGCGGTGCCGGGGGAGTCGAGCTGCGGTGGAGGACGGCAGACCGGAGTCGCGGGGGCGGCAGGGCAGCAGACGAACGGGAGGAGAGCGTTCACAGGACGAAACGGGTGGAAGAATGGGCCGATGGGCTTCCGCAAGGGAACTGGCCGAGTGATATATTACTATACTACCCTAATTAATAAACGGTTAGCTTTGATCAATACTCCATACTACCAAATGGTAGCATAAGGCACTAAAAAAAGCTCTCGCGAAATGGTTCTGGAACGCGATAGTTGTGGCTGTGCATTTGCTTTCCCCTCCACTTGTCAATTCCTGTAACACCCAAGCATTGCTAGATATTTCTTCCAAACTGGAGATTACCTCTGCTAGATTAAACGAGAACAAAATGGAATGGGGGCAGAAAGGAACCTCGGATCTTGGGCACCAGAGGCACCGTGCAGTGGCCATTGCAGACGACGACGGCGTCGAACACCTCCTCCGCGACCTCGCCATCCTCCCCGCGCCACGCCACAACCCACCGCTCCCCCTGTTCGTTGCCGAGGGGGCGCACCCGCAGCACCTCGGTGCGGAGCCTGACGTGCGTGAGGACGCCGGACTCCTCGGCGAAGGCGTCGAGGAAGGCGAGCACCTCCCGGTGTCCCGGGAACGTGCGCGGGTCGCCGGCGAAGACCCGGCCGCCGGCCATCGGGAAGCCGGAGAAGCCCATGAGCTCCCGCGGCAGGTTGGTGCGCAGCGACGCGTAGAGGCTGCCGTGCACGGCGCCGCCGGGGCTGTCGGGGTCGTGGCGGCCCAGCGGGTCGGCGTCCGCGCGCGGGTCGTACGCCCAGGTGCCTCCCACGCGGCCCGACTTCTCGAAGACGGACACGGAGGCGTGGCCCTCCCGGAGCAGCTCGCGCGCCGCCACCAGACCCGCCGCGCCGGCGCCCACCACCGCCACCTTCGCGCGCCGCCGCATTTTCTCGAGCACCCGTTCGGGTTGAGCCGTTAGGGACTTGCTTGGGGTTGACCTGGCCTGGGATGTGCTCGCGTGCTTGGGCTTGCCATTGGGATGTGACTCATGTTATGTGACTATAGGGCTAGTTGCTTGCATTTGGGCTGTGTTCATGTTAAGAAAAAAGTACTTTTTCAACGAGTTTTTCCTATTCATCCCACTCACAGAACACGCTTCCCAGTACACTATTTATCTAGAAAAAGTACTTTTTACTTTCAATCTGAACACAGCCTTGGTATGGCCAGGCCAGCCGGATGCAAATCGTTGTGATTGGTTGTTAGAACGAGCTACTGCGCCTGTCCAGCTGGATGCAAAAACCAACGTCTAACCTGGCTCGCGGGATGTATATTTTTTGGTCGTATCGGTAGAGCCTGGCCAGCGGGGTGCAGCTCTGGCCGATGCATGCAGTTAAAAGGCACTAACACTGACTCCAAGAAAAGAGGCAACCAAACATCTGGGCCGTGTTCGGGTGAAAAAAAAATATTTTTTACTTCCTATTTATCCTTCTCACATAACACGTTTCTCAAAAAAAAATTCACCATTCCTATTCATCCCCTCACATAACACGCTTCCCAGAAGAAAAAGTATTTTTTCTCCTCTCCATCTGAACACAACTCTGCCCTAAAGAACCTGGCTACATGTACACACCTAACCAAACATATCATCCATGCATCTAATCAGCATGGCCATGGAGGGCCTGGTTGAGTGATGCTACCCAGGCTACGTGCATACAACCATCCAGTCAGGCCCTATGTGAGCCTTGTGACTTGTGAGGGCTGGGCTTGTCTTCTCTGGAAATGTGTCTGTTTCGGCTCGGTTAATCTGCTGTGTGCGTGTTGGAGCGACGTACTGGTAAACGAAGATTTGGGCTGTGTACCGTACAACGCGGTACGTCACCAATAATTTTTGCCGCAAGGTGGGGTGTGGGTCTGATACTTTCCAAACACACGAACCGGCCGATCGTGAGTTGTGACAATGCGATCAATATTGGATAGTGTTTGGTTCTTAAAACCAGCTCTTTTTTTCTATTTTCCTTTCTTTCAATTTCAAATCAAAGAGGACTATACTAAACTTTTGAGCAGGACTGCCCTTTCCATTGAAAACCCTCCATGGCGAGCAAAAATTACAGAGTACAACAAAGTTATTAGCCACTCATGCCCTTACCTCTATGAAAGGGTAGACCTATCAAGCTTGTTCCGATGGCTAGCAGTTGGCTAGGGTTGTGGCTAATCTGGTGTGAAAGGAAAACACTGCTTGACTGACCGGCTACCAGCCAACGGAGCTCAGGTTTAATTTTCGAGCTGGACCAGTTCTATACATGTCACTCAAACCATGTGGTTTGGTTCTGTCGGTGCCTGATTTGGTCGCACCGGCACCGACGAGTGATTGCGGTGCTAACCACTCGTTTCCCTGATGGCGAGAGTGAGAGACGGAGTTTTATCCTGGTTCCGGCCTCTGGGCCGTACGTCCAGCAGTGGTGCGATGCACCGGGTTGCGTGTTGCTCGTAGTAGGGGTTTACAAGCAAGGCGGGAGAAGGAGGTGAGCTCCTAAGTCCCTGGCTATGGTGTTTGCGAGTGTTTGTGAGACTTATGCTCTTTGCGTGGTTTCGTGCTCTTCTCGTTTGTTGTTCTGACCGCCTGCCCTTTGCATGGGCTTTCCCTCCCCTTTTATAGACCAAGGGGGCGGGGTGCGAGTACATGTGTTTGTCGTTGTATGCACTGTTCGTCCATGCCGCGCAGTACGCGAGCGGGAATCGCGCCTTCCAACTCCGCTGACGACATGGCAGGGGCTGACGTATCGTCCTTCCTTCTCGTGACAGTTCACGGCGTCGAGGGTGGTGTCTTGCGCACGGTTTTCCATGGTCTCCTTCGAGGCTGCCTTCGAGGGTGGCTGCGCGTCCGGCGGGGGTAAAGTCAAAGGAGTGGTTGGCATAGTGCTGCTGGCAGGGTTAGGTCTGGCGTGCAGCATGGCGCTCAGAGTTTACTGTTGCGATTGGATTTGACCGATGTCTTCTCCGGGGAGTGGGAGATGGCGTGGGGCAGTGATCCCTGCTTTTTGACCGCGTCATGATGACTCTGATGGGTTGCAGAGCGTTGGGCGTTGTTCCCGGCGAGGCCGGCTCGAGCTTGGATCGCAAGCTCGAGCTTACCAACCCTCGAACGAGACGGAAACCATCCGCTCGAGGGTGGGGGTCGCCCTCGAGGCCGCCGAGCCTCGAACGAGACGGAAACCACCCGCTCGAGGGTGGTTGTTTCCCTCGAGCTGGATGGGTGCCGAGAACCCGTAGCGATGGCGGGCCTTTGCTGGGCCGTGGAGCCAGGTTAATGTCGTTGTGGGCCTTGATGCCGAGTAGTTTTGGGCCTAGATTGGGGTACCCCTATTGTAGGTACCCGACAGGTTCCATGAGGTCAGACTCATGAAACGAACAAGGCCTGAACTATGCTTGGTTTCAAACCCTTCCAGACCAAACCGAACATAGGTGGATTGTGATTGATTTCATGGGGGATATTCCACGTGGTTTGGAGCTTATTCCATACCATTCCAGGCCAAAATGAATAAAGCCTGAACAGGGTATCATTATCCGACTTAGGATGGGTTCGTACCAGGTTTTGTCAAGTTTGGGGGTAAAAAAAAATGCACCGGGACAAATTTTTTTTTTTTTTTTTGCCCGTGCCCTGCCCCCATATGGTAAGGTCCGGTCGGGTTTGTGCCGTGTCAGGTAAAACCTGATTGTCATGTACATTTTCTAGGTCGATTCGGAATGAGACTGGTTCTTCTGGTTTTTGGGTCAAAACATGGGCCCATGTGCGGGCCATGCTCTTCCAATGCATTGATCTGGTCGGGTCATAAGTTGAATTCCCTAATTTCAACCACGAACTCTCTATCACCTAGCACAAACACTGGTTGATTATGGTTTTTGAATGATCTAGAACGGAATTTGTTCATCACATAGCAGGCACTTCTAGCCCCCTCTTCGAGCTGAACCATGTTCCGCGAACTTGGTATGCGGTCCAAAACAACGATTGCAGTATGGCAGCATCGTCCCTATCACCACATCCAAAACAACGATTGCTCACCTTCGTGATCGCTAGGGCCTACCAGGACCTCCGTCCGTGACACAAATGCTATGGTCGCCTGCTCGGTATATGGCACGCCGGACCAGCAGCCATCCAGCACAGCGCTCCGCAGATGGCCTGCTGGGCCAGTTAGTAGCGCTTAGAAGTATATGGGCCTGAGATGTGCTTTTCGTAGCTTCTGGGCCTTTAGAGAACTGTGTGTAGAAAAGCCCGCCTGCGGTTCTAAAAAGAAAATCCTCCTGCGGCAATTTTGTTTTACCCAGTTTGTCTACAAGTTGTTTTTGTTTCTTGTTTATAGAATGATCGACGTTTTTTATTTTTTTGTGATACTGATCCATCATATTCATGCTGTATTTTTAAATTTCCTATTTAATCTAATATTTTTATTTTATTTCTTCATATTGCGTGTCATTCTTTTCATTTCATACAATTTTGTACTACCGCATTTTATGCTCATTGCATTCTTAGAAGATGGTTCTAACTACATGTTTCATGATGTCGTTTTTTATGTTCTCATATGATCTACAGAATTACATATTCCGTAGTATTGCTGTGTTTATTCTAATGGTCACGAGATGTTCTACGGTGTAGTAATACCAATTAGATATTCCATTATGTGTGTTTTCTTATTATTTTTCGTATCAATCACAAGATGTCCAGGGTTGTTGTTTGATTTGTTCCTATAATATTGATGAGATGTACTTACCATGTTCCAGTATGTCTCCCATGATTTTTGCGAGGCATGCATTGGTCGCAAGACCCGGACTCATTCATCAGCCGATGCTTCCGCTTATCAGCTATACACAAAGGGGCCCCTTTCATGCTTTGTGCCTTCAGTAACCAGAATCTCATCACATCAATTATCACTGGTTGCTACTGTGCTAGCTAGACAGCAAGTTATGTGATTGGGATTATGTCGGCACACAAGCGGCCACTGAAACTGAAACCAAGTATCAGGGTTACTTGGAGCCACCTCATCTGCATCATGCGTACAGCGTACCCTCTGTCACCATCTAGCGTGCGAGCTGCCGATGACTGCAGCACCGACCGGGCTTGCCCGAAAACATACAAGCATGGAGTACATTTACAGCACATCGCCGGAAACCTACAGCCATCCCGTGACCTTATTACCCGCCAAGCCGGCGCCGATCTCATGCATGGATCTGAGCCTTTACTCTACAGAAACAGAGAGAGCGTGTATGTTAGTATGTATATTAACATAACTCCAGAGCAAAACCGTCCATCAGGGCCTAGGGATTCCGCTAAACACGGGTCCGCTTCACGCTAGGCAGCATTGCCATACCCGGATTAGTTTTAGAGATTATCCGTGTGCAGCTCGGTAAAACTCCAAATTGGCCACCGCTGTCACACTCACACGCATGATCCGCAGCGCCTGCCATGGTCTCCAGCGTCCAGCCAGCCCACGGGTTGACACCAGCCGCCGGCCATGGGCCATTTGTGCCCGTGCGCACTGCGCAGCATGCTGCTTGCATGTTATCCAGTCACGGCTTCTTGTCCGACGCGGCCCGTCTCCCGAAGACCAGAGCCGTGCCCTATAGATTTCTGCTCCATCTTGTTCTCTTCTGCTCATTCTTGCACGCCCTAGCTTGGTCGGTAGGAGCAGCTAGCGGCGAGCTCGTGCTCGCCTATATAATGCGAGCTTTCCACCAGTGGGACACCCGCACTTGTAGCTGCCGCAGTAGGTGCGTGTGGGTTTGGCTTAGCTGCTCGCTCGTGACCAATGGCGTCCAAGGCGGCACTCTTCGTTGCCCTCAACCTCGTGCTCCTCGTGGTCACCAACGCCTGCCCTTACTGTGGCGGCTCCGGCAACAATGGCCACGGCGTCAGCGGGGGCCACGGTGGCAGCGGGAGCCATGCTGGCGGGGGCAGTGGCGGTGGCGGTTACGGGGGTGGCAGCGGCGGGCCTGGTAGCGGCAGCGGCGGCGGCGGGTGGGGAGGCAATAATGGCGGTGGCGGCAACGGGGGTGGGTACGGCCCGCTCGGTGGCAGCAGCAGCGGCGGTGGGATCGGACCCATCGGAGGCGGTGGGATCGGGCCCATCGGAGGTGGCAACGGCGGAGGGATTGGGCCCATCGGCGGCGGGAGCGGAGGTGGGTACGGCCCAATCGGAGGTGGAGGAGGCGGCGGTGGTGGTGGCGGCGGCGGCAACGACGGGACGAGCGGGTGGTACGGGCACTGCCCGACGAACGCGCTGAAGCTGGGGGTGTGCGCCAACGTGCTGGACCTGATAAAGGCGAAGGCGGGCGTGCCGGTGGACGAGAAGTGCTGCCCGCTGCTGAACGGGCTGGTGGAGCTGGACGCCGCGGTGTGCCTCTGCACGGCCATCAAGGCCAACGTGCTGGGCTTGAACCTCAACATCCCCGTCAACCTCAGCCTCGTCCTCAACTTCTGCGGAAAGGGCGTCCCCACCGGCTTCAAGTGCCTTTAGCCATATGCTCCTGCGTGTGCCTGCAAGCTTAATTTAGCACGTGACAAATTTGCGCCCGTGTCGTCATCATACCTGGATGGGCCGAGATTTGGTAATAAGCTTGTCATTGTTGAGTTGCCAATGACTGTTACGTACTTTGTTAGTTTCGTTTCAGTTAGCATTAAGTTGTCGATGTACCTTGTAGTGGCTGTCTTTGCATTTCAGAGGGTACATGGTGTCCAGGTTCAAGTTCAGGGTCATCTGTACTTCTCCATTATTTTGTATTTGCCTTGTCATTGTTGAGTTGCCAGAGTATCTCCACTAGTGAACCGGTTCATTGCAAAGAAATTAAGGACAGCCAGGTGATCATTTGTTTGGATCGGTTCATGAGCTATGAGTTGCATGCTCCTATAAACAAATTTATTTAAGCACAAAGTTGTTCTGACAAGAGGCAACAACAGAGAAGCAACGCTCCTGGGCAAGTGGGGTTAATTATTCTTTCTTTACTCACAATGAATCGGTTCGAGAATATGATCCGGGCCTTCTTCTCTTCTCCTTTTCATAATACGCATGCCCTAAAGTTGGTTGAATCGATTCATGCCCATGCCATGTAAAGCATCAGTAGCGGTTGCACCGCTTTGGAGGGGCCCACCATCAAATCAGATGAGAAAAAAGCACGGATGCACCGCTTGCAATTTTTGCTCCAGTGGTTGCACCGATTCATAGCCCATGATTGTATAAAAAAATATTGATTCTCCTCTTCTACTCACTCACAGGAGGTACTGCTCTTTACTTTTCCGCTGTTGTTTTTTGCGATGATCCGATTCAAAAATATGATCTGATTTTTTCTCTCTCCTCCACGAATCGATTCAATCCAGTGGCAACGATCCCATTCATTCTTGCCACATGTGACCATGCACCGGCCAGATGGCGCAAAGCATGCGTTAGCACATGTACGTGACAAATTTGCGCGTGTGCCAACGTACCTGCATGGGGGAGTACCAGTGGTAATAAGATTTGTCGAATGTTGTCGATGAATTGCTAATTTCGTTTCAGCTAGGTATTAGTAGTTGTCAGTGTAGGTTAGCTAGCACATTGAAGGGACCGTGACACCCTAAGAGGGGGGTAAATTAGGTGTCTCTAAAGCTAAGGCTCCAATTGTATATATAAAAACCTATTTCAATTTCTATCTAAAAGTGCTCTAAGTTTTCTCTATGTGTTGCTATCTCTACCGCTACAAAGTTTTGCACCCTAGGTCCAATCCTATACTAGCATGAGAAGTCTAGAAAAGGTAAATGCGGAAAATAGTGCAGGTATGAAATGCGGAAGCTAAAGGGTAGAGAAGAGCAAACTCCCGGCACGGCTATTTTTACCGAGGTATCGGAAAGCTCACGAGCTTTCCACTAATCCTCGTTGTTGGAGCTCCTCTCAAGGGAATGCCCGCTCAAGGGCATAAACTCCCCGGTCGAGTAACTCCGTGGGTGATCATGGGACTTCCCCACGTGCAAGTGGGTCTCCGCTCGTCCCTCCCCGGATGCTCCTCGCCACCTTCACTTGGTAGAGCTTCGGCCAAACGCCAAGGGCCTCTCCTCCCTTGCACAATCACCAGCGGCCTCTCCACAAACTCGGTTGGAGGGTCTCGCAAGACTACAAGCCCCGGATTACAACACTTGGTGCGCGCAAACACCGGGTAAAGGAAAGAGGTATGCAAACCTCGCTGAACTCTAGGCTAAGCACCTAAGAGATGCGCTAAAGGGTCTAGACTAGCACTAAGCACTTGGCTAATCACCTAGATCTTCTATTTAACACTTTAGTGGATTGAACATTTAAGAATGTGTAGAACACTTGCCAATATCTTCACTGAGCTCAAGCACACTTCAAATAGCCGAGGCAACCCATATTTATAGCCCCAACTAAGGGTTTAGGGAGAAGTCGTCGAGAATCTAGAGCCGAAGGTGACAAGAGACAATTTTAGATAGGTTCGGGCCGCAATGTGCATAATACCCTACGTCCTGTATGGTGTATCTTGTATAGATGAGATGTTTTTAAGGGGGTCCCTGCCTCCTCTTATATACGCCGGAGGGCAGGGTTACATGGAAACCGTATAGGACTAGGAGACTTTTACAAGTTTACCTCTAATTCCCTAATACAGTTTATCCTAACCAACTAGGACTAATCCTTGTCTTGTACGTCAAGTCTTGTACATGGGCCGGCCCATAGAATTGCCCGCCAGGGTTGTTTAGTCCGTCATGACTCTACACCCACAAGCCCCGAGCACCTTATCTCCTGAAGAACAGCACTGTTGAAAATACAGAGTTCTTTGAAACCCGCCAGAGTTGTTTGAAGCCCTCAAGGTTCTTTGAGATCCACCAGGGTTCTTTGCTTTTGGAAGTTACAACCATGCTGTTCAATAGGTAATGAAGTGCTCAAAATTCTTCTTGAAGTTCGGATTGGTGTGCACCGACTAGGTGCGCCCAATTGGGCAGCCCCCGAGCCTCGTTTATCTTTGAAGAAGAAATTCGAGGCTCCTTCGAAGTCCGAACAAAAAGAGAATTAATTTCCGAAGAAATCCGAGTTCTTTTAGAACTCCTCATGAATTTATCAATTGAAGCCAAAAAATTTCAGAAAAATATTTCCAGAAAATATTCCTGCAGCCCCTGAGCCTAAATTTGAACGAATTCAAATATAGGATCAAAGAAGGACTACAATTGAAAAGTACCGAAGTAACGATCCGAAGAGTCAATATAAACCGTTCGCGTCCCTTTGTATCCGCACGCCTCTTGCGAAACAGATCTAGGTTTTGCGATGGTTGCTCTGTTAGCAATCCTAAGACTGCGCACATACTCCCGCAACCTCCTCAAACCCTAATCCCATCCACACCAAGCCTCAATGAACTGCAATGGCCGGTGGTGAAGGATCCAGCCGAAGCAAGGGTGCAAAGAGGAAGGCGGAAGCCATGAAAGAAGTCGTAACGACTGAAGAAGTAGCGCCCGCAGGAGACATTCCATGCGTGGAAGATCCAATCAGTGACTGGCCAACCAGTACACTGAAGGAAAAATATATCAAGAATCTGGAGGTAGATGGATTCCTGGCAGCCCAAGAAATCAGTCGGTGGAGATGCGCCCACGGGCATGAATACCCCACTGAAGAAACCGAGGAGATCGCGGTATGGAAAGCATTTTATGAAGTTGGTTTCGGTTTGCCGACCTGCGATTTTTTCCGCCGAGTACTGCAATTTTATGGGATTGAATTGTGTTATTTGAATCCCAACTCCATTCTGAATCTATCCATCTACATCCACCTATGTGAAGCCTTCCTTGGAATAGACCCCCATTTTGCCTTGTTCCGCCATCTGTTCAGAGTGAAGACCTCAAGCGGACCATTGCAAGTGGTGGGGAAGGTGGTAATCCAGTTCCGTCAGGGCATGAAGCCAGTGTACTTGGATTATACAACCAAGGAGAGCCTAAAGGATTGACAGAAAGAGTGGTTTTATGCGTGGAACCATCAGCCACAACTGCCCAGCCGCTCGGGAAATCCTCCAGTAATGAAGCCATTCTGGAGTGAAACTGTCGGAGTTAATCAAGCAATGCAGATTCCCGGGCTGCTGAATATGATCCGGGATCTAAAGGCACAAGGACTGACCGGTGCCATGGTATATCGATCATTTCTGATGAGGAGGATCCAACCATGCAAACAACGCTGCAATCCAGGGTACTTGTACTCTGGAGAAACAGACCCCTCAAGGAATGCCACCGGGAACATGTCTGATAAGAGGATTATACAACTCTTGAAGAAATATCTGGTCATTAGTGAAGAAAACTTTCCCGAAATAATAGAAGTATCAGCAGTCACCATGACGCCTGAGGTATGAACCATATCATAGAATGAAGTCATTATCTCCTTCTTGAATGCATAGTATTAACTAATTCCATGGTTTATAACAGTATGAAGCCCGACGATCATTGTATGTGAGTCTACCTCCCCTGGATCCAACCAACGCTGAAGAAGCAACCCTGTTGGCTCGCTGTGTGGATCCAGGGGTAAGGGATCAGGTGCGCCAACGCAAGCATCATTCTGAAGAGACACCTGTATCTGAAGAACCTGACGAGCCCCATGCCCATGCTGAACAGCAGGTGTCAGAAGAACCCCGTGCCAAAGCAGGGGCGACCTCCAAGGGAGGTGAAGGGTCCAAGAGGGCCGCGTCAACGGAGCTGGCGGCACCTGTGCCCAAGAGAGCACGGACCCTACCCAAGCCCCGGGCAAGGGTCATCCCGATGGAGAAAACGAAGGTATCCCCACAGCCAAAGATGCCATCTTCTGTGGGGATATCCATCGGTGAGATCGGAACTAGCCGATCACAACAAAGCGGCAGTGCCCAGCAACCTCTGTCAGAAGAAGAAATCATTCACAACATCTACAACCCTGTCTCCACGCCCTTCTCAAGTACGATACCAGTGGTTGAAGAACCCTGTCCAGCTGGACCATCGGCGCCGGAGCAGGAAGCTGAAGAGGAATTCACTTTGGGAGAGCCAGAGATCCCAATGCGGTCGTCCGCCATGTAAGTATCTTGTCTTGCGTTACAAAATATACCTTTGTAACATTCCATGTTGACTGATAAAGTTTTTGTTTCAGAGTGGAAGAAATTCCAACAACAACCAGGGAAGAGCCAGCAGTTGACCATGCGGCTGTAGAACCTGAGGCCATAGCGCCCGAAGAACCGAGGGTGATGCCAGAAACAACCTTGCCAGAGGTTCATGCAGCCGGGCCATCAAGGCTGAGGTGCTAGCAGACATCGAACAACTAGTCACGTAGGCAATAATTGAAGAAACTGAAGTAGAACGCCGTGACCAGAACTCTGCTGAGCCCCCGAGCGTCATGAAGACATCCCAAAGCGGGGCGAAAGCTGTTTCAGAGGCAGAGTGCTCAAGGGGTAAACAAGCCGAAACATCAACCCAAGAGCAAGCGATTGAAGAGATCCCCAGAATACCCAAGGGTACTGGAGCTGAAGAGGAAATTGGTAACTTCCGCATCGGGAGCTACGATCCAATGCTAAATCTGAATCCGCAGACCTTCCAGTACATCTTGGACGCGGCGGAGGATGAAGAGCACATCGACAAGGGATTGTACCATGCTGAGAGGGTAGTGGCCTACTTCAAGGTATGGGAGACAACCCTGTACCTGTTGGCCCTTGTTGAATATATCTCATGACAATATTTCTGCAGGCCGTCGGCGAAGCATCGAGGAAGAAAACAGAGTATATCCACAATATCTCCTTGATGTACGCCAAGGCTGACCGCCTTCAAAAGGAGTTGGAGCGCGAACGTGAAGACCGTAAACTCCAGGAAGCGGAAGATGCCAGCATGATCCGCACCTTGCATCTGCGGACCAAGGAATTGGTCGCAGAGAAGGAGGACATGAAGAAGAAGCACAGCGCGGCGAAGACAGAGCTCAAAGGTACACTTTCACTGCCGAAGTCTTGTAATGAAGTATCCCTTGTATGTGTAATATAACAACTCTGTCATTGTCTTGTGTGAGCAGGGGTGCAACAACAGCTTATGACAGCCCAGAGCAAAATGAAGGATTGGTCGAACTTGGCCAACCGTCGTGAAGAGGCGTTGAAAACTCTCTCTAAAGAGCATGATACTATCAAAGAGCAGCTCAGAGTTGCAGTCGAACAACGCAAGGATGCTGACTCGCAGTTGATTCAAATCATTGAGCAGCAAAAGAAGGCTGCCAAGGATCTTGAAGACGCTCGCGAAGCAAACAAGCAGCTATCCGAAGAACTCGTCCAGGCGTGAAAAGGTCTTGCGGATAAGAAAGCGCTGGATGAGAAGCTTGAGCAGACAACCAGGAGAATGTCAGAGCTTGAAGAAGCCATGCGGCAGATGAAGAAGTCGGACGATGACCTGGCCGAAGCCCTGAAGCGGATTTCGTTGCTAGAGAAGGTAGCGAACCTGGTGGTGAAGGCCTTGGTTCCTGAAGACCCTGCATCTCCGCAATCATTCCTGGAGCGTCTGAAGGCCATATCTCGACAGTTGAAGGCTTATATCAAAAGATCATCGAAAGCCTGTCTTGTGCATGTCCTTGCGGTAATTAGGTCTAGGTACCCTGAAGTAGACATAGGCAAGCTTGTAGAAGGCGCAGAGCCCAATTGTACTGAAGCCGCCTTCAGGGACCTAAAACAAGAGCCCGAGCCAGTTGCCGAAGCAATTGCGCAAAGCCTTAAGTTGTAATTGAAACAATTAGTTATGTAATATAAGCCTGATGCAATGAAAGGTGATATTTCCATGTTTGAAAAACAATCCAAGAATTTCTAAGAACCCTTGGGTGTCTCTGTGTCGATGACCAGGACTTAGTTAAAATATACGTTGCGTAAATTTTAACTGTTGGAAAAACAACCCTGTTAAGGACCTAAGGGAACCTAGGGAGATTTCTTATAGGACAGGCTACATTTCAAGTATAGTGTATCCCGGGAGGATACTTGGGAACAAACTGTATGTGGTTTGCGAAAGCAAGAACCCAGTAAGACCCACGGAGCGGCAGCTTTAAGCTGAAACGTATCGCGAAGTAGCGAAGGTGGAGGAACAGATCCGTTATCAGCCCCGAAGGAACCCGGACAGACCTCATTTATGTGCTCCGAATGCATGAAAAGGAAACTTCCAAGTCTAGAAAGAACACAGAAGTTTTGAATGATGCCACAATGACGTAAACAACCCGGTAAGGGGAAATTATTAAAATTTATCTCGTTGTCGAAACAACGGTACAGAAGAACTCATAATGCCGAAGCAATCAGTTCGTGTGTTGCCGGAGCAACATTTCAGTGGAGGAGCTACGCGTAGAATTTACGTAGATGCTCTATGTTCCAAAGATTTGGTAAATCAATACCATCTTCTGTTTGAAGTCTGTATGTGCTTGGCTTGAGGACCTTAGAGACAATGAATGGACCATCCCAAGGCGAAGTGAGCTCTGAATGACCAACTGTATTTTGGATTCGTCGTAAAACCAAATCTCCGATTTGGAATGATCTTGTCTTCACATTTTTGTCATGGAATCGGCGAATACCCTGCAGATACGCAGCGTTGTGTAACAAAGCTGCCAGTCGTGCTTCTTCAGCTGTATCAACCTCAATCGTCCGTTGTTCGTCCGCCATGGCTTCTTGGAATTCCTCAATGCGAGGAGCGCCATGCATGACATCAACGGGTAGGACGACATCAGATCCATATACCAAGAAAAAGGGAGATTGCCCTGTAGCTTTGCTGGGTTGAGATCGTAAGCCCCAGACAACCGGGTAGAGTTCTTTCGTCCACCGGCCTTCAGCTTTCTTCAAGGTTCGTTCCATGCGAGCTTTAAGTCCATCGAGTAACATGCCGTTAGCTCTTTCTACTTGACCATTGGCACGAGGATGAGCAACAGAGGCATAGCACACCTCGATGCTGCGGTCTTCACAGTAATCCCAGAACTTGCTGCCTGTGAAGGTAGTACCCAAGTCTGTAATGATTTGATGCGGTATCCCGAAGCGAAAAATCAACTCTTGGAGGAATTGAACTGCTTTCTCTGAGGTTGGTTTGACAACCGGGAATACTTCTATCCACTTCGAGAATTTATCAATTGCAACAAAGCAATACTCAAATCCACCAGGTGCTCTGGGTAGTTTCCCAATCATATCGAGCCCCCAGCATGCGAAAGGCCATGACGGAGGTATCAATTTGATCTTATGCGCAGGCTGATGTGAATGATGAGCGAAATATTGACAACCCTTGCAGTGATGAACAATTTCTTCAGCATTGTGTAAAGCCATAGGCCAATAGAACCCAGCGCGGAAGGCTTTGCCCATGATGGTACGAGAAGCTGCGAGGTTGCCACATTCACCCGCGTGAATTTCCTCTAGGATACTGATGTCCTCTTGTTGTGAGACACACTTCATCAATGCACCAGAGCGTGCGCCACGGCGGTATAATGTGTCTCTAATTATGATATATGACTTGCTACGACGAACGATTTGCTGAGCTTCTGCCTTCTCAGTAGGGAGTTTGTCGTGCAAGATGTAGTCTATGATGGGTGCGCTCCAGGTAGCGTCAATGAGCATAACCTCGAGAGTGGAGGTTGTAGCGTCGGTAAGGGTTGCTGCAGCAATTGATGGCTTGGAGAGCTCGTTAACAAACACGCCACTGGGTACCTCTGCTCTGGAAGAACCCAGTTTAGATAGGACATCTGCAGCAACATTGTAATCTCTCTTGACATGATGAAATTCGATGCCAAGGAAGTGCTTCTCCAACTTGCGAACTTCTTCGCAGTATGCATCCATGTTCTCGTGGTTCCGATTCCAATCCTTGTTGACTTGTTTGATGACCAGCATTGAGTCGCCATATACTAATAGGTGCTTGATACTGAGGGTGATGGTCATCTTTAGCCCGTGGAGAAGTGCTTCGTATTCTGCAGCGTTGTTGGCGACGGCGAACCGAATCTGCAGAACGTACTTGAGTTGATCTCCTCGAGGTGAAATCAACAAAACTCCAACTCCGCCACCTTCCAGCTTGAGAGAACCATCGAAGTATATAATCCAGTGCTCAGGCTTGGTGGTGATGACGGGGAGGTTGTGCTCAGTCCATTCCGATATGAAATCAGTAAGGACTTGAGACTTCATGGCCGTGCTAGAACGGAACTCTATACTGTAGGTTCCGAGCTCAACAGCCCACTTGGCGATACGACCTGTAGCGTCTTGGTTATGGAGAATTTCGCCAATAGGATATCCAGTAACCATGATGTTCTTGTAGGAGTCGAAGTAGTGCCGCAATTTCCTGGATGTCATTAAGACGACGTATAGAATTTTTTGAACTTGAGGGTACCTTGATTTGGAGTCCGAGAGAACTTCGCTCACAAAGTACACAGGCCGTTGAATCTTCTGGAGATGACCTTCCTCATCGCGTTCAACAACAATAGCAGCGCTAACGACGTTGGTGGTTGCTGAGATATAGAGCAAGAGATCTTCGCCCGGGATCGGTGCAGTGAGCACAGGTGGTGTGGTCAGGAACAGTTTGAGCTTGTCAAAGGAGGCCTGAGCTTCTTGTGTCCACTGGAATCTGTCTTGCTTCTTGAGTAGCTTGAAGAACTCAGTCCCGCGTTCTCCGAGTTCGGAAATGAAGCGGTTGAGTGCAACCATGCAACCTGTAAGCTTCATGACATCCTTGACGGTATGCGGCGGCTCCATATTCATGATGGTCGCTATCTTCTCTGGATTGGCCTCAATGCCGCGTTCGCTGATAATGAACCCGAGGAGCTTTCCTGACGGAACACCAAAAACGCATTTGGCGGGGTTAAGTTTCCAATGCTATTTGCGTAAGTTGTCGAAGGTCTCGGTGAGATCAGCGATTAAATCCTCGGGGTTTCTTGTCTTGATTACCACATCATTAGCGTACGCCTCGACATTTCTGTGGAGTTGGTCTTGAAGGCAACCCTGTATCGCCCGTTGATAAGTGGCACCTGCGTTTTTCAAACCAAAAGGCATGGTTGTATAACAATACGCGCCATATGGCGTGATAAATGAGGTTTTGATCTGATCCTTTTCTTTCAGCGATATCTGGTGATATCCTGAGTAACAATCGAGGAAGCAGAGAAGGGTGCACCCGACGGTGCTGTCGACGACTTGATCAATGCGAGGAAGCCCGAAGGGATCCTTTTTGCAATGTCTGTTGAGATCAGTATAGTCAACGCACATTCTCCAGTCATTTGAATTCTTTTTTCTTACAAGAACCGGATTGGCTAACCAATCCGGATAAAAGACTTCTATAATGAAGCCGGCTGCTAATAGCTTAGCAAGCTCTTTCTTGATGGCTTCCCGACGCTCGGTGGCGAATCTTAGGAGTCGCTGCTTTTTGGGCTTTGCGCTCTCATTGAGGTCTAGCTTGTGCTCGATCAACTCTCTGGGGACTCCAGGCATGTCGGAAGGCTTTGTAGCAAAGATATCAGCCTGGGCCCGCAGGAAGTCGGCGAGCACGCTTTCCTATGCTTGAGTAAGAGTGGAGCCAATCACCGCCGTCTTTGTTGGATCTCCTATCTGGAGATCAACTGTCTTTGTGGCAACTTTGTCTACGGGCTTGATGGCTTGCGTCTTCTTCTGCGTCGGGGCATCTCCGTCTTCCTCATGGACGGTAGCTGCCAGGGGGTGGAGTTCTTGGCGATCAATGGTGGACGCGTCTCTGACAGCGCACTCTACTGCCTCTTTGTCGCAGACGTAGGAGCGCTTGATGTCACCGCGAAGAGAAAGAACGCCGTGAGGTCCTGGCATCTTCAATACCAGGTAACTGTAGTGAGGGATGGCCATAAATTTGGCCAGCGCTGGTCGCCCGAGGATGGCGTGGTATGATGTTTCGAAGTCTGCAACTTCGAACTTGATGAACTCGGTACGGTAGTTGGAAGCGGTACCGTACATGACGGGAAAGGTGATTTGCCCGAGAGGGCTTGCGGCCTTCCTGGGTACGATGCCGTAGAAGGGAGTATCAGCTGGTTGCAGCTTGCTTGTGTCGAGCCTCAGGTGCTTCAGGGTCTTGGCGAAGATGAGGTTGAGCCCGCTGCCCCCGTCGATCAGGACCTTGGTGAGCTTGCTGTTCGCCACCACGGTTTCTAGAACGAGGGGATATCGCCCATTGATCTTCTCTGGACCAAGTGATGGGGGTGTCTGACCACCGCAGGGGTGTGACCACCGCTGGTTCTGCTGCATAGGCCTCGCGCCGTGCGTTTTTGCGATTGCGCGATGTGTCGCTGACTGCCATGCCTCCGAAGCTGACATTGATAGTGTTGGTGATGTCTGGGAAACCGCCGTCTCCCTTGTCGTGCTTGTCGTCCCTGTCTCCATCCGTCTTCTGTTTCTTGGTGAGCGTGCTGAATGTTTCCCGTAGGAGCGAGCATTGGCCCATGGTGTGCTTGCTATCCGGATGGTAGGGGCAGCGCTTCTTGAAAAGTTTGTTAAATTCTTCCCTTCATTGCTGCGGAGACTGAGCAGCGCGAACGGTCTGGGCAGTTGCGACCGTGTTGTTTGGTCGCTTCCGAGGGTTATTGCCGTTGCGCTAGAAGGAGTCGCGCAGCTGATCCTTGTTGTCTTCCTGATGCCCTCGACCAGTGTTGACGGGGCGTTTGCCGTAACGCTTCCTCTCTTGGTCGTCGGTGTCCATCCAGTTGGACACTAGCGCGCGAAATTCCTCTATGTCGCGAGGACGATTGTGACCGAAATCACGAAAGAGACTGCGATCAGTCATCCCTTCTTGAAAGTAGTTGATGACTTCCGAGTCGGGGATGGGAACGCAGGATGCTTTTATGGCGAAGAATCGCTGGTTGTAGTCGCGCAGGGACTCGTCTGGCTTCTGTTTGCACGCTCGGAGTTCGTATTTGCTGCCAGGGCGCTCGAAAGAACCCTGGTAGTTGGAGACGAAAGCCTTCTTTAGCGCGTGCCAGCTGTCGATGGAGTCTGGGCGAAGGGACTCAAGCCAGGTGAGTGGACCTTACTCCATCGCAACTGGGAAATACAGCATCTTGGAGATGTTGTTGCCCCCCGATGCCTCAATTGCCGAAGAGTATCTGCGTAACCAGATGTTGGGGTCTTGCTTTCCATCGAAGTTGGTGACGCCTGGCGGCTTGAACTTTCGAGGAAAGGAGCTGACGCGGATGGCGCGTGTATAGCATGGCAGGGCGTCGGGGTTGGGGATGTCGTATCCTCCCGCAGAATCCGCGACATGGGATGTAGCTCTCCTCTCCCGGATTCGGATGATTTCATTGCGGGCGTCGTTCTGGGTAATGTGAGAACGAGCCGGACGGGGTTCTTCGCAACGTCTGGGCCTGGGGGGTTCCTCGCGAGGTCTGCGGGGTTCCTCGCGAGGCCTGGCCGTGTCCTTTGTTCTTGTGGCGGAGCTGCCGTAATGGCTGCTCTGGCGCCTGACTGACGGTGCTCGGTGGTGTGAAGAACTCTTGCTTTTGGAGGCGGAGCGGCCTCCGTCCAAGCGATCAACCATGACTACTGTGGCTTCTAGGCGGGCCTTGGCGAGGTCGATATCAGGGGTAGCTTGGAACCCTTCGAAGACGTTGACCGCGAACATGATGTTGGCCGCAGGGGAGTTGAAGATGCCTTCTTTGTCGAACTCAGCATTGAGGTTTTTCCTCTGGAGATGACGACGTCTGAGGGCACGATTGCAGTTTTGCTCAATGTGGAGCTCTCGGTCTCCGTCTGTCTCTCCATCGACTGTTGGAGCGTCGTCGGAGACACTTCGTCGTCGGTGTTGTCATTGAGAATGACACAGGACTGGCGACTGGGGTTGTTAGGCCCGGTTTTTCTGTTACCCGTGGTAATAGAGAGTTTCCTGCCTTCCTGGAAAGGAAGCAGGGGGAGAATATCTCGTACCGTGGAGGGCAACAACAGGATCCATGTCAGGCCAATGGACGATAACCCCCGAAGGAGTTGTGGTCATAACAAGATCTGTGTTGGCTTGGCGAGGTTGATGAAACTTCATTGCCAGCTGCTTCTGGTGGGTCGCGGCTGAGTTTATTAACCCGAAGGGAAACTGAGGCGCGCGCGATCTACGCGATGAAGTCTTGGTCCCACGGGAACTGAAATTGGGGTTCCTAGGTGCTCGTGGGGTTGTTGTCATGGTCCTGATCGTTGAACCCTGGTGGAAGTCGGAGGTGATCTGGAGTCCGCCAGGGAGTCGTGGACACGTTGATCGATCCGACCGCTTGACAGGGGCTGGGTCGACGTGGTTGGCCTGAGCTTGAATCTGCTTCGGGCGCCATGTACTCCTCCAAGTAGGATACGATCCGAAGATCGTGTTGGAATTTGGAGTTTTCTGCGATCCTCGCGGAGTGATCTGCGCGGGTGGCGGAGCTGACACAATCGCCTCGTCGTGCAGTTCATGCAGGAGCGTGCCGTCCTGGTTTGCGATGCAACGCTAGGAACCGAAGATGAACGTAGCGCCTGCTTCGAACTTGGTGACGATGGAGGCGCTGAAGGATGCCATCGATTCTTTAATGAATCCTCGACGAGTAGATCCCACGGACGGCGCCAAAGTGTCGACGATTTATGCTGACTAGGTTCTCGAGGGGATGCCCTGAGAGAAGGGTTTAGGGAGAAGTCGTCGAGAATCTAGAGCCGAAGGTGACAAGAGACAATTTTAGACAGGTTCGGGCCGCAATGTGCGTAATACCCTACGTCCTGTATGGTGTATCTTGTATAGATGAGATGTTTTTAAGGGGGTCCCTGCCTCCCCTTATATACGCCGGAGGGCAGAGTTACATGGAAACCGTATAGGACTAGGAGACTTTTACAAGTTTATCTCTAATTCCCTAATACAGTTTATCCTAACCGACTAGGACTAATCCTTTTCTTGTGCGTCAAGTCTTGTACATGGGCCGGCCCATAGAATGGCCCGCTAGGGTTGTTTAGTCCGTCAGGACTCTACACCCACAGGGACCGACTAATTCGGTGCCCTTGATGAGGTACCACTGAATCAATCGATGGTAGGCCTTCTCGCTGCCCAAAATGTCTTTAGGACCGACTGATTTGGTCCCCCAGAGGGTGCACCACCGCATCAATCGGTGGCTTATCCGCGGCACTGTTGACAGCACGGTTTTGGTCGTTTTTACGTCATTTCTTCGCCGTTTTTACGGTTTTATATGAGATAGAAGTACATTTCTAACCATTTGCATGGCTAAAAACGCATTCTCAAAAATATACAAAAATACATCTTTAAACACATGTTAGTCCAATGACTATGTTGTCAATCAATCACCAAAATCACAAACATGGCCTAGGGCCATTTTCCTTACACACATGCAGCTATCCGAGGGTGAACCCAGGATTTACTTCTCATTTTATATTGCGGGGATGGGAGATAAGGTGAAGATAAGGAGGAATCTTGTGCTCCCAGACGACCGTGACGACTCGGCGCTCGTCGTAGGAGGTGATGCGGGGAGACGACGACGGCGTCCAGGGTCCCTTGCACGCGGGGGAGAAATTCATGAACCACCTAAGGTTCGCGCCAAATCCTCTTCCTGATTCATGGCCAAATCAAGCTCCAAGAAGACCAAATCATGCTCCAAATCACCTGCCTCCGCGCCAGCTCGCGCCGCTGCCTGCTCACGGAGGCCAGAGAGGGAGAGGGGCTGTCGTGCCTGCTCAACCTGATGCTCGACCTCGCCTGGCCTCGCCCCGCGGAGGTCGACCAGGGGAGCAGGGAAGGGGCGCATGGGACAGGGACGGACAGGGTAATGCGGCTAAAGAGGCCGCCTACGAGCTAGCTTCACGTGATCTGGAGAAAGAAGATGCTGCATAGGAGAGAGGGGGAAGAGGAGTGAGCTGGGTAGGTTGGGGATAAGCATGAGTGGTCTCGTGAGTGCCAGAAAAGTACGTGCAGGCTATTATATCAATTTCGCCTTCATCTGGATCGTCTTGTTCATGAAAGGATCTTATGGTGGAGCATAAGGTGGAAATAAACAACGAATAAATTTGTGCCCTGATTTGCTTAGAGAGATTAGAAGTCCGGAGGAATAAACATGTTTATTATCATATACATATTTATTTTAGCGTTGATTAGCATTGGATTGGATTGAATGAAATATATAATTATTATTATATACAAGTTTATTTCACGAGTCATGCGAAATATTTAATATTTGATTGTATGCATTGTCTCATGTATGCAACAAAATGGCTACAAAGATTAAGTATACACTAGATCATCATTATTTGTGTGTCAAAAGATGAATTAAAGACCTTACAGACAATCAAACAAACAACCATTGTGGAAGATTTCTGTTTAAGCCGTCTATTTGTGTTAAAAAGACAACAGTTGTTTAAGCCGTCTATTTGTGTTAAAAAGACAACAGTTGTCTACATAGCTGTACTTACCCTAATGCACTAATAAATCAAGTTGGTTCGATCATAGATGCATTGACATATATGTCTTGATCTAAACTGTATATATTAACATTTCTGACATGTTTATATTTGGAATTACCAGTGTATGCTTCCAATTATTTAGCAGTTCAATAGCTGATTTTCTAGGCTGAATGAATCCCTAGGAACCAAGGAAGTACAAATCTGACATGTTCTGTAGCTTGTTCACTGAACTCTTAATTTAACACTTGTGTCTGCAAACTTAACTCGTTGAACCTTAGTTGCAAATTGTTCTTCATGTTCATCCTCTTCCTCTTGTTGGGCAGCAAGCTAACAAGAAACTTCATCTGTCTCAGAGTCTGAGCACCCGGGGCGCCCGTCTCTGGAAAACAGAGAGGCCCAGGCCCCTTCGGGGCTCAATCGACAACCACATTATCAATCTTCTTGTAAAAAGAATCAAGTGTCGTCCAATCAACAAATAAGCATCCATAACTAGAATAAGTAAGGAATGACCATCAACTAATTGCTATTATATAGGAGATTTGGGTAAGGAGGCCTTACCTTAATGAAATAATGAATTGATGCAACTACCGGATTTGGGCAAGGCGAGGGTGCCGAGGACTTGAGGTCGAGAAGGCATGGTGATTCTTCAGAAGGCAAGGAGGCGTGGCGATTCTAGTCAGGGGCGATGACGAGTCGATGAACAGAATCATCACGTTTGTCATGCTTGTTGGGTGCTTGGATCAGTTATGGGAAAAGGAGTTGGCCCAACTGGCGAGGCCAATTGACCATCCAATTAGTAATTGACCCATGATTAAGTAAAGGGGTTAAAAATCCCACGTTGGGGAGGGGGGCATGGCCTGCCCTCTTGCTTCCGTCCTTGCATGAGAGTAGCTTAATCCTAGTCACATAAATAATATAGAATCAGATGTTATTAATGGCTTAATTGGTAGATTAGATTCATGGATTCAACTACTATATAAAATGAGAAATTATACACTGCATACATGATATATATGAACACACATTATATGCGACAGACATGATAGGAGGAGGGGGATATGAGGATAGAAGAATATAAACTGACACTTAACCATCAGATATGAATATATGATATCCTTTGATGTCTGTGATGCCTCATCGATGAACGGTGCATCCGTCGTCGCCTCTTCCTCTGGATTATTGTTCTGCATCATCATGGTGGATGTTGGTGCTCATTAGCTACACACTTTTAATGCCATTTAGGTAGAGTTTTGGGGCATGTTCTTATACTAACCCACCACTTTGCACTTGAAATAACCCCGTTTCACATGTGCTGTCTTTTGGAGCACGTCATGTTTTTCAGGAAAACGGCCCAATTTGGTGCATTTATGTCCAAAGCCCAAAACCAACTACAAGCCCGAAGAAATCAAGCCCAATGGAGGGGCCCAACCAATAAACTAATGGGCCATGAGGGCTTCCAATAGGCCAACTTATGGCCCTAGGAGTCCACATCCAACACGAGATCGAGTCAAACTCGGATTCAATTCGCGCAACCTAGAACAACATAATCTTTGGATACATATTCGGAGATCTAAACGGCCTCAGATGCCAAAATGTTGAATACCAAAGTTGAGACATTGTCGAGCTCTTCGATTTGGACCTATGGATCGTATTATTTGGAATATGGAGCTAGGGGATATTGCCCAGAAAATACATGCTGTCCAGAAGAGACCAAATCCAAACAGATTTCGGAGCGACGCTATTTTGGGGGATCTTAACTTCGTTTCCAAGGAAAGTCATGAATACAAAAATTCTTGTAAATTGCGTGCCACACAATTTAGAGTTTGTGTTTGCCTCATTTGGAGTCTGGACGTGAGAGATATGACCTCTACGAGGAAGGGCTGCGAAACAGGAAAATCTGGACGTGGGTGATTTTATGAAAATCTTGTTTGCTTGGCTGCTAAGCAAAGATCCCATGGAAGGCAAGGGATATCACACCCCCAAGGCTCCCATAGGCTATAAATACAACCCTTAGGCGCCCAAGAAGGGGGGTTGAATCCATCTACCACCGGAGAGCCGCCGAATCGAGGGACACACACTGGAGGAAGCCGACGGCCGCCGTCCTCGACATTGCCTTGGAGATGGCTTAGGCTAGACCCTAGCCGCCATGGTTGGCCCTGAGTGGTGCCGCCACGGTGGGATTCCGGAGCCGTGCCTTGATGCATCATGGCACATGTACATTGAATGGTGATATCAATCTAATCTTTCCCCGTCACTTTGATCTTCTAAGATGCGTGTTTTATCTCATATCTCTAGCTAGCGTAGAATAGATCTAATCATGGTGATTAGTCTTTATGTCTAGTTAGCTTATGTTCTCTTCATATATCTATAAGGCGGTGACAGATTATCATCGTGTGGTGGTAGCACGCGGTAGGAAAAAGTACCATACAATATATGTTCTTAGTAGGTTTAGATCTAATCGTACGATATATGTCTTGCGGATACATCTTAGTGGTGCACGGGAAGCTGGTCACGGGGATCCCTCGTGTAGTGACAGTACGCGGGAGGAGTATGGCCGGTGGAACGTGTGTCGTGGGATCATGTCCCCTTATCGGAGTACGAGATAGGTTAGGTTACACTTAGGCCGGAGTTGCAATGAAGAAGACGGTGGGATTGTGCTACCGAAGATCGTGTTACCTCGAGACGGTCGGCAGTGATTGTTCGCTCATCTCAAACACACACACGCACACACATATTTCAACCTTATATGCAATATGTGTTTCATGTTAGGATTAGATCCGTTAGGATAAGTAGAAAACCCTAGTAAGTTTTTTGTCGATCCACGGATTAATAAACCTTGGGGGTACTTTAAGGGAAAAGGTACAACCGATCCGTACGCTTGCGGGTTACAATTGACGCGTCTAACAAACATCAACAGTAGACGCGGTGAGTGACCACATAGTAGTCGAAGAGGTCGAAGCTCTGTGCCGTCTCATGATGAAACTCCAGTCCAGCAAGAATCTGGCGAGACAAGCAGCCCCAGTCGTCTTGATGGCCCTCTCCGAACTGGCGATCCCCAAACGCGCTCCTGGGCTGGGGTGTTTGTTTCTTTGCTCGGCTGGTAAGTCTAGTTAGCCTGCGTAATAGAAGCACATGCAAAACTGTGCACTAGGCTCGAGATTCTTGGTATTGTAACAATGTCTATATCTAAGGACTTCAGAAGTCAAGCTGTGAGTTTTTGAGTAGGGGGTTGGGGCTTCTCCAATTGTGTGACCATAGTGTGCTTTCTGCTTCTTTGGATTTTCTCCGTCGTCGGTCGCAGTCCACACTAGACCATGACCTTATGTTGTCTCATCACTATGGGTTTGTCTCTTTTGTCGCCACACCGGATTAATCAACCATACTGGATGTTTATTTAACAATTTTATTTTTCTTGTATCATTTTATTACATCGTTGTGAGGTAACATATAAGAATAATTCACTTATATACACCAACTCATTGTGTCTATGTATTATACTATGTACAACAGTACAAGTAGTGTTATAGAAGTTTCAATAATTTTCTACGTGTTTACAATTTTTAATAGTTTAAATGAATTTCTGCAAGTTTATTGAAAATAATTCAACTTTGAACTACACTCAAATAATATTTAAAATTTTCTAAAAAATATTTTAAGTGCCTTTACATTATTTTAAGAGTACTTCAACACACGATCGGGCCGCACGGAGAGGGCCGAATCGTCCGCTGCGGCGGCCTCAAAATATATTGTGCCAGGAGCCCCTGGCTGGACCAGCCAGCCGGCGGGGGACACGGCACGATGTGGGCCATGACTCCATGAGCCCATCACCATCCTCCTCGTCCCAACCAACCACTCAAACTCAGCCACCAACCAACAACCCCATCGAGTCGCCCACGCCACCGACTCCGCCCGACAAGGGTCACAACTCACAAGGCCAAGCACCCCGATCGTGCGCCGCTTCGATGCCGCGGCGCACGGTGGCCGTGATCGGCGCGGGCGCGGCGGGGCTGGTGGCCGCCCGCGAGCTGCTCCGCGTGGGCCTCCACGTCGCGGTCCTCGAGAAGTCGGGCCGCACGGGGGGAACCTGGGCGTACGACCCGCGCGCGGACGACGCCGACCCGCTGAGCCGCGACCCGGCCGCCGCCGGCGCCGTGCACGGCAGCCTCTACGCGTCGCTGCGCACCAACCTGCCGCGGCAGCTCATGGGCTTCTCGGACTTCCCGATGGCCGGGCGGGTCTTCGCCGGCGACGCGCGCGCGTTCCCGGGCCACCGGGAGGTGCTCGCCTTCCTCGACGCCTTCGCCGACGAGCACGGCGTCCTCGCGCACGTCAGGCTCCGCACCGAGGTGCTGCGGGTGCACCCCCTCGGTGAGGAACAGGGGGAGCGGTGGGCTGTGGCGTTCCGCGGGGAGGACGGCGAGGTCGCGGAGGAGGTGTTCGACGCCGTCGTCGTCTGCAACGGACACTGGACGGTGCCTTTCGTGCCTAAGATCCAAGGTGTCGTCTGCTGCCTTCTTTCTTTCTTTCTCATCCACTAAAAAGGAATCTCAGCTAAGCCAAAAAATCTAGCAAATGCTTGTATGCCGCAGGAATTGGCAATTGGAGTGGAAAGCAAATGCACAGCCACAACTACCGCACTCCAGAACCATTCCAAAATCAGGTACTTTTCTTCCGCTGCATCATATTCATATCTTACTTCTCGCAAGCTAGAAGCGTAGAACACTCTATCAGTTGCAGTCTACTACACCTTCTCTGCAGAATGTTGTTACTGTAGGAATGGGAGCCAGTGGAATTGACATTGCTCTAGAGATCTCACATGTGGCAAAGGAAGTGCATATTGCGTCGAGGTACTCGGAGGACAGACTTGGAAAGTTCAATCTGTACCAGAATTTCTGGATCCACAAAGAGGTTCTAATCTCTGAAGTTTATACTCTCCTATCTCCTCTTAAACGTCTGAATTAAACACTTACACTAGTACAATGGGAGCAGATAGAGTGCATCCAAGATGACGGCAAAGTCCGTTTTGCTGAAGGTTCAGCAGTGCCTGCAGATGTTATTCTTTATTGCACAGGGTAGGATTACATCAAACTAGTTTGTTTCAGCCATCTCTTTTCTCCTTACCATCTTCATATGCTGTGAAATTGCCTTCAGGTATCACTACTACTTCCCGTTCATTGACCTGGATGGGCTCACGGTCGACGACAACCGTGTCGGACCATTGTACAAGAACGTGTTTCCCCCAAAATATGCGCCAAATCTCTCTTTTGTCGGTCTAACAACCAAGGTGCTGTGCTCCTTCCAATCGATAGGAGACACAACCAAAATCTTGGCTACAATGTTCAGAGCACAATGTGCATTTTATTCCTTTTCCTTTTTGCAGACCATCATCTTCCCGTCACTGGAGCTCGAGTCAAAGTGGGTGGCTGCCGTCCTGTCAGGGAAGGCGACGCTGCCAAGCCAGGAGGACATGATGGCCTCCGTGCTGGAGCACTACCGGAGGATGGAGGAAGCCGGGAGACCGAAGCGCCATACGCACGTAATTATGCCTGATTGGGTATGTGAGCTCCGAAAGACACTGCGCACGTTGCCGGTTTTCGGGCTCCTGAAACTGGGAGTTTTCAGCCCGAGTCAGCGGTTGCAATGACTAAAACCATTTGTGCTTGCGCTTGATTTGAATGATGACTAGGAGGAGCACATGAACTGGCTCGCGGACCAGGTCGGCGAGCCGCACCTGGAGGCGCGAAGTTTGGAGTTGTTGGTGAAGGCACTCTGTGGCACCTGGTCGCTGGACGAGGGCTACCGAGATCACTGTGAACAGGACGACGACAGGGACACGACTGCATTGAAGGGCCTGTTCGGTTTAGTATAGATCAGTGGTTTGTGAGGGATTCAGGTGAATTTATTCCTAAATAATTTGTATAGCAATGAATCCATCCAAATCCCCAGAACCATCTGGATTTAGAGTAAACCGAACAGCCCCTAACTAGGAGCGAAGGAGCTGCATCGTACCAAGGACTTCAATCTAGCAACATCCTATTGTTATCCTACACTCCACATTATGGAGTTAACATTGCCAACTTGGCTTTTATGTTTTTAATACTATTGTTTACGCTTTGAGAGCTAAACAAGACATCAAAATGGTGTTTCTGCATTATAGTCAAAATGATGGAAATTGATCTTCCTTCTTTTGGGGCCTATTTGCCCTATGCAGTAGGTCTTGCTTCCTTTTTCTTCTTTTGAGAAACTCTTGCTTCTTTTTTTTTTCTAGACTAACACATACTCCAGCCCATGGTCACACACACACATTTCATCACGGGCCTGGCCTGTGGTAGCCATGGGCCCCATAGAACCACCAGAAAGGCAAACAAGGCTATTAACAATAATACCAAATTTATCTAAAAAACAAAAAATACCAAAAAAATAGATACTACTAAAAAGAATATATTTTAACATTTTATTCTCTGCATCGATAAATCCATATAGTTGTCCATTATTACAACACAAACGCCATGTTTCACATCACTCAAGAAACAAAAGACAACTCTATAGTATTAACAAAACTCAAGTCTATTACTAAAAGGCCAGCTATTTTGGTAAAGATATCCATGACAATAGTTTTAAGCATACGACATCCCCAAGCAACTTAAATCATGGGTTTTTTTAGCAAAGCCTAGAAATGAATCCAGTATGTTCGTATGAAGATAACTTGCATAGAAGTGATAGCTATTGTGTTGTTGAAACTCACATCATTTATATATAACCAATGCCATGTTACATGAGATCAGATCCAAATAAATTAGAAAGATTGTGTTGATTTGTTCAAAACTGTATAATTAATCTGATAAAAAGCACTTTGTTGATCTACATATATGAGTAAACCAGCTCATAATTCAGTTGTTTGCAACAATCGATCATGTTCGGATCAGCTTATAAACGGGTTATAGGTGGAAATAAGCGAGAATCTCACCAAACATCTTGCATATTCTGCTTATGTGGTAAGCTGTTTTAGATATTTGAAATACAAGAGGCGAAAATCGATGGGCGAGAAAGTCTTCGTTTAGATTATAATCCAAGTGTGTCTGAGAGAAGCAGAAAAAACAGAGCCAATACATATGCATAAACCCTAAATAACTCAAATTATAAATTTTGAACATACATAAAAATGCCCAAAGAATAAGTTAATTTAAAATATTAAACAAATGTGCACACGCACAAACACACCACGCGATGAATAAATACCGCTTGCATTTTACCGGGCCATACCCGTACGTCATCGTCATCAACTACCACTTATCTTATTTTCAGACGCATACACAAAAGTAATCACGCATCGAATCAGACGTCCTCCCTTGGCGACGAACACAAGTCTCGCGCCTTTAATCAATTTCCATAATTTATTATAGTGGGTGAGTAGTTGTATTCTCTGCTTTCTCTTCATGTCTGGTCTGATTAAAAACACCAACCAGACGTTGCGAACGCCGGTGCGACGATGGCCGCCGGCCCCAGGTGAAGCCTCTGCTTCGCTTGGATCAGATTTGCCCGCAGGCTCACCTCCTTCATCTGCACAAAAAAAGGCAAGAGAAAGCAACTCATCAACACAGTGATCTATGTCTTCCTTGTGGTATGGTGTCGACCTCAGTCCTCAACGTGTGCCAAGAACATTAGAACAAGTATGCCTAAAAAAAAGAACATTAGAACAAGTAGTGGAAGCTGCCAAACCGCTAGGAAGCGAGCAGACCGGCCAGCCGGAGATAGAATGGTGTACTCGTATTCGAATCCAACAAACCAATCGATCCAGAGGATTAGTGCCACCTCTATCGGCTACGGCGAGACATAATCTCTCTCTCTCGAGAACGAACGGACACCCACCTGCAAGCCGGCGACGATGCTCGACAGGCGCGTCGCTTCCTCCAGGCACTCCACCTCCTGCTGGATCGTCCGCGCGAGCTCCCCCAGCGTGCCGCTCGTCGCGCCGGCCTGAAAATGCACATGTATATATGTCGTTTGAGATCGTACGTGATCGAACAAGCTGAGATTATCGTGGATTCTCAATGTATTGTCAGTTTACGACGCGTCCGTACGTACCGTAGCGTAGAACATGTCGATGACGGCCTCGATCTCGTGGACGGTGCCCACGCAGGAGGACACGGCCTCGCGCATCGACTCCACGTCGGCCTGCGCGCCGGCGGCCAAAGGGAGGTTGGTGCAGGCTGTGGAGAGCACGCTGGCGAGGTCCGAGGTGGCGTCGGCGTTCGCCTTGGAGAGGGACTCCCACGAGGCCAGCAGCGGGAGCTGCGGCCGAAGCAGGCGCGCCAGCTTCAGCTTCTGCCTCCGCCTCTGCGCCACGATCCGCTTCGCCGCCTGGATGTTCCGCAGCTCCGCCACGCGCAGCCACGTGTAGAACAGCTTGTTCTGCGTTCGTGCGTTCATGCGCCCGCGCATCAAGCCCGGCCGTAGCCATCACAAATCAGACGAACTAGAGAGAGAGAGAGAGAAAAGAAATTTCTGCACGCTTGCCGATGATGGCCTCACTTACCTCGGCGGCGGAGGTGGCGCGTGCCATGGCCTTCTCCATGCGGGCGTTGGCGAACCGCCACTGGAGCAGCCGCGCCGTGAGCATGCGGGCACGGTGCGCGGCCTCCTCCTTCTCGGCCTCCTCCTTCCTGCGCGCCGGCGACAACATCTCCCGCAGCGCGCACGCCTTTCCGGCGGCTGTGTCATCCGTTGTCGCCGCGGCGGCGGCGCTCGCGCTCCGCCTCCGCCTGCTCGTCGGCTCCCATGGGCCCCTCGAGGCAGCACCAGGCTCGGGCATCGACCGGCGCGGCGACATCATCGTAGACGCCTCGCCGGCGTTGCTGCTGGTGGTGTTCTCCTTGCTGCTCAGAGCGCGGCGCGGCGGCGGTGCGTCGGCGGCGCTGGGAGGTGCCTTCTTGTGGGCGAAGGAGGCGGCCTTGCGGAGGGAGCGCGTAAAGTTGGCCGCCGACGTGGACAGAGGCATCGCGCGCATGCCGTCGTAGACGAAGGCGCCGGAGCCGGCGCGGGAGGGCGTCGCCGACATGCAAGGTCGCCGAGAGGACGTCGACGTCCGTGGCCGCGGGGAGACGCCGCCGTAGGACTCCATGGGCACGAGATAAATATGGATCGATGTATATGATAATAAATATAATAAATTAATAAATATACAGGATTCTCGATTATCTGGCTATTAGTGCATTGTTTCAAGCGGGCCTGAATACTTGACGAGAGGAGGAAGAAGAAGAAGAAGAAGAAGAAGAAGAAGAAGAAGAAACCCTGCAAATGCACTGGCTGCCTGGCGGGGGCTGAGATGAGATAAGAAACCAGCTATAGCTTGTACTTGCAAGAGATAGGGTTGTGATGTTGTGCCATACTGTCATGGCGAAAGTAAGTGTTTTTGAGGGCAACTCACTCTCATGACATGATAGAAGAACTATATGATGTATATTCTCTTGATTAGGTGCTGGAAATTTGCCGGTATTTCTGTAACTCGACCATCTTGTGGTCTGTTCTCGCTAAGAGCATCAATCAGATTAGCGATGTGTATGCTTTGATAACTGGAAAGATTTTCTTGTTAGTTCATATACGTGTCTAACAATCTATCGAGAAGCATCTATGGGTGCATATTTTTCATGATGTATTTAGACTTTAGAGGACGGAAAAGGTGTTTGGGTGGGTTTTTGAGGCATGTAAAATGGATGTATGCTGTATGCATTGCAGGAAATGGTGGGGTTTGGTGGGAGAAAGGGAGAGGGCAGCCATTTTTAGTGTAGATAGAATGCTGAGAGCTCGTACGTCACCGCGAGCTGAAAAAGGAGAGGGGTTTGGCCGTACGCACGCTGCAATTTATATTTTCGTCTCAGCCTCAAGCACACACCACGCTCTCGAAGAAGCGAAGAAAGAGAGGTGTCAACGTTGGGAGAGAGGAACGCCATTTTTTAGGTGGGATATTTGAGGGTATGTCGTACCTTTCTTAGGAAGAAACTTGTAGCTCTATACTGATTTGATTATACTGAATGGTTGGGAGAAAGCGTTCACATAACCATCAAAGTCAAGTACAAGTAAACAAAGAAACAGAGATTTCGGAAAATAAAGCCAGGAAATGAGAGGTCGAAGGTCTGCGTCTGTGCGATGTATGTTTGAAAATCATCTTCTGCAGGATAATCTTCTAATGCGGAGTTTAACCTCTGTAGAGAACGGTTTTTCTTATCCACGGAGGTTGAGGCAAGGGGATGAAAATCCGAATCAGCATGATGCATAGTTTTCATGAAAATGTTGTTTTCCACCTTCTCATGAACTTGTTTAAATCATGGTACTAATTTTCCATATGTCCCATCACCGGCACACCTATTCATGGGAAACTGTGAGGGAAAAGTAGGACCCATATCAAAAGGAATAGCCTAAATTAGAGCCTCTTTAGTCTAGGTGCAAAGCAATCCATGTCAGCATAACCGGTCTAGCGAAAAAATGCTCCAGCATTTAGCTCCTGGTATAGTGCTAGCAACGGGACCCACTAGAAATTTAAAATGTTACGTCAACCAAACAAGTACAACAGTAGCATTAACTCCCTAGCAGCAAATATTTTATTATCCTCTGCACCGAGTGCTCAGTCAATCTACTAGTGCTTTCAAATGCTAAGTTAGCACCCTTGCTCTAATGTATTGCACCCTTCATACTTCTTTCTCTCTTCTTGGCACCTGCTTAGAGCTGCCCTTAGAACCTGTTCGGTTGCTTGTAACCCTTTGGGCTAGAGGCTTGCTCGGGCTGGTTTAGCCCACCTGGCAGTGTCTAGCTGGGGCTGATCTGGCCCACCTAACAGTGGCAGAGGCAGGCTGCTGGCTGGATGGTTCCCCAAGCCATTCTAGCGAAGGCGAACAAGCGTTAGCGGGGCTAAAGATTTGGGTGGGTTAATTCACTTTAGCCCCAAATTAACCCACTTGTTTGGTTGTAAAGTCTATTTTGGAGCTAAAAGAGAGAGGCTAATTTTTAGCCCCCGTGATACCAAACACAGCCCAACTCGATGCCACGGCCCACGGGCAAATTAAAGCTACATCGGGCGATCGAGGGCGATATTTTTCTTTTCGGCTAGTGGGTTCGGCCGAGCTGGAGAGTTTGACGAGCGCACGTTTGTTTGGCGAAACGAAACAAGTGGCAGTCAAACGCCGGCCAGATTGAACGGTATATGGTGGAGGGTGTCCTCACCTTGCCCATCTAACGCCCTGATCTGAACCTCTCTGTACGCTTCGACTAGTACGTATATATACTACTACTGCTACGATTACATTGTGAATCAGTAGTCCATCCTGTCTAGCTTCTCCTCGAGGATTACATGTAGTATCAGCCTTATACACGTCCGTTGCATAAAACAAGCAGGCTCACTCACTCCAGCTGGAAGAGTCCGGTCAACAAGTATATTAATCTGCGACTTGGAAGTTCATATGAATGGTATACCGTAGAACTTTCGTTCATCCAGTCATGCATATATACGCATGAAGGACATGACAACTCGCGATCAGTATAGCCGCGCCCTGGTAAGTAACAAAGTCCTCGACGTGCGTAAACCGCGCCTTGTTCTCAGTGGCGACCGTGCCACCGGTCCGGATCCTCTCCGCGTGCTTCGATCACGACTCTGACGACGAGGTCACCGCGGCGGCGCGGTGTGCGTTTGTAGGAAGTGGACGCAGCAGCAAGTGGTTGGTCGGCAAGCCGTTGGAATCTTTGCTTGTGCCGCCGATTGCTACTGCTGCCTACTGGTACTGGATCGATGGTTGATAATCTCATGGGCTGAGGCCTGAGGCCCATCTAGAAGGTGATTAGTTCGCTTGCGTCGATAATGATGTCCTTGCAGTGGTCATTCTCAATTCTCAAATCCCAATCGTCTGATCGAGCTCAGAGTGAGTATGAATCTCTGTTTACATTTCCTTGTCTAGTTGGCTGCAGTGCAAGCCTGCACTGCTCCCATGTGCGGTGGCAAGATATGTTTACTTTCGACTGACCTTGTGCTCGGTGCCGTGGTCTGTCGATCGATCGGTCACCACCTAGATCCTGAAAATTTTTTTGCTCAAAATATAGCTAGCTGTGGTTGTGCCATTTGTTAACTATGGCCAAAGGAAGCCCCTTGCCCTTCTAGCAATTTTATACTACTCGTATCCATCTTCGAGTGAGCTGATCAAGTTCTTCAGGCAACAAATGGCATATCAGTGCATATAAGAGCGTCACCAGATGGTAGCGCTGCCCAAAAGCTAGTGCCGTCCCAAGTCACAACCTGCATTCTTTAAATTAGAACCCCGATTTGAATATGTCAAGAATGGTGGGAGCCTTGGAGGGATTATCTGGCCTAGTTAATAGTCACGACGCTAGGACCTGTCTTATATTGATCATATACTCCTACCATGTAGTACGTGACGAATATCTGCAAAGCCATATGAATTTTAATTTATGTGGGGTCGAGATTAGGCGAGCCTATGGCATGCGACGCGGGTCAATGGCTACAGCCTACAGCTACCGGGTTAGTGTAGGTCGGTGGCTGTTTGACGAGATAGCGCTCGTTGGTTTGGCAAATGAGGTGGAAGTCCAACATGGCAATTGGCAACATAGGAGCAAGCCAATGAACGATACGGTGTCTGCCTGCACTGATAGGCGCTAGCTAGACGTCCAGATAACCTCCTCGTCTCCGGATCCAGGTAAGAAGTGTAGTACATGTCATGCCCTGTTTGTTCGTTTAAATCTAAAATTCAGCCTTGGTTAAAATTTAGCAGCTAAAATTAGTCTAGACCCGTTTAACCATATATTTAAAATTTTTATATCTTTTAAGTTTAAATATTTAGCAGCTAAAATTAGTCTAGACCTGGTTCTGATAGTACAAATTATGTTTCCTCGCCAAATTAAAGTTTATATATTTTTTAAGATCGTACTAAAATCATCATGCCCATTTGCCTATTTATTTGAATGGATGAATGGTAAATTTTACTAGCATTTTATCCATTGACACCTAGACTGAAACAGGGCAATGCTAGCTAGCAGGTAGAGTGCGGTCCACTATTATGTGATACTGTGTGCTTTGACTTTGAGCAGTAAAAATTTCGTTCTTGCATTCAGGAGCATGATGCTGTGTGCTTTGACCTTGAGCATACTGTGTTCTTGCATTCCAGTATGCAAAATGCATCTTGGTCGGGTCGACCATCAGCAAGGCCTCGATGACGGAGCAGAGCCCGGAAACAGGGTGTGAGGAGCCGACGAGGTAACCTGGTGGTCGGGAGACGCAACCGATTCTCCCGGATCCTCCCCGCGTGGACCGATAGGATCGCGCTCACATCCCACCGTATCGTATCGTATCGTTTCGTTTCCTTCGCGGGCAGGCATGGCGCATGCTCGCGAGTCAACAAAACAGCGCGGAGAGCTTGACAAAAAAGCCGAGAAAAAAAGCGCAAGACTTGGCGACTGGCGAGAGGGATGGATGCAGAAAACCGATCGATATATACGACTAGTCACCAGGAGGAGGCTAGGATGGAAGATATTTTGGCAGGAGTAGGGCGTACCACTCCGATACGGAGTCATACCCACGAGTCCACGACGATGGAGCTATCAACTATGGAGGAGGAGAAGGAAGTTCCACGCTGGGCGCGTGCCCGGTCAGCCGCGGTGTGCCGGCGTGCTCGCTCGTTCGGGAGAAGTGAGTGGGCATGCAAACACTATCGACGGTGCCGAGGTATCGTGGTGGAGTTGGCTTCCACCACGGCACCACCGCCACACACGCGCTCCGCGACAGTTGTAGAAGTCACGGCCGAGGTCGAGGAAATGAGGAACCGGCCGGCCGGGTGGCGATGGCTACACGTCCGACCAGCATTGTTCCTTTGCGCTAGGCACAAAAAGCAACAGGCAAGGAGGGAAAGCCCGTCGAGACGCAGCAACGCGACACGCACGGTCTGCGAGCCCTAGGAGGAAATTACCGTCCGTGTTGCCAAAGACAGAACCACAGAAAAGGGTGTAGGAGTAAGCTAGGAGAGCAAGCGATCGACGACGACGGCCACTCTGGCTCTTGCCGCGAGCCTAGACGATTCCCACTTGTAGAGAAGATGAGCGAGCCCCATCGCCTTATTATTTTGTCATCAGCCTAGCCTAGACGATGCGACGAGCTTTCCGCGGACGCAAGCCGATTCCCACCTGTAGCTTGTAGGATGGGGTGCGATTATGGAAAAATACTTGTAGGGGAAGGCGATGGCCGATGTTCCGTGTGTGTCAGCTTGATACGCGTGTATAAATAACAAGGTCGGCCGCCCTCTTCTCTATCTATTTATACATATCCGTGATCGCTTCGTGTAAGCATCCACGGCGATATTTGTATCACGCATAGACGACCTAATTATGGAGGTGTCGTCTTCCATCAGCAACACCAGGCTACATCGAAACGCCCGGTTTTTCGCCGGATTGATCAATTCGGACGTGTATAGGCGCGTCGCTGGTTCCTTGTTGAGTACTACACGAAAGGATATGTGTGCCCGACGTACCGTGTATTTTATATACATTTATTTTGAAAAAAAAGAACGCACACGAAAGAGAAGCAGCATCAGCAGCATATTCTTGTTCTTTAATCCTGCAGACGTGCCTCGTCGCCGCTCTTATCCGAACGGCAAACGCCCACGATTGGGTCTCACATCACATAGTCACGTTGATGGAAAAAAGTTGCGGCCCGGCGTGGCCCCCGCCGCCCGGCGACCTTCGACTCATCGATCGGTGGATGGCGACGTTGGATCAGAGGAGGTTAGCCATCGATAGAAAATAAATGTAATCAGGAGGGGTTCCTTTCGTTTGGGTACCATCTGCGTTCATCATCGGTGGATGAAGCGGACTGAGCTAGGCTTGGATCACATCAGGCATGTCCGGACAATGGCAACGGCGGGAGGGCCGGACCCAGCAGGCAGCGAGATGCCGACTCGTCGAAACCATTCCGCCGACGTCCCAAAACCTCGTTGCTTCCCTAGTGCGGCCACGCACCCAGGCATCCACCCATGACCCATGCTGGAGTCGCCGCCACTAGCCTTCAAAACGTGTCGCGAGCTTCCCCGCCCCCGAGTCGTCGAGCGAGCGCGTGTAGAACCGGTCGGGGTATCGGGGCCGTCCCCACCAACCCAAAGCGCACCCCGCCCTCGGTCGTCGTCTTCTTTGCCTCGCTTCACGCTCCACAAGGCAGTAGTAGCCAGTGGCCTCCCCAACAAGGAAGGAACCGGTCCGTTCCGTTTCAGCCCGGGAGGACGGACGGAGGCGTTACGGCGGTGACTGGAAAGCGGGGGCCTTTTTGAGCCACTGGGAGGCGGGCCCAACAAGGACCCGCGTGGCGTACGCCCTGGCGAGACAAGGGGAAAGGAAAGGATCCGCTGCTCCGTCCGGCCGCGGCCGGTCCCTCTCCCCCAACTCATAAATAAACGCCGCCGTCCCGTTTCCCCCTCCCTCCTCCTCCTCCTCTCTGACCTCCCCCTCAATCTCTTTTCTGTCTCTCCATTCTTCTCTTGCTTTTGCCGACCAGAAGCATCGAGGTATCCGGGGCATCTCACCTCCTCTCCGATCCCTCCGCCTCCAGACATCCTCCACGCGCGTGCGCGGTGGTGCGGGCGACTACCGAGCGAGGCCGGCGGTGCCGAGCGCCGCACAAAGGCCCCGGCGGCGGCGCTTACTGATCGCTGACCACCGGGTTCACTCCCCGGCCGGCGAGACGCGCGCTCGCGGAGGAGTGGGACGGCAGCGATGGCGGGGCTGCCGCCGGTCTCCGAGCGGCGGCTCGCGGCGGTGCTGCTGCCGCTGCTCCTCCTCGCGGTGACCGCGGCGGCGGCGGCGGGAGAGCGGCGGGGCCTCGCCGCGCGGGTGGAGGAGGGCCCGCCGGCGCGGCACCGCCACGCGTACGCCGCCATGATGTACATGGGCACGCCGCGGGACTACGAGTTCTACGTCGCCGTGCGGGTCATGATGCGCTCCCTCACCCGGGTCCGCGCCGACGCCGACCGCGTCCTCATCGCCTCCTCCGACGTGCCCCGCGATTGGGTCCGCGCAATGTGAGTACCACCTCCCCACCGCCTGTTCCCCTCCTCCCCACGCGCTCCGCAAGCAGCGTCTCTCCATTGTTGGACTGGACCTTGGACTACTCCGCCCCGCCCTGCTTAATCAGCAATACTTTAAATTCCAGCTTTCAAGCCATTTCCTGGAGCAGGAAAAAGAAATTATCCAGGCCATTGCTAGTGGCTATTTATTTATTTGTTTGTTTATTATTAAAGCGGTGCAAGCCGCGTCTCGGTGCGGTAGAAACTGCGAATGCGAGGCGAAGACTAGGAGGGGTGTTTCTCGGGTACTTGGGAGCACGGCGATTTGCAGACTAGGGATGGGGGTGGGGCTCACATGCAGAGGGAAGCTTCCCACGGTTGCCTTTGTTTTTCCTTCGTCGTGGGGTACCTACGTGATTCTCACATGGATATTTTGCAGTACCATTAGTACTTGCTAAAAGGTTCCCTGTTAGTCTCTCAGAATATGCTGGGTACACTGCCTCTCAAGCCTTGACTATTTGGCTTCGCTCTGGTTCCAACCTGTACTGCATGTTAATTAGCTGATGTCCAATTATATCGGTCAACCTTCCCCTTTCTTCTTAAGAACAGGGTTTTTGGCACTATAGTTTTTTTCTAGCAAAATATAATCAGCCACAAACGATCGGTGATATTCCCCTTCCAATCATGGGTTGATCACTTCAAAATGGTCAACAGACATTTCTATACCTATTTTACTTCTGTCGGGATAACTGTTTCGATGTTTCATTAGTTTTTACTGGAAATTGTGAAATGAAATGCTGACACTTACTTGGGAAACATATGCAGGACAGAGGAGGATGGTATGAGGGTGGTGGTAGTGGAGAACCTCAGGAATCCTTATGAGAACAACCTAGGAGGGATCAACAGGAGGTTCAAGCTCACACTGAACAAGCTTTATGCGTGGACCCTGGTTGACTATGAGCGTGTCGTCATGATTGATTCCGACAACATCTTCCTCCATAACACTGATGAGCTATTCCAATGCGGGCAGTTCTGCGCTGTTTTCATCAATCCATGCTACTTTCACACTGGTCTTTTTGTGCTCCAGGTAACCCCAACATTTGTTGTTCCACCTGCTCCACCTGTCTAGTATGACCAAAATTTGCAGTATGTTAGTTGAAATCGTCTGGGTTATTGGCTTACCTGTCATTTGAGAAGCTCTTTAATCTAATAGCAGTACAAATCCTAAAAGCTGAACCGTTTTCCCTGTGTATGCACCTGTGTTAATAATGGTCTGAGTTAGTCATTTGCCAGTTGAGGTGGACCGATTTAAGTATGCACTGGCAATTTGATAAAATGAAAATGAATTGAACTTCTTCCGCTAGTATGAATGACCTGTAGACAATGCCAACCATCCATAAATTGCTTTGTGTTAAATTCACTCACCTGAGATATGCTCGGAGCCTCAAGATAGTAACGGCCAAGGTAGACTAACATTAGATTCTTTCTTCAATCTGCAGCCTTCCATGGATGTGTTCAAGGGCATGCTTCATGACCTGGAGATTGGCCGTGAAAACTCTGATGGTGCTGACCAGGGCTTCCTCGTTGGGTGCTACCCGGATTTACTCGACAAACCAATGTTTCACCCTCCTGAGAATGGCACAAAGCTCAATGGAACCTATCGCCTTCCTCTCGGCTATCAAATGGATGCATCCTACTACTGTGAGTGCCACTGCTACTTCGATATAAACGCACCTGCATGTGGCTATTGCTTGTTAGGGTTTTAACCAGCCTTCTGATGAAACATTGCAGATCTTAAACTGCATTGGCATGTCCCATGTGGGCCAAACAGTGTTATCACATTCCCCAGTGCCCCTTGGTTCAAACCTTGGTACTGGTGGTCCTGGCCAATCTTGCCATTGGGCCTTTCGTGGCACAAGCAGCGCTGGGATGATCTTGGGTGAGTCAAATAAGGCAACATAGAAGCAAATTATGTACTTCGAGCGGATAGAAAATTCGTCTGCTGTACTGTCCACTTAATATTTACCTGCTCACGTTTCACAGGTATGCTGCTGAAATGCCAGTGATTCTAATGGAGGTTTTAATGTATATAGTGATCATGGCAGTCACCAGATTGGCAAAGCCAGGAATGACAAAACTGTGCTATAACCGGCGGCCCGAGAAGCAAAGTGCTCTGGTGCAGTGGCTGATCAAGCTGGCTGCAATCGTGGCTATGGTGGCTGCATATTCCATTCCTTTCTTTGTGATCCCACGCACAGTTCACCCGGTCATGGGTTGGTCCATGTACCTATTTGGTGCGCTCGCCCTTTCAGTGCTTGTGGTCAATGTTTTTCTGCTCCCACCACTTGACGTACTTACGCCCTGGCTAGCGATTGTTGGCATGCTCTTCGTTATGGCATTCCCATGGTATCATGATGGTGTTGTGAGAGTTCTGGCAATCTTTGCGTATGCGTTCTGCTCTGCACCATTCTTGTGGGCATCCCTGGTGAGGACGACAGACTCGCTGCAGACGATGCTTGAGAGGGATCCATTCTTCCCCCGGCTTGGTGAACCAGCACAGGAGACTGAATTCAGCAAGCTGTACTGATTCTTTTATGCACAGATGTGGGATGCTTCATCACCACATGGACAGCTGATTCAGATTGGCAAATTCTTGATTGTACTGGCGGTTTTTGCTCAGGCATTACACTCTGTACTGGTAGTAATATAAACATTGCCTGCAGCAACCATGGTTTGATGCAGATACAGGAAAGATAGGTCAGTTGTACTGAATTGAAAAAAGAAGCATATTTGCTGCATGGGAGTGGGGATTGTTGCAAAGTACCTTTGTGTCTTGCCAACCTGGACGGCCCAAACTACGCCTGAACATATTTTCCAGTCTCCATGTTGGAACTATGTACCAAAGTGTGATATGATAAAGAGCTAACTGAGGACAACAATGTATCAGACGAGAATTCAGAAAAAAAAAAAACCATGAATCAACAACCGATATGGTAGTGGGACCAGGCTTGGGTCGTCCATCAGTGCAGCACAGCACAAAGATTGGTTACAGGCGTACTGTTCACACGGTTCGGTAGCGCACAGTAACATCATAGATTAGATCAGTTCGGTTATGATATTAGCTTACCTAAAAGAGAACCTATATAAAGTGAGATCAAGTAAGAACCAGTAGGGGCCTGACTAAGTCATCCAACATGGTCAACGTTTCAAATCAAAACTACTTGTGATTTTCATACAGTACAACAAGAACATCTCCATTAATCACTTATTTATGGCACAGCTGACGATGAGGTTATATAAATTGAAGTTGCTCCCTATCACCCATTGATGGTTAAAGGTGTAAAACTAAAATATAAGTCACTGAGACAACATCCCACCAAAGTGTTTCTTGTTAATTATAGGAAAAGATTCGTTTTTTACCAATGAACTCTAAAACCAGGAATCGGCCATCGAAATATCAAAATTGTTCATGTTTGACCAACTAGTGGTTTTGGAGGGTGGGGTTTCGATGGCGTGGACGACATATGGCAGCTCATCTTGTTTGGCCACCCATTTTGTCCATGGTTGGAGAAAGTAGAAGATATGACACCCTAAATTTCAGCAGCTCATCTTGTTCAAGGTGTAGTAAACTTAAACACAAGCCACTGAGCCAACATCGCAACAAAGTGTTTCTTGTTGATTATACTAGACGTTGTTACAGTTGGAGAAAGTAGAAGACATGCCATCCTAAATTTCAGCAGCTCGTCTAGACTGAACTATTAACTTGTCCTGTAATTCTGGTTGCCTGGGAAGAACAATCTTAGCCCCATGACCTGATGACGTGAAATATCTCTCCAAGATCATCTACAAGGGAAGTAATCATTTTTAAAATTAACCAGAAGCAACCGGTCATGTCTAAATTAGTAGAAACAAATAGTACAGTCATTATATACCACAGCAGCATACGCATCAGATTTGACATCACGGGCAAACTTTTTGACACCCCTGAAAAAATGAGGTTCATACTCAGACGAGATTCTCAGTGCTTCGCAATCTAACATCTCAATATCATCTAGAGTCTACATCGATAGAATGAAGCAGTAGTTTAGATATTTTTCATGGTCACATTGAAAAATCAGCGGCGATGTTCATGCTAGTGATGCAGCAGCAGTGACATGTCAAACTGTTTAACGGTCGCCAATTTGCCATGCACAGAATATAACTCACCTGGAGATCATGTAATCAAGTGCGTCTACCGAAGTTCCATGTTCATCTTGCAGATATACCCTCAAGCCCCTGCGTAGTTGAAACAAATCCACTTAGCCACTCAACAATCCTTAGAACACACATTGCACGTTGAACTTTGAAGCAATCAAAGAACTCGCAGAACACTGAAATTTGCTACTGACGGTGCTGCAAGACACGCACGCAGCTCCTAGCCTCGTTCACTAAAAGCACTGTCAGCTAAAGTGATTCGAATATGATGTAGCAAAGTGATTCGAATAGGAAGTGTACGCAAGCAACAAACCTCTCGGCCGCTTGGACGGCGAGCCTCCCGACAAGGCTCCGCACCTTGTTGGACTGTGGCGTTTCCCTTCCATCGGCCGACACGGGAAGCCCGATGATTAGCTCGTCCGCTTCCTGCAATTCGAATAGCAGAGGGGAGTGTTCAGAAGCCAGGACGCACCAAAACGAGCATTGCCTTCGAAATTTGACATGTCAATTGTCAAGGCACAGAGCAGAAGAGAAGAAGGCAAGTGAAACGCCACCTGCTGCCGAGCCATGTCGAGCAGCGTCAGCTCCAGCTTCTGCCCGCGGAGCTTCAGAACCTGGCGCCGTTCCAAATTGACCTCAATTTACTGGGCAGGCTTTGAGGGGGGTCGAACTGTCGAAGTGAGGGCGAGAGGGTGCGTACAGTGAGGGGGCGAGGGAGAGTGATACCCCTCCCGACGGCGAGGCCGGTGCGGGCGTCACCGAGGTCCACGCCGAGGCTGAATCCGCCTCCGTTCCAGAGCGGGTCGCGCCCCCGCCGCCGCGCGTTTGGCAGGAGCGGGGCGGGGAGCTCGCCGGCGCCCTCGGACCGGCCGGACGAGGGAGACGCCCTGATAGCTCCAGCCGCTCTACGACGCGGGAAAGGGGCTCGCTGGGTGGGGGAGGAGGAGGCGGCGGCGGTCGTACCAGTGCCGGTCCGCACGAGAGGCGCCGCCAGCTCTACGGCCACCGCGGCGGATGTCATGGCAACGAGGCGATTGGGCGGTCGGCCGTGCTGACTGGGTGATAGGCTGTGGGGAAGAATTTATGGGCCGTATTAGGCCGAGATAGCCCGTAGGTTTCTAAGAGCAAGCCCACTGAGGAGCGACTAACAACCTTTTATCGGCCCCGTTCGCGCTATCAATCCATAATACTACTATCTCTGCAGTCCTCTTTTTCCCAACTTAGGGAGCAACTGAATATGTATATTTCTAATGTGCGAGAAGATAACGGATTCTCCAACTTAAACTCTATTACTGAGCTTGCACAAAAAAATAATGAAGACAAGGAAAGCTCATTGTTGTGCACTGGTTTATCCATTTTAAAGATTGTGTTGTTGCTGCATGTTGCTACTGCAACAGTAGAGATAATCTTTCCAGTCATGAAGCTTGTGAAAACATATTTGTCTAAAAAAATTGGTGATGATCACTTGACTCGTAGACTTATTTGCTACGTGGAGAAACAATTATTTAAGAAACTTACCAATGGTGCGCTGGTTCAACGTTTCATGAACATGGAAGGAAAAGCGCATAAATATGATCTCTAAAAGGTAATACATCTGTTTTCATTTTTGCAATTATTCATTCTATGATTTCTTTGATTGAAATTGACATTTTCTTTCTCCTTTCCTGATTCTTAAAGGCTTGACGTAGGGAGGATATCCAGGCTCATGTATTTTGTATGTGATTGTGCCATGGCATCGCTCACTACTTTTGCTTATTTTGGTAAATGATAAACATTGTTAGCACTACTTTAGTACTTAATATTGCACCACTGTTTAATTGAGATGAGATGAAGCGTTGCACCCCCTCTCAGATTTACTCTAGCTCCGCCCATGATTCCTCCTGCTGCTGCTCAGCTGCTATATATATAACCAGTCCACAGCCCACTGAAATTTCTCATGTAAATAAACAACCATTCGCGATGGGCTCGGAATCTTGACTTAGCAGTCGTTCGTTCACTCCAACTACTAGTGTGGGACTGCGGGCATATGTGTTCAGATTTCAGAGTTCCAGAGACCAGAGTAGGACTCGAAAAAGTCAACCACTAGTCTGCTAGTGCGGCATTCGTCTGCTTCCATTCCATCAGTATATGCACCTCTCGGGCAAATGCCTTTCACCCAGGCACCCAGCATACCTACCAGCAACCGGCCGGCACGAAAAAGAAGGGAGTCGGAGGCAACAGGCAACAGGAGCCACGCACGCCACGATCTATGGAGCTCCTTTATCGGTCGATCGGTCTGAAGTCAGCAAGCAGGAAGCGCACACAGCACACTTCCTCGCAGATCATCATCTATTGCAACACATGCAGCTACTGGTGTAGTCTCCCAGCAATTGAGCGGTAAAGGGGACGGGAGCCTATCATTATCCCACATGATCGTGTCATCAGCGCCTCCCGTAACCACCTGTAACTGTAATAGTAGCGAATCATGGCGCGACGTCATATACACTTCATCATCGCCACTTTGATAATGATGGCGCGTCTGAAACTGTGAATCGAATAGTCGACTCGCTTACTGAAAGCAGCTCGCCCATATTCTGTGTCTCCTGTTTTTTCATTTCCTGCACAAAGTTGAAAGACCACTACTACTATCAGTGCATATCGTATGACGCTCGAATGCGGGCCAGTTTGGCAGCGATCTGCCACCTATTTTCAACGGAGCAGCAGCCTCGGGCGGGAAGTTACCACCGGCGGCACAACTGAAGCAAATCGACAAAAAACACCTCCATGGGCACTGCTTCGTGCCTAGATATCATCAACAGACCACGCGCCACTAGCACTTGTTTTTATCAGAACATGGTTCCTTAACTAGTAATTTTATTGCGTATACATGCTACCGGTACTGTGGTACTGGCACGCTGAACGACCGGCAGTTTGCCCGCTCCGATCCGGTCACCGGACGACTACTAGTCACCACCAGATCGGTCTCCCTGTCGCGACGAAACGCCTCACTGTCACCGAGCCAATGCAGCGGAGGAGCTCTCGTCTCGATTCAAGCTGCGGGCGATCGACGAGGCGCGAATCCACAGGCGTGTGGCGAGCTGAGCTGTAGCGTACGTCCACGCGCCCGGACGCGGTGCGTCAGGTACGTACGGGGCAGGCCATTGACCGCCCCCGCCCGGCACGCCGGAGGTGTCGATATCGACGACGCAGTGTACGCGTCAACGATCGACGGCCGACGGTGCGCGGCCCAGCAGCAAGTACCAGGTCTCGGTCGTGCCGGACCCCATGGTAGTTGGTCCGACCTGGCACGGCATGGTGGTAGCACTAGCGAGCGCCACGAGCACGTCAGCCAGCGAGTCAAAGATCGCTCAGCCTGTTGAGGTTGAGCCACTCAATTCAGGCAGCAGGTTCGTACTGCGAGTCGTCAAGGCGCGGGTTGCGCAGGCTTAACCGCCCCACTGACCACCACTACCAGTACACCAAACACAGGCCCTGGCAGTGATCGCTCCACTGAACTTAACACGACGAAGCTGACCCCAAATCCCTCCCATTGCTGAATCTAGCGGGGAGATCGGCTGTCGTAGAATATTGTCATTAGTTCTTACGAATGGACACCGACAGGTGGCCCCGCCCCGCTGCACCCCACACATGACACATGGTATGCTCGCGCGCGCGCGCAGTGTACGCTTATTGCGCGTGGCGGCATTACGAGCGTATATGCTGCTCGATGCTCGTGACAGTGGAAGCCAGCGGCAGTGTCTTGTTTTGACCTTTACGTAACACCTCGGACGTGCCTAGTTTGGGCAAATGGCAGGCGGAGACGAGAGACCAAAGGAGGCCAAGGGAGGAATCGACAAGTCGAGACGAAGCCGGCCGGGTCGCTACGCGCCACGGGTCCAGGACCAAAAGTGCGCGGGGAGGTAACCGCCAAGGCAGGAGTCAGGACAAGAAGCGGCGGCGGGCAGTTGAGCCGCAGAACAGAGCAAGGCAGCACCCACACCGACGCTGCCATGCGGGGGACGGACGGGGGACCAGGTGCTCCCCCGCCTGCGGTAGCACGAGCGGGGCACCGCACCGGTAGCGGCGGTGGAATGGGAACGAACAACTAGCTACTGGCGCGAACAGAGCAAGAGCCAGACACGGGAGCCTTTTTGGCTGGAAGCAAACGCAAACAGCTCTTCTGCTGCATGCATTGATCGGAGTCTGAGGCAAGCAAAGCGAGCAGGACTGCTAGTACCTAGTAGGATACAAGCTGGGGATTGGAAGCAAACACTCTAAAGCTAAGCTCAGGAACTCAGCTGGCTCCTCACATTATTTTGTGGGAACCTGATGCTACGGCACATACACGAGACACGCACAGCTCATGACACGACTTCGTGGCTGGTAGGACTACTCGGTACTGAACAGAATGGTACGGTGCGGTATGACTCGCGTGAATGCGTGATGCATGTACCGGCATTCCTGTACGTGCCTAGGCGGGGGGACAGTGTGGCCAAGCGCTGCAAAAAGCTAGTGATGAACAGCGTGGGGGAGTTAGCTCTAAAACGACCGGTCACCGGGGTAAATTGGTATGTTTTCAATCCGGGAAGTGAACTCCCAAGTCCCAATGCCATTTAGTACAGCCAAAATCTTGGAGCCAAGCGTTGTCGATCGGTTCGCGAGTTAGTACATGCATCTGTCATTCTGTTGCCACTACTTGCTGCTAGTGCTATGAGGTTCAAGAAAGCAGAGTTTAATGGGCCAGGTCAAGACGTTCAGTTTTCTTTTTAATTTTTCAATGAAAATTTTGAAGCGACGGGTCAATTTGATTTAGGTACAAGAGACTGAAAAAAAAAGATGAATGTGCCGTTCATCTAATTAGGTACGTACTGCTAGGCTAACAATCTGAATCAATAGAGTAACAGATAATAAAATAAGAAAAAGAAAACAAAATGTCCAACTGTTGTTCTCCCTTTTGGTTCTTGCATGGATCCCAACCCCTTACCTCGAAGCTCCAGTGTCTGATGGGTCTCTTCCTTGCATGCAGCAGCTGGCCTGCATCTTGAGCTTGTGCAAAGCGCCAACTGCATCTTCCGATCTGAAGCTGGCGTTGGTAGCCGGTATCGATCAGCATCAGCATCGGCAGGTGAACTCACTGTCTGGTGCTGCAGCCGAACTCTGCGTCGTACACGGCGGAGAGCTCGAAGTCGTCGTCCACCGCAGCAGCCGGCACGTTGAGATCGATGGACCCCGAGCTGTCGCCACATTTCGCTGGCGTCGAAGGTGCCGAGGCTGCCACCGCCGCGCCGGTGTACGGCATGTGCGTGCGCTTGTGTCCCCCCAGGGCCTGCCCGGACTCGAACACCCGGAAGCAGAACGGGCACTCGTGGATCACCGCCGGAGCGTTCTCGCCGCGGCGGCGAGCCTTGGACTGCGGCGTCGCCGGCGGCAGCGGCAGCGGCGGCGGCGGAGGCACGCACCCGCCCTTGCCTTTCTTCACGCTGGCGCGGTGGCCGCCGAGCGCCTGGTATGACCTGAACACCTTCTTGCATGCGCCGCACTGGTGCCTGCTGCTGCTGCGCGGCGGCCGCGCGACGTCGTGGTTGTTCTGCTCGGTTTCCGAGCTCGCTGGAGCCCAGTGGTGCTCGGGACCGGATCTGGACGACCGCGTCCACGAGTCCCGTGACAGCATCACGAGCGACATGGCCACGTCCTCCTCCGGCGTCGCGTCAGAGACGCTGCTCGCCGGCTGCTCGGGATCCGGCGACGGTGCGGCCTCCAACGACGATGTTGGCTGCGCGCATCGCCGCCGCCGCGCCCGCTTCGAACGGCGTCGGCTCACGGCGAACCTCGGGGACGACGACTCCGTGTCGCTCTCGCCGTCTTGCACCACCGCCGACGACTCGCCGCCGGCGACACCACCACCGCCGGAGAATTCCGTGGCGCCGCCGCGGAAGCTGATGAACCTTTTCTTGGCGCCCTCGCGTAGTAAACCGGACGACGCCAGCAGCGGCTTGGGCTGCGCCGGCTTGTCATCCATGTCGGTCGACGAGGTGGACGCCAGGGAGAGCGGCGGCGACTGCTGCAGCTGCAACGACGGAGGCGTCGGTGGCGGAGAGTACGCTGCCGTCGCCGCGGCAGCCATGACATGGGAGCGCATGTGGCCGCCAAGCGCGCGGCCATTGTGGAACTGCCGGAAGCAGAGCTTGCATGTGTGCCTGTCCATCACCACCACGCAAACAAGGATTCCTGCACGAAGACAAGTTGAGCAAGACCAGCACAGAGCAAGTACTGCAATGCTCGGCGGGGAGTGAGCAACTGCTTCTGCTTGCTTCCTTTGGCCCCCACCACTCTCCCTTTGCTTTCTCCCTTTGCTTGCTCTGTGCTGGCTCGGGGCCTCAAGGATAACAATAATCTGACGGAAAAGAGGCGGAAGAAGTGTGAGAGGGGGGAGTGGGGGAACTTAAAAGGAGTAGGTGACAAGCATCCCCTCCCTCTCGTCTCCACCAAGCAAGAGCGAGCGAGCAAGGAATTGACAAGTGGGATCGGAGGAGGTGAGAAAGTTGCTTAAACACAGCACTTAAATACGCACAGGGCCAGGGGGTACAGAATTAAGGGGCGTTCAAGGCACTTGTAAAACTGAAGATCCACAAAATAAACAGAAAATAACTGCTCCATGGAAAAAAAAATGTCGCAGCCATAGGAGAGTAAAAATTGCATTTGCATAACTGGCCTGATTTAATACGAGATCAATGGGATTTGTGCATCCATGGATTGGCAACTCTTGAATTCATCCATATAAGGCTATAGGTTTTAGGAGTTAACTAAAATTTACATGAGATAAGTTTTTTTGGTGGGAAATTAAGAAACACATAATCAATTGGTTAATTGTGTGGGGGTGGGATATTTTGGCAAATCGAAGGTACATTGCATTTTACCACTGAAGAGATTATGCGCTCCTGGCCAATTAACCGAATGTAATAACGCCGGAGATTCTCTCATGTCGATCTCCAATTCGATTGCCACCCCCATCCAACAATTTGCTCCACAAAGTCCATGCCGATCTGTTGCACAAAAAGTATCGGCTATGTCCTGATACCTCCAACTCCAAGGCTAGCTAGCTATGGCTCCGGTGCTGTGTTCATATTGGAAGTAAAAAGTAGTTGTTTTAGATGAATAGTGCACTGGAAAGCGTGTTCTGTGAGTGCGATGAATAGGAAAAACTTGTTGGAGAATTACTTTTTTCTGAATCTGAACACAGCAGTTTTGGAAATACAGACTTGCAAAACGGGCAAAGACTGCAAACCGTGATAGCTGTGTGTGCAGCTGTGCATCCCATCACACTCAACCACTCAGTGGCAGTGCGTGCTTGCTAGGGATGGCAACGGGGACCCGATCCCCGATTCCCCGCGGGGAATTCCTCTATTAGGGGACGGGGATGGGGAGAATTTCATCCCTACAGGGATATAAACGGGGAACATTCAGCCCCCGTCGGATCTAGCGGGGACGGGTATGATTCGCTGTCTCCCGTCCCCGATCCCCGCGAGACCCGGCTATCATCATTTGTTTACAATGTACACGATTTCGGCCTGAAGTAGAAAGCCAGCCCATAGAAGCCCATTACGAAGACCTAGTATATAACCAGCTGAACCCTAACCTTCCACTCACATCTTCCCTCCTTCCCTCCTCCGTCTACAACAGACCGGCGGAGATTGTGCTCTTCCTTCCCGCAGGGGTCGTCTTTACCTCTCCCAATCTACCTCCCTCAACCAACGAGCACAAGCTGCTGCCGCAGCAGCTGGAAGGCCAACACCTCATCTAGCTGACTAGCTCTGCCTGTCGTGACGCAAGGTCCTGACCAAGATTCGAAAGGTCCACAGCCACCTGGCACACCACGAACGGCAACAGAAAAGAGCCAAAAGGAGACGTTGAGTTGGAGAGAGGCAAATCTTCTACTAGTAATCCGCTAAGCACAAGCGACTATTCCTATTGGTGACTTTTCAAAGTTTTTTTCTTTGGTTCTTTCTGTTTTTTCTGTAATTTCTTTGTATTTGTGAGATGAGAACTAGCAATCTTTCTTAGCAAATGGCAATCAATATTGTAAATGTGGAAATCTTTGCTTGTCTAAAAGTTTTGGGCCAAGATGTTGGTTCCAGTTTGAGACAAAAGGTGAGCTCGTTCATATCTCTCGGGGACGGAGAACCCGACGGGGATAAATCCCCGCGCGGGGACGGGGATGGGAAGAAAATATCCCCCGTAAGCATTGGCGGGGACGGGGATGGGGAGATCTTAGCCCCACGGGGACGGGTATGGGGAGTTATCCCCCGACGGAGAATTCCCCGTTGCCATCCCTAGTGCTTGTTGCTTGAGGGAGGCAGCAGGGGATCGATCGACGCGGGTGGCTCACATGGACCTGCAATGCGTTGCCCTCCTCTTGTCGGCGCACGCGCACAGACTGCGTGCATCCCGCACTGAAAAATGTTCAGGAAATGTGGCAAACCTTTTTAAGAAAATGAACAAACACGCCAAGAAATGGCACGCAAACAATATATAATGAGCGAGCAAGCTGGCTCCGTGGCTCGCTTCAGCTACGGATGGGGATCGGGTGATGGGTCCAACCGTCCACGCCTAGACGAACAAGGCTGTTTGTCTTGCTTCGCTGCTACTGCTGCCACTACCACTTTCCTTTTGGTTGTATCGACCACACCAGAAAGAGCAGCACAAGGCGTCAGCTAGCAGCTAATTCAGCTGGCCATCAGTTTCAGCATCCAGGATTTATTAGTTGGCAGAATAATCGTCCGTGCAATTGCAGTAATTCTTTCTTGTCAAGCTAGGTAGCTGTGATCTGGGAAGGTATTGGCCACTAACAGTGACGCCTTCCCTTCGCCAACTCGCCCCTGTTATTTTTGGAACGCAGTAACAGCAGATCAACGGTGATTAATGAGTGTTCACTCCAACCTCTTCCGGATGTGCTAGCCCAATACTGCGCTTAGACCGGCACCGGCACATGCGACTCCGCCTGGTGTCCTGGTACAACCGTAGAAATTAAACGAGCACGTAGTACCAGCTGTATTTTCTTTTATGCTATTCCCAGCCCAAAACATCATTAAGTAGTTTCTATACATTCATGTCATATGGATACTACCTATAGAAACTAACTCCCCAATGCATAGTTTCTTAAAAATAAACTACCATCCAATCATATATGGTTTCTCTCCTTTTATCTTCCTATCATCGTGTTTCATTTCTTGGTTCTTGTGTAGACATGGTTTCTCCTGCAAGACACCATGTCCTTCTCTCCCCTCATTAATTCCCTTGCCACATCACCAAATTGCTTTTGTGGCTGGCTATTTAATGCTATGGACACCATCCTAATAGATGGGTTAGGGATAGCCTTGGGTGCGTTTAGATTACAAAAAGTTTCCTCAAAAAACACTGTTCATCCAACTTTTCTCTGTTCCTCACATTCCTCCCACTCACAGAACACGTTTTCTAGCACAATATACAGTGTTTTTCTGGATTCTACAGTGTTTTTTTCTCCAATCTAAACACACCCTTAGCCTTTCCATTCATCAAGGAGCTTCTTGTGGGCCTATAAAACATGGGGTTCAACTCAACAACACATGGATTTTTTACATGTGGTTGTGACTAAATGGTTTATCATATTCATTCATTTTTTAAATCAATGGTTGAGGGAGGTGAGAGAATAGTAAGAAAATCAACGGTTAAACATGCATCACGTGAGAAAAATGAAGGGTTAACTGGATACACACCATTGCAACTTTCATGTTTTTTGGCCACACCATTACTTCTCGCATAATAGGAGGGAGGCCATTACAATTTTGCAGATATTAGAGATATGTCATTATATACATATTTGATGTCATTGGACCCACCTGCAGGTGTACATGCACTGTTCATATTTCTATATGGACCAAAATACCCCCTGGTACACCTCCACCATCTAGTCGCTTACACGTGGGACCCACCCGTCATCTCCTTCCTCGTCTCTTCTTCCCCGGTTCATCTCTTGTGTGCGCCTCCTGTTCCTCCGGCTCGTCCACCGTGGAGGCCTCCCTCCCACCTCCTCTTGTTCCTCCTCGGCTGCTGCTCCGTGAGGCGTGCCTCCATCTCCGCCGCCTGGCCACCTCCCTCTGAGGTCGCGCCACGACCAGCTGACGTCGGCGCGGCGGGGAGCTCGCGCCACCGCCCCTGCTGGGAGATTCGTGTCGCTGCCCTGCACGGGAGAAGGAGGAGATAGGGGCTTCGCGTCGACGAAGCTCGCGCCGCTGCCCCCTATGTGAGCATCGGTGGCTCCAATCCCCTCTGCCCTCTCTCTAATCCCCCAACATCTCTTCGGCGAACATCTCTGTTTTTTTGCGGGTATCTCTTCGAACATCTGGAGCATCAAGAAACTGCATCCTGGGGACTGGGAACGCAGAATGCAGCTACGTTGGTGGATATCACTTGGATTTTCAGCTCCTCCCCAAGATCGCCGTGAGCTCAATTCCTAACCGTCCAAAGAGAGGAACAACAGAAATAGATTGGTAGTAGAGTAGAGATCTATGACATGTGTGCTTTTTAATGGATAGCATCACGGCAACACACGTCCCCTTCTCTCTCTCCAATCTCTGATGGGGTGCAGCCAGTCGCACGGGAGCAGAGGCTTCGCTTGATGGAGGAGCTGGGGCTGCATCACGCCTGCTCGGCTCAGGCGGAAGAGCAGCAGCACCGACAGGGGCTCCGCGTCAAGGGAGCTCGCCGCGACCCAGGCCACCGTCCATGGCCAGAACGAGTTGGAGAAGAATTGGGAAGAAAAGGATGGAGGAAGATGGAGGAAGGAGATGACGGGTGGGTCCCACGTGTAAGCGACTGAAGGGTAGAGGTGCACGGGGGCATTTTGGTCAATACAGAAATATAAACAGTGTATATACGCCTGGAGGTGGGTCCGATGGCATAAAATACGTATATAATGGCATATCTCCAATATTTGCAAAATTGTAATGGTCTCCCTCCTAATATGCGAGAAGTAATGGCGTAGTCCAAAAACAGAAAAGTTATAATGGAGTGTATCCAATTAACCCAAAAATGAACGATGAAGATAGGCCATGTGACCACTACTATCTAATAGAACAACACCAAGCACAGGGATTGGACAACAGACCACAGGGTGCAGCACACGCAACATATGAGCTTCATAGGGTGTGTTATGGTAACCACCAAACGAAAACTATATTCTTTCATGACCCATTTTCCAATCTTGAATTGGATGATTGTAATCACATTACTTGATCAATATAGTGCTCCGTTCCACAAAAAAAAATCTTGAATTGGGCTTCTTATCCATCTTATCGAAGATAGATAAGCCATCGATTTTTAAAGCCCATTTCAGCCCAATTTTCTTGTGCCAACAAATTAATTTCTACAAACATATTAAATATTTCAATAGAATTAACTCAACAGTTTTCTTCCTTAAACAAGTTCAACATTTACGTTCAAGATGTTAAAACTGTAAAAAATAATGAAAGTGTAAACATAAAATGTTAAAATCGAAGGTTCATAATGTTGAATTGGTTCGGCGACCTGGATGGCTGTGAGCAGCAGCGCACGGACGGGGGAGGCACGTGGGCAGGGAGGACGGCGACCGGCAAATGTGGGGAGTCGGCAGGTGCGTGGGAAAAGGGCAGTAGGGCTTGCATGTAGATCTAACGGATTTGATTATTTGTACGAATCTCAAACATTGAAAGGGTAGATAAGCCAACCAACCTTGAATCACTGTCGAAGTTGAAAGACGACAGACCTAATTGCAAAGCCTTGTAAGATGCCCTTCCTGGCCTCCTGGGCAAAGGGGAGAGAGGGCCCATTGAAGGGAAGGAGGAGCCCACATTGATGCGGCAAAATGATGGTCAAGGAAAGATGGTGACGAAATCCTAAGCGTAGCTCGGTTAGGCCCATCGGCAATGGAACGGGCCGAATTTCTTTATGAGAATTGAGAGCGCGCATTTTATTATGAAGGGTAGAAGCGAACTGATCTATGTTCTCACCAAGTTTAAATCCTGGTGTTCACGTTGTTCTAGATTTATTCTGGAATTTACTAGCACTATGCATTCGGTGTAGGCGACGTCTCCATCGATAGCAAGGTACCTGTGGTGATTTAGTGAATCTCAATATCTGCCGGCTTAGCCCTTCGGAGGTGCTCATAGTGGTAGTGGTAGGGTTTACGTACGTGTGTTCATAGGGGTGACTTTGCGTGCATGTGAAAGTCTACGTTGTACTGTGTAATTAAAAAAACTATTATGAAGGGTAGAAGGTCTACGATGCCCCTTCTTCAGTCATCTCGCGCTTCAGTAATTGAATGAATCTGGTTCGTCTGACGTCCCCGTCGATAGCGAGGCACTTGTGGTGACTTCGTGAATCTTAAGATCTACCGGCTCAGTTCTTCGGAGGTGCACATAAAGGTAGGGTTTACGTACGTGTGTTCATAGGGGTAAGTACGCGTGCATGTAAACGTCTACGTTGTACTGTGTAATTAAAAAGATATTATGAAGGGTAGAAGGTCCATGATGCCCCTTGTTCAGTCATCTCGCGCTTCAGTAATTGAATGAACCTGGTTCGTCTAACGTCCCTGTTGATAGCGAGACACCTATAGTGACTTCGTGAATATTAGGATATGCTGGCTGAGTCCTTCGGAGGTGCTCATAGGCTAGTCTTTACGTACTTGTATTCATAAGAGTGAGTGTGCGTGCATATTAACATCTATGTTGTACTGTATAATTAAAAAAAATATTAGGAAGGGTAGAAGGTCCATGATGCCTCTTGTTCAATCATCTCGCGCTTCAGTGATTGAGTGAACCAGATTCGTCTGTTGTCAGCGGCGCCTGCATCGTCGACGGCCAAGCCTTGCACGTCGCGACAGAAGCTGACTCCAGCTTAAGGGGTGTTTAGATTGGGAACGAATCCCTGAAAAACACCGTTGATAAAAACATTGTAGATAAATAGTGTTATGTGAGGAAAAGAATGTGATAAATAAGAAAAAGTTAGATAAATAGTATTTTTTTAGAGAGTTGGTAATCTAAACCCACCTGAAAGCTTTGCTAGCAGGGACAAAGCCTTTCGTTGTTTTTGTGTTTGGTGGGAAATAGACTTGAGTCTAGTCTTTCGTTGTTTTTGTGTTTGGTGATAACCGAGAAACTTGCCATTTGCGTTGTAATAAAAAGCAGACTGAAATATTAAAATATATTTTTTGAAAAAAATATATACCTAAGTTGTTTCGCTTATAGCTTAATTGTTTGTGCAATTCTTTTCGGGTCATGGGCCATGGCCCACGCAAGTATGCAACCATTGGTCATGGAGAAGTTTTTCATAAGTTCCGGGAGAAGATCAGATCTTGGAAGAAGTATGCCCAGCATCATGGCATGTATGGTCGAAGAGGCCCATTCGGCTTGGCCCACCGGAAAGGATAGTGCTCTAGATTTCCTATGCTCCAATGCACCGGTTGGTAACTCGGGGGCTGTTTGGATTCATGGGCATAGCAAATGACATTCGCTCTGTTCGGCTGGCTGCTCTACAGCCAGTTCTGGCTGGCCCCACCCGTCAGCCCCCCACCAGCAGCTAAAGCTGGCTACAGAGCAACAGGCCCATTCATTTTGTTAAATTTTGTTTTGTCATTTGTCTCCAAACACCTCTATGATAAAAGGGCAAATAAAAAAAAAAGAGATGGTAAAAACCTCTTGCTACCAAAGGGTGGTAAAACTTGGCAAACTTATTAGGAAAAGTGCCATACTCCTTCTTCCCTCCCTATCCTTTTACTTTTTGCCAATACTTTTGTCATTGGATAGAAACACTCTTAATGGCAAAACTTTTGCCATCTTTTCTTGAGGGTAAAAGTTTTGTTTTTTTTTCTCTTGCCCTATGATCCAAACAGCCCCTTGGTATGCATCCGTTCGATGTGTTGCACAGCCCTATGATCCAAACAGCCCCTTGGTATGCATCCGTTCGATGCGTTGCATACGTGCAGCGCAGTCAGTGCATGATGCACAGAAAGGGTCTGGAGCATCAGATCCTTTCTTCTCTATTGATCACTATGCTTGTGAATTTCTCTCATGTTCCACATTTAATTATAAATACATTTATGGCCTAGGATTTAATCCTGCTAGCGGTCAGCATGCAATTGTAACAAAAAAAAAGGCTATTGTATTTTCTATTAAGACCATGGCATAATAGTTTGGCTGTTTGCGAGTTATTTTAAATGAGATAAGGTTATTTTGTCTAAATATCGGTATCAGAAAAGACGAGATGGCCGAGTTGGTCTAAGGCGCCAGATTAAGGTTCTGGTCCGAAAGGGCGTGGGTTCAAATCCCACTCTCGTCAGAAGCTTTCTCCTTTTTCTTCTCTTCCAGGTTTTTCCCATAGCTTTGTTTTGTTTTTTTTTTTTCCCATAGCTTTGTTTTAATTTTTTTCCCTCGTACTGAATCTAAGTACAAACACCTTCGAATCAGATAATCCAAAAAAGACCTTACCTCAGATTCTCCCTGGAACTCTCCGAGACAGCTTACATTTGTTTTTTTGAAAGATTAGGCAGCTTACATTTTAAGTTGAAAGAAAACGAGCTTTCATCAAGGTGAAGACTAGTTACGATATCAAAAGTCTCACCTGGCTTTTGTGTTCGAGTGTTAGTCTAGAAAAGGCCCCAACGCCAACTTTTTATTAGTAAGGAGCCGTATGGAAATTCCTTACCAACCTATAGGAACCACTGTCAAATCTGAAGGGGGCCTTCTTCCTCGACATGAAGGACAAATCAAACAATTCAAAAGAGACCTTACGCTGACAGGGCCGTCCCAGTAAATTCGGAGTACTCTTGAGACCAGAGTCATGCGTCCGAATATCGAAATACATTTATGGTACTCTATTTAACCCCTCCACAGCTCCTCTTGAGACTAGGTTGAGTACTCTTCTTTATTTGTTTGTCAAGCGGGAGTTAAAATCAGAGTCATATTTTCTAATTCAATTTTGTATTTGTAGATGACATGACTTATAAATACATAAAAGAGAAACTAATACACATGTGAAAAAAATATTTTGAAAGAAAGATTTGCACAAAAGATGAAAAGAACAAAATTAATGGATGCACTTTTATGTTCCACAATTATCAATATAGAAAATAGTTTTTCGGTTGACAAACATGGCCTGAATTAAATACAGCTTGGAGTTGGAGTGTCGGGGCTTAGACGACATGATTACCATAAACTGACGGACAACCGAAATAATCTCTGAATTATGATGCCTCTGACATATAACAGTACAGAATGCAATTTGCAGTTATCCATGAGACCATAATGTTGTCTAAAAATATACTAACAAATTCGATTTATTCAAGGCTTGAGAAAGAAACGACAGTACACAGTATATACAACTGAAAAGGTTCTTGGCTACCCTCAAACCAACCTAAGATTTAGCAGCACCAAATGCCAAACCCGCAATCCAGGTTACTACGATCGATCCAGTCACCCAGAGGACTAGAAGGAACACAATAACTCCTACCTGAATGGTCAGGACAGTCGGGGCATCTGGAGTACTCGAGCTGCTCTGTTTTGTACCAGTGCTTGGAGAATCCCAGCATGATGCAAATAGAGCTTGCTTATTGTGCTCCGTCCACAAGCTTATTGTATTCTCAAACCCATGAAATCTTCTTTCTGCAGGATTGCAACGCCTGAAGTGCAAAATAGCAAGTGATGCCTGTCTCAGAATGCAATAAGTATTCCTTAATCCTTACCATGTCACTTGATATGAACATGCACGTTGATCCACACAAGTTTTACGATGATAGTACAAACAAAGTCCACTGAACTTATGCATATATTGGCTCAAAGATGCATGTATGCCGCAAGGATGCACATGAAAATTTATATGTGATATTATCAAAAAAAAATTATATGTGATGCCCAGCTCCTATGTTGACAAATTCTCTTTGCCACAGACATCCAAGCGGGAACTCCATGCATAAGCATAAGTCACATCATAAAATGAAAATAAGACAATGTTTTCTCACTTGAATGCCATCGTGATGTTTTAGATACCATGTAATTTGTGATTACAGATATGCTTCTTTCCTATTTGCGCAATTGTTTTAGTCCCAAATCCAGACCTGTAAGCTGTTTGAGTGAGGTGAATGTGCACAGGATGAAGTTCGATTTAAACTAAATCCCAGCTAAATTCCCCTCATTTACAATTGTGGGGATTTGGAGTGGAACTTTGGCCCCCTGTTTGGCATCAGTACACAATGGTACATGGAATAGTTCATATCGTTTAATCTATATGCAGTTCCGAACATATATACTAAACGTCTAAACCTTTTGCATACTGAATAGCACAACAGAAATACACCATTGTAGAAAGCGAACTAGCAATAGTTTTCTTAAGAAATGAAGCACATAAGCATTATATTTGAAAAGGATGAAGATATCTCCGATACAAAATTCAAAAATAGCTCTTTTCCAATTTGCCCGTTAAAGCTGACATCCAAACATTGAAACACCTTTTGGACATAAAAGTTGCTCCAAATTCCAAAACTATTGGTATACAACACAAATTTTACAATTCAGAGCTCCTTTCTAGTTATCTTGCATTTTTTTCATTTGAACAAAAAATACACTTCAAACGAAAAGTACTCAACATGCCAAAACCTAAAACCTATTTGCAGATAGAACTTTTAAGTTCAACATGCCACAGTTTATTTCCAAAAAATATTTATACGACCACAGACAAAAAAAATCATACCACGAGCACATTCACTTTGTTGACGCAGCCTTTTCTAGTGGTAAACGAAAGTAGTAGAAAGAGATGTTACAAAAGAGATTACATGGGGAAAGAAATAAGAAACACAAAAAGAGATTACATGTGGGCCTAACGTAATCGTTCCATCTCAGAACACTTGGTCCAAATCCAAGGCCTTGATGAACTCAGACACTTGGGTTGGGCTGAAGAAGATGAAGTCCACCTACTCAGATTGGGCTGGGCTCCCACTAAAAAAAAGGGCTGAGCTCATTGTTTTTTTAAAAAAAGCTAGCTAGCTCTTCACTTTTCCCTTTATCTATCATTGGCTTCGTTGTTGTATAAAACAAATATATTTATGCATACATGTTTTCCCACATGTATGTATAAAACAAACGCTTTGGAGACAGTAGCGGATCCAACACATTAATTTAGGATGGTCCTAATATGTTCTACTTGTGCACTGAACTTTTTTATCTAGTGAAAAAAAGAAAATGTTAAAACTTGAGACAGTCCTTGCTCTGTAGTTCTACCCACCTGGTTCCGCCACTGTTCAGATTGATCGGCTGTGCGCCACCGAAACTCTCTGGTGAATGGATGCCAGCGTGTATGACTGCTGCCGTGCGCAGTTGCGCCTAGAGCTACATCTCACATGGCAGATGATTGGCGATCGGATTTCTGGTTCGAGCGAGCGAGCAGAGCATCTGGATCACAGACTAGGCGTGCCCATGCGGTTGTATACTTGTAAACCGGTGGCGGCGTGATGGTATTCATTCAAGGGGCAGGCTGGCCGAGTTGTCCTCGTAGAAGCGAGCAAGGGTGTATGTGACGCACGCATGGCACGTCCCTGCCGACGGCCGCGACAGGCCACGTACCCCGTCGATCGGCTCAGGTCGCTCGCTCACATGGCGCGGCGAAAGCGAAGCGGTACACCATTAAAGCACGCAGAGCCAACGGATCGGACCGAAAAAGCAAGACACCGACAAAGCTCATCAAGTCTTTACCCCGCGACCGTTAGCCGGTCGTTATATTCCGGACCAACCACGTACGCCTAGCCGGAGCCGGTAGTTTGTGGTCCACCTGCTCGATCGGCTCCAGTCGCTTCCGATCCCTCTGGCTGCTTGCTGCGTCGTACGTGCTGGGCTGCTGGCTGTGTGTGTGTCCTCCCGTGCGGTGCGCACGGTTCGGTTAGCTCGGACTGGACGCTCCACCCGCGAGGCTCTCGCGTCCACGGCGAGGAAAGCGACGTGCATGGTGGATCCATGGGTTGGGTTGGATGGGGCACGGCGGAGGTGGACGACGGGGAGACGACGTATGCGAGGGCGACGGGTCGGCGTAGGAGAGCAGGGGCACATGGGGGGGAGAGCTCCGGAGCTGGTCCGTGGCCGCTTTCAAACTTGAATGCGCGCGTGGCCGGGGCGGCCTGAGCCTTCCGCGCTGATGGTTGATTGGTGCCGCCAAAGCCCATTAAAGATGGATCCAGACACTACCACCCGAGTAGTGTTGCGATCGCCGCTACCTAGGCCGTCCGATACATACATCTAGGTGTACCGTATCTATCCGATCCCTCTCAGGTAGCAGCTGTTGCAGCAGTGTACGTACGTACTGGTCCCCCCGTGCTTTTCCGTCAGGGTCCGAGAGACATCCCCATTGCAATGTTATTGAGTTTGGCAACCGACACGTCCGGCGTCTTCTCCTCCTCCGATCCATCAGCTAGCCCCGAAACTGAAAAAAGCGCTCGCTTTAGGACGAGTTCATTGAAAAAGCATGCACGGGCTGCCTGCCCGTCCCGCTGCACCAGGCAGCTTGTTGGCGCATACGTACGGTGTAGGCTCGCGAGTGACGTACTGGGTCGTTAATGGCGTCTCTCGATGCTTCATCAGCTAGCTAGCTACCAGACCCGGCCATGTGAGATGGGAGCAAATTTCCGGACCGGCCACGATCAGCGCGCGCATCACATCACATCACCACCTCCCCCCTTAATAATCGGCCATCACGAGCTCCGTGATAGCCGAGCACGCCACGGCGTTCGCGTCCGCCCAAGTCCACGGACACCCCCCGGTTTTGTGTGCGCCTTTCCTTGACCTCGCAAAAAACCTGCCACGTGAACTTGTGTGCCCTGCTCGATCGAGCGCATGCGATGCTTGTTGCTTAAGCTTGTAAGCGATGTCATCATCTCAGCTTCTTGTAGCTTCGCTGACCCCTCCTCGATCATCACTGCATGCATCCCGGCCCACAAGTTCAGCTGCCACGCATGTGATGCCGTGATGGGCAACTCGATGATCACTCGGAGGAGCTAGCAGTATATGCACGCACGCGTGACGTGGCGCAGGTCGTCGCGCCCATGCATTCGCCCTTGTTTAATTCCCTACGAGACCCGGCCGGCCCGTGGACGGAACAGAAGGAATGGCGATCTATCAGGTCCGTTTTTTTGGGCGTACGCTGGGGGTTCGGTTATTTTGATCGTAGCGCTGGCTGGTGCCGACCAACCTGCATTTCTTTTATCTCTCTCTCCGGTTGTTCAAACATTCCGTCTGCCAAGGTAGCCAAGGAAGGCATAGCAGCACGACTGCACGAGCCAACACCTGAAATCAGGCCCCGATTTTGGGTCTACTCCGAGTGCCATCATTGAGCGTACGTGCGCAACTTGATCCTATCTATCAACTGGTACCATCGATCACCCGGCATGATTTCCTCCTGCATGCATGGAGTGCCACGCAAGTTTCGTTACTGCACGAACATTAGTCAATTTACGGCCATGCATCATGACCACATCGCGCCCGATAATTCTGCGTCGTACGTACGCAGCCATATCAAATCTCGCCACGACCAGAGCAAGACTGCAGCACACGGAGGACGTACACGTACGCCCCGGCCAAGAGAGCGCAGAAGCCCGTGCGTGCGCGGCACAAACACCAGGCGCGCGGCGTAACAACTTGCCCGGACATGGTGGCGATATCATATCGAACGCCAGCAGGAGATCGAGAAAATATGATGGCTGAGATCGATTGATGAGAGCTCAGTTCGCCGGGGCCGGCAAGTGATGTGCGCAACGGCTCGGAGGCAGGCAGGCGGGGTCCCCAAGATTATTCCGGTGCGAGTCGAGAGCCGGGACACTTGCATACCGATGGAGCCGCGGTGGGCCCCGCACCTCACATGCGCCGTCGGCGTCCGGCTTTTCGCTTCGCCCCGCACATGCGGCCCCGTTCCGTGGCGCGGCGGCGGCGGCTGCTGCTGCTTCTCCTTCTTCTATCCTATCCTGCTCCCATCCGACAACAAGAGATAAAACGCATGGTGGGGGCTCAAGTGCTGGGCTGCTGGCTGGGGGTATATGGCTGTTAGGCGAGATACGCGAATCTCAAGTTTATCCGTGTGCGTGGAAAAAAAAATTTGCCGGATACAGCGCCATTTTGATTGGTGGATTGTGAAGTGCACCTTTTTCTTTTTCGCCTCCTGCCTGTTGTTTTTGCACTCTTGTTTGTACAAAAACTTGGCCAGGTGATGGATCGTCGTTTCAATAAAAGTATGACCTCGTCGAGGAGTTCAAGGGGCACCAACTATATAACCCCTTGTACATGCTTCCATCGCTGATAATTAATTGTATCCCTTATGATAAAAAAAATAAAAAGTCTAGTTTACTACACTCGCCTTTAATTTTCATTTTGTCGACTAAACGCCCTCAACAAAATTCTATCTCAATTTATTCCCCAAAACTATTATTGTTGGTTCAATCTACCCCTAATGAGGTTTATCCTTTTTGTTTCTCCTCATCAAGCTAAGTTTTAATTTGATTTTTTGGGAGATTGCTTATAACATGATTTTATAAATTAGAAAAAAATATATTATAATTTTTCAGGATTATCTTTTATGCTGTTTTGTATCCATAGAAACTTTGTTGTATAAAATGTTAATAATCTGCGGAAATAATCATGAAAAAAAATCTCAATATATTTCTTTAACATAAACATCATGTTCTCTATCTACTCACAAAATCTAAATTTAAAACTCAACATATGTAGAGAGACAAAAAAGATAAATCTCGTTAGGAGGTAGATTGGACCAACTGAAATAGTTTAGGGGAGTAATTTGAACCAAAATTTTGCTAAGGGGGTTAGGCAGACAAAGCAAATAGATGATGTTAGTAAAATAGACTTTTCCTGATAAAAAAATAAGCGTCTCGAACAATATTTAAGCTTCTACTATGAATAATATGTTTTTATTTTGGACTACAAATCTGTTCTTCTTTCTACAATAAAGCAATATTGGTGTGTTTTCCTCGACAAATTATTTTACCATATCATCCTTCTATTAGCATTAAGAATGCATTAAAATAGATAGTGCTGTCAGTAAGTTTTAGAGATAAAAACAAGTATCCCAAATAAAAAAGTAGAGTGCTCGTGAGGTTAGCAGTGTGTTCATCCATGTGTAATCCTGCGAGAATCGTGGCTCATGAAGCGGCGCAACGTGTCCCGAATTTTTTCCCCTGAATCACAGATCCATCCTCGATGATCGCTATAATCTGTCCGCATTTGAGACAAGTTCGATCGGCAAATTTTCTTGAGCATACTACATCATGTGACCGTGTTTACTATCATTTACTGACGCTAGCCAAGTCGTCTGCCCGCCGAAGCTTCTATTAATTGCAGGTCAGCCATGTTATTAACTCGGGGTTTAGCGCCTGTAATCACGGCGCGAATCCAGTGGGGCCGTACGATCTAATTTCTTTTCTGCGACGATTTCTTGGGGTCCCACATGAAAGTAAGATCCGTCCATGATTAGTTCGAGGACTGACGGTTATGGAATCGGTTGCGCAAAAGCTTCGGCGGGAAAGAGACTTTTGTTGGGAGATATGCAGAATAATTTGCTTTTCCATCTATCACCAACAAACTTATCACTGTTACATAGCTAGAGTAGAGAGTAGTGCTGCTGTTTCCTTTGGTGATTGGAGTTGGAGCAAGAACATATTAATTTGATGAGCTTTTCCGCAGAACCGCCAAATCTGATGGGTGTCTGTACTATGAAGAAAAGAGGTGCATTTCGAGTCAGCTTCAAACCAGCCTGTACTAGAATACTGACCTGCAGAATCATCTGGTTTGAAAGCCAATCCATTTTTTTGAACCATGGAGGCCCTGACATCGTAATTCGTGAGAATCACGTAACTTCTGTAGTGACACTCCTACACTGTGGTTCTCGTAGTTCAGGTTTTTATAGTAGTATATGAAAATGGATACATACATACATACATACATACATATACATAAATACATACAGAGGATGGTAAATTTAGGCTGCAAGTGTAGTGAAAAACTAGAAATTACTACTCCGGAGCAGTGAATATGAAATGCACAAACTAACAGGGAGCGAGAGTCCTGTTTGAGACAGGCATAATGCTAGTTAAATAGCAAGCAGCACACGTATAGATTATAACCATGATTTTCTGGTTACACACTGGTAATGGTAGATTGACAGTGGGCGGGAGAGCACATTGATGCTTGCCTCCTCCAATTTCCCACACATCTTCAGTACACACACACACACACCGACACAATCGAACTGAGGTGAAAAATCCTCAGCGCAATTGCCAACGACGCCCACTAATAAACGAGAAACACTTCAAGCCGATTATAGTGGAGCACATGCGGCTAGCTGATCATCATGGAGCAGTTAGTACTGGACGTAGGAGCGGTAGTTGGTGTCGGGGATGTAGTTGGCCGGGATGATATCCGGGGCCACCAGCTTCCTGCCGGACTCATTGGTGATGCGCAGCGAGTAGGGGCCTTGGAGCGGGCGGTTGGGGTCGATCCTCCAGATGGATCCCCATGACTCGTGCATCGGCTCCCAGTAGCCGGAGTCGTGCTGCATGATGTCCACCTGCACCACGTCGCCGTCCTTGTCCTCGAACTCGACGAGCACGGCGAGGTACATGGGGTTGGAGCCGTGCTGGACCACGAAGTTGATGGTCAGGCCGGGGAAGTTGCAGGGGACCCTCCTGAACTGCATGTCGATGATCCCGGCGTGGCGGAGCTTGTCGTTGAGGCCTCCCACGGCCATGGACCCGAACGCCGTGCCGCTCAGGTCGAAGTGGTACTTGGCCACCGGGTAGTAGTTCATGTCGGTGATCACCACCGTCTGCGGCACGCCGGAGCAGGCAGGGTGGTTGCTCTTAAGGCACCGAATCTGTAAAAAAAAAAGTAAAAGCCAAGCACAAGGTGTCAAGGTCAACTCATGCACGTATTCCTAGCTATAGCTTCCAATCATCAAGATGAGCAAGCTGCTGCTGAAGCGCTTAGGACGCTACTGGCATCTTTTTCTTGACCAACCAAATTAACAAAATGACTGGGCACCAACTGCTATTGCGGGCAATAATGGTACCCGATCGGCGCCATGGACCATGGAGAAGCCGGATCAGTACGCACCTGGTAGCATGAGCCGCAGCCCTTGCCGTCCTTGAAGATGGGCTCGTTGCCGCAGGACGTCATGGAGGAGAAAGGGTACTGGTTGGTGTGCTTGAACCCGCACGCACCGCCTATAGCAAGATTCAGCGCCAAAACATGGCAGAGGATGAGCCACATTGCCCATGGCAACAAATGCTGAGACACCACTGCAGGGAGAGGGAGGGTTAGTTCGTTACCGTCGTCATCGGGTCCGGCGCCGGTGGGCGCGCCGTACCAGGTGGCCTTGGCTGGGACCCAGGCAGTGCTGTAGGACAGCATGGATCGCCTGTCGTCGGAGTCGGAGGTGTTGTGCTGGGCGAGAGCGCCACAGGCGAAGAGCACGGAGAGGAGCGCCACGGCCTTGAAGGAGAGCGAGGCGGCCATGCTTGCACTAGCTAGCTAGGACCTTTGGCCGTATGAACAGCTAGCTAGCTGCTGCTTGGCACCTGCTGTCTGGTTTGTGTTTCGATGGTGGTGTGTGTGTGAGCTGGGAGGACATTGCCGGGGTGGTATTTATAGGCGAGGCAGGACAGGGAAATGGGGGCGATGGAACTACCAATCGGCCGGCCGGCCACGGCATGATCGATGGCCGCTGCACCCGACGTGCGTGTGGCCCCGCGTCGTTAGAGAGGAGGAGGAGAGCTCGCGAGGTCCGTCCCGTCACATGGCCACCGCGCGAATCATGGAGGAAAGGAAGGTGTCGGTTCGCGAGCGGATACCATTATACAACCCCATCTTGGCAGTTATGGCATGTTACCTGCAAATAATTTGAGCAAATTATCTCGTTCAGATCGAAAGGCAGCAGCACGATACGTCCTACAGCTCTTCGAAGTTGGATCGATGGAAGAGATTCGGTTTTAGAAGGATCGGATATGGCGAAACAGGCCAGGAAAGCAGTGCAGAACCGAAGGCCAGTTACGGACAATAATACTATACATGGATAATCTTACGCATCGTTCCAAAGCTATTATGTGCATCGGACGCTATTTTTTTAAAACTGAATTTGTTGCGCGGATGCAGTGTTTATGCAGCTGACAGGTACGTGCACCCACCAACTAGTTTTTAGGCGAAAAGGATCATGCGTGTAGCCAGTCAGCCCAGTCTGAACTCGGTTTCATTTCTGAAGGCAAAAACTAGTGGGACTCTGCTATTCTATACTGTACACTTGGTGCACATCCTTAACAAAAATGGTATATATGGTGGTTACAGCTTACTGGGCAGTACCTTCTAATGTGAACAACTGAACATGATGGGGAAGCCAACAACACTGGCTTTAATTAGCTTCTAGGACATGGGAAACATGACTGTGCTGACTTTGTCTTCCGAGGGATGCCAAGAAAATCTAATTGAGCTTCTTTAAGCTACTCTGTTTAGCTATGCACCTGGATAGCAGTCTCAAGGGGCGTAACAGCACAACCCACATTTGGCGCACGATATACGTTGGGTTTGTGCATTCTACTAGTGTGATTTTTCAGAGGAAATTAATTAAATATGAGATGAACAAGAGTTTATTGGTGAACAACGTACGAGTTATGACTGGTACACGAACTAAATATGCGGCTGCCCTTTCCGTCAAGTTTATGTTTTGTATAGACAGGGAACCAAAACCATACCCTCCGTTCCAAATTATACTTCATTTGACCTTTTTACTTTTAGTTTGACCGTTGGTATTATTTAAAAAATTTATACAAATATAGTCAAATTTAAATCATTCTTGAAGAATTTTTATTAATAGAGCAAACCATAATAAGAAATATGATATTTTCTATATTTTTTGAATAAGACGAGTGGTAGGTCAAAAAGACAAATGAATTATAATAGTTAGCAATTTGCCTAAGAACATTGCCAAATCACGATTTTCTATGCTAGGAAGGAAAGACTATTACGCCCTCAACTTTCCTTTTCACAAAATTTCCACATAAAGTCTAAAAAAACTACATGTATGAAGAATAGAGCCACTATGTAAATTTCTGAGAGAGATGGTATTACTATAAAGATGTGAGAGACATAAGGATCTCTTGCTCCTCTAGTGTCCAACAGACGCAACCGTGACTTCGCAATGTGTTGGGACTTGGGGTCAACTTTAGAAAAATGGTGGTCCGTAGACAAAAAAAAACATTGTATTTAATACATGGAGACAAATTTAACTACCACACTTTAATAATTAGCATTAAGACTGTATTTCTTGCATTAACCCCTTTTAAATACGAGGCATACCGATAGCGCTTTTTTTCTAAAAAAAAATTCTGCTCACTTTTTCACTATGGTCTTCTCAACATCGACAAAACAAGATTAGTATGGGAGGATATATGCATTGCTGCATTATATTTAACCCTCTCAGCTTAAGATAACGGATTAACTGGACGACAGAGAAATATATTATTCAGATTGTTGTTGGTGGAAACAAAAACTCCAGCATTGCCAAGGAATGCCCACGAAAGTATGAAACCATTGATCTAAAAAAAAGCGTACACGGAAGTGAGACATGTAGCTCAAGACCGCAACATTAAGGAGTAAAAATATGAATTGTATAGCTTATGGTGCGAAGTGTAACCTCGCAACATTAGGGAAGACAAATTAGAATTGGATGCATGGAGAACAAAATCTACTCCCTCCAGTTCAGTATTAGAAGTCGTTTAGGACAAAGACACGGTCACCAAAGCAAACCTTTGACTTCTCTTTTCTATAAAAAAATATTTCTTAAAAAGTTATATATGTATATTTTTATGAAAGTAATTTTCAAGACCAATCTATTTGATTTTCACATTTCCAAACTCAACAACTTAAATGTTATTCATGATTTATATTCCTAATGTTTGACTCAGACCTTGTCCAAAACGACTTCTAATACTAAACCGGAGGGCGTATATGAAATAAATGAAGTGGTGGTTGTATAACCCAGACGAATGAAAGAGGTAATATGTTAGGCTCCAATTTTATTTATATGTATCAAGGAACAGGATAATGGCGATAGAAATAAAAATTATTCAAAGTGTAAATTTACAACAAAACCAGAATGATGCATTACATGTTTGGATTCTTGATATTACCATGCTAGTTTTGCTATAGTTTGTACGACAGGAATCTTTTCCTTTTTTTTCCTTAATAATGAGTTGATCATAAAATTTCCATGCGCCTAATCAAACGCCCCTGTTACAATAGGTTTTGAGCAAACCGAATGTAAAAGGGCGGGCATCTCAACCAGTTGGAAATAAAACCAGCTGTGATGCACTCATCACATCGGGTTTGTGGCTAGAACTGGCTGTGATGAGTGCGCCTAGCAACACAACCAGTTCATGGCTAGAACGGCTGCGTTGGTACCTCTTCACAACCGATTCCAGCCATGAAGGGGTTGTATTGCTACTTTTGAATTTCTCAAATCTGAAAATTTGAGTATTTTTTTTTCAAATGACCTCAGATGGAGAAACGATTAATATGAAAGATGTAGATTTCAAAAAGTTAAGAAACTTTCTTGTTGGCAACTTTTTAATTTGAATACGTTTAAATTAAGGCCTCCAAAAAGCAATTTGACTCGGTGGGGGTATATTTTGGTAGGCTCTGAAACGGGTTGTGTACACAAGAGAGATTGTGGTGCAATGGTAGAGGAGGATACACGCATGAGGGGGATTGTAGGTTAGAATCCCACTGGTCGCGTAGTGCGTGAATTTTGGGCGAAAATGCATGACTTGTGACTTGATGACGGTCTAGCTGGCTGGTGGGGTCCTAACCCTAAAAAAAATTGTTTTTGCAACTTTTAGAGGGTTCAAACTGGCTGTAATGTCTCTCATCACAACTGGTTTCAACCGAATGCTTCCCCCAACCGGCTGCGATGAGGGGTTTGAAACCGATTGTGATGTAGCTATCTGTAGTAGTGATAGTTCTACAAACTATTATTATAACTAGTCTTTTGGCACGTGCGACACGCACGTGCTATTAAAATAAAGCAGTGTTAATTGGTGTAAATAAGACAGTGTGGTAAAAATAAAATAATCAAGCTGAAAGTACGTGGGTACACAAGCTGAAATTTAGGCGGGAATAAATAAATAAATATCATACATAAAAGGTAGCAGTGATTTATCAAAAACTAAATCTATACATTACCGTAGTGTACATACATATCTTATATTATTTTGTTTCATATCTATCCGGATCACCTCCTATAAGAAACAAGAAACAAGCATGGTCCCTTTTTTCGGGAGGCGAATCAGCTAATTAATTCCTTTTCTTTTAGAGTGCATATGTCAAGTTATATATATATATATATATATATATATATACATACATACATATATATATACATATATATATATACATACATATATATATATATACACATATATATACATATATATATATATATATATTGTAAGTATGTAAATAAATCTATATATTTCCATAGTGTAGATAGATATCTTATATTTATTTTCTTTCATATGTATCCGGATCACCTCCCATAAGAAACAAGCATGGTTCCCTTTTTGTAGGCCATCGAATCCCCTGATTAATTGCTTTTCGTTTAGAGTTTATATGTTAAGTTATATATATATATATATATTATATTAAGTATATATATGCAATAAAACATGTTCTGATTTTTTAAAGGAAAGTATCTGAAGTATCCTTAATGCCTAATCCGATATTTTGTAGGATAACTCAATATTTGGTGCCTTTAGAATGCAAGTTCATGTTCTTGTTCATGTGTCATTGTTATTTTTCTGAGGTAAATGTGTCATTGTTATTGTTCTTACTGCTTATTCAACTTCGGTTTGCAAACCCACCATTGCGGGCATACGTGAAGTTTTTGAATGAGGAAAACATAATTTTTTTATTCAAGTTCTAAGTTAAAATAACAAGGTTGATTCTTTTTAATTTAAAGAAGCAAAAAGTATCCAAACAACCAAGTCAACAAAAAATAAGTAATGACCAACAATCATGTTATATGATATAAGGAAACAATCTTGTTATTAATCACGTATTCAGTTTGCACATATACATGGAAACAATCAACTGGAAGAAGAGATGATAATAAAAAATAGATTAAATCAGGAACCTTTTAGTGCATGCATATTACAAGCATATTCAACCTTAATTATGATTATGACTACTGCACAACCGCAAAAAAAACATACATGGAGGTCACTCGGAATATAGATGAATGTTGATCTCTCTTTATAATCTTCTCAGCCTAATGGAGATTTTCTGCAGCTACAGTGGCCCTTTGGTAAGGAGGGCATTGGTGCCAAGCCATAGTTGTCCAGCTCAAGCTGAAGTCGTCCTCGTCCGCGTCCAGTGTGGATTCTTTGTCCTTGAAGCTCTACAGGTCGTAGAACATGATGATGAAGCATGCGTGGCCGTCACGCCTACATGCAAAACTCATATTATTAACATCATTGTGCATGGACCATTAGTGCCAACGTGCATGCATATGTTATTAGCATATGAATTAGCACCAACCTACACAGTTCAATCATCTTCATCCCATCAAGGTGATTGAAGAGTTCTCGGTTTCCTTAAAGCACCCTACAAAATATTGAATATTAAAGTTAATAAATTTAAAATAATATATTGAAATATTAGACAAGTTCAAATTTTGTGATGCACCCTATCGTGATTTACATGAACCCTCGTCACCACCATATAGTTATTTTGCATTTAGGCCTCAATGAGCTTTCCAGTGAGCATTGGTGAAAAAAACATAATTTCAAAACAATAGGAACGATATACACACGAACATGATGTTCTTCAAACAGATTTCCCTAGTGACATATGGATCCAGTGAGCATTAGTGAGTCACCGAGCCAACGCTCATAACAACAACAAATAAATCCGCCTTGAATACACCATGTCAAGACCCTCTCCCAAAGTAAAAAAAACACAGAATATATCATTCTACCCGTGTGATCGTTAAAGAGAATTGGGGCCAGGCGTGTGCTAGCGCTAGTATAGGTCAGGCGTGTGCTAGTGCTATGCTAGTAGTCGAGGGGCGTGATGGAGGGGCGGCCAGGAGAGATACATATATAGGTGGCTTGGCCATTTTATTTGGTAGACGAGGATTCCTTTTATTTTGGCCATGGAGAAATTTATTTCTTTAGTTGGAGAGAGAACATGGGCAAGTGGTGTCCATGGAGATTTATTCCTTTTAATAGCATGTCTTTTATTTGCTATTAATGGCTCCTCCTTTAATTTTGTTTCCTTTCTTTTATTTCTTTCTTGCGTTGAGATAAGGGCTTTTCCATTTTTCTTGAGTTGTGGAGGTAGGGGATATTTCCTATTTTACTTCTACTTTTGGGTGTATTTGTTGGTGAAAAAAATTTGGAGGTCAGGAGATGGGAGGGGAGGATTTTAACTGGGTGAGGACGACCAAATCAATCTCCCCCCTCCCTTTGGTCGTCCTAGGCCCACCGTTCTGCCCTGGTAGGTGGGTCCGCTGTGAGGGGTAAAGGGGTGTGTTTGTGGGTGAGAAGTGTCCTCAATTTGTTCAATCCTCTACCTAAGACATGATCAGCATGCACCAAGTCATACACATATTAGAGCTTTGATCGATCACCATGTAGGGATACACATGATCCCTTTTGCCGGATTCATTCTCTATCGTCAAGGCCCATGACCTAGACCAGCTCTTCTCCCTTGTCGTCCCTCACGTTCCCCATCACTGCCTGCTATCTGATGTTTGGTGATCAGCATTGATCGACTATAGGCCAATCACTCCTTCGGCCTTGGGGGCGGGGAAATTGAATGGAAAGATCATTTTGCTATATGTGCTACGCCCACAACCCCGTGTACGTCCCAATATGGCAGCCCACCTAGGACGCCAGGTAGGTCAGGGCCTGTTTGGACCTCTAATAGCTCACCTAAATAATATATGGGCTCAATGTGTATTTTAGTGTTTATGGATGTAAATGAAATATCCAAACTAATTAAAATAGTGGACATAAACATTACTCTAAGAATAACTTGGTGTCCTGATACATTTGATATTTGATTATATTCATCACTGTTATAGTTTAGTTCAACCAATATGTACGTTATTAAAACATTCTACTTTACCATTTTAACAATAAACATGATAAATGTAAGGGTGTCTTGATTTTGGATAGTCAACATATGTGTTTTCCACGTTGAGCAACATGCGGGAGCTATATACTGCGGTTTAAGTAATTAAGCGTGCAGAGTGTGCAGTGGTGATCTGAAAAGTGACAGTGAACTGCAAGGTAGAGCTTCGATTTGCATCTACTAAATAATCTGAGACGCCTGATTCAGAAGTCAAACCATTGATGACGCCGTAATCTCGTGATTACACACCCTGCACATGGCTGATTAGAGAGTTCTACTAAAAAATGGCTGATTAGAGAGTCAGGATCGAGGCAGCTCCGATTCTCCGATACCGTACTTGTACTGCTACTGCTGTTGCTGCTCATACGGCAGTCACACATGCCGTACACCGTAAAGAAATTTACAGGCTATTACACACAGCGTGGCACATGTAAATACGTATGTTCTTTTTCTTGTTACCGACAGGCCGGGGAAGGTAGTATAGTACTTGTGATAGCGGAGCACATGGTTAACACACTTTAACTCCTAAATACTCCATCCATTTTTAACTCCTAAATACTCCATCCATTTTAGAATGTAGGTCGTTTGACTTTTTAGCCTCAAATTTGACCGCTCGTCTTATTAAAAAAACTGAGCAAATATAGTCAGATTTAGATCATTCTTAAAATCCTTTTATTACTAAAAGTAGCCATAACAAAAGAAATATGATATTTAATATGAGCGGTCAAATTTGAAGTAAAAATAGTCAAACAGATTACGGGGCTAGTATATTCCACCACGTATATATATATACGCACCTCAAGACACACAAACGGCAAGATATGTACCTAGAAATTCTCCAAAGTCGCGAGCAGGAGCAAGAACTTAAAAACCTCTCAAAGTCCGCAATGACAAGCACGTATGTAAAAGCTATTTCAAATATAATCTGTAATCTGCAATCACACCAATTAAAATAATGAATCGGAGCGGTGATTATGAGCGAGGATCCATCCATTGCCGCCGGCGAGGTAGCGGTCAGTGGAACTGGGCGACGGTGCGGTAGTCGGAGTTGCCCCTCCAGTTGACCGGGATGACGTTGTTGGCCAAGAGGACCTTGTTGTCGTCGGTGCGGACCCTCAGCGAGAGGGGCGCCTTCAGCGGGTGGCCTGGGTCGATCCTCCACACGGCGCCCCACGACTCGTACAGCGGACTCCACGTCTGGGAGTTGGCCTCCTTGATGTCCACCTGCACCACGGCGCCGTCGCTCCCGGCGAAGTACACGATCACCGCGAAGTAGAACGGGTTGCACCCGCCCATCACGTGGAACTTCACCTGCTGCCCCTTGTAGTCGCAGGGCACCCTCCTGAACTGGATGTCGAGGATGCCGGCGTTGCGGAGCTTGTCGTTGAGCCCGGGCTTGGCCATGGCGCCGAACGCCGTGCCGCTCAGGTCGAAGTGGTAGGGCGCGACCTTGGTGTCGTAGTTCACGTCGGTGATGATCACCGTCTTGGCCTCGCCGGAGCAGGCAGGGTTATTCTTGCTGGTGCACCTTATCTGCAGTAGGCAGATCGAGCAAACAGGACGTGAAGAAATGTACATGTCGATCGTGCCACAGCCATCGCATTTGAGTATTTGACTGACCAACAATCAAACGGAATGATCGGGGTATGTACCTGGTAGCATGCGCCGCAGCCCTTGCCGTCCAAGAACAGAGGCTGGTTGCCGCAGGTCGTCATGGAGTTGAACGGGGCCTCGTTGGTGTGGCTGTACCCGCATCCGCCACCTGCACAGCGTATCGATCGATCGGCACCACAAGTTCAGACTCGATCACATTACGGTTTGGATGCTGAAGAACATGACGAACACACGCCCGTAGACTAGACATACCGTTGTTGTCAGGACCAGCGCCATTGCGCCGGCCGTACCAGGTAGCCCTGGCAGGGCGCCAGCTGCCACTGGTGGTGGAGCTGCTGCTTGAGTAGTACAGCTCTCTACGGGCGGAGGTGTCGTTGTAGCTGTCTTGTGCGTGAGCGCCACACGTGGCCAGAACGCAGAGGAGCGCAACCAGGGCGACAGCCTTGAAGGAGATCATCGCGGCGGCCATCGATCGATATCAGCTTGACCCGTACCTGATTTTGGCTCGATTTTGTCGGAGGGGACGACATTGCCGTGGAACTTATAGGCAGGGAAAAGGAATGAGAAATTCAGCATGCCAAGAGTCTTGCACCCGACGTGGTGCCCTGTTTTTCATTGTGTCCATCCGACATGTATGCAACTAATACAGGCGATGTGCCCACCACGTACGGAGTTTTAAAAAAATAAACCCGTTCCAACTTTATAAAAAACAAAACAAATACCCGTCCGAATACTCTACTGATATATATGTTCGCTCGCTTATGGTTGTCGCTTTAAGAATGTGATATGGTAGTTGCAACACACAGCTGCTGCAATGCGATGGAAAAGCCTTTTTAAACTTGCGATCATGCAAGGCACAACTCTGAGCTGACTTTGTGATGCTAGCTAGATACGGGTCCTCAGGTACGTTGTTTGCCTATTCACGCTTCTTTGGAGCACGGGAGATGCGCAGAACATAGAAATAGAAGAAGATGAATTTTAATAGGCTAAAACATTTGGACAAAGAATGGAATTTTGGAACACAAAAAACCCCAAAGAATCCATTTGGATGGAGAACAATAAAACATACTCCAAAACATGGAGTTTTAAGTTTGCCTAGTGCACCTCTCCGACTCTTTGGCTATACGCCTTACAATAAGTTTTGTCGCAATTGTCAACTTACGCGAGCTATGATTGAGGAGGTTGTTATAAAGTTGATATGCTACGTGTTAGTTTAGGGGTGCATCATGTAAACTTGTAACAATTGTGAAATGTATCGACCGAATGTTTATGATATTTTTGTGAGTTAGAGTAGATAAGTCTGTAGAAGTACCATTAGCTCACTCACTAATTTGTTGCGACCACAGGGTAATATGATTTATATTCTTGATACCTAAGTTTGCTAGGTGCTAGTGAGGTGCTCTCACCACTAGGCTAGAGACCATTTTATGTTGGAAAAACTAATTAGATAGTTACTATCTATGTTGCTAGAAGAGTTTTAGCTATGAATTTAATGGGATTTGGGTTCCCGATCTTCCGAAAGGTTTGGATAAACGGCGATTTGTTAGAGTCGCGACACAATTCGTTCCGGCTTTGGAACAACACATCCCGAACCCCACAATAGCAACACCACGTCTCCTCAGGGTATCAACCGGCGTTGCGCGGTTGACCTCGCTGAGAAGGCTAATCATTGCCCGCGAATCAAAGAACACAAGCAAGAACAAGAAAGATGCAACCAAATTGCGGATGAATGATTAATCTCACGAGTTGGGGTCTCACAAACCGATGGCGGTGAAACTGTTCTTGATAGATTAATCTAAGCAAAACCTCAAAACCTAATGTGGGCGGTGGCTACTGTATTATAGGTTTTAGGGTCGTGTTCAACCCCCTGGATACACCCCTATTAGGCTCGACGATGATACACGGCCTAATGGCAAGGATACAACGACGCGGCACCAGGACATATTCTGGATGCCAACTTACTCAGATGATTCCCAATGAGGCAACAACTCAGGAAGAATTTTGGCCTAAGACTAATGCCATTGGAAGCTCTATAAAATTATCTTTCCAACAATATGTGAATTGTTGAAATCAGACTCCGAATGTGGCCTGGGTGTCCAACCTAAGTCACATAGTGGACTCCAAGGTCGACTCGAAGTCGAGTTGTAATGGGCTTTCACGTAGCTTAGTCGACCCTTGCTGGTCCTTCACACCTCCAAACCTTTCCCCGTATGTCTCCTGTTTTTCTCCTTGCCTCCTAGTCACATTACAAACATTAGGTAGCAAACCATTCTTAAAACTATTAAAAGGAACACTTAGGAGGGAGCTCACCTATAAATTTAATTATTGCATGTGAGCTCTTGTGATTGGACCTTGAATGGTTTGGATGTCCAACAGTGCATATCCGCAGGAGTGATGTCTTCATCAGAATTAGCTAGTCCCATTTGGATCTATTTATTGTTGCTAAGGTTCTTGTGATGGAACCTATTCATCTAGGTTTGAGTCCTCGACTGGGCAGGGATGCTCACATGTTACTAGATGTATTTTAGAATTTAAACGGTCCTATTATTTCAATGGTAAGTGGTGTGCCCGTTGATAACAAGGTGCATAAAGTGATTTCATCCATCTTGATCTGCAATCTTATTCTTTCAAAAGTTTTCACGAGAGCAGAGTTGCATGTATGTATTCATATATATCAGTATGGAGGCATGTAATGTATGTATGTAAGTGTATGTATTTCCACAGTGTTTTCAAAAAATTAAAGAAAATTAGCTACAAATCCCTCCCCCAAGAGTGCATTTTTAGGACAAAAATAGTAGATATAAGAAATGATACGCAACTACATATAACCCTAAAAAGCAGTTAATCCACCATGTAAGCTCCTTAAACTTGCATTAATTTTTTAAAAAATGACTAAAAAAGTAAAAAAAAAATCTCTTGATCTTTATGTTGCATCATCAAATGGGTACGTGTGAACCTTTGTCGAGAGCAACGGGTGCAGCCCACGCCCAACGTCCTTTTTGTCGTGTGCTGCATATAGGCTCACGGCAAACAACCGTGTTTGTCGTGAGCTTGGGACGGGCTCAGGGCAAAAGGCGCGGCCAGGGTTCGGCCACACCTCACCTGTTGCCTCATGTGCTTGGAACGTGTTAACCTTTGCCGAGAGCGGCGGGTGTAGCCCACAGTAAACAATTCTCTTGCCGTGTGTTTTAGTGGAGCTCACAGCAAAGAACGAACGTCTGTCTCTAACTTCAAGAGTTGTGTATATGCCGTGAGCCCTGTGTCATCTTTGCCGAGTGTTTATTTTTTTCACCGAGAGTTTTTGTTGTGGCACTCGGTAAAGATGGCTTTTGCCGTGTGCACGACATATTGTGGCAAAGATTGCTGCACACGGCAATTTTCGATTTTCCAGTAGCGTGTGCGCATACACGTTCGCCAACTTGGTGTATTTGTCTGAAATCCCCACTTGGTGTATTTTTGGGCAAAGAACAAACACCCATCTACAACTTCAAACGGCAAGCACACCTTAGGTGTGTAACACTCGGAATTTCATCACATGTTTTAAATAGTAGCCATTTAAAATTTTTGGAATTTATTTGTAATACAAATTTAATTTGTAGGAATATTGATTTGAATAGGCATTTAAATTCTTTTTAAAGAACTAAAATAAATATAAGGTCACCATTTGATTGAATGCATTTCAGGTTGGAGCATTTTATTTGAGTGTTGAATTTAAATTGTTTTGAATTCAAATTTGGTTTCTTATTTGAATTTCAATAAAAGTTTATAAAAGGTTCAGCATTCCAAAATCGAAGTTTCAACATCTCTTCTGTTTTGTTTCAACATTTCAAAACTATCTTTACCCCCTTTTTCCTTTCTTTCTCCGGCCCATCTCGTAGCTAGCCCATCTCCCAAACCTTCGCCAGCCCAGCCCATCTCCCTCTCTCCCTCCCTTCTCTCTCTCGCGGCCCAGTAGCTCCCTCTCTCTCTCACCGACTGGCGGGACCCACCTGTCATCCCTCTCCTTCCCCTCTCTCTCGCCTGTGCCGTCCGACTCGAGCCCGAGCCAGGCTTGGCGCGTCGTCGCGCCCCTCTCTTGGCGCGCACGCCAAGGACCCTCCCTCGGCCTATATAATGCGCTGCCACCTCTCCTCGAATCCCTTTTATTCAAAACCCTAGCTCCTGCAGCACCGCCCGAGCTCGTCGCCGCCGCCGCCAATCTCTCGTTGCAGCACCTCCTCATCGTCAAGAGCTCACTTCAGACCTTCGGGGTGAGGTGAGGAACACACCGGACCCGTCTATTCCCTCTCGTGTGCTCTCCCGTGCCCGTGCGACCTCGCTGTAGATGGCAGGCCGCCATTGCTTGCCGCCGGCCGCGTCCGCCATGGGAAACTCGCAATGGTTACCCTAGATCGAATCTCCATCTCCCTATCTTCGACCCAGGCTTTGAACCGAATGAAATCGTCAACCCTAACCTCGGATTCACCGATCTCCGGCGAGGCACCGCCGCGCGCCGCCGCCAGAGCGACCTCTCCGGCGAGCCGATTCGCTCGTGAACCCAGAGCCGCCTGATTGGAATCCAACGGCGCGGAATAGATTCAACCCAAGTCAAGAAGGGTCAAACCGGCTGCTTTGGCTAGTTTGCAGAAAAGCCCCTGTAGTTGTATCTAATCAACCAGCGGTCCAACACTAGTCAAAAGTAATTCCACTTTAGTCCTTTACTTTCTGTTTAGACCCCGAGCTTCTGGAATATAGAACCCGCTGTCCCTGGCCGTTTCTTTTGCTTATGAGCCCTTGGGTTTTCATACGTCATTATGTATAAGCCCTCGGTTTCTTCTGTTTAAGCCCCTGTTAAGTTAGTTTTCTCGCAGTTAAGCCCCTGGACCTTGTTTTATCCATAGATTCCACGTTTAATCTCCGTTTAATACCGTTCTTGATGCATTAACTTTCGAAAAGCGCAAACTTTAGTTTAACAATTCTGTTTACCATGTTTCATGCTTTGAAATAAATAAATATTAATTTTCCTAATTGTTATTTAACTAGCTTTTTGAATTAAAAGCAAATCATAGTTCTACCTTCATGTTTTATAATCAAAGTTAATTTGATTAATCATTATTGAACTAGACTTTTATAATTAAAATATGGTCAGGTTTATATCTTGTCATTTCATAAACTAATTCAATTTGGTTAATGATTATTCAACTGTTTTATGAATAAAAGCTACATAGGTTATGACCCGAGTTTTCATAATTACATGCTAACTTGACTAATATGAATATAAATGTATTTATTAATTATAATTGACTAGTTGAACATGAATAATAAAGTTATTCGATTAGATGCTCACATACATTTCTTTTCTAAAATTTAATTGTTTAATTGATATAATTTATATATAATATTTATAAATAAAATCGATTAGGCTTTACTCCGTCTTTTCTTATGAAAAGTTTAACTTGAATTAATTCGAATATGAATATCTCTTTGAAATATTCATTGCACATGTTTATTAATTAAAATTAATGAAGCATATAGTCGTTGCTTTATTTTATAATATTAATCTTCCTATAGTTGTATCTTCTCGACCTTAGCTCCGATCTTAGTGTTTCTCGTGTCCTCACGATCCCTATCCAGACCACAACCCGTTTTCTTGCTTGATCAATATTGTTGCCCATGTTTGGTGTACCGTTTATTTATCTGTGCATTTGTTTGCTTGTATGTGCTCGTGTGACGATAGACGTTGTTCAAGTTGAATTGGAAGATCAAGCTGTGAAGAGTTCATTGAAGATCAAGTCTACGAAGGAATTGAGCTTTAGCAGACATTCATAGGATTTAAGGCAAGTGGATTTCCCCCGCTGCATACTCTCTTTTGACCTATGCAACATCATGTTAATTAATATTTACTTTATGTATGTATATTGCATTAATTTGATGGGTCCTATTTAAGGATGAATAGTCTGTTTCCCTAAGCCTTGTTACACCGGGTTTACATTCATGTTGGGTAGCTTTGCTTAGCTGCTATACTTGGGAATGGTTCACACTAAATGTGAAGATAATAATCTTGTGCTATATATACATATCCGTATCCATGTTCTGATGATGATGTTAAACAAGATCACTTATGTTAATTGAAACATGGAGCGGCAACCTGGAATTTTTCCGTACAACCACAATACCATATGGCTCTGGTCTTGGCTAAGTAACTAGATGAACTGTGTGTTGTGTTTGCACTGCTAGTGGTGGAATTTAGGGGCATTACCGGTTTGGGAGGTGTGGGGATCGGAAGGCGAGGCCTTGTCGTTGTAACCGTGGTTGTCGGGGAGCAAACACATACATATAGGGATTCTCTGGAAAAGCCTCGTAGCGTCCCTATGCAGTCACACCTTGGTAGTGTGGTACGTGCCTGATCAGCACAGCATGGTTGGGTCTAAAGTTCTTCGGGACTTTTACGCGAATTGTGGTGAAAGTGTACAACCTCTGCAAAGTGTAAAACTGTTATAACAGTCGTGTTCGCGGTTATGAACGGCCTGGATCCTCACACGATAAATTGAACTTGAAGATGAAATAAATTGTGGTTCCTGGTTAAGGAATGAGTGCTTTGGCACAAATGATGCTTATGATGGATATCTTTTATGCTTAACTGGATTGGTATATACTTGTATCTTAGTAATAAGGTGCTTGCTAATAAAACTTGACTAACTAAAATACTGACCGCTCTTAATTCTTAGCCTTTCCTTGAAAGCTTTGCATATTCTCCCACTTGTTGAGTACCAACCATAAGTGTACTCACCCTTGCTAAATATTGGATCAGAAGGAGAAGAAGATGTGAAGTTCTTTAGTTCATTCAATGAAGATTGCTAGGCGTACGCAACCCCTAGTCAACTGCCTGTGGTGAAGAGTTGAAGATTTCCGCTGCTAGAATATCGTTGTAATGTATTTATTCTATTATTTTCCGCTGTAACTTTGTGTTCTATATTCATGGAGTTTATCATATGTGTGAAACTTGATCCTGGCACACATATGAGATGCATTCGGTTTGTTTTTATAAATAAAACCAGGTGTGACAAGGGGCGCGTGAATATATTTGCCGATAGTTGTGTATATATTTTGAGTTTCGTGTCATCTTTGTCGAGTGTTTATTTTTTATGCCGTGAGTCCTTGGTCTCAAGCTCACGGCCACATTTTTGTTTGTCGAGTGCTTCGTTTTCGTAGAGTTTTTATTGCGGCACTCGGTAAATACGGTTTTTAGTGTGCACGACATATTGCTCTCGGCAAAGATCGCTGCACACGGCAATTTTCGGTTTTCCGGTAGTGTGCACACATGCACCTTCGACAACTTGGTGTATTTTTCTGAACTCCCAGCTTGATACGTATATAGTTACACTTTACAAATCATGGCACTTGAAAGTACTTGCGGTTGTGGGCGGGAGATCACGTTGCCTCCTCCATGTTTCCCACGCACCTCAAGACACGTACATACATACATACGACGACTTAACAACAACACGTAAACCAATTAATGAATCGGCACCGGACGACTAATGATCGATTCGGGACGATAGATTGCAGGATGCTGCGTCTTCAAGGGAACTGCACGTTGGAAGGGTAGTCGGTCATGGGCTTCCAGTCGGCCGGGATGACGTTTTCGGCTACTACCGTCTTGCCGGAGTCGCTGCGCGCGCGCAGCGAGAATGGCGCCTGCAGCGGTCGCTTCGTGTCGAGCCGCCACACGGCGCCCCACGACACGCGCATCGGCGTCCACACCCCCGTCGGCTTCCCGGTGGCCTTGTCAGTCTCCATGAGGTCCAGCTGCACCACGGCGCCGTCCTTGCCTGCGTACTGCACCAGCACGGCGAAGTAGTTGGGGTTGGACCCCACCTGGACGCGGAAGTTGACGTTGAGGCCCTTGTAGTTGCAGGGCACGCGCCGGAACTGGATGTCGATGATGCCAGCGTGGCGGAGCTTGTCGTTGAGCCCGGACCTCGCCATGGCGCCGAACGCCGAGCCGCTGAGGTCGAAGTGGTACTTGGACACCGGGTAGTAGTTCATGTCCGTGATGATCACACGCTTGGCTCTCCCGGAGCACGCGTCGTGGGTGCTGTTGAGGCACCGTATCTGTTTTTTTTTTTACAAATAAATTGGACAACAGGGCGTCAGAAGACGTGCCGCCATACACGGTGGTTTGGTTTGACCTCCCGAGTTCAACGACAAGGCACTCAACAATGCAATTACGTCGTGAATATCGAGCAAACTATAGTAGTAGCCACTACATTAAAGAGGTATTATTGCTACGGTTGACTACCGACCAGATTAACTGATCGGCAGATCATGACAAGCAGTAACTGTATCTCTGACCCGCAGTCAATTGTATCGATTCTCGCTGGAGTAGAGTATGTACCTGGTAGCATGCGCCACAGCCCTTGCCGTCCTTGAACAGAGGCTCGTTGCCGCACGACGTCATGGACATGTACGGGTACTGGTTGGTGTGCTTGAACCCGCACGCGCCACCTGCAGATATGACCGTACCCAACGTCAGACCAGCCAAACACACACAAAGCATTGGGAGTATATTGTTGGAACGGCGACAAATAACACGCACCGTTGTCGTCAGGGCCGGCGCCGTTAGGCGCACCGTACCAGGTGGCCTTCGCGGGGAGCCAGCCGCCACCGGACTTGGCCGCCTCGGCACACGTGGCAAGCACGGCCAACAGTGCGACGAGTGCAGCAGCCACCTTGGAGGAGGAGATGATCATGGCGCCCGCCATCTCAGCTGGATCGTACGTCGTAGTACCAGCTAGTTAGTTGCTGATTGCAATGTTGTTGTTGTGAGCGTGTATGCAGGTTTGATCTACCGATCGGAGGACGACATCGCCGGTGCATTTATAGGCGAAAGCCGGGCCGGGTTGAGCGAGCACGAAGAGAATCAGCATCAAGAGTCGTCGCCGCGCCGGCTCGTCGAGCACGACGGGCGTGCCGTGTTGGAGGCGCAAGGTCACATGGCCACCGGGCGAAATGGAGTAGGCGGCTCGCGACCCCGCTGCCTGCCGTTACAAAACACGATCACGTCTTTGGCAGTTACGTGGCTTGTTATGGACGTACTCCAACCGTACACCAGGTCCTGCCCGATGATTGGCAAAGCAGGAATCTTGGGAGATCATAATCTTATCACTATCTCAGGGCTTATTACGATGCGGAAAACCGAACATTTCTTTATCTAAGAAAAACTACGGTTGCATAGCACGCATATCGCTGCTTTCCTCTAAAAAAACAATAGTACAGTTGCATCTAAATTCGACATCTGTATTCCAAACGTATATAGAACTCACCAGCCCATGACAAGCCTAGGAAAAAGGGGAAATCCGGCCGAAGCAACTAAAAACCGGACGGCCGGCATGCCGATGAAACGACCTGGACGTTAAACAACCTTTGGATTACGGGAAGCAATCCATCATAGCCGTATTATTGTTCCTTTACGATTGTGACATGCTACGGTAGTGGCGTAACACGGACTTAACTACAGATGCAGTGTGAACCGAGAAGACGCTGTGAAACTGTATGTGTGGGGGATGCGGAAAACAAGACTGCGCATCAGACTTGTCATCGACGTCTGATACTACAAACATGCATCTGATCGCCAGTGGCACTTAAGAATGTGCGGTGGTGGTACGGCTGCTACTGAATCAATCGGACGGCCATGAATTCTCTGATTGGTGGATCACCTTATCACGAGGGCAAATACTTGCATCTCATCGACTCATCGAGTTTTTATGTATAATACTACCATTATCACTTCAGACATTTCATATGCTAGAAAATATTGCAGGTTACTTGGCAAACAGGTCTGACTAAAACGAGAGCCGCGTGGTGCGATCGCCCCACAGGCCCACAAGATCCTACACCGTGGCAAGAACAAACTGCTGTGCTTATGACGTCGCGTGCATCCTGGTAGCGTCGCGGCGCGGAGGACACCGTTGTCCGTAGCCGCGTCGCCCCGGCGACGTCGCTCACGTGTGGCGTACGCGGCGGCGCCTAGCGTACCGCAGCAAGCGTCCGTGCGTGCGCAAGCGAAAGCAGACGGCTGCCCGGCCGCGACCGCGACGCCCCAGGAGAGGCCAAGGACTCTGCTGAAAACGCAGCCACAAAGATGCAGCGTGGCCGGCCGCGGCAGCACGAGCGGGAGTCAACGTAGATATGTGGGTGGGTGCAAAGGCGTACCGAATGTCAATCTAATGATGAGGCAATAGCCTCGTGATTACACAACCCTCAGATGGCTCCCCTCTCCGATCATTTCTCAGCGTGCACTGCGTCGAAGCACGGCAAGCTCATTTTAGTATATGAACCGGGCGGTATGATCCTATCCCATACTGCAAAAGTGCAAATGGCTTCACGAGGCTCCTGGAAGTTTACCATGAGCATCTGCGTCAAGGCAAGAAAGACAGGAAGTAGCTAGTGCAAGCACAGCAGCAGTTTTGAGTTAGCAGTTCAAGGATTCAAGCACAGGCACTTAATTTTACTACACAGATATGGTAGTCTGAACTTCTATAGAAATATTGTAGTCTGAACTGAACTGTCACTAAATTGAGCATCGCGTCCCAAATTATTCCCACCAAAGTTCAAGCCGTCAATGCATGCCGTGCTCCAAGATACCAGGCTGCACAGGTGACGTGGATTTTGAGCACACTTCCGGTGCTGGGAGTGGGGAGTACTGAGTAGGAGGGATGCAAGTTCCAAAACTTCATTGGGCTCACCCAAAACTTGCTACAATGAACTAAAATGGCATGGCTCATAGCTAAGGGGGAGAAATAAACTAAATTAGCCGACCCAGAAAAGCATCGTTGGGTATATGTGCCCATTTATATCCCGGAGAACATATAGGCAGCGCACCTTTTTTTTCAATCCACAAATAGTAAGACTGGCAGCACATTTGATGTAGACGGAACGACGCCCAATTGGTGAATCCCAGAGGATATGGTGATTCAGCTACTTTTTTTTTTTTGAATGAACAGCTCCTTTGAAGGATACATATTTTCCTTATAGGGATACTGTGTTACTGAGCCCGCGAACATGAACTTCTGATATACAATAACCTCTTGAGAGGGTAGTGCACCATGCTTGCCCCCTTCAACATGTTTTTGTGACACACCTGGAAATCACTAATAGGACAATAGGAGACATCACAGGAAACGCTGCCTCGCAGAAAAGAAGCTCTGTTGTGCTGGTACCAGTAAGAGTGTAAGACAGACCGTCAGACCCTGTACCAGCAACAAAACAGGGTCAAGATGAAGGAGTGGAACCAGAACCTGTTCATCACCCAGCTGTTCTTCAAACCTGGAAAACTATGCAGTTAGGAACACGGCCGTAGTCTATGATTTGAGGGAGCAACTGCTGGCAAAGTATAATCTAGATGCTACTATAAACTGACTGCCTTTATCTAAATGGTTAATTAGAAATTCAGGAAACTAAATTTACGCAGATGTTAATAAAATACAGCTTACAAAGAACTAAAATTACAATTATGATAGCAACAAAGGCATTTTTTATAACTGCATGGACGTACATTACAATCAGGCTGAATAATGCATTAGTCTGTATATTATAGTAGTTGTACAATTGTAATCTACCTATGTACATTAGCGCGTGAAATGAAACATTCATATAACAGTGCAAGGGTCTAGTTGAGACAATTAATTTTAACCAAAAGTTCTGACACTTCATTGTCAGAATCTATAGGCCCATGAGTTGCTATTCCAACAGGAAGAATTAGCATCACTAATAACTAATTAATCACAAGATAACGTTTAGTGAAGGAAAGAGACCTTTGGTTTCCTGAAAATAAATCAGGACATGAGTGTTGAATTGGTTTGTCTGTAGCATACCTATGTATCTTGATGCATCCTTCACCAACAAAAGTTTGCTTACTTTGCTAGCTTGGATGGCTTAACAAAGCTACTCCAGACAAGAAGATATATGTTACCTAAGGATTGACATGAATTAGATTCTACAACTATTGTATCTGATCATTCAATTCATAGACATAAAAAATTGCACCAACAACTAAACCACAGTAAACCAAAGAACACATAAATATTTTACCAACAGCTACATTACTAGGATCAACAGTAAAAACTGTAGGCATAAGGTTGTTAAAAAGAACATGTCATTTGAGTTACTGTTTCTTCCAAGTGCTAAGGGCATGTTTCCCTCCAAAGTTAAATAATCTGGCTTATGCTTCACGGAAAATATGGTAAAAAGCCACCTTGGAAAACCAAAATAATCTGAAATAAGCTACCTACGGCCAGCTTATTTTAGATTATTTGGTGTGGTTCATGGTGACCTTTACCATATTAGAAGGAAAACAAGCATGACCTGAGAAGGCCGAACTCATAACACATTACACATATCAGGAGACTACAAAATAAGTAATGAAAATGATTTATCACAGTACTCTCTTTTTCTAAGAAAACCCATTTGTCCCATCTTATTCTTTTTTTAAGGAAAGGATATAAGCATGGTATCTGTGTCATACACATATCTGTAGGTTTATATAATCCCTTATATGAAATAGAGTCAATTAGTCAAATGTTACCTTTGGGTGAATAAATAAAGAAATCCTTGCAATTAGATATGCACATTTCTCTCTTCATGTTCTAGGATCAAGCCACAATTCTAATATTCCAAAGGTTATATAAACAAGCTTGAATCTGCAGAACCATGAGGAAGCAGAACAAAATGCTTCTAATTCACTTACTAAAGGATGAATTTCACATCCTAAATGAATTAAACCACATTTCCTATCTAAAAATGTTCCACAACCTCAAAACAGATTTCCAGTTTCTGCAAATTGAGTCCAAAAAGGTATATTCTTCAGTTTGCAAACCGACTGTTTTCTGACTAATCACTCTGAAACTTCAATCTGCAAATAAGTAGAACTTCAGTAAAGGGAAAAAAAATGACATGCTTGCAGATTTCAACAACAGTGCAGCAGGCCTCGTCGAGTGCTCCCACTCCGCCAAAAAAAGAATATGATATTAAAAAGATGCCGATGTCCGATGAAAGACTTTGCAACGAATTCAGCAAGTGTATCATTGATGAAGATCTCATCAAACTATCGAAAGATATGTTCTAAGAGTACATACCACACCTCTGGGCAGCCCGGGCCGACCGACAGGCTGGGGGATCCTATTTGAGCAAATTAAATATAAATACGATTATGTGTAAAAAAGGGATGCAGGAGGTACGTAAAGAAAAGAACCAAAGAATAAAGGAGTAACAAAACCTTGCATACTCTCAGCTGCTTGTTCTTCCTACCTGGTCTCTAAAGGAAAACAAGGTCATCTCTATCGAGCCTTTTCACATTCACAGGTGAACAGATTCATATAGAGCAGCATAATTACTTGCTTGTATGAAATGCCTAAAAAGCACATCGATATTGAAAATTTTGGGACGCCAGATGATAGCAAGGGAAAATCCTTGGATCTACTGCTACAAGTAATTGAAAATTTTGGGACGCCAGATGATAGCAAGGGAAAATCCTTGGATCTACTGCTACAAGTAATATTTGACAGTACAGAGGTGCACTGTCCATAACAATAAATTGCCAAAAGCATCGATTCCCCCAAGGCTAACACATCAGCAGCGCAAGATATACATATCATACAACTTTGGAGTTGCAACAATAAAGCCCAAAAGTAACAACCTTGTCAGTAACCGAATAATATATATAACTAAGAAAATTACAATATACCAGCTTACTCTCCCTAATGTCCTCTGACAGCACTCCCACGCATTTGTATATGACTTTGGAATAAAAAACAAAAATTGAAAGGCAATCTCCATTGAAAGATCCAGCTGCAGCTCAACTAACTTGATTGGGCAGGAAATGTATAATGTCCTATTGATCAGCGCTTTGGTCAGATTGCGCTGGAGTATCTGATTTGTTTTCTTCACTTTGAGTTGTGTTGTCACCCTCGTTATCAGGAAAAATTTCTGATTGTAGTGAGGGTGCAAGCTTGTTAACTTGCAGCCACGTCGCTTCCCACAAACTGTTTTCACTGGTGCTTGTCTTTGACAGGATCCCACTCGCTTTCATCACCATCAGTATGTTCTTGAGTAGCTCCGGAATAGCCTCTTGTAGCTTCTCAGTCCTCCTTCCTCTCACTTTGACTTTCATGAACTTCTCTATCATGTCAAGGACTTCGAACCACAGCTTGCCAAAACTGACCTGTGCTGAAAGGTCTTTAAGTGACTGCAAGAACACCTTGCATAACAGTTTTACAGCATGGAGGAGAGACACCTCCATGTTTCTGAAATCCTTTGGTGAGTAACTCTGAGCAATCTCCAACAGTTCATCAAGCAACTGGAAAATAATATCAAACGCCATCAACCATGTTGAAGATGAAACTAATATTCCATCAACTACTAAACATCTGTGCAATGATAACAACGCATGGTTCCTCACTTCTTCCCGTTGATCCGTGCACACCTTTCGTAGAGCCTGCACTAGCCGCAGCCACATCTCAGCAATTCCTTCCAATATCCTGTCTGCCTCTCCACCAGCTTCTCTAACCTCTCGTGACCACCGCGTAAGGCAGTTCACTGAATCTGCCATTAGGTTTAAAGCATGGATAGATCTTTCTGCAGACCCGAGCCGAGATTCTGCAAACTGCCTTGAGGCCTCCACTGAGAGGATGAAGTTGGCAGGTGAGAGGTGTGCTCCCTCTGACATGATAAAAACCAGAGCTTCAAACCCTGCATCAGAAGCATCAGGATGGCGCGCAGTGATGCAGAGCAGGGAAATAATGGTTCGCCAGCCCATCTGGGATTTAATATGGGTTGCATTCGCCTTGACAAGACGTGTTACTTCCAAGGTAATGTTCTCACAGTAGGCATCAGCTACACGGGCATCAAGTTTCAAAATTAGCTGCAATGACCTTAGTAAATCATCTACCAGGTTCGCCTTATAAGGAAGCAACCTCTGACAGATATGTAGGAGACCAAAAACAGCCTTTTCCACTAGATTGCAGGGCATCACTGTGGACTGGACAATATGGGTTATGTGCTCAAAAACATACTGCCACAAAAGAACAATCCTGTCTCTGTTGTTTAATGTGACAGTAATTAGAAGCTCTAAGCAGAAGACTGCTATGCCTTCATCATCAAGTGAACTGGTGATCTTCTGAGGTCGGCCTGCTGCCTGAATGAGGGCTCTTGCCAGATTTGAGAGCGAATCAGCTTGTAAGAATTTGCTCTCAGTGAAGATGGTACCTATTTGGCACTTCTTCACAGTCTCCGAAGCATTCCTCTGAGCAGCAAGTTGCTCATCAGTTGGCTGGGACCTTGGTTCTTCAGCATCGAAGTATAGTAGTTGGCTGAACCTCCCCATCAGTCCATAACTTTTCCGAGGAGTGCTAATTGGCAAAGCTTGAGGAGCAGGTGAAGAAACAAGCTTGCTGGGCAACGAATCTGATGAGGATTCCTGATCATCAGCTGTATCGCCAGTGAGGCGACCAGGAAGAAGGCCTATTTTATGCAATCTTAAAATGCAATCTACTATGTTCCTCCACCCACTGCGTATGTGATCACCATAAGTAGTTGCTATAGTGAAAACAGCCTCTGTTGCCACTCTAGCCTTGGTATCCTCCCCAAAAGCTGTTACAGGATCGTCAATGTAGGAAGTGCTCAACAAAGTGGTGAACTTACATAGTGCCACAACAAGATCATTCAGCACATCATCATGATGGTAGAATGCAGCCAGTTTCGCCACTGATAGAAAACCATCAATGCATCCAGTAAGAACTTCCTCATGGTCAACATTGTCAAAGACCACGGAAATAGCAGCAACTGTCGACCCAGCCATAACAGAGAACATGTCATGATCGAGAAAAGGGTAGGAGTCACAAGCAATATACATTGATGTTCTTTTTGACCTCCACATTAGATCAACCCAACGACTAAAAGACATCTCGGAACAACCAGCTCCTTGCTCAGGAATGGTTCTGATTTCATTACGGCAAATAGAGTAATAAAGCTCTGACAAGAACTCCCTTGGAAGATCATTCCCTCCATTTATGCGTCGATTGTTCCTAATAAAGTCTTCCTCCGTCATCTTCTTCTTAACCCTCACATTATGTTGATCGGTATTAAGCATGATTACAGAATATGATAACACAAGAGCTGCATCTCTATTGACAAACATTTGGGGTGACTGTTCATAGTATCGCTCAGAGAAGGCCTCAAGAATTCTCTGTATCTTCTGTGACTCACCAGGCAGCCGGAAAGTTTCCAAGAAGAGCCTTAGGGCAGCATCTAAATTCATCTCCTTGAAATCAAAAGTCCTAGAAAATTCATGGAGGACTTTAATAGAGAATTCATCATGATTACCCAAGTAGTCACCAAGAAGATTCTTGTCCAACCCAGGTGTGTAGCGGAAGAAGAGAGCAACATTGTGTGGATCAAGTTTTTCAGGCAAAAGATGAACACCTTGCAGGTACTCAAAACCCTTCTTTTTATCCCTATTGAAATGTTCAACGCCAACCATTAGCTTTCTCTTGATGCTTTTTTGCTGGTGAACAAATTTAACCCACTGATCAGGATCATTAGCACTCTCACACTTCAACTGCCAGAAAGGAAAATATTCACTTATTTCTGGCACTGTTTGATCAGGGTGTTGAGGTGCATTATCAGTCCGCTCTGCCATTGCCTGAATGACAGCAACCAAACCATCCAGAGCAAGCACATTTAAGGCCGACAAAGGACTGTTCACTGGAAATGCACTCTTGGACAGAAGGTTCGCTAGTTCTTCAAAAATATTGGAGCACTGTAAGTCACAGTCCATGTTCGCATACATCTCAGCCATAAACTCTTTCTGCCGGCAGAAATCAACTAGAGCCTCCAGGGCAACTTCTTGCTGCTGATAACTTGCACCATATCTACTCTCTGCCAATCTTATGATCACACATGAGAAGAAAGCCTCTATTTGCAGCTTAAGTTCATGGCGCAGATGGTAAAAAAGAGTGAAAACAATGCTGCACACTGTTGACAGGATCAAGGGGCTCATTGACAAGCCAAAATGCATTAGATTGCGAAACAATTCATCCTGTACAAAAGCCATCAGCTTTTGGTGTCTGTGTATAGAGGAAGCCGACAACTCAATAGCTGAATTAATCAACCCCAGAGCAAAGAGTGGTACATCCTCATCAAAGTCAATTGGATTCATCCTTGGGTTCACCTCAATGTCTTCTGCTATGTTCAAGAGAGAGCACAAGAATTGCATTATCTCCACCATACAAGGAACTCCAAATGGCTCCATCATAGTTTTGTCTTGCACAACTCCAGATCCATCCCCCACCTCATCACCAGAGCTGTTCAAACACACATAGTCACTCTTCCCATTCTCCATCTCCTCAGCACCCAAACCTTGGTTCTTGCAAACAGCTGCCTGCAAAACAAATGCCACCAGTACATTAATACACTTCATGTGGTACAGGGACATATGAGCCTTCTAAGTTCTTACTAACAAAACCTTGTTTTCAAACTAACATGACCGCATGTGATTAGCTAAGGCAAGTAAGAGATTATCAAAGTGTCAGACTGTCAGTATGTGCAAGGCGGCCATAGTGCTGGGACAACAAAGATTAGTTGAAACTTAAAACTAAGAAGTTTAAATCCTAGGACAATTTCACTTGTTTATACTTTATACTTCAGAGTTCGAGCCAGTGTACATCAGCATAGTAGGTAGAGCCACTAAGCAGAGGGAGGAATGGTTATGCAACATTTTTCATGTTCATGAGCATAGCACACATGATAATTATTATAACAATGCTAGAATCATACCGGCTCGCCGGAATCCACCATGACATCAATATCCTGCAGGCGGGCAAAGACAGAACGGATGACCTCCTGCATTGTCTGGCGGGAGACACGCTGCAGTAGCTCCCCCTTGGTCCCAGCCTGCTGCACGACGCGGAAGCAGGTACTGACGATCGCGCAGACGTGGCGGTTGGCCAGCGCCGGCGCCGCGCGGCCGCGCACGCAGGCGAGCAGCACCTGCAGGACCCGCGCCAGGACGGCCTCCTCGGACGCCGGGTCGGTGACCTCGAAGCGGCAGGCCGTGACGGCATCGACGATGGCGCCCATCGCCTCGGCGACACCGGGCGCACCGGGGCCGACGAGGTCGAGCGTAAGGATCTTGTGCAGGGACGAGAGCGCAGCGCCCGTAATGGGCGCCCCGGTCTCGTCGGAGCGGACGACGTCTAGGAAGGGGCGGAGGTAGAGGAGCGGCTCGACGCTCGCCCAGCGGCCGTGGCCCCACGCGGCGGCGCGGCGGCGGAGGGCCTTGAGTCCCGCGACGAGCGGGTGGTCGAGGTGCTCGTCGTCGCCCGCGCCGCCGTCGCCGCCGCCGTAGCGGACGCCCGCCCAGCGGACGTTGCGGCGCATGACGGCGAGCACCGTAGCGACCTCGGACGCCAGCACGCACGCCATCGCCACGCGCGGCGGCGCCCCGGGACCCGATCCCGCCGCCGCGTCGGCTCCGGCACCCTCGCCGGACGGCGACGCTGCCCTGAGCCCGCCCATGGATCCGAGCGAGCGCGCGGGGTCGGCCGGTCGGGGTGTAGCTACGACTGCGAGAGCATTTGGGAATTGGGATCTGAGAGAGGGGCACGTTGAGATCTGGTCTGGTTTGGTGTACTGCGAGCCAAGGGCTGGATCTGGAAGAACTCTAGTCAGTCGTGTGGGTTGTTTTGATTTCTTTTTTCCCCAAAAAAATCTTTTTCGATGAAAAATAGGGGTTTTGGGCGGGGTTTTGTTTGGCTCAACAACATTTTTTCATTATTTTCGTTTGGTACCTCGTGCTTTGAATTGCAACTCAAAATTTAAAGTGTGTTTATAAGCTCATGTTGACTTTTCCTTGAATTAAAAGAAGCTTGTGTATGTACATATACACTTCAACTTATCGTATCCTATATCATCTCTATTTTACGGTTGAAGAAATCATCAAAAGCAGTTCTTGTTGGTGTGCACTTTTATATCACTAAAAGTTCAAATGAATAATTAGACAAAAATATCAATGTATATGTTCCAACTAAGCTAACTTCATATTTTTTTTAATATCGGTTTTAGGTACAAACTATGTCAAGGCAAAGTGACATAAAGTGTTTTAGAAATTAGCTCAAGAATGTTGCATTCGCTTAAAGGAACAAGATGTAGCTAAATTTAGTTTTTTTAAAGTCAAACATTCTTAACTTTGTTCATAAATGTTAAATAGCAAAGAAATATAAAGACTGAAAACATAATAATTATGTTCATAGAATTTTCATGGAACCAATTATTACAATATGTAACTTTTTTACTCGAACAAATTATATTTTTAGAAACATCATTGGTAAGTTATGAATGGGTTGGAGAATTACGAAGAATTCCTCTTTTTATGGGCTTAACAACATTCAATCCAGCCCATGGAGTGTTAGCCCGAAACGAAAGGATACAATTCCAATCCCTAGAGACTTAAAAGAGAAAATGGATACATATCATCTTCTTGTCTATGTAAGGCCCTCGTAGGGTGCTAGAGAGGGCAATCTCCTTCTCCATCGGGGTCGGACTAAAAAAAATCCTAAGGCTAAGGGGACGTTTGGATGCTTCTCAAAAGTCGCTTTCTGTTTGATTAAATTATATTTCTCCAACAACATAATGTTTGTTTTTTAAAAAAACTACACGTAACTATATAACTATATTCTAGTGTGGAGGGAGTATGTCTCAGCATGAGGCTAAGGGATCATGCTAAGGTTTCAATCAGGTGACAATGGCTAATTATATTGATTTTTTACACCCCTTTGGCGCTCCAAGCGTTTGAAAATACCAAATATAATGAATAGTTGCCTGATGATAACTAGAAAAGAGGTTTTGGAAGCATATGAGTAGTGGAGGACATCAGTTGAGCCAAGTCACAAAGTAAAATGATTAGGGAACGGCGGGTCCGAATGCCAAGGGGATGGGATCAGCATTAAGGCGTGGGAACGAAGCGAACAGCAAGCCTTGGATGAAAACAACATGGAGCAGATTTGCCAACGGTAGGAGTCGTTAGAAACAAAGATCAGCGGCCTGGCATTTGTCACCTGAAATATAACTGAAAAAGTCTATTTTTGGCCATCCAACATTTGACTCACTTTGGTTTTGGCCATCGAACTCCAAAACCGGGTATCTTTGGCCATCCAACTATCAAAACTGTTCAAATTTGGCCATCAAACTGTTTTGATGAGTGGTTTTAACTTTTTTTTTATTTATAATTTGATCCTTATATCTTAAAATGATTATTACTTTTTGCTCGTACCTCCGATTTAGGTGATTCTTGCGGCCACGTGTTCCTAACGGCAAATATTATCTTTTAAAATGATATTTATACTATTTTGTCACTATTTGTTATATGATTTTTTGTCGGCGTGCAGAAAAAATAATATAAAAAATTAAATAAACAATTATAAAATAATATAATCAACATTTTAAAACATAAAGCTCATCGTTACAAACGCATGACCACTAGAATAACTTAAATCAGAGATAGGAGAAAAAAAATAATAATCATTTTAAGATCCAATGACTAGAATCATTAAATCAGAAATAGGAGAAAAATAATAATCATTTTAAGATCCAATGATTAAAAAGGACTAACTTAGTACTTTTTAGTCCTTGACTATTAAAATGATTACTATATTTTTTCTTGCATCTCCAATTTAAGTTATTCTAGTGGTCATGCGTTTGTATCGATGAGCTTTATGTTTTAAATGTTGATTATATTATTTTATAATTATTTGTTTTACTTTTCTTATATTATTTTTTCTACGCAACGAAAAAAATAATATAACAAATAGTGAAAAAATAATATAAATATCATTTTAAAAGATAATGTTCACCGTTAGGAACACGTGACCGCAAGAATCACCTAAATCGGAGATACGGGCAAAAAGTAATAATCATTTTAAGATCTAAGGACTAAATTGTAAATAAAAACAGTTAAAACCACTCATCAAAACAGCCCGATGGCCAAACTTGAACGGTTTTAATAGTTGGATGGCCAAAGATACCCGGTTTTGGAGTTCGATGGCCAAAACCAAACTGAGGTAAGAGTTAGATGGCCAAAAATGGACTTTTTCTAAATATAAAAGGAACGATATATGAATAGCAACTCTCTTAATTTACGATACTGCAGTTGTTTGATTTGGATTAGAAACTTGTTTGTTTCTCAATTGCAGCCTCATAACATCTCAGGGCTCGCGCTAATATATTATGGTATTGAACCATCAGAAATCGTAGGGAAGTTGTTAGATTAAGACATTATATATTCTAAATTCATAATTCATCTTAATTGCCTCTGTACATGATTCAGTAAGATGTCTAGCTAAATGCAAGGTTGATAATTGAAAGCTTTTCACATTTTTTCACGCTAATTTTTCGTAACACGAAGGAATGGTTTTTGTGGAATCAAAGGAACAATTCCTTACAGCAGAAACACGCTTCTACAAGTATTGAGGAACCGGAGCAGAATTTTTTCTAATTCCCCTGGTCCAAAGTTGACCTCTAGACATAAAAAGTTGTTTGTCAATTAATCTAAACCGGGTCTGCAAATTCATGAACCGGGCCATAAGCCCTCCTAGATGACGACACAAGACACAAAAGAATATGGCCCCTGTTTTTCTGGGCTGCCGATTTCGGCCCAAAAACAAAGCATATACACATCCTAGCTGTCTAGCTTTAGCAAGTTCTCTAAAAAAGCAAGTTCTAAAAAAAGGTATTTAATTTGAAAATTTAAACTTTCAAAGGATCTTAAGATGATTATGATCTTGGGGCATTTAATAATATAATTTGCAAAAGATACAAAATGTCAAAACTTATTGCGAAGAATATGCTTGGACACTGATGGACATGAAGTGAGTACCACGAAATACCATATAAGCAGTTTGTTCTACATAGGATTGTACTTAAGATATATTTTTTATTTAATATACAATATATTGTGGTCCATACGTATGTGCAGTTTAATAATAACATTATTTGTGTTTGGTAGAGTATCTCCAGTGCAACGTTATTGGGCTTAAGGATAGAGGTGATGTCGTCTTACATTTCTTCGATATATTCTTCAGTCGAAGAAATATAATGAGTTGATTTCTCACTATTTCTCATCCATATATAAGGATGCAAGTGTGTACACAATGATGTTTTCTAAGTTAACTGAATACTTATGATGACATATCACTCCGACTCATTTTCCCTCCTAATTTAGGTGTAATATATGCAATCCTAGCTCATACGAGGCATAATCCTGTGATTTGGTTACACTGTACGCATTAGCGCGCCGTGGATCCGTTTCTACTTACTAGAATAATCAGAAAGCTGTGATCCATAATATAAAGTTATTAATAATCCATTGACGAGGCACCACCCCGCGATCTGGTTACACGCTGCTTCTTGTATCACTCTACTCATCCCACACACAACCTGTACACACTTTCGCCGGTGTGGACGGGAGAGCACATGCATAACACTTTGCCTCTCCTCCATTTCCCACGCGCCCCAAGTGCACACACACACACCACGCACACAAAGGACAAACAAGTAGCTCTGAACATCTCCGAACCCATTGCCAAATTCCACATGTATAAATAATCAACACCCGATGGCTCTACCAATATAATGTAGCGATCGATCGACGGTGCGAGATTACTTGAACTGGACGTAGGAGCGGTAGTCGGTGTTGGGCATCCAGTTGGCCGGGATGACGTTGTAGGCGAGGAGCGTCTGGCGCGACTCCCCCCGGATGCGCAGCGAGAAGGGCGCACGCAGCGGGTGGTTGGAGTCGAGGCGCCACACGGAGCCCCACGAGCGTCGCATCGGCGTCCAGTAGCGCGACCCGGACTCGAGCAGGTCCATCTGCTGCACGGTGCCGGCCTTGTTGGCGTACTCCACCAGCACCGCCAGGTACACCGGGTTGGACCCTTCCTCGACGTGGAAGTTCACGGCGAGCCCGGCGTTGTTGCAGGGCACGCGGCGGAACTGGATGTCGATGATCCCGGCGTGCCGGAGCTTGTCGTTGAGACCCGGCTGTGCCAGGGAGCCGAACGCCGTGCCGCTCAGGTCGAAGTGGTACTGCGCCACCGGGTAGTAGTTCATGTCGGTGATCATCACCGTCTTGGGCTGGCCGGAACAGGCGGGGTTGTTCTTGTTGGTGCACTTGATCTGAAGAAAAGTTTGTTTATTAGTACCAAGCAGAACGTGGAAAGATGCGTTGTGCGCGAGGTCAACTAGTACTCTTCCAACGTATACTAGTGGATACGCCGTTAACTTCGAGGAGAGAAATATCTGTACACCTACTACTGATCTCTTGTGTATATTTGACCGATCAGATGGAACTAAATGATGCGGACAAGTGGACTCTTAACTTAACCGTAGCATATACCTGGTAGCAGGAGCCGCAGCCCTTGCCGTCCTTGAACAGGGGCTGGTTGCCGCACGACGTCATGGACATGAACGGGTACTGGTTGGTGTTCTTGAACCCGCACGCGCCACCTGCAGGACCCGATCGATCGATGGGTGTCCAACACAATGTCAGCCATGGCATTTGCTGATTCGCTCGATCGGATCGCGATCGAGCGAAACCAACATGATCTCGAATTCTTTGATTACACAAACGCAACGCGATATATACATACCGTTGTCGTCGGGGCCGGCGCCGTTGGGTGCGCCGTACCAGGTGGCCTTGGCCGGGAGCCAGCCGCGGCCTCGGAGCTGACGAACGGCGGAGTAGGTGTGGTTCGTCGTCTGTGCTCGAACGCCATGGGCGGCGACAAGCACGGCGAGGAGCGCGGCGAGTAGTGCAGCTGCCTGGGCGGCCATCTCAGCTGCAATAAGACAATCGATCACTACCTCCTGTGTACTTTGCTGCCTATGTTGTGTGGGTTGGTGATGGAAAGGGACGACACTGGCGGTGTACTTATAGGCGGCGGGGCAAAGAGGCCGGAGCTTGAGCAGTCGGGCATCCGTAGTCGTCGTCGCCACATCGGCCGTGCCGTGTTTAGAGGTACAGGGTCACATGGCCACCGTACCGAGCTAATCATGGTGGAAATGGAGTACTCGGTCCGCGAGCCAGTCTGCCATTACGAATTAAATGCGCTTCTTGGCAGTTACCCACATGCTGACATGCATGTTAGGGATCGTACGCGCAGCCTCTCCAACCGTACGCCGGTGCGGCGGTGCCAGCCAAATGATTCCCAACTGATCACGCGCAGCTATCAGCGGTCGAGCTTCTCTCTCAAGCATAGTAGTTGTAGAATCTGAACCGTTGGATCCGAGTCCAACAACGACCGGGGCCACGGATCGGTGCACGTGGGCCCTGCACTATATGCTACTAGTTGCGCGCTACTCCTGACTGCATATGGGCCATCCAGGCTCTCTAGATGCAGCGTGTTCTTGTTTGGTTGCCTGCACGAGGTGTTGGACCAGGCTTCGGCGATGCAAAAGGAGGCTCTGAGCCAGGCTATTGCCATGCGACTTTTTTTGGCGTATCTCGGGATGCAGGCTCCGCTGGTGCAAGTAGGAGCACTTTTGCTACACGCGTTAGAGATAGGCGATGCAACCATGCAGGCATCCAAACAGCTGCTCCCTATAGCCTGCATCAGTGAATTCAGGTAACCAAACATTGCATCTTGTATGCACTCATCCTGGCTCCCGTGAGCCTGGATATCTGATGCGAGCCAGGCTGTGCAGGTGCAGGCATCCAAACAGACCCGTTCTGCGATCACGGTTGACCTCAAACCACAGCACGCATCGGGATGCAAATTAAAGTATGGCAGGCTAACCGAAACCTTTCCGATCTATAACTGTAGATTAGATTGACATCTGACGCGTAGAGGCTACCGGGCTAGCAATATAATCGATCCGGAGATTCCTTCATGAAAAACAAAAAGCCTGGTGGATTAAACTACACCTGGACATTAATCTCCGAATAACGGGAAGCAATCATGCACCAAAACGAGCGATCCATTGCTCTAGGCCGGGTATACAAGTTCGTTGTTACCAACCTAAATTCATTTGACTTTGCATTCACCCCTTGATTTTTCTTTCTCGGTGGTTTGCTACGCATGTAATGTGTGTGTGTGAGAGAGAGATAGTATGCTACATGCATGATGCATGGTAGTTACAACTTCCACATGCAAATGTGAATGGAGATAAACTGTAGTCATGCGAGTCACAAACTGCCTAGCTAAAGCTGACTTTCTCGTGATCATCCTCAATTCTTGAGCATGCATGTTCAGTTTATCGGCCACCATGTACTTTACGATTGGCGGATTACTTTAGCGCCGCATCGGAGACTTGCTTGCATCTGGTCAACTTGGATCTGTACTTGGTCTGGATTGTTTATTTACCGGACCATTTTACTCTAATTTGCAGAAGAAGAAAAAACGATGGCAAGGGAATGGAGACCCCCCATTACATGCACGGGAATTGCGCTCAAGGAAATGGAGACGACGACGGCCCTGAGATGATCCTATTATCTGTGGAAAAATTAAAGAAGCCGGAGGCAGCCGGTGCTATTATTTTCGTTATATCCCCTTTTTTTTTGGAGGCAGATTATTTTCGTTATCCATGTGGAGTCGATCGACGGTGGTGCGTAGCGTACACGTTTGGCAGCCAGCGGAACTGCAATCAAACATGTGCTCCGCAGCAGACTCCCACCGATCGCATTGGCTAGTTGCGATCTCGTAGCCCCCCGCTTGCTATTTGCAAATTGCTTCACAATTGTGCTGCAACTGCAAGCATCAGGAGAGAACGCGCGTGTGATGCTGCCTCCTTTTTCTTCACGCATAGCATCTGCCTTAATTGGCGTTTGTCGGCCCGTTCTTGTGTTTCTCGGCTGGTCGTCGTGCTATCAGAGTCAGAATAACAGTTGCACGGTGCAGTTGCTCAATTATATGGTTTTGTTCAAATATTTCTCCTCCACCGGCAAATGTAAGCAGGCAAGCAAGCAACTAGAATAGCTAGCACGAAGCAACTGCCCTGAAAACGGGCAGCGAAACTTGGGTCGAGTGGGACCCAAGTACCCAACACAGACCGGTTATGGAAATTGGACAGTGAGTCAAGCAAGGCTAGAAGTACGCAAAACGTGCGCCACATTCAGCGGTTGTTTGATTTAGGACGTAAACAAAATGCCTTTCCACATATCAAGCTTATAAAGTAGTTTAATTAAAACAAGTTTTTAAGTGTTACTCCCTCTGTTCCAAATTAAATACCGTTTTGCATACTTAGATGCTTAATTTTTATATGCATCTAAACATAGTGTATATCTTAGTACATAACAAAGTCTATGCACTTAGACAAGTTAAAATGACCTATAATTTGCAAACAACATGGTAAGCAGGGGCAGCTTGCCATGGAGGGAGGCTTGGGAGTGCATAGGGCTATCAGTCTCTCCTCCAGATAAATGCACTGGAGCGCGCCATGCAACTCACCGGTGGAGGGGCGGCGAAGTAGGATGTCATTGAGGAGGAAGAGGGTGCGAGAGAAATAGAGAGGCATTGGAGACGGGAAGAATTGGAGACAGGAAGAGCATGATTCCAACGAATACGGAGGGTGAGAGCTTGGTATTGAGGGCAAGGGCCAACGGGTTCACAACGCGATGAATATCGGTTGGTATTGAAGGTGTGATCTCCGATTCCTAATTCCAGGACATCCTAACAGACGGTATTCGGTTGTTCCAATACCAATTTCCAATTCTAAGGATGAATGTCTATATATAAGCACGGTGTAAGGGTAGGGATCTAGAAACCGTTTTTCTTAAAGGCACGAATCTAGAACTAATTGATTTTGACAGAAACATGTCATAAAATTGTAAGTTACATAGAATTGGCTACCATAGGCTATTAAGTCCTAGTCATCCCAACAATATCCATAGGCCTCTATGTTTTCCTCAACTCTAACAAGCTCAATCCACCTCTTTCGACTCCATTTATGCCCTCCTTTGTTGTCTCTTATGGTTGTGACCACAGAATCCAAAACAAAACCCAATTTACTAAATTTTTCCATTCTAGAAGTCATTTCATCGTCTCGAGTCGCCGAGTGTCGTAGTCCATGGAAGTTCTGTCATCTATTGCTTTCATGTCACTTCCCAATTTTCCTCCCCATTCTCCTCTCATATATCCTGTCGATCATTATATTAAGATAACAACAATCAATTAGGGATAGGGTGTGTTATTTTCTCTTGGAGTATAATTAAGACATTTATGCTTGGTTCGTGTCAAGATTACGGTGTTTGATGGGCTACTGCCGGTAGCCATTAGTGCTATTGCTGCTAGCAGCTAGCTTTTGCCTTACAACTGTTGCTTTAGCAGGTGCTGCTGGTTGCTACTGCCAGCCGAACACCATTCATTTTCAAGCACCCTATTCATTGGTACCATGAATTACATTTTGAATTCCTCATCTCTCACCCGCATGTTTACACTTTCTAGTACTCACTTTGTCCCAAAACACATGCAATTCTCACATTTTAATGAGTCAAACTATTTCAAATTTAACCAAATGATACCGTATAATTATAATTAGGTATAATCATGAAATGTTTTTATATTCTATATATTTAAAATTATGAAATTTAATAACATGTTATATAATTTAAGTCAAATATAAGCAATTGACCCATACTAAACCCAATATTACATGTTTTATAAGACAGAGGGAGTAGAAGCTAAGAAAATATCGGTAAAAAAGATATATACTGACTCTTTATTATGGATGGCTATTGTAGTTCTTGTTACAGGAAAAAAAAACATACAGTTATATGTACCCAAATACAATCGGTTATTTCTAATTTTCAAATGCGGAACTTCATTTTTTTGTTTTCAACTTTTCGTATCAGGGCAGCATTTTAGATGCATCTTGTTTTTTAGGAACTTTAAATGCATCTTGCTTTTCTTTTGAGGGACTTCAAATGCATCTTGCATTCTTGCTGCCCCACACTCACACACACACAAGCTATCGGGCCGTCCGCGCGACCCATAAGCCGCGGCTCGGCCCACGTTGAGCGAGGGGCCGACGACCTCGTGGGCCCAGGAATCCGGTGCGGGGGAGGCCTCAAATAGCAGCGATGGAACGGCCTGCTGGTTCATTCGACAGCCCAGGCCCGGTTTGGGTTGCCTTCTCCCTTTCGCCAAGGCCTGCCCGCACGACGCACACCACGGCGACGGGGCGCACATGCTGCGCTGGAGCCATCATCATCGTGGCGTCAGTAGTTAACTTTCTGCAACCCAACTTTTCGACAGCTGAACTGTTGGACACGGCACATCTGCCCTTTTTTTTACCGCTCATTTCAGGACCTAGAACGGACATGCTGATGCCTCATTTTAGTATACTGAATCTTGTTGAACACCTACAGCGAACCTACATGCTGATAGCAGCACGGCTAATCAGAAGCCTACATCTACATGAGGAAGTGTCTGCGTCCTGTTCCCTGTAGCTTCCCGTAATTTGGTGCGGCCATTGGAAGTGACAGGAGGAGGGGCACAGTTTGACCCCAGTAATTACGGCAAGAATCTAGTTCATCAGGACGGCCAGCCGGCCACTTTAAGCGGCCGGCGACTTTGCCGGCTAGCTCTCATCACTAGTGGAAAAGCGATGGATTGTTATGTCACGCGGTAGATTATGCTTTCTTTTGTTACGGGCGAAATCAAAGGGGCTTTGGGCTGAAAGAGACTTGTGCTGGAGGATTAATTAGCTTCCTTTGCGTTCAACCAACGCACTAGCTAAGTCACTGTAATTAGATAGGACTGCTTTGGCCGTTGCAGGAATTATGGTGATGTTCCTTTCCTGGATTGCAAAATCTCCGGGAATAATGGAGTGCCATCAGAAAAAGGGCAAAGGTTTCAGCATTCGGCATGAAAAAGGAACTCACTGTGGTACGATTTGTTGCCGCGGGGCCCTAGTTAAAAATTCAGAAGAGGCAATATATGTTCTAGGTCAGCAGCAGAACCGGCGACTTGGACTTCGACTTTTTGTCTGACTCTGAATCTCAGGTCTTTTTTGTTTTGCATTGAAAGAGTGTATTTTAAATCACTCAAGTATTTCATCCCGATTGGTGTAAATCAATCCCTTAACAAACTACAAAGGTGCACTAATCATTTCTACCTTAGTTTAACAATGGTCTAGTACCATCTGACAACGGTTTAGGCCACATAACTTTTGAATAATTATCATTAATTAAGCCAAGTTATATGTTGAATCGAACATATGTCTATCAATATCAGGTGCGAAAAATTGATTTCATTAATTTTCTTATGAAAATTCCCCTTTTCCTTTGCTACCCACGCCCTAACCCTTGCCTGCAGCGACCATGCTGATGTTGGAGGGAACATCGACTTCGTGGGTCATGTAAGATGTAGATAACACTCAGGCCTCAGCTTTGGTTGCGCGTAGTTTTTTTCATGAAACTTAAGTTTTATAAAGTACGGAATTTTGAGATTTTTTTTTAAAAAAAATTTCACATGATGAATGTTTTTTTGTTTTACTTATTAATATGGCTGAACACATCTTAGGAGACAGAAAAAGAACCAACAAAGATGTAGAAACACAAATTAAATAAACCATAGGCTCACAGAAGGAACAAAATGAAAAATGAATGTTACCGGGAAAAAATGAAAATCAACGAAGCACATACGCAAGTTTGCCATGGCTAAACAGTTTATATGGACTAAAGCTTAAATCGCTATCGAGTGGCACTACTAATAAACCATTGTTAAGCCAAGCTAGGGATAGTTAGTGCACCCGTTTAGTTAATTAAGGATTTAATTTGCATAACTTAAAATATAAGGGTCAAAAAGCACAACTTTGTGATACTTATTAAACATTGGAAAAATACACTTCCCCCCTTTTTTTCTTTTGATATAAGAAGTCAGCAGTCTCTTTCCACAGGTACCACCGTTCCTAGGTAGTTAGGTTGACAAGTGAGGACCAGTCAGACCCTAGTTTCTTCTACAAAAAAAATACGAAACATCCCCAGACTGCGCTGAATTATTATACCAAATGACACAAAGGACAGTGTTAAAATTGTGCTGAAAAAGGCAAGTGATGATGAGAAAAACGTTGAATAACATATATTCATAAATAACATACTCCACAAAACACTGTAAATAATTATTATAGTCTTAATCACACTGGTACAAGCATTGACAATGGGCGGGAAAGCACATACAAACTTTGCCCTCCTCCATTTCCCAGTCGTCAAATCTCCGAACACACACAACATGCACCTCCTAAACCATAGGACACCCGGCATGTCTCCGGCTAATCGATAAATTACTAATAACCAAGGCACCTTAATCCCATGCAATAATGATGCCGAATAAAGCCACCAGCAGCAGAGGTCATTGGCTGCTAGTACTGGACGATGGAGCGGTAGTAGGTGTTGGGCACCCAGTTGGCCGGGATGACCTGGTTAGCCACCAGCTGCTTGCCGGACTCGTTGGTGATGCGCAGCGAGAAGGGCGCCTGCAGCCTGTGGTTCGAGTCCAGCCTCCAGATGGACCCCCATGACTCGCGCATGGGCGTCCAGCTGGCGGAGTTGGACTCCATGAGGTCCACCTGCACCACGTCGCCGTCGCCGTCTTCAAACTCCACGAGCACCGCCAAGTAGACGGGGTTGGAGCCCTCCTCCACGTGGAACGTCACCTTCTGGCCGGGATAGTTGCAGGGCACCCTACAGGAACATCCCATGTGATATGTTTAATTTGGTTGGATTAGGCAAGTTGCGGCACACAAACGCCAAATTGTAAAGTGGAAGCAAGTGCTACTAAGATTTGTTTTGGCGAATCTACTTAAACCGGTCGTTGTCGTTAAAGTTTGTTGAGCAAAAGTACGAGGGCTAGCTCCACAGCAAAGTAGCTAGACGGTCAAGACATGATTCTGTTTGTAGGGCCCCCTTCATAATATTGGTCGTCGGTGTGTGGTACCGTGAAACGAGCGGTGCGTGTGTTACCGACCTCTTGAACTGGATGTCGATGATGCCGGCGTGGCGGAGCTCGTCGTTGCGGCCGGGCAGTGCCATGGCCCCGAACGCCGTGCCGCTGAGGTCGAAGTGGTACTTGGACACCGGGTAGTAGTTCATGTCCGTGATGATCACCGTCTCCGGGTTGCCGGAGCACGCAGGGTGGTTAGTGCATCGTATCTGAAAAGTCAGCAACAAATGAAAGGTGAGAGTTAGGAAAAACTGTGCCTAGTATATTGTTTCTCTTGGTCTATCTCTGTTTTCCATTTTGACGAGGGCACACGACCGCACAAACGTGTCGTCCTCTGACCAAGTTATGTTTGTGCTATACCTGGTAGCAGGAGCCGCAGCCCTTGCCGTCCTTGAACAGGGGCTCGTTGCCGCACGACGTCATGGCCGAGAACGGAGGCAGGTTCACATTCTTGAACCCGCATGCACCACCTGAATGCACCAAAGCTTATAGATCGATCTCGTCCAATAGCAATACACATGATCGAAGCATTCGATCAGGCGCCAGCTGGCGGCATGCACCGGCCACCCGGCGTGTTCGTGTACACGTACCGTCGTCGTCGGGGCCGGCACCGGTGGGCGCACCGTACCAGGTGGCCCTAGCAGCCTCCCAGTTGGGGTCGGAGGTGAAGGCGGACTCGTTAAAGTTCACCGGCCGGGCGCACGAGCCATAGGTGGCCAGGAGCGACAAGATCATCATTGCACCAAGAAGTGCAGCAGCCTTGGAGGAGGCAAGCATGGATGCCATCTTACTAGCTAGGTACAACTAGCTCGTTAGATGATGCTAGTACTGAGCAGACAGGAAGCTCTGTGTTTGGATGGTCGGGGAGAAGCACTTGCCGGGGGTACTTATAGGCGGGAAGAGAATTGGAATGAAGTAACGAACGAAGTGGTGCGCCTGCGATCGCCATCAACGGACGTTGCACCCGACGTCCTTTGGTAGGGGTCACATGGCTCTGGAGCAAATCATGGGATGGGAGGAACGGAGAGGCTTCGATCGGGTCATGCGTGCACTAATTTTTTTAAAACTAACAGCTCCTTGGCAGTTATCGCATATTCACATGTCGTGTGTGTGGGCGCGCGCGCGTAGTATGAAAAGGACGTAGACACGTAGTACATACCTGCATACGTACGATGATAAGCGTTTGAAGAACGCCAGGTTTACAACCGATATACTACGAACATCATCGTTATTGCAATTGTTACCAACACACTCACTAATGATTCTTTGTACCGAATCAGATAATTGTAGGGAAGCTGCGCTGGAAGATAGGTACCTAATCCGTTCCAGTTTCCTTTAAGCAAAAGTGATACTATATACCATATAACTATATTGATGAGATAGTAAAGCTACAATGCTACATACAACGATATGTATTGACAATACTTAGGAAATCCTTGGCAGTTGTGATACCTTGCAAAGTGAATGGATCGGAGAAACCACCTAAGATTTTTGTAGGACGTGCGAATCAAGTCTTCAATTTATTTTACAAAAAATGTTCAATTTTCGCGAGAGATCTCAACTACAAAAGTATTTACTTTTGAGCCCTAAGCTATTAAAACCATTCACTTCTCAACCTTGTTGGCTCATATCAACAGAGTGGTTAGCTTTTGGTGACACCATGATTTGCCAATGTCGCCAAGTCTAAAAAAATCATTGCGTTTACAAAATTATGAAATGTGGAAGCTTCAGATTTTATTTTTTACTAACACCATGAATATCTCGTGGTAGAACTCTACCGACCCATATTCAAGTTTGTATACTTTTATTACTGCGTGCATGCAGGTTGTTACTGTAGCAACACGGGAAAAAACAAGATTGGCAACCGAGGTGAGAAAGACTATTCCCACCAAATCATACCACTTTGAGAGCTGAAATCATAGTGCTAGCCAAAATATGATGTTATATATGCTACTCCATGTTATATATGCTAGCCAAAATATGATGTTATATACTTATATATGCTAGCCAAAATATGCTACTACAAGTCAATTTCGTCGTTTGGTGGTGTTGCTCCAAACGCAAGATGAATCAATAGCATTCCAGTCAGATATCGGCCACTTTCTCATTCTATTTTCTTGATGCGTTATAATTTATGAATTCTATGTGCCTTAAACCTTGCCGCCGATTCTTGAGTTGAAAGCTTATGTGGAATGAACTAAAGATTAGCATGTTGATGCATACAACTATAAATTAAAACAAAAGAAAACAAGCAACAGAAAAAAAACAGCGCCAAACATTTAATACCGGTTTGTAAACACCAACCGGTACTAAGAGGCCAGCACCCACGCCCGACGTGACGATACGGTTAGTACCGGTCGGTATTAGAATCGGGTACTAAATGCCACATTTGACACCACTAGCAACCGATACTAAATGGATGCCCATTTAGTACTGGAAACGCGGTACCGGTTGCATAAACGGTACTAAATGAGGTTACATACCGTACAAATGCCCGTTTATCTAGTAGTGAGAGTCAGTGGAGTGGAGTTATTTTTCTGGAGTTGCTCTTTGCTCGATGGACAGCAACGGGGGCCAGGCGGCGGCCCGCACCTCACATGGAGGAGCAGCGCGGCCGTCGGCATCCGATTCCTCGCGCGCGCACATGCGGGCGCCGGTGGCCGCAAGCGCCTGCGCCTGGATTCGTCGTGCGTCAGTTACTTCGTCTCTTTCCGGAGACACTGTTGAGAGCTGCGAAAAATAAAATGGATATAGTTCAGCCGACCATCAGGCCTCTACTCTCAGGTTGTTCTCTTTATCAATCGGAAAAAGAATGCTATCGACAGCTGAACTGCTGGACGAACAGAGGGCACTACTGTTTTTGTTGTCCACCAGGCGCAATGATGCTTAGCAGCTCGACAAGCATTTTCTGACCCGTTTTTTCAGGAAACCTAGTTGCGGGTGCAGCAATTTATACATGAAAATCTAGTCAACCACCCGGGACTAGGTACGTAAACTGCCTATATCTATATGAAGCTCATCTAGTCATGTAGCTGCGGCTCTCCCTGATTTGGTGCGGTCATTGCAAGTGACTGAAGTGATAACGGTTTGACACCAGTAATTACGGCAAGAATTCAGCTTAGGTCACTCTAAAGGTTGACTTGGCCGGCTATCACAGTAATACAATATTGTGAAAAGCGGAGAATGATTCTTGTGATATATGGTTATAGGATGAGCATCCTTTGCGTTCAACCAACGCACTGGTCGTTAAGTACTCATACCTCTTTGGCTCGTTGTACTACTGCATGCTTTGGCCGGTGCTCGAATTATGATGCTATTCCTTTTCCAGGATTGCCATATCGTCTTGGAATGGAGTACCGTAAGCAAAAGGCCTCATCAGCAAAGAAACCTTTGGTATGCACTCGCAGCCCTCGATCTGTCTGTCGGTCCAAACGTTCTTTAGCTTTACACTTCAGAAAGGTGGTCTGCTCTTGTGAGTCAGAACGTCTGCACTAAAATGCTGCCCCTTCTGAACATCCAAATCTTCTGACTCATATCTCAATTCAGGATCGGGTTCCTTTGGTGAGTTATTCTTGGCACTTGGACCGAATAATGGAAAGATGCAGGAAACATAAAAGAGGGGGAAAGGGATGAGGTTTAGGCAATATAAGAATTTTGCAGAGTACACCAATTCTGCTTGGTCTGGACTATTCAGGACACAAATTTCACAAGGAACAAACTGAATTCTGCAGAATCCAAGGTGTCTCTTCCCATTTCAAATAGACATAAGATAATCTATCTAGTCACAAATAAGTGATATTTTTAAGAATGTAATTAAATTGGTTAGATATGACCAAAACTTTAGAGTCACTAGCCTATCAACCCATGCTCCCACACAGGCGTAGAAATAGTTAGTAATTAAAATTATCCATCTCACGCTCTCTCTCATCTATGAAATATTCTAATAGTACTTTTAAAATAATTATTTGTCTTATATAATTGTAATAATTGTGATGAGTTTAGTTAATAATATTTTTTTTACTTTGCATCACACTTTCATGTGTGTTTGATATATGTGTTTAGTTGAGCTATGTGAAAAATATGAAAATTTGTATTCTTATTCATTGGATAGTTTAAATGGAAATTTATGGGGTTATTTGATATTATTTTAATGACATAGGTGGTAACTTCCATGAACATTAGGGGGTTACTTTAGATTATTTTTATAATGGCAAAGGTGCATAATTACATGAAGATTAGGGAGTTACTTTAGATTATTTTTATAATGGCAGCGGTGGATAATTTGGATACATGTTTAGGGGTTACTTTATTCTATTTTGATAATGGTGGAGGTGAGTAATTATTATAAAAGATAATAGATCTAATGGATATTACGATTAGAGTTGATGAATTGATGGCCGGATGTTTCTTACTTTTCTGAGAATTTTGTAGGATTTCTCTAATTTTTTAGACTGTCCACCTAGGATCTAAGGTAGCATCACCTGGAGGCTTTAAAAGGAGCCTCCAATTAGTAATTAGTAATAGTAAGACGGAAGATCTAGTCTATAAAGTGATAGCCAAGAATTAAATTTTGAGAGTTAGGAAACGTCTTTCATGGTTTTCTTAAGCTCTGCCTAGCACTGTTTGCCTACACGGCCGTGCAGCCTATGCACACACCATGTACATGCTACACGGTGCCTAGCCGTGTTTGTTTAATCAGCCTTTAAATGGTCGTTTAGCCCGAATAAAGAGTTAAACGATAGGTAACCGACTGTTTAGCGTTTACTGTTCAGGCTAACACTGTTGTCTAGTGAACACATTGAGGAGCATCCAAGTGGGGAGAGCGGAAACCCACTTGCCCTTGATAAAATCCCATGCCCATCCATGAAATTTCTTGATTGGAAATTTTGCCCTTGCATGATAAGGAAGACTATATATTGGAAAATGTGACTGTGTGAGTTTTCCGATACCGAAAAATTGGCGTAATGGAAATGTTCACTCTTATTTTCCTAATTACTTATTCACTTTACATATTGTCTTCACTAGATTTGTCATGTGTAATTTGTAGAACCGAACTTAGGGTGTAAAACACTTTATGCAGTATAGAAAAATGACATATATAGAGTAAAAACCAATGCAAAATAGCTAGATAATTTTATAAGTAGTTTTTATATGCATTTGCAGTATTAATTTTGATACCATCTAATTTAGTCACCATAGCTTTTAGGGCAGTCCCATCGGGTTCATAGTATTAACTAGAGTTACATGTAAGCAAAATGACGGCATGTCAATGGTGTTAAGGAAGAGAGAGAAGGAAATCATGTATTAGGCCTCCTCCAATGCCTCTGTCGAAATGAAAAAAAAAGGTGTTGATGCCCTCTCTGGCTTCTGCATTTCCTCAAATAGACCTCGATAGATTGGCCACCAGGTAGTGCCCAGATGCTTGCTAGCGATATGTTTTACATGTTCTTCTCCAACTCAGACCAAGTCGACGACATCACCTACCGTTGGACAAGGCCTTGCGCAAGAAATAGCTCTACACGAAACCAAGAAAGGAAGAGGATGTAGGCGGAGGAAAAGAGATAGAAGAGAGGGGCGAAAAAGAACTATCCATCGGGAAGGTAGTATTTATGTGACATGGCACTTACAAAAACTACTCAAGCGGATCGGATTTGGGTTGGGATTGCCCTTAGTATATCACGGTGTGCTTTCACAATAAAATGAAACCTCACGTTTTCATACCACTAAAACATTAAGATGCAAGATTAATAAATGGTGCACAAAGCAGAGCGGTTTACAATTTATAACCTTGATCACACCGTTTACATTCAGACTGTGGGCGGGAAAGACTTGCACTCTAGCTCCCACTAGTCAATCTCTTACATACAATTCCTACTGGCAGCGTAGCCGAACTTCTGATTAAGGCACCTACTACTAGCTAATTAAGGCACCTCAATCCAATGCAACAACGAGATAAGTAATCATTCAAAAATCAATGACCGAATCATTGTGGGCAACACCAGCTTAGTACTGGATGATGGAGCGGTAGTAGGTGTTGGGCACCCAGTTGGCGGGGATGACCTGGTTGGCCACCAGCTGCTTGCCGGACTCGTTGGTGATACGCAGTGAGAAGGGCGCCTGCAACCTGTGGTTTGAGTCCAGCCTCCAGATGGATCCCCATGACTCGCGCATCGGTGTCCAGTAGCCAGAGTTGGACTCCATGAGGTCGACCTGCACGACGTCGCCGTCGCCGTCTTCGAACTCGACGAGCACCGCCAGGTAGACGGCGTTTGAGCCCTCCTCGACGTGGAACGTCACCTTCTGGCCGGGGTAGTTGCAGGGCACCCTGCAGGAACAATTACGTTCACGTTAGGCTTCAGAACAACTTTGTCACTTTGTCCACAATGCATGCTCACACTCGAATTTGGCGTGAGCACAATAACAGAGACTATACAGTCTGAATTTGGAGTGAGCACAGTAACAGGGACTATAGAAGTACAGAACTGTGAATTGGAAGTACCAGTACTAAATATTCCTGCGAATCTACGTGGGTCCCAGTTAAATTGGTTGTTGATTGTTGTCGTTAAATTCGGTTGAGCATAAGTACAAGGGCTCCACAGAACAGGTAAGCTAGATGGTCGAGCACTAGAGCTAATGATGATTCTGTTCTGCAGTGGCCCTGTTGCATGCTATGCTACCCTACCTCTTGAACTGGATGTCGATGATGCCGGCATGGCGGAGCTCATCGCTGCGTCCGGGCTTGGCCATGGCGCCGAACGCCGTGCCGCTGAGGTCGAAGTGGTACTTGGACACCGGGTAGTAGTTCATGTCAGTGATGATCACCGTCTCCGGGTTGCCAGAACAGGCAGCGTTGTTGACACATCTTATCTGAAAATTGAAGAGGGCGAAACAAATGGAGTAAGTCGAAGCAACAACAGTATCTTAATTAGCTTTCGGATCGGTATCTTTTTCTACGTACCTGGTAGCAGGAGCCGCAGCCCTTGCCGTCCTTGAACAGTGGCTCGTTGCCGCAGGACGTCATCGCCGAAAACGGTGGCAGGTTCACGTTCTTGAACCCGCAGGCACCACCTGTACGCAAAAAAATGGGCGCCGCCATGGCATTCAGAGTTTATTGATTGGTCGTCCCATCCTCATCGTATACTAATTCTTGCTTCGTCCGAAATTACTGCATTCAGCTATATACCTAACATATACGGCATTCAACATGAGGTACGTACCGTCGTCGTCAGGACCGGCGCCTGTGGGTGCCCCATACCAGGTGGCCCTGGCAGCCTCCCAGTTGGGGTCGGCGGTGAAGTCAGAGGCGGTATAGTTTACCGGCTGAGCGCAGGAGCCATACGTGACAAAGAGCGAGAAGAGTAGTGCTACAAATCCAGCAGACTTGGAATAGAAGGAGGCCATCTGAGCTGAGTGCAGCTAGCGCAAACACAATTCCTACTCCAAGCTTAAGAACGGGTGGTGGTCACTGCTGCTGGAGTGATAGTACCGAGCAGACAGGGGTCTTGGATGGGTTGGGGAAGAAACGGCCTCTGCTCTCGTATTTATAGGCAGGAAACGACTCGATGCAAAGCAGCGATCGCCATCAAGGGCTGTTGCACCCGACGTTCTTTGGTAGGGGTCACATGGCTCCGGGAGCAAATCATGCGAGGAACGGAGACTTCGGGTCATGCGTGCACCACTAAAAAAGTAACGGCCTCTTGGAAGTTATCCCATGATGTGTATTGTCGACAGTGCCTTGTGCCTCTGCACTGGTTCTCGAGACACGTTATTTTTTATGCTCGTCGTCGGGAAGGAACGGGCCGGATACAGGAAGGTATCAGGTTTATACTTATATTTGCATCCGGGTATAATTAGAACACGGACATCATTATTGATACAGGTGATCGATCGCAATCATTCATAACGATTCTGTGTACCAAATCGCTGATTGTGTGCTGGAAGAGGCACCTAATCCGTTTCAGTTTCATGTAAGAAATGTGATATGCCATACTACCGACACAACTGATAGATAGTAGCTAGGAGTACAATGATACGGTGAACACCGTTGTATGCCTTATAAAATTGGACCCATGGTTGTTGCAAGATGCTCTGCAAAGTTAATTGAGCCGTCGCCCTTACGTAGGGCATGCAAAACACGAACCATTCACCGTCTCTCTGTCTTTAACACTTTACAGATACGACGGTCCATCAGGCTGCCGGCTGAGTTCTACAAAACTACATAGACGTGTATATGTAGTTCCTTTGCTAAAGTGTCCGGTCAGCTGATAACTGATAACCAACATCACCAGCTACACACTGCTTGCAGATATCTCCTCAACTTTAGCACCACACCAAAAAATGTTACATATACGAACCGACGTAGTATTCCATTTCTGAGAGTAGCATATATATTCCATTTCGGAGAGTAGCAGATATAACACATTCAACTAAAATTGGATTTTTTTTGGAGAGAGAAAGGACATCCTGGTTTGGCTAATCCAAGATGTCCATAGCCACCAATACGCCAACCATGACTTCGACAATCTTTAAAAAAATACTGATATAATCTTTCGAAGTTACTTATAGAGGTAGAGTTATTGCATACTATTTTCGTAGGGTTAGTAACTTAGTATGCAAGTGTGTATGTTGTAACGTGTTTTGAAAAAAAAATACAACAAGAAAAAGGATAAGGGAAATTAACTTTATTAGCAACAAATGAAGCGTTAAGGTGAACTTACTATGAGTAGCTGAGGTGTCACGATCGAAGATGTCTTTTAAGTGTATAATTTCCCTTACCACTGCAATTGCAAACTTGCAAAGGTTATCCGTATTTGAGCCGTTAAAGTGAAGAACAGAACCCATTTTATCCTTTTCCCTTTGCACAATTTTAGTTGGTACTAACGTGATGAGACGTTCCTCTGCCGATGGAGTTGTTGCGTGCCCATTCTCACGTCTCACACATTGTTCAAAACCGTGCAGGATTGTCTCCGTGCTATAGTTGTGCCACTACTTTTGAAACCTCTCAATATATCCGAAGTGTGCAAATTGGCATGTGCTGCATTACAAGCATCAACATGCAGAACGAAACGTGATGTAGCATCCTTTTTCTTCACGCGTGGATGGACATATCCGGCGCATGCATGTGCGAGTTTTGAAAACGCTTGAGCTAGCACTTGCACAATCGTTCACTGCACAAGCCGTTTAGCGGTGTTCAACCATATCGTACTACGTCCACAGGCAACGCAAGAAACCAGCGATAATCTTGTAATCAAGTCGAGAAAAATAGGCAGAAAATTCGGCTCTCTTATTGGAGGGATGGCACTTGACGCGATGCGGTGTTGTCTGCCTGTGATGAACGGAGATGATGCGTACGTGGAACCCAAAGTACCCAACCCAATACTATAACGTCGCAGAGGACGCAATGTCCGCTTGCCTAGCGTCGCTCTCGTGAAGCGTACGCAGCTATAGCAAGCAGGCCATACCGCCGTGCGCGCACAACCTAAAACATTCCCCAGGCTGCCACGGCTGCACACACAAGCAAGTCGCATTGGCCGGCCTCCCACGATCACGACTCACGAGACGCCACGGAGCCGACGGGATCGTCGGAGCATTGGGGCTCAGCCAATCAACACAATTACACAAGCCGGCCGCGCGGCCATTGTCGATGGGTCCGGCAAATCTGGTGCTGCTTGCATTGCTTGGAGCTCCCCTGGCTTGATGGTGGGTGGCCACTGCATTCTACGTGCCGGCCTCCACTGGCTCGTCGAGGTATTCAACGCCCCGGGCCCGCACGGACTCCCGGCGAGGGGGCCCGTACCTCACATGCAATGCAGCAGCGGCAGCAGGCACGCAGCGCTCAGCCGTCAGCGTCCGGGTTCGCTCGCGCGCACATGCACGATCGAGGATTCATCGTGCGTCAGTTGCTTCGTCTCTTTCCGGCTATTTTGAGTGTTTGGAAGTGCGAAAACAAGACTTATCAACAGTTGAACTTCCCGTTTTCCTCTTTTTTTATTTGATGTGCAGCAAGTGCACATCGCTACTAAAAGCTGCACATCGATCCTCTTAATTTAGTCTCGACACGACACCTATGAACCTGTATTAATGTGAGCATTAGTTCTGTTTCTGTGTCTAAAGTAGAGGTATTTTGATCAAAACACATTCAAAATGGGACCTTGTTTTCAAGTTTTTTTTATTAAAATGATGGCGATGGTGAAATCACACTACTAGAGAACCGAGCATTCGTCCCTGGCACGTTAGTACCGGTTGCACTTTGAGCCGGTACTAACGTGCAAAAGAGCCATGCGTCGATGTCACTGCGCCGACACCAGCCGGTACTAAATGGCGCGCACTGACACCTCTAGTGTCAGGGGCAACGGCTAGAACACGTTAACCAGCCGGTACTAAATGCGCTCAGTTAGCACCGGCTGTTGACTCCAACCGGTGCAGGGAATTTAGTACCGGCTGGAGCCACCAGCCGGTACTAAACATTCACGGTTAGTACCGGCTGGTGGCTCCAGCCGGTATTAACTCCAATTCTATAAAAAGGGGCTCCTTCCTCCTCCCGACAGCCAGCCGCTCAAATTGCATCTACCCGAGAGGAGCTTGTTCTTCACATCCAAGAGCTCTAGGGGGAGGTGCTGCCCATTTTTTCAACTATTTGTGGAGATTTTACCCATCTAAGTGTTCTAAAGGTTAGTAACTTTATTTACCCGCTCACCGAAGTTTAGTATGTTGCATTTAATGCTTTGTAGCTAGAGAAATTTGTGATTTCCTAAAATGAGGGAGAGAGGAGAGAGATTTTGTAGTTGTTATGATTGTTGTTAATAATTTCTATGTTCTAGTGTTAATAATTTCTATAATCATTTACATTGTTTCATTTTTATTTTTTATATAAGAATTACCTTTTATCTCTTTTTAAGTTTAATTATGAACTAGCCCCTAGAATATTTATATTCATATAAGTTAGCACATGGATTTCAAGATTAATTATTAACTAGCCCCTAGATAAATAATTGTTTATATTTTCTTTATATAAAAGTTAAAAGTATTGTCGAAAGGACATGGCTTCTGCTGCTGGAGGTAGCGGTGGTGGGCGAGATAACCGTCGTTCGTCTGGTGGGAATGAAAAAATTGAATTGACCCCTAGCAAAAGTTACACCCCGAGTAAAAGTTTGTGGAGAGCATAGCTTCGTTATTTGGAAGCAACACATGCGGAATATATTGCAGCAGGAAAGGAACCTCCTTTTGATATTGAGGCTGTGAGGCGAGATTATTCGTCGGTTGTAGCACCACGAAGCCCGGCGGTCACAGCTACACCATCCTCTCATACGGAGGAAAAAAATAATCCTCAAGTGCATTCTAATGTCCCACCCAAGGAAGATTGAAGAACGTTGTCATGTTGGTTGTGAAATAAATTATGTATTGAATATTAAAAAAATGATGTAATATTTTGTGTTAAGGTTTATTTGCACGTCATGATTAAATAACTGTGTTTCTAGTAAATATTATAATCCGTTGCATGGTTTAATTTTTATTTTTTATATAAGAATTACCTTGTTTTTCTCTTATTATATTATATTAAGTAGCCTTAGATTTTAGTATAATATTGAATTAGCCTCTGACCGAAGCTGTCTCCATCAAATTATTCAAGCGGTGAGCTGTGTCTGGAAGGATCCTCGCGGCACGCCATGATCGACTATCCACAGATCAGTACTTGAGGCCCCACTGTCTTGTGCCATCTTCACTTCACTCCACGCCATAGAGGCATACTAGAGTTTTCTTCTTCCGAGCTCTCTCTCCGCCATTGTTCATCTTGGCCACTCCGGTCTGCAATAGTCCAGTACGTGTCCTTTATTCCGTGTATCATTTCTGTTGCTCGGTTATATATTTTGACAATTATGTATTTTATTTAAAAATTGAATAGACCATTATATAGTTTCAGATGGACCGGCGTTGGATGTATGCCGAACGAAGCACTGGCGCATGGATTACTGGGCTGGATACATTTCTTGATTCTGCAGAGGCCAACCAGTCGGCAAAGGGGTTCATGTGTTGTCCATGTAGAGATTGCAAAAATGAAAAGGAATACTCCAAGCGAAGGACACTCCACGCGCACCTTGCCGTTGTCGGTTTCATGCCTAACTATTGTCTTTGGACCAAACATGGTGAACCTGGTGTCGTGATGGAAGAGGACGAAGAAGAAGAAGACCTTCCTGAGTGGGTTCAATTCCAAGAAAGATGAAGGGGCTCTCCGGTTATTACCGTTGTGAGAGCTCTCTCCATATAGACATGCTCATTTGGTACAGATTCCCTGTCTAGCTACTCCATATAGACAATAACAAAAAATATTTATTAATAATGAGAGAATTAGTAATTTAGATTTCTATATTGGTGCAATTTAAGATTTTGTTCTATTATATAATTCAAATTCAGATTTAGAGGTTACTTTAAATTTTAATAATCACATAATTGGATAATTTAAATGAAAATTAAGGGGTTATTTATATAATTTATAGGTGGGTCTTTTTACATGAAGATTAGGAGTTACTAGACTATTTTTGTAATGTCATATGTGGGTAATTTATTAGAAAGGATATGTTAGAGTTATTGGATTGATGGCTAGAAGTTTCTAATTTTTGTGAGAGTTTCTAAGTTTTATTTAATTTTTTCAGATTGTCTATCTATGATTCACACTCTGCTCGTTGCACCTACTTTGCAGCCGCACAGCTGCGGCTGTCGAGCCAAACAGCTCCAGCCGTTCGGCTGCAGTTGAACCAGTGTGTGCGCGCGGTAGCTTGCTTTAGCGCTGTGCTGCAGTGTGTGCGGCAGTGCTGCTATGGCGGCTGCTGCAGCCGCAGCTACAGCGCAGCCAAAAAAGTGCTACCGAGCACTTCCATTGAGGCTTAAAAAAGTATCCCTTCAGTAATAGTAAGATTGAGAGAGTTCCCACCGTAAAGACATGCCCTATAGACAGTCTATTTAATTATTTTTCTTCTCAATTCATTTACAAAATCACTTTTTTATTTATTTTGCACTCGAGAGGGAGAAATTGAGTGCACAAGATCGACCATGACGAAGGAAACTATGGTTCGTGTGTGGAATTAGTATTTCTGACAAACAACACTACTACCACCGGTCGAGTGTGAATTAGCATTGGGCAACCTACTACAGGTCGTCGAATTCCGATCGACTTCCTCCTAGCTGCGTGCATGAGAAGGCAAGTGAATTGCTATCCAGAAGCTCGCCTAAGTCACCGATGATGCCATGAACGCTATGCGATGACGCATGGTCGTGAATGCCTTGCAGCTTCCCCAAACCGACGATCTCATTGTGCTTATCGGCCCGTCGTAATGTCGTACTCGGTAGCTGACGTCCAGCTCGCCCCCTCCCTCGGTGGCACCGCCTGACTCGCCACAAAGCTCCAAGTGCGTGATGGCAAAGCAAACTGTCGTTCGTTTGGCATCGAATGCTTCAATGGCCGTGTGCACATATACCGGCTCTGACACGGGCAAAACCTGATCCGTTCACTCTGGTACGATGACGACAATGGGCGGTGGAACGGGGATGGTCGGAGCTGTGCTCGCCGTGGCTATGGTCATGGTCCCATGTCTGTGGGCGGCGCTGGCGCACCTGGTGTGGCGGCCGTACGCCGTGGCGCGAACGTTCGCGCGGCAAGGAGTCCGCGGGCCACCGTACCGGTTCTTCGTGGGCAACACCGTCGAGGCGAAGGCGATGCGCACGGCGGCCGTCGGCGAGGCGCTGGACCGGGGGTCCCACGACATCATCCCGCGCGTGCTCCCCCACTACCACGCGTGGGCGTCGCGCTACGGCAAGGTGTTCGTGTCGTGGTCCGGCACGACGCCGACGCTCTGCGCGGGGCGCCTCGACATGGTGAAGCGCGTCCTCTCGGACAAGACGGGGCTGTACGTGAAGCCCGACCCGGGCCCCACCATCATGTCGCTGTTGGAGATGGGCCTCGTGTTCACCGAGGGCGACGACTGGGCCCGCCACCGCCGCGTCGTGCACCCGGCGTTCGCTGCAGCACATCGCGCAGGGTAAAGAGGTGTTCCTCGCGCAGCGTGAGCTGCAGCACATCGCGCTCGCCGCCGTGAACAGCGTCCGTATCCCGGGCGCTGGGTACCTCCCGACCAAGGCCAACGTGCGACGGTGGAGGTTGGAGCGCACGGTGCGGGACACGCTCATGGGCATCATCGGCGAGCGCCTGGCCGCCGCTACTGAGGCCGGCCGCCGTGGCTACGGCACCGACCTGCTGGGCCTCATGCTCGAGGCCAACGCCGGCGGCGAGGGCGGAAAGAGTGTGATGAGCATGGACGAGATCGTGGACGAGTGCAAGACGTTCTTCTTCGCCGGCCACGACACGACCGCGCACCTCCTCACCTGGGCCATGTACCTGCTCGGCACGCACCCCGAGTGGCAGCGCCGACTCAGGGAGGAGGTGCTCCAGGAGTGCGGCGGCACCGACACGCCCCTCCACGGCGACGCCCTCAACAAGCTCAAGCTCGTAATAAACAACCAAAGCCTTTTTTACTTTCTCGCGGCCGGCCGTTTGATGATCAACTAGAATGCTGCAGTGACATTTTTGATTTGCAGGTGACGATGGTGCTGTACGAGACCCTGCGGCTATACGGCGCGGTGAACATGATCGTGAGGGAGGCGAGGGAGGACACGGAGCTCTGCGGCGTGAAGGTGCCCAAGGGCACGGTGGTGGCCATCCCGATAGCGATGCTGCACCGCGACGAGGAGGGCGCGGACGCCGGCGAGTTCGACCCGCTCCGGTTCCGCGACGGCGTGGGCCGGGCCGCGGCGCACCCGAGCGCGCTGCTGTCCTTCTCCTTCGGCCCACGGTCGTGCATCGGGCAGGACTTCGCGATGCTGGAGGCCAAGGCGACGCTGGCGCTCATCCTGCGGCGGTTCGCGTTCGAGGTGGCGCCGGAGTACGTGCACGCGCCGGCCGACTTCCTCACGCTGCAGCCCCTCAAGGGCCTACAAATCGTGCTCAGACTCTTGGACCCGGAGAAGCAGTCCTCCTGACTACTATAGATTAGCACATCGCATGACAGTATGATGTTCCTAGGTCTATAATTGTGATGAACAATTGATTAGATGATTTGAAGCCTATTCCGTTGAGTCTATATTTCATATATGTTTGATTATGCTAATATCTAAACAGAGGTTTTGTGGCGTGTTTGTGTAAACAACGTCTTATGTGTTGTGTCTCTTCATCTGGATCAGCAGGTAATGGATGCAACATGGCATTCTATTTCGTACGGTGAAGGTCAAGCGAGTGTCTATGCCGAGGGGCCGTGCACGGTGAAGGACGAAAAAAGTCTTCGAACTGATGGACCCGTGGAGTTTGTGTTAGGCCATACCCATACGTAATCTCGTGCACGGTGATAAAGACGGTGCAAGATCAAATAGGCTTCCTATGCGTGCGAGCGCGAAAGACCTGAGACATCGGGCCTTGGCGGAGGCCTGACAAGCATTGACATCAAGGGTTTTGACGACCAGTCTTGATGGGAACTCCGACTTTCTATCGGGTGAGATAACTGTCAATTTGGTGGATACTTGGCACAAAAGATCTAGATTGTGATCACCATGACCCAATTGTAGGAGCATAATGAAGTCCCCCCCGAGCCTAGCTCAGTTGGCAAGGGTCCTTGTGGTGGAACCTGTCCACCCGGGTTCGAATCCTTGACTCGGCACGGGTGTCACATTTTTTTGGATTTATTCCAGGATTTAACCGGCATTGTTCTTTCAGTGGTAGGCGACGTCCCGTCGATTGCGAGGCGTCTGTGGTGACTTCGTTAGTCTCTAGATCAGCCAGTTCAGTCTCTTGGAGGTGCTCATAGGGGTAGGGTTGCGTACATGTATTCATAGGGGTGAGTGTGTGCGTTTATGTGAGCGTCAGTCTATTAGAGGTGCTCATAGAGGTAGGGTTGCGTATATGTATTCATAGGGGTGAGTGTGTGCGTTTATGTGAGCGTCTTTGATGTCATTCTCGGAAAAAAAATGTGGATGAAAACTATGTGTTTATAAAAACCCTAATTTGTCTTGGCATCCCAATTGTAGGAGCATAATGAAGTCCCCTCTGAGCCAACCTTCCATTTAAAAAGATATCATTATGGGGATAAGACATAGGTTGCCGTAACAATAGGGAGGGTATATTCACCCCCATGCTATCACGGGGACCGACACATCGCGTCAAGCAGACGTCGCGCAGCTTATCACCGCGTGGAGTTACGGCTCAATTTTTATGAGACTTAGAGACCCTTTTATCAAGTTTTCGGGGTTAACTCAAAGTTCCAAGCGTGATGTGGATGAGCTTTAGTATTTCACGAAGGTGCCGCAGTATCTAATAGAGTTGACTAAGATCATTTTACTTCACAGGTTCTTGTCGAAGTCTTCAATAGAACAGCCACGGACATTCTGATTCTTTACTGGATGTTTCGACCTTTAAGCTCCTAGTGCTTCTTGCCTCAAACCTTTTTGCATTTGTTTCCGTGTTGCTTCGAAGTTTTCTTAGCATTACTCGTATGGTCATTAGGTCACATAATCTTGATAATCATTGATACAGAGGGTCACTGGGTTGAAACATAGGGTATACCATTGAACAAATTCTTAATCGCGTACCATTCACCGTTCCCGTCCTTCACGATGCCAATCATCGATCATAGTTTCTCGACATGTCATAAGATGCTGCTCGATGCCTGCCGATGATACGTGCAAAACCAGTAGCCCACTACCCCGGCGTTGCAAGCAGCCCATGCCCATGCCGCCGTGCGTGCACTACCGTAAACATCCACACACAATGCCACGGGACTCCACGGTCGCCCGGCCTCCCGAGACCCACGGCCAGCCGGCAACGGTGCATGCCAGCGCCACGACGCGGGCCCTGGAAATCTGATGCGCGAGCGCGCTCGGCGCCTCGGCTCGGATGATAGCGAGAGCAGGCCAGAGCACTGCACTGTGCACTCTGCTGCCTCTGCTGTGTGCCAGCCATTGGTTCGTTGGACAGCCCGGGCCCGGCGGCCGTTGCCTTCGCGGTGGCCCGCACCTCACATGCAAAGGTGCAGCGCAGCCATCGGCATCCGGCTCCCCTCCCTCGCACATGCGCGTGGACACATCATGAGTCAGTTGCCTTTGTATCTTTCCGGAGCTAATAACTGTTTGTTTGCTCGATCAGAATAGAAATAATCTAGGAAAATTTCAGGGTTCTTCTTTTCTCTAGCGTCCCTATCTTATCATCAAGTGCCTGAAAAAGAAAACTCGTCGACGGGCTGTGTTCGGATGAAGGAGAGAAAAAATATTTTTTTTACTGAGATGCGTGTTATGTGAGAGGGATGAATAAGAAAGATGGAAAAGAAATTTTTTAGAAAACGTGTTACGTGAGTGTGATGAATAGGAACTAAAAAGTACTGAACACAGCGGGCGGAGCACAGGTGTTGTTGCTGCACAGCGAGTGAGTAGTGCGGCTACGTTTGCGAAGCATTTAGCCTGATGGAGCGATGGACCAACTTGTCGATGGCTTCATTTTGAAATGTAAATACGTTGAACCTCCACATGCACAGCTACTTTATAAATATAAACTTCAAAACCAGATGGGTGTTGATGCGTATCAAGTGTCAACTGTCATCATCGGAAGTAACTGGAATAATAGTGTGAAGCCAGTAACACCGGCAAGAATTCAGTTTAACCGGCAATTTTGCCGGCTTTCACAGTAGTGAAAACCCTGATTTTATAATACATCTCTACAATTGGGTTTAGGGCGTTGCTTAGCACTGAAAGGGATTTCTGTAGGAGGAACTGTACCGAAGCACTGCCCTTTCGGAACTTCCAAATAATACCAAGTCATCTGACCCAAACGTCAAAAGTGAGAAATCTTCGCAGTTCGCACATCTGAGTCGTCCCTGAGTAGACTACCTTGGTCAGGGAAGGCAGGACCAGATTCCTCCGGTGCATCTACATTTGCATCGCTGCACCCCGAAAATTTCATGTTTGGAATGCTGAAATTCGCAACAAAAAACGTAATGTATAATGATTGAAAACTGTAGTAATTCCCACGTACTGATCAAGGCGTTATCATTAAAATAATTATAAAAGTTGGGTTTTGGTCTTTTGGACAAGAGGCCATATATGGTCTTCAAAAGCACCATTTTGACAATACTTACTATTATGAAACTATTTTCGAGACAAATCTACTTATGTAATATTGAAAGATCTAAACCTGATACACAAACTTAACTTAAAGCTAAAATTCAGAATAATTCAGTATAATCAACACCAAAAGGTGATTATTTTTTTAAGAGTACAGAAAAGTGAGTTATGATATGAGGGACCAGTAAGTTATTCGTGGTGAATAAAATTTTTTTAAGGGCCAACTTGTGCCGAATAAACGTAAAGCCATACATAGAGAAGCAGACGTTCTGAATTGCAACATAGAACCTGTTCTTAATTTATAATCTTGATCAAACTGATAAATACATTGATAGCGGGAGAGAAAGCACATCCAAACCAGCCTCCTCATCTCCTACTCTTCAAATTTTGCTGAAACACGACACCTATGGCATTGCCAGGCTTCAAGTTTCTCGCTTACTACTACCTAGTAAAGTAAAGGCACCTCAATCCAATGCACGGACGATATACAGTGAGGCCAATGACACCGAATTACAGACGCCATAGCAGTGCTTAGTACTGGATGATGGAGCGGTAGTAATTGTTTGGCGCCCAGTTGGCCGGGATGACACGGTTGGCCACCAGCTTCCTGCCGGACTCGTTGGTGATGCGCAGCGAGAAGGGCGCCTGCAGCCTGTGGTTGGAGTCCATCCTCCAGATGGATCCCCATGACTCACGCATCGGCATCCAGTTGCGGGAGTTGGCCTCCATGAGGTCAACCTGCTCGACGTCACCGTCGCCGTCTTCGAACTCGACGAGCACCGCGAGGTACATGGGGTTCGAGCCCTCCTCGACGTGGAACGTCACCTTCCTCCCGGGGTAGTTGCAGGGCACTCTGCATGTGACATGTTTCCATTAGTCTTGTCGTCAGGCCACAGACCTCAATTCAGAGATTAGGAGTAGGTACAGTGACTACTAAATACTATTTCTGCGAATCGACAAGGGTCTCCACATGCAGCACATATTGATAGACGGTCAGGGTTATATTAATATTCTGTTGAGGTGGGGCCGGCAGATTGTGGGTCTTTTGGCTTTGAGCGACGTGCGGTGCATGTTACCCACCTCTTGAACTGGATGTCGATGATTCCGGCGTGGCGGAGCTCCTCGTTGCGGCCTGGCTTGGCCATGGCGCCGAACGCCGTGCCGCTGAGGTCGAAGTGGTACTTGGCCACCGGGTAGTAGTTCATGTCGGTGATGATCACCGTCTCCGGGTTGCCGGAGCACGCAGGGTGGTTTTTGCATCGTATCTGGAAAAAAAGGCAACAAAACAGAGTGGGTCAAAACTGAGATTGAGCGTTCCGTTTCCATTAGGGCCGGCACCAGCGTTAACTTGATCTGACCAATTAATCTACCTGATAGCAGGAGCCACAGCCCTTGCCGTCCTTGAACAGAGGCTGGTTGCCGCACGACGTCATGGCCGAGAACGGCGGCAGGTTCACGTTCTTGAACCCACAGGCACCACCTGCAGTTGCACAAACAAACGGACAAGTTTATATATGGATCTTTCATATTCATAAACACGGCAAGATAGAGCGTCATCCGCCGGGTATCCTCGGTGACCATGTACATATATATACTTACCGTCGTCGTATGGGCCGGCGCCGGTGGGCGCGCCGTACCAAGTGGCCCTGGCGGCCTCCCAGTTGGGGTCGGCGGTGAAGGCGGACTCAGTAAAGTTCATTGGACGGGCGCACGAGCCATTGGTGACCAGGAGCGAGAAGATCACTGCAGCGAGTGCTGCTACCTTGGTGGAGATCATGGAGGCCATCTTACTAGCTAGCCGCTGGGCAACTAGCACTAATGTAAGCAAGTCGGAACAAGCTCGCAAGCTTGGGACTTTGGGAGGTAGCTAGCAGTACTACACTACTACCCCTGCTGGGAAAGACAGGAGGAAGTTGTGTGCTGGGATGGTCAGGAACGGGCACGCTGCCGGGCTCTTTATAGGCCGGGGAAAGAATCGAGCCGCGATAGCCATCACGGTCGTTGCGCCCGGGCTTGCTTTGGTAGGGGTCACATGGCTCGGGAGCATATCATGGGAGCGAGAGGCTTCGGGTCATGAGTGAACTACTAAAAAATGTAACGGCTCCTTGGCGGTTATCGCGTGCTTTGTGCATTATCGAGAGAGTGGCTAGTACCTGTTCACTGGTTCTTGTGAATTGGGATATATTAATACTCTTGTCCCAGTTTTATGAACGGGAGATTCGTGCACAGCCGGATACAGAAGGAACGACAGGTCTGCAATTGAATCAAAGGAGGACACTATCATTGCCGAGTAATCATTGTATGGATTCTGTGTACCAAATCCCTGAGTGATGTGTTGTGTAGCTACCGGTAACTACTTTACAGAGCTGGTTCCAAAACCGTTTCGATTGCACTGGAAGTCGGTACTAGTAGTAAGCCGGCGAAACGATACGGTGAACACCATGTTGCTGTCCGTCTAGTAGGTGGTTGCAAGGCAAGACACCCCCTGCAAGGTGAATGCAGAATCCAGTTAAAGAAAAACAAAGGGAAATACTGGTGCAGAAGGCGACCTTCAAGTTTGTGCCACAGGGAACACATGGCATCAATGTTTCTTAAGAATCGACAGCCATGCAGGCTACCCAGTCCCGGAATCCTAACTCCAATCCTAATGCTTATGGGTGTTTTTGTTCTTAGCTTGTACCAAGTTGAACATAAAGACAGTGCTTGGTGTATAAATGGTACGTGTCGGCGGGTGGTACACGGGGTAGCTCACGCCGGCGAGTGTCGATCACAGAACACGCACGTCTCGGTGGAGAATGGTTCAGGAGACGTAAGACAGATGATTTATACTGATTCGGGAGTGATCCCTACGTTCAGTGCAACGAGCTCCTGATCGTATTGCTCTCTTGGTGGCGGATTACAACGAAGACCGGTTCAAGCCTTGTGTATGTGGAATGTGCGTGTAGGGGACTGAGTGATCTAGAGATCGAGAGTGCAGAAATTGGAATCCTCCCTCTCGCAGGGACGCCCTCCTCTTTTACAGCTCAAGAGGAGGACAGCTTTACAATGTCGTTTTACCTATCTACCCTCGAAGGCCGGACGCCCCCAAAGGTTGCCCGCTGTCGGCCTAGTGCGTCTTGGCGACCCCTTCCTTGATCGCCGCGTGTCCTTCACCTTCCCACCAGCAGCTTCGTGGTAGCTTCCTTCTTGGCCGCTAGCGCAGCAGCGCGCATGCAGCTACCTTTTCCCTAGCGCAGGGCTGCAGATCAGCTTTTTCAGTTGGCAGGCGGGCAGGTGATGTCGGGTGTCGGTCGGGAGAAAGCGTAAGCTGCACGCCTTCTCCTTCACAAGCCAGTTTTGACTTGGGGAGGGTCTCCGGGACTCCCCCCTTTTTCCGCTGTGCCTGCTCATCGGCGGGCGGGACCCCTCGGGGGGGTCTGCCCTTCCGACCCGAGGGGTCGTGGGTCGGGAGAGACGGGCGTGCCCGACCCCTTCCACCCAGTGGTCATCTGAAGGGGACCAGGGTCGGACGAGACGGAGGCTTATATCTCCCCGCTTCCCGGATCCCTGGTAGGTCAGGCGAGACGGAGCCTTCCGACCAGTCGAAACTAGCGCTGCCAGGGTCTTCCTCCGTCCGTGCGCCGTTCGCAGGCGCCCTGACAGTGGGCCCCCTAATCCATTACCCCCACAGTAGCCCCCGACCTTGCAGAGGAGTCAAGGACTCGTTTGTGAGGTCATGCCCATTTCTTCAGGGAGTTGGATTCCGTGGGGAGGCCCTTCTTTCCTTCTATTTTCTCGTAAACTCCTGGCAACTTCCGAAATTTCGGGGGTGCGACCAGGGTAACGCCTCGACGGCGATGCCCGGTGCCCAACACGTCACGGAGGTCACGACCTTCTTCGCGAAGCGTCAACCTATGTCTTTCAGCATGGGGCCAGGATCGCGGCAGATTGCGGGGATTCAGCTGGGCCCACGAATCGCGGCGGCCTGTCCAGCTGGTGACGGGAACAGACCCGCCCATCGAGTGCGACGCGACGCGGCGCTCAGGCTCCGGACTTGACCTCGCGGTCGTGGTGGGCCCGACGAGGCGTGCAGGTGTGGAGGGTAGTTAATGCCCTATTCCGCCGCCTCGTGCCACGCGCGCATGTCGGGCGCGCCTAGAGCCGTTGGATCCGAATCGAGGGCTGAGAACGCTTGGTCGTGCGCCTCCTCGGTGCGGCCGCCTGCCACCCCGCCGCCCCTATATATACGGGGATGCCGGCGTAACGGGGTACGCTCTTCGTATTCCGTCGCAGTTTCCATCTCCTTACTCCCGTTCGCCCTTCATCACCTCCGTCGATCCAATCTTCAACCTTGCTTCCCTCCAAGTCCACCACCGTCGAGATGGCCTCAAAGGGTTCTTCTTCATCGCCGCAGCTTCGCCCATGGGCGCGCTCGACCGCGACCATGGCCGCCCTCGAGTCGCTCGTCTTTCGAGGGCTCCTCTGCCCGCGCACCGCTCAGGAGGAGCGGATCTCGCCGCATCCCTCCCACAAGACTCCGTCGCCGCCGGCGGGGTACGTGGTGAGCTTCATGGCGTACCACGTCCGTGGTTTCGCCGTGCCAGCTCACCGCTTCGTCCGCGAGGTCCTCTACCACTTCGGTGTGGAGCTCCACGCCCTCTCCACGAACGGGGTCCAGCAGATGGCCAACTTCGTGGCCCTGTGCGAGGGCTACCTGGGCATCGAACCAGATTTCAACCTCTTCCTCCTCTTCTTCAAGGCGCCGCTCGTCCGCCCGCACGGCGTCTTGGTCCCGTGGGGATACTACTCGCTGCAGGCGAAGCAGTCCCGCGTGGATAAGTTCACGCGCTCGGAGCTGCGGGGTTCCAACAAAGATTGGAACAAGGGTTGGTCCTACCTGAAGAGCCATGCCGAGGCTGCCCTTCCTCCGTTCGACCCCGCGAGCTCGCCGCCGGCCAAGGAGCCGGCGCACTGGTAGTACGGCCCCAAGGCGTCTGATCGCAAGAAGTTGGCGCCGCATCTCGACTGCCTCGCCAAGCTCCGGTCGTGCGGCCTCACCGGCATTGGCATCGCGGAGGCCTTCCACCGGCGCCGCGTTGCCCCGCTCATGGCCCGACCCTTGTGCCTCTTCGAGATGCTCCCCACGACCTCTGAGGCTGAACTCTGTGCTAGCCTTGTGTCGCGCGTCGTCCCTTCGGAGGACGAGGTACGGGCTCGGCTGGTGTGGGGGTCATGGATTAGGGGGCCCACTGTCAGTACGCCAGCGAACGACGCGTTAGCAGGAGAAGACCCTGGTAACTCCGGTGACGAACAGGTCGGAGGGTTCCGTCTCGCCCGACCCGCCGAGGGCCCGAGGGCGCGAGGACGCGAGCTCCCCGCTTCACCCGGCCTTAGCCTGCTCCGGACGATCCGCAGGCTAGAGGGGTCAGGCACGTCCGTCTCACCCGACCCCCGCCCCGCGAGTTGGATAGGAAGACCCCCGCGAAGGGTCCTGCCAGTCAATAAGCACTCACGGCGGAGAAGGGGAGGACCCTCGAAGACCCTCCCTAGGTCGAACCAGACCCGCAAAGGAGAGGGCGTGCGGCTTACGCTTTCTCCCGACCGACACCCGACACCACTTGCTCGCCTACCATCTGCAAAAGCTGATTTGCAGCCCCGCGCCGGGGAAAAGGTGGCTGCATGCGCACTACCGCGCTAGCAGCCAAGAAGGAAGATACCGCGAAGCTGCTGATGGGAGGGAAAAGGACACGCGACGATCAAGAAGAGGGTCGCCAAGACGCACTAGGCCGACAGCGCGTAACCGCCGGGGGCATCTGACCCTCGGGTGGGGGTAGATAGGTAAAATAACGTTGTAAAGTAGTCCTCCCCTTGAGCTATAATAGGAGAGGGCGTCCTGCGAAGGCGAGGATTCCGACTCCTTTTTTGATCTCTAGAGCACTTAGTCCCCTACACGCACACCTCACACACAAGGCTTGAACCGGCCTTCATTGTAATCCGCCGCCAGGAGAGCAATACGATCAGGAGATCGTTTCACTGGACGTAGGGATCGCTCCCGAACCAGTATAATCCTCTTTGTCTTGCGTCTCTTGAACCATTCTCCATCGAGACATGCGTGTTCTGTGATCGACACTCGCCGGCGTGAGGTACCCCGTGTGCCACCCGGACCGCCCGCCCCGCCATCCTCGGTTGGGGCGGGGGTCTCCTACGTGCTGGCCTCATCGCCCGTGGCGGGGGAGGCCGTGGAGTCGGCGGAGGCGATGGACGTGGACGCGCCCGCGGGGGCGGCGGCCGGTGAAGGTCTAGGGGCGGGCCCTGCCGTGACTGCGGCGGAGCCATCCCGTCTGCTGGGACGCCTGTCGAGGGCGTGATGGTGGATGTCGCTGCAGAGGCGCCTTCCATCCCATTGCCCGCGCCGACCACCTCCGAGCCCTCTCAGTGAACCCTGGGAAGGCCGTGGAGGTGATTCGGTGGTCGATGGAGGACCTCTTTGGGGAGGCGGAGGCGCAGGCGCGCGCCGAGGCAGGGCCTCCTACGCGCCGTCAGCACTGACGCTGGTGTCGGTGCTGGCACCGCCTCTCGCCGCTGCACCTACGGGGGCCTCGGGTCGGGTGACGGCCAGGGGGTCGGCCCCCCTGCCTTAGGCGAGGCCGCGGTCGACCCTGAGCACCATGTGCAGGTCGACGCGTGGCTGGAGGCTCTTCAGCAGATGCGCACCTTCCCCGCGACGCTCCTGCAGATGGCCCTGACGCTCCGCTCCATGGTGAACCCGTCGAGCGAGGTGCGTGATCTATTTTATCCCTTCGTCTCTTGTCCGTTGCACGATTGCTATCCAGGTCCGACCCTGTCGCCGCCCTGACTGGGCTTCTTGGCTGTTTTAGTCGATACTGCTATCGCTCTCCCGGGCCCGGACCATCGAGCGGGAGTCGATCGACCAGGCTCGCCGTTCGTGGAACGCCGCCAACGCGGCGAGGAACGAGGCTGCGGGCAGCGCCCACCGAGCTTCGGAGCTGGAGCGTGAGCTGGCCTCCCAGGCTACGGCTCACCAGGAGGAGCTTGCGACGCTGCGCACCGACCTGGACCGCCTTCACTCCGACGCCTCCGACGTCCGCAGCGGTTCGTTCCACCTCTTAACCACTCGTCCTTTCGAATGCTCGAATCAGCTCGGTGATGACCTCGCGTGCCGCCCTTCTAGGGTTTCAAGCCCAGCTCAATTCCCTTAGGGAGGAGAGGGCCGCCGCGATCCTGGCGTGCGCCGAGGCCCTGAGGGGGCGTGACCAGGCGCTGAACGCCAAGGAGGACGGCGAGGAGGCATGCGCCGAGCTTAGCCAGCTCGTCGCCAACCTTCGCGTCAAGGTGCAAACCGCCACCGGGCGTGCCGAGTCCCTGGAGGCCTCCCTGGCCACGGCGCGCAAGTCCTTAGAGGAGAAGGACTCGGAGGTCGAGGGTACGCTCCCCATCTCCGTCTCTTGCTCGGCCTTTGTTATCATATGCTTGTTTGTTGCCTAACTGTGGTCTCATTTTTTTTAAAGCGCTCAAGTCTCACGTGTCGGATGGGATCACCCATCGTACCACGCTGCTATCACGCTTCGGGATGCTGCACGACGCGGCAGGGGCAGTCCTAACGAGGCTCGGGTTCCCTCTGCCAGAGGACATCGAGCGGCTCCCTGAAGACCTCCAGCGTGCGGCGGATTGCTATGGCGAACTGCGCGCCATAGCCCTCGGGATGCTGGACGCCTTGGAGGTGCCGGTCATCGGCGACCCCGCGCGCCTCCCGGCGGAGCTCGACCTCGCCCCGGCGTGGATCGGAGCCCTCTCCATGCAGTCGCTGGCGCGCGGCGTCCAGGAGGCCTTCATGTTGGTGCGCTCCCATTACGATGGGATTCGCTTCGACAGGATGGCCACCGGCTTCCCCAACGAGTTCACCTCAGAAGCTCTGGACGCCATGGCTGAGGAGCTCAGGGCCCCCGCGGAACAGTTCGCCAACGGCCTGGCGCCTGGAATCGACGCGGAAGGCAACCCGGTGGACGGCGCCGCCCCTGGCCAGGCTCCTTAAATTTATGTCTTTTTGTTTCTTTGCTGTGCCCTCGTGTGGAGGGATTAAAACTTCAAACCTCTGGGAGGTTTCGCATCGACGGGACTCCCATATTTTGATCGTTTGTAATAATTAGTTTATCTTTCTTCTTTGTCGTTTTTTCGTTTCTCATTGCCCCATACGCGTGGGCTTTTGTTTGTTTTTCTTGTAGCTTTACCCCTGCCAGCCCCCGAGTGGGGTCTGCCTTCCAGTTTCTTCGCGAACTGGTTGGGAGGCGCCACTTGAGACGGCCTTTATGGGGTTAGCTCTGTTTTCTTGGCAACCCTTGGTTGCCGATTAGGCCTTCGAGCCCTCAATCCTTGGCTTTGGGGTGAGCAAGGTAAACCCGATGGTTCTACCGAGCCCCCGAGCCCTTAGGCTTTTTGGCGATAGGGTGGGCAAGGCGAACCCGATGGTTCTGGCCGAGCCCCCGAGCCCCCGAGCCTTTGGCTTTGGGGTGGGCAAGGCGAACCTGATGGTTCTGCCGAGCCCCCGAGCCCTTGAGCCTTTGGACGTTGACTGCGGGGGAAGCAGGGTGAACCTGATGGTTCTGCCGAGCCCCCGAGCCCTTGAACTCCTGAGCTTTGGCAGTGGGGGAAGCAAGGTGAACCCGATGGTTCGGCCGAGCCCCCGAGCCCTTGAACTCAGTTGCGAGATGATCTTAAGAGGCTGGATCTCTAAGGCTTCCAAGGCCGTCGGGTTTAGATCCGAGGCTCGTGCCCTCGGGCGATCCAAACGCCGAACGGTCCCTTAGCCAAATTACCCGAGCCTCCTGGGCCTCTGTATCCCTTGCCATGGCTGGGCGCCGCCCAGCGGTTGGCTGCGGGTCCCTGCAAAAAGATAGACCCGGTAGGTCCAAAGCATAGTTAGTTTCCTTCATCTGAGTTTCATTGCAAGAATGCCTTTGTGCATTCTCGGCTTGATTCGTGTCGAGAAGGGGTCCCCCGGCACGGCCGTGTTTGCTTGGGTTTGTTGGCAGGGTCGGACGTCCGGCACGGCAACCGTGCGATCTGTAGCCGCGGGGGCGTAGGCCGTCGCAACACGGCTGCGCCAGACGTCCCTTCCTACCCGTTAAACAGCGCCAGGGGTCTCCTCAGAATCATAGTGCCGGAAAACCCAAAGGAAGTAGAAATGAATTGAATTGAAATAACTAAAGTGCAGAGAGTTCACTTATCTGGCCGGCTTGGGGCCAGGGGGAGGGCTTCCGTGGCCCACCCCTGTTGAGTCTTCTACCACGCGACGAAGAGTTGACGCAGCACCGCAAGCTTGAGGTTGTGACGAGGTCGTCGTTGGGACTCAAGGCTCACGGTTACTGTAGCTTCCGAGTGCTTTACGGGCGGCGATAGTGCCCCCGGAGACGGGGCTCCGTCGGCTGAGTGGTGACCTCTGTCTCCGGGGCAGTACCGCCGAGCGGTTCAACCGCGGTCAAACTGCTTCTTAAGTTGTGCGGCTCCTTCGTCCGCCGGCGATGTGGTACTAAAAATAGACACCATTCGCCGCTGGATTGTTCGCATAAAAGGAAAGGAATGGGCCTTGTTCGGTCCCAGCCCAATTCCGGTTCCGGCCTTTTAGGCCTATGCTCCTGCGAGGGTCCTCGTCGAACCCCTCGCAACTGACGGGGAACTCCCGACCCTTTCGTGGGGTCGGGCGGGTTGGTGCCGTGCCCGCTGCCCTCTCCCCCTCCGCGGGTGATCAAGGGTAGAAGCGTCGGAGCTGTTCAATGTTCCAAGCGTTGGGAAGGTGGGTTCTATCTGGCATTGCCAGCCTATTGGAACCCGGGCGGAGGAGCCGTACTACGGTGTAGGGTCCCTCCCAAGGAGGTGAGAGCTTGGTGAAGCCGCGGCGGTCCTGGGCTAGCCTCAAGACCAGGTCGCCCACTTGAAACGCGCGACCGCGCACTAGCTGCATGTGGTAATGCCTCAAGCTTTGCTGGTACTTGGCCGAATGCGCCACCGCTACTTCCTGAGCTTCCTCCAACTGGTCCGCAGCGTCTTCAAGGTTGACCCTATTCGCTTCTTCGTCGAAGGCTTGAAGCCTTGGGGAGCCATAGTCTACATCAGTGGGGAGGATCGCCTCAGACCCGTAGACCATGTAGAACGGGGAGAAACTCGTGCCACGCGTCGGAGTCGTCCGCAGACTCCACAGGATGGAGGGTAGTTCCTCCATCCACTTGGAGCCGAGCTTATGAACACGCTTGACCAGGCGGTTGAATATTCGTGGCTTCAACCCTTGCAGGATCATGCTGTTGGCGCGCTCGACCTGGACGTTTGTGCGCGGGTGAGCGACTGCCGCCCAGGCCACCTCGATCCCGTAGTCGTCACAGAAGCTGGTGAACCTTTTCCCCGTGAACTGAGATCCATTGTCGGTGATGATGGTGTTTGGAACACCAAACCGGCACAGGATGTCACGGAAGAATCGGACGGCTTGCTCTGACGTGATTTCCGTCAGCGGGCGTGCTTCTATCCACTTCGTAAACTTGTCAGCGGCGACAAACATGTGGGTGAACCCCGGGCGCTCTTGGCAGAGGCCCGACCATGTCCAGTCCCCAGACCGCGAACGGCCAAGTAATAGGTATGGTCTGGAGCGCCTGGGCTGGTAAATGCGTCTTGTTGGCATAGAACTGGCAGCCCACACACGTTCGCACGATTCGTTCGGCGTCCGCGACGGCTGTGGGCCAATAGAATCCCTGCCTGAAGGCTGACCCCACCAATGATCTGGGCGCCGTGTGGTGACCGCACACCCCGCCATGGATGTCCTTCAGCAGCGATCTTCCCTCTTCGTTGAGGATACAACACTGAAGAACGCCATTGTGGCCTCGGCGGTACAGGCTGCCCTCGACTACTCTGTAGGACTTGGCCCTTCGGACGAGGCGTCGGGCCTCTGTTCGCCCGACTAGGAGGGCCGTGATGATGAGCCAGCTTAGGAAGGGTGTACGCCAATCCCCCTCCAGCTCGGGTGGGTCCTCCAGAGGCTGTTCCTCATCGAGATCCGGCCCTCCGTCGGGGTCGGATACGATGGACGCCACTACCCTCGTTGGGTCGAGGCTTCTTTCTGGGTTGAGCAACTGCTCGGGGTCGGGTCCAAAGGTAGACGCTCCTTCATTGAAGGTCACCGACGGCTGGTGCTGGTCGTCCGCGAACACACTTGGCGGGACTGACTGCCGCCAGGACGCGAGCTTGGCCAACTCATCGGCCGCCTTGTTATATTCCCGTCGGAGGTGGACGAAACCCAGACCGTTGAACTTCTCTTGTGCCCTGCGCGCGGCCTCATAGTAGACTGCCAACTTTGGATTGTGGCACTTGGCGTCGCCGTTGACCTGATCGACCACGAGCTGGGAGTCGCCGCGAGCCTCTAGCCTGTGGATGCCTAGCTCCTTGGCTATCCGCAGCTCGGCGAGCAGGGCTTCGTACTCCGCCATGTTGTTTGATGCGGGAAAGTGGAGTCGTATGGCGTAGCGCATCATCACCCCCATAGGAGAGATGAAGACGACTCCGACCCCCGACCCAGTCCGGTTCTGAGCCCCATCAAAGTGGAGGATCCAGTACTCAAGGTCGGCCGGGGCCGGAGGGAGCTGTGTCTCCGTCCATTCAGCGACAAAATCTGCAAGGATTTGAGACTTGATTGCTGACCTTGGCGCGTAGGAGATGTCGTAGCCCATGAGCTCGAGGGACCACTTGGCGATTCTTCCTGTTGCCTCCCTATTGTTGACCACCTCTCCTAACGCATGCTCCGTGACGACCGTGACACGATGGGCGTCGAAGTAGTGTCGGAGCTTGCGCTTGGCGATGAGGATAGCATAGATCATCTTCTGGATGTGGAGGTAGCATGTCTTCGACTCGGTCAACACCTCGCTGATGTAGTGGACCGGGTGCTGAACCTTCAGGGCATGCCCTTCCTTCTCGCGTTCTACCACGAGAACAACGCTGACCACCTGAGTGGTCGCCGCGACGTATAGGAGAAGGTTCTCCCCTTCGCGTGGAGGCACGAGGACGGGCGGCTTGGTGAGCACATGCTTGAGCCCCCGTGTTCCACTCGAAACGGCCGTCCCCCTTTAGGAGCTTATAGAGAGGAAGCCCCCGCTCTCCCAAACGCGCTACGAACCGCCCCAGCGCAGCGAGACAACCAGTCAGCTTCTGGACGTCCTTGACGGAGCTGGGCGGCCCCATTCTGGTGACAGCTGCGATCTTCTCAGGGTTTGCTTCGATGCCCCTGGCGGAGACAACGAATCCCAAGAGGAGGCCTTTCGAGACCCCGAATACGCATTTCTCTGGGTTAAGCTTTACGCGGTTCGTCCGCAAGCGTTCGAACGTGGCTTCCAAGTCTTGAACTAGATCGTCCGCTCGCTTGGACTTGACTACGATGTCATCCATATAGACCTCGACGCTTCGCCCGACGAGGTCCCCCAAACACTGGTTCATGCAACGCTGGAACGTTGCACCAGCATTCTTTAGCCCAAAGGCCATCATGGTGTAACAGAATACACCACGGGTGGTTACGAACGAAGTAGCCAGCTGGTCGGATTCCTTGAGCGCAATCTGGTGGTACCCAGAGTAGGCGTCAAGGAAACATAGGGCTTCGAACCCCGCGGTAGAGTCTACGACCTGATCGATGCGAGGGAGGGGATAGGGAAACTTTTCGCAAGCTTTATTGAGATTGGTGTAGTCGATACACATTCTCCACTTCCCATTCTTTTTCTCGACAAGTACAGGGTTTGCCAACCACTTGGGGTAGCGTACCTCCCTAATGAACCCTGCATCTAACAGCTTTGCTACTTCTTCAACGATCAACTTGCGTTTGAAGTCGTTGCAGCGCCTCGTGGGCTGACGGACAGGCTTCGCGCCTTTGCGGATGTCCAAGGAATGCTCGGCGACTTCCCAGGGGATTCCTGGCATGTCTGCGGGAACCCAAGCGAACATGCCGATGTTCGCCCGGAGGCAGTTGACGAGCGCGCTTTCCTATTTCTCCGTGAGGGTGGAGGAGATGATGGCCGTCTTGCTCCCCGACCCCTGGGGATCGAGGAGCACCCTCTTCGTGTCGCTCGACGGCTGGAACTGCCTCTCGGCCTCCAACTCGAGCATCGCTTTCTTGCGCGCGGGGCCATCGCCATCCTCGGCGTCGTGCACCTCCCGATCTTCGGGAATGGAGGTTAGGACCGCCATGGTGTCGACCGCTGCTTGAGAAGCGGCGAGCTCCTTGGAAGCCTCTACGGCCGCCTTAGCCTTGGCGAGCTGTCGAGAAGCGACAAGAGCTGCCGCCAGCGCGCAGCTCTCCTTCTCGCACTCGTACGCCACCTGTGGGGATGTTCCCACCACAATGACGCCGTTGGGACCCGGCATCTTGAGCTTGAGGTAGACGTAGTTTGGGACAGCTATGAACTTGGCGTAGCACGGCCTGCCCAGGATCGCATGGTAGGAACCGTCAAAGTCCACCACCTCGAAACAGAGTGTCTCGGTACGGAAATTCTCGCGTTCTCCAAAGATGACCGGTAGGGTGATTTGACCCAGCGGGACAGCCTCCTTCCCGGGGACGACCCCATAGAATGGAGCCCTCTCCGGGCGCACATGGGACCTCGGAAGTCCCAAGGCGTCCAGTGTGCTCGCGTACATGATGTTGAGGCCGCTTCCGCCATCCATCAATACCTTGGAGACACGCTTCCTTGCGATTATCGGGGCCACAACCAGAGGGAGTTTCCCTGGATGCGGGACGTACTTCGGGTGGTCGGACCGGTCGAAGGTGATCGCAGCCTCAGACCATCGGAGAAACTCCTGGTTGTCTGAATGGGCCGTGAACACGTCACGCTTCATTAGCTTGGTGCGTCGTTTCAACGCCTGTGCCTCTGGACCACCAAAGATCATGAGGCACTCGTCGGGTTCAGGGAACGAGTCGGTCATTACTCCCTTGCTCTACGATGGAGGGGTCGGGCTGACCCCGTCCAGCCTGCCCATGAGGAACTTTCTCATGAGTCCGCACTCGCGGTACTTGTGCTTGACGGGGGTCGTGTGGTTCGGGCACGGACCCTCGAGCAGCTGCTCGAAGTAGTCGGGGGTCGGACCCTCGTTGGGTCGTCGCCCTTGGGGTCGGTCGTCTCGTCTTTGACCCTGCGGCACCCGGTCCTGGGGTCGGGAGGGCTTGGGGTCTGCGACGGCGATGAACTGAACCTGCCTTTCTTTGTTCTTCTTTTTCTTCCTTTCTCGGTAGTCCGATGGTCCTGCCTTGTCGGCAGTCTGCTCGCGCTTCTTCTTCCCTCCGTCCTCGGGAAAATGCGCCAGTACGGCTTCCTCCCCTTGCGCTTCCTCAGCAGCTATGTTGAGGACCTCCTTGATCGTCTTCGGGCACTCGCTGCCGAGTCGATTGACCAAGCGTCGACACTTGGTGCCTCCCATCAGCGCAGCGATGGCATCGGCATCAGTGGCGTCCAGGGGTCTCCCCGTGCCTCTGTTTGCACCTCTTGAGGTCCCAGACCTTGCCCGGGCGTGCGCAAGTGCCTTGGAAGTTTCCGACGAAGATGCCCCTCAGGTCCGCCCAGGTTCGGATCTTCCCGTTTGGCAAGCGCTCGAGCCATGCGCGAGCTGGCTCTGCCAAGTATAGGGGGAGGTTTCGTATGATGACTTTGTCATCGGAAGCCCCTCCCGCTCGGTACGCGAGCCGGAAATCGTCCATCCAGACTGAGGGGTCCGTCTCCCCATCATACTTGCTGAAGTTGGCGGGGAGGCGGAACCGTGGGGGAATCGCTACGGTGCGGATCTCTTGAGAGAAAGCGGCTGGGCCGGGACAGTCGGAGTCGGAGTTTGAGTCCCATTCCTCAGTTCCGTCGTGCGCCTCGCGCCGACGATGCCTGATGCGGGGCACCCGATCCTCCGGCTCCTCCGACCTGTCCCGACGCCGAGCCTCGATGGTGTGTCGCACGTCTCGGTCGGGGCCCAGCCGGTTCTGGACCCTTGCTGCCTCGATGTCTGGAGGGTCCCGTCGTGAGCCGTCGGCCGGCCTCCTCCTGTCGACGGGGCTGGGGGATCGTGAGTTTCCGGCAGAGTGCCGCCTTCTTCCCGCGGAGCTTGCCGCTTGTCGAACCGCAGCACGCTCAAGGAGCATCCTCAGCCCGTTCTGGATCCGGCGTTCCTCGGGGTGGACGGCTGTGGCAACTGCCTGCTGAGCAGTGTGGCCGCCGTGATGCACTGGCTTGCCCGGTCGAAGAGAGGGTAGCCATCGGCGTTGGTCTCAATCCTCTGGCTCACTTCCCGGGCACGCGCCCGAGCGGACGGTTCCATGCTCGCGTCAAGCTGGGCCTGCTCTATCTCGATGGTGAGCCGCATATCCTCCAGCTCTTGCTGTTTCGCCGCGATCTGCTCTGACGTGAGCCGGATCTCGGCCGCGTTCGCCCCGTTCGTGGCGTCATCCGGGGGAACCACAACGAAGCATTCCCGCGTGGGGCAGTGCGTGCGCATCCTTGGAGGGAGGTGCGCTTCCGAACATTTCCCCTGCTTTGGCTCGCTCAAGGCGGTCACGCCGTCCGGGGTCGAGTGACGCCCTAAGATGCCCTCGTACCTTGGCGTGTTGCCTTTCGAGGCACTTCCAAGCCCGGCATGGCGCCAAGTCGGAGAAAGCTTGGGATGCGTTCTTCAGCCCAAAGGGGAAGGCTAATGCCCTGCCCCTTCGCGAGCTTGCGTCGACCCTCCTGGTCACTTGGCCTTTGGGGCCGCGTGACGAGGGCGAACCCGAACGCCTTCCGTGGGGCGCTTTTGTCAGGTCGCTGCTTCCGCCAAGGTGGTGCACGATTCGTTCGCGCCCCACCCGGGAAACTTCGATCGAGCTCCGAGAAACGGCGCTCTCGGCCGTCGTGGCCATCGTGGCCTTTCTCGAAGCGGTCCGCGGGCGCCGCCGGACCCCCACAGGGGATGGGTCCCGCGCGGGCGGCCAGGGTTGTCAATGAGGACGAGGCGGAGCGTGCCGCCGCAAGCGCCCGGCATCTCATTCACGAGGAACTTGAGGCTGCCGAAGCGAATGGTCGCGCCCAACCTGATCTGATGGTCACCGAGACCAGCCATCTCGCACCGGATGTCGAAGGAGACGCAGACGTGCGCAGGCCCCTACCTGGCGCGCCAACTGTCGGCGGGTGGCACACGGGGTACCTCACGCCGGCGAGTGTCGATCACAGAACACGCACGTCTCGGTGGAGAATGGTTCAAGAGACGCAAGACAAAGAGGATTATACTGGTTCGGGAGTGATCCCTACATCCAGTGAAACGATCTCCTGATCGTATTGCTCTCCTGGCGGCGGATTACAACGAAAGTCGGTTCAAGCCTTGCGTGCGTGAAGTGTGCGTGTAGGGGACTAAGTTCTCTAGAGATCGAAAAAGGAGTCGGAATCCTCCTCTCCGCAGGGACGCCCTCCCCTTTTATAGCTAAAGGGGGGGAACAACTTTACAACGTTATTTTACCTATCTACTCCCGCCCGAGGGTCGGATGCCCCCGGCGGTTACGCACTGTCGGCCTAGTGTGTCTTGGCGACCTCTTCTTGATCGCCGCGTGTCCTTCGCCCTCCCATCAGAAGCTTCGCGGCAGCTTCCTCCTTGGCTGCTAGCGCGGTAGTGCGTATGCAGCCACCTTTTCCCCGGCGCAGGGCTGCAGATCAGCTTTTGCAGACGGCAGGCGAGCAAGTGATGTCGGGTGTCGGTCGGGAGAAAGCGTAAGCCGCACGCCCTCTCCTTTACGAGTCTGGTTCGACCTGGGGAGGGTCTTCGAGGGTCCTCCCCTTCTCCGCCGTGAGTGCTTATCGACTGGCAGGACCCTTTGCGAGGGTCTACCAATCTGACCCGGGGGTTGGGGGTTGGGCGAGACGGACGCGTCCGACCCCCCCAGCCTACGGGTCGTCCAGAGCAGGCTAAGGCCGGGTGAAGCGGGGAGCTCGCGTCCTTGCGCCCTCGAGCCCTCGACGGGTCGGGTGAGACGGAGCTTTCCGACCTGTTTGTCACCGGAGTTACCAGGGTCTTCTCCTGCTAACGCGCCGTTCGCTGGCGGACTGACAGTGGGCCCCCTAATCCACGACCCCCATAGTCTTGGTCTTTTTCTGTTCTCTTTTTCGTGAGTCAACTTGTCGTCTCTGACCCGTAGTCCCGTGAGGCCCCTGGGGGTCTTCGCGCCTCGAGGGGGGTCTTACCGGAGGAGCAGCCCGTCCCCGACGAGGCTCGGCGGCGGAACCGCGAGGCCGGGGAGGTCGCCCGGAAGCGCAAGAGGGAGAAAACCAAGAAGCGCCTCGACCGAGCAGAGCGGAGGCGCGAGAGGGAGCGCAAGGAGCGCCGGGGGGACGAGGTTGGGTCGGACCTAGCCTCTTCGTGCGACGAGGAGGAGAACCCCGGAGGTTCTTCCCCTCTGCGGGGGGACTGCACAGTGGTGGACCCCGTGGCGCACGGCGAGCAGCAGTCAGCGCCCATTGACATGGACGAGCTTCCCTCCCCACCTCCGGGCGCCCCGCCGGCGGGGGCGTCCCGTGCGCGTTCGTCCTCCTCCTCGAAACCGGTGCGGCTGGCGGTTCGCCGCCCCATAACGTCGAGCAGGTTCGTCTAAGTTCCCTCGCTGTTCTGTTTTCCTTTCATTGTCCATACCGTTAGGGTCTATAGCAATGTTGCTTGCAGCCGGATCGGCCAGGAGTCGGGTCCCGGCACAGCCTCGGTGAAGCATCACCGTCGAGACGCAACGCCTGCGGCCGTCCCTGACTCCTTGGAGCCAAGGGCGGCCGCCGAGGCTCGGCGCACCGACTCGTGCCCGACCAGAGCCCAGGGGTCGGCTCCACCCCCCGTCGGGGCTCCTCCTCTGCTCCGGGGAGCATGGAGCCTGCCCAGATGGTCGCCGCTCCGTCTCCGCCAGCCCCTTCTCCCCCGGTCGGAGCGGGGGTCACATCCGTGCTCGCCTCGTCGCCCGTGGCCAAGGAGGTCGCGGGGTCGGCAGAGCAGGCGATGGACGTCGATGCGTCCGCGGGGTCCGCCGCTGGTGGCGAGCCCGGGGCGAGCACCTTGGCTGGCGTCGCGGAGCATCTCCCGGCCGTTGCGGCGCCCATCGAGGGCGCGGGTGGTGGATGCTCCCGCGGAGGCGCCCGCCGCACCTCTGGTCGCGCCGACCGCCTCCGAGCCGCTCTCGATGAACCCTAGAGAGGGCGTGGAGGTGAGCCGGTGGTCTGTGGAGGACCTCTTCGGCGAGGCCGAGGCGCAGGCATGCTCCGAGTCTGAGCCTCCCGCGGCATCATCAGCGCTTACGCTGGTGTCGTTCTTGGCGCCGCCACCCACTGCCACGCCAGCGGGAGCCTCAGGGTCGGGCAGCGGCCATAGGGTCGCCCCGCCCGCCCAGGGTGAGCCTGCGGTCGACCCCGAGCACATCCTGCAGATCGACGCCTGGCTGGAGAGCCTTCAGCAGATGGCCGCCTTCCTCGCGACGCTCCTGCAAATGGCCCTGACGCTCCGCACCGTGGTGTTTGCCTCTAGCCGGGTATGCGACCTAACCCTTTCTCTTAACCTCGCTTAGCTATACGGTTGTTTTTCGGGCCTGACTTCGTCACAGCCCTGACTTGGTTTGTTGACCGCTGTAGTCGATGTTGCTGGCGCTCTCCCGTACCCGGAGCATTGAGCAGGAGGCCATCAACCACGCTCGTCGGGCGTGGGACATCACCAACTCGGTGAGGGACGCCGAGGCCAGTGCGCGCGACGAGGCCACAGGCAGCGCCCGCCGCATCTCGGAGCTGGAGCGCGAGCTGGCCACTCAGGCCTCGACGCACCAGGAGGAGCTCGCCACGCTGCGCGCCGAGCTGGGCAGCATCCGCACCGACGCCACCGATGTCCGCAGCGGTATGTTCCACTCCCAGTCAATTCTTTCTTCAAATACTTGAGCTGGTTTGACGATGATCTCATGTGCCGGCCTTCCAGGGTTCCAAGCTCATATCGACACTCTGAGGGAGGAGAGGGTTGCGGCGGTCCGGGCATGCGTCGACGCCTAGACGGAGCATAACCAAGTGGTGGCCGCCAAGGAGGATGCTGAGGGGTCGTGCGCCCAGCTTAGCCAGCTCGTCGTCGACCTTCGCTCCAAGGCGCAGACCTCCACTGGGCGGGCCGAGACCCTGGAGGCCGCCCTGTCCACGGCGTGCAAGTCCTTGGAGGAGAGGGACTCGGAGCTCGAGGGTATGTTCTCCCTCACCTTCTCTTGCTCAGCTTCCCCTATCGTATGTTTGCCCGTGGCCTAACCGTGGTCTCGTTCCTTCCCAGCGCTCAAGTCCCGCGTGGCAGATGGGATCACCCATCGCAACACGCTGTTGTCGCGCTTCGGGATGTTGCGTGACGCGGCGGGGGCGGTCCTGTCGAGGCTCGGGTTCCCTCTGTCCGAGGACATCGAGCGGCTCCTGGGGGATCTCCACCGCGCGGCGGAGTGCTGCGGGGAGCTGCACGCCGTGGCCATCTCGATGCTGGACACTCTCGAGGTGCCACTGAGCGGCGACCCCGCGCGTCTCCCGGCGGAGCTCGACCTTGTCCCTGCGTGCATCGGAGCCCTTGCCAAGCAGTCGCTGGTGCGCGGCGTCCAGGAGGCCTTCACGTTGGTGCGCTCCCACTACGACGGGATCCGCTTTGACAGGATGGCCGCCGGCTTCCCCAACGAGTTCACCTCAGAGGCCCTGGACGCCATGGCCGAGCAACTCAGGGCTCCCGCGGAGCAATTCGCCAATGGCCTGGCGCCTGCGACCGACGCGAAGGGCAACCCAGTGGACGGCACCGACCCCGACCAAGCCCTCTGAAAACATACTTTTATTTCTGCTGTTACTGTTGTGCCCTGCGTAGAGGGACTTAAACTTTGAATTTCTGGGGGTTCCGCATCGACGGGACTCCCATACTTTGAATATTTGTAATAATTAGTTTACTTCTCTTCTCTTTCGTCGTCCTTTTTAGCCCCGTACACGTGGACTTTTGTTTGCTTTTCTTATGGCTATGCCCCTGCCAGCCCCCGAGTGGGGTCTGCCTTCCAGTTTCTTCGCAAACTGGTTGGGAGGCGCCACTTGAGACGGCCTTTATGGGGTTAGCTTTGTTTCTTGGTAATTCTTGATTACCGATCGGGCCTTTGAGCCTTTAAATTTTGGCTGTGAGGCGAGCAAGGCAAACCCAATGGTTCTGCCGAGCCCCCGAGCGCTTGAGCTTTGGCTGCAAGGTGGGTAAGGTGAACCCGATGGTTCCGCCGAGCCCCCGAGCCCTTCAGCTTTGGCTGTGAAGCGGGCAAGGTAAACCCGATGGTTCTGCCGAGCCCCCGAGCTCTCGAGCACTTGAGCTTTGACTGCGACGCGGGCAAGGCAAACCCGATGATTCTGTCGAGCCCCCCCCCCCGAGCCCCTGAGCTTTGGCTAGAAGGTGGACGAGGCGAACCCGATAGTTCTACCCCCCCCCCCCCCCGAGCCCTTGAGGTCAGTTGTGAGATGACTTTGGGAGGTTGAATCTTTAAGGCTCCAAGGCCGTCGGGTTCAGATCCGAGCCTCGCACTCCTGGAGGGTCTGAGTACCGAGCGGTCTCTTAACCAAATTATCTTCGCCTCCGAGCCTCTACGTGAAGTCTCCTTCGCCGCGGTTGGGCGCAGCCCAACGCCCGGCCGTTGACCCCCGCAAAAGGATAGACCCAGTAGGTCTAAAACATAGTTATTTTCTTTCGTCTGAGCTGTGTTGCTGGAATGCTTCTGTGCATTCCCGGCCTGATTCATGTCAAAAGGGTCCCCCGGCCCGGCTGTGTTCGTTTGGGTACGTTGGCAGGGTCGGCCGTCCGGCTCGGCAACCGTGCGATCCGTAGCCGCGGGAGCGTAGGCCGTCGCAACGCAGCTGCTCCAGACGTCCCTGCCTATCCTTTTAACAGCACCGGGGTCTCCTCAGAATCATAGGGCCGGATAACAGATAGAAAGCTCAAAAGAAACGACAATGAATTTAATCAGAAAAAAATAGGAGTGTAGAGGGTTCACTTATCTGGCCGGCTAGAGGCCAGGGGAGGGCTTCCGTGCCCCCCCCCCTTGTTGGGTCTTTCGTCGCATGATGAGGAGTTGAGGCAGCACCGTGAGCTTGAGGCTGGTATGCAGACGTTGCCACGACTAAGGGCTCGCGGTTACTGTAGCTTTGAAGTTTTTGCGGTCGGCGATAGTGCCCCCAGAGACGGGGCTCCATCGATTGGGCGGCGGCCTCTGCCTCCGGGGCATTACCGCCGAGTGGTTCGCCCATGGATGAACTGCTTTTAAGTTATGCAGCTCCTCCCTCCGCCGGCGATGTGGTACTAAAAATGGATATCATGCGCCATCGGAGTCTTCCCATAAAAGGAAAGGACTGGACCGCATTCAGTCCCAGCCCAACTCCGGTTTCGGCCTTTTGCGCCTTTCTCCCTGCGAGGTTCCTCGCCGATCCTCTCATGCTGACAGGGTGCAGCCGACCCCTTCGTGGGGTCGGGCGGGTTGGGATCATATCCGCTGCCTCCCTCCGCGGGTGGTCATGGGTAGAAGCGTCGGAGCTGCTCAATGTTCCAGGCGTTGGAAATTTGGGTTCCATCCGGCATTGCCAGCTTATAAGAACCCGGGCAGAGGACCCATACTACGGTGTAGGGCCCTTCCCAAGGAGGTGAAAGCTTGGTGAAGCCGCGGCGATCTTGGGCTAGCCTCAAGACCAGGTCGCCCAGTTGAATCGCGCGGCCACGCACTCGTTGCGCGTGATAACGCCTCAAGCCTTACTGGTACTTGGCCGAGTGTGGCACTGCTACTTCCCAAGCTTCCTCCAACTGGTCCGCGGTGTCCTCAAGGTTGGTCGCATTCGCTTCCTCGTCAAAGTCTTGAACCCTTGGGGAGCCATAGTCTACGTCCGTGGGGAGGATCGCCTCAGACCCGTAGACCATGTAGAACGGGGAGAAACTCCTGCCATGGGTCGGAGTCGTCCGCAGACTCCACAGGACGGAGGGTAGCTCCTCCACCCACTTGGTGCCGAGCTTGTGAATGCGCTTGACCAGTCGGTTGAATATCCGCGGCTTCAACCCTTGCAGGATCATGCCGTTGGCGCGCTCAACCTGCCCATTTGTGCGAGGGTGAGCGACTGCCGCCCACGCTACCTCGATCTCGTAGTTGTCGCAGAAGCGGGTGAACTTCTTCCCCGTGAACTGAGTTCCATTGTTGGTGATAATGATGTTTGGAACACCGAACCAGCACAGGATGTCACGAAAGAAGCGGGCGGCTTGCCCTGACGTGATCTAAGTTAGAGGGCGCGCTTCAATCCACTTTGTGAATTTTTCAACGGCGACAAACATGTGGGTGAAACCCCCGGGCGCTCTTGGCAGTGGCCCGACCATGTCCAACCCCCAGACCACGAATGGCCAGGTGATGGGTATGGTCTTAAGCGCCTGGGCTGGTAAATGTGTCTTCTTGGCGTAGAACTGGCAGCCTTCGCACGATTCGCTCGGCATCTGCGACGGCTGTGGGCCAGTAGAATCCTTTCCTGAAGGCCGACCCCACCAATGACCGGGGCGCCGCGTGGTGGCCGCACACCCCACCGTGGATGTCCCTCAGCAGCGATCTCCCTTCCTCATCGAGGATACAGCACTGAAGAACACCATTGTGGCCCCGGCGGTACATGTTGCCCTCAATTATCCTATAGGACATGGCCCTTCGGACGCGTCGAGCTTCTGTTCGTCTAGCTGGGAGGGCCCCATCGACGAGCCAACTTACGAAGGGTGTGCGCCAATCCCTCTCTGGCTCAGGTGGGTCTTTCAAAGGCTGCTCTTCCTCGAGGTCCGGCCCTTCGTCAGGGTCGGACACGATGGCCGCCACTACCCTCGTCTAGTCAGGGCTCCCCTCGGGGCCGAGCAACTGCTCGGGGTTCGGGCCCAAGGAAGGTGCTCCATCGTTGAAGTTCACTGACGGTTGGTGCTGGTCGTCTACGAACACGTCCGGCGGGTCTGGTTGTCGCCAGGATGCAAGCTTGGCTAGCTGATTGGCCGCCTTGTTGTACTCCCGCCGGAGGTGGCCAAAGCCCAAGCCTTTGAACTTTTCTTGCGCTCTGCGCGCCGCTTCACAGTAGACCGCCAGCTTCGGATTGTAGCACTTGGCGTCGCCGTTGACCTGATCAACCACGAGCTGAGAGTCACCGCGAGCCTCCAGCCTGTGGATGCCTAGCTCCTTGGGTATCCGCAGCCCAGCGAGCAGAGCTTCGTACTCCGCCATGTTGTTCGACGCGGGGAAGTGTAGCCGTATGGCGTAACGCATCATCACCCCCAAAGGAGAGATGAAGATGGCCCCCACCCCCGACCCGGTTTGATTCTAAGCCCCATCGAAGTGAAGGACCCAGTATTCGAGGTCAGCCGGGGCTGGGGGGGAGCTGTGTCTCTGTCCATTCAGCAACAAAGTCCGCAAGGACTTGAGACTTGATTGCTGACCTTGGCACGTAAGAGATGTCATAGCCCATGAGCTCGAGGGACCACTTGGCGATTCTCCCCGTCGCCTCCCTGTTGTTGATCACCTCTCCTAACGCGTGCTTCGTGACGACGGTGACACGATGGGCATCGAAGTAGTGTCTGAGCTTGCGCTTGGCGATGAGGATGGCGTAGATCATCTTCTGGATGTGGAGATAGCGCGTCTTCGATTCGATCGCTGATGTAATAGACCGGGTGCTGTATCTTCAGGGCGTGCCCTTCCTCCTCCCGCTCCACCACGAGAACAGCGCTTACCACCTGAGTGGTCGCCGCCACGTACAGGAGCAGATGTTCCCCCTCGCGTGGGGGCACCAGGACCGGTGGCTTGGTGAGCATGTGCTTGAGCTGGTCGAGCGCCTGCTGGGCCTCCGCGCTCCACTCGAAGCGGTCGTCCCTCTTTAGGAGCTTGTAGAGAGGAAGCCTCCGCTCACCCAAGCGTGCTACGAACCGTCCTAGCGCGGCGATGCAACCTGTCAGCTTCTGGACGTCCTTGACAGAGCTGAGCGGCCCCATGTTGGTGATGGCTGCAATCTTCTCGGGGTTCGCCTCGATACCCCTGGCGGAGACGACGAATCCCAGAAGGAGGCCCTTTGAGACCCCAAACACGCATTTCTCTGGATTGAGTTTTACGCGGTTCACCCGCAGGCGATCGAAAATGGCTTCCAAGTCTTGGACTAGATCGTCAGCTCGCTTGGATTTGACTACGATGTCATCCACGTAGACCTCGATGGTTCGCCCGACGAGGTCTCCTAAGCACTGGTTCATGCAACGCTGAAACGTTGCAGCAGCATTCTTTAGCCCGAAGGCCATCGTGGTGTAACAGAACACACCGCAAGGGGTCACGAAGGAAGTGGCCAATTGGTCGGATTCTTTGAGCACGACCTGGTGGTACCCAGAGTAGGCGTCAAGGAAACATAGGGCTTCGCACCCTGCTGTAGAATCAACGACCTGATCGATGCGAGGGAGGGGGTAGGGAAACTTTTCGCAAGCTTTATTGAGACTAGTATAGTTGATACACATTCTCCATTTCCCATTCTTTTTCTCGACGAGTACAGGATTTGCTAACCACTCTGGGTAGCGTACCTCCCTAATGAACCCTGCATCTAACAACTTGGCTACTTCTTCGATGATGATCTTTCGCTTGAACTCGTTGCAGCGCCTTGTGGGCTGCCTGACAGGCTTCACGCCTTTGTGAATGTCCAAGGAATGCTCGGCGACTTCTCGGGGGATTCCTGGCATATCTGCGGGAACCCAAGCGAACATGCCGATGTTTGCCCGGAGGCAGTCGACGAGCGTGCTTTCCTATTTCTCCATGAGGGTGGACGAGATGATGACCGTCTTGCTCCCGGAGCCCTGGGGATCAAGGAGCACCTTCTTCGTGTCGCTCGACGGCTGGAACTGCCTCTCGGCCTCCAGCTCAAGCATCGCCCTCTTGCGTGCGGGGCTGTCGTCATCCCTAGCGTCGTGCGCTTCTCAATTCTCAGGAATGGAGGTTAGAACCGCCATGGCGTCAAACGCCACTTGAGAGACGGCAAGCTCCTTGGAAGCATTCACGGCCGCCTTGGCCTTGGCGAGCTGGCAAGACGCGACAAGAGCTGCCGCCAGTGCGCAGCTCTCCTTCTCGCATTCGTATGCTACCTGGGGGGATGTTCCTACCACAATGACGCCGTTGGGACCCGGCATCTTGAGCTTAAGGTAGACGTAGTTTGGGACGACCATGAACTTAGCGTAGCACGGCCTGCCTAGGATAGCATGGTAGGAGCCGTCGAAGTCCACAACTTCGAAACAGAGTGTCTCGGTTTGGAAATTCTCCCGATCTCCGAAGGTGACTGGGAGGGTGATCTGCCCCAACGGGACAGCCTCCTTCCCTGGGACTACTCCGTAGAAGGGAGCCCATTCCGGGCGCACGTGGGACCTCGGGACACCCAAGGCAACCAGTGTGCTTGCGTACAGGATGTTGAGGCCGCTTCCTCTGTCCATCAACACCTTGGAGACGCGCTTCCTCCCGATTATCGGGGCCACAACCAAAGGAAGCTTCCCCAGATGCGGGACGTACTTCGGGTGGTCGGATCGGTCGAAGGTGATCGCGGCCTCAGACCACCAGAGGAACTCCTAGTCGGTGCGATGAGCCGTGAACACATCACGCTCCATCAGCTTGGTGCGTCGCTTTGATGCTTGCGCCTCTGGTCCTCCGAAGATCATGAGGCACTCTGAGGGGTCGGGCTGACCCCATCCAGCCTACCCATGAGGAATTTCATCATGAGTCCGCACTCACGGCACTTGTGCTTGACGGGGGTCGCGTGGTTTGGGCACGGACCCTCGAGCAGCTGCTCGAAGTAGTCGGGGGTTTGGCCCTCGTTGGGTCGTCGCCTCTAGGGTCGGTCATCTTGTCTCTGACCTTGTGGTGCCGCCCTTGGGGTCGGGAGGGTTTGGGGTCTACGACGGCAACGAACTCGACCCGCCTTTCCTTCTTCTTCTTCTTCTTCTTCTTCTTCTTCTTCTTCTTCTTCTTCTTCTTCTTCTTCTTCTTCTTCTTCTTCTTCTTCTTCTTCTTCTTCTTCTTCTTCTTCTTCTCATCACAGTCCGACGGCCCTGCCTCGTCGGCAGTCTCTTCGTGCTTCTTTTTCCCTCCGTCTTCGGGAAAATGCGCCAGCACGGCTTCCTCTCCCTGCGCTTCCTTGGAGGCCATGTCGAGGACCTCCTTGATCGTCTTCGGGCACTCCCTGCCGATCCGGTTGACCAAGGGTCGGCTCTTGGTGCGTCGTTTCGACGCCTGTGCCTATGGACCACCAAAGATCATGAGGCACTCGTCGGGTTCAGGGAACGAGTCGGTCATTGCCCCCTTGCTCTGCGACGGAGGGGTCGGGCTGACCCCGTCCAGCCTGCCCATGAGGAACTTCCTCATGAGTCCGCACTCGCGGTACTTGTGCTTGACGGGGGTTGCGTGGTTCGGGCACGGACCCTCGAGCAGCTGCTCGAAGTAGTCGGGGGTCGTACCCTCGTTGGGTCGTCGCCCTTGGGGTCGGTCGTCTCGTCTTTGACCCTGCGGCACCCGGCCCTGGGGTTGGGAGGGCTTGGGGTCTGCGACGGCGATGAACTCAACCCGCCTTTCTTTCTTCTTCCTTTTCTTCCTTTCTCGGTAGTCCGATGGTCTTGCCTCGTCGGTAGTCTGCTCGCGCTTCTTCTTCCCTCCGTCCTCGGGAAAATGCGCCAGTACGGCTTCCTCCCCTTGCGCTTCCTCAGCAGCTATGTCGAGGACCTCCTTGATCGTCTTCGGGCACTCCCTGCCGAGTCGATTGACCAAGGGTCGGCACTTGGTGCCTCCCATCAGTGCAGCGATGGCGTCGGCATCAGTGGCGTCCGGGAGGTTGTTGTACTGTCGAGAGAACCAGCGCAGGTAATCGCACAGGGTCTCCCCATGCTTCTGCTTGCACCTTTAGAGGTCCCAGACCTTGCCCGAGCGTGCGCAGGTGCCCTGGAAGTTCCCAACGAAAATACTCCTCAGATCCGCCCAGCTTTGGATCTTCCCGTTTGGCAAGCGCTCGAGCCATGCGCAGGCTGGCTCCGCCAAGTACAGGGGGAGATTGCGTATGATGACTTTGTCATCGAAAGCTCCACCCGCTCGGCACACAAGCCGGAAGTCATCCAGCCAGACCGAAGGGTCTGTCTCTCCACCGTACTTGCTAAAGTTGGTGGGGAGACGGAACCGCGGGGGAATTGCGACGGTACGAATCTCGTGAGAGAAGGCGGCCGGGCCAGGGCAATTGGAGTCAGAGTTTGAGTCCCAATCCTCCTCCGTCTCGACGTGCGCCTCACGCCGACGGTGCCTGATGCGTGGGACACGATCTTCCGGCTCCTCCGACTTGTCCCGGCGCCGAGCCTCGATGGTGTGTCGGACGTCCCCATCAGGGCCCAGCCGGTCCTGAACCTTCGCGTCATCCGTGTTCGGGGCGTTCCGTCGTGAGTCGTCGCCCGGCCTCTTCCTGTCGACAGGGCTGGGAGAATGCGAGTTTCCAGTGGATTGCCGCCTTCTTCCCGTGGAGCTCGCCGCCTGCCGCACCGCAGCGCATTCGAGGAGCGTCCTTAGCCCGTTCTGGACTCGGCGTTCCTCCGGGGTGGACGGCTGTGGCAGCTGTTGGCTGAGGAGCGTAGCCGCGGCGATGCACCGACTCGCTCGGTCGAAGAGAGGGTAGCCATCGGCGTTGGTCTCGGTCCTCTGGCCCACCTCACGGGCCCGCGCCCGAGCCGACGGCTCCATGTTCGCATCGAGCTGAGCCTGCTCTATCTCGATGGTGAGCTGCATGTCCTCCAGCTCTTGTTGCTTTGTCGCGATCTGCTCCGGCGTAAGCCGGATCTTGGCTCCGTTCGCCCCATTCATCGCGTCGTCCGCGGGAACCACGGTGAAGCACTCCAGCGTGGGACAGTGCGTGCCCATCCTTGGAGGGATGTGCACTTCCAGATCCTTCTCCCGTCCAGGCTCGCTCAGGCCGGTCATGGCGCTCAAGGCCGAGTAGCGCCCCAAGATGCCTTCGTACCTTAGCAGGCGCACCTTGGCGTGCGCCCTTTCGAAACCCTTCCAAGCCTGGCGTTGCGCTGAGTCGGAGGAGATTTGTGACGCGTTCTTCAGCCCAAAAGGAAAGGCCGACGCCTCGCCTTTTCCCAAGCTTGCGTCGACCTTCTTGGTCACTCGGCTTTTGGAGCCGCGTGACGAAGACGAACCCGAACGCTTCCTCTGGAGCACTTGGGTTGAGTTGTCGCTCCCGCCAAGACGGTGCACGATCCGTTCGCGTCCCACCCTGGACACCGCGATGGAGTTCCGAGAGACGACGCTCTCGGCCTGCGTGGCCGTCGCGGCCCCTTGTAACACCCAGATTCCCAAGAAATCCGAATGCTTCCATATGTGTGCCCAGGATGTCCACAGAACACATAAAGATTACAAATATTGAATCTCAAAGAACACAAGGCTCGAATAAAATAGTTTACATCAGAGTTTAACACAAGACATAGTCTTAAACAAATAACACAGCGGAAGTCTTAATATTATTAAACGTTTCATAACTAGTAGAGCCTCAAAAACCGCAGGGACACCGACTGGTTGAACACAGCTAGAAGTACGGCAGATCCTCCGGAAATTCAGCAAGCGACTGATCATTCACTGCTCCATCCGTTACCCATCCGGGATTTTGTTGAATAGTTGCAAGTGTAAGTAAACCATCTTACTTAACAAGTATAACACGGGTTATGCAAGAACAAAAGGCTTGACACGGTTATACTGCATTAGCACTTTTTGTAGTTTTATTTTATTATCATCCAATTAACTACAAATGAGTAGAACCCAAATATAAACCCATTAATAATAATGTATAGATAATTATAGAATAAACCAACATCAACCACTAATATTATCTTCTAATCAAAAAGGATCTAGGCCGCTCGTAACCGTGAGCACGGCTATCATGATAGATCAACACTCTGCAGAGGTTTCTCCCTTTACCCGCCGGTCACATAAATCCAAAAGAATTTATGTTACGAGGACTTTCACAAAACACCCTAACAAGCACAGTAGCCGTATTGGTTCAACATAGGCAGCATAACCTAAAGCATCGAGATTGACGTATGCTCAGGGCGCAACGTGAGGGGGTCAATGGCGTCCAGAGCGAGAGCGCAATCATCGCAACGTGTGAACCTGCTGTACATCGGGCGCTTACATCACGGGACTTTGCCTAACGAGACATAGCCAATGGATAAATCTGTCCTCGATGGATCAAACTATACTCTCACCCATGCTCCCCACATACGCCTTTCGGTAACCACTGGCGAGCTAGAGACGTACAAGCTAATTATCCAAGACCAGAGCCATTATAGTTCCAACGGCGGCGAACAAGTTCCTGGGTTGCCGCTTTAAGAACCGGACCTTATGGAGAGATATTAGAACAAAGCACGAAGCACATGCTCTAATTCACTAGACCAAACCTTATGAAGACACTAGAACAAAACACGAAGCACATGCTCTAGTTCCCCGAACCATGTTGCTAAAAAGCATCTTTTAGTCATCATTGAAGTGAACCATTAATTCAATTAACATAAAAATAAATGTTGGTTGCGGCGCGTAGCATAGACTAACCATAATGCATAAAACCCGGGTACACAAGGAATAAGGTAAAGACTAGGTACAACCTTAATGTTCAACAAAATTAGACACATGCACATGAGTTGGATGATTAAATGGTGTATAGGTAACAAGGATTGTCCATATCATACTTGCCTTCCTCAGTAAACTGCTGCTGCACCTGCTCTTCGAGAACGGGATCGTCGGCGAACTCGAACGGCTCGTCAACTACTCACATCGATCACCACACAAACATCCACACATATATGCAAACAAGGCATTTAATTAGAATAGTACACCAAACATAAACAAAAGATGAAAAGAAAGCTTTAGAGCTGTTGTACGCTTCACTACGAACACATGAGCGCGAGAATCACTCAAATCGGAGTTAAAACGGAGAAACTACGCTTAAAACGGGCTCTAGGGGCTTCCTGGTAAAAGTTTTAGGCTTCCAGGGGTGTTTTTGAAAGAAACCAGGGACCTAAAACATAATTTCATATAAAAACTCGAGGGCTACGGGGTAAAAATGACATCTAGGACGGTGGGCACTATTTTTCAAAAGAGCAGGGGCTAAACCGAAAGAAAAAGGACTTACTTTTAAATACTTTTGAATAGAGGTGGACCGCGGGTTGATTTTCGAAAAATAGAGGGGCTCTTTTGCAAAACAGGCACGGCGGCGGCTGAGGGCTGACGTCACGGTCTACTGTGCCATGGACCGGCCATGAACCGCGGTTCACGGGTTCACGGTGAACCGGCTCGGTTTAAATCGGTTTTTAGATCTGGCCGTCGGTTTTGAATCCTACGGCTGAGATCAGATCGGCTCAAGGGGTCACCGGAGACGCGGCGGCGCCGCCACGGCCGCGGTGGGGCTCGCCGGAATCGAGCACCGTGGGTGCTACAGAGCTCCAAAGCTCACCGCGTTTGGTCTGAGAGAGAGGGGGGAAACGGCGAATCCGTTTTGGGGGTTCTACTCGAGGATTGGGCGACGGTTGCAGCTGGCGACGAGTGGTGGCGGTCGAAGAACTCCGGCCAGGTCGTGCACGCGGATTACAGCGGGAGGAAGAGGGGAAACGAGCTTGGCGAGTTCCTCACCTCGCAGTGGAGCTCCGGGGCGGGTTCTTGGCGGCAATGGAGCGGCGGAGCGGGCTCAAGACGACGGCGGCGGCTAGGGTTTGCGGCGTGGAAGCTAAGGCTCAAAGGAGGGGGGTAGCGGCGCTTAAATAGGGGCTGGGGAGAGTCCTTCGCGTGCGCGCCAAGCTTGGGCGGAGTTCGGGCGCGGCACGGCGACGCGGCGGACTCCGGCTCGGGGTCGGGTTCGACCCGAGCTCGGTCGGGAGTGGCGCGAGGTGGGAGGAGAAGCTGACGGGTGGGCCCCGCGCGTCAGTCGCTGAGGGAGTGAGGGCGCGGCTGGGCTGGCGGGCCGCGGTGGTGGGCCGGCCGAAGCTGGGCCGCGCGAGAGGAGGAGAAGATGGGCCGCGCAGTGGAGAGAGGACAGGGAGGGAAAGATGGGCCGGGCTGGAAAAGAGAGGCAGAGAGGAAAAGGTTTTTCTTTTATTCAAACTCTCATTTGAATTCAAATTCAAATTCAAATTTGAATTCAACAATAAAAAATAAATGCACCAGCATGAATGCAACAATAATGTTTCTATTACCTATATTTGCTTTTAATTATTCAAAATTTTATTTTCCCTTCATTTTTCATGAGCACTTGAATTTAAAAAGCCAATTAATTACTAAATTTTTAAATAGGGCATTTTTAGGGTGTTACACCCCTTTCGAGGCGGACAAGGACACTACCGGGCCACCATCGGAGACTTGTCCCGCACGGGCGGCCGGGCAGTCGGAGTTGTCAACGAGGATGGGGCGGAGCGCGCCACCGCGAGCGTTCGACGTCTCGTTCACAAGGAACTCGAGACTGCCGAAGCGAATGGTCGCGCCCAACCTGAACTGATGGTCACCAGAACCAGCCATCTCGCACCGGGTGTCGATGAAGACGTAGACGTGCGCAGGCCCCTACCTGGCGCGCCAACTGTCGGCGGGTGGTACACGGGGTACCTCACGCCGGCGAGTGTCGATCACAGAACACGCACATCTTGGTGGAGAATGGTTCAAGAGACGCAAGACAGAGGATTTATACTGGTTCGGGAGTGATCCCTACGTCCAGTGCAACGAGCTCCTGATCGTATTGCTCTCTTGGTGGCGGATTACAACGAAGGCCGGTTCAAACCTTGTGCATGTGGAATGTGCGTGTAGGGGACTAAGTGCTCTAGAGATCGAGAGTCTAGAAATTGGAATCCTCCCTCTCGCAGAGACGCCCTCCTCTTTTATAGCTCAAAAGGAGGGCAGCTTTACAATGTCGTTTTACCTATCTACCCTCAAAGGCCAGACGCCCCCGACGGTTGCCCGCTGTCGGCCTAGTGCGTCTTGGCGACCCCTTCCTTGATCGCCGCGTGTCCTTCACCTTCCCACCAGCAGCTTCGCGGTAGCTTCCTTCTTGGCCGCTAGCGCAGCAGCGCGCATGCAGCTACCTTTTCCCTAGCGCAGGGCTGCAGATCAGCTTTTTCAGTTGGCAGGCGGGCAGGTGACGTCGGGTGTCGGTCGGGAGAAAGCGTAAGCCGCACGCCTTCTCCTTCACAAGCCAGTTTTGACTTGGGGAGGGTCTCTGGGACTCCCCCCTTTTTCCGTTGTGCGTGCTCATCGGCGGGCGGGACCCTCGGGGGGGTCTGTCCTTCCGACCCGAGGGGTCGGGGGTCGGGCGAGACGGGCGTGCCCGACCCCTTCCACCCACTGGTCATCTGAAGGGGACCAGGGTCGGACGAGACGGAGGCTTATATCTCCACGCTTCCCGGATCCATGGTAGGTCGGGCGAGACGGAGCCTTCCGACAAGTCGAAACTAGCGCTGCCAGGGTCTTCCTCCGTCCGCGCGCCGTTCGCAGGTGCCCTGACAGTGGGCCCCTAATCCATGACCCCCACAGTACGCGAACAGGATGAAATCCTGAATGAAGGGTGGTCCCGTCCCGTGTTTCGTTCAGTGTAGTGAATCAAGTCGTCCAGGCCGAGGTAATCCAACCGTCAGTGTTACTGCATATCCAGTTTGAAGTAATCCGACCGAGAAAATGTTCTGATGAGATGATACATTGCCCCATTCCACGAAATTGACCGATGTCTTGCGAGGCGTGCGCTGCTTGCGAGTTTAGAACCTCCAAGTTACAATAGAAAAAAAAAAACTAAAGAATCCCAAAAAAAAATATATTTGCATCTTCAGTAATCATCTATTTGTGTCTTCTTTAAAAGTGTCAACTCTAAAAATCCTGTCCCATTTTGGTTGCCCGCATCAAGGGCCAAGGCCAAGGCTTCTTCAGCCTGGCTCATCATATACAAAAGGGAGCCCTCAGCCTGGCTCCCCAAGAACGTATATTTTTCTACGCATCGCCTGGTACAGACGCACATTCTTTAACGATGCTATTAGCATTTTATTAGATCTTGATTAGTGTGTAAAAAGTGATATACAGAATTTCAAAGTTGATTAAGATTAAATATAAGAGTAAAGTCCATTTTACCCGCTTTACCTTGTCATTGAGTTCGAACACCCCTCCTTCGATGTCCTAAACCAGACATCTTACACACTTCAACTCTCAAAACTAGACAAAATACATACCTCTTGACCATTTCTCAAGCGGTTTTGCTGACGTGACACGTTTTTTCCAGCAAAAAAAAATACAATATATAACTAGGAGGGGTAATTGATTCTTAAAAAAAACAAAAAAAATGTAAAAAGGAAGGCAAATGTAACCACCCGACTCGGGATTGTCTGACTTCCAAGAGAGAAGTAAAATACGATAGCTCTAACTTTTGGCAAGGTTTTGGCCTTCAAATCGTAGATGGATGGATCAGAACTCTTGATGCAGGGTCGTGCTACAATGTCTTTGTGAACAGTAAAATTGGTACAGTACCATTGCTATAGTGACAAAAAAAGTCATCCCTTATTCACCTAGACTCAGTTCATTTTGGTGACTTTCCTTTGGATGTTTTTGGTTGGAAGGCATGGAAGGATGGGACATACAAACAAGGAGGGTTGGAAGGGCATGGAGGGATGGGATAGTCCAACTAGATGTTTGGTTAGAGCAATGTGATGGTTCCTGTTTTCTGTTTCGTTGGAGTGACAAGGGATGTGTGGGAGAAACCATCCATTAGTTACAAGGTCCATGTGTCATTCACAGTGTGCTATAGGGCCCACACGTAAGAGCCTAGCCACCTTAGCCATGGACGTGCATCTCCGTCCCTGGTTCGCCTCCCGCCACCGATCTGCATGGTCCCGTGGTCGTCATCCTTGTCGCAAGCACCATGGCCGCAGTCCCACCATCGGTCCCCGCACCAATCCCCGTCGTCAATGATCGTTGTGTCGTCGGGCCTTGTGGGCACCTTCAGACCCCCGCCACGGTCGGGTCCCACGCCAATGTCCTTGCCGCCACCGCTCCAGGGCCCGCGGAGGCGCCAGGTAACGCGACTGGCAGGAGGCGGCGCGAAGGGGTAGGCGAACATGAGCCCTCACCGGCCATGTGAGCTGCCGAGCTGGAGACGAAGACAAACATGCGAGCTAGAGACGAAGATGGAGCGAACGGCGCCTATGCGGGACAGATCAGTCCACGACTTTTGGTGTGACTTATCCCTCGTTTTAGAGAAATATTCCTCTTTGATGTTGTCACATTCTCCATGTCCTCCAACCAAACAAATGCATGATGAATCCATCCTTTCTCATCCCATCCTCCCAACCAAACACATCCTTAGATAAGTCAAATAAATTGGGCCGAACCCACACCCATGAGCAAGCCGTCAATTGTCTGAAGGATAAAGTCCTTGTGACCTCTGGACATTATGCCAAGTTTAAGTTTTCTCCCTAGACTGCAAATCCGGGTAACCCACCTTCCTCAACTTTTGAAACCGTATTTTTTTACATCGTTGGCCTCCTGAATATAAGCGGTTTTGTATTTTTTTTAATTTGCGCTGAAGCTCTAAAAAATCATAGTAAATGAAAAATCATGAAATTAAAAATCCAATTTTGTTAGACTACACATAAGTATATCAATACAGAAACAAATATAATATAGTGTTGAAATCCATTTTTTTCTTTTTCTTTTTTTATTTATTTGTCTAAAACTTTAAAAAATCATATTAAATCAAAGAAAAATCACAAAATAGATATTCTAATTCTTTTTTATAATAAATTAATCTAGACCTATTATATGTATTTAAATTTTTTTATGTTTGATGTCAATTGAATCAAATAAGAAACATAATGGCACCTAAATATCTAAATTATGCTTGACCATAGATGTGTAAATGCATTAAACAGTTTGCATTTAGTCAAGCTCAGCCGGCAAGGTTCCTTGTGGTGGAACTAGCCCATCAGGGTTCGAGTCCTCGATTCGGCACTAGTGCTGGCATTTTCCTGGATATGTTCCAGGATTTAACCGGCGCTATTCTTTCAGTGGTAGGCGATGTGCCCGTCGATAGCGAGGCGCCTATGGTGACTTTGTCAATTTGGAGGATTTACCGGCCCAGTCTTTCGGAGGTGCTCATAGGGGTAGGTTGTGTGCGTATATTTGTAGGGGCAAATGTGCTTGCGTGTATGTGAGTGTCTGCATCTGTACTGTGTAATTCGTAAAAAAAAAAAGATAATCCACTATACAATCTGTATAATTGATGTATGTGTACCACGTAGCAAACCAAATAGACGAACCTTACTAGTTACTGGTAAAGACGCACGTGCGTGTCGCACGTTATACAAAGAAAATCAGCAACTATCCATGTAACACATCATATAATTGTTAATGGGAAATCCAATTTTTCTCACTTCTTAATTTCATATCATGGCATTATTTTTGCCCACGTATCATGAGAATGGAACCCACATAAAATTTTAAATATGAACGGCCTTACATTTTCCTTACAACAACTACACGCAGAATACATGGTAACCCACATTCTAATTATTAGGGTAAGTAAGTCCTCTTGTTAATTAATTATTTTATGGCATCCGAATTGCTATAAAAATGTCATGATTATTAACAAGATGTTTGACATATCTAAAATCTAAATTTGGTTCTCGTAACTGCTTAAATATCTACCAAGTGCATTAGTATACTTAAATTTGGTACAACTATTTTCTTAATAAGTATGCTTGCATGCAATCTACGGTTAGCATAGGTTTTTATATCCTCAATTCCTCATAATATTCCATTAGTCTAGATGCACAGATTATGATATAAACTCATTTTTCAAAAGCTTAAATGCATTTTTTTCTAAATTCTTGGCGTCACTCTTGACCCAGTAAAAAGAGACACACAACCACAGAAACAGTAGACTGCTAAACCATAACAAGAGAAAAGCTAGAATCTGAGGGGCCGGCGGAGCAGACGGCTGGGTTGGCTTTGCCTCGTCTAACAAGTTGTCGTCGCTCATGTTGTGTCAGCCCAAGGGAGAAGCAAATTACGTGCGCCAGCCGAGAATCCGATATCTGCAGATGTCAAAGCCCGCTGCGGCTGACGTCGCCGCCGAGCGTCGTTGCCCCAGCACCGGAAGCGGCCTTTGTCGATGGCGACGAGCACGTGCCGGCCGGCGGCGGCGGCGGCGTGAGGACGTGAGGTCGATGGTGGAGCGGGGGAAGATGGACGACGCGTCGACGCGTCCGCGGCTGGTGCTGGTGTTGCGGGCCCTCGGGGGGCTCTTCTCCTTCCTCGCCTTCGTCGTCATGGCATTCAATAGCACGGCGGCAGCCAGGACTTCCGCCATGGATAGGCAGACGATTAGACGAAGACAGAAAGAGGTACGTCGAAGGAATTTTGGGAGCCGAGGAACCGATGGCGTGTCAGGCGGGTATATAGGTGGGTAAGCATGAATACGCGGTGAGAAAAACAATTCTAAAACGGCAGAAACATTTTCCTTCATGTCTTTTTGATGGGTCTCTACCTCCTCTTGACTTTTTCAACCATGACAGGTGGGTCCGCCGTAAAGAGCAAAGTGGGTCCAAATCAGGTGAGAAACGTTTTCAATTCTACTCTTTCTTTTATAGATAGACTACTGAAACCTCAGAAGTATTTTATCCGTTCCTAATACCGCACGTGACGTTCTGCTATTATCATTAAAATACGCACCTAAAGCTGGAAATTACTCCGTTTGAAAATTTATTTCTAATAATAATAATAGCCATAAAGATTGTAATATTGAAAGGTACCTTCTATGAAAGAATAATTAGTACTACACGCTACCTCCTGACGAGTGTATTGAGAGCACCCTGGAAATCACGTTTCAATTTATATGCATGCTTGTGTTTCTCCTAAACACCTGCGTGTCCCCTGCGCACATGCAAGTGCTAACTGCTCCCCGAAATCCCTCTGCCATCTCAATTCACAAGCGCGTGATTGCAGGCAAGATGCGAGGAGCGATCCAAACTCATGGCGCTGGTCCCGCTCAACGCGAGGCGCCGGAGAAGAACGCCGTAGAGACGACAGTAGCGGTATCTCGTTCGTCGGAGCAGCATCCTTCACGTTCGCTGCCTCGCCATTGACAGATGACGGACCTTTGTGTGCTGGAGCCGATTCAATCTAGCACAAGTAGTTACGGTAGGGACATCTGCGCTTAGCAAAACGGGATGCAGAACCAAAGCTGAGCTAATTTTTACGGTCACGGTATTGAGGGTGCGTTTAGATGCAAAATTTTTTCCAAAAAAAAACACTATTCATCCACCTTTTCACTATTCATCCTATCTCACCCACTCACAGAATACTATTCATCTACAGTGTTTTTTTAGGTCTACAGTGTTTTTTTGGGAATCTTTCCCAATCTAAACACAGCCTGAATCGTTTGGTTTTTACGGCTGCAAGGCTCGCCGGGGTAGAGGAACCGTAACTGCTAGGGCCGCCGTATGCGTGGAATATTATTGAGCGCGTAGCGTGTCGAATATCCATGTCCAATTCTACTTTTTTTTTGAGGGGGATGTCCAATTCTACTATATACTCTCTTCATCCATAAATCTAAGTCATATTAGAGTTGGGGAAAAGTCTTTCAAAATAGACTTTGACTCTTAATTACTCTTATAATATAACATCAATCGGTAAAGGCTTCATGTTATCTCAAAATAGCTTTAAGTACAAATATATTGATGTAAAATTCATATAATAAATGAATTTATATTTTAACTAATTGTTGATCAAAATTTGTGAAGTTGACTTTTGGTTGGTCCTAATACGACTTCTATTTCTGGACAAAGTACTACATATGTGTGAAGCGACTTACATTTCTGAACAGAGTACTACATATGTTGTTGATCCAAATCGACAAAGGGCCTCTACGTACAAAGAAGGCCGGGCCATCGCAAGGGGTCCAGGGCAATTGGCGTAGTTTCTTCTGTCTCTCTTGCTTCCGGCGGCGCGCGCAATTCGTTCCGATCTCATGTCTAGCTTGCGTTGGCTGCCGATTCTGTTCCGGTCTCTGATGTAGTTAAATCTCCACCGTCGGTAGGAAGCTGGAGATAGGCCGGAGATCCATGGCCAAGAATTTCCTGGACGCGTCCCTGCACCCGCCGGCTGAGGAGGCTGGCGCCCCCGGTAGCTACTCAGTGATCGACGTCCGGGCGTACATCGCCGACCGCCGCAACGCCACCACCGCGTATGGCCGGATGAGAAACGGCCACGAGATCCAGGTCACCTTCTGCGTCGCGCCGCCGCCGGTCACCTCCTACTTTTGCGTCTGGTGCCCGGAACCACAAAATCTCACCAAATTAGGCCTTGTTAGGTTGCACGGGTTTGATTCCCGAGCTGGATCAGTTCCATACATGATTTGAGTGGTTCCATGCATGTCACTCAAACCATGGGGTTTGATTCCATGAGGTCAGACTCATGGAACGAAACTAGCCTTTTTGGCATGGAACGGGGCTAAACCATGCCGGGTTTCAAACCCTTCCAGGCCTAACCGAACAAACATTTTGGTTGGATTGGGATTAATTCCATGCCGAGATATTCCATATGGTTTAAAGCCCATTCCATGTCATTCCATGCCAAAACGAATAAGGTCTTAACCACGGAGCCTAGAATCATAGCCGCCGAAGCCGACCTCGTCGTCTTGTCCGTCCGAATCGGCCATGGGTTCCAGTTCTTCGACTCTCGGCAAGCCGATTTTTTTGTCTACTACACCGGCAGCGAACGAGATCCTCTGCAGTTGGTCCTTCTGCCATTGAGTCGCTGCCATGTGGGTCCAAGCTCCATAAAGCCCGCGTGGCAGTGACTCAATGGTAGAGGCCCAACTGCATAGGAGCTGCTTCCACCGGCAGCGGGGAGAAGGGGCCCTGGTTGCGTCGACTTCCGCGCGAGGACAGTAACTACTTCGGGTATTTCAATATGGGTCTTCGCCGGTTCAGCGAAACCGACGACCACTGCTGTCTAGTCTCACTCTCTCGCACGAGGGTGCCATGGAAGAAAGATCTGCACATGTTCGACTCCAAGACTGAAACTTGGAGCTCCAGACTTGTTTCGCTGGGCCGGAACCACCAACACAAACAGTTTAAGAATTCTCCAACCAAGGTTGTCATGATCGGAGAAGGGGGTCTAATGGGATTTGTTGACCTCTGGCGTGGTATCTTGGTCTGTGACGTGCTCGACTGCAATTCCATCCTGCATTACATGCCATTCCCGCGGGCACTCAGGGACAACAAGAAGCTGGATATCGACCCGGTTGTTGCTCGGGATGTTGCTGTTGTCAATGGGCGCATCAAGGTTGTCGAATGTTTCTGTGACACTGTCGGCATTTGTTGGAAGGCGTCCATATGGAGCAGGAGTACTATTCTGGAGGAGGATAATTGGCACAGGGACTATAAACTTGATTTATGTAGTGATTTAGTTGATAATTACACATTGCACCCTGAGTTGCTCTCTGAGCTGCAGGATAATGACGATGCCACACCTCTCCAGACCACCTTGGAGAGGCTCTACATTAGTCATCCAAGACTCAGCCTGACCGATGATGATGATGTTGTGTACCTCATGGCCAAGGTACAGCCACGGGACAAAAAGGGCATGTGTGCTTGCTGTTGACTTCAAGAACAAGAGGCTACAAGATGTGGGTGTGTTTCGTGCAGAAAGAGCACGCTGCGATACTTTATGCTACATGAACGTTAGGATCTCCAAGTATTTTGTTCCAACACAAGGGTAAGTGGGTAACTACTGCTCTTAGCAGCATCTCTCTCTCTCTCTCTCTCCCTCTCTCTCTCTCCCTCTCTCCCTCTCTCTAATTGCATTTGTATACATTCGTACAAAGTAATACGTTATGCATTGCATGTATGGGCTTGTGTGATCTACTATTTACGTACAATAAAACTTAAATGTACATCTGGAGATGAGGGTTTGAAAGAAGGGGCTATGGATTAGATCCTGAGCTAAGCTAGTTAAAAGATCTTGCAATTTGTTTTCTTCTGATTTTCTGCAGTTGTTTAAGTAGACTTATCTGGATTTTGTCCTAGAACCAGGGTTGCAACCCGGGCAGCTTGGTTGTAGGTCAGGCACTAGTTACAACTTACAAGAGCTTTGTTTTTCAACTCATTTGAAGTTGCTTTGCAACTTAATTCTGCCCTGCTACTTGAAGTTGCTTTGCAACTTAATTCTGCATGTGAGGTTAGCAGCCGCAAGTTGCCAGCAAAACCATGAGAAGATCACAGGATTACACGACGTGAGTGACCACTGGCCAGTTCCTAAATCCTATTTGGCGGGAGACGGACGCCGGCGAGAGCAAGCGAAGCGAACGAAACAAAAACCAGCATTGAGATTTGGGAGACTGGGCGGGAAGCGAAAGCATGGAAAAAAGAAGTCAAGCCCGGCGGCGGGTCCCACTCCCCCCGCGGGCACGATGATTTTCACATGCACGGCTGACACCGTCGCAGCAACCACCACGTTGCCCTCGCCATCGCCTTCCCTCGCAAGCATCGCGGCGCCAAGGCGAGGCGAGGCAAGCGGCAAGCCGGAGCCGGAGCCGGAGCCGAACCAACCCCACATGGCCCCCGCCGCGCCGATGCCCATGTGACCGTGCGTGCGCAGCGCTGCGGTGCGGGGGGTACTGCTGCCTACAGGAGGGTTCGCAATCCCGTTCAAAACCGGCCGGTTCCGCGGTAACCGGTCAAACCAACCGACCCGGACCAGTAGCGGTTTCGGGCGGTTTCAAACCGGTTAAATTTAAAATATTTAGATTTAAATTTAAAATGGAAAAGTATCAAAAAAATTCATAAAATACTTTAAGGTATATGTAATCTATTGGTGTCAAAAATTTTCAAATATTTGCTTATTTGATATTTTTTGCAGGCATTAGAAGTTCAACAAAAAAAGGAAAAGAAAAAAAATCGGCTCATTGAACTTCTAATGCACACAAAAAATACTAAATACACTAATATTTGAAAAAAATTTGACACCATTAAATTCTACGCACCTTGAAATATTTTTAGGAATTTTGCTTTTATTTTTTTTTAAATTTTCAGTTAAATTTGAAAACATGACAAATTATGTATTGAGCCGGCTTACCGTCCAAACCGGCCGGTTTACCGCCCAAACCGCTCGGGTTACCGGTTAAACCGGACGGCTTACCGGTTCAAACCGATTGAACTAAGATTTCATATACATTTGAATTCAAAATTTGAATTTATCCGGTTTGACCGGTTCCCGCGGGAACCAGACCGGTTAGCTGCTACCACCGGCCGGCGGTTCGGCCCTCCGGTTCGGTTCTGTGAACCCTCCTGCCACTCGCCACTCGTCAGCCGCGATCCCTCGCCGCCGGGCCATCCCAATCTGTAACTGCAATCCAATCCATTCCGGCTAGCCTCCGCGCCGCGCGCTCTCCTATCCGCTCCGGCTACGTGTCCACCGGCCACGACGGCTCGCGTTCTTTTTGCCTTGCTCGCCGGTTCGGATAAGAAGAGGGGCCCAAAAACTATGGACCGCGCTGTCAGCGAGGCATCAATCCCGCCGTGTTACAAGCGTGTGTATGCAAGTGATTGAGATTCCCGCGAACGTGCACCCACGTGCAGTGTGCGCAGAGGACCCCGGCGGTTCACACATATACCCTTTTGTTCTTCACTCACTTCTGAACCCACTTGGTTAGGTTATCCCTGCACGACATGCTTGACCCTTGCCAGAGACTTGCTAATCCATCAGGCACAGGTCAATGTTAGCTGGGGGCGTCTAAACTAAAAAAACCAGGAGATCACTCCCTTCCTTGTCTACATGGCACCAGTGTTACATTGATTAAGCCATTGCTCGCCAGAGCCCAGCCGACACGTACACACCCCGATGCGAGGGAACTATCCAGATCACCGCCGGGGCGCGGCCGTACGCCGTGCGCCGGCCACCGGCCACCGATGGCGGAATTTATTCGCCGGAGCGGTGAGACCACCTCACCACCGCCATAAATATACTAGCAAGCATGGGCACACAGGTCGCATGCACCACGGTCATACACTCCAGTAGTCACTTTTTACTATTCTACCAGGCCTTTACCGGGTGGGCCTGGCTGCCCTGGCAAGAGGTAGTGGGCAAGCGAGTGGCGTGCGTTGAGACAGTTTTTCTCGTTAGAGTGGGAACAGGATAAAGGCCCAGACGCAGGCGCCCGGCCCTAGAAAGGGAACCGTTAGTGGTGGCCCGGCGCCGACGACGGCTACCCTCCGGTTTCCTCTCATGTACCCGCCGTTGATTTCTTCCCCAATGGCCAATGCTCGCTACGTACAAGGAGGTTCACAAAACCGAACCGGTTGGCCGAACCGCCGACCGGCGCTAGCGGCTAACCGGTCCGGTTCCCGCGGGAACAGGTCAAAACCAGATAAATTCAAATTTTGAATTCAAATCCCCCGTGTGATCGGTTTGTGTCGGCTAACCGGGCGGTTTGGCTCGGTAACCGGTTGGTTTGGACCGGTTACCGACCGGTTGGACCGACATAAAAAATTGGCATGAAATATGCGTAAATTAAGAAAAAAAATAACCACAAACACACAACAAATACGAAAGATAAATGCACTTAAAACCTACTCTCATAATCCCATTTCCAAATTAACAAAATACAATAGCCTAAATCACTGCATCACTACAACCATTTCATATTTTCCTAAATGGCACCTAAATAAGAAACATAATGGCACCTAAATATCTAAATTATGCTTGACCATAGATGTGTAAATGCATTAAACAGTTTGCATTTAGTCAAGCTCAGCCGGCAAGGTTCCTTGTGGTGGAACTAGCCCATCAGGGTTCGAGTCCTCGATTCGGCACTAGTGCTGGCATTTTCCTGGATATGTTCCAGGATTTAACCGGCGCTATTCTTTCAGTGGTAGGCGATGTGCCCGTCGATAGCGAGGCGCCTATGGTGACTTTGTCAATTTGGAGGATTTACCGGCCCAGTCTTTCGGAGGTGCTCATAGGGGTAGGTTGTGTGCGTATATTTGTAGGGGCAAATGTGCTTGCGTGTATGTGAGTGTCTGCATCTGTACTGTGTAATTCGTAAAAAAAAAAAGATAATCCACTATACAATCTGTATAATTGATGTATGTGTACCACGTAGCAAACCAAATAGACGAACCTTACTAGTTACTGGTAAAGACGCACGTGCGTGTCGCACGTTATACAAAGAAAATCAGCAACTATCCATGTAACACATCATATAATTGTTAATGGGAAATCCAATTTTTCTCACTTCTTAATTTCATATCATGGCATTATTTTTGCCCACGTATCATGAGAATGGAACCCACATAAAATTTTAAATATGAACGGCCTTACATTTTCCTTACAACAACTACACGCAGAATACATGGTAACCCACATTCTAATTATTAGGGTAAGTAAGTCCTCTTGTTAATTAATTATTTTATGGCATCCGAATTGCTATAAAAATGTCATGATTATTAACAAGATGTTTGACATATCTAAAATCTAAATTTGGTTCTCGTAACTGCTTAAATATCTACCAAGTGCATTAGTATACTTAAATTTGGTACAACTATTTTCTTAATAAGTATGCTTGCATGCAATCTACGGTTAGCATAGGTTTTTATATCCTCAATTCCTCATAATATTCCATTAGTCTAGATGCACAGATTATGATATAAACTCATTTTTCAAAAGCTTAAATGCATTTTTTTCTAAATTCTTGGCGTCACTCTTGACCCAGTAAAAAGAGACACACAACCACAGAAACAGTAGACTGCTAAACCATAACAAGAGAAAAGCTAGAATCTGAGGGGCCGGCGGAGCAGACGGCTGGGTTGGCTTTGCCTCGTCTAACAAGTTGTCGTCGCTCATGTTGTGTCAGCCCAAGGGAGAAGCAAATTACGTGCGCCAGCCGAGAATCCGATATCTGCAGATGTCAAAGCCCGCTGCGGCTGACGTCGCCGCCGAGCGTCGTTGCCCCAGCACCGGAAGCGGCCTTTGTCGATGGCGACGAGCACGTGCCGGCCGGCGGCGGCGGCGGCGTGAGGACGTGAGGTCGATGGTGGAGCGGGGGAAGATGGACGACGCGTCGACGCGTCCGCGGCTGGTGCTGGTGTTGCGGGCCCTCGGGGGGCTCTTCTCCTTCCTCGCCTTCGTCGTCATGGCATTCAATAGCACGGCGGCAGCCAGGACTTCCGCCATGGATAGGCAGACGATTAGACGAAGACAGAAAGAGGTACGTCGAAGGAATTTTGGGAGCCGAGGAACCGATGGCGTGTCAGGCGGGTATATAGGTGGGTAAGCATGAATACGCGGTGAGAAAAACAATTCTAAAACGGCAGAAACATTTTCCTTCATGTCTTTTTGATGGGTCTCTACCTCCTCTTGACTTTTTCAACCATGACAGGTGGGTCCGCCGTAAAGAGCAAAGTGGGTCCAAATCAGGTGAGAAACGTTTTCAATTCTACTCTTTCTTTTATAGATAGACTACTGAAACCTCAGAAGTATTTTATCCGTTCCTAATACCGCACGTGACGTTCTGCTATTATCATTAAAATACGCACCTAAAGCTGGAAATTACTCCGTTTGAAAATTTATTTCTAATAATAATAATAGCCATAAAGATTGTAATATTGAAAGGTACCTTCTATGAAAGAATAATTAGTACTACACGCTACCTCCTGACGAGTGTATTGAGAGCACCCTGGAAATCACGTTTCAATTTATATGCATGCTTGTGTTTCTCCTAAACACCTGCGTGTCCCCTGCGCACATGCAAGTGCTAACTGCTCCCCGAAATCCCTCTGCCATCTCAATTCACAAGCGCGTGATTGCAGGCAAGATGCGAGGAGCGATCCAAACTCATGGCGCTGGTCCCGCTCAACGCGAGGCGCCGGAGAAGAACGCCGTAGAGACGACAGTAGCGGTATCTCGTTCGTCGGAGCAGCATCCTTCACGTTCGCTGCCTCGCCATTGACAGATGACGGACCTTTGTGTGCTGGAGCCGATTCAATCTAGCACAAGTAGTTACGGTAGGGACATCTGCGCTTAGCAAAACGGGATGCAGAACCAAAGCTGAGCTAATTTTTACGGTCACGGTATTGAGGGTGCGTTTAGATGCAAAATTTTTTCAAAAAAAAACACTATTCATCCACCTTTTCACTATTCATCCTATCTCACCCACTCACAGAATACTATTCATCTACAGTGTTTTTTTAGGTCTACAGTGTTTTTTTGGGAATCTTTCCCAATCTAAACACAGCCTGAATCGTTTGGTTTTTACGGCTGCAAGGCTCGCCGGGGTAGAGGAACCGTAACTGCTAGGGCCGCCGTATGCGTGGAATATTATTGAGCGCGTAGCGTGTCGAATATCCATGTCCAATTCTACTTTTTTTTTGAGGGGGATGTCCAATTCTACTATATACTCTCTTCATCCATAAATCTAAGTCATATTAGAGTTGGGGAAAAGTCTTTCAAAATAGACTTTGACTCTTAATTACTCTTATAATATAACATCAATCGGTAAAGGCTTCATGTTATCTCAAAATAGCTTTAAGTACAAATATATTGATGTAAAATTCATATAATAAATGAATTTATATTTTAACTAATTGTTGATCAAAATTTGTGAAGTTGACTTTTGGTTGGTCCTAATACGACTTCTATTTCTGGACAAAGTACTACATATGTGTGAAGCGACTTACATTTCTGAACAGAGTACTACATATGTTGTTGATCCAAATCGACAAAGGGCCTCTACGTACAAAGAAGGCCGGGCCATCGCAAGGGGTCCAGGGCAATTGGCGTAGTTTCTTCTGTCTCTCTTGCTTCCGGCGGCGCGCGCAATTCGTTCCGATCTCATGTCTAGCTTGCGTTGGCTGCCGATTCTGTTCCGGTCTCTGATGTAGTTAAATCTCCACCGTCGGTAGGAAGCTGGAGATAGGCCGGAGATCCATGGCCAAGAATTTCCTGGACGCGTCCCTGCACCCGCCGGCTGAGGAGGCTGGCGCCCCCGGTAGCTACTCAGTGATCGACGTCCGGGCGTACATCGCCGACCGCCGCAACGCCACCACCGCGTATGGCCGGATGAGAAACGGCCACGAGATCCAGGTCACCTTCTGCGTCGCGCCGCCGCCGGTCACCTCCTACTTTTGCGTCTGGTGCCCGGAACCACAAAATCTCACCAAATTAGGCCTTGTTAGGTTGCACGGGTTTGATTCCCGAGCTGGATCAGTTCCATACATGATTTGAGTGGTTCCATGCATGTCACTCAAACCATGGGGTTTGATTCCATGAGGTCAGACTCATGGAACGAAACTAGCCTTTTTGGCATGGAACGGGGCTAAACCATGCCGGGTTTCAAACCCTTCCAGGCCTAACCGAACAAACATTTTGGTTGGATTGGGATTAATTCCATGCCGAGATATTCCATATGGTTTAAAGCCCATTCCATGTCATTCCATGCCAAAACGAATAAGGTCTTAACCACGGAGCCTAGAATCATAGCCGCCGAAGCCGACCTCGTCGTCTTGTCCGTCCGAATCGGCCATGGGTTCCAGTTCTTCGACTCTCGGCAAGCCGATTTTTTTGTCTACTACACCGGCAGCGAACGAGATCCTCTGCAGTTGGTCCTTCTGCCATTGAGTCGCTGCCATGTGGGTCCAAGCTCCATAAAGCCCGCGTGGCAGTGACTCAATGGTAGAGGCCCAACTGCATAGGAGCTGCTTCCACCGGCAGCGGGGAGAAGGGGCCCTGGTTGCGTCGACTTCCGCGCGAGGACAGTAACTACTTCGGGTATTTCAATATGGGTCTTCGCCGGTTCAGCGAAACCGACGACCACTGCTGTCTAGTCTCACTCTCTCGCACGAGGGTGCCATGGAAGAAAGATCTGCACATGTTCGACTCCAAGACTGAAACTTGGAGCTCCAGACTTGTTTCGCTGGGCCGGAACCACCAACACAAACAGTTTAAGAATTCTCCAACCAAGGTTGTCATGATCGGAGAAGGGGGTCTAATGGGATTTGTTGACCTCTGGCGTGGTATCTTGGTCTGTGACGTGCTCGACTGCAATTCCATCCTGCATTACATGCCATTCCCGCGGGCACTCAGGGACAACAAGAAGCTGGATATCGACCCGGTTGTTGCTCGGGATGTTGCTGTTGTCAATGGGCGCATCAAGGTTGTCGAATGTTTCTGTGACACTGTCGGCATTTGTTGGAAGGCGTCCATATGGAGCAGGAGTACTATTCTGGAGGAGGATAATTGGCACAGGGACTATAAACTTGATTTATGTAGTGATTTAGTTGATAATTACACATTGCACCCTGAGTTGCTCTCTGAGCTGCAGGATAATGACGATGCCACACCTCTCCAGACCACCTTGGAGAGGCTCTACATTAGTCATCCAAGACTCAGCCTGACCGATGATGATGATGTTGTGTACCTCATGGCCAAGGTACAGCCACGGGACAAAAAGGGCATGTGTGCTTGCTGTTGACTTCAAGAACAAGAGGCTACAAGATGTGGGTGTGTTTCGTGCAGAAAGAGCACGCTGCGATACTTTATGCTACATGAACGTTAGGATCTCCAAGTATTTTGTTCCAACACAAGGGTAAGTGGGTAACTACTGCTCTTAGCAGCATCTCTCTCTCTCTCTCTCTCCCTCTCTCTCTCTCCCTCTCTCCCTCTCTCTAATTGCATTTGTATACATTCGTACAAAGTAATACGTTATGCATTGCATGTATGGGCTTGTGTGATCTACTATTTACGTACAATAAAACTTAAATGTACATCTGGAGATGAGGGTTTGAAAGAAGGGGCTATGGATTAGATCCTGAGCTAAGCTAGTTAAAAGATCTTGCAATTTGTTTTCTTCTGATTTTCTGCAGTTGTTTAAGTAGACTTATCTGGATTTTGTCCTAGAACCAGGGTTGCAACCCGGGCAGCTTGGTTGTAGGTCAGGCACTAGTTACAACTTACAAGAGCTTTGTTTTTCAACTCATTTGAAGTTGCTTTGCAACTTAATTCTGCCCTGCTACTTGAAGTTGCTTTGCAACTTAATTCTGCATGTGAGGTTAGCAGCCGCAAGTTGCCAGCAAAACCATGAGAAGATCACAGGATTACACGACGTGAGTGACCACTGGCCAGTTCCTAAATCCTATTTGGCGGGAGACGGACGCCGGCGAGAGCAAGCGAAGCGAACGAAACAAAAACCAGCATTGAGATTTGGGAGACTGGGCGGGAAGCGAAAGCATGGAAAAAAGAAGTCAAGCCCGGCGGCGGGTCCCACTCCCCCCGCGGGCACGATGATTTTCACATGCACGGCTGACACCGTCGCAGCAACCACCACGTTGCCCTCGCCATCGCCTTCCCTCGCAAGCATCGCGGCGCCAAGGCGAGGCGAGGCAAGCGGCAAGCCGGAGCCGGAGCCGGAGCCGAACCAACCCCACATGGCCCCCGCCGCGCCGATGCCCATGTGACCGTGCGTGCGCAGCGCTGCGGTGCGGGGGGTACTGCTGCCTACAGGAGGGTTCGCAATCCCGTTCAAAACCGGCCGGTTCCGCGGTAACCGGTCAAACCAACCGACCCGGACCAGTAGCGGTTTCGGGCGGTTTCAAACCGGTTAAATTTAAAATATTTAGATTTAAATTTAAAATGGAAAAGTATCAAAAAAATTCATAAAATACTTTAAGGTATATGTAATCTATTGGTGTCAAAAATTTTCAAATATTTGCTTATTTGATATTTTTTGCAGGCATTAGAAGTTCAACAAAAAAAGGAAAAGAAAAAAAATCGGCTCATTGAACTTCTAATGCACACAAAAAATACTAAATACACTAATATTTGAAAAAAATTTGACACCATTAAATTCTACGCACCTTGAAATATTTTTAGGAATTTTGCTTTTATTTTTTTTTAAATTTTCAGTTAAATTTGAAAACATGACAAATTATGTATTGAGCCGGCTTACCGTCCAAACCGGCCGGTTTACCGCCCAAACCGCTCGGGTTACCGGTTAAACCGGACGGCTTACCGGTTCAAACCGATTGAACTAAGATTTCATATACATTTGAATTCAAAATTTGAATTTATCCGGTTTGACCGGTTCCCGCGGGAACCAGACCGGTTAGCTGCTACCACCGGCCGGCGGTTCGGCCCTCCGGTTCGGTTCTGTGAACCCTCCTGCCACTCGCCACTCGTCAGCCGCGATCCCTCGCCGCCGGGCCATCCCAATCTGTAACTGCAATCCAATCCATTCCGGCTAGCCTCCGCGCCGCGCGCTCTCCTATCCGCTCCGGCTACGTGTCCACCGGCCACGACGGCTCGCGTTCTTTTTGCCTTGCTCGCCGGTTCGGATAAGAAGAGGGGCCCAAAAACTATGGACCGCGCTGTCAGCGAGGCATCAATCCCGCCGTGTTACAAGCGTGTGTATGCAAGTGATTGAGATTCCCGCGAACGTGCACCCACGTGCAGTGTGCGCAGAGGACCCCGGCGGTTCACACATATACCCTTTTGTTCTTCACTCACTTCTGAACCCACTTGGTTAGGTTATCCCTGCACGACATGCTTGACCCTTGCCAGAGACTTGCTAATCCATCAGGCACAGGTCAATGTTAGCTGGGGGCGTCTAAACTAAAAAAACCAGGAGATCACTCCCTTCCTTGTCTACATGGCACCAGTGTTACATTGATTAAGCCATTGCTCGCCAGAGCCCAGCCGACACGTACACACCCCGATGCGAGGGAACTATCCAGATCACCGCCGGGGCGCGGCCGTACGCCGTGCGCCGGCCACCGGCCACCGATGGCGGAATTTATTCGCCGGAGCGGTGAGACCACCTCACCACCGCCATAAATATACTAGCAAGCATGGGCACACAGGTCGCATGCACCACGGTCATACACTCCAGTAGTCACTTTTTACTATTCTACCAGGCCTTTACCGGGTGGGCCTGGCTGCCCTGGCAAGAGGTAGTGGGCAAGCGAGTGGCGTGCGTTGAGACAGTTTTTCTCGTTAGAGTGGGAACAGGATAAAGGCCCAGACGCAGGCGCCCGGCCCTAGAAAGGGAACCGTTAGTGGTGGCCCGGCGCCGACGACGGCTACCCTCCGGTTTCCTCTCATGTACCCGCCGTTGATTTCTTCCCCAATGGCCAATGCTCGCTACGTACAAGGAGGTTCACAAAACCGAACCGGTTGGCCGAACCGCCGACCGGCGCTAGCGGCTAACCGGTCCGGTTCCCGCGGGAACAGGTCAAAACCAGATAAATTCAAATTTTGAATTCAAATCCCCCGTGTGATCGGTTTGTGTCGGCTAACCGGGCGGTTTGGCTCGGTAACCGGTTGGTTTGGACCGGTTACCGACCGGTTGGACCGACATAAAAAATTGGCATGAAATATGCGTAAATTAAGAAAAAAAATAACCACAAACACACAACAAATACGAAAGATAAATGCACTTAAAACCTACTCTCATAATCCCATTTCCAAATTAACAAAATACAATAGCCTAAATCACTGCATCACTACAACCATTTCATATTTTCCTAAATCACAAAAGCCTAAACCAAAATATACATAAATCAATCACTACATCAATACATCCATTTCATAAATCCATTAAATCCCTACATCCATTTCATAAATCCATCATATTCATCACTACAAATCAAAATAGTATGTAAATGAAAATAGCAATAAATCCATCACTGCATCCATCCATTTCATAGCAATAGCAATCTCATCACATGAAATCCCCCCATCCATTACCTCTCTGCGCGGATCTGCGCGGCTCGGCTAACCGTCCCACCCGGGCGGTTACCGACCTAACCGCCGCGGCTAGCCGGCGCTGCGGTCGGGGAACCGGGGCGGAGCGAATAGATCCGCCCTCCGCCCGGCTTACCGACCCAACTGGGCGGTTACCGGAGCTCACAGGGTGGCACGCCGGCGGCGAGCGGCGGATGCGAGCGGGAGAGGTGATGCGGGGAGGAAGAAGAGAAAGAAGGTGCGGGGGAGTGCGGTGCCGTTGGGGGGCGCGGGGGTGTTTTACAGGGGTTGGAGAAGTGGTGGGCCGAGTTGGGCCGACCACCGTTTTTTCTTTTTCTTTTTTATTTAACTTGTATTTCGCGAAACAAATAGCAAATGACCAAATATTTGAGAAATTTTGACACCAATAGATCCAGCACACCATGAAGTATTTTTAAGAATTTTTATCTGATTTTTCAAATTTTAAAATTTAAATTTGAAATTTTTGAATTTACCGGTTTGAAACCGCCCCGAACCGCTACCGGTTCCCGCGGGAATCCGCCGGTTTTGAGCGGGATTGCGAACCCTGCGTACAAGTACATCAGCACATCTGCTAGCCGTCCGATGCTTTCCTTTGTTGCATTTTAATCATGATCTCACCCAAACAGGCTCGCTCCATCCTTTGACAGCCATGTGGGCCGCCTATCGGTTCCGGGGATTTTGCCCACTCATGCGGCCCGGGGAAAGCAAGGCTGTGTAGATTCAGAAAAAAGTACTTCTCCAACAAGTTTTTTCTATTCATCCCACTCACAGAACACGCTTTCTAGTGCACTATTCATCTAGAAAAAGTATTTTTTATTTCCAATCTGAACACAGCACAAATATTGCCTTGTGATATGCTATCGTGGTATCGTACCCTGCAGGCAGACCCACCTTGAGGGTGAGTTTAGATTGGGAGAAAAAACACTGTAGATCAAAAAAAACACTGTAGGTCATGCTGGAAAGCGTGTTATGTGAGTGGGAGGGATGAGATGAATAAGAAAAAGTTAGATGAATAGTGTTTTTTTTAGAAAAGATGGGTGAACTAAACTCACCCCATGGCCGGGTTGGTGCATGTCTGCTGGGCCCAACGGAGAAAATTGCCCCTCGAGATGCCCCAATCCACGCCAAGCATCGCGTCCCCGGCTTGCTCTTCGGAAACTTGCTTGGCCTTTGCGACGATTTTATCCGGCCAGATAGAATATTTCGCCTGCCGTCGGTCGCCCTTTCATCAGGCCGCATAATTGGGGATGTTTGGGTAAAGTCAAAGCAAGGGATGACAAGAACTTTTTGCATGTTATTATGCTTTTATAAACTGGGAGTATAGCACTATTCATTAGCTCTGGTCCCTTTGCCCCCGGCGCAGTGCAAGTGCAAGGAGCTCCGTGGCGGTAATGACAAAGCACCTCGATCGCATTCGTGCTCCCCATCGACATCACACTGTTCTGCTCCTGCTTTCCGGGAGAGACGAGCATGTCGCACCCATCATTCTCTCAGCGAGGCAATTCAGGCACCCTCCTGGGAGAAGTTTTAAACACCTCCACTTGTCTCTGCACTCCCTGCAGTCATTCGTTCAAGAGCCCGACGGCGAGCTCGTCCTGTACCCACGTCTTCTTCGAGCCCTGCCGCCTGCGACGTGAGGCCTCGCTCGCGCCGGCAGTGTGCGCAGTGGAGTGGAGTAAAAATTGTCACGCCGCCCTCGAGGTACGAGGAGCAAGGGCCAAGCGGTGTGGACGGCCTGTGGAGTGGCCGCAAGTACTCTGAGGAGGAGGACAAAAACTGAGCAAGCATCCTTTTGTTGCGTATCGCCATTATTCAATGCTTCGGTTACGGTTACCGACTGCGCCTGCGCGGTTGCGCCAAAGAGATCAATGCGAGGCTCGCGGCGGCAACCACCAGTCCACCTCCTCCCAGGAACCTGGTGGCTCGTAGCGACGAGAACGACGACAGAGCTTTCGTCCCATCGCGTGCCGAGATTACGATTCAGCAGTAGATCACGAGCTAGTCCAGTACACAGAGTATACTACTACTGCTTAACTGAAAACGAATCAGACGAAAACTGTACTATTCTGTACGATGCACTGGAACTGTGTACACAAGCTATCCCGCGACCCGTGCAAAAAATTTATTCCAAATTTCCTCTGCGATCGCATCTTTGCAAATTTGAACTTGTCGTCACTGCCTTCTTGGCGGGTTGCTGCCAGCTGGTCTGCTGAAAGATACAAATGTACATTTCCTCTGCACTGTTAAACCGTAGAAAAAACCGGGCGATCAGCACCAGCCACCAGCATCACTATACTATACGTCAGGTTGACGAAACCGCTCCCCTGGCTAACTTAGCAGATGCATCGATCCGTCGAGCAGACGGCATGTGAATTGTCGTTTCGCCCGTCACATGCACCATCTGCCCCCAGCCATGTTAAAACACCGCTTTCCCGGATGAACTGGACGCATCCGGCGCGCCGGCGGTGCGTACCGATCCGTGTCGCCTATCTATCTCACTCATCCATCGCCATGTGCACTTCCCTCGCTTCTCCTTCCTCTCTTCGGCCGTCGCAATCATCATGTCCTTCCTCGCGAGAAAAAAAAAAGTTCAGCTGGCATGGCAGAGAACATGCCGGCACACGGCCAGGGTCGTTGAGGAATTGAAGTCCAGGCGATGCTCCTGGTAGTCATTGCGTGCGTAGGCTGCTGCTGGCCATGCCCCGTTGCGGCAATGATACGACGAGAGGCACAACGGCGAGCCGAGAAGTTTGAGGTGTCAGTGAATGATGAAGGCTAACAATGCTTAGAACTTAACTAAACAGGATCACCTAGCCTATACAAGATCACATCTAGCTTAGATCTAATGCGGAAGTAAATGGAGTCGGATCCGGTCTTATACCAGCGGTGGTGGTGTCCATCGTGACGGTGAAGGCCGGAGAGGCGGTGTTCAAGTTGACGTTGAGGACGACGTTGGGCTTGTAGCGAAGTCTCTCCTTCAGAGACTTCGGTGGGTGACGGTGGCCTTCTAGACGCCAACGGGATTGACCTGCGACGGGAAGAGCTCGAGCTTCCAGGCCTTCCAGTGCGTCTGATTGATCGATATAGGGTGGATGGTTCCGGGGAACCTTGGAAAGCGTGAAGGGTACCTTTGGGGTTGGTACGACCTCAGCTTATATAGCACTGTAGGCCCGGGGCTGAGCCCTAGGGCTTCCTTATCGTTGCCTCACGATCACGGCAACAAATCAGACTCTGTTGGAGCCGATTCCGAGATCTGGGGGATAAAGATTACTCCCCTTATCTCGGGTTTGTTTGTTGACCTGACGGTCACAAAATATCCAACATGAGGCACCGGCACGCATGGATCGGTTGCATAATTCGGCAGCAAGCACCCTGACACCCACCAATTCCCATTGACGAGTAGCTAGGTGGACAAGGGCCGTACCCCGTGTGCCGCCGTGCATCATTGTTAGTAGTTGTTGCCGGCACGCAGAGCGCTCCCGGCCCTGCGCTGTGAGCTCTCGGTTAGTATATTAGCGTCGGAATCGATATTATTCCTGGATGCGTGTGGTAGCCATGCCGTGGCATGATTCGCGCGGCACGGCCCGCGTTGCGTCCTGCATGATTGTCGCCGCCGACCAGCAGGAGTCCTCGCATCGCATGCACCAAAGACCAAACCGGAGTCCAATTATTCCTCGCAAACACTCCTCCGTCCATCTGCAGACAGTTAGGTATTCAGATCTAACCAAACCACAGCACCAGAAAAAGAGTATCTCGGTCCATCGATCATCAGTAGACTACTGCCCGGCTGGTAGAGATCGTTACAAGTACTTCGGTAGATTTACGCTCAACCGCAGGGATCACGCATCAACGATGAATCGAAACGAAGCGGCAAGGCGGCGCCAACAAGTAGGCGAGAAGGGGCGTGAGCTAGCATTATTGCCGACTGCTCCCCGGAGCAGCGACGAAGCGTTTAGGTGGGTGTGATCTGCTCATATGGTGGCCGTATCATTGCTCACCTGCACAGCGCTTACCCACCCGGGATCATGTTGATCGTTCCTTCCCAAAAAAAGAAGCGGAAAAAGGCGCCCCGAAAGTGACCTAACCAACAACACTCAAGCTCACACGAGGCAAAGATCGCAACTCGCAAGCAATTCCGTGATTGATCGATGAGCTTTGGGCTGGCCGGTGCATGGATGATCATCGTGTAGCCGGTGAGATGCTAATGAGCAACAGAGTACTACTATACTACTAGCTAGCAGAGCTGGCAACTGGCGAGCGATCGGTCTCGTCCCCAGCGTGCGCTTGAAGCGTCGTCGCGATCCATGCCGGCCTGCCGGGTCAGATGGGGCGCTCGGCATCGGCTAGGCGCGGCGGCCGGCACCGGTTTTAGAGGGTTGGCACCCATTAATTAAGTAGACCGGTCCTGCTACGCTCTACTAGTACGTACGTACGTACACGTACACATGTACTTGGCTACTTGCAGGGCCGAAGGAGGTAGCCAATCTGCTAGCTCATCACGGCATCACGCATGATGCAATATAATGATCAGCCAGTTCATACTTCACACGGGACAAATAAATCCTCTGCCTAACACTGTATGCCAGCCAAATCAAGTTTCCTGGCCTGGCCGTAGTCAAAAGATACATGTTTGCGGTCTGTTACGGGCATGTGGGATGACATGGAGACGAAGGACAAACGGGGTCAAAAGGCAGTCAGGGCACTACTGACTGATCGTCCCGGGTTATATTTCCTTTCGCTGATGGGGGTGCATGTGTCACATCGTATTTGGGAAGGATTAGCGAGCAAGGGTTCGCGAATTATTGCGCCAAAGATCTGTGAACTGGAGCGCAACGCGAGCCCAGCGCAGCCCAGCACAGCACGTTGAGGAAAAAGGGTGTTTAGGCGGCGAGCACTGACGAGTGAAGCTAGCTGTCAGGTTGGTTCTGAAAACTTTTTGTGTCTGAACACGAGGGGGTTAGCAGGGAGCGAACCGGATGCGATGCGCCCCCCATGGCGTACGCGTAATCGCAAACATACATGCACCGGCCTCAACAATGTGTGCTTACGAGAAGCAACGTTGGATGCCCAAGTAATGCGTGAACTAGTACTAGTAGCATGTTGTGGTTGATGATTTTTATGCAAATTGATCGCTAGCTAGTTCAGCCCTGCCCTGATGACTGTTGTGGCAACGGATCGAAATGTCATGTCGAATCAGTGAAACGAAACACCTTTGCCCCAGCAGCAGCATTTGACCTTTTTCTCCTCGCATCACATGCAGGCGACCAAGCTCAACGGGAAAAAGACCCAAACCACACGCATCCGATCCAGCGCTCCAGGACCAGGAAGGAAGAAGCTCGCGCGCGAGAAGCGGCCAAAACAACGAAGGTGCACCAACGAACACCAGGAACCTGCTCCAACCAGGGCGCAGTAGTAACGCGCGCCAGACAATGCACATTGCACACAGGGTGGTGAGGTGGAAGCCCCCGAGCCTTTTTCCCGTGCCGCTGGGCGACGGCACATGCCGACACCCCCAAACAAGTCATCTTTCTCGGGAGACTCTCCGGGGGCCGAGGTGGGAGCGCGAGCCTTTTGCCCTGTTCCGCTCTGCTCCGTTCTGCGCCGCCTACGGCCTGACCTGATCCAGTTGAGTGAGTGAGCTCAGCCGCGGCATGGCAGCTAGTAGAGCGAGCGAGCCTCTACGGCTCTACTGTACTCTCTACGGTAGCGAGTGAGCCGATGCCGATCCATCCGTCCGGACCGTCGGTCCACCCATCCACCGGCCCGACCCCAACTCTCATCTGCCAGCTTTTATTACGCGCTGCCGTGGCAAGAGAGAACCTAGGCCAGGCCGGGGGTGGCGTTCTCGGCCCCCCGGCTCGGTCCACTGAGCCCACAGCCCATGCCATGTGCGCCCCAACATGGCACGTTCTCCCTGGCTCCTCAGCTCGCACCGCGTACACACACAAACCCACAAGAGAGGGGCACAGGGCTCTCTCACCCCCCCGTTCCCGTGCCGGTGCCCATCTGGCTTATAAATAAGGCCCACACGGCTCCACGGCCACCACCACCACCCACCACTTGCTCGCCGCTCTCACTCCCACTGCCGCCCACTGCCCTGCATCCCAGCGGAAGAAAGGGGCGAAACGCCGCAGCCATGGGCGCCCCCTCCTCCTCCATCCCGGCCGCGGCGGCGGCGCTCGTGCTCCTGGCCCTCGTCGCCGGCGCGCACTGCCGCGAGGCCCAGCTCGACACCGGCGCCGTCGACGCCGGTGGCCTCGCCGAGAACTTCAACACCAGCGAATCCGCCGTGTACTGGGGCCCATGGCAGAAGGCCCGGGCGACCTGGTACGGCCAGCCCAACGGCGCCGGACCCGACGACAACGGTGAGCGCCGCCGGCATTGCCAGATCTCTTTTTGTTTTCTTCCGCCCCCGCACGCATTGCTAGCTGCCTTGGTTCGTCGATCTGTGCAATGTGGCTCACGAATCCCTCGCCTCTGCGCGACAAATCGTTTTGGCAGGTGGTGCGTGCGGCTTCAAGCACACCAACCAGTACCCGTTCATGTCCATGGGGTCCTGCGGCAACCAGCCATTGTTCAAGGACGGCAAGGGCTGCGGCTCCTGCTACAAGGTAAAAAACAAACTTTGGAATTTTGTGGATTTTTTTCTACCTACTCCTATCGGAAGCGAATTATCAAATATTAAAGTAACTGTAGTAACTGTTAAAGTAGCTGCGTACAGTAATTATTAAAGTAATCGTTTTGGAATTTTTAAGATGAAATCTTAATTAAAAATACATAGTAGCTGAAGTAACTGTTAAAGTAGGACGCTACCGTACAGTCCAGTCCGGTCCTCCGGAAGGCATGAGCTGCGTGGTGGGGTTCACAGTCATGTGCGCCGTCCTCCTCACTCGATCTCCGTGACGGCGTCATTTATACTGTGCGTTTTGACGCTTTGCTTCGCGGATCTTGCAGATTCGGTGCACCAAGGACAAGTCATGCTCCGGCAAGGCGGAGACGGTGATCATCACCGACATGAACTACTACCCGGTGTCCAAGTACCACTTCGACCTCAGCGGCACGGCCTTTGGCAGGCTCGCCAAGCCTGGCCTCAACGACAAGCTCCGCCACTCGGGCATCATCGACATCGAGTTTACCAGGTCCGTCTTCTCTTCTGTTCTCACTCTCTCACTCAAAGTGCAGTATAGTTAGCAGTAGCGGGTAGTAGTACCAGGATGGAGTACGGTACGGAGTATGTGGTAGCGTAGCTGTCGAACTGTTACCGCGGGTGGTAGTACTAGTTTTCCCTCCAAAATCCACTGTTGAATTTCCATGGCTCGGCAAGTGAAAAAGTTTGGTAGAGAGACGGGGCGCGCCATCGAACCCAACGGCGCGCGTTACTGCCCGTCGGCCGGACACCGCATGTGCGGCAAAGTGGCACAGCTGACAAAGGTCACTTTTATTGCGCTGCGGCACAGCGTCCGTCCCCCGCCAACAGCATGCTCATTTTTGGCTACTAGTGGGCGCACTCCTTTTGCAGCCCACCACCACCCAGCCCAACGTATCTGCGCGCACTGTTGCAACACGCCACCGGCCAAACCCATTTTCCTTTCGTTTTTCTCCTGTACGCCCCACCTGCTTCTGCCGTTCTGCGGCCGCCGAAAACCGCAGAGATTCCTTGCCGTTGCAGCAGGATTATTTAGGCTAATACTACTAATTAAACAACGACAGATAGATTAGCAGTGAGTGATCCCGTTTCGTGCTGTTGCTAAACGATGCTTTTGATATGTACGCAGGGTGCCGTGCGAGTTCCCGGGGCTCAAGATCGGGTTCCACGTGGAGGAGTACTCGAACCCCGTCTACTTCGCGGTGCTGGTGGAGTACGAGGACGGCGACGGCGACGTGGTGCAGGTGGACCTGATGGAGTCCAAGACGGCCCACGGGCCGCCCACGGGCCGGTGGACCCCCATGCGCGAGTCCTGGGGTTCCATCTGGCGCATGGACACCAACCACCGCATGCAGGCGCCCTTCTCCATCCGCATCCGCAACGAGTCGGGCAAGACGCTCGTCGCCAAGAACGTCATCCCGGCCAACTGGAGGCCCAACACCTTCTACCGCTCCTTCGTCCAGTACAGCTGATCCGGCCCGGCCCGGGCCCGCAATTGGAGCTGGCACCGGTGGGTGGGCCCCGTCCTCTTCTCTACACTACTAGCACCCAACTAGACTACTACTACTAGTACGGCGGCGGAACGGAACGGGCTAGTGTCTCTGGTCATAGTTGTCGTTGCAGTTGTATCACCATCATGATGGTCCATGGAGTCGTTGCATTGGGGGCGCGCTTTTAGGTGGAGCGTTCATGTGCGGGGTGTGTGTGTGTTGTGTGGGTGAGGCTGGCACGTGATGTGTCACCGTAATTGCGAACGGGGGAAAAAAATTTAAGCTGTGTGGGAAAATGGAGGAGGCAGGCGTACAAGGTACGCTCTCCCGCCCACTCTCGCTTTTATAATTTATATCATCAATCATCATCTTCATTTCGATCGGTGATTAATCGGGAAAAAAAGTATATTGTAATGTATAAACTCCATTTTCCCGAGCTTGAGCTGAGCTGGGCTTCCCCATGTTTTTGGCTACTATCTGCTAGCGCATGTCATCTGTGTTGTTTCCTGCAAATTGATGTGGATAATTGGTTAGTGTGCATTGGCCTGGTGTCGGTGAGAGGGGAACGCATGGCAGGACTATTTTACGATGCAGACATGCGTAACTGCCCATAGTGCAACATCTCTCGCGTGAACACCACGCAATCTAGCCGTCTACTACATTTTGACAGTACTAACTGTATCTAACCAGAAAGTTCTACTTGGTGCCTTGGCGGGCTAGGGAAGCGATCCAATCCTAAACTAGATTTGGAGGTATCGCTTCCCGCGCGCGGTAAAATTTAAATCCAGCCCGGGAGGCAGCAGGCACTTTAACCTCACTCGCCGCTGCTTTTGTGGAACAAGTAGTACTAGGGTAGTGTTTAGTTGATTGGAGGAGAAAAGAACTTGTTTTGTGAGAGGGATAAATAGGAAGTTGAAAGGAAATTTTTCAAGGAAGCGTGTTTTCTGAGAGAGATGAATAGAAAAGTTAAAAAGATCTTTTGCAACTAAACATAGCCTAGGTTTGAAATTCCGCCCGTCGGTTACTCGCATGAGAGCAGGTTTTATGGTTTCGTAGAAATTCCGCCCGTCGGTTACTCGCATCAGAGCAGGTTTTATGGTTTCGTAAGCAAGCTGGCGACGTGCAGATTTCCTGGTGCGCTGATTAATGCGCTGCGTAAGACGTGGAGGAATTTGAGTGGGGGAATGCGGTGCCGAGGACTCGTGAATGGTTTTCGCTAGCTGATATCGGGCGACTCATGAAACGCTCGCGCCTGTTTTCTCTCTCCTGCCGATTGGTTGTCGCCAGTTGAAGGATACCCATAATACTTGCTCTGATTGGGTCCCGGTAAAGTGGTAAAATCACCCACCGGCCACTCGTCGCTTTACCTTTTTTTTGGACCTGCATGCATCGCGGCCTTCGGTAAGGCTATTCCAGTGTGCATAGCATTAAATAGCCAGCCACATAAAAAATTTGGTGATGTGACAAAAAAATTAAAGAGGGGAGAGAAGGACATGGTGTCTTGCATGAGAAACCATGTCTACACAAGAATCAAGAAATGAAACTTGATAATAGGGAGATCAAAGTAGAGAACATATGTGATTGGATGTGAGTTTATTTTTAAGAAAATATGCATTGGGAAGTAGTTTCTATAGGTAATGTTCATATGACATGATGTATAGAAACTACTTGATGATGTCTTGGGTTGGGAATAGCTGGCAAGGTATTGGTAGTACGGAGTATCTACTCACCCTAGGCGGGGGCCGGGCCCGGGCGATAGCCTTTCACCAGGGTTTGCCAATTCGATGCGCAATCAAAGGCAGCAAAGCTCAAGGGCATGCACGCAGTCAAACAGAACGGAACAGGCCGAGCAAGAAGAGGAACAGGGACGCCGGCTTGGGTGTGGCTGGCCGCATCGATTGACAAGCCGCGTCCAGCCAATTCCCCGCCATCCCATCCCATCGCTGCCGGTCCGCCTTTTCAAACCTCATTAGCTGTCCCCGCGTTGCGGCTCCGAGTTATTGCCTTTGCCCAGCTAGACCTTCTTGATCCAGATCTCCGGCACCGGCATCTTATCCTGCACAATGTTGCTGTGAACTCGGCATGAACATAACATGCATCCTACAGTACTCGATTGGCGATTGCCAGCACAAAGCATATGGATCACCTGGCTAGATCACTGATCCTTGGCGACGGACGGTACCGTACGGCGGCCGTAGCAGCAAGTGTACTAGTAACGGCGCTCTCTCGGGTTGCTGGCCGACACTGTGACATCCGTCTTCTTTTGGACGCGACTTTTCCCCGCCACCGCTGGTTTTTTTATTGTATTCGCCGGGGATCGGGCTGTTTGCTTGCTTCCTTTCCCCGCGGTCCGCGGCATGTGCGCCCTCTACTCCATGGCAGTGGCAATGGCATGGCCACCGATGCGCGGTGCGGTGCTCGGCCCGATGGAGTCAAAAGGCTGCAGCAGCGCGCTGTACCCGGCGTCGACTACCGACTACCCAGTACATACGCCGCCGTCTCTCTCTCCGTGTCGGGGGTGCAGGCCTATGGCTGGCGGCCATTTGTCCGGAGAATCCATCCGCCACGGCGCCCTCTTGTCTTGCCAAGACGGCCTGCGCTAGCTGAGTGCGCGCGTCCTTTGGATTGACGGCCTAGCGACTTGATCCAGCTCCAAAAGTCCAAACAAATCATCACTTTCTTGGTCAGGTTCCCGCCAGCACTGGGCAAATAATATCTAGTTCTCGGTCAGGTTCCCGCAGGCCCACAGTGTTAGAGCACTGAGCAAATAATATCTACGCAGGAAATGATAGGGGCTAAGAATCTGAGATGGAAATCGGAAGAGCAAATAAATCGATCTGAAAACGATCAGTGGTTGACTAAACAGCTCCCGAAAGTCCGAAACCATCCTCTGAATCTCTTCTATCCGCGGGACCGCATTCATTTACCCGCAGAAACAAAGAAAGCGTTGTGATTTTTTTTAAAGAAAAAACAGTCTTACCTGAACATCATTTTAGACATACTACCTGCAGTAATCGTGCATCTTTCTAGATTATTCACTGCCCGATGCGAACCCACCTCAGCTTTTAGTTACACAACGACAACCGATTTGATCATTTATAATACAGGGCTAAACTGGTCAAAAACAAAGTAAATGTACAATGATGTTACAGGTAACCGCGTCGACGGATTTCACCTCAACCTCACACAATTCCGGGCTCATCAGATGAGGAAAAAATCTGGACGAATCCGATGCTGACAGACTAGAGAATGGTGGTATTTCAGGCAGACGAAAGGTTGTACAAGATCGAGCAGCTACCTACGTATTCAACGCGCGTCATGCTCACTGTTTGGATGAGCTGCTGGGCTGCTGGCCCTGTTGCTGCTGCTGCTGCTGATTGTTCATCTTCTGGTACAGCGACAGCATCTTGTTGTACACCTCCATGCTGCCCTGTTGTTGTTGCTGCTGCGAAAGATTCGTGACGATCAGCAACCGCCCTTTAGATATCGTGTCGTGTGCACGTACCTGGCCGTGCTGCTGCACGTAGATATGGTCTGCACGTACGTACCTGGCCGTTCTGCTGCGCTTGGCACGCCAGGAAGGCGGCGGAGAAGGCGTCCGGCACGGCGGCGGGTGGTGGCTGCGTGCGATCGGCGGCTGCGGTGGAGGTGGCGGTGGGGTCCCAGGACATGGTGGGGACGAAGGGCGGCATCAGGGGAGGCGTGAGGCCCGCCGCCGCGTAGGCGGGCTGCGCGAGGGAGCCCATGTTCATCATGCCCTGGGCCATCTGGGCCATTTGGGCCATCTGGGCCATCTGCGCCATGACCGCGGACATCTGCAGCTGCGGCATCGCCATGGGCATCATCATGCTGCTCATCCGGCTCATCACCTGCACCTGCGCCTGCAGCTGCTTCAGGTAGTCGATCACCTCGTCCAGCATCGACGCCTTGTCCGTCTGCTTCATTCAGCCCATGCATGGTAGCGATATGATGCAGCGTGCCAGAAGCCCGATTAGAAATGGCTGGTTCTGTCAACACAAAGATAAATGTTTGATTTGATGATCGGCGTGCGTGGTCTCACCTTACTCGAGTTCGGGACCAGTTTCTGCAACGTTTTCATCTTCTGGTTGATCCTGTCCCTTCGTTTCTGAAACACAGCACAAATGACATAGTGTGTTATGATAAGAATATTCGTTCTTGGATGTATATATATATCAGGTGGTGTCTCAGGCGTGGGCCTCGTGGCGCAACAGATGGCTGTGTTCGCCCAACTAAGGGTGCGTTTAGTCTAGGGTGTGTTTAGATTGTAGGAAAAAACACTGTAGCATAAGAAAAACACTGTAGCATTCGCTGGGAAACGTGTTTTGTGAGGGGGGAATAGTGAAAAGTTGGAATGAATAGTGAAAAGTTGGAATGAATAGTGAATAGTTGGGAATCTGAACATGGCCTTAGAAAATTTTCTCAAAAAAAACATTATTCATCCAAATTTTTTCTATTCACTCATCCCTCCTTCTCACAGAACACTATTTATCTACAGTGTTTTTTTCGGATCTACCGTGTATTTTCGGGGAATCTTTTCAAACTAAATACACCCAAGTCATTCTGTGTTGGTTTTGGACCATGGGCCATATGCCATGCCAATCTGAATGTTTGATTGGGCTCTTTAGATCTCAAACAACAGCAAGCAGCTAGCTAAGCAGCTAGCTGAACAGCGGCAGCACAAGGTTCTGACAAAGACGTCGAACACCTGCCAATGCGTATTGCATCTTATTTGGAGTCCGTAATCGCCAATCACGGGCTCAGTTCACTGTGGGATGGGAAGCTTCGAAACCCTGACGATTCTTCCGTGGCGAATAGGGCCATGTTCAGAGTACTTTTTACCTCCTATTTATCTCCCTCATAGAACACGTATCTCTAAAAATTCTCTTTTCACCTTTCCTATTCATCTCCCTCACATAACACGTATCCCAGAGAAAAAAAAATACCTTTTCCCCTCTTCATCTGAACACAGCCTAGGTCAAAAAGCAACGGCAAACAGTGTGATAGGCCGATAGTTATGTGGAACTTATCCCCGCGCAGCAAAGTCATGGGCTCATGGATTCAGTATAGTAACATAAAGCCAAAAGTGGTAACAGGACTGTGAAACACAGGCAGACAACACGAATATACTAGTTGGCTAGCTCTGTCCCCAAACATATTCGAATGTTCGTAAATCTTTATCTTTATTCCGATCCCTCCGGTAAAGAAAAGAGTGATTTTAGCCACGTGCAGTAAATTTCTGTAAAATCTGCATACTACTCCTTGTTGAAGTATATATTTAGTAGTCTGTATGGATCGGAGTAGATATCTCTAGATTTTCCTTCCTTGTTGAAATATCCTTTTAGGCTTACCGTGCTGAGTAAAACAACTGAACATACAATAATAGAGTTGGACAGGGGAGTAAATAGTAGTTGTTTCAAGCAATGGCTGGGGAACATACCATGTTGAAAAAGTCACAAATACTAGCTACTAGACAACTACACAGGATGGAGACTTGGGGACACATGCATGTCATTTTGGTTCTCTGGAAAATGTACAAAATGGGACTCTCGGTGGTTTGCTTTATTTGTATTTTTGTTTTTGGAGTAAATCGCAGCCCATATCATGTGGCTTACGATAAAACACGTTACCAGAAGCGATATGATATATACATGTAATAGAGAACTGTTTGGCGTATGGCCCATGATTTTGAAGCCAGAAAGTTAGCGCTCCGGACAAAAAAAACACTACAGAAATGTGTACGTACCACAGCGAGCGCTGGACCATATGCAATTTCAGTTAATTTCTTCTACCATAATTAAAGTACCTACCCAGTTCGTGTAAACTTGTACTAGGTAGCAATGACTGACAGGAGAAACGAAATGGGAATTTCGGTTAATTTCTTACACGCTCAGATTCGTTGTGGATAGCAGCCGCCCGGCTTCTCTTGGTGGAAATCGACGACCTCATGGCGCCGTCGCCGTTGATCACCACGTTCTCCCCCTCGTCGCACAGGCCGTCTCTCTTTGATTTTTGATTCCCATTTCAATTTGCCAGCAGGATATACATGCATGCATGATTACAAAAAAAATAAGCTTATGGGTACGAAATGATCTGCAGATCAATCAATTAGTAGTAGAACACAAACTAATATAATTAACCGGAACATCCATGCATGCAGGTATAAATGTGTGTTCCCCATATATATATTGTACATATATATATAGCTGAGATGCTGCTCGCCTGTGAACGACGGCTGAAGCAGCGAGAGTCGCTGGCGCCTCCACCGATGCTGGTGTTCTCCGTGTCCGGGGAGCCCTTGTCCCCAGCTCGCTCCAACGACGTCGAGTTGTTGGTGGTCGTCGTCGTGAACCCGCACATGTCGTCGGCCCCGCCGCCGGTTCCGCCGCCGCCGCCGCATCCGTAGTCGTCCAGCGTGAGCAGCGCGCTCTCGCCACGTGGCGCCGCCGCCGCCGCGCTCCCCTGGCTGGCGCACACCATCCCGTCATCCCCCACCACCACCCGCGCCCTCTTCCTCATCCTCGACGCGTCTCCGTCGCCACCGGCGTCCCTCTCCTCCGCCACCGCCCTCGCGGCGCCGCACGGCACGAGCGCGTCTGCGCCCGTGCGCGCCGCGACGGCGCCCAGCCAAGCCGCGGGATGGACGTGCACCACCACCGGAGGCGTCGGCTGCTGCTGCTGCTGGTGCGAGAGGAAGTGGGACCGCGCGGCGGCCTCGCCGACCACCGCCTCGAGCGTCTCGTGGTCCCCACCAGCAGCCTCGCCGGCGGCGCCGTGGTCTTGTCCTCCCGCTATGCCCTCAAGCTGCTGCGACGCCGGCGCGGCGGCGGCGGCGGCGGCGGGAGGGTACTTAGTATTGTTGGGCGGCGGACGGTTGAGCAGCCCTTGGGAGGAGATGTTGCCCTTGTGCCACGTCAGCTCCGCCACCTCGTAGTACTGGTCCGACATGGGCACCACGACGGGCGCGAACGCACCGCCGCCGACGGCCGCTGGATTAAGATGAAGGCCGCCCCCGCCAGCTACCGCGGCCGGGTCGTCTAGATCCCAGCTCGGCACGCACTGGTTCATCTTCTCCCTCACGATCGCGTGGCTGCAGATATATCCTGCAGCAGCTCGACACGAGAAGGTCGTGACGGTGGACAGCCGGACGACACGGCGTGCTCGGAAGGTAGCGATGGCCGGCCGAGCTCGATCGTCTGTGAGGTGTGTGTAGCTATGGCGCAAAAGGCACGCGAGCGCGTGAATAATCGGGCGGATCGGAAGCAAAGCCGGCGGAGATACTTATGGAGCGGTCGGTGGGTACGACGGCTGCTACGGGTGTGTGGCGGCGGAGCCATGCAACGCATCGCATCTCGCTCGGGGGGGGGGGGGGGGGGGCGCAACTAGCTAGGTTGCTAGCTCGTGTAACTCCAACTTGTGTATGAGGAAGGACGGGGCTCGGATAGGTAGAGGCGGGGGCAGCGAGAGGGACGGCACGCGGGGAGGGGCCTAGGGCTTTTGTGAGGATGAGGCGGGCACGTAGAGGCCTCGGCTTCCACATGACCCGCAGGCCACGTTGGCGCCCGCGCCGCGCGCGGTCTGTCACCTTTCCCAATCCCCGGCCGTGGCCATCATAGTACTTTCCCACTCCAGTGCCAAGTGCTGTTCCGCCGCGCGATTTTTGAGCACATGACTGCGCTCGTTTCTGTTCGATTATCGGCACACGGCGAGCGTGTGTACTTGCGCGGCCGGCGAGCTCTCCCAGCATGATTACCGGTGTTGTGTCGGCAGCATGGAGCCGGCCGGTGGGGTGGGCCACGCATTGGCCAGTCTGATCTGTTGCTCTGGACCTGGCACTGCTCCCCGATTCTGCGGGGGCTTCTATAATCTCTCTTCTTTAAGGTCAGACAGTGACATTACTTATCACCACCGTCCAGCGAGCTTTCGACCGTCGTGATAAGACATCGCCATTCTCAAGGTGATCCAAGCGAATTTAAATTTTAAATTCAAATCAAGGATGTAGCTCAATTGTCTAGGTTACACTTTTTTTTTTAAAAAAAAGATAAATTGGTTAGCCTACTTATCGTGGAACCTACCCATATGATTGAGTTACCTTCAGCATTGATAACCATATTTTTCTAGATTTATTTTAAATATTAATGGCGATATGTATCATTGCTAAAGCATCTCCAGTAGTCTTCCAAAATATATTTCCCAATAAGTTGCTATTGGGATGTCCCAGTACTACTCTCACGGATTATTAGGAGGAGTGTTTTTGCATTCTCCCAATAGCAACTACCATATATGGGAGATACTAAACTCTCCCTCTTTTTGAAGAGAGTTGTGATTGATTGTTAGGATGTCTCAATAATTATTTTTTAAAAAGGGAGATGTATTAGGAGTCTGCTGGAGCACACTTTTCCCATAAGCTCTCCCAACAAGGTAGTTGGATTGAGGAAAGCGGACTGCTGGAGCATAATTTTCTCATAAGCTCTCTCAATATGGTAGTTGGATATAGGGGAAAATGGTACTGTTGGAGATGCTTTAGATCCTTCGGACCAATCTGATGAAGGTGCTCATGAAGGTGCTCACAGGCATGTGGCTGTCCAGGGTGTGTTCTTAAGGAGTCACATGAGCATACATGTATTATTTTGTTTATATTTTTTGGGCCTGTCTCTTGCGTAAATGGCATGACGTGTATGTTGATTGACCAGCAATCTTGCAGACACCCTTCTGGACACGGGATCATTATGCCATCCTTTCAAAACGATCACACTCCTAGGCCAACTGGAAATTCGTTGCTATCTCATGGCCCATCATGTCAGTGTCCAATTCATGGCCTACTCTGTGTTAACACCGTCTTGTTCTGTCAAAGTATCCATCTTTATAATTATAGCTGGTATCTTTTTGAATTGATGTTATATAGCTGGAGCCCATTCAAATTTAATTGGGTAAAGCAAGTGACCGGCCTATGCGCATGGTCATGTACGTCTCCCTATATGTCGATTCCTCGACCCCTAGATGAATCTTGGTCTTGGATATTAAAAAAAGGAGGAGCTCTAACTGGTTCAAATGGGGAATTTTAAAGAGGCCAAGCCCATGATGACATATTTGTGAACTGTTGCAAGTAGCACTAGTTAAGTCATATTGTACTATTAAAATAAAACCATGCTGTTATCCCTATACACGTTTATTAGGAAAACCAGATCGGATGATACTTACCATTGCTCGGGTGTACGTAGTGCATTGTGCTATTGCTTAGCTTATGTTCCTATAGCTCATGGTTCCTTATCTTCAAAGAACTACTAGCTGGGTAGCAGACTATAGCTCATGCTGATGTTTTTAATGTAAAAAATATGTTTTCTTTTCTAAAAAGTTTATTCAGTTGTCATTAAAGTTTATAACACATAAAAGCAGTGTGTGTACAAGCCCCATAATTTGTCAGCCGCGCAGCAAGTACGTTATCCCCCATCTTCGTGCACTCACTGTCTCACCAGCAGTAGAGAATAATTGATTCTGATAGTTAATCATACCACGCGCCCAAAGATTGCACATTCAGATTCTGTTTATTTTTATTATAATTTTTTCCACTTTCGTACCATATATTTGTTAATAGATATGTAATAAAATGCATGTTATTGACTCCAGTACACTCAAATTTTCCATCTTGTGCGTCACAAGCTAATAATCAACATCCTAGACAACTTGTTTGTCGTCTCCAATGCGTCTAATATAATGGACCCGGAATAAGGATTCATCTGCTGCTGGCGCGCTTCAAAGGATATCCCTGGTGGTATGGTGGTAGGTCAGCTTGCGATGATGGCAGGTATGGTGGCAATTGGCAATTCTAGTGTACTTGCTTAGGAGATACATTGAGAAAAGAAAAATAACTAGAATATGTGTGAAACATTGGATCCCAGGTACGTAACTATTTCATCTTCGGATGATTTGGCTGCACAATGTTGCTGCTACGTCTACTGATGACAGCATCAGTGTTGGATAATTATTTGTTATAGGCCATATTTTAATTCCAAAGATTATAATGAAATCCACAAATATTTGCATGACTATAATGAGTGAAACAATCTATGTGTAAATATTCAAATTTAACACAGATTTAAATAAGAACACAAACCAAAATAAAGGATAGCAGTTCAGACATCGAAATGTACCCCGAGGCGGGACCTTTGCCGGAGGCATCGGCTGTGCCGTTACCAGCTGGAGGAATACCATCCGACATGATATCCCTCGACTGCCCTTGCACGAAGTAGTCGTACAGATTCGATGCAGAAAGATCCGTCGACGCAGTGCAGTCCGTGCGCCGGAGTTGTACAGGGAGAAGACGCGACGCGGTGTAGTCGTTCGACGGCGGCGGAGTGTCCAGGACGGTGAACCGTACGCCGGTGAAGACGCAGCAGTTTTGGGCGAGCAGTCCCGTGAAGACGCTCCCCGGAAACCTGATTGCTCCGGTATCCCGAGCAGGATCTCGAAGAGGCAACGATGTCGGAGGCACCTGCTCTCGCCGGTGATGTGCGCGCAGCGCCGGCGATGGGGAAGCAAAGTAGCAGAGGAGGAGGAGGAGGAGTGGTGGTCTTAGATCTGAATCTCGAAGGAGAGGGAAGGTCTGTTTATATAGCCTAGTGGGGAGAGATGGGAGGATGAACCTGGACGGGAGAGAATCGGGAAGGCTCAATTATTGTATCATTGATTGCCATAACCAGCCCTAATTACCGCGTCATCAATTGCCATAACCAGCAAAAGAGATTCCCCTCCCGCACGTTAGGCTCAGGCACAGCACGGCACAGCACGACACGCATGCCACGCCATGCCTCGCCTCGCCCACGGCCCGATTCGGCGAGGCGAGCGAGCGCGCGCGTGTGACTCGCCAATCTCTCCTTACCGGCTTCACAAGGGGTGCACCGAAGGTTAACCCTTTAAGTCGGTTGAGATTCTTTTCCACTACCAATATGATTTTAACCATAATAACTATAACATTAAAAGTAGGCTTTAATCCTTTTAGAATAAATAGAATAATGGGCCGGGCCCAAATATTCTAACAATCCCCACCAAGGATTCTAAACCGTACTAGAAATGTTCTCAGATCCTCTTTGATATACCAGTATTTGATGGAGACTATTAAGTTGAACTTCCATATAGAACAAGGTCTACATTCGTTCATAACTGAACAATGGACTATGCCTTGAATTACCAGTTTTGTGTAAACAAGTTTCACCAGAGCTCTACACTGATACTAGGCTGTAGGAGCATCCCCGTTGTTTTGGAGCTTATAGGTCATACTCCATGCCTTCATGAGTTTCTAGAGAGTACCCAAATCTCATAGACTATGACCAGTAGTCAGACTCATATAGGTGTGTTTCTTAAAGATGTTATGTAGAACAAAATCTCTGTTTCGAGGAAACAACTGCCATCCTACCTTAAGGTATAAACCATCCTACCACTTGGGACACATTAAGGTATAAACCATCCTACCACTTGGGACACCTTAAGGTATAAACCATCCTACATTAAGGTACGAAACCACTTGGGACACATTAAGGTATAAACCATCCTACCTTACAGATTTGAAGAGACATGCATCTTCTCATGGAATGAGCCTTATAAAGGTTCTCTTCTCTCAGTTACACTATAGCTTGTTGCACCATCCTGCTTCACGGGATCTCCGATCACACAGGATAGATTTTAACTATAGAGTAATTCATGTGGGTCTCAAGCCCAATTCCAAAGATGCATAGTCTATCACATTACGTGAAAGACCCTTTGTGAATTGATCCGCCATGTTCTTAGCCATCTGAATATAATCCAAGGCTATAACTCTGGAGTTTCTCAGTTTCCTCACAGACTTCAACCGCCTTTTCACATACCTCAATGACTTCATGTTGTCCTTAGAGCTATTTACCTTGATAATCACAGTTTGATTATCATAGTTCATTAGAATTGCTGGTATCGGTTTTTCAACTATCGGTAAATCCGTAAGGAATTCACGAAGCCACTCGGCCTCAACTGTGGCGGTATCCAATGCTGTGAGTTCTGCTTCCATTGTTGACCTCGTTAAGATGGTCTGCTTGCAAGACTTCCAGGAAACAATGCCACATCTGAGTGTGAACACATAACTACTCGTGGCCTTGAGCTCATCAGCATCTGATATCCAACTGGAATCACTATACCCTTCTAGAACCTTTGGGTCCCCACTATAATGAATTCCATAGTCCATTGTCTCTACTAGGTAGCGCATTATTCTTTCAAGACCTCTCCAATGTTCATCGCCCGGGTTTGAGACAAACCGGCTCAATTTGCTCACAACATATGCGATGTCAGGTCTCGTAGCGCCAGCTAGATACATCAATGAACCGATTATTTGAGAGTATCTCAGTTGATCTCTCGTTATCCTTTTATTCTTCTTCAATATTGGACTGGCATCATAAGGAGTTAAGACAGATTTGTAATCGCTGTAACTAAAGCTACTCAACATCTTCTCCACGTAGTGAGTCTGTGACAGAGTCACCCCACCATTTCCATCCTTTACCAGCTTGATATTGAGGATAACATCGGCTTCTCCCAGATCTTTCATCTCAAAGTTCTGAGAGAGGAATTCCTTACCTTCCTTAATCACATTAAGGTTTGTCCCGAAAAGCAGTATGTCATCCACATACAGACACAAAATTGTTGTAAAACACATCGTCAACGGTTGGATCTTCTCCCTCTCACGCCTCTCATGACAAGCACAGAACAAAGTAGACCAGACACAATGTAGGTGGAGCTTCTCTTTATTCCTCATATTCGATGATTTACAATGACAATCTCTCTCATATATATACTCCGACCTATGACTAGAGTTTTGGTAAGAGCCCACAAGCAACCGGATATGGACTAGGACTTCTAGTCCTTCTTTCCTTCTATATAAGTCCGGGCAACCAGACATGGACTAGGACTTCTAGTCCTTTCCTTCTATTCATGTCCGGTTGTATTACAACACTCCCCCTTGGGCGATTACCACGAATGTATATGCCTCATTAAAAACTCCATCCGAAAACCCAGTGGGAAAAAACGGTTATTGGAGAAAAGAGTACATATCAACCGCAATTGTATTGCATATGTTGCCTCGTCAAAAACCTTATGTGAGAAACCTTCAAATAAAAACTCACAAAGGGGAAAAGAGCACAACATCAAACCTTCTTGATTTTTTATATAATTATACATTAATCATTCTTCATGAACAATGATCAATCTTCAAGACTATGCATAAACTTCAGGTTCTTGCAATAATGATATATGTGATCTTTTATAATCAAGTGGTATACATTCATGGTAAATAATCATTAAGTTGATTCATTCTAGATAATACTTAATGAAAATATGTGCTCCCCCTCATAACAACATTCTTTGAACTTCACGTTCATGATGATTTTTAAGCACATTTTTCATAAATGTGTACGAATTTTGGTATTCAATTAGAAAAATATTTAGTCCTTCAAAGACTTAATATAGTTCTTCCAGACTATGATAGGAGCAATGCTTCGAGCACCAATAACCACTTATTTAATTACGCAATATAAACAAATTTTATCCTTTCATAGGAATATGGGGACAATGAGTTACAAATTAGTTTACCTTCGAGGTATTATATTTTCGAACCTCGGTGTCTGAGGTTAGTCAGTCTTCATTTGGCATTTGAAGGGGATAATTCAATTTGCCAATCACCAATATACCTTCTATGGTATTCGAGGATACTTGCTATTCAATGATAGCTAGCTATTTATGCGCATACGAGTACTTGTATGGTACATTCAAGACCATTTAAATCCTTGTTGCACTTCTAGTTTAATCATTCGGGTCTGTACGAGTCTTCACTTGTACCTTCAGGGTTGTTGGTGCTCATGCAGGAGTTGACTGATGATAAGTCATTCAATGACTATTTTCTTCGGGAATATGTAATTCTTCAAGAATAATATCTCTCTTCTATGAGAAATTTTCTCATCATAGAGAGAAATAATTTTCACAATAATTTAAGTTCTTCTATGAACTCTTTACTTTTACTCCTTCTAGGATATGCTCATCGTGAGACATTTTAATATTCATTCAAGAATATAATCTACCTTAGACATTTAATGTTTAGTATGAGCTCTGATTCTATTTCTTACTATTTTATTCCTTCAAGGAAAATGAGTCCTCTGTAACACCCTAAAAATGCCCAATTTAAAATTTAGTAATTAATTGGCTTTTTATATTAAAGTGCTCATAAATAATATAGGGAAATAAAATTTTTGAATAATTAAAAGCAAATATAGGAAATAGAAATATTATTGTTGCATACATGCTGGTGCATTTATTTTTGATTGTGGAATTCAAATTGGAATTTGAATTCAAATGAGTGTTTGAATAAAAGAAAACCTTTTTCTTTTTCTCTCTCTTTTTTCCTTTTCCTTTTCAGCCCAGCCAGCCCAGTTTTCCGCTCGGCCCATCTCCTCTTTCCCTTCTCGCGCGGCCCATTTTCTTTCTCTCCCTTTTCTTCTTTTCTTGCAGCCCAGTTCGGCCCACCATCGCGCCAGCCCGCAGCCGCTCGGCCCAGCGCGCGCGCTTCCCCCTCGCTCAGTCGCTGACGGCTTGGTCCCACGCGTCAGAGCCGTCTCCTTCCTTGAGCCGTGGCCGAGCAGAGCTCTTCGCCGCGCCGCGCCGCGTCGCCGTCGAGTCCGCTTCGCGCACGCCATCTCGGCTTGGTCCGCACGCCAAGGCAACCACCTAGCCCCTATAAATAGCGCCGCCACCTATCCCTTACGCCACCAGTGCCCCACGCCGCCAAACCCTAGCCGCCGCCCTCTTTCCGAGCCGCCGCCGCCAATCCATCGCTCCACCGCATCATTGACCCCTAGAGCCGCACCAAGAGCTTCGTCGCGAGGTAGGGAACACGCCGAGGCTCAAAACCCCTCTCTCTCTCGCTCTCCCGCGCTTGCTCGAGCTCGTCGGAGTTCTCAACCCGCCGCCGCTCGTCGCCAGCCGCCACCGCCGCCCAATCCTCGGGTAGGACCCCCAAATCGAGTTCGCCGTCGTCTCCTCTCTCTCTGGGACCTTTCGCGGCGAGATTTGGAGCCCCGTAGCCCCCAGCCGAGCTTACTCCGGCGAGGTCGCCGCCGCGCGCCGCCGCGAGCCGTCGTTCCCGGCGAGCCGAGCGCTAGATCTAATCCCGGCCGCTCGATCCAAAACCGACGGCCCAGATCTAAACCCGTTTTAAAACCCGGTCCGGTTCACCGTGGACCCGTGGACCGCGGTCTACGGCCGGTCCACGGCACAGTAAGCCATGACGTCAGCCCACGTCAGCGACCAACCGTTGCCGTGGCGTTTTTGCAAAAGAGCCCCTCTGTTTTTCAAAAATCAACCCGCAGTCCAGCGCAGTTCAAAAGTATTTACAACCAAGTCCTTTTTCTTTCGTTTTAGCCCCTGTTCTTTTGAAAAATCATGCCCGCCGTCCTAGAAGTTGTTTTTACACCGCAGCCCTCGTGTTTTTATACAAAATTATGTTTTAAGTCCCTGGTTTCTTTCAAAAACACCCCTGGAAGCCTAAAATCTTTACCAGCAAGCCCCTAGAGTCTGTTTTAAGCGTAGTTTCTTCGTTTTAACTCCGTTTTGAGTGATTTTCGCGCTCACGTGTTCGTAGTGAAGCGTAGATTAGTTCTAAAACCTTCTTTTCATCTTTTGTTTATGTTTGGTGTACTGTTCTAATTAAATAATCTTGTTTGCATGTATGTGTGGATGTTTGTGTGGTGATCAATGTGAGTAGTTGCCGAGCCGTTCGAGTACGCCGACGATCCCGTTCCCGAAGAGCAGGTGCAGCAGCAGTTCTCTGAGGAAGGCAAGTATAACACGGACCATCCTTGTTACCTATACACCGATTAATCACATAAATCATATGCATGTGTCTAATACTGTTAGCCACTAAGGATGTTCCTAGTCTTTACCCTATTCCTTGTTACCCAGGGTTTTATGCATTATGGTTAGTCTATGCTACGCGCTGCAACCAACATTTATTTTTATGTTAATACTGAACTAATGGTTCACTTCAATGATGGTTAAAAGATGCTTTTTAGCAACATGGTTCGGGGAACTAGAGCATGTGCTGTGTGCTTTGTTCTAGCGTCTCTGTAAGGTTTGATCTAGGGAATTAGAGCATGTGCTTTGTGCTTTGTTCTAATGTCTCTCCATAAGGTCCGGTTCTTAAAGCGGCAACCCAGGAACTTGTTCGCCGCCGTTGGAACTATAATGGCTCTGGTCTTGGATAACTAGCTTGTACGTCTCTAGCTCGCCAGTGGTTACCGAAAGGCGTATGTGGGGTGCATGGGTGAGAGTATAGTTTGATCCATCGAGGACGGTTTTATCCGTTGGCTATGCCCCGTTAGGCAAAGTCCCGTGATGTAAGCGCCCGATGTACGGCAGCTTCACACGTTGCGATGATTGCGCTCTCGCTCTGGACGCCATTGACCCCCTCACGTTGCGCCCTGAGCGTACGTCAATCTCGATGCCTCGGGTTATGCTGCCTATGTTGAACCAAAACGGCTACTGTGCTTGTTAGGGTGTTTTGTGAAAGTCCTCGTAACATAAGTTCTTTTGGATTTATGTGACCGGCGGGTAAAGGGCGAAACCTCTGCAGAGTGTTGATCTATCATGATAGCCGTGCTCACGGATACGAGCGGCCTGGATCCTTTTTGATTAGAAGATGATATTAGTGGATGATGATGGTTTGTTCTATAATCACTTATACCTTATTAATGGGTTTATACTTGGGATCTACTCATTTGTAGTAAGTTGGAAGAAAATAAAATGAATCAACTAAAAGTGCTAATGCAGTATAACCGTGTCAAGCCTTTTGTCCTTGCATAACCCGTGTTATACTTGTTAAGTAAGATGGTTTACTTACACTTGCAACTATTCAACAAAATCCCGGATGGGTAACAGATGGAGCAATGAATGATCAGTCGCTTGCTGAGTTTCCGGAGGATCTGCCGTACTTCTAAGCTGTGTTCAACCAGTCGGTGTCCCTGTGGATTTGAGGCTCTACCTAGTATGAAGCGTTTAATAGTATTAAGTCTTCCGCTGTGTTATTTGTTTAAGACTATGTCTTGTGTTAAACTCTGATATAAACTATTTTATTCGAGCATTGTGTTCTCTGTGATTCAATATTTGTAATCTATATGTGTTCTGTGGACATCCTGGGCACACATATGGAAGCATTCGGATTTCTTGGAAATCTGGGTGTTACAAAGTTGGTATCAGAGCCGTGCTGACTGTAGGATCACAGCCTAGATAGAACGGTCGATTAGAACTTGCTTAATTCTTGCTCTAAAAATTATTTTACATCCTAGAGTTGAGTTTCTGTTGAAAAATGGTGTTCTATTCTACCTCTGTTCTTTTTGAAAACTTTCTAAGCTTTAAAACTAAGGCCCTCCTCTAGTTTTCTCTTCCATAGATGGCTCGACAGAGATAGATAGTCCGCAAGAGCACTGATGGCTACCTCCCACCCCGCATCGATGAGTACCCGTCGGAGGCACGCAATCTGGACGCCTACAAGGAGCTTCTTAGGCAGGAGGCCGAAGAAGGGAACCCCGAGGAGCTGCAGCATCAGTCGGAAGGACCTGCGCCATGTAGTCCAGAGTTAGGTGCACAGTCGCCACCACGCAGAAGGACTTGATACAGCACCCTAGCTCGCCGCACCACTATCGACCCTAAATGCTAGTGGAGATCAATAGAACGTTTTCGGGTCCAAAACTAGTCTAAGAGTGTCGAGTCTTGTGTGAACCTTGTCTTTGAATGCTTGAATGAATTGTCATTATGCTTATGTGTGATTTGGATCTTTGTAATGTTTGTGATGAGCGTGGACGAAAGTCTGCAGTCATCTAGTATTGGATTAAGGTATAAGGAATTTAGTGGATAGATAGATGGGTTCCTAATCTCTCCTTTGCATATCATCTATCATCTTTCCTATCACCTGAGAACCCTATCTTGTCAACGGATTGCTTCTGTTCTTGATACTGGATCAGACATGACTGTGATTATGAATGTTGGGATTTTGATTTATGACAGATGGTTGGGACAAGAGGATCGATGGGTGGCGGCAACCAGAACCAGAACCAGAACCCGAATCAGAACCAGAACCAGCCGCCCACCATGGAAGATCTAGTCCGCTTGCAGACACAGACGATGCAACAGTTGACTCAGGCCATAGCTTTGATGCAGCAGAACCTGCAGAATCCACCTGTTCAGCCACCTCCCCAGCCCATCCGGGACAGGAGGGGAGAATTCTTGAAGGGGCGCCCGCCAAAGTTCTCCCGCGCCAAGGACCCGATGGAAGCTGAAGACTGGATCAAGGCAGTGGAGAGACAGCTCGACATTGCTCAGTGTGATGACAGGGAGAAGGTGCTCTACGCCTCTGGACAATTTGAAGGAGCCGCTCTCGACTGGTGGGTAGCATACCAATATGCGCAACCCGATCGCAACCAGATCACTTGGCAGCAGTTCAGTGAAGCCTTCCGTGCTCACCATGTGCCTGAGGGACTGACGGTCCTAAAGAAGAGGGAGTTCCTAGCCCTGACGCAGGAGGGAATGAGCGTCACTGCCTATCGTGACAAGTTCCTTGAGCTGGCCCGCTATGCACCAGATGAGGTGTCGACAGATGAGAAGAGGCAAACTCGCTTCCGGAATGGACTCCAGGATGTTTTGCAGCTACAGTTGATGTGCATCACCTTCCCAACCTTCGGTGCATTGGTTGATGGTGCCCTGATGGTGGAGCACAAGCGTCGTGAGATTGAGGACAAGAAGAGAAAGTTCATGAACCAGCAATCTGGCAGCAACATCCGCCCCCGCTACAACCCCCAGCAGGTGAATCAGCAGCGCACTCAGGGACAATCAAGCCTTCAGAACCGCAGCCAGAACCAGCAACGTCCCCAGTATGCACCACCCCAGCAGCAACAGCAGCGCTACCAGAACGTGCAGCAGAACACTCAGGCTTCACGCACTACCCAGGCTAACACCACTCCTGTCGGCCCAAGGGTATGCTATCACTGTGGTGAACAGGGACATTATGCTAACTTTTGTCCCCGGAGGGTCCAGAATTCCACCGGTCAGAACAACAACCAGAAGGCAGGGCCACAACAAACTCAGAATGGAAATCAGCAGCAGGCACAGGGAAACCGAGGCCAGCAGAACTACGCCAGGGGCAAGCTCAACCATGTGGGAGCAGAAACTGCAGAAGTAGCCACAGATGTGGTAGTCGGTACGTTCTCGGTCAACTCACAACCTGCTACAGTTTTGTTTGATTCTGGAGCTTCGCATGCTTTTATATCTGCTGATTTCGTGAAAAAGAACTTGATGCTTATGCAACCTATGGGGAACACCATGTTAGTTAACTCACCGGGGGGAGAACTTCGGGCCACATTACGTTGTCCTAATGTAGCAGTTAACATAAGGGGGGTAGACTTCTTAGCACACCCTATAGTTCTAAACTCTATCGGGATGGATCTGATTTTGGGAATGAGCTGGCTAGCAAAGTACGATGCCGTCATCCAGTGTTCCAAGCGTGCTGTTCAGTTAGTGACTCCATCAGGGGAGAAGATTGAGTATCAAGCAACCAAAACCACAGAGCCCGGTCAGGTCAATCATGCTGAAGGCACAGAGTTGAAGGACATTCGAGTGGTGAACGAGTATCCAGATGTGTTCCCAGATGAATTGCCAGGTATGCCTCCGGACCGTGAAGTTGAATTTGTTATTGAACTTATGCCTGGCACAGCACCCATAGCTAAAAGACCATATAGAATGGGGGTAAAAGAATTAAAGAAACTTAAAGAAGAATTAAAGGCCTTACTAGCTAAGGGGTATATTCGTCCTAGTTGTTCGCCTTGGGGAGCTCCAGTGTTGTTTGTTGATAAGAAAGACGGGACACAGAGGATGTGCATAGACTACCGAGCCCTCAATGAGGTCACCATCAAGAATAAGTATCCACTGCCAAGGATCGATGATCTCTTTGACCAATTGAGAGGAGCTTGTGTGTTCTCGAAGATCGATCTCAGATCAGGCTATCATCAGATGAGAATCCGGGTGACAGATATCCCCAAGACAGCTTTCACTACCCGGTATGGTTTGTATGAGTTCACAGTTATGTCCTTTGGATTGACTAATGCACCGGCCTACTTCATGTATTTGATGAACAGCGTGTTCATGGATTATCTTGACAAGTTCGTCGTGGTGTTCATCGATGATATTCTGGTTTTCTCCAAGAATGAGGAAGAGCATGAGGAACGCTTGAGGTTAGTGATGCAGAGACTCCGAGAACATCAGTTGTATGCTAAGTTGAGTAAATGTGAATTCTGGCTGAAGGAGGTATCATTCTTGGGCCATGTGTTGTCAAATGGAGGTGTCGCAGTTGATCCGAAGAAGGTCAGGGATGTTCTCAACTGGATTCCACCGCAGAATGTCAGTGAGATCAGGAGTTTTCTTGGAATGGCAGGTTACTATCGGCGTTTTATTGAGGGATTCTCCAAGATTGCCAAGCCTTTGACATCATTGCTAGAAAAGAATGCCAAGTTTGTGTGGACACCGCAGTGTCAAGCTAGCTTTGAGGAGTTGAAGAAAAGGCTGACCACTGCACCAGTATTGGTACTGCCAGATGTTACTAAAAGTTTCTCAGTGTATTGCGATGCGTCTCAGCAAGGATTGGGATGTGTACTCATGCAGGAGGGTAGAGTTGTGGCCTATGCATCCAGACAGTTGAGGAGACATGAGCTGAACTATCCGACACATGATCTGGAATTGGCAGCCGTGGTACACGCATTGAAGATCTGGAGGCATTATTTGATTGGACACAAATGTGACATCTATACCGACCACAAGAGTCTTAAGTATGTGTTCACGCAGTCCGAGTTGAATATGAGGCAACGTCGTTGGCTTGAGAAGATCAATGACTTTGAACTGGAGATTCACTACCATCCAGGGAAGGCTAACTTAGTGGCCGATGCTTTGAGTAGAAAGAGTTATGCAAATGTGCTGACGAGACAGGATTTGCCGGAAGAGCTTAGTCGGGAATTTGAACGTTTGAACCTGGGTATGGTAGCCAACGTGACTGAGCTAGAAGTGGAGTCAACTCTTGAACAAGAAATCCGAAAAGGTCAATTGGAGGATGAGGAAATCAAGGAGTTGGTTAAGAAGATCGGGACAGATAAAGCGCCAGGATTCCGATTGGATGATCAAGGAACAGTGTGGTATGGTAACAGAATAGTGGTGCCAGATCAGCAGCATATCAAGGATGTTATCTTACGGGAAGCGCACGAGTCAGCATATTCCATTCACCCGGGAAGTACCAAGATGTACTTGGACCTCAAGGAAAGATTCTGGTGGTATGGTTTGAAGCGCGATGTTGCAGCACATGTAGCTCTTTGTGACGTATGCCAGAGAGTTAAGGCCGAACATCAGAGACCGGCAGGTTTGCTTCAGCCTATGAAGATACCAGAGTGGAAATGGGAAGAAGTGGGTATGGATTTTATAACAGGATTGCCCCGCACGCAGAAAGGTTATGACTCTATATGGGTGATAGTGGACCGATTGACGAAGGTGGCTCACTTTATTCCGGTAAAGACTACATATTCCGGTGCCAAACTAGTAGAATTGTATATGGAGCGGATTGTATGTTTGCATGGGGTACCTAAGAAGATAGTATCAGACCGAGGAAGTCAGTTTACGTCGCACTTTTGGCGCAAGTTACATGAGTCCATGGATACTAAGCTTCACTTCAGTTCCGCTTACCATCCGCAGACAGACGGTCAGACCGAGAGGACGAATCAGATACTGGAGGACATGTTGCGAGCATGTGCATTGCAGTATGGAAGTAGCTGGGATAAGAGTTTGTGCTATGCAGAATTTTCGTACAACAACAGCTACCAGCAGAGTCTCAGAATGTCACCATTTGAGGCGTTGTACGGAAGAAAGTGCAGGACACCGTTGTTTTGGAATCAGACCGGAGAAGGTAAGGTATTTGGACCTGAGGTCTTGAAGCAGGCAGAAGAACAAGTGCAGGTTATCAGGCAGAATTTGAAAACAGCTCAGTCGCGGCAGAAAAGTTATGCAGATGTAAGGCGACGAGACCTCAGCTTCGAGATTGGTGACTTTGTATACCTTAAGGTGTCACCAATGAGAGGTGTGAAGAGATTCAATGTTAAAGGCAAGCTAGCACCTCGCTACATTGGACCATTCAAGATATTAGAACGGAGAGGTGAAGTGGCTTATCAGTTAGAGTTACCAGAGAAATTGGCGGGAGTGCATGATGTGTTCCACGTGTCCCAGCTGAAAAAGTGTTTACGGGTGCCAGAGGAACAGATTCCGTTAGAGGAATTGAATGTGCAGGAGGACCTTACCTATGAGGAGTATCCGGTCAAGATCTTAGAGGAGTCTGAGAGAGTCACCAGGAACAAAGTGATACGTATGTGCAAGGTTCAGTGGAATCGTCATACAGAGGATGAGGCAACCTGGGAACAGGAGGATGAACTCAAGGCAGAATATCCACATCTCTTCCAATCCACGTCCGAATCTCGGGGACGAGATTCATCTTAAGGGGGGTAGGTTTGTAACACCCTAAAAATGCCCAATTTAAAATTTAGTAATTAATTGGCTTTTTATATTAAAGTGCTCATAAATAATATAGGGAAATAAAATTTTTGAATAATTAAAAGCAAATATAGGAAATAGAAACATTATTGTTGCATACATGCTGGTGCATTTATTTTTGATTGTGGAATTCAAATTGGAATTTGAATTCAAATGAGTGTTTGAATAAAAGAAAACCTTTTTCTTTTTCTCTCTCTTTTTTCCTTTTCCTTTTCAGCCCAGCCAGCCCAGTTTTCCGCTCGGCCCATCTCCTCTTTCCCTTCTCGCGCGGCCCATTTTCTTTCTCTCCCTTTTCTTCTTTTCTTGCAGCCCAGTTCGGCCCACCATCGCGCCAGCCCGCAGCCGCTCGGCCCAGCGCGCGCGCTTCCCCCTCGCTCAGTCGCTGACGGCTTGGTCCCACGCGTCAGAGCCGTCTCCTTCCTTGAGCCGTGGCCGAGCAGAGCTCTTCGCCGCGCCGCGCCGCGTCGCCGTCGAGTCCGCTTCGCGCACGCCATCTCGGCTTGGTCCGCACGCCAAGGCAACCACCTAGCCCCTATAAATAGCGCCGCCACCTATCCCTTACGCCACCAGTGCCCCACGCCGCCAAACCCTAGCCGCCGCCCTCTTTCCGAGCCGCCGCCGCCAATCCATCGCTCCACCGCATCATTGACCCCTAGAGCCGCACCAAGAGCTTCGTCGCGAGGTAGGGAACACGCCGAGGCTCAAAACCCCTCTCTCTCTCGCTCTCCCGCGCTTGCTCGAGCTCGTCGGAGTTCTCAACCCGCCGCCGCTCGTCGCCAGCCGCCACCGCCGCCCAATCCTCGGGTAGGACCCCCAAATCGAGTTCGCCGTCGTCTCCTCTCTCTCTGGGACCTTTCGCGGCGAGATTTGGAGCCCCGTAGCCCCCAGCCGAGCTTACTCCGGCGAGGTCGCCGCCGCGCGCCGCCGCGAGCCGTCGTTCCCGGCGAGCCGAGCGCTAGATCTAATCCCGGCCGCTCGATCCAAAACCGACGGCCCAGATCTAAACCCGTTTTAAAACCCGGTCCGGTTCACCGTGGACCCGTGGACCGCGGTCTACGGCCGGTCCACGGCACAGTAAGCCATGACGTCAGCCCACGTCAGCGACCAACCGTTGCCGTGGCGTTTTTGCAAAAGAGCCCCTCTGTTTTTCAAAAATCAACCCGCAGTCCAGCGCAGTTCAAAAGTATTTACAACCAAGTCCTTTTTCTTTCGTTTTAGCCCCTGTTCTTTTGAAAAATCATGCCCGCCGTCCTAGAAGTTGTTTTTACACCGCAGCCCTCGTGTTTTTATACAAAATTATGTTTTAAGTCCCTGGTTTCTTTCAAAAACACCCCTGGAAGCCTAAAATCTTTACCAGCAAGCCCCTAGAGTCTGTTTTAAGCGTAGTTTCTTCGTTTTAACTCCGTTTTGAGTGATTTTCGCGCTCACGTGTTCGTAGTGAAGCGTAGATTAGTTCTAAAACCTTCTTTTCATCTTTTGTTTATGTTTGGTGTACTGTTCTAATTAAATAATCTTGTTTGCATGTATGTGTGGATGTTTGTGTGGTGATCAATGTGAGTAGTTGCCGAGCCGTTCGAGTACGCCGACGATCCCGTTCCCGAAGAGCAGGTGCAGCAGCAGTTCTCTGAGGAAGGCAAGTATAACACGGACCATCCTTGTTACCTATACACCGATTAATCACATAAATCATATGCATGTGTCTAATACTGTTAGCCACTAAGGATGTTCCTAGTCTTTACCCTATTCCTTGTTACCCAGGGTTTTATGCATTATGGTTAGTCTATGCTACGCGCTGCAACCAACATTTATTTTTATGTTAATACTGAACTAATGGTTCACTTCAATGATGGTTAAAAGATGCTTTTTAGCAACATGGTTCGGGGAACTAGAGCATGTGCTGTGTGCTTTGTTCTAGCGTCTCTGTAAGGTTTGATCTAGGGAATTAGAGCATGTGCTTTGTGCTTTGTTCTAATGTCTCTCCATAAGGTCCGGTTCTTAAAGCGGCAACCCAGGAACTTGTTCGCCGCCGTTGGAACTATAATGGCTCTGGTCTTGGATAACTAGCTTGTACGTCTCTAGCTCGCCAGTGGTTACCGAAAGGCGTATGTGGGGTGCATGGGTGAGAGTATAGTTTGATCCATCGAGGACGGTTTTATCCGTTGGCTATGCCCCGTTAGGCAAAGTCCCGTGATGTAAGCGCCCGATGTACGGCAGCTTCACACGTTGCGATGATTGCGCTCTCGCTCTGGACGCCATTGACCCCCTCACGTTGCGCCCTGAGCGTACGTCAATCTCGATGCCTCGGGTTATGCTGCCTATGTTGAACCAAAACGGCTACTGTGCTTGTTAGGGTGTTTTGTGAAAGTCCTCGTAACATAAGTTCTTTTGGATTTATGTGACCGGCGGGTAAAGGGCGAAACCTCTGCAGAGTGTTGATCTATCATGATAGCCGTGCTCACGGATACGAGCGGCCTGGATCCTTTTTGATTAGAAGATGATATTAGTGGATGATGATGGTTTGTTCTATAATCACTTATACCTTATTAATGGGTTTATACTTGGGATCTACTCATTTGTAGTAAGTTGGAAGAAAATAAAATGAATCAACTAAAAGTGCTAATGCAGTATAACCGTGTCAAGCCTTTTGTCCTTGCATAACCCGTGTTATACTTGTTAAGTAAGATGGTTTACTTACACTTGCAACTATTCAACAAAATCCCGGATGGGTAACAGATGGAGCAATGAATGATCAGTCGCTTGCTGAGTTTCCGGAGGATCTGCCGTACTTCTAAGCTGTGTTCAACCAGTCGGTGTCCCTGTGGATTTGAGGCTCTACCTAGTATGAAGCGTTTAATAGTATTAAGTCTTCCGCTGTGTTATTTGTTTAAGACTATGTCTTGTGTTAAACTCTGATATAAACTATTTTATTCGAGCATTGTGTTCTCTGTGATTCAATATTTGTAATCTATATGTGTTCTGTGGACATCCTGGGCACACATATGGAAGCATTCGGATTTCTTGGAAATCTGGGTGTTACATCCTCCAAGGATCATTTCTCAGGGATTTCAGAATCCACTGATTAACTGCATAATATTTTATTTATTTATTCATCTCATTTACCAGATATGTTACATAATATTTATTCATACATAATGGGAGTTTAATAGTCTTTTGAAAGACTTATGAACCATACTATTTCACCATATCATTATTTCATAATGACTCGTATAGTTTGAACTTCTAGGTTCATATACTTTCTTCATGGTTGAACCTCAATTGCATTCTTTCATTGACCCGATATGAGTGCTTCATGCAACTATGTCATGGACTTTAGTTTTGGATCCATACTCTCATTTAGAGAGACATTTGCAATTATAGAGGCGTTCATTTTAAATTGTTTGACAAGTTCATTTTATCTAAAACCAACAGACGTCCCTGTAGATTTTAAATAATTAATGACCAAGTCATTTGCTAATGTGAGTATATTATTAGATACCCGGGATATACCACACATAGCATTTTGTTTACAACAAGTAAACTTTAGCTTCAGGTTAATAAGTTCATGTTGTTTCTCATAATTTCCGATGTCCCATTCATGAGTATTTATCATGTGCACATTCTCATTGGGATCAAGTCCTTCAGGGAGTTTCACTTCAAGTGTTTGCCACATCAAGTGGCGCCCTTCCGTGGGCTTCCACACAATTTCAGTTTTCTGGAAATATACTTTTCTTCATGCAAGTATAATATAGTGTGTGTTTATATTCCTGCTTCAAGCTTTCAGGAATATTATATGAAGATCTTTCTCGCTTCAAATATAAGGCATTCATATGGACTTTCTGTCCCCCTAATGCCGATATTATATCTTCATTACTAACATACTTCTAAAATGTCCCCATGGGCTTAGTATAATGGAAATTCATATCCATTTTGCAACTTTAAGTTGATGCCCATTTATGTATGCTATTATGGTGAAATAAAGACTAGTTACACACACTTCTTTTAAATATGGGGGTTATTTATTATATGCAGTGAGCTAGACTTTTATTAATGTAGTTACATGAATGCTACATTTATTTTAGCATAGTGTGCAATGCGGTATATTCGGTATACCTATAATTTGCACTATTCCAAGTCTACGAGACTATTTTTATTGTCTAGCTTGTTTATTTATTTTGCCTATTTATAAGCATAATACTCATACTATACTTCAAGTATTTAACATAAACTTGCAGTTTATAAATACACAAAATATAATCTACATGGAATTTTCTTCTAGAAAAGTAATTGCTCATTCATTCAGGATTTCCCCATATACTTTTGATTCCATAATATAAAATGTTTTTCCACAGAATAGACTACCGGGTCTATATTCTTTTTATCTATCCGCAAAAACCAATTCTGATTTGGGTTAACCAATTTCTAATTGGATATACTGAGCCAACTCTAGGCCATTTTTCTCCCCCTGATCTTAGTCTTCTTGACTAAAAAATTACTTAATGATTTCTGATCATTTAGTATATGTGCATACAACGCACAAGTGACTTAGCTTGCTAGCTAGTTGATAGATTTTTATGACGGACTACAAGCCATCCTAGTGTATTGGGGTCTGCTACTCAACAGGAGAAGCTTGAGTTACGCATAGCATCCTAGCTAGTGTGATACAAGAATAACACAATGGCTGCAAGCCAGTGTAGAGCGAATTTTTAATGTGATATCCCTGCAAAGGGTACTGATTAATGTAGTGACATGATGGTCTTTACATTAATGTGGAATAACTGTTAATTGGTCATTCTAATTGACATAATGGTATATGGATTACAAAAGTATGTGCAGAGATGCATGCTTAGTCATTGTATTGACTATGGCTACGGGCCAACTTGCACATTGATTGTCCCACATCTAATAGGATGAGGCTCTGAACCAACAATCTTACAGGATTAGGGACATGCCTATTAATTTCTCTGTAATTTTATCCACATTTTTCGTATACCTCTTGGCCCAAATTTTGCCCCCTCGTCATACCACAGTTGCACTTCAGGTGATGTAATGCTTCAAGCATGATCTATGAAAAAATTATAGAATTAAATTATACTGCAAGTATATCTAATATGATATGAATTCATATATTACTGGTAAAAAATTATAGAATTAAATTATACTGCAAGTGTACAATAATGCAGTGGGTAAATAAACTTTAGTTGTAGGGCCTATGCATTCAGTACATAGTTGAGTAATATACCATTCAAGGCTAGATTGAATCCTTCTAGATCAACTAATAAGCATGTATATTACTGGTTTTTGTGCTTCTTGGAAATTTAATTTTCATTCTACCTTTAGAAATGCACAATAACCTTCATGATTATTTGAGGTTGTGGAAAAATTATTTCAAATGATTATTTATAGGCAATATAAAGCAATTATTTACATATTCAATATGTAATTATTTATTTATTCCATGAGATTAAACTGATTACTACAGGTAAAAATTGCTACAAGCATTTGGACAAAAGGTAAGGTGAGAAAAACCTATGCATAGGTAAGAAACACAACCGCCAACTTGTTGAATTTGCTCTTCTAATTTGGGAAAGATTCTTAAATTAATGCTAAACTTCAAGTTTAAAGAAAAAAAATAAGTACTTACTCTTCAAGAGTATAAGCAAATTCTTCATGAATAACTAATAATGCAGCTTATGTAGAAAATTCTATTCATTTATGGTAATGGGGTGAGTATAAAACTTCTTTGTCTCATTGCATCACCCCCTTGGCCTAACATTACTTCTGGAATGTACTTTATTTTTCTTCCACTTCTATGGCTTATGCAACTTCTGGTAGTATAAATTTTGAGTGTATGCACAATTCTTCTTAAATTGCAAAATTGTCTACAAAACAAACAATATGCACAATTCTTCTTGGATTGCAAAACTGTCTACAAGACAAATAATATTTTTCTTCTAGAAGACATATTAATTTTGCATAACTTCAGTTCATATCACACTCAATTAATTAATATATTTTTGAAGAGTTTACTGCAAGTAAATCATAATGCCATATTGAAAGATAAAAATGTTCAGTTTATATAAGCTAAAATAACTTTCAGAGTTATATAGCATCTCTTCTAGAGATTATATAGTATCAGGCTTAAACCAATAGTATATATCTTCAAGAAATCATAGACTTCATGCCATATTCGACATTGTTCATGCAATTGCTACAAGCACACTTCATGTGTCTTAGTGCATGAAACAAGTGCAAAATCAATTAAGATTGGTTATCTATTCAATATATTTGTTTTTATATAATTTCCCATAATTTTCCAAGCAAAAAACAAGTACTTACTCCATTCACACAATTGCCCGAAAAACATTCAAATATGACACTCTCAGTGGTATTATGGCTAAGGTTCTTCAAGATTAAGAGAGGTCATAAACCATAATAATTTTTATGGTTCAAGATAATTTTCTATCCACTTCAGATATTAATGGTTTAATTTTCAGAATTATGTATCCATTAAACATGCTAGAAAAAGTTTTAATATGAGCCTCATAGGGGGTTTCAAAATTTAGAGAGCTCATATACCTAAAACCATGTTTCTATGATTAAAGGCATTATATTACTGTATTTATGCACAATTATGACAAATATCATAAAAACAGTAAATAATTTTTCAAAAAGAGTACAAATCATCGACGTTTTGTACAGCTAGTCAGCTAACTTGATCCAACCTATCATATCAGTCGCCTAACCTCTTCCTCTCGCTTGCGAGAGTAAGGCTGCAGAGGCCGTGCATGCGTGTTGGTGGGCTCATAGCTACTGGCTACTATACGGCGACGGATGTGACCGGAGAATGTGAATGCGCGCTTGCATTGTCATAGCTCCATTAGGAGGTAGCGATGGGCCAGGTGACACGCTTACTGGCTGCAGCGGCCGTGCGTACAGGCACGGCATTGACAGTACTACACATGCAGGTGTGGCAGTGTGGCACTCGCCATGGTGTAGGAGCGCAAATTCAGGCGTTGCTGACCATCGCTGTATGCTTCAAGCTGTGGATCTACAGTGGCTATGTATTCGACTACAGATCCAATACGAGCATGATATACGTTTCGGTGTTGATAACTCAGGCTCGTTTAGTTAGTTTTTATGGTTCTCATCCATGCATTGTACAGCACGTTTGCTATATTTGGTTCTTGCATGAGCTCAAGCCTATCTTGAGCGTGTTAATAGCGCGCATGACGCGACTTGTGCGTTGGCGCCGGTAGGACTATTAGTGGAGCGTCGTTCGCGGTACGTTCCGAGCTGGGGGATGGCGCAGCTCGCGTGGAGCGTGGCGCACCATGCGCGCGTCGTGGCCTGTTGGCCTCTGTGTTCCCTTCCAATAAATAGAAGATGAGAAAATACGGTGAAGTCAAGCCCACACAAAATCCTGTGTCCAACTTTCGCTTTGTGTTTGTGGTGTCCCTCGTCGTGTTCTTCAACTCCGGCGAGGTGTCCAGCTCCAGCGAGTGCTGGAACAATTGGCATCAGAGCCTACAGGTTCTGGGATCGTGATCGTGCAATCGAGTGGGCGTTCATGGCGACACACTCACAATCAACCTCACCGCCATGGCGGCATCGCTGGTCGACGCCCTCACCGCAACGGGGTAGCGGTGACGCGTCAGGGAGCCGCAGCAGGGGTGGAGGGCGCACGACCAGCAGCAGAGGCGAGCGCGGCGGCGAACGTGCCCTGGTGATCCATCGGGTCACCAAGGAGATCAACAGCGGTGGGTCTTTCCCGTCGCTCACCAAGTCGAACTACTTCGACTAGGCGGCGCTCATGCGCGTGATGCTGCAGGCCAGAGGCCTATGGATCGCGGTGAGCATGGGCACGGAGGACTACGTGGAGGATCGCATGGCTTTGGAGGTGATCTCCAAGGCGGTCCCGGCGGAGATGATGGGAACCATCGCCAACAAAGCGTCGGCCAAGGCCGCGTGAGATGCGATCAGGAGGATGAACGTCGGCGTGGAGGGCGTTCGGAAAGCCAAGGCGAACACACTGCGTCGCGACTTCGACGCACTCAAGTTCCGCAACGGAGAGACGATCGACGACTTCGGGATCAGGCTCAACGGGATCGCGAATCAACTCGCGGTCCTTGGCAGCGGCTGCACCGAGGAGGAGCTCGTCCGCAAGTTTCTCCAGGCCCTCCCACCGAGGTACTAGTAGATTGCAATGTCCATTGAAAGCCTACTTGACCTCAGCGTGATGTCCGTGGAGGAGCTGATTGGGCGGCTCAAGGCGTCCGAGGAGCGTCACGGTCTCGGCGGCGCGGTGAGGAAGCTAAACCTCACGGTGGAGGATCTCGTGGCGCGCGTCGTCTCGCAGCTACAAATCAATGGCTCGGGCTCCAGATCCGGGTCTAGCCAGCAGCGAGGACGTGGGCGCGGCGCGGAAGCGGCAAGGGACGCGTCGGGAGCAGGCCTCCCAAGATTGGCGGCTCCGGAGGTGGTGGCACCAAACGACGAGATCGACGACGACCAGTGCAAGTACTGCGGGAAGACGAGCCACTGGGTCCTGAAAGTGCATTTGGCCCCCTATGTGGGTTTTGGTGTTGATGACATAAGCAATTAAGGAGCTAATGAGATTATTTGAGATGTTGAAAGATTTAGAGCTACAAGAGATATATTTTGGAGAAAGGAAGTCCCTCTTTGAAAATGATGGAAGGTGATATGCTTTGTTGAAGATCTTTTATCATTTTCTATTCTGAAATTGAGTATAGGAAAAATCCGTACTATTAAGAGGGATGTGGAGAATTACTTGGAGATGCTCAAAAGTGCTTAGTAGAGATGCTAACAACCTATGAGAGACACAAAGGCTAACACACTTCACTTATCCTGAAAATCAGCCTTCTGTCGGAAGTTCCTAAGACCTTCGGAAGTTCCGACAGGCACCTTCGGAAGTTTGGGAATACTTCCGCCAGGGTCGCTCAGTCCTTTCCCAACTTGAATTAATTTATTCTTCGGAACTTCCTAAGCTCATCGGAAGTACCGACAGACACTTAGACAGCACATAACGGCTAGTTTTTGGATGAGCGGGTATAAATACCCCCTCACCCCTCCTTCACTTGGTACTGATCCCATTCGAACTGCACACTTGCTCAAGCTCTCTCCCCTCTTCCCAAACCCTCTCTTGAGCCATTCCTTCATTCTCTTTGAGCTAGGGCTTGGGATAAAGCAAGATTGAGTTGAGAGCCTTGAGATTTGAGTTGGGGAAAGAAAACCTTTGGTCTCTTGAGCACTTGAAGCATCTCCGGTGATTGATTCGCGTTCATTACTCTTGGAGCTTGCTCCTAGACGGTTTGGCGTCGCCTGTGGAGGGCTCAACGGATTGTGAGCTCCCCGGGAAGTTTGTATTACCCATTCCTTCGTGGAAAATCTAGTAAGTGACTCAAACTTCCTTAGTGGGAGTGAACTTCGGGAACAAGTACTTGTCTCTTGTCCATTTACTTATTTGTTCTTGTTGTTCATACATGTTCATCTAGGTCTAGACATTTTTGTGACCCGATCTATCTCTACAAGTTGTTCCACTTGATAAGATCATATTGTATCATCTCCTGGCATCATTGCACAACTTTTGATTCATACAGAATTTCTGATTTCGCTTTAGATTTTGAATTTCGTGAAAAACACAGCCATTATCGGAAGTTCCGGCGAGCTTCGGAAGTTCCGTTCCTTCGGAACTTTCTAAGAGCTTCGGAAGTTCCGAAGAACTTTACCGCTGCTAAGTATTTTTCAGGAAATTTGAAGAAACGCCTATTCACCCCCCTCTAGGCATCACAACGGCCCTTTCAGGTCCGCGAGTGCCGCAAGAAGAAGCGCGATGCGGCAGCAGCGGCGGCCCACGCAGCTGAAGCGGTACCTTGAGAACCCCTGTGGTTGTGGAAGAGGAACAAGCACTCAACCACAGGCCACTTTCCAAGAGAATATTGGAGATCCCACCGACGCTCTAAGGTACCTTGAGAATGAAACTATGCGTATGCGTAGAGTTGTGAGATACACTAATCATGGGGATTTGGCACCTAGAATCATTGAATATAACAAGGGCACGCATAAGGTTTATAACTTGAGATATGATGATCCCCGTCAATATTTGAAGGAATTGAATGGAGACTATAGGTTTTGGCTTATCTTTCATGCGGATTGGTATGAAACCGTCATCCTACCCAAAACCAATCCCATCACTGAGATGAAGTCCATCGATTTCAGCTATCTACTTGCACATGACATAGAAGTGATAGAAGAGGTCAATTGTGTTTGTCAGTTTGAGCATGATCTGGTAGGCATTGTGTCTTTCTACTGTGATTACAACACGGAAACGGTGGCTCAGTTTTATGCATCTCTTTATGTTGATAGAGCTCAAAGGACTTTTGTATTCACTGTGGAAGGCAAGTTCTTTTCGGTATCATATGGTCAGTTTGCTCAGATTCTTGGGTTCAGTGGGACAGATTTGCAGAAGTACAAGCTACATGATGAAAATGTTTTGGCTGACAATGAGATTGAGTTCATGTATGACAGTGCTTATGGAGAGGTTGAGCTTGGAACTACTAAAGGGACGAAGCCCTATTACAAGATGTTCAATCAACTCTGCAGGTATACTATTTGTCCCAAAGCAGGAGATGCGGACAACATATCTAGTATGTCCAAGAATGTACTTGCAAGGTTCGCTCCGGGTGGTAGGCCCTTCAATGTGTTTGACTTTATTTGGGAGGAGATCATTGCTTGCTCAGCCTCTGCCAGGAAGGGATGTCATTATGGCCCCTATATTTTCAGCATGATTTGTAAGGTCACTGGACTTAAAATTTGCACAGATGAAGACCATCCTATCTACAAGCCAAAGAAAGGTCAAATTAAAAGGCTTCTCAAAATTGGAACTCAACCATATATGCCTTCGGGTGGTCCTTCTCAAGCATCTCCCGCTACAGGACCCTCTCATGCAGCCCCTCCTAGCTATCGTGGTCCATCTCGTCCTGAGAAGAAGGGTTTGTTCAACTTCATCACTCAAGGGCTCAAGGCTTGCTTTGCTATTGGGAAGCACAATGCGGAGGAGATGCGTGCTCATCGCATTCAAACGGATAAAGCACGCCACTCACTTGAGAAGAGGCAAAAAAACATCATGGACAAGCTCAACATAGATCACTCTCTGGTTCACTCTCCCTTGACCTTTCCATCTCCTCCTAAGTTCTCCGCTCCTTGGGATGGTTTTGATTTCAAGGAAGGAACATCCTCTCATGCACCATATGAAGATGAGGACCTTGGTGGTGGAGAAGCACATGTGGATGCACCCAATATGACATGGCCATGGGAGGAAGAAGAACAAGGCAATAAAGAAGATGAAGGGGATGAGGAAGAGGGAGATGATGATGAGGATGATGACGACGACGACGATGATGATGATTGTGGCTATGGTGGTACCTTTGGTGACTATGGGGGATATGTGGAAGGCCAAGTTAGGTGGGCTCCTCCGGATTATGATGGTTGGTGATCCTTTTTGGCGCTTGATGCCAAAGGGGGAGAATAAGAAACATGGATCAAGGGGAAGTTCTTGATGGATTTGAAGACTTGTTGGGAAATTTCAAATTTCTTGTGATCTCAATCCATCTTGTATCTCTTTATCTATCTAGTTTGAACTCTATATTCTTGTGCTTGTGGACATGTAAGACTTTAATTGTGTTATTTGTGGTGTGTGCCAAGGGAGAACTTTAAATTTGTAGAACTATGTTGCTATGTTAGTGTGATGTGAGACCTTATTTGCTCATGGTAATCATTGTGATGTAATGTTATTTCCACTCTTGTTGATTGTGAATTATCTTGTCATATGCATCACAATTGATATATGCTTCACACTTTGCACCCCACAAATGCAATGATATAGGGGGAGCTCCCTTTCAAAATGTGCAAATGGCATGTGAGGCCATCATGATCTTAATACAAAGCATGCACATATTGAGGGGGAGTTCAACTATATAATTGGATTCAAAATTATCTATGAGCTTTATTATGAACCTGTCGGCGAGTTATGCTGACTAGGTTCTCAAGGGGATGCCCCGAGAGAAGGGTTTGTGGAGAAGTCGTCGAGAATCTAGAATCGAAGGTGACAAGAGACGATTTAGACAGGTTCGGGCCGCAATATGCGTAATACCCTACGTCCTGTATGATGTGTCTTGTATAGATGAGATGCTTCGAATGGGGTCCCTATCTCCCCTTATATATGCCGGAGGATAGGGTTACATGGAAACCATATAAGGTTAGGAAACTTTTACAATTTTATCTCTAATTTCCTAATACGGCTTATCCTAACCGACTAGGACTAATCCTTGTCTTGTACGTCAAGTCTTGTACTTAGGCCGGCCCATAGGATGGCCCGCCAGGGTTGTTTAGAAGAAGTCTGAGTTCTTTTAGAACTCCTTTTGAACTTATCAACTGAAACCAAAAAATTTCAGAAATATATTTCCTGAAAATATTCCAGCAGCCCCCGAGCCTAAATTTGAACGAATTCAAATATAGGATCAAGGAAGGACCAAAATTGAAAAGTACCGAAGTAACGATTCGAAGAGTCAATATAAACCGTTCGCCTCCCTTGTATCCGCACGCTTTTGCGAAACAGATCTAGATTTAGCGACAGTTGCTCTGTTAGCAATCCTAAGACTACACAAACACTTCTGCAACCTCCTCGAGCCCTAATCCCATCCACGCCAAGCCTCAAGAAACTGCAATGGCCGGTGGAGAAGGATCCAGCCAAAGCAAGAGCGCGAAGAGAAAGGCAGAAGCCATGAAGGAAGTCGTTGCGACCGATGAAGCAGCGCCCGGTGGAGACATTCCATTCTTAGAAGATCCAATCAGTGACTGGCCACCCAGTATACTGGAGGAGAAATATATCAAGAATCTGGAAGCAGATGGTTTCCTAGCAGCCCAAGAGACCAGTAGGTGGAGGTGCGCTCACGGGCATAAGTACCCCACTGAAGAAACCGAGGAGCTCACGGTATGAAAGGCATTTTACGAAGTTGGTTTCGGTTTGCCAACTTGTGACTTCTTCCGTTGAGTATTGCAATTTTATGGAATTGAGTTGTGTCACTTGAATCCCAACTCTATTATGAATCTGTCCATATACATCCACCTGTGTGAGACGTTCCTCAGAATAAACCCACACTTTGCCTTGTTCCGCCATTTATTCAGAGTGAAGACATCAAGTGGACCATCGCAAGTGGTGGGAAAAGTAGTAATCCAGTTCCGTCAGGGCATGAAACCAGTTTACCTGGATTATTCAACCAAGGAAAGCCTTAAGGATTGACAGAAGGAGTGGTTTTATGTATGGAACCATCAACCCCAACTGCCCAACCGCTCAGGGAATTCTCCAGTGATGAAACCGTTCTGGAGCGAAACCGTTGGAATTAATCAAGCCATGCAGATTCCAGAGCTGCTGAATATGATCAGAGATTTGAAGGCACAAGGGCTGACCGGAGCCATGGTATACAGGTCATTTCTGTTGAGGAGGATCCAGCCGTGCAAACAACGCTGCAATCCAGGGTACTCTTACTCTGGAGAAACTGATCCCTCACGGAATGCCACTGATGACATGCCTGAAAAGAGGGTGATCCAAGTGTTGAAGAAGTATCTGGTCATCAATGATGAAAAGTTTTCAGAGATAATGGAAGTTTCTGCAGTCACCATGACACCCAAGGTATGAACCATATCTAAAAATCAATACATTGTCTTGTGCTTGAAAGCATAGTATTAACTAATCCCTTGTACATAACAGTATGAAGCCCGACGATCACTATATGTGAGTTTGCCTCCCCTGGATCCGACCAATGCCGAAGAAGCAAGCTTATTAGCCCGTTGTGTAGATCCAGGGGTAAGGGATCAGGTTCGTCAACTCTATTATGAATCTGTCCATATACATCCACCTGTGTGAGGCGTTCCTCGGAATAGACCCACACTTTGCCTTGTTCCGCCATTTATTCAGAGTGAAGACATCAAGTGGACCATCGCAAGTGGTGGGAAAAGTAGTAATCCAGTTCCGTCAGGGCATGAAACCAGTTTACCTAGATTATTCAACCAAGGAAAGCCTTAAGGATTGGACGAAGGAGTGGTTTTATGCATGGAACCATCAACCCCAACTGCCCAACTGCTCAGGGAATTCTCCAGTGATGAAACCGTTCTGGAGCGAAACCGTTGGAATTAATCAAGCCTTGCAGATTCCATAGCTGCTGAATATGATCAGAGATTTGAAGGCACAAGGGCTGACCGGAGCCATGGTATACAGGTCATTTCTGTTGAGGAGGATCCAGCCGTGCAAACAACGGTGCAATCCAGGGTACTCTTATTCTGGAGAAACTGATCCCTCACGGAATGCCACTGATGACATGCCTAAAAAGAGGGTGATCCAACTGTTGAAGAAGTATCTGGTCATCAATGATGAAAAGTTTTCAGAGATAATGGAAGTTTCTGCAGTCACCATGACACCCGAGGTATGAACCATATCTAAAAATCAATACATTGTCTTGTGCTTGAAAGCATAGTATTAACTAATCCCTTGTACATAACAGTATGAAGCCCGACGATCACTATATGTGAGTTTGCCTCCCCTGGATCCAACCAATGCCGAAGAAGCAAGCTTATTAGCCCGTTGTGTAGATCCAGGGGTAACGGATCAGGTTCGCCAACTCTATTATGAATCTGTCCATATACATCCACCTGTGTGAGGCGTTCCTCGGAATAGACCCACACTTTGCCTTGTTCCGCCATTTATTCAGAGTGAAGACATCAAGTGGACCATCGCAAGTGGTGGGAAAAGTAGTAATCCAGTTCCATCAGGGCATGAAATCAGTTTACCTGGATTATTCTACTAAGGAAAGCCTTAAGGATCGGCAGAAGGAGTGGTTTTATGCATGGAACCATCAACCCCAACTGCCCAACCGCTCAGGGAATCCTCCAGTGATGAAACCGTTCTGGAGCGAAACCGTTGGAATTAATCAAGCCATGCAGATTCCAGAAATTCTGAATATGATCAGAGATTTGAAGGCACAAGGGCTGACCGGAGCCATGGTATACAGGTCATTTCTGTTGAGGAGGATCCAGCCGTGTAAACAACGCTGCAATCCAGGGTACTCTTATTCTGGAGAAACTGAGCCCTCACGGAATGCCACTGATGACATGCCTGAAAAGAGGGTGATCCAACTGTTGAAGAAGTATCTGGTCATCAATGATGAAAAGTTTTCAGAGATAATGGAAGTTTCTGTAGTCACCATGACACCCGAGGTATGAACCATATCTAAAAATCAATACATTGTCTTGTGCTTGAAAGCATAGTATTAACTAATCCCTTGTACATAACAGTATGAAGCCCGACGATCACTATATGTGAGTTTGCCTCCCCTGGATTCGACCAATGCCGAAGAAGCAAGTTTATTAGCCCGTTATGTAGATCCAGGGGTAAGGGATCAGGTTCGCCAACACAAGCTACGTACTGATAAGGCACCTGCTTCTGAAGAACCTGACGAGCCACATGCCCATGCTGAACATCTAGTTTCTGAAGAACCCCGTGCCAAGGCAGGGGCAACCTCCAACAGAGGTGAAGGGTCAAAGAGAGCTGCAACATCCGAGCTGAATGCGCCTGTGCCCAAGAGAGCACAGACCCTACCCAAGCCTCGGGTAAGGGTCATCCCGGAGCAGAAGGAGAAAATATCCCCACAGACAAAGAATCCATCTTCAGTGGGGATAGCAATTGGTGAAATCGGAACCAGCCGATCACAGCAAGGCAGCGCTGCCCGGCAACCTCTATCAGAAGAAGAGATCATTCATAATATCTACAACCCTATCTCAGCGCCATTTTCAAGTTCAATATCAGTGGTAGATGAACCCTGCCCAGCTGGTCCATCGGCGTTGGAGTAGGAGCCTAAAGAGGAATTCACCCTAGGCGAAAATCCCGATGCGGCATTACGCCATGTAAGTACTCCGTAAATCTTGACATAAGTTACAAATTGTACATTCGTAACACTCCATGCTGACTTGTGAAGTTATTGATACAGGGTTGAAGAAACTCTATCAGCTGCCAGGGAAGCGCCAGAGGCCACAGTGCCCGAAGAACCCAGGGAAGAACCACAAAAAACTCTTCCAGAGGTTCAGCCAGCTGCGCCATCCAACCCACCAGCACCAGTGGAAGCGCAAGTTGAAGAAACAATTGCTGAGGTGCTGGCGGAAATTGAGCAACTGGTCACGCAGGCGGTAATAGAAGAAACCGAAATTGAACGCCGTGACCAGAACACTGCAGAGCCCCCGATCGACATGGATACATCCCAAGTTAGGGGGGCGGAAACTGCTCAAGAAGCAGAGTGCTCGAGAGGTAAACAAGTCGAACCATCGACCCAAGAGCAAATAATTGAGGAGATCCCCAGAGTACCCAAGAGTACTGGAACTGAAGAGGAGATCGGCAGCTTCCGCATAGAAAGTTATGATCCAATGCTGAATCCAAATCCGCAGACCTTCGAATACATCTTGGACGCGGAGGAGGATGAAAAGCACATCGACAGGGGTCTATATCATGCCGAGAGGGCAGTGGCATACTTCAAGGTATGGAAAACAACCATGTACATGTTGTCATTGTAAGTATATATCTCATAACTGTGTTCTGCAGGCCGTCGGTGAAGCATCAAGAAAGAAGACAGAGTACATCCATAACATTTCGCTGATGCACGCCAAGGCGGATCGCCTCCAAAAGGAACTAGAACGCGAACGCGAAGACCGCAAACTTCAGGAGGCGGAAGATGCCAATATGATCCGCACCTTGCACCTGCATACCAAGGAGCTGGCCGCAGAGAAGGAGGACATGAAGAAAAAGCTCACCACAGCCAAATCAGAGCTCAAAGGTACCCTGACGCTGCTAAAGTCTTGCAATGAAGTATCCCTTTCGTGTTTGGTATAACAACTCTGTCATGATCTTGTGTGAAATGGGGTTCAACAACAGTTGACAACAGCCCAGAGCAAAATGACGGATTGGTCGAACTTGGCCAACCGTCATGAAGAAGCGTTGAAGACTCTCTGCAGAGCACGATACCATCAAGGAACAGCTTAGAGTTGCAGTCGAACAATGCAAGGACGCTGACGTGCAGCTAATTCAGGTCATTGAGCAGCAAAAGAAGGCTGCCAAGGATCTTGAAGACGCGCACGAAGGAAAGAAATAGCTGTCTGAAGAACTCATCCAATTGCGGAAGAATCTTGCTGACAAGAAGGCGCTGGATGAGAAGCTTGAGCAGACGACCAGGAGGATGTTGGAGCTTGAAGAAGCTATGCGGCAGATGAAGAAGTCGGACGAAGACCTGGCTGAAGCCATGAAGCGGATTGCGCTGCTGGAGAAGGCGGCGAGCCCGGTGGTGAAGGCCTTGGTCCCTGAAGACCCTGCATCTCCGCAACCGTTCCTGGAGCGTTTGAAGGCCATGCCTCGACAGTTGAAGGCTTATATCAAGAGATCATCTAAAGCCTATCTTGTGCATGTCCTTGATGTAGTAAAGTCTAGGTACCCCGAGGTTGATATAGGCAAACTCATAGAAGGCGCAGAGCCAAATTGTACAGAAGCCGCCTTCAGGGACCTGAAACAAGAGGCCGAGCCAGTTGCCGAGGCAATTGCGCAGAGCCTTAGGTTGTAATTTGAACAAGTATTCTTGTAATTGTAAGTTTCATGTAATCCAATGTTGATATTTCCGCATATGAAGATCAGACCAAGAATTTCTAAGAACCCTTGGGTGTCTCTGTGTCGATGACCAGGACTTAGTCAAAACATATGTGTATTGCGTAAATTTTAACTATAAAAAAACAACCCTGTTAAGGACCTGAGGGAACCCAGGGAGATTTCTATAGCATAGGCTATCTTTAAAATAAATGTACCCCGAAGGGATACTTGGGGAACAGACTATTTGTGATTCATAATGTAAGAACCCAGTAAGACCCATGGAGCGGCAGCTTTAAGCTGAAAACTATCACGTTGTAGCAAAAATTCAGAAACAAATCCGTTAACGGCCCCGAAGGAACCCGGACAGACCTCATTTAGTTGCTCCAAAGGCGTAAATAGCAAACTTTCCGAGTCTCAAAAAGAACACGGAGAAATTTCGAACGATGTCATAAAGACGAAGTAATATAAACAACCCAGTACAGGGAGATTTTCATTCATTGAATTATATCTCGTTGTCGAAACAACGGTACAAACGAAATCTCGATGCCGAAGCAATCGGTACATGTGTTGCCAAAGCGATGATACAATGAGAAGCTACGCGTAGAATTTGCGTACATGTTCTATATTCCAAGGATTTGGTAGATCCGCACCATCCTCTGTTTGAAGTCTGTATGTGCCTGGCTTGAGGACTTTGGAGACAATGAATGGACCATCCCAAGGCGAAGTGAGCTTTGTGTGACCAGCTGTATTCTGGATCCTACGTAGCACCATATCTCCAATCTGGAACGACCTTGTCTTCATGTTTTTGTCATGAAATCTGCAAATACCCTGAAGGTACGCGGCATTGTGTAACAAAGCTGCCAGTCGTGCTTCTTCAGCCGTATCAACCTCAATCATCCGTTGTTCATCCGCCATGGCTTCTTGGAATTCCTCAACGCGAGGAGCGCCATGCATGACATCAACAGGTAGGATTGCTTCAGATCCACATACTAAGAAGAAGGGAGATTGCCCTGTAGCTTTGCTGGGTTGAGATCGTAGGCCCCAGACAGCCGGGTAGAGTTCTTTCATCCACCGGCCTTCAGCTTTCTTCAAGGTTTGTTCCATACGAGCTTTAAGTCCATCGAGTAACATGCCGTTGGCCCTTTCGATTTGACCATTGGCGCGAGGATGAGCGACAGAGGCATAACACACCTCGATGCTACGATCTTCACAGTAATCCCAGAACTTGCTGTCTGTGAAGGTAGTGCCTAGATCTGTAATGATTTGATGCGGTATCCCGAAGCGAAAAATCAACTCTTGAAGGAATTGGACCGCTTTCTCCGATGTTGGTTTGACGACCGGGAAGACTTCTATGCACTTTGAGAATTTATCAATTGCAACAAAGCAATACTCAAAGCCACCAGGTGCTCTGGGTAGTTTCCCGATCATATCAAGCCCCCAGCATGCGAATGGCCATGATGGAGGTATCAATTTAATCTTGTGCGCAGGCTGATGTGAATGATGAGCGAAATACTGACAACCCTTGCAGTGACGAACAATTTCTTCTGCATTGTGCAAAGCCGAAGGCCAATAGAACCCGGCGCGGAAGGCTTCGCCCACGATGGTACGGGAAGTTGCATGATTACCACATTCGCCCGCGTGGATTTCCTCTAGAATGCTGATTCCTTCTTGCTGTGAGACACATTTCATCAATGCACCAGAGCGTGCACAACGTCGGTAAAATGTATCCCCAATTATCATGTAGGACTTGTTGCGACGAACAACCTGCTGGGCTTCTGCTTTCTCCATAGGGAGTTTGTCGTGCAAGATATAATCTATAATTGGTGCACTCTAGATTGCGTGGATGAGCATAACCTCAGGAGCCGAGGTTGCAGTGGCGGGAAGTGTTGCTGCAGGAATAGACGGCTTAGAGAGCTCATTAACGAACACACCACTGGGTACCTCTGCTCGGGAAGAACCCAGTTTGGATAGGATGTCTGCAGCAACATTGTAATCTCGCTCGACATGATGAAATTCAATGCCGAGAAAGTGCTTCTCCAACTTTCGAACTTCTTCACAGTATGCATCCATGTTCTCATGGTTCCGATTCCAATCCTTGTTGACTTGCTTGATGACCAGCATTGAATCCCCGTAGACCAGTAGGCACTTAATACTGAGGGTGATGGCCATCTTCAGCCCGTGAAGAAGTGCTTCATATTCTGCAGCGTTGTTGGAGACGGCGAATTGAATCTGCAGGACATACTTGAGTTGATCTCCTTGAGGTGAAATCAACAGAACTCCAGCATCGGCACCTTCCAACTTGAGAGAACCATCGAAGTACATAATCCAGTGCTCAGGCTTGATGGTGACGACGGGAAGGTTGTGCTCAGTCCATTCCGATATGAAATCAGTAAGGACTTGAGACTTCATGGCCGTGCGAGATCGGAACTCAATGTTGTAGGTTCCGAGCTCGATAGCCAACTTGGCGATACGCCTTGTAGCATCTTGGTTGTGGAGGATTTCGCCAATAGGATATCCAGTAACCACAATGATCTTGTAGGAGTCGAAGTAGTACCGCAATTTCCTGGATGTCATTAGGACGGCGTATAGAATTTTTTGAACTTGAGGATACCTTGATTTGGAGTTCGAGAGGACTTCGCTCACAAAGTACACAGGCCGTTGGATCTTCTGGAGATGACCTTCCTCGTCGCGTTCAACGATGATAGTAGCACTAACGACGTTGGTGGTTGCTGAGATGTAGAGCAAAAGATCTTCGCCCGGGAGTGGCGTGGTGAGCACAGGTGGTGTAGTCAGGAATAGTTTGAGCTTGTCAAAGGCGTCTTGGGCCTCCTGTGTCTACTGGAATCTGTCCTGATTCTTGAGGAGCTTGAAGAACTCAGTCCCGCGTTCTCGGAGTTTGGAGATGAAGCGGTTGAGTGCAGCCATATAGCCCGTAAGCTTCATGACATCCTTGACGGTGCGTGGCGGCTCCATATCCATGATTGTCGCTATCTTCTCTGGGTTAGCCTCGATGCCGTGTTCGCTGACAATGAACCCGAGGAGCTTTCCTGACGGAACGCCGAAAACACACTTGCGGGACTAAGCTTCCAACGCCATTTGCGTAAGTTGTCGAACGTCTCGGTGAGATCGGCGATTAGATCCTCGGGATTTCTTGTCTTGATGACCATATCATCAATGTATGCCTCGACGTTTCGGTGGAGTTGGTCTTGAAGACAACCCTGTATCGCCCGCTGATATGTGGCACCTGCATTTTTCAAACCAAAAGGCATGGTTGTATAGCAATAAGCGCCGTATGGTGTGATGAATGAAGTTTTAATCTGATCCTTTTCTTTCAGAGATATCTGATGATATCCTGAGTAACAATCGAGGAAACAGAGAAGGGTGCACCCGGCGGTGCTATCGATGACTTGATCGATGCGAGGAAGCCCGAAGGGATCCTTTTTGCAATGTTTGTTGAGATCGGTATAATCAACACACATTCTCCATTCATTAGAATTCTTTTTTCTTAGAAGAACCGGATTGGCTAACCAATCCGGACAAAAGACTTCTTTAATGAAGCCGGCTGCTAATAACTTTGCTAGCTCTTTCTTGATGGCTTCCCGACGCTCGGTAGCGAATCTTCGGAGGTGCTGCTTTTTAGGCTTCGCGCTCTCGTTGAGGTCCAGCTTGTGCTCGATCAACTCTCTGGGACTCCAAGCATGTCAGAGGGCTGAATTTGTCAACCCAAAGAGGAACTGAGGTGCGCGTGATCTACGTGGTGAAGTTTTCGTCCCACGGGAACTAGAATTGGAGTTCCTGGGTGCCCGTGGGGTTGTTGTCACGGTCCTGATCGTTGAACCCTAGTGGAAGTCAGAGGTGATCTGAAGTCCGCCAGGGAGTCGTGGATGCGTGGATCGATCCTGCCGCTTGACAGAGGCCGGGTCGACATAGTTCGCCCGAGCTTGAGGCTGCTTCGGGCGCCATGTACTCCTCCGAGTAGGATACGATCCGAAGATCGTGTCGGAGTTGGGAGTTTTCCATGATCCTCGCGGTGTGATCTGCACGGGTGGCGGAGCTGACGCAACCACCTCGTCGCGTAGTTCATGTTGGAGCTTGCCGTCCTGGTTTGCGATGCAAAGCCAGGAACCGAAGATGAATATAGCGCTTGCTTCGAACTTGGTGACGATGGAGGCGCTGAAGGATGCCATCGACTCTTTAACGAGTTCTCGACGAGTAGATCCCCACGGACAGCGCCAAAGTGTCGGCGAGTTATGCTGACTAGGTTCTCGAGGGGATGCCCCGAGAGAAGGGTTTGATGAGAAGTCGTCGAGAATCTAGAATCGAAGGTGACAAGAGACGATTTAGACAGGTTCGGTCTGCAATATGCGTAATACCCTACGTCCTGTATGATGTGTCTTGTATAGATGAGATGCTTCAAATGGGGTCCCTATCTCCCCTTATATATACCGAAGGATAGGGTTACATGGAAACCATATAAGGTTAGAAAACTTTTACAAGTTTATCTCTAATTTCCTAATACGGCTTATCCTAACCGACTAGCATTAATCCTTGTCTTGTACGTCAAGTCTCGTACTTGGGCCGGCCCATAGGATGGCCCGCCAGGGTTGTTTAGTCCATTAGGACTCTACGCCCACAGAACCTTAATTGTGTTGTCATCAATCACCAAAAAGGGGGAGATTGAAAGTGCATTTGGCCCCCAATGTGGGTTTTGGTGTTGATGACATAAGCAATTAAGGAGCTAATGAGATTATTTGAGATGTTGAAAGATTTAGAGCTACAAGAGATATATTTTGGAGAAAGAAAGTCCCTCTTTGAAAAGGATGGAAGGTGATATGCTTTGTTGAAGATCTTTTATCATTTTCTATTTCGAATTGAGTATAGGAAAATCCGTACTATTAAGAGGGATGTGGAGAATTACTTGGAGATGCTCAAAAGTGCTTAGTAGAGATGCTAACAACCTATGAGAGACACAAAGGCTAATATACTTCACTTATCCTGAAAATCAGCCTTCTGTCGGAGTTCCTAAGACCTTCAGAAGTTCCGACAGGCACCTTCGGAAGTTTGGGAATACTTCCGCCAGGGTCGCTCAGCCCTTTCCCAACTTGAATTAATTTATATTTCGGAACTTCCTAAGCTCATCGGAAGTTCCGATAGACACTTAGACAGCACATAACGACTAGTTTTTGGATGAGCGGGTATAAATACCCCCTCACCCCTCCTTCACTTGGTGCTGACTCCATTCGAACTGCACACTTGCTCAAGCTCTCTCCCCTCTTTCCAAACCCTCTCTTGAGACATTCCTTCATCCTCTTTGAGCTAGGGCTTGGGATAAAGCAAGATTGAGTTGAGAGCCTTGAGATTTGAGTTGGGGAAATCAAACCTTTGGTCTCTTGAGCACTTGAAGCATCTCCAGTGATTGATTCACGTTCATTACTCTTGGAGCTTGCTCCTGGACGGTTTGGTGTCGCCCGTGGAGTGCTCAACGGATTGTGAGCTCCACGGGAAGTTTGTATTACCCATTCCTTCGTGGAAAATCTAGTAAGTGACTCAAACTTCCTTTATGGTTGATTTGAGGGAGGAAAAGGTTAGTTGAAAACCTTGCTCTTTGTGAGCTCCACAATGGAGACGTAGCTTCCTTAGTGGGAGTGAACTTCGGGAACGAATACTTGTCTCTTGTCCATTTACTTATTTGTTCTTGTTGTTCATACATGTTCATCTAGGTCTAGACCTTTTCCTGACCCGATCTATCTCTACAAGTTGTTCCGCTTGATAAGATCATATTGTATCATCTACTGGCATCACTGCGCAACTTTTGCTTCATACAGAATTTCTGATTTCGCTTTAGATTTTGAATTTCATGAAGAACACACCCATTATCGGAAGTTCCGGCGAGCTTCGAAAGTTCCGTTCCTTCGGAACTTCCTAAGAGCTTCGGAAGTTCCGAAGAACTTTACCACTGCTAAGTATTTTTCAGGAAATTTGAAGAAACGCCTATTCAGCCCCCTCTAGGCATCACAACGGTCCTTTCAGGTCCGTGAGTGCCGCAAGAAGAAGCGCGATGCGGCAGCAGCGGCGGCCCACGCAGCTGAAGCGGAGGAAGACGACGGGCCGGCACTCATGATGTTGGCGGCCCACGTCGAACCGTCACCACTAACACTTCAGGTGGACGATCTGCTCGTCCAGATCGACGATGGAGACACCGGCGCGGTAACTCGCTGGATCATGGAGGACGACGAGCCCACATTGGCCCTGGTGACGGCTCAGGCCAACGTGGCGGCGCCTACTCCATCGTCATTGACAACCGCGCCATCACATTATCCACCTCGACGAGAAGAAGTTGTTCGTCCAGCTTGGGGATGAACACGCCGAGGAGTCCACGCGGTGGATCCTCGACACGGGCGCCACAAATCACATGACGGGCGTGCGATCGTCCTTCTCCGAGCTGGACACTGGGATCCGAGGCACTCTCAAATTCGGCGACGGCTCCGTCGTCGACATTGAAGGGCGCGGAACGGTCCTCGGTAACCTCAAGAACGGTGATCACCAGGCGCTCAACGGGGTGTACCACATTCCGCGCCTCACCGCCAACATCGTCTGCCTTGGACAACTTGATGAGGAAGGCTAAAAAAATCCTCATCGAAGGTGGAGTCCTCAAGATCTAGGACTCGTAGAAATGCCTGCTCGTGAAGGTGGTCCGTGGAGGAAATCGCCTCTACATCCTCGACATCGACGTCACGAAGCCGGTGTGTTTGGCGGCGCAAGGGGGTGACGCAGTGTGGCGCTGGCACACGAGGTTCGGGCATCTGAACTTTCGTGCACTCCGGCTGCTGGCACAGAAGGGGATCACGCGAGGACTACCGCAGATCGACCACGTCGACCAGGTCTGTGACAGTTGCCTGCTCGGGAAGCAGCGGTGTCTGACGTTCCCAAGCAAGGCCAAGTATCGCGCGGAGAACAAGCTGGAGCTGGTCCACAGCGACATCTGCGGCCCCATGACCCCAGCGACGCCAAGCGGGAACATGCTGTTCCTCGTCCTCGTCGATGACCTGAGTCGCTACATGTGGCTCATCCTCCTCAGCTCTAAGGACCAAGCAGCGGCGGCGATCATACGATTCCAGGCGAGCACTGAGGCGGAGGCCGGGAGGAAGCTGCGCATGCTGTGCACCGATCGCGGCGGCGAGTTCACGACGCATGCGTTCGCGAACTACTGCGCGGAGTAGGGAGTCCAGAGGCACCTCACCGCGCCGTACACGCCCCAACAAAACGGCGTGGTCGAGAGGAGGAACCAAACCATGATGGGAATGGCTCGAAGCATGATGAAGGCGATGGCTCTACCAGGCTGGTTTTGGGGTGAGGCGGTCACCACGGACGTCTTCATCCTGAACCAGTCACCAATGAAGAGCGTGGACAGGCAAACTCCGTTCGAGGTATGGCATGGTCAGAAGCCCCCTGTTCATTTTCTTTGTACCTTTGGCTGCATCACGCACGTCAAGAACACCGGCAAGCACCTCGCCAAGCTCGACGACAGAAGCATCCCCGTGGTGTTCGTTGGCTATGAGGCGGGCACCAAGGCGTATCGCTTCTACAACCCGGTTACGTGGCGTGTCGTCGTGTCGCATGATGCCATGTTCGAGGAGGATCGAATCTGGGACTGGGGTGAGGAGCGAGGGGCATGCCCGAACGACGACCTCGAGCCATTCCAGGTGGAGTACGTGACGTGGTCAGGCGATGTGCCAAACGGGGAACAGGGAGATCCAACACCGACGCCGCCATCATCATCGACTCTGTCCGCGACGCCGGCACCCAGCGCGGTGACACCCACGTGTGGGTCTGAGCCCCGCACCTCATCCACGCCGATCAGCGTGGCGATGCCCACGTGCGGGTCTGAGCCCCGCACATCGACGCCAAATCCCGGGGATGTGGTGGAATTCGCATCACCACCGTCGGGGGAGTACGCTTTGGACGTGGACCACGACGACGCCATTCCCCTTCGGTTCCGCACGTTCGACAACCTGCTCGGGTCATCCACGCCTCCAGGCCTTGTCGAGCGAAGGCTCCCTGAAGAACTCCTCATGGCGGTCAGGGAGGAGCCAACGACAGCTGAAGAAGCAAAGGGCATCAGGGAGTGACGCACTGCACTGGTTGAAGAGATGGCATCCATTGAGCAGAACCAAACATGGTCACTAGTGGACTTGCCGCCAGGACACCGTGCCATTGGGCTCAAGTGGGTGTTCAAGATCAAACGCAACGAACACGGCGACATCAGCAAGTACAAAGCACGGCTCGTCGCAAAGGGGTACGTGCAACGTCAAGGCATTGACTATGATGAAGTGTCCGCGCCGGTGGCGAGGATGGAGTCCGTGCGCGTGCTTCTTGTAGTGGCAGCGCAGAGAGCTTGGGAGGTACACCACATGGACGTGAAGTCTGTGTTCCTCAATGGTGTGCTAGCACAAGAAGTGTATGTGCATCAGCCTCCTGGCTTCACGCCGGCCGGGCATGAAGGCAAGGTGTTGAAGCTCAACAAGGCGCTCTACGGCTTGAAGCAAGCCCCGAGAGCGTGGAACGAGAAGCTCGACGCCAGCCCGCACATGCTTGGTTTCATAAGGAGTGAATGTGAGCATGGGCTGTACACGCGCCATGCCAAGAAGAAGCGCCTGGTGGTGGGGATCTATGTCGACGACCTCATCATCACCGGGGAGTCCAAGGAGGAGATCGGCGCATTCAAGAAGGAGATGAAGTCCCTGTTTCGCATGAGCGATCTGGGGATTTTGTCCTACTATCTCGGCATCGAGGTGAAGCAAGGGAGACACGGCATCAAGCTCTCCCAGGCTGCCTACGCCAAGAAGGTGCTCGAGAAGGCAGGCATGGGCGTCTGCAACCTGTGTGCGACACCGATGGAGACAAGGCTGAAATTGTCAAAGCGAAGCACGTCTCCGGCAGTTGACGCGACGGAGTACCGCAGCTTGATCGGGAGCTTGCGATACTTGGTGCACACCCGGCCCGATCTCGCGTTCACCGTGGGATATCTGAGCCGGTTCATGGAAGAGCCAAAGCAGGAGCACATGGCGGCCATGAAGCACCTGCTAAGATATGTAGCCGGCACGATCGACTACGGCTTGGCATACACCAGGGGAGATGCCGGGCACGTCTTGCTTGGCTACAGCGACAGCGACATGGCGGGCGACGTCGACGAACGCAAGAGCACCACCGGCATCATCTACTACCTCGGCAACAATCCGGTGACCTGGCAGTCACAGAAGCAGCGCGTGGTGGCGCTGTCATCGTGCGAGGCGGAGTACATAGCCGGAGCTGCAGCGGCGTGCCAAGGCGTCTGGCTCCGGCGCCTTCTCGAGGAAGTACTTGGCGTCGACGTCCCTCCGCCGTGCTTGAAGATGGACAATCAGTCCGCAATTGCCCTAAGTAAGAACCTCGTATTCCATGAACGTTCAAAGCACATTGATACGAAGTTCCATTTCATTCGTGAGTGCGTGGACACTGGGGCGATCTGCTTGGAGCCCGTGAGCACACAGGAGCAGCTCGTGGATGTCATGACAAAGGCACTTGGGAGGTCCTGGTTTTCGGAGCTTCGTGAGTTGATCGGCATCATGAAGCTGAAGTGAACTAAGCCAGACTTAGGGGGAGATTGTTCATAACTCAGGCTCATTCAGTTAGTTTTTATGGTTCTCATCCATGCATTGTACAACATGTTTGCTATATTTGGTTCTTGCATGAGCTCAAGCCTATCTTGAGCGTGTTAATAGCGCGCATGACGCGACTTGTGCGTTGGCGCCGGTAGGACTGTTAGTGGAGCGACGTTCGTGGCACGTTCCGAGCTGGGGGATGGCGCAGCTCGCATGGCGCGCTGAGCGCGCGTCGTGGCCTGTTGGCCTCTGTTTTCCCTTCCAATAAATAGAAGATGAGAAAATGCGGTGAAGTCAAGCCTGCACCAAATCCTGTGTTCAACTTTCACGTTGTGTCCGTGGTGTCCCTCGTCGTGTTCTTCAACTCCGGCGAGGTGTCTAGCTCCGGCGAGTGCTGGAACAATCGGTTTGCATATACCGGCTACAATCGAAATGGGTTCGGCTGCCATAGGCGAATTCAACTTCGATCTGAGATCAGCTTTGGGAGACGGCGGCAGCATGGCTTACAGCCGCGAGTTTTGCTGCGGCTTCGTGCGGCGAGCATGGATTCAGATTATGAGTGCGCGCGGGTATGGACAGAGTTCGGTGTCTGCGTGTCTTATTGGCTGCAGGCCTTAATCTAGATGGTGGCATGCGAGCCATAACTATGCATCTTTGAGATGTACTGCAGGAAGATGATGGTGGCACAACACGCACACTGTTGACCCTGATGGTCTTAGCAGTGCATTCAAGCGCCCACCTGTTCATGTGGGTGTGGCCATCAATGGTTCATCTGTTGATCCGATATCGATGCTAGAAGCAATCAACCAAGTCGTATAGCATAGCTGGCTGTGCAAACCATGCTTATATAGTTCTTAATGCACGCATACAGGAGTGCTTGGATGACGTACAAACAACTAGCTGCAAGCTAGTTAGGTATGTATAGGTTCACATGAATTTCGTATTGATATGCATAAATACCGTCATGCGTATATGTTGATTTCGTTCCGACGCACTCATATATGGTTATGATCAATATGCAGATTTGATCTAGGTATGGCCGCTTCAATGCTTCATCATGCATGCCGATCGATTAATAAACGTACAAACACATGCAGGTAGCCGGCATAGTAGATTAGAAACCAGATATTTTTTTCGGTGCAACAACCGAACATAAAAACCAATCTACCTTGACATTGCATATTTCATACCTTGGATTACTTGATGCCAATTGATCTACTCCACTTACCGCGTAGGGCAGTTATCAGTAGATACATACCGCGTAGGGCTAGGCATGGTCGTAGACCTGCGTGCTTGATGACGATGTCGTTGCAGTGCTGATTAGTAGCAGGTAGGAGGTAGCTGATCTTTCCGCTAACGACGTTGATTTAGTCGACGTCGTCGAAGTAGTCGTCGGCGAGGACGGCAGCGAGATTGTAGATGCCGAGATTGATGGCGACTCCTCCAACATAGTCCACGAAGAGCGTCGTGCTGATAATGTGTTGTAAAACACATCATCAACGGTTGGATCTTCTCCCTCTCACGCCTCTCATGACAAGCACAGAACAAAGTAGACAAGACACAATGTAGGTGGAGCTTCTCTTTATTCCTCATATTCGATGATTTACAATGACAATCTCTCTCATATATGTACTCCGACCTATGACTAGAGTTTTGGTAAGAACCCACAAGCAACCAGACACGGACTAGGACTTCTAGTCCTTCTTTCCTTCTATACAAGTCCGGGCAACCGGACATGGACTAGGACTTCTAGTCCTTTCCTTCTATTCAAGTCCGGTTGTATTACAACAAAAATCACTCCATCACCTACACCAAAACGATAGTACACACATTTGTCGGCTTCGATCGTTTGAAACAAAGCCAACAGATGTTAGGGTTTTGTCAAACTTCTCATGCCACTGCTTGGGTGCTTGCTTGAGACCATACAGAGACTTCAACAACTTGCACACCTTTCCCTCTTGACTATTTGCCACAAACGCATCAGGCCAATCCATATAGACCCCCTCTTCCAACTCTCCATTTAGGAAATTTGTCTTCACGTCCATTTGATGAACGAGAAGCCCATAGAAGGCTGTCAATGAGAGTAACACTCGGATAGTGGTCAATCGAGCAACAGGTGAGTAAGTGTCAAAATAGTCCTCTACTTCTTTCTAGGTATAACCCTTGGCCACAAGCCTAGCCTTGTACTTGTCAATAGTACCATTAGGCCTAAGATTTTTCTTGAACACCTATTTGCAACCCACAGGCTTGTATCCATAGGGGCGATCAACGACCTCCCAGGTACCATTAGTCATGATAGAGTCCATTTCATTTCTGGCCGCTTCCTTCTAATAGTCAGTGTCAGGAGTTGAATATGCCTCTTTAATGATCCTAGGCGTGTCATCCACGAGGTATACAATGAAATCATCACCAAAAGACTTTGCAGTCTTCTGTCTCTTGCTCTTTCAGGGAGATTCATTGTTATCCTCCTCAGGATGTCTCACATGAGAATGTTCAACGTGTACAATCGGTTCGGCGAAGATATCATCCTCGATAATCTCTTGCCTAGATGAACTTGTTCCATCTTTCATAGGGAAAATGTTCTCAAAGAACGTAGCATCTCTGGTCTCAAAAATTATACCGACCGCCATGTCAGGTACTCCAGAGTTCACTACCAAAAACCTATAGCCAACGCTATGAATAGCATAACCAAGAAAAACTCTATCTACAGTTTTAGGTCCAAGTTTGTGTTTCTTGTTGATAGGCACACTCGCTTTGGCCAAACAACCCCAAGTACGCAAATAAGAAAGCGTTAGACTTTTCTTTTCCCATTCCTCGAATGGTGTCTTCTCTTTATTCTTTGGAGGCACACGGTTTAGGACATGACATGCTATCAATATAGCCTTACCCCACCATTCCTTGGAAAATCCTGAGGTATCCAACATGGCATCAACCAAGTCAGTCAAGGTTTGGTTCTTTCTTTCGGCAACCCCGCTTGACTGGGGTGAATAGGGAGGCGTCGTGTCATGAATAATGTCGTGTTCTTCGCAGAATAAATCAAACAATTTTGAAAAATATTCGCCACCGCAATCCGACCTAATTCTTTTGATTTTTCTCTCAAGTTGGTTTTCTACTTCAACCTTATAGATTTTAAAGTTGTGAAGAGCTTTATCATTAGTTTCCAACAAGTAAATGTAACAGTATCTAGTGCTATCATTGATAAGTGTCATGAAATATTTCTTGTCACCTTTTGTCAACACCCCATTCATCTAATAAAGATCAGAATGAATTAATTCTAAAGGTGCCAAGTCCCTCGCCTCAGCGGCCATGTAAGGCTTGCGAGTTTGTTTTGAACCAACACATGTAAGACACTTAGAATTCTTGGCAAAGGTAAACTTTGGAATTAAACTCAAATTTGCAAGTCGTTCCCCATCAATAAGGGAGGTAGACCCCCGACCTGATAGGAAGAAAACAAGGAAATGTCAGCACATACATGAATATTAGCACCAGTATCTATCCACCATTCGGGTGAACACATAACTGAAAGAACTATAGGTAAATACTTACCGTACCCCGATGTTCCTCCATACTCGCTGATGACCATGTTGGTAGACTTGCCTCCTTTGCGTTGAGGACACTTTCCAGCAAAGTGCTCCTCACTGCCGCACACGTAGCAGGCTCCCTTCTTCTTTTAAAACCGGTGATTTGTTTAGCCTTCCTGGGATTCTGTGGCTGAGGTGGTTCCTTGCCTTTGCCCTTGTTGTTGGTGCGAGCATTAATGTTCTTCTAAACAAAGTTCGGGCTTGCACCAACAAGTGCCTCCTTGTTGCGTGTGTCCTTTCCTCTCGCTTTTTCCTCCACATCAAGAGTGTCAATGAGTCCAACAATCGTGAACTCCTGCCTCCTGTGCTTCAGAGAAGTAGCAAAATCCCTCCAAGAGGGTGGCATCTTGGATACTTCTGGCCAAAAACTTATCGGGCGGCACACAAGGGTTCTCTTTATTGCAACGACCGAGGTCTTTTGCCAGCACATGCAACTCATTAGCTTGTTCCACCACAGGACGGTCTTCCACCATCTTATAGTCTAGGAACTGCTCCATGAGATACAGCTCACTACCAGCATCAGATACCGTACTGAGCTTTAAGGGCGTGACACATCTCTTTCCCAGTCTTCTTTTTAAGAAAGGGATTAATGAGGTGTGGGGAAATAACACCAAGGACGCATCCGCGAAAGAGACTGTCTTTAGCCTCGAATGCACTTCCCTGCTCGAAAGTTCATGTTCGGGCTTTCCTTCCGCCACATCCATGATGCCCATGGTGGTCAACCACAGTATCATTCGTTCACGCCAACTAACGAAGTTTGTACCGTCAAAGATGTTTGGCTTAATGGATGAAGCAAATTGAGCAACCGAAAACCTATCAATATAATTAACACTAAAATCAGGTTTCTGGATTGTTCGATAATTATTTGTTATAGACCATATTTTAATTCCAAAGATTATAATGAAATCCACAAATATTTGCATGACTACAGTGAGTGAAATAATCCATGTGCAAATGTTCAGATTTAACACATATTCAAATAAGAACACAAACAAACAAAATAAAGGATAGCAGTTCGGACATCGAAATGTACCCCGAGGCGGGACCTTTGCCGGAGGCATCGGTTGCGCCATTACCAGCTGGAGGAATACCATCCGACATGATATCCCTCGACTGGTCTTGCTCGAAGTAGTCGTACAGATTCGATGCAGGAAGATCCGTCGACGCAGTGCAGTCGATGCGCCGGAGTCGTACAAGGAGAAGACGCAGCGCGGTGTAGTCGTTCGACGGTGGTGGAATTATGGTATCATTGATTGCCATAACCAACCCCAATTACCGCGTCATCAATTGCCACAACCAGCAAAAGAAATTCCCCTCCCGGACGTCAGGCTCGGGCACGGCACGGCTCAGGCACGGCATGCCACGCCTCGCCACGCCCATGGCCCGGCTCGGTGAGGCGAGCGAGCGCGCGCGCGTGTGGCTCGTCAATCTCCCCTTACCGGCTTCACAAGGGGTGCACCGAAGGTTGACCCTTTAAGTCGGTTGAGATTCTTTTCCAATACCAATATGGTTTTAACCATAATAACTATAACATTAAAAGTAGGCTTTAATCCTTTTAGAATAAATAGAATAATGGGCCGGGCCCAAATATTCTAACAGTCAGCATCCAGGCTCTAACGGCAGTCACATACGCATACATGTTTTTAATGTTTGCCGTGTGTTGAAAAATCAGCACACGGCAAAGAGCCTATTTACCGTGTGCCGATACTTTGCCGTGTGTTTTCAATGACACACGGTGAAGAAGTTGTTTGCCGTGTGCCCGAGGAATTGTACACGACAAAGTTTGAGGCACACGGCGAACTATCGTTTTCCTGTAGTGTCTTGCAGGCTTGCATCTGCAACTCTGCTGAAGATCTCTTCCGAACTAGACAAGCAATACATCAGATGCCGATGTTTCAACTTCTGGCACAATCTTTTTAAATAAAAAATTGAATAGTGTCTTACCATGTTATTCATTAAGAGGAAAAACAACGTTACGACACAAGTCGTAGCATGGTCATCCAAAAATGATAACCAAGCTCTCAAAAACAACAGAGAAATATTATTACAAGATAACCAAATCATGAGCTATATGGTAGGAACAACAAACTGTGCAAATGGTTGCAGCATGGTATAGCACGCTTGAAACCATAGTGACTGCTTCTTGCCTTATCTTCACCGCTATGCCCGCTGTAACTTCTTGAAGAATATTAAAGGTCCTAGCGTTCCGGGAACCAAAGTGACCATGATGTGAGGACGACCAGTGAACCAAAGCTTTTTATGGCCCCGTTTAGATTTAAAAAAATTCTCTAAAATATATTTTTTATCTAATTTTTTTCTATTTATCACATCTCTCACTCACCGGACACGTTTCCTAGGACTCAACTATAGTGTTTTTTCGGATTTACATTATTTTTTCGGGAATCTCTCCTAATCTAAACACACCACATGTCCTTGTTCAAGCGTTTTCTCGAATTTCTCCACCAGGTTGCTAAAGACCTTTCAGTGTTAAGTGGAACCAAGTTTTCCAGATGAACCTCCTGAAGGAGCAGCAACCGTACCAGACCTCCCTGCTATTAGAGCACGTAACAAGGTGTGTAATGGATTCTAACTCCTGTCCATAGAGAACGACATAATCATCGCTGTCCTGCAGATTGCGTTTCTTCCTTCTTGCCGCTGTCCAACACTGACTGTGCAGGACTAGCCAAACAAAAAAAAAACTTGCAGTTAGTGGGTGCCCTTGTTTAATTTTGTGAAGCAATTTAGCGCTAGAAATTGCATACTATATGTCCCACAAAGAAAGTCTTGTCAGCCAAAGAAGTGGAGAAGCAATGATCTACCGTCCATCTGCATAGAAACTTGTCCTGTCTGCTGTGATTCTGGAACGATCATCATGTAGCGAGACTATTAGTACTATAACAGCTCAGCCCCAGCTTAGCTTGGTGCTCGCCTCTCTCCTGCACCAAATGGTTTATTTGTCAGACGTGGCTGTTCCAGTTGCATCTGGATCGAACAACAGATTGCACCTAGCAAAGCATGCTGGGATATCACGGGTACATTACGTGTACCGGGAGATATTAGCCTCTCCAGTTCCCAGGCCAAGGTTCGTGAGGGGAGGGGACCACATGCGACGCGAGGAAAATTCTAACTATATATCCAATAATTCTAAAGATAACAAAACAACTTGTTCTCTTGCATTGCTGCAATATATCATGGACCAACAAAAGCCATACATCTCCAGTCTTCGAGGACCACATGACAGCACATTGATTAGTTAGAGCGAATCTATATATGATCTGATCTCATCATATCTGTTATTCATACAAGCTGGACCATGACACCAGGGACCATTGATGTATGCCCTTCCCCAAGCTTGTTCGGAGGCGTCCGTTGACGCTTGGCAGGCAGCAGATAAGGTAACTCAATCTCGCACAAAATCTGCTCTCATTGCTATATTAGTGATGTGCATGTACGGCTATAAGAGTAGCATGTACTACTGGAAATGCAAATTTCTTTGACGGTGAGAAGCCAATAGTGAAATATAAAAGATCCATAGGAAAATAGAAAAATATTGACAGGAAAATACCAACATAGACTAGCTTGACTATCGGTTTCCGTCAACAAAGTCCAAAAAGGATATTATTTAAGAAGCACACTAAACATATTGCGCTGTCAGGATACAACTGTCAAAATAATCTCTCTTTTTTTTGTCATGATTCTCTTGCAGTAGGGAAATGCATTTTGATACTTTGTTCCCGACAGGGATATTGTCTTCAACAACGTTTAGCTCAATCGTAATTCATAATCCACAATTAAATAATTCGGAGCACATGTAATTTGGGTCCAGTATAAATCACATACTTCATTCAACCATAATATCTATAGTTACATATAGCAACACAGCAGCACATAGCTAGTTTTGTCTTTCGAGCATCACAAAGCACAACCAACTACCAATCTATTGCAAAGAGTGAGCAAGTTCCATCTACCAAGTACCACACTACCTCTCTACTCTTAAACCGGTCCATAATCTGCCGACACACTTACCAAAATACAAGTCTGCAACACTACCAATGGCGAAGTTCAGTTGTCTGCAACACTATTAAGGTTAGTTGATTAACCATTGTTGCCACCATTCTTGTACTACCATCTACCAATGTTGCCCTTGCCCCCATTTCGTAGACCAAGCTCAATTTCGTGATTCGTCAATTCGAGACTATTGATGTGGGACTAAATCCACCGGAACAAGACACATGAGTCACAATGGGCCGAAATAAGAACACAAATAAGCCACTCCTTCAGGGTCGATGCTCTCGACAACTTACCACATTCATGGTAGAGAAACACTTAGAATCTCCCCTAGAGCCACGGATTAATGCCATGTCGCCTCCATGGGCCGACACGCATGCACCCGTGCAACGAGAATACTAGGTCTCATATCACTTGTAACACCCACTCCAAAATCTACATAAGGCACATCTCCTCACATGGTATAGACCCGCATACACATACCACTCACTAAAAATTTCGTCCTCGCTTCGTGCAAAAGCTAACCTGGAGGTGATATATTTGAAATATGAAGGCTTATAAGCTAGTCCGAATTTACTTAGACTAACAAAGCAGAACTAAATCCACTAGAAAATTAAAAGTTAACCCGAAGGTGATATGTTTAGAATATGAAGACTTACAAGCTAGTCTGAGTTTACTTAGACTATCAAAGTGAAACTAAATCCACTATAACAAAACATATGTGCCACAATAACCAAAACTGGAACACTAATGAATCAGGGTATTACAGTCTTCTGGAGGTGCTTACGAGATAGGTTACATAGACATAGGGATAAATGTGTGTACGTATATGTGATCACCTTTGATTATGTGATTCGCAAAGAAAAAAAATGAACTATTGTCTTGGTTTGGTTTTAACCATCGAACTCTAAAACCAGAAATCTTTGGCCATCGAACTAGCAAAACCGTTCATATTTGACCATTAGGCGGTTTTGGTGGGTGGTTTAGGTGATGTGGATGACATGCAGCGGTGGGGCCCACATGTCGGCACTCTCTCCCTCCTCCCTTCTCTCTCTAGCTCCTCCCCTGCTCCTCGCCGGCCGACCAGATCTCAGCCGCTGGAAGCTGCCTACCGTGCGGCGGCCTGGACTCGCACCGACCTCCCATGTTCCTGTGGCAACTATGCCTCTCCCGCGTCGTACCCAGCCCCATGCAGGATGCTGCCCCTCCTGCGCAGGCCCTCCATACACCGGTCGACAACAATGGCTTGTTGATGGCTTGGGCCACTGCGGTTTCGCTAATTCCCGGAGGTGGGTCGAGGGGGAGGTGAGAGAGATGTGGGAGTGGCCGATTTGAGGATGGTGTAGGGGAGGGTGCGGATTTGGCCAGTAGAATTACTCGGCGCTGCTCCGCCATGAACGGTTCATGGCCGACGACCACGCGCGTATCACGGCCACTCATCGATGCACGTGTGCATCACGGCCAAGTACACGGCACACATCTCTTTCTTCCCCAAGCGTTGTGCTAGCTTTCTTCCGAAATTATTAGCTGGCGTGTTGTGCTAGCTTTCTTTCCCCAAATTATCAGCCGACGACGGCGTCCTTTGCTTGGCGCCGTCCGCTGCTGCTTGAGCTCCGCTTCTGTCCGCAGTAGCTGCAGCCCCCCACCACTGCCACTTGTAGCAACCGCCGCCTCCGTGCCCGAGCTCCAGCGCGATACGCACGAGGCCATCTCGCGCACCAGCGCCGCCTTGGGCGCGACAAGCTAGAACAGTAGCGTCAGGCACGCGCCGGGGGGGGGGTCCTTGTCCTCCTAGCCAAAACGAGACGTTGCTGCTCCATCGAGAAACCGCTAGAGCAGAGGTAGAGGAAGCATAGGCAGTGATGAAGTGGAGGCGTCGCCGGCGGAGATGGAGGGAGGCAATGGGGAGAGAGAGAGGTGACAGACATGTGGGCCATTGCTGAGTCAGCACGATGATGTGGCGACTAAAGCCAGTGTGGTGGTCAAAACCAATCAAAATGGGGCCAAAACCAGCTTGATGGTCATTTTTAACCTGTTTATATAGTTCAGTGGTCAACTATTCCTGGTTTTAGAGTTCAATGGTCGAAATCAAACCCGCCCAATAGTTCAATGGTCAAAAAGACTTTTTTCTAAGAAAAAAAAGTCATGTACATAGATTGGCAAGTGAGCGGAGAGCCGGAGATAAACTTGATTCTACTTTTTTTTCATTGTTTAGGTATTCTTTGACTACTAATAAGTAAAATTACATGATATTTCCCGAGTTTTTTCATTATAAGCCGTTCCACGAATTTATAAAATTCGAAACTATCATTTTTAATCCACTCAGCTGTAAGATCAAATAACAATAATGTACCCGTGATAACAAACTTATGGTTATAATTTTGATACTAGACACTGTAGTTTAAGTGACACCATGGGTCAAAATCTGTTTTGAAATTCCTTCCAAGTCAAACTCGCTTTACATTTTTTAATCATAGTATACGTCATTAATGTCATGAGAAGTGCAGGCAAAGTTTGTTTTATTACCTTTCTTAGAAATTCATTTTTTTCAGAAATTGTAGGTGAATTTAATTTCATTTAGTGGTGACAAAGACCAGTAGTTCAACGCAAATGGCCCCCAGCCCAGCCGAACGCCTTCGGCTGTTGCAGGCTCCCAGCCTTCAGACTAGTGCTACAACAGCCTCTGTACCGAACACAGTTCTAGAGCAAACGATTGAACACTACAGTTTTAGGGAGAATCACAGTTCACAAGCCCTCGGTGCGAGATGCTCTGGCCTATACAATATCCGGGCGCTGAGCACTTTGCAGTTTTACTTGCAAGGTTATATACAATATCCTAAAAAAGCAACAGTGCCATTTGAGCAAATATGTTCAGAATTCTAGTCGACAGTATCAACAAATGTACAAGCAAGAGGCATTTGACTAGTGGCCACCATCTGTGAGACCAATTCCATCATCCGCGCCTTTCCCTCCACAGGACCTTGCAACAGACTCGAACAGCTTCTCTATCTCCGGCGCACAGTGTGTAAAGGATCGAGTCCAGAAGCTGTAGCGAGGGTTCTGCCAAAAGACACATTTTTCAGACAAATTCTCCTACTTCATGTTGAAGTATACATATGAACATGTATTTCAAATATTCAAGGAGGCAAACCTTTATCAGCTCAATGAAAGTAATGAGTAGTCCCCAGGGATGAGGACGGTTGACAATTAACCTTTCCAAAAGAACCCTAGTAATCTGCTCCTGGACAACTTCCTGTGTTTCAATTGTGTGCTTCATCAGAAAGAGATTACATGGATGAAAGAAACAGGACAAAAGGATAGGGGTTTAATTACCTGGGTTGCCTCCGCAAACAAGTACAGAATGATGAAGGAGAAGTAGTGGGTATGGCTATTTGGATAGCGAAGCTGGTTAGCAATCGCATTTAGAATAAGATAGCGACCTTCTGTGTCCATAGTCATTACAAGGTTTCTGAACAGCTCAGTAGCTGTTTCAATCTGGAATATATCCATTTGAGGACTTTGGTTGATTTGTGCTGATGCATTAGCCTTATTTTGTTGCAACTGTTGCACAGCCTGCATTTATAATTTCAATACAGGCTTAAGTGGCACACAACTTGAGGAAAATTTAAAAGGCACAATTTAGGCATGTCATAACTAGAACTGTAGATGTGTGAAATTTCTGCACTTATTCAAAAACAGAGTAAATTGGTACAAAACAAACAACAATCGGAACAACCCACATATGTAATTAACATAAAAAATAAATTGCGCGCTTATATTGTAACACCATAGAGGTAGAGTAACGTAATATGATGATACGGCAGAAGCTTTGTTTGCTAGCATATACAGGGGAAAGAAAATAAATAATCAATCATAAATTACTTAAAACAAAATATACTACAGAACAAACATGATGAGCGAAAAGATTTCAGAACTGACCTGCATGCCAACATAAAGGACAAGTGAATTAACTAGAGGAACATTGTAACGAGTCCCTGCAGTATGTGCCTCATTTTGTGGTAGCAACAACTTCTGCTTTAGATCAGTTAAAAAGAGAGAGCCTTCTGGTCTCTGCAGATATGCAAAAGAGACTATGCTTTAAATTATGCGTTAAAAAGAGAGAGCCTTCAATTGAAAAACTATGCTTTATGAAGTCTTTTTTTTTTTAGCATATCCCCTAGATCAGTCTAGAATAAGGCTTCTTGCACTATCCACTAAAATTAGAGAAATATGAAGCTGCATTGTATATATCGGCCTTGCACCAGAGATACAGAAGTACGATAAGCACAACGTACAAAAGTAGAGATTATAGCCACCCACCTTTAGGTATTCATCAACCTGAGCCTTCATTTGCTTTGCCTTCAGAGCACCATCCACATCAGTCATGATTCGAGGAGCTATTGAGATCTCCGCAAGCAGATCAATCTGTATCACAAGAAACAACTCGAATTGATCAAGCATCTATAAGAACGTGACTGGAGCAATGGAAGAACAAAGCCTTCACAACTGGCAAATACCTTTAAATTAGGAGTGGAGGGATCTGGAAGTCTCATATTGCGTGGAAAAGCACTTAGAATAACATTACGCATTTGAATGCAGCTTGGGGGAATCACATCACAGAAACTGAAGTGATAGTCGCAAAGAAACTCAGGGAAATCATGCAATAGCACAAGCAACACCCTTAAGGTTCCTTTGTACAAAAGGAGAATCTGCAAAAGAAACGAACGGAACAATGAAAATCATTATGTAGCAAATAATAATCAGAGAGGTATAACTGAAAATGTAGGAACTAGACTTACAGGTGGTCCCAGTTCAGCATTTCTTAAGTATGGTTCCATGAATTTAAACAAATCAACAAGCAACCTCTGGAAAAATGGCCAGCCTTTTTGCAAATTGCACATCAATAACTTTGGCATGAAGCATCGGTGGCTCACCAACTCAAGCCAAGCAAAACTATATGGGGAAGTACAATTAGTTAACAAGAAACAAAACAGTATAGTGATAGTAAGATGCAAGTATGCAACCACAAGATTCTTCAAATACTAAATAGCATATAAAACTTCTCCAATTTCGACATCACAAATTAGAAAATATTTGGTGCCCATGAACATGCAATTACAACTATTGTTTCCACAAAGGAACGCATTAAATATCAAAGCAAGTGGGAAGTCAAAGACTTCAGAAAAACGCTAAGCCGGATAAAAAGGACATCACAAACCTCCAAGCAGGAACTCTCAAGGGTTGCAGAATATGGAATACATTAGCAAATGCAGTCAAAACCTGGAAAAACTGTGTCAGATATGATCTGGACAAGTTTGTACATATGAAGATTGTCTTAACATATAGAATTAGCAGCATATGCATCATTTACATGTATACCTGAAAATTAGGGCTATCATGGTGGAGGTCAGAAGTAGTAAGCTCACTTAGCCAATTTATAAACAAACGGAAATACGGACGAGGATTGAAAGAAAGTTTCTTTTCTTCAGCATCTTTTTGAATGATCCTAGCTGTCACAGCAAGAATCTGAACACAACAACAAAGGAAAACCTTTAAGCAAATAACAACATATATTCTTCAAGAGCATTCTTAATTTTGCTAACCACTGACCTTATGGAGAAGACTGCCTTTATTTGGTCCTAAATCCACTGACTGTTGAAAGAATACAAATTATTAATAGCAAGCACGACTATCACAAACAGCCTACATATCTAAAGCAACAAAGATATGCCTTTCCACAATACGTTTACCCTTGTTCGGTGATTAACAAAATCCTTTTGCTGTAAACTCAACTAAAAACATGTTCCATGCAATTGATTGGTAAATAAAAGCACTTGAACAGAAATGAGCAGATTGCGATTGGTAGTATGGAATTTCATGTGCCTATATCCAAGGATAATCAATGCTCTGAAACCTGTACTCCAGAAAGTAACGAGTGCATGAATAGAACCGAGCCAAACATACCTTAACAACTGAAGCCACAAGTTTTGAATACGAATCAATCGAAAAAAATGAAATCTGCTGTTGCTGGGATGATTGCTGAGATAGTCCACTAGGAGCAATGGATTGCTCAGACACTAGAGAGTGTCCAACCGCAAGTTCCTGGACAACTTTCTATCATCAGAACTCAAATATCATGTGGTTTAGTAGAAATATAAAACAAGAGTAAAGAATTACAGTCAGACTGAAGAAAAACCGTTCAGTCGAATCATCTCCCTTCAGCAAGCCATTCTGTTGCAACTGCACAATGTAATGACTATACACAGAATCACCCATTGCGGGATGATCACATATTTGGCACCACTCAGAAAACAATACCGCAACCTGTGAACCAATAGCATATTAGATCTCTAGGAAGTCTAAAGCTCATATGTTGAATGCCAAAATAATTTTGAACGCTACATAGACCAACCAGTAGATGGAATTTACCATCTCAGATACAAAGCAGTAACAGAATATACACTCAACTACAAAGTTTATTTTATTCTTGAAAAATATCAAAAAGGCTCACTGAATTGCATTACGAATTCATATATTATTGCAACACAATGATATATAACAACAGATACTTATTGCCCCAACATCGTAACAAAACACTTGCAGAAAAGTTAAATAGTGCATAATAAAAATGGAAAGGATAGTCCAAAGCATAAACCTTGTCCTGAAAATCGGCAGCATTAGCAAAAGCAATGCCATCAGCATTATCTTCTTCGTTATTCATCAAAGGACGGCCAGGTAGAACCTACCAACATTAAGATGCAATTTATCAACGTCGGGAAGAATATATATTACTAGGAAATTAATATTGAGGTTAATGTGTTTCTGACCTTCTTATCTCTTGATTGAATAACCTTGTCATCCTTTGAAGCAGCATAGTTAGCACTGTTGTTGAAGGTACTCCTTGCAATTTCAATCAAGTGCTGCAATGAATCAGGTGACCCAGGCCTTGTTGCAAGCTGCAACACAGAATACATTACCATCACTGGGAAGAAAACTAGGAGACAACCAGAACATAAAACAATGCACTCATAAATACCTTTGATAAGGCATCAACAACATTAAAAAGCTCAGAGACGCTACTGGAATCTTGGGTAACCAATGTCTGGACGAGTGATATAGCAAATTCTGTTGCAGTCTCTGAGGACAAGCAAATGCAATCCACAAATACTCGGTGGTTAGAATACTAATAAAGTATACAGGAGGATATACATTACTTAAAAATTAGGCATACAAGATATCAACATGCTTCAAATCAGTCTGTGTACTTAGGCTATAATCAGTGGAAGTTTCACGGACACAATTACCTTGAGTGTCACGTCATCTAAAAATGCTAGAAACTAGAATGAAACACGATTTTGGAAATACATCATTTAGCTGATAGCTGTTGTATTACGGCATGACAAATTTCACTGCAGGCAGAAATTTTATATAACAATTCAACTTGCAGGGAGATAGACCAGATTAGGCAACACAGGTTCTCTTTCATTTTCCATTGAATGGTGATCCAGCAGTTGTCCATCAGAAGCATTTGTAACATGTCACACATTCTAAAGCACTCTATTAAATGAGCACCTTCATTCTTGTGCTCGGGTTATTGGTTTTTCTTTATTGGTTTTCTACGAAAACATCTCCTATAAATGATATGGCATATCTCTAGCATACGTTTAAGAAATGCAGCATTTTCTTTTCAATAAAACACTTAGTATCCAGTTCCACTATTGATACCAAACTACAATATAATGCTGAATTTACCTGAGCTAACATGCTTTGCCGTCTATAACCCCAATGAAACAATGCATATTATCTCATCAGTCGATCAAATTGGCCAAATTAACTATTGTGTTGCCCAATGTTCGAAAAAAACAGAATTAAGTGCACTCCTAGTCATGCTTAGGCGTGAGACGGAGTCCCAATGAGTCGCATAGGCCATAGGCTATAGGCGTCCAATTCAACATGGCCAGCGGGCAAGTTGCTCGGAATGGGGGAAAATCGGGGGCGAGGAAGGCTAGCATGAGCACAACCAAAGCTGCAGGGGCGCATGGAAAAAGAAGCTAGCCATGGTCACCCCTTGCATCGGTGCGGGCTGTGACAAGAATTTCAAGGTCAAACTTCATCCGCGCGTCTCCGACGGTGCAGTGTCACCCCACAAACGACCTCCCTGGCGTGTGCTACCTCAAGGCATGGGCCTCCAAAAGTCGGCACCGGCGATGCAAGACCTTACGGCAGCTTGTGGCTGGCAGCGTGATGTGTGAGTTTTGGGAAGGAGACGAAGAGGATGTGAGAGGATAAGGCTAGGGTGCAGGAATTTAAATGGGCCCCGGCCACAAGGGCCTGGCCCATGATCATAATGCTGCCCATAACAACTTATTAGGCAAGGTGTTTTTGTTTCCAATATCAAATTCTGCACGTACAAGGATATCGTGTTTCAACTTACTATTTCTTCCACCATCTATAAGCTTTGCCAAATGAACATTGTACTCCCCAAGATTCAGCAGGTCAGAATGAATAAGTCCAATAATTATGTCCATGTTAAACTTCTTCTCTTCATCAGAATATATTACCTGCACAGAAAGTCTAATAAATAACACAAAAAAAAGTTCCAGAAATAAAGTGCAACAAATCAAAAATAAACATGGCACCAGAAGCTTCTACTTCGCAGAACAAGGAAAGGGTGCTATAAAAATTACCAGACGTAAGGAACCATGCCACTTGGTGTTCTGATCCCTAGGTACAGTATGATCATTTAGGCAAAACTACAAATATCAGCATGGATAGTGGCCAGAAGGTGATTGTGGATGCCACATGGATCATTTTAGTTATCTAAATTAGTCTGTTGGATTTATAGTGCTGACGCCCATGCAATTTGAATTTATTGTGAAGCTAAAAAGGGCAAACCGGCAGCAAGGGTTCTACTAGTTCAATGTTAGCATTTTTAGTAGGTCTAATTGCTGTTTTATAAAATTTACTACCTCCGACCGTAACGAATGCAATCCTGGTATTCAAAAAGTGTCCCACAAAGAGTGCTTTTTGTGGCTAATAAATGCACGTTAACTTGTCTCGGTTTTATGGCACGCACGAAGAGCACGTCACTTGAGTAATTTCTCCTCAGCACTATTCTGTCTGAAAATGCTAGGATTGAATTCTTTGCACGGAAGAGATAGTAAGTTTTAGCTTTTGTTGCACCTTCCTGTCACAGAAAATGCCAGTACTTAGCTCCATTTCACCCAGTCCGCTTTAATCTATGGCCCCATCTCTCTGTTGCAATGTTCCCAAATGTTGATAGGTATCTTCTTTGGAACTACCTGACCCTCCAAACTAACACATAGCATATCTAGTACTAGCAACGTAGTGTCATGCCACCACCTCACATACTCAGTTTAGTTCTACTATAAATATTAAATCTTTTTTACTAGCAACGTAGTGTCATGCCACCACCTCACATACTCAGTTTAGTTCTACTATAAATATTAAATCTTTTTTACTTTAGAGTTTTTTGGTACTGAATTCAACTATAATGCACAGAGAGAAAACAATCACAAATTATATAGCAGTAAATAAGCAAACATCACAAGAAAAATAGAAGAAAAGGCAACGGAATCTGATCTTCTCAAGGAGCAAGAAGAGGCCATTATCATATTTTACTTAAGAATAAACGGTGATGGCTACGACAGAGAAACATACCCAGCTCGTTAACTCTTTCACGACAAGTTTGCAAACATCACGCACTGCAACAAGGGTTGCTAGAAGCCATGTGACAAAAGTGCTCTTTGACGCATTTTCATACAAACTTCTGAAAACCTGAAAAAAAAAAATAGCCGAAAAACTCAAGGAAAGAGAGTAAATGGGCAAATGTTAAACTTGCATAAATGATGACACACCTTCTGTGCAACTGCTAACGCAGCTTCATCTCGACTGACACATCTTACCAAGATATCAGGAACTTCCGCAATAACAGCCTAAAAACAGTCAAACACAAATACCACTGTCAAGGAAAGATTAATCTGCTAGAAAATGTATCTATGGCCTATCAATATAAGAAAGAAATTAAAATAAGATAATATAAAATCCCTCGTAAGAAATATTCAAATGTGTAGCCACAAAACTGACCTGAATTTCTGAATCTTTCCCATTATTCGCAATCAAGGCTTCCAGCTGAAGATACGGAGTACGGGAAAGTTTATTAACAATAATGTCGTCCAAAAAATGTAATATGAAACATAACACAAATGGCAGTGAGAGGCCCAAACAAATAAAGCAAAGGTAACAAGTTATAACAGTATTGTGACTTGTGGTTGCAGATTGTTTGCATATATCAAGAGAAGAAATGACACCACATGCAATGCTCCTAAGTAGTCAGCAGACCACATCGACAAACATTACAAAAGCTCACTCCATTCCTAGGTTGACTTTAGTACCTAATACACTGACATAGATCATGGCATTACTCCATGATACCTATTGAATACAGTTGCCTTTTAATATAAAAAGTATTATTACCTTCTGCCAAACATGCTGATATCTGTCCAGTGCGTCACCAGTATTCAGTGGTTCCGGAAAAGCAGATCCTAGACGATTAATAGCAACTGTAGGTGAAGGCTGTACTGCAGCACCTAAATCCTGTGAGAGAGTAGTGTGAAGTTAAACAAACACTCTTCAAGTATTCTTCATCTGAACACAAGACTAGAAGTTACTAACTTTAGATGCAGTTGCTAATTCACCCACTAGAAGGTCACCAGAGGCCATAGGAGGAAAAACAGACGCAACATTTGAGACTCCAGAAACATGGCCAGAACTATCAGTTATCGCTTGAGCAGAAACACTGCAAAAGGGTAAATATATATGTGAACAAGGTGCTTCAGTGTATAGGTGAGAAAAGGAAGGGAAGTCCTCGTCTTTACCTAGAAAGTTGTGCACTACCAGGATCTGTCTTGTCAGGTATTAGTTCTGTTGACTGATTCGCAGATGTGAATGGTGCAAATTGAAGAGTTGAGAAACTACTGGCAGCTGATGGTGCCAAAATTGGGCCATGAACAGAAGCAATATTGGAATCAGCTGGGGCAACAGCCACAGTTGTAGCAGAAGTTGTTGCAGACACATTTTGACTACCCTGGCTATGCCAGACAGTGATGAAGTCCTGAAATTGACGATTCAAATAAGACGAAGTGTTTGGAACAAAAAAAATTCTGAATGTGAAGAAATTCATGATATGTTGCTTCACCTCGTATACTCGCCGTTGGACAGCAGACAAATTACCAGAAGGCTTAGGACGAAGTACATCAGGAACACGTGTAAGACCCTGAATGTAAGGGGAAACATCATAATACGAAGAGCCCTGTAATTCCTTTCGTCTCCTGAGTTGTGAAAAAGGTTGCTTGATGTCTCCATCAATCATCTCAACGGCCTGCAATAAAACCATTGGTGCTGTGATGCTGCAGTGAAAATCTCATAGTTCTTATGCGATTGCTATCAGCATATAGAAGTAACAAGTTACCAGAAAAATAGAATTTATAAAGGGCAAAATAAAAGAACGACCGCATCAACAAGCGGCTTAAAAAAGGCAAAAAAAAAAGCCAAAATTACCTTGCGTGTTGCCACAGTCTCTGTTAGAGCACACCCAAGATCTAGATTATCATTAACAAGTATTTGAATAATTTGCTCAGAGGTTTCACTGTTACTAATCAGGTTCTGAACAAGACTTCGAAGATGAGACAACAAAGCAACGCGAAGGGGTTCCTGCAATCCAAGATAACGAAAAAAGTTGAATCATTTTCGATGAGATCCAACCAGAATAATGACAATCAAGTTGACTAAAAAATGGAACTCAGGCCTGGCTTGACTCAAGAATAAAATACCTTGGAAGTAACATGGGCTAAACTTCCTGCTAATGTACCAACCATCAAATGTGCTGAGCGGGATATGGTACCATCGTCAGATTCCATTGCATAATCCTACATTAAAGCAAAAATGCTAGCATGTTACAAACAAATCTACCAATAACACAAATATCCAATGCTGATAGGCAGTTACTGAAGCATTAGAAGATGTTTACCTTTAGAATAAGTTCCTTGGTGGTTCGGCTAGCTATCGTAACACTTCGTTGAATGACAGGGCCAATAATCTCCTTGATAGCCTTATCCAAAGCCACATCCATGATTCTATGAAGATCACGAGTCTTTTGTCAGATGAGTGAAAGAAATTTTAGCACAAGATAAGCTTATATAGAGAAACATACTTGTTATACTGCAATTGTGGACCAAGAGAGTTAAGCTTTTCATTGATTCTGAAATATATGTCTGCGCGTGGAATTGCTGCCATAAGCTGTAAAGAATTCATTCAAGGGAATAAGTACACAAAGCTGTGAAGAATTCATTCAAGGGAATAAGTATGCAGGTACTAAAATTAAAGGGAGGGGCTTATAGCATAGAAAGAAGTATCAACCTGACTCAGAGAAAACGGGGACGGTGATGGTGTTTGAGGTGGTGCAACCTGGGTCAGGCTGTGAGAGGTAACCTGTTCAGGCATGATTAAAGCCACCTTATCATCTTCAACCATGTTGTTTGGAGGTAGGCGGATAGGTGCTGCATACTGCACAACAGAAGTATTCTATGAGAATGCAAAAAATCTGAAATCTTCACTGACGACAAGAGCAGTAAACCAACCTGGTTAAGCATATTTGGAAGGCTCGCAGCACGTGAAGTGCTATTAATCTCAGGTTGTAGTTCCATATGGTTCATTGGCGGAACGACACCGGAAGAGACCTCTGCAGCTGCCGATGTTTGAGATGTACTAACATCTTTATTAGAAAAATCCGGATTTCCCACAACTTGTCGAACCCGGTCTTTAAGAAGAGAAGATGGTTTTACATCTTTCATGTCCACACTAAGATTCTTAAACAAGACCTTAAGGCCCAAAAAACAGAATTAGAAACCATTCTCTTAAGCAGAATATATCCTTAGTATGACAATTTAGAATACACACAAACCTCGATGTCAAACTTCAGGTTCATTTTGAGATTTGGTAGGTTATATATCTCAACAAGTAGACTAAGAATACCCATTGTCCAAGGATTTGGAGGACGATATGCTATACTTGAATGGCAAGGCTCAAGAATCTGGGTGGGAAAACAGTATCAATATGACAAGCACAATAACAGCAATGCTTCTTTACTAAACTTTTAAAAACGATGAGGTCAAGATAAAGAGCAGCACCTTCGAAGTAAATGGAATGACGGCTATCATCAAACCCCTTTCATAAGCCTGAAAAGGGAAACAACAATTGAGTATGTCACATGTCAGGCCAGGAAGAAGCATTATATTTAAACCATAAAACATCTGCTTGGCCAGCATCATTCCACAATATATGAAACCTAAAACACCATTAGTTCAGCATTCAAACTAACAGCAACCTAACGGCATCATTCCACACTGGAAGTAAAAACGTTGAGTCTGAAGATTGGATGCAGCAACTAACAGCAAAAAAGATAAGTTTAATAAATGAACATGACACAGAAGTACCGAATGGAAAGGGAGGGGGGGACTAATCTGAATCAAAGTACTTACCTCAACTATTAAGATTTTTGGGTCGATTTCCTTTGCCCGTAATGTTTGATTCCTCCCTATAGTGAATTTTCCAAGCCAGCTACCAAGATTTTTGAGCAACGAACGCTCTTCAGAACTAGATTTGATAAGATCTGATTGTAACAAGACCTGTTGAAAATAAAAAATAAATCATCTTTCAAGCAGAGCATAGCTTAAACTAAGATAAAAGACAAATATGAGTAATCATGACCTTGCAGTTCTCATATGTAGCTTTCATTATTTCCTTATTCAAGGATTTTGAGTTAACCTTGTCAAAGAACTTCAAATACAAGTCATGAAAATTTGGTTCGATGCTTGCCCTGCAAAGATGAACAATTCTGTGACTGAAAACGTTTTGTTGCATAAAACAAAGGAAAGTACAGTTGTTTCATCATGTGTACCTTTTCATAACCATGTATTGCGCAAACCAAGGATAATACTGCTCCTGTAAAACCTCATTAAACTCCTTTGCCTTAGTCTCCATATTAGTAGTAGAAATATTATTGATCATGAAGAAAATCTTGTCTTGAACTTCAGATGGTGGGGCCTAGGTGACAACAGAAAAGTTAATGTAAAATTATATTTTGTTCACTGTCTTACCAAATGTGACTCCAAATAAGATAATACAACTACACTCTGCCCTCAAAACCTAATCTCTTATACCCTCATGTCTTTAAATTAGATTTACAAGGACATCTGTGTAGTTCAGTCAAAAACTAAACAAACCTCAATTGGTGTATCTCTTCGTTCAGCTGCTGCAACAAGAGTCTCAATATTTAAAGCAGCTCCAAATCCTGTAGTGTAGGAAGGTTGTCGAAGAATTCCTGGAAACACATGGAGGCCATACCATATATCAGGCAGAAACAGCTACAGTTAACTACATTTTCCTGGTTTAGTAATAATAATAATAGCAATTTCTGGGCAAGAAAATAACCTGATGGAGCTGAACTTCTAGATCGTAGAAAACCAGAAGGTTGTGACAGACCAGATGCAGTGCTAGAATGATGTGAAGAAGCTTGAGAGGATAGTGACATGGTAGCCTGCACGAGTTCAGATTTTGCAACAGATTAAGGAAAACATATATATTAAAACTTAGTATTCAAGAGATGCAAGTACAGATTTCCACAATTGTCAAGCATCACACGATATCAAATACCTTTGGATTAACACTCAGATCACTAGATGTTGAAGCGAGAGGTGGCTGACCAATAGGCATTATGGTTTTTGCTTGACTGGTATTAGTAGAGCTCTTGGACCTTTCCCCTAGGAAACCCTGGTTCCTCTGTTGTAGCGCAAAGGAAGAAATTGTCCTATCTAGTTGTGTTGGTGTTGAATTTATGAACTGCCATGATGCTTCAGAAGACTGCATACACCATGCATTTGTTTCACAAAAGGGTTGATGATTATGTACATTAAATGAGAAAGGATTATAATAAGTCTCATTAGCTTAGGAAAGTGGCAAAAAAACATGTACAGGGAAGCTGCTGTCACTAAAATCAGTTGAATGGTTCTTGCTAAACATGTACAGGGAAGCTGCTGTCACTAAAATCAGTTGAATGATTCTTGCTTGACTTTCTCATAATCCAAGGGCCAATTGAATTGAGATGTGAGTATACCTCTATGTTTTCAATAGACTGTGAACCAGAACCCCGTTGATCAGCAGGAAGCATAGGGCCCAAATTTGGTTCATTTTGACTCAATGATATCTTGGCAAGTGCTTGCTCAATAGCAGAAACTAATTCAGCATGTGTCCCACGAAGATGTGAAATCTGCAGTATATGGTTGCAATACTGTGGCCACTCAATTACTCGATCCATAAATTGCTCCAACGCTGTTGTACCAAACATAAACATCTGCAACCAGTATGCCATCAGATCTAAAAATTCCATATATAAGTTGGTAAATGGGTAGAGTAGAGATAAGTGAAAGAAGGAAGTAACCATAGACAACCTTTGAATCAATAGATTTACGCAGGGCATCAAGAACACCACGTAGAGCAATTCCGAGTGCAAGGTGGGCCACAAGTTGATGTTTTATGACAGAGCCTATTTCCAAAACGAAAAAAAAAGGAGTCAGCTTGTTCAAGCAGACAGTGACTTCAGTGTTTTAGCATAACACATTTCATGCGACACATGCAAGACAATCATGGAATATTCTACTCTGTCCTACAGAACCTGGGAAAGATCGCATAGCAAATCAGAATCAAAGAACATTGGTCAGGTTCCCTGGTAACTTCTTATAAAAGCCATCACAAACATTACTGGGAAGTACCACCCAACTTAAACAACACTGACGCAAGCGAAGTATGCATGTGGAACACAAACAATTCTTCCACAAGATCCAACAGAAGTATTGGAAAGACACTAGAATCATGAAGATCATACGCCATAACCGCTCAACTAGCTTCCTAAATACTTAGGCCTTGTTTGGAAACATCGGATTAGTTTGCTGCAAATGGATTACATCTGTAAGCTGTAACTTCCTGTGCAAAAGAAAACAGAGGTATTGTTCCTTCCTGAAAACTGCTGTTTGGGTGCGGGGAAAACAGCTTTGCAAATTAACGGAGTACTCCACAAATCTACCTGCTAAAATATTTGACTACCGCATTGAAAGGCACATATAGCATGCGTCAAATTGAAGCTGGAAACTGATCAAATTTTGTATCACAGATCGAATGAGAGCATGAAGATTCACATCCAGGTGCCAAAATTTTCAGATACGGGCATCAGATTGGAACTCAAGAGCAACGCAATTAACATCAGAGCTGAACATTGAGCTGTTGTTGAAGAAGACCCTGGCACTGGCAAGGCATGATGGAATCGAGGTGGCCTTGACGAGGCCATGGATTGCCTCAGCCGCTCTTAACGAGCAACATGTCCGAGCAACACAGAGACCCATGCTTGAACACAAGAACTCCATGAGAGATCTCCAAATCACGACATTGCAATGGAGCGCGCCATGCACCGATGACTCATATAGTCATATGGTGGGGAAGGACTATCAGGAGAGGGAGTAGAGGAAAACAGAGAGTTTCACACAGTGGCTGGCAGATGGCCCGAGTTCATCTGCCGCAGGAGAGGAAAGCTAATGCCAAATCTTATGGTCACCAGATCCAGATGCATGGCGCAGCAAATAGGACCAACTCTTGCCACCTAGACTGAGTGCTCCACCCCCTGTTCCAACCAGGGTTACCCAAACCGGTCCGGTAGTTCGTACCGCCGGCCGGCGGTAACGGTATACCGGACCGGTTTGACCGGTAACCGGTGGAAACCGGTTGAATTCAAATTTTGAATTCAAATCCCCCGTGCAATCGGTTTTTTTCGGTAAACCGCTCGAATTGACCGGTTACCGACCGGTTTGTTGGAAAACCGGCCAAATTCAAATTTTGAGTTCAAATCCCCCGTGTGACCGGTTTGGAACGGTATACCGGACCGGTTTGACCGGTTACCGACCGGTTTGAGCGGTTTACCGGACCGGTTTGACCGGTAACCGGTCAAACCGGTCCGGTTACCGGTACTACCAGGGCGGTTAGCCGGCTCGCGTTAGGGAGGCGTTGGGCCTTCATGGGCCTTAATGGGCCGGCCACTGTTTTTTCTTTTTCTTTTTTATTTAACTTGTATTTCGCGAAAAAAATAGCAAATGACCAAATATTTGAGAAATTTTGACACCAATAGATCCAGCACACCATGAAGTATTTTTAAGAATTTTTATCCGATTTTTCGAATTTTTAAATTCAAATTTGAAATTTTTGAATTTAACCGGTTTCAAACCGCCCCGAACCGCTACCGGTCCGGGGCGGTTCGACCGGTAACCGCGGTTTTCGGACCGGTTCCCGCGATTTTTTTAACCCTGGTTCCAACCACAAACCACTGTACACCGCCATGCCACCGGAACTTGCCATGATTGACCAGGGTGAGACGGAAGATCGACTGAGGGAGGGGAGCTTCCATGAGCATCTCCAGTGGGGGCATGTAAATTTGGGCTCTCAAATCCTATTTCAAGCCCATATGTAAAATTTAGGGGCTCAAATTTGCATCCAACTCCAGTGGGGCATGCATACATACTCTAATGGGGCATGAAAAATGGTGGGACCCATGGTTTGGGAGGGAGGATGAGAGGCTCCCAAACCTAGGGGATTAGAGGAGAAATATCGGAGGGCATGCAAAATAGGAGGAAGTTTAGGAACCCCATTGGAGAGGGTTTTTTTGTTTGGCTCCCAAAATTTAGAGTAGGGACCCATTTAGGAGCTCCCACTGGAGATGCTCGGGTGCTTCTCAGAGAGGAAGAAGAGACCATGAAAGGCAAATACGAGAGGGGAGCGCCGGATGTTAGAAGAGCTCACTGGTGATGGCCAATCATGACACGGAGAAGTGGGTCGTGGCATGCGGAAGGAGAAGGGAGAAGCGAGGGATTCCCAATAAACGTCGGAAAAATATTTGGCAACTTTTGGTAGCCAACCAATCGTCACAAAGAACCAAGACCTAGACTATAGCTCCACATCAAAAAAAAATATATTTGATGTCAGAAGCTAAAACAAAGGTACAGCTTTGGTAAACAACAATATACTGGAAAACAAAGCAACGATTAGTAAAGTGTACTGTTCAATGCCAAGGTGTTTCTGGATAACTGCAAAACAAAGTAAGAAAAGTCAACACTTACCGAAAAGCACAGCAGCTAATCTAAGTTGTGCATCTGGATACTTTGGGAAGAACTTGTATTCTTCAAACAAATTTGAGATCATGCAGTTGAAAATTGATTGCTCCCTGTTTACCCATAATATTATCAAATCAACATCAGTAAGTGAATACACAGGATCGCAGAATTCAACTTTGAAAAAAGTGAAAGAAACAGAAGATGTAGTCAGTTGTTTCCGGAATGTAACGTAGACAGCTAATTTACATGATTGCCCTGCCTACGGCTCTATGCAATTAAAAAGTTCAATAATCTGATAAAATAAAAAGGGCACTACTTTAGGCACAGGGACCAGCTCCCTCACTCATAGGTTGAACCTCAGGAATATTCCAATGAGGCCAATCCCAATGGATGATTTGATTTTCTTATTTCCAAGAGTGCCACATCAACAAAATCCAAATGAAACCATGGATGAAACACACCCCACAATAAATTGTTTCATCTCTTTGGTATTTCATAGGCTTTCAGGACATTTGATTCTAAGACTCATCAAGAGTTTGAAGCTGTGCACACATGGTTTCATCTTAGATAAAAACTAGTTCCTTCTCTTTTCTTTACTCCGTTGACATGTCATAAAAAAATCCTAGGTGGCATGCAATTTAATGAGCTTGAAACCCCCATTGGGAGTGGCCTGAGAACACAATGCACAATGGCTAAACCAATTACAAAGCAACTATTAAGAAAACATGAATTTCCAAAAAAATGACCTATAAACATTGGCAGCACCATGTCAAAATCGCCTTGGCTTGAGGAATAAAAAGAGATGATTTAAAGCCACTACATAGTATGCCCATAATACAGCTTTCACAGGACCTGATTAAATACTGTTTTTAGTTACCTCTTCCATTTACACTTTTTATGGTATACACACTCAACTCAGAGAAGCAACAGATTAAGAGAAATAAACATCGAGTTACATATGCAAAGTTGAAAAATGAAAAGCACCTCCTGTCTTTAGACTCTTTGAAGCTTGCAAGCATCTCTATCATAGCATCAATGCTTATCTGTCCAGCAAACATCTGTTGAAAATAAATATTTGCTTGAGATTCAATGTCTTCAGAACCTCCATCAGGAGAGGGCATGCCCCTTCCTACATCACCATGATTCCTCGATTCATAAATTGCTTCAACTCTCCTAAGTTCATCCGCTAGTTGGACAGACAACAGCTGCCCTGAGTGTGAGCGGAGAACCTGTAAATGTACATCATTTACACATTTTTAAATGCATGTAAATAGTAAGCTGATAGACAATAGCAAAACCATAAAAGAAAAAAAAACACTAACCTTTATAAATACAGGGCAACAATCCTGGCAGATAGTTGAAATAGTAGCTTGAGCATGCTGAATGGAACCTTCCGTAGAACCATGATTTGTGCTTATCATAATTTCTTTCAAGAATTTAACACATTCCTGGAAGTATGTTACTGTGTTAGCATGTAAATAACGCCAACCCGAATTGAGTGCATATACAAAAGCAGCATATCCATGATTATGTAGAGTGAACTGTGGAAAAGTTATGTGTTACCTCAAGAAAAGTCGCTCTTTGTGTGCTCAACTTTTCAGTCAGCCATTTCTCCAGATTGCTATGGTCTTTTCTAAAGGCAGCTGTAGCAAGTCTAATGCTGAAAGCAAATGGGGTGGAATCAAGGACAGTAGCCAAGATCTGTTTCGGGGGGGAAAAGAAAAGGGTTATGAAATAAGCATCAACTCAGTAGTATCAGACCAAGATGTTCTTGCATAGACAATATAAATGCCATATCTAAAAAATTGCACAATTCAGGCTAAGGCTAACGTAAAAATTTCTTCAAACAGAAGCCTTGTCAGCAGCAACCATAATGGTATTAGAGGGAATTGTATAGGAGTCGTCCAGGTTATGTTGTCCATCGTCGCCATATGCCCATATTCCCGTGGAACATGGTGTGTCTAACTCTACTGCCATGAAAGGCAGAGTAAAATGAACTGGATACTCTCCTACACCTTTCCTGACAGCAAAGCAAAGGGAGTCAAGCCCTGACCCTGGTGCCACGTAGGAGGTTAGTGCGACAATTACATGGCCTAAACTGGTTTGAGATGGAATTAAACCATTGTCAAGTCAAGATAGGGATGAGTCGTGCATCAGTTTAGTTAAGGGGTTGATTTGCACTACTTAAAATATGAAGGATGAAACCCAAACTTCTGCTGGATGAAAAATTCACTTTCCCCTTTATAAGTTGATCTGATGTGGACTTTCTTTCACCAGAAAATTCCCACATGAGCAAGATATAATATCAATATGCAAGTCATCCTGGGTCCTCGCTTGTAAAATCTATTATTGGATCCATCATTGTGTTAATGCATGTTGAATGAAGTATAAACTTTAAAGGCTTGTATAGTATCCTGTCCTAACCATCACTGTAGTTTAATTTGGCCCTCTACGCGCCACCATGGCTTAGCAAAGCCATTACTATTCTTACTAATTCTCTTATATTGCCATTAATAACCCAGTAAAAGTAGTTAATCGTTAAATGTCATGCAAAAACAGTAAACATTTTAACTTCTAAAAAAGAAGATAACTATAACCAGGTTGTTCAGTATCCAACTCACTATATAAGGTATTAAGGTTCATATTACTGTGTTACCTTTAAATCTTCACAAATCTCGACAGTTCTCAGAAGACAATTTATATCAGAATGGGCATCAACAAACCCTCGAAGAGTAAGGTAAGGGTTGATATGCCAGAGGAAATTCATAACACGGCTGTGCATAGTGTTCTTCAACATGGCAGGAAAAACATAAGACGATACTTCATGTTGAATAAGATTATATGTAGCCTGCAAAAGATTATTAGATTCCACAAATAGTCAAAAAAAACATGCATTACTCAATGATGTGGCCAACAAAAATGACTAAGTTCAGAAATACTAAGGACAGAGAACATACATTGATGTGGCTAACACCAAGAAGTAACACTTCAGGACAATGAGTCAGCGGATAGTCAAGCATTGTTCGAACTGGCTTTGAATAGCCAAGTTCAGCAAGCTGACATAACACCTCAAGAAGGTCCAGGCAGAACCAAGCCTGATTGCCTTGGTTAAAATTTCCCAAGTCTGAAAAAGCCTAACAAAAAGAAGATAGGTTATATGCGTGTATTTTTATTAAGAAAAGAGAAAGGTTGTATGCTAGGGTGAGATACCATCTTCCTTGTACAATGTGCGAAAGTAAATATATCATTTGGCGAAGCCACTGCATGCTTCAAGAATGACAATTGTCCTTCTGTATTCTTCCACAATGACCCACAGATGGCATGAAGTGGGAATGGATCCTACATGATTACAAGAATAAGTCAGCTGACTACTTCATAAATCTAATATGAAGAACAAGAAACAATTATATACCTTGCAAGCTCGAGAATATATAGACATCAATAAACGAAAAGCTGCTTCATCAGGAATATTGAAACCATCATGATCAAGATTTTCCATAACATGTGCCCAGTTAGTTCCAGGTGCCTGCATTTTGCAAGTACTGTAAAAATAAAGAAAGGCAAACAACAAACGAGAACAAAGACAACAATAGTAAAGGCTCACAATTTCATTGATTGAATCCAAGAGGACATCTATATTCCAGGTAGTCAACTGAGATGAATCAATTGTTTGGCTGTTCCCAAAAGCCGAAAGGAATATTGAATATGTGTTTTGAGTCTCTCCAACACCAATACGAGTGCAAACAACAGCTCCAAGTAATTTAGATATTCCCATATCATCCAGAGGCTCAAAGTGTGATAGTATATCTTTACAATGAGCAATGTCAGAAGCACATCCATATCCCAGTTCAGTGATAATATCGGGAAGGCTTATTTCTTTTCCAATTTCAGATAGAAGGGGATCAAAATCGTCGTCTAGGCCACCAATGCACAGCTCCGTGTGTCTGTGCAACACAAATAAAGCAAGGCAAAACATGTGAATAGGACAACATAAATGCATGAAACAAACATACATACAAATGAGGTAACTCTGAAAACCTTGAAGAATTTGCTTGATTGCAATTGGCTTCTGGAAGTGAGACAGGGGCATAGAATGGCCTTTCTTTCACATTTAATAGGGAGACGATGTTAGTAAAAGAGTCCATATGCTTTGAGAGGCCTTCAGTCTCGATAAGATACACTAGAATCTCCTGGATACGTTCATTTGATACAGAATGAGCATGATTTGAGCATAACTCCTCAATTTGAGCATTTGTAAACGTTCTCCCTGCACAGCAAGAATTAGATAAATATCTAGATGGGGAGTAACAGTTTACAAATGAAAGACTTTCCAAAGTCCAGCTACTTGCCTTCCAGATTCAAGTCTGGATTTTCAGAATCTGACAGTGAAAGTCCAACTCCAACCCTCTCAGCTACTGATAGCTCAAGTTCATTGGATAGCGTTTCAAGGAACCCATTGCTGACAGGTATTGCCTTCAGGGCTTCACAGAAACTGGTGCTGAAATAGGGTTTATCCAAACAATATCTGAATATGGTGGCTACAAGATCATGTTTCAGTTGGGGGTTCTTTGCCCCACCAACATTCAGCAGCACTTCGTCCACACAAACTTGAAGCAACAAAACACACCCATCAGGGCTGCAATCCGCAAGCTGAAACAATAGCAATCAGTAAGAAACACGCAATGTGTGTTCTCATAGCTACAGCAAACATGGACGCATACACATGTTAAAAAGTGATAGGGGTAGCTGAATCCACAAAAGCCTGTAACATTAGAGGCGTTTCTAAGCACGGGATCAACAATGGGCAAAACATACAAAAACCCTAGATTAGTTCTAACATTAGAGCCGTTTCTAAGCAGGAGGCAACAGCGGGCAAACCGTTTGCCCACCCTGACGAGCGAATCGCGAATCGGTCGTGCAAGCACTGCACAGCACAGCACATCTAGGGTTGGGGCTGGGTAGCAGATGCTGGAGTGTTACCTGGCAGAGCTCGCGATAGGTGGGATCAAAGGTGGAGTCGTCGGCGCCCTGGATCAGGGCGCGCACCTCCGCGGCGACCGCGGGGTTGAACGGGATCATCCCGCCGCTGGAGAGGTGGGAAACGCGGGCGGCGATGCTAGCTAGGGCTGGGATCGCTGCTGGTCTCTGCTTTTGCGAGCGCGAGGCAGGATGTGAAGATGGCGTCGTGGAGTAGATGCGTCAGGGCGTGACGATGTGAGGTCGGGCCCGAACCGTGAGGAAGCGAAATGGCAATGTGGGGAGCGCACCGACTCGCGGCCGACGGGCTAGGTTTCGACTTTTGAAGCTTCATATCTGTGTTTTTTTTTTTGGCAAAAGAGCTTCAGATGTGTTATTCGCTGTGCTCGAATGCTGCTTCCCGGCCAAAGTTGGAACAGGCCCTCGGCCCAAGCATTAAAACAACGGCCCATTTTGCTGCAGTTTTGCGCGGACGTGTGTCTGGGGGAGTGGGGGCGAGGTTGCACGGTGGAGGGTTTCGTACCAGACAATTCCTTACTGGGAAGATGGGCGCGCCGTTGATAGGGTGTATTGCTATATCATGATATGTTAAAGCGGCAGCGATGTTTTTAGCCATGTACTTGTACGTGTGCGTGGCGTATTTGCATGTACTTGTACGTGTGCGTGGCGTATTTGCGTGTACTTATACATGTGCGTGGCGTATTTGCTTTGGGTATATTGCATATGTGTGTGCTTTTTATTGTGCATGTCGGCATGGATGATTTGAATACAACTGCAAGTGCCATATTTTTATGTACGCTACTTTGTAGCTATTCAGGCCTTCTTGCGGGTATAAATACTGATATGTTATGTTGGTATGGCATAGTGAAGCTATGGTTGATGTCTGCTTGGCGACCTATGTTGAAATTATGTCTCGAGTCAGCTTGGCTACTTCAATTTTATTGTCAGGCCTATTTTCGCTTCTGGGTTGACAAGCCGTTAGTGAGCTTTTTTTCTCCTCTGAATGCAAGCTGATGAATACACTTGGGAAGTCAGTTGCGGGCCTCTGATTCACATAGACTATTCGCACTCATATTGCTTTATATGTACCCTCTATAAGGAATATCATGTCTTGATCATCAAGATTTCTTTCTCTATACTAAATTCTCCCACACCCATCATTCTCTATATCTATTTCTCTATATTAACTACCATGTATTTCATTCAACCATCCCAAATACCATCTACTTTCTCCACACGTTTTCTTTTCCCTTTCTTTTTCCATCTCTTTTCATTCTTTTTCTTTATTTATGTTTTTCTCTTTTTCCCATTTTTTTCAGGAGAGGTGCAGAAGCCGACGTCATGTGGGCCATCCTCTAACCCCGCATATGACCAACGCAACCTGGTGAATGGATGTAGCACATCACGGGGACCACGAGTCAATGCGGACGCTGAGGCTATCCGTACTCATCTCCCTCTATTTTATCCATCTAAAAGCAATATTCTATCATGGTCATCGTCTCATCGAGATTCAGCCATCTACATTAATTTCTCCCACAACCATCATTTCTATAGTTTCCCTCTATCCCAACTAGCCTATATTTTATTCAATCATCCCTAACAACCATCACCTCTTTTCTTACCTTTTTTATTCATTTTTTCCTTTCTTGTCTATTTTCCTGTCTTTCAATTCTTCTCTTTTTTCCCCTATTTCTTTTTCTCTTCCTTTTTATTTTTTCGCTTGCCGACGCGTCCACGCGTCTGCTGCTGCCTGCTGCCAGCCCTTTTCCTTTTTTTCCCATTCTCTCTCTCTCTCCCTCCGTCGTTTTGCTTTCTGCTCCGTTCCTGAACTCTGGCTGGCCTCTCTCTACCTCACGAACTCTCGGGAACTTCACTGTGATGCTTCTTGATGCCGCCCAATCGAGCTTGTGTGCGTGTGTGCTACTCCGGCCTTCTGCTTGTATGCCGCTGGTGCTGCTTGTTGATGGCAGTGGCGGAGTTCATCACGAAGATATCCATGGCGGCCTCGCGGGCGGTGGGAGCGGCGGCCGGCGTGAGCGCGAGCTCTGCAGGGCCGCCTCTCATCATGGCTGCCTCCCGCAGAGGCGCCTCAGCTCCACAAGGCCCCTACTTGCCATCTCAATGGGGAACCGAGCTGTAACAATTGTTGGTCCTCAATTTGTTTTTTCTTTGGTTTGGCCTTCATGGTGTTGATTTTGCTGTGTTGGAGGTCGATTTGGTCTTGTTCGAGTTCAATTTGGCTTTTTTCTTCGATTCTTGTAGGGAGCGGTGGCCATGGGCATCAGTTTCCTCTCGATTTGTGTTTTTGTTCTTCGATTCCTCTTTGATCTCCTGCGAGCTTGTGTCAGCGGCGGGCATGGGCGTCCCTTTCCTTTTGTCGTAGTCGTTGCCGCCATCGCATGTCACTTCCCGTCACTACTGCTGCCTACCTCAGTGTCTTCTCTCCCTCTCTTGTACTTTGCGCGGTGGCCGCCAGCAGTTGGGCTTCGATTCCTCTTCCTTTCCCTTTTCGTTCTCTATTGTTACATGGCAGCGGCGGCGAGGTGAGGGGCGGCACGGCGAGGTAAGTTGGTCCTCTGCTCTGCTCGGCTAGGGATTCGGCCGCAGGAATTTGGTTGGGGATTTGGCCATGGGCGCTTCTATCTTTCTCTCTATGTCGGCGGCTGAAAGGATCGTTGTGATGCCTGAGGGGGGTGAATAGGCGCTTCTTCAAATTTCCTGAAAAATACTCATCAACGGTAAAGTTCTTAGTGCGGAACTTCCGATAACAGATGTGTTCTTCACGAAATTCAAAATCTAAAGCGAAAACAGAAATTCTGTATGAATCAAAAGTTGCGCAAAGATGCCAGGAGATGATACAGTATGATCTTATCAAGCAGAACAACTCGTAGAGATAGATCGGATCAAATAAAGGTCTAAACCTAGATGAACAATATGAACATGTATGAACAACAAGAACAAGTAAGTAAATGGACAAGAGACAAGTATTTGTTTCCGAAGTTCACTCCCACTAAGGAAGCTACGTCTCCGTTGAGGAGCTCACAAAGAGCAAGTTTGTCAACTAACCTTTTCCTCCCTCAAATCAACCACAAAGGAAGTTTGAGTCACTTACTACATTTTCCACGAAGGAATGGGTAAACAAACTTTCTGGGGAGCTCACAATCCGTTGAGCACTCCACGGGCGACGCCAAACCGTCTAGGAGCAAGCTCTAAAAGTAATGAACGTGAATCAATGATCGGAGATGCTTCAAGTGCTTAAGAGACCAAAGGTTTGCTTTCCCCAACTTAAATCTCAAGGCTCTCAATTCAACCTTGCTTTATCCCAAGTTCTACCTCAAAGAGAGTGAAGGAATGGCTCAAGAAAGGGCTTGGGAAGAGGGGAGAGAGCTTGAAGAAGTGTGCAGTGCGAATGGGGTCGGCAACAAGTGAAGAAGGGGTAAGGGGGTATTTATACCCACTCCTCCAAAAACTAGCCGTTATGTGCTGTCAAGGTGCCTGTCGGAACTTCCGATGATGATCAGAACTTCCAAAGAATAAATTTAATTCAAGTTAGAAAAGGCTGAGCGACCCTGGCCGAAGTATTCACAAACGTCCTATGGTTCCTGTCGGAACTTCCGACAGATAGCGAATTTTCAGGATAAGTGCAAGTGTGTTAGCCTTTGTATCTCTCATAGGTTGTTAGCATCTCTACTAAGCACTTTTGGGCATCTCCAAGTAATTCTCCACATCCCTCTTAATAGTACGGATTTTCCTATACTCAATTCCAAAATAGAAAACGATAAAAGATCTTCAACAATGCATATCACTTTCCATCCTCTTAAAGAGGGACTTCCTTTCTCCAAAATATATCTGTTGTAGCTCTAAATCTTTCAACATATCAAATAATCTCATTAGTTCCTTGATTGCTTATGTCATCAACACCAAAACCCACATAGGGGGCCAAATGCACTTTCAGCGGCCACCGGCGGATTTGGGATCTCCACGGCGTAGAGGAGCTCGTCAGTGTTGTCTTCTCTTTGTCCCTCCTCCCCAATGTCGACATCCCTCCCGGCGTCGCCGGCACGGGCGGGCGCCGCTGCAGGCGATTTTCCCCTCCGGGTGGAGTCCGGATGAGCGGAGAAATCCTCTGGAGACACCGACGACGCGTTCGTCGAGCGCCCGACAGCGCCCGACAGAAGGCTTTGTCGATAGGTGTGGTGCGGTGGTATTTTTTTTTACCTTCTGTAACCACCTGATAGGCGCCAACGCGATGGGGGGAGGCGCCGCACGCTGGATGCTCGTTGTTTCTTCCAACGATAAGAAAGTACATATGTCACTTAGAAAAATTATTGTTTTTTATTCTAAATAATTAGTTTCCAATTTGAACTTTCGTTCCTTATATGACACTCCGGTAAGTTTTCATCTGAGAAATGTTAAATGACCTGCAAAACTATGAATTTACCCATGTGGTCCACGCCATACTTGTTCCTCTGCTCTGCAGCCACTTGCATCTCCAAATCTTGCTTGTCTGCTTGTATCTCGGATTATGAGAGAAATTGATAGGGAGAGCTTGCCTGTGTGTGGCCGAGCAAGCAGCAGGCCTCTAGCCATTCATTGGACACTTACTCTACTCAAAAGGGATTGCCTATGTTCCCACGGTCCCTTCCCGCAGCAACGGCCGCAAAATCGACGACGTCGACAAAAATCTTGGAGGCCTTGACGGGCACGGCCGTTGGCGATGGCTGTCCAATGGCCACGCGACCCGGGCTCAGGGCATAGGATAGCAGCACCGCCTACTCAATTGGCTTGATTTCAACTTGCATATTCATCCGTTTCCATGTGAGATTAGACTTAGGCCATCTCCAACCCATCTACTAGGATGGTGTCCATAACATTAAATAGCTTGCCACATAAGCAATTTGGTGATGTGGCAAGGGAATTAAAGAGGGGAGAGAAGGACATAGTGTCTTGCATGAGAAACCATGTCTACACAAGAACCAAGAAATGAAACTTGATGATAGCGAGAGGAAAGGAGAGAACATATGTGATTGGATGGTAATTTATTTTTAAGAAACTATGTATTGGAGAGGTAGTTTCTATATGTAGTGTCTGTATGACATGGAGATATAGAAACTACTCGATGATGTCTTGGGTTGGGAATAGCCTTAGACATCCTCTAGATGACACGCGACTACGGGATTAGCGGCGTGCGAGTTCGGCTTTGGCGGCCATGACACAGCGAAGAGCGACCGTAGGTCGGGGGAGGGAGGTTTGGCGGGTGCATCTCGCCGGCTCACCATGGCCTGACACAGGAGCCGGTCGCAGACCTCGGGCGAGCTGTGATGGACGACCGGAGGCGGCGACGCGAGCTACGACGGGTGAGGTTAGCGTTGGACGAAGGCATCGCGCAAGCAGTGGTGCGGTGTGGAGCAGAGGAAGAAGTATAGTGTGCCCCACAGTGGCAAAATTGTCTATTCGTAGGCCATTTAGCGGTTCTTGGACGAAAACCCCAACAGAGTGTCATATCGGGAACGAAAATTGAATACGGTGTCAAATAGAAAACTAAATTTTTTGAGGGCCAAAAAAGGAAACAGCTTTCCAATACTTGATTTTTGCTTATCACCACACTCTATAATTTTTTCATTCTAAAATTCATGCAATGCCTAAGTTGCGGTGAGTGGAGTCTGTGGCATTGAGTATTGCGGCATGTGGATGTGTGGTGCACATGCAAGTTTAGGCATGGTTTCATGCGACTTTGAGAGTAGGAATGGAGGAAGGAACTCATGGTGGGACCATTGGAGTGCTACGTGCTAGTATGGCAATGTGTTTTAAGCAAGCAAGTAAAGTTAAACCACCGTGTTGTGTAGAAAAACTACTAAGTTAGCATGTCTTGAAAAAGTTATTGAGTCAACAAGTACAAGAAAAATTCCAGTTATTAGGTGAACTTACTCTCTGAAAATATCGATTTGACATATCATCCCTTAAAAATACAAATAAAAAGATAATGATTAAACAAAAGAGGAAACATTGAGTGTGCATGTTTCTTAGAAATTTTTTTTGAGTCAATATAGCTCATAAAAATGTTGAATCAAACATGCATGACAAATATTTTTGTTTGAATTTTTGTATCGTGAAATAGTACTATGCATAGATTATCTGTGAAAATAAATAAAAAATAAGTAGCATCTAAGAAGTGAGGGCTATTTTCTTTACTAGCAAAAAAGGGTTATTTTTTCGGAATGCTATTGTTGTTGTTGAGTTTAAGAATTAGTACTCGGACAATGAGGATTGACAGCACTAGGAGTTATGAAGTGTCATTCTAGAGTTACCACTATGCTTTATTCATTGCCTTGGACCCTCCAGGGGTCTACAAACTACACATGTCTCACCGAGTCCCTAGCTATGGCATGGGCATCAATATTAGACAACATGCTCTTGTGTATAATATCAAATCACTCAAAGTAGTCGACCTGGCCTTGATCTCCTTAACGATTTGGCCATATGGTCCTAGCCCACAGTCGTGGATCGCTTTCACCATGGTTAGGCAGTTGGCAACAACCTAAAACTTCTCAGTGCCACATCAGAGGGTAGCGCCAAGCCTTCTCTACATGGCACAACTTCTATTGTTTCCGGGTTGAGAAGTCTACTGACAACCAAAATCAAAGCTCCTTGGAAAGTACCAGCTCCATCTCTAACGATTGCCACCCCTCTACTAGAGTTCTTAGAAATTGCTGCATTCACATTAATCTTCGCTGTCCTTGCTGGAGGAGGGATCCAAGCCCTTCTTCTTGCCTCCACGACACAACCTGCTTCTTGTTCGCTGCGGGTCTAGCAGCCTCGAGGTCAGCCACAAATCTCGTAATAAAATTGTGTGTGGATAGTGGATCTTGAAAAAAAAACCTTTGTGCAGTGCTTCCCTCTTAGCGTACAAGATAACCCATAAGAATATAACCACTTTGATGAAGTCATCCCTGATAGCGTTTCCCTCGCCGTCAACCATGCTCGAGCGTTTGAGTCATTAATTTCACACAAATGCTCAGTTATTTCTTCCTTCTTCAATACCCATATACATTTCATACAAATGCGCTGATTCATTAATTTCACAGAAATGGTCAGTTATTCCTTCCTTCTCCAAGGTCCATACGCATACACATTTCACAAGGCCCATAAATTTAGGTGGTGGGTTCAAACAGGGGCTAAGTGTGGGGTTGCGAGCCTCTTCCTCTCTGTTGTTTTGCCTTGTTTCGGCCCAACTGGCCCGGCTAGCTTCTGTCGTGGCGATCTAGCACTTCCCGAGAGAAACGGGCGCGGTGGTGGTTCACGTAGGCCACCTAGACTTGCACGGCTGGCTGCATTAGCCAAGTGGCCTATTTGTGCTGTGTTTAGTTGAAGGTAGAAAATGTACTTTTTCTTTTTGGGATGCGTGTTATGTGAGGGGATGAATAGAAAAGATGAAAAATAATTTTTTTGAGATGCATGTTCTGTAAGAGATGAATAGGAAATAAAAAGTATTTTTGGAACTAAACACAAATAGCCAATGGAACACGGGCGGCCTGGTGATCGCACGCACTTCAACGTCGGCCCGACGAGAAATCCAGGCCGGCAGAGCCGACCAGGACAAGTGCCTTCCCGGCACGCGATCCTGGCAAGTGGCTGTGCTCTGCATGGGCAAGTGTCAAATCGAGCAGCAGCACGCAACGTGACAGCCGCGATATATATCTACTCGGGTCGTATCAACCATTTCCCTCTCCTCGTCTCCGTCTCCGTGTACGGAGTACGTCCAGCAGGACCTCGTGTTCGTCGGATTCGCATGCGCTGGACGTGGCCGCCGATGTTCCTTCGTGCTGCACGTCGGGTCATCTCACCGGCAAAACCATCAGAGTTCCTGGCGATGGGGGCACCGATGTCACGTCAACAAGCTAAAGAGCTGCAGGGAAGAAGGTGTTGCGGCTGTTGCCCATGCTTTCCTTAACTTGTAACCATGCTCCTTACTCCATGCCACGAGCCCAGCAATCCTCTGAATTCAGAAATCCGGAAATATATCCTCTGAAATTCTGAATGGCACCGCCGCACCGGGGTTTTGGACCGTGTGAAATCACCGGTTGTTATGGCATCCAAGTCACCCACGATAAAAACACTTACCATGAGGTTACTTGTAACTCTCCGTGTTTTCTTCACGTACATACACACAGTCCATAAAAAAGAACTGTATAACTACGACTTCGCGAGCACACGGAGCGTGATTGTTTAGTACGGGCAGGACAGCCCAATCAAACGCGGCACAATATACGGGCACCCGGAGACCACGGCCACATGGAAGTCGGCAGAGGTCGCATGCACTCACACTCCCATGGCCACAAGAGGGTCGTCCCCAAGCCCGCTTTACTCGGCCCGCCTTTTGCTTGCCCCACGGAGAAAACAAACGGCGAGAAAAAGTCGGAGGCCGGAGAAAGACGATTGCATGATGCTAATAAGTGAGGAGAGAAGGAAATATCGATGATGGATGGTGATATGGAGGAGGTGAGGGGGGAGGGGGAGCACTGTCACGTGACCGGAGCATCGCCCACTCTTTCCACTGCCAAAAAGGCCGCGATAGGGCAAAGTCACGTGCTGGCCCACCCACCATTCCCGGCTTCTCACCCTCTCTCATGTCTCATCTCACTCCTTTTTTTTCCTCCATTGAAAAGCTTGACCTACCGGTGAGGAAAAACGAAGCATGGGGTAGGAGTAATAACCACGAGGAAAGCTGTTGCAAACCCAACGAGCAAAGTACTCTGGCGCAGCAATGATCGAAAAAGAAAAAAAAATCTCACCCAAAAAACAGCAGGAAATATAGAGGAGGACGTACGACGACCAACAATTAAACTGATGAATATGTATACTAGTATTCAGAGTTTCGTTTCTTTGAAAATTGTCCAGGAAATCTGTCATTCTCATCCACTTAAGAAGAAGATGGCGCTCGCTCACGTTACACGCATATATACGTACCAGCGGACTAGTACGGACGGAATGCGTACCATAACTAATATGCTCGCTAAATCACAATCAGGGCCATTCGTGTACTCGATACAGACGTTTTTAGGTGCATGATTGCTCACAAACGACCACAATTATACCAACGGAATTCATTGATCTCTCATAGAACTTAGAAGCAGCAGGGAGGTAGTAGGTACCAACAATTTATAATAATTAACAAAAAGAGAGAGAAAAAAGAGAGGAAAATATCTGGAATACGCATGGCGATCGAAGAAAGAAAGAAAGAAAAACAGCAGAATTTCGTTCGCAAAAGGATCTAAACGGCCTCCATGCATGCAATGCACGACCAGCAGGCAGCAGCTCTCGGCCCTCCGGCTAGCTAGCTAGCAAGCTAGCTAACACACGCCGTAGTCGCGGAACATGAGCTCCGGCCTCGGCCCGGCGGATCCTGCCGCCGCAGCAGCGGCGTCGCGGTGGCTGCCGCGGATGAGGATGAGCTCCTTCTGGCGGCGGAGCTCCATGACCTTGCGGTGCGAGTTGGAGTGCTGCGTCAGCACGAACGTCGGGCTCGCCGCCGGCCTGTACTCCGGCATCAGCCTGCCGGACTTGAACCTCACGCCGCACGCGTTGCACAGCGTCTTGGGTCCCAGTGGCCCCGTCCTCCACTGCGGCGTCTTCTCCGACGCGCAGTGCGTGCACCTCCGCACCCCGCCCTCCATGCCCACATCCGACGCCGCCGCCGGGGCGACTCCGCCGGGCCCACCCGGGCCCGGGCTCTTCTTCCCGCGGCTGCCACCGTTCGGCCTCCCCGTCTTGTTCGACGACGGGAAGTCGGAGGACGAGCAGGAGGACGACGGCGACGGCTGCGACGCTGGGCGTGGCACGAGGGAGTGCCACGCCGCGGCAGCAGCGGCCGTCGCGCGGGACGACCGCTTGCTACGCGCGCCGCGGCCGGGCGCCGCCGTGATGCAGCTGTTCTGACCGGCCGAGTTGCCACCACCGTTGGCGGCCGCATTAGCAGCCGCCGCCATTGCAGCGTGCGCGGCCGACGAGTAATTCGGCATGTCGGAGTAGGAGTCGTCCACGAACTTTGACAGCCACTCCAGCTCCGCAGCTTCCTCGCTCTGTATCATCGATCATACGTACATCGCAATTAGTGTTCAGCGATCTATCTCTTGCCTCGATCAGAACCTCTCTAAGTACTAGTCAACTAGATACACATTCATAATTTTATATAGCTAGCTAGTGATATAGTAGAGATGAATAATGGCTGGTGCGATCGTTTGGTGCTTACGGGTATGTAGAACTCGTCGGCGAAGGAGAGGAGCGACGTCTGGTGATCCGACGAGTTGGCGGTGGGTGATGGCTCTCCCATGGCCCCAGAGTGATGATGCCCGTTGTCAGTGGCGGCGGCGGCCGCGGCGGTGGGGAAGAAGTCGTGGGCGCCGTTGCCGACGCCGGTGGAGAGGTCGAGGAGTTCGTCGACGCGCATGGCGTCGCCCATGGGCGGCGGCATCCCGTAGTAATGGTGGTGGTGCGCCGTGGAGTAGCTGGCGCCACCGCTGTGGTGGCTGCTCATCGGCGCGGTGGTGATGCTGGAGGCGTTGTGGTGGCCGTGGTACGTGCCCATCCCCATGCCGAGCTCCACTCCCATGGCCATTTCCCACTCCGACGCCATCGCGGGACGCTAGGCTAGAGCTAACCGTACGACGTGGGTACTTAAAATTGGCACTGGGCAGTTCCTTGAGGCGAGCGACAGTGCTCGTTCTAGTACGAGCTAGCTAGCGGCTAGCCTTGCTAGTAGCAGTGTGACGAGAGTGAGTGCGTGGGAAGGGGAGGAGGAGGGGGATGGAGTGGCGTGATGAGAGGGGGAGAGGTGTGCGGAGGGGAGAAGAAATAGTGCTGGGCTTTGGAGCGCTCCAGTCACTCGATCACCAGTAACAGAGCAAGGGGTTGTTGCGAAGTAATTAATATAGAGCGGGGGAGGAGGAGAGAGAGAGAGGCTGAGCTAGTAGCGCCAGTGCATGTGTGTGCACAAAACTATGTTTGACAAAAGCTGTGCATAAGATAGCATTACGGAGGGGGGAGGTGCGATTAGGGGGAGTATAGAATTAGCGTGCAGAGGGAGAGGAAGCTGCAACCCAGCACGGCAGCAGGCCCCAACGTGCCCCGTCCCATGCACTGCATCCATCTCTCTCTCTGCCCACCCACATTCATATGCTCCACCACCACTCGTCGTCTCTCTCCCCCTTGGCTAGTATAATTCCGTTAGCTATACTGGCTGTACTAGTAGCAGCAGCAGTCCCAGTATTTTTCTTTCGAAGAGGAGAGAGAAGGGGGGGGGGGGGGAGATGAGTTGAGAAGAAAGAATCCTGTTACTTTAACCGCAATGCATGCCCACGACCACGTGACTCCATGAGCTGTAAGCCTGTGCAAATGTCCATGGAAGTCGATGCCGAAGCATCCTGGCGGAAATCAATGCTGCTCACCTCGCAGGGGCATTCGTACGCCGCTAGCTGCAGGCAGGCCAGGGGTGAGAAAAGTCTGCTGCCACGCACCGAACCGAGAATGGTTAATCGGTCAATTTCCCCTGTCCTCCACCGCCGTCCCGTCCCGGTCCGGCGCGCCATTCGACTGCCGTTTCTGGAGCGCGGAGGACTCGATTGATTGCGCCTCGGCCGCTCGTCTTTGCTGGGTCTCGGCATGCCATAAAGCCTTCCCCCCGGGCGTTGGATGCCAGCCTTGAGTCGCCATATGCTCCGGCACGTAGCGCCCCCGGCCGCGCGCTGCTCTCGCTCGCTTCGACGGATTTGGGAGAGGGGAGAGGCCGGGGCTCACCGAGCCGGAGGACCCAGCGAGGAATCTTTCTTTATCGGGGGCGCGCCTCCTGCTTCGGTATGCGGCGACTGCGCATGTGCCATCAAGGCCGGCGTGTGTGTGTACGTCGACGCGCGCGCAGGCGGGCGACGCAACTAGCGTAAAGGCAAGCCTTCCCGCCCCATCACACGCTGCTTGGCTCCGATAAGTGCATCGCCCATAACCCGTAGCACAGGAGTCAGGAGCATCGGCACCGATGCTGCTGCTGTGCACGATCGACCTGCGCTAGCTGCAGCCTTTCGGTTAGCGAGCGATCGATCACCAGTGCCGGTTCGATCGTACGCTGAGAGAGAGAGAGAGAAACAGAGCGACCGGGCGGGCAGTGGTACGTTCTCGTACGGTGAATTGATTAGGCCCATTGATTATTTATTGCTATTGGCTGTAACACAGTTTGCTGCCCAGTTAAACCTGGTGGGGCATGGTAGGCGCTAGTAGCTTGCTGCAGGTTGAAAAGAAAGCTTCCGCGCAGATGTGCATCACGTACTGCGACAAAGCCCGACACGAGACATGTTGACACATGGTGCCTCTGACACACACGGAATATTGATACGTGAGCTAATGATGCGGAGCTGTCGTTTTACGCGCACCTCCCTCTCTTTTCTCTCATGTGTCATGTACAGTAGGAGGGAGGGACTGGAGGAGGAGAAGTACTGCTAACATTTAGGTGAAGCCAGGATCTGCTCAGATTTCTTCCGATTAAAGTAACCGGTAGTTAGTTAAAGCGCCCGTTAAACTTTTAACCTAGTACTACCACTCTACCTGCCGGATACGTCAAAAATTTGATTTGATTTCTGCGTAACCAGCAGCGACTGAAGTAACAGCTGGTACGCTGCGTGGGGCAAGAGAAACGCTATTGTGTGTATATGTGTGTGCGGAGCAAGCTAGAAAAGGAGAAAAAATAATTATATCTATAAGCTAACAAGTAAGGTGTTCGTGGGAGCTAGTCAAACTCCGCGAAAACTAATGATCTCGAGAGCGTGGGGTGGTTCCATATATATTCCATCGTCAAATTAACAAGAGCAAGTGAGGAACGGTGTGCCGGCCACACCGTGTGATCGAGGATCACACCGAAATCACATGCTTAAAGCGCGCTGCTCGCGCGGGGCGCATAAGATAAACATCGGCAGGCAGCATAATTCGTACCGCTGGACCGGGATGCACTATCGATCGGTTCAGTCTGGTCCGCCATCACAGCTAGCGAGCCCTGCCGTGAGCTGTCTCGGCTTGACTACAGCTAGCTTCACTGACACTCCTGGGTCCGGTCAAAAGGCAGGTAGCCACTGCTTAGCTAGCCAGCCTATCTATATCCGGCACGCTTCCTACTGTGCGCCCAAAGCGAAGAAAAGAGTGAGCAGTGGGCTAACTAGCTACTACCCCTAGCAAGTCGTCATTCAAGGTCACCGTGGAATTCATCTTGCATATTTGAGCATGAGATGAGATGACAGTAGTAACTGTTGAGTATTGACAGGTGGACTCCCCCTGGGCCATCGCCCACTGGACCACTTTGTCAGTGACAACCCGGGTGCCATTTATGCCATATGATGGGAGCAGATAAAATGTGCGTACGTAGAGATTAGGAGAAGAACCGACCAATGGGCGTGCGGAGAAAGGGTCGCCACTGGAGTGGCGTTTACGTTGAGAGTTCGGATAAGATAAGATGATGTTACTGCAACATATACTCCCCATATATATCTACACCGGACAGCAGTCACTTTCGGTTGTGTGACGCACTGACAACACCCCCATGCAGTAATCAATGATGAGGTGAGGTGAGAGTGCGCAGGGAATTTTAACGACGCCGAGTGGGGCCGCCGTGCCTGACGCTGCTGCTGCTGCTGCTGAGGAATCGCATTGGCTGCTTGCGGTGGTAGTTACCGCAGGTAAAGGGCGCGCAGGTTGACGTCAAGGTAACGTGGAGTGTCGGCGCCCACGGGGACCCCCTGCTCGCGCGCCCCTCCCTCCGGGCCTCTGGTTCTGCCCCGGCCGGCCGGCCAGTCCCCACCGCCTCGCGTTTACTTTCTCTTCCTTTCCTTTTCTTAACTCTTCACCGTTGCCCGCCCAGTACGACGTGCCGGCCTTGTTTCTCTCACCACCTTTACCTCGACACCTCCTCCCATGAGCCACAGAGCCAGTGAGTTCATTCACGAGCTGGGGAAGAAAGAGAGAGAAGCATGGTGCACGTTATCCGTCCACACACTGACACACACATTGCGACATGGAGGGGCACTTGTGGTGGGGCAGTACACGACATGAACAGTGCCTAGCTGTTTCCTCTCTTTCACCGCCGGGCCCGGAGTGGGAACGACGCCCGGCCCGCGCGTGGTAAAACCGTAAAAGCGACAAGAGATAATAATACCAGCCAGCCAGCCAGCCAGCAGTGCCCCGTACTTCTGGCCGGAAGGAAAACAACACTAGTGCGCGGCCACTTTTGTTGGCAGCGTAATGGCCGTACAGCGGCGGGACTGGGCGCCGGGGCGCCGGCCGCGAGTGGCTGACGTGCTTCGAACGGTGAAAAATTCCCCCTCTCGTCGCTGGCTATCTCCGCTCTCAGCACCAGAAAAGCCGGCACCACCTCAATCATATCCCCTGCACACTGCCCCCTAGCCTCCGGTCCGAGACATGGACGCTCGTTTGGCCGTTCCCGTCGTCCTTCCGTACCACGTCTTTGATCCGTTGTGCTAAGCGTCCAGCGAGGGCGAGCTCGTTCTTTGCTAGCTGGTCATCTGCATGAACGGCATATTTTCCTTTTGCTAGCAAAATACTCCATATAGTAACTGGCATATATAGTTGCACGAGTGAGGGGATGCAAAAATATGATTCAGCTACAAAGATCACATGAAATTATTGTTTTTTTGAATTAACAAGATCACATGAAATTATGAATGCACACACTTAATGATTGTATTGGTTGCATGTAGCCATAAGGAATCCATCTTATGTACATCTACATGTAGAATAATTAGGACTATCCAAATTAAAGACATAATAGCATGCCATTTAGTGTGGTTGAGGATTTCGCCCCGATCGAGCTATAATAGTTCAAAAACACGTCCCTATTTCAAGTAGCGACAAGCGTATAGTAGCAACAGGCGTGTCTTGACAATTATTAGCACATATACGGGCGACATGTCGGATATCTCTTTTCTCAACTAACATGTACGATCGCCGGGACTGTCATCGTTCATGATATGTTTGATTTTGTCTACGTGTTATCTCTTGTTTTGATTGGAAAAAAACATACTCTCGCCAGCATGCATGATGAGGGCTATATATGTGAGCAAACTAATTAGAATCCCAAGCGCTGTACAGGAAAACCATTGATATAGGCTCATAATGGTTGGGATGGTTGCTATTTTGCGACCACATGAAGGACCACACGGCGGCGGTGGAGCAGGGCAGTGCTGTATCGTCATGGACATCAGAAATGTACGAGATGGCTCATGCTAGCTGTGCACCTCCGTTCACTTGCGCAAGACTAGAAGGACCACCCTCTTGCGTTGCGTCCTACTACACCCACCACTCAATCAAACCATATGCATGCATTGTGTACACTGGGAGACAGTCACCTATATAAGGGTGTAAAACAGAGCTGACACGTGGGGGCACCGGCCTGTGTATGGGCATCTATCTCGTTAATGTTGCTTCTGCGACATCCCGTTGTACACCTATCGTCATGTATTCATGGTACAACACGCATGGTATATTTGTATGGTTCTGACTTCCGGGGAGATGTGAATGAAGTTTCACCTACAGGTAGTATTAAAGAAAAAACTGGAAGCTGCATCCGCAGTAGTACAGGTAGTACTTGTTTGAATTAAATTACTCTGGAACCGCAGCTTAGTAACGAAATGCCTGACAAAGGCCAATTGTTTACTACCAATAATGGCATCCATACTGCAGAGCATCAATTGTTTTTTTTTTGAGTACGCGTTGTACATACGGCCCATCTATCGCATAATACTTGCGAGCTGTACGTGTGACACATGAAACAACCCCCACTGTCAGATGCCACCACCCTTGCAAGTGCATGGATGCATGCCTTGATCAAATCCGTTGTGCTTTCTGCTCTTATTACATTGTGAAAAAGAAAGCTCCTCTCCATTGCACAATTAACACCGCTCTAGAGATGAAAACTCTGTTGCGAGTTCTCGAGACATGCATGGTGCATTTAGTTAGCTGGCGTCGGGTGGCCGGGCATGCAACCAAACGGGGAAGACGCCAACGGAAAGCGAGCGCCCGTGGGGGCCGCGCGCGACGCCGGAGCAAGAGCCAAAGGGCGAGCGAGCGAGGATGGGACGGAGCCGGTGCGCGCGGGCGGCGAGTGCGTGCCCGCCCGCCCGTATTGCGGCACGGCAACGGCATCGAATCACGTGAGGGCGACGAGGATCCCGAGGCGCGGGCGGGTGGGGGTGGAGGGAGGGTCCCCGGAATCCCCGCGGCACGTGCCCACTCGTGCTTACGCAGTTCCGTCCCCCCGCCCACGTGACGCTCGGCCCCCCAACTACAGAATCCACGCGCGCCCGATTAGTTAACTGATCCCCCGGCCAACCGGCTGCCCCGAGCCAGCTCGGCACGGTCAGGTTAACTAATCCGCTGGCGCACCAGACTAGTAACTAAAACCACGCCAATATATATATATATATATATATATATATATATATATATATATATATATATATATATATATATATATATATATATATATATATGATCGGTCTGGCACGGCACCGCGCGCGGCGGAGGAGATATGAGATAGAGAGAGAGCAGAGAAGAGACGCTCGGCCAGGCGGTGGCTGTTGCCGTGATGCATGGCGCTGTTGCTCGAGCGGGGTTCGCGGACGACGACGGGCTGCGCAGCGTTGCATGTGTCGGTCTTCGCATGGGATGGGTGCGTGCGGCGACGGCGAGGCCGAGAGAGGTAGCGTGCGCGGCGTCGCGCGCGGGCGGCCTAGGCAGCTTGTTGTGGGTTTTGATGAGGGGGGGGGGGGGGGATGGGGACGCGAGAGGGGGCGCGTCTCTTTCGGGCCTCTGACACCGGCCTGCTGGGCATCACGTGGCGGTTGCTTTCGCAGGGCCCCTGCCGTACCCTGCCACGTGTCGGTTGGCGGCCGGGCAGCGCGCCATACCTCCGCCCTGCCGACGTGCACCGGCAGCTAGTAGCTGGGCCTGCCTACCATCATGCGTGCATGAGCCTTCTTCGTTAACGTGCTCCTGGATTGTTTCGTTTTTACTACCGCCTGCGTGATACATGCAACGGAATGTGAACCACAAGAAACGCGAGACATTTTGGTGAAAAGTTCGTCCTAGCTGCTGCTATCTGTTTTACTGGCCTCAAGTCACACACAGCTATACGGAGCTACCTCATGCAATATACTCCCATGTAGAGCGAGTACGTACGTGGTAGCTGACCTTCTTCACCCGCATTTCTTTTTTCTTTTTCGAGATGCTGACCTTCACGTTTCGCCGCCGCGCGCTCGCGCGTCAGAGATATTTGCAGCCAGCAGCCTCAATGATTTCGGATGGGAAAGCAGTTGTTTTCGGGGCAGTGCAGCTAATAATTACTTGCTGGCCGCTCGCTTACAGCGAGCGTAAGGCTAGTAGCTCTCGGCGGACCACCGTCACGTGGTTAGTGCCCAGGCGAGCCGGGCTCGCCGCGAGGTGTGTGGGGGTGAGGGTGACGAGGCTGGTCCTAGTTTTTGCGCTCGTTTCGCCATCGCGCGGCCTCACCTCACCCTCAGGCCTCACCTCACCAGTTGATGTGGCCCTCCTCCTGCTCCCCGGCGTGATGAGCTCCCCACCAATATGCATGGAGCCCGACGGGTGGTCGTCGTAGTAACTTGCATGCTCCTCCGTACTGTTGTTGCGGTAGTGATGCTCTGTTCATTTCTCTCTCTACCACACATACTGCCGTACTACGCCTTACAAACCGGGTGGAAGCTTTGATATTTTTCTTTCTGCTCAGGATGCTGCGAGTTCATACAAACAAGAAACACCGCTTGATTGGGCTCTGAATGTGGGCGGTAGCTTTCGCGTTAGTTGGGGCGCATTGAATGGATCTTTTCATTGTTTCCCTTTATGCAGGCTTCAGTTGTGCGTTGCGCTTGCTTGCGTGCGTAGGTAAAGCTGCTGCATTGCGCGAGTGTAGGTCCATTCCATGCATGCATGTAGCTAGCAGGAAATTTTCCTTTCTTTTCGTAAGGTCTATTTATATCGTAGATACTCCTATATATGTTTTTATTTAAAAGATTTATTTGAGCCTTTTCAAGACCCTTTTCGTTTCTCCTATAATGGACCTTTTGAGTTAGGCAAGCACTAAGGGCCAGTTTTTGCTACATTTATATCGACATGATTGATTAATAGCCGCATATGCTATATCAGTACATTTTGAGTCAGGCAAGTTCGTTCAAGCTAGACACCCATGCATAAGCAAATACGATCCTTTCTCATTCATCACAATAAGTCATACACGTTAACACTCAAAATATATATCAAGAAAAAGTGTAAAACACCGGTCTCTTTCCCAACAAAACTTGGGAGTTATGTGGCATCGTGTTTTGGTCCATGATTAACTTTGCAGATTAAATTGGACAATCTTGCGTGCGGATTAATTTTGCAACTATTTATTAGAGCATCTCCAACAATGCTCATTGTTTTTGGGAGTTTGAAAAAAGTAGCCACCACTTTATCTGTTTCGGCCACTGTTGGAGCAGGAGTTTTTCCATTGATTCACAAAACAAGATTTTAGAAACATATTTTGGACACTGTTGAAGATGCTAAGGTCTGCAACAAGTTTTAGTTCAATTCCGTAAATATATGACATACATGGGCAGCGATGGTCAACCTTTTTTACTTATGCGAAAGTTCCTAACATGAGTTTTCCTTTTACCGTGCCACAAACATGGCTAGCCATTTCATAGTATTGTGTCATGCGAGCCTTTTTTACTCAACCCGCCAATGGCCCAAAGCCTGACCCAAGGCTAGCCCAAAATACCGAGAAACCAAGGCCTAATTGACTTGGATTGGGGGTGGGGGTTGCCGGGTTGGGTAGTAGTTTTAGAGCTCAGAACAATTGTACATATCCCATCAAGGTAAGAGCTGCGAACTTCATCTTGACGGAGTTTGTTCATGAGGGTAGCGTGTCTACTGTTGATGCTCATTTTTTTTTGCGCAAATACTGTTGATGCTCATGCAGTAGCACGAAGCTCTATCTACTTTGATTCACGCCGACATGGTTGGCTAATTGGTCCGCCTGATGGCGTTTGTAACGCCTATAACTATGTTGATTAATAAAGAGAGGTGCTTCTATTGCTCAAAAAAGTAATAACAAAAATAATTAATTTTACATGAAAAATACGTGTACCAATCTCAGCCCAATTTTTGCTAGGCTATTTATTTTAGGTTTGGGACGACCAGCAAAATGTGTACTCCCTCTATAGTCTATATTGGTAAACGAGGTTGTTTTGAGATTACCTTAAGTCAAACTTTTTAAACTTTGAGTACAAATACATTTTTATGTGTTAAGTTTAAAAGTGTAAAAATAATACGAGTAGATTCATATTGCAATATAGATTCATAAAAGTACTTTTCAAAATACATTTTATAAATATTTTATAGCAAAAGGTATTAGTCTAAAGTCTAAACTATGTTTTCGAGACTATGCCAATGTCCTATATGGAGGGAGCAGGTACATATAATTTTTTGGGCTAACATTGCCACACTCTACCTTAATAATCATGGTCTAACAACAACCTGCCAATGATACTAAAATGAAAAATGTCTAATAATATAAATTACTCCCTCTCAAATTGTAGGTCATTCCAACTTTCTAGGAGACTCAAACCATTTATGTTTGCCAAAATTATAGAGAAAATTGCAAAGATTTATGACACCGATAGATACAACATAAAAGTATATTTAATGAAGAAACTAATACTGAATGCTAGTACTTTATTGTATAAATCTGATCAAACTCGAGTCCCTTTGACTCTCCAAAAAAGTTAAAATGACCTATAATTTGGAGCGGATGGAGTACATCATAATTTTTTCCTTGAAAGAAACATAGCACTATAGAAAAAGTATCATTCATCCACCTCCCATAAGTACCAGTTGCTTTAAATCCAGTACTAATGTCAATTTAGTACCAGTTCCTAAACACATTGCCCTGTAGGACTACCAATTTGTAACACCACCCAGTATCGGGTGGTGTTAAAATCTTGTAATAAATGCTCCCCTCAAGCAGTACCGGTTTTTAACATCACTTAATACTAAATGATTGCATTTAGTATCAGGTGGTGTTACGAGTTGATACTAAATAGTCCACCTAGGGTTACTTCAAATGGATAAAATCTCTATTTCTCTCTCTCTGTCTCTCTCTCAAGCACATATGCTCTATGGGGTAGGATGGTGGAGGAGGCTACACGCGAGACCAAGGTTGTCAGTTCGAACCCTACACTTGCGCACACGCATATTTCACCTGAAAAATCACATGACTTGGACCTTGCACGTGTGCGGGCCTCCCGACGAGTAAAAACTATTATTTTTTGGCTCAAAACCATTTAGTACAAAAATGTGGTACCGGTTGCACAACTGATACTAAATGTGTGGTTGTGGTCTGGTACTAATGTGTGAGGTTTTCTTGTAGTAGAATGCTCTATCGACACTGTTATATGGAGTATGGACATTTTTCGTACCAAACACAACTAAGGGTGCGTTTAGATTCACCAACTCCTTCCCAAAGAAACACTACTCATCCAACTTTCCCTATTCATCCCATCCCTCCCACTCACAGAACACTATTCATTTATAATGTTTTTTTTGGTCTACAGTGCTTTTTCAGGGAATCTTTTCCAATCTAAACACACCCTAAAATTGTAATATTTTTTTTTCTCTACAAGCTCTTCTATTCGCTAGTGAAGTGGGCATGATGAAGATTGTTTTAGAAACGGATGCAGCCAATGTCAAAGCGGCATTGACAACTTCGGAATTTGATTTATCGCCGATCGGCATGTTGGCTAGAGATGGTAAATTTCTCATGTTCTCTGAGTTCCTTGAAGTCAAGGTGGTATGACAACCATGCTCATGTGATATGGTAGCTGATGCTCCGGCTAGGTTTGGGTGTGACTTAGAACCAGGTGGAACAATTGTCTGGACGGATGCAAATCCAAGCTTTGTTAATAATCTTGTGGCTACTGATTATCAGTCAGCATTCAGTTGATGGAATTATGTTCCATTTCAAAAAAAAATGTAAACTTTTCCTAGTGATGTGGGGTTCTCTTATTGTTTTAGCATTCAAAGGTTTGTATAAACTTTCCCTACCAAATTTTTCCTAGTGAGGATTCCCATGTGGCCATGTGCTATGATTATTGGTAATATTTTATTACTACTTAAAACACTAGGATAATTCCACTATTTTAATAGTGAAAGTTTAAGGCATGTGTTTCTTTATATATGCCCATAATTTTGTTAGTATTGTGCTCAATCGTCCACAATCTTATATCCAACTTTGCATTTGTTTAGCACAAATGTTGACCTAAATGTTATGCAATGAAATAGCCAAGTCTTGACTCAAAGACATTTATAAATTGCACCATGAAATTGTTTTGTCTAGTTTTGCTGAATTGGAGTACGGATATTACTGCAGCCTAAGTGTACTAACAAGGCAACTTTTTCTTTATATGAAAAGGTCCAAATTACTCCTCTCAACTATGCTCAAATTCCAAAATAACCACATAAAGTCTTTTTTTATTAATATAGTCCCACAGTTATGTTAGTCCAATTTCTCCTTAATAAGATTTGTAACCTTTTCTTATCTATGCACAAGTGGAATATTAAATTACATTTGGTGGGATGGCAGCAAACATGATAAAATATTTTTGAAAAAATCATCAAGAATTTATTACCATTTTTATCAGGTAGGATATTTAAACAATAAATGAATCCTTGGTATATAAAATTATATATTTTTTTTGAAAAATTGATAATATAAGATTTTGACCTTTTTTGTATGTCTAGTGCCACCACACAATATTGTAAGTTAGGATTCCACTTGTGTGTAGAGAAGCAAAAATAAATAAATAAATTGTTTGCGAAGTGGTCAAGTATTCATTTTCGGAAAACAACATGACGAAATGACATAATTTTTTTTTGGGGGGGGGGTGGTGGTAAATTGAAAGTATGATCCACGGAGCTATATGGGCATTGGTGGTACCTGAGGGGAGTAATTTAGACTTTTTCCATATCAATATGGGCACAATCATTTATCACCAAATATTTTTACTATGATACGCCTATCATGGTTGATCTTCCTCTCAACTTTCTAGTAATCTTCTAATTTTTTATGTACTGACACTATGGAAGCCGCACTACCCTTCATCAAGGTGACTAGCCTATCAACTCGTGCTCTGGTATGGGCTAATTAGAATAAACATAAAAGCGAAAAGTTCCTCTAGCCTAGTAGTTAGAGAACCAAACTAGCATCTATCAGACCCAAGTTCGACTCCCTGTTGGAGCGAAACTAGGTTTGGAATAAAAGAAAATTATAAAAAAGTAGGTTGGGGTTTCCTTGAGCATCGTGGGTCAGTGGGTGTATGGACATTTATAAAAATAATCTGTAGTATCCCCACAATCTTCATAGAATTTACGCACCTATGTCATTATAAAAATAATATCAAATAACACCCTAAATTTGTATTTCAACTATCAAATGATATCATTGTTAAAAGTTAAAGTAACTCCTAAATCTGAATCTAAGTTATGTAATTAGTAAAAAACTTAATGAAACCAATATAAACTCTAAATTACTATTTCTATCTTTATTATCATATTGTTTATATTATCGTTTATATAAAATTCTACCCATAATGCGTGTTGCCATATATTCATGTATGAGAGAAGGAATAAAAATACAATATTTAAATTTTCCACATAGCTCAACCAAATACATATATGAAACACACATCAAAGTGTGATATAAAGTGAGAAATTGTTATTAACTAAACTTATCACAACTATTACAATTATATAAAATAAATATTTATCTTTAAAGTACTATTATAATATTTTATAGACAAAGAGAGCGTGAGATGGATGATTAAATTACTACTAGCCCGTGCGGGAGCACAGGTTGATAGGCTAGTCTATAACAAACAGGCTGATCGAGTTAAAACAGAAGATTAAGAGAGCCTAGCTCCTCCTAACCAACTACATTGCACATGCATTGGTTAGTTACTTGCAGTATGCTTTCCGAGAATCAGATGCTAATGTGGTAGGCCAGTTATACATCTATCGACTTTGCTTTGCAAGAAAAAGCTGCCAAAATGTGCTTTCTCCGTTGGGTGAACCTTAAAGACAGAGGACGTGTAGGTAAAGGAATTAATTGGTGCGTGCAAGTACTCCACCGTGACGCACTGCACTTGCACATGCAGGATTGTGGAATTGCTTCTATCACGCGCCATGACTTTTTCCCCTTGTCTTCCCATCTTGAAACCAATCTCTTTTGGCATCCGCATTGGTTGTGTGCGATAGGCTATGCCCTACTCCAAGGTGCAATTAACAGCTCTTATAATTATGTTTGCATTATTGATGTCTATGAATAGCTGGTACTATTAGGTTGAATGTTAGAAGGATTAATCATCACTGGCCAGTAGTATTCCGAGATGTTCTTCCGATGTTACAAAGGTTGTGTCTATTTACAATATGGCTGGTTGAATTTCCACCAACAGGCACGATGCACACGGCCTTATGCATCTTGCTACTCCATCTTGCCAAGCACAATTCACAAATCTCAACGCTACGCCAACGGTAATTCGTTAATTAGCTAAACTGTGAATGGTCAAACTTAGTCCACATGGAAATTGGTTGGATATGTGTAACAAGGAGAGTGACTTGCGTGCTTCTTTTCGCACTCTTCCGTGTGTTTTTTTTTTGTGCCATGCAATTATGCAAATGCAACATTGCTGCATCTTGACACGCCAATATATGATGCTCCTCGCCTACGAAACAAGCTTGCCGTCTGTTCCGTTGACATAGAAGTAATTAGGGTCGATTTGAGAGGCAGCCAAACCCATTGATTATAGCTGCTGTTTCTCGAATGGTTGGCAGGTGCACTGCTCGTACGTTCAGCTCGCCAAGACGCCAACTGTGCATCTGTTATGATGTTTCCTTCCTGTCAGTTCGTTAAGAGGGTTCTATGTGGTCTGCTCAGTGCCTTGCCTCAGTTAGCTCCCCGTCCAGTTTGGTCGCAGAGGCAAGGTACTCCGTTCGGCCAAGCTTTGAAAATTGAAATACATCAACCCAAGACCCCCAGAACGAACTGTAACAGAGAAAATAAGAGACGCTGCAAGCGAGTTGGAGTCAACGATCTTCAGGAAGTTCAGTTACAAAAATCAGAAGAACGTTCAGGTACAGGGCGTGGCGGTGAATTATGATCGAAGATACAGAGAGACTCCAGTTGCCGGAGCTTATTAGCGACCACACAGCTGGCTACCACACTGCACGCCTGGGTCCCTGCAAAAACTGCACCGTCCAAGGCCGAAACGCATGGTCGCGAGGCGTTGACACTTGAGCTTGAGCACGAGCGAGCTGCGAGCCTTCCCTGCTCGGCGGGCTCTGCCGTGCAGCGCGACGAGGCCTGCCGGGCCGCCGCCGTGCGCGCGCAGCAAGTTGCGAGCTCGTGCTGGGGGGGAGGAGGCCGTTAAAGTACAGGTTACGTCAGCCTCCACGGCATGAATGCTGGCATGCGCGAACTCCGAGGCACGCGAATGTGGAGACATCGATTCCATCGTCGCTGATTGGTTCACGTTCGCCTGGAATGTAGTAATCTAGTTCCACTCCTGTTTACAAACATATCCTGTTGTGGGTTACAGTGACAAAAACAGGAGGGGAGTAAGATATTGGAACCACATATATATAGGCATATAGGAGTACTTCTACAGTTCTACTAAAACAGTCGAGGTTGTTTGACCTAGCAGGCTAGCAGCATATACTTGCTATAATCTACTTGAACATCAACGGTTCAGCACAATGCTACCTTCCCTTGTTTTACTTTTGTGATGATGACGTCTGAAACCGAGACGCCTCAACATGGGGCCTGAGCGTGACCACAGAAGCGGATTTCGAGAGGCAGCATCTGAGAGGTGCGCAGACATGTATCTTAGAAACGATGACAGGATAACTAGCTAAAAAGAAAATATAGTAAAACTGATAAAATAGAAGTGGCCTCAGGCTCCAGACTTCATTCTTTGTTGTCTTTTCGGTCTTTCATCTTGTAGAAATGTTTCACGATCACTTCATTTGGAATCATGTTCAACATTTCTTTCTTGACAAAATATATTATAGAATGACTCAAATAGTTGTCACCATTTGAATAGTGCATTCTTAACAATATTCATAGCGGAAAGTAACTGATTGCAATTTTTTACTTTATTGACTATTGTAGTGCTTTGGCTACGGAGCTAAGAACTGGAAGAGCAACCACAGGTCCTAAGTCTTGGAATAAATTATTAGATTAATTAATTAGCGAAAATTGATGTGAGTAATCAGCAAGAAATTGCAGAACTAATCTCCAAAATAATTAACACGATCACTTAGCTTGCAATTAGACTAGTAGAGCTCATTTTGATGATGCAGTCTTGGACGTATGGAACGGCGCTCCTTTCATTATGTGTTCGAGTCAAATCAGCAAGCAAGGCGAGTAGGAAGCTTGTGAGCTGTCAGCCGCCTATCACACATAGTAAGCAGACAGAGCAGAGTTGTGGGAGACGAAACATTTAAACTGGGTCTTCTCCAGGTGTTCTCTCGGGCCTTTGACACGAGTTGGGCTAGGGCAGTGAGAGCACTAATTCTAACTGAGGTGCGTCCTTAATGGTGAAAAATGTATCATATAACTGAAACCAGAAAATGAGGGCCTGTGCCCTCACTAAGCCCTCTTTGGGTCCGCTCCTGTTTGTGGGCGGTTAAAGTTTACTAGTATTTGCAATGAACAGTGTGAATCGATGATGATCTGGCACTACCGTACAACTGATCCCATATTTGTTTTTTTTGAGCAAACTGATCCCAATATGTTAAGGGCTTTCCTCGAGTTGGACTTGTATGTGGTCAGCGGGCCAGCAGCAATTAAGCTGAGCCTTCGACGAATTTTTTGACTCCTACATCTTTGGGCCTTCAAGAATTACATGGACAAAAAGCCCAACAAGAGAAAGGCTGCTTAATGGGCCGCAAGCTGGGCTGACAGATCTTAGGAATAGCCGGCCTATATGCACCTCCACTCCTAATCGGGGGGATCGACGCATCACCGATCGAACTCGAACCCTAATTCCCCACCGGCAGACGACCGCGAACTTTAAAACCCAGCCGCCACCCCTCCTCCGGAGGTGTTCTCCTCCTCCGCCTCCTTGGTTGTCCTAACAGGTCCTCGAATTTTTGCTGGGTAATCCACCTGTCTCTCCTATTCTCGCTGTGAGTTTGCGATTCTTGCTTTGCTAGATTTGATTATTGAATGTTGTAACTCAGTAGTTTGTTCGATTTGTAATGAGGGTGACTGGTGATTTGAACTTCCGTTCCATAGTCATGTCTCTTAGATCTCATAATGCGATGAGATGGTCGTATGGGTCTTCGAGGTTAGGAAGTGGCCAACAAATAATATGCAGCCTCCTGGTTAAGTATGTACTCTATTTGATCTTGGACTCCTGGTGGCTAATTAGCCAACCACACACCGCAGCCACCACGGCAGCAATTCCTGTGTGGATGGTCAGTAAGCCCACCTACATTAAACCGTGTTGTTGAGCCAATCGAATGGATGACTCTGCCTTGTGCTGCAGTGCTTCCTTCACTGACGCATCAACTCACAACTAAGCACTAAAAAGATTAATTAGCAAGTAAAATTTTAGTTTGTCTACAGTTTTTTTGGGACCTGATGTAAATGGACTATTTTCGTTTTGATGTCCATATCTAATGTCTAGATGTTTTATTTTGAGTGGTATATGGGTGCAGAGATCCATGGTGATTCGTTAGCTGGTTGCATATTCGGTTGTCCAACTGCTAGTAGGTTCACCTATTTGTGGTTTTCGTGACTATGCCTTGTATATTGGGCTAACGGGGCAATCAGCTAAATTGGTCCTTCAGGTTGTAGTCGCGGACACTGCTTTTGCATACTTCAGCTCTACTTCAATTCAATGGCCATGTCACTTTGCAGAATCTCATGTGGTGGTCGTATGAGTTTTCGATGTTACAAAACGGCCAATGAATATGCAGCCACCTGATTGTGCCTGTGATCTTGTACTCTTGGTGGCTAATTAGCCAACCACACACCGCAGCCACCATGGCAGCAATTCTTGTGTGGATCGTCAGTAAGTCCACCTACATAAACTCGTGTTGTTGTGTTTATCGAAGGGATGACTCTGCCTAGTGCTGCAGTGCTTCCTTCACTGACGCATCAACTCACAACTAAGCACTAAAAAGATTAATTTAGCAAGTAAAATTTTAGTTTGTCTACAGTTCTTTTTTGGACATGATGCAAATGAACTATTTTCGTTTTGATGTCTATCTCTAATGTCTAGATGTTTTACTTTGAGTGGTATATGGGTGCAGAGATCCATGGTGTTTCGTTAGCTGGTTGCATATTTTCAGTTGTGCTGGTAGTAGGTCCACCTATATGTGGTTTTCTTGACTATGCCTTGTATATTAGGCTAACGGGGCAATCAGCTAAATTGGCCCTTCAGGTTGTAGTCATGGACACTGCTTTTGCTACTTCACCTCTACTTGTAGCCTCTTACGGTCTAAATTTGTTCAATTTAAAGAAGAGTTTCCAAACACGTAGGGGATACCATAAACTGCCATTTCTTTTCAGTATTACGAGCAATTCGTTTGCCTATTAACTGGATATCCACAGTACTAAAATTTAAATGTTTTTGTCAGTATTGCCCATTATTCCTTGACAAATAGCGAGCAACTGAGGTGTTTTCCAATTCTTCTTTGCACGAGTCCCTTTTGCTGCTTTTGTGCCTTGACAAACAGGAAGAACATTTTTTATGCTAGCCAAATATGTTTCCACCACATCTGATGTTGTAGCGCTGTTGTTCAATTATACCGAGGCATTTATCATCTGCCATTGTTTGGTGTATGTTGAGAGTAATATCTGCAAAGTCAAGACAAACAATTATATGGTTTCCAATTCTGGATCAATACTGTATTTGACAAGATCTAAAAAAAACTGTATTTGACAAGGTGATCCTAGCTTATCTGTACTCTTCATGCCATTTGTGGTTACAGATTATTGTAAGTGCTGTGCTCAGTATCATTCTCAGAAAGACGACCAAAACACTCATCTGAACCTTGTGCTGATTGGTTAAATTAATTGCGTGTTTCTCTGTTAACTATGTAGCTTGTACTCATAATCAGTTGAAGTATGCAGTTCTGCTTATTCCAATCATGAAAGTGTTCTAATGATTAGGATGTTACATATGTGCCACTCTGGAAACATGATGCTCTTACATACTCTAGTGAGAACTTATTTTCTTGTTTTTTTTTCTTCTGCCGTGGCTTACATCTTTTTGCTTGGTTTGCAGTTTCTGAAGACGATGTCTGGTGGCACCGAACCTGAAGGATCAAACCAACCTGCTTCAAAACGTGCTGTGCATTCATGCCGAAAGAATGTACCTGGCTCTTCATTCGTCTCAGATTTGAGAGATCACATCCACGAGTTCATCCATGCCTCTGCAGATGAACACCGGACATGCTTCACAGAGACTATCAAGAAGATGTTTGGGATGTCAAAGATTGTCGCAGAGAAGTCTCCTGCAGTAGAGGAAGCTAGACCTGAAAGTGTGTTACCACTTCAGACCACAGTGTCGCGGTAGAACCGTAGAAACCTCTGCTCTTCGTAGTCTCATAAATAGAGTGAAATGTTAATGACTATGGGGTTCTCCGGTGAGAGGTTTTAGCTCAGTACATAGTTCTCGTGTATATATTATAACACTTTTTACTGATAAATTGATAATATTATGTACAGTTGCATGACATATTTCTGTTACAATTTGACTGTGCAAAAACAAATCTATAAGAAGAGACCACATATCTCTCTTCCACACAATTGTGTGCAAAGCTAATTCTAACCTACAAGAAGAGACGTTTTTCTCTCCTTTGCAGGACCGTGCTACCTAACACCTTTTTTTCTCGTTCTGTTCTTTTATCCTTTTTGCGTATTGTAAACCTGACTACGTATCTACAATCGTGTCACCAGTATGACCAGGACTGCACAAACTAAACTTGCTGAGCTAGTAGCAGCAAGCCAACTGCTCCTCCCCGTCGTCGCCATGGAGGAGTCCTGCTGGTAGAGTGAGCTGAGGCTGAACCCCGGGTTGGATCCGTATAGCCACTGGACGCCTTCGATGTCGTCGACGGTGAGCTCCGCCTTCTTCTCCCGCGGGCTGAGGCTCGGGTACATGACCGCCTTGGGCGACGAGGAGTGGCCAAGCCCAAGGACGTGGCCGATCTCGTGCGTGGCCACGGACTCCAAGTCCACAGCCGAGCGCGCCGTCTCCGTGTCCATGTCGACCGCCCACCGCTCCGCCGCGTCGAGGTGGAGCCGCCCGTTCTTGGGGGAGAAGGCGTGGCCGAGCACGCCCAGCGGCCCGTCGAAAGGGATCCCGTCGCCGTGGCTCCCGGCGTAGAAGCCCACCCTGATGGCCGCCGCGTCGTAGTCGTCGGTCTCGACGAACCCCACGGGGATGACGCGCGCCCACCGCGCGAACGCGCGGCGGAACACGGCGCGCACGGTCTCGTCGGGGAGGTAGTCGACGGTGGCCGTCGGCGAGATGGCGAACGTGAGCACGAGCGGGTCCGGCTGCGTCCACCTCGGCTCGCCGTTGAAGAAGGTGAACCGGCTGACGACAGGGGCCGACACGGAGGAGGAGGAGGTGGAGGTGGCGACGTCGTGGGCGTTGTCGCCGACGCCGCAGCGCGGGGCCATGATCCGGTCGAGCGTGGCGGAGTCGAGCTGCCCCGTGACGGGGAGGCTGAGGGTGGACTGGTACCGGCGCACGGCGGCCTCCATGTGCGCGTCAAACGCGTCGTTCGGCGGCTCGTGCTCCGGCGACCCGGGCATGTACCCGAACCTCGCCAGGTAGCGCTTGAGCTCGGCGAGGCCCGTGACGTGGCTGCCACGGCGCGCGTCCAGGAGCTGCTGGAACGAGCGCCACGCCGCACCGCCGTCCTGCCGGTGCACCGTCGCCGTCAGGGGCGCGTCGGCGGCCACGTGGAGGCAGGAGACGGGGAGGAGGGGTCGACGCAGCAGCAGCAACAGAAGCACTGATACGATATGAGGCAGGCGCGACATGGCAGCATCAGAGCCAGGCGCCGCTGCCTGCCGTGGCCCGGTGGCCGTTAGGCTGTCGCCGAGGTAGCTGTGCCCGGGCGGTTATTCCCGCTACCTGTCGCGGGGGCGGCAAAGTATTTCGTGCTCACGCAGCACGAGACGAAACTAAAAGAAGGCTGCAGCGGATAGGAGGATTGGGTCAGGCGATGGCGCCCCGGTTGGTCACCGGCTGACCTCGTCGCCTCCTGCCCCCCTGCCCTGACTGCAGAGGCGTTCTTCGTCACGTAAACGACGGGTCACGATTCAATGGTGCCGTGTCCGCGAAGACCAGCTGCTGTGACGACTCGCAGTGTCGTCAACAGCCCATGGCCATAGAGGGTGCGCCATTTGACGCGTGATGGTCGATTTAGGCCGGCGTACTGCCGATCGGCTAATCCAAAGGCAGCCATGGACTAGGACTAGTAGTGAGGAAAGGCGACGCATTTGCGAACGAATCGGCCCTGATTTTTTTTAGTAGTGATTGGCTCTGATGCTTTGATGGCCAAGGGGAACTGAGGGGGATGTATTGTGGATGGGCTTGTCGAATGACGTTGCCATACGAAAGCCTAGTCGAAAGCGAAAGGAAAGGAGTGATTGAGCTAAGTATTTAAAGTGGATTTTGTACTTTGATATGTGTACATAAAACCAAGAAAAATTTGTGTCCTCTCCTGCCTTAAGGCGCCACACGCCACAGCCAGGAACATCATACGGATAAACTCGATCAGGAAGCTTGGGGCATCTCAACGTTCTAAACCAAATCCTCCCGATCAAAAATAAAAATCATATAGTCTCCGGCGACCACTTTTGCATACGCGATCAGCTTCTGAATCTTTGCCTGCGCTGCTTTAAATAACAGAGCTCTAGTGTGCTCGGCGTGGCGGAAATGGAAACCTTGTTGCGGTGGAATCAGTGGGCTGGTCCGAGGCCCGACCCCACGGCCTCCACCCGTCCGTCAGCCGGAGCACGCGATCGCGAACGCTTTCGGTGGTCGCCGTCCGGACACCGACCCCTCGGCTCGGTGCGCTCGTGTGTGAACTGCGGGGCGCACGCGATACCCTCCACCTGTTACCGGTATCGTGGGGGCGCGCCCTCTGCTCTGATGGCGACGCGCACCGCGCACACCAGAGGCAGAGCAACGGCCTCGGTGGCCTCTTGCGGGGGCGGAGCTTTCGGCTGCAACTGAGCGGGGGCTCATCCGGTGTTTCATGTGATCCTCGTGATTTCCTCTCTCCAGGAGGCGCGAGCGCGGTGATTGTGGACAGTTGATGATGATGAGTGCGGTTTGGTCTTGGAACAGGATGCCACAACAAGGGGACCATCTGATGGCCTGTGGATGCGGGTTTCGTCTCAGAAGGCAGACCCAGATCATGAGCTCAGGGCATATATGCGTGGCATGGCGAATGGCGTGGAAGTACACCAACCTGCTGCCCACACATGCCCCTCTGCCGGCCTGACGATCAAGCTTCCGTCTTGTTTGTGTGCACTTCGCCTTTGCGCACACGCACGCACGCGCCCGCGCGGGGACAAGTGGCGCGACCACATCCGACTGCAAATTTACATGCGCTTCTATTGTGATCTTGGAGCATCCCAAAAGTCCTTTTTTTTCCTAAAATTATGTAAGAGTTAATGAAAAGATACTAGTTAGTATAGTCCCTTTACATTTCTCTTTTTTCAAAGATTATGGGGACAAATCAATAATCTACCCTAAAGGGAGAGTTTAGTCTCTTCTAATATGGTTAGAGTCCAACAATAGCCCCTACTTTCTTGAGTAGGGGTGGGCTTTGATTTTGTGTTCAACTGAAGCAATAGCCCCTACTTGTAGCCCACCTTCTTTTACTATGACAAGTGGGACCCCACATGTTAGTATCTAGTTTTCCTTTCTTACGTGATAGATGGGGCACATATGTTCTCTCTCGTTCTCTTCTTGCCTCGATCCTTCCCTGTCTTGTCTCGATCCTTCCCTATTGGAGGCGGTGGAGGTCCGGTAGGGGCCCATGGAGGTCAAGCGACTGAGCCCGAGCAGTGTGGACGACGAGCTTAGGCAACGGCGGGCACGCAGATGAGCCGGACGGCACGGTGATCTTGGGTGTGCGGGGCGACGCGACGAACTTGAACGTGCAGGGCGGAACCGCAAGCTAAGTCAGGCGAGGCGGCGCGGGGAGCTCGAGTGTGCGAGGCGGCGCGACGATCTCCATCGCACGAGGAAGAACAACGCTGAGAAAAAAATAGGGTCCGGCCCCTACCGAACCATGGGAGAAGAGGCTCAAGAAGAGAAAGTAGAGGCCTCTCCCTAGAGTAAGGGCCCGAGTAGGGGTCCTACTGGAGTAGTTCTCTCTCTTGGTCTCTACTTGTTGAGTAGGGACTTGAGTAGGTGCCTTGCTTGAGATGCTCTAAAAGGATAAGATTATTGAGACACTGCAAAGACACATTTTCTCATTAATCCCATGAAAGCTAGGACATTTCAATATCACCTTATTGGGAAATATTTATTAGAAGACTGTTGGAGATGCACGTACAATGCATCTGTTTGCAAGGGACTCGGCGGTTGGGTACGGATTAGTATATTAGGCCTTGTTTAGTTCGCTAACTTTTGCCAACTTTCTAGTCACATCGAGTCACATCTTCTCTCACAGACACGCTTACCAATGCACTATTTACACCTCCAACTTTCCTCAACTTCACCAACTAAACAAGGTATTTTATAAATGGCTTGATTTGATGAACTAAGATGTGTGCAAATTAGGCCAATACCTTATAAAAATTGCCCGATTTGGTGTAATATCTAGGTACATTGATAAATTTGCAGTCCAAATATTGTCACAACAATGTATTTGACCCTATTGTACATGAGTTGTGAAGGAGAAGGACACATTTGGCACTCTACTTGCTTACCATCAAGAAGTAGATGATATCTACGGTAGGCGCTGTGAACTGGCGATGGTGGAAATGGAGGAATGGAATGAAAATATATGGGCAAAATAAAAAAAGTACCCATCTCAAAACGAAGATACAATCTATAATTTAACATTACAATTATATGGGAACTACTAAGCCAAGGTTTCAATATCTCCTATCATAGAGCGAATAGAAAGAAGACTAACAGCATGCTCTTCCTTTCTTTAGTATTCTGGTCGATTACAGATGGTCATTTCATAATCTCTCCATCAGCCAGCTATGCTATGTGTACTATCAAGTAACAATTGGGGTCATGAAAATATCGACAGGGCAAGGAAGCAATGTTTATGGATTGGAAATGATGAAACTAAAAAAGGGGCGACCTTGCAGCATGACCTATGGTTATGAAGCCAAAAGAAAAAGGGTAGACTTTGGGTCATAAACCTTAGGCTCCAAAATGATGCTCTTTTGATGAAGCAACTTCACAAATTATATACCTTGTGGATGTGCCTTGGGTAAAGATGATATGTGCCAAATATTATACTTGCAAAGTACCACATGGAACCAGAGAAGTGGGACCTTTCTGGTGGAAAGATGTTTTGAGGCTGAATGTGATATACAAAGGTATTGCTAGGTGTTTGATTGGGTATGGATCGGCGGTTTTGTTCTGGGAGGACCTGAGGATTGATGGCATTCTTTCATAGGAATTTCCTCAATCAGTAAAATGAATCATGGAAGCTGGAAACCTTGATGATTGTTTATTTTGCCACTTTCTATTTAAGCTTTTGAAGAATATGAACCATGAAACAAAAATTATAGAGTATACAATATGATGATTCAACTTAGACCAATGGACATTTACATAGGGAAATGGTATGTTTACTTCAAGGAGATTTTATGCTCTAGCATTTAACCATTTGAATCTCAATCATATTTTCAAATGGATCTAGAAATCTAAATGTATCCCACGACTATAGTTCTTCACTTGGCTGGTGTTGGTTGATCGTTTGGACACTAAAGTAATGCTCAGCCATAAGAACTTTATGGTCCAACCAAATCTATTTTGTGTCTTGTGTAATGATCAGGTTGAGGAGGACGTAATGCATCTATTTTTTGATTGCTCGTTTTTAACTGCATGTTGGCAAAAGATAGAATTTTAGCAGGTATCTTATGATCTGTATGACACAATAGCAAGGATGAGAAATACTTTAATAACCATACCTCATGAAAATCTTCATCATATGAGCATGGGAGCTGTGAATATAATAAATAGGATAATATTTGACAAGGAAAATTCTACTCTTAGTCTTTGGGTTGTGAAGTTCAAAGAGCAAATCATCCGGCATCTTCATAGAGTTAGCGATGATCTCAAGTCAATAGTGTTATTCAATGGCTAGATATAATATTGTAACACTTCTTTCTTTTCTTTCCTTGTAAGTATCCCAGACACTTTTTGTACATATGAGTATTGAAATGGAGTGTTGTGGGATTTTCCCCAGATTTTTAGTTTAAAAGAATTAGATGCAAATCCCTTAGCCTACTGATGAGCGGAGTAAGTGGGGAAACCCTGAGATGTACCATGCTAAATGAGTGAGTCTTAAGGTTGGGAAATCAAGGAAATTTAATGGGATGAGTTTCAGATTCACATAGAATGAAAATAGGAAAAACAAGATGGCACCGAATATTTCTTTGGTGCCTATAGCCAAACACCAAATCAGTCAATGAAATGAACAAAGGCACCGACTAATTTGGTAGCGGCTTCCCAAAACCAACAAACCAGTTTGTGCCCTAGGCTGCCTTGCCAATGACAGTAGGCATCGATAATTCGGTGCGGTGAGAGGATCACCACTGAATTATTCAGTACTAACTGGGTGGATCTAGATGCCTACAAGCTCACTGTGTAGAAAAACATATTGATTCGGTGGTGTTACCGAATCAGTCGGTGCTACATGATTTAAACATCTTGGTCTTGGGTCTCTGTGAAACGACAATTGATTTGATGGTTGCCTAAACGCTAGAACCAAATTAGTCGGTGGTCATTAGTAGCCGTTGTATTTCAAGTGCAAAGGACACCAACAGATTTAGTGCAGGCACAAAGAGACCACCGAATCAGTCGGTGATCCTGCGTTAGCAACAACAACTAGAATTATTGGAGAGGGTTATTTATATGCCTCCTTCTACCACAATTGAGCCGACTCTTTGATACCTCAGGAGAAATCCACCTCTTAACTCTCTTTTTACTTTCTGCAAGTTTAATTTCAAGCAATGTACTTTCTTAGACTTGCCATTCTACTGTAGGGTTGTACCTATGTCGCAAACCTTGTTTAATGACTAGATAGTTACACTCAACCTAGTTATAGGCATGTTGGGTGAATTGGTTTATTGCTACATCTTTTAATTGCAAATAATTTTTTTTAGAACACTAATTCACCATTGTCTTCGGCATCTGGATCTTTTTAGGGTGGTTTTTGCAATAGTGTTTACTATGACTTTGTTATTGTCTTCGGTGTGAAAGTAGTGGCTCTGACGGCGTCGCCATTCCAAGTTACTCTCAGGACCCTTCTTTGCTTGTGGCTCTCATCCTGCACCCTAGGATGTTTTTGCCCCAGTCCAGGGACACTTCTGGATGCCGCTGCTCAGGCTCTGTTTACTCCCTCGTCCCATAAAAGATGACGTTATTAAATAAAATATATTTTTTACTTGATTTGTAGAAAAATATGTGCAATATTTATATCTCTAATAAATTTTTAAAAAAACTAGACTCAAATATCTATCTAATGATACTAATGATGTATTACAAATATTAATATTATTTTATATATAATTGCCTAATGTTGAAAGATGTTGTTTTTCTTGGGAAGCGAGAATGACATCTATTTTGGGATAGAAGGAGTACATGCCTTAAGTTTCAATGTGGGCCGTAACGATGGTAAGCTCGTTCGCCGCGAATTGATGGGACAAAGACGGTAAAGAAGGGCGTAGTGCGCTGTCCATCCCTGAATATTGACACACCTTCCTCGTGATAGCCGGGCATGTCCGTGGCAACATAGGTGTTCATGGACCAGGCCTGTGATTCCTTGCGGTGCGTACCCTATGGGGCCTTTGTTAGACATGATCCTTTTCCCGTTCGGGGATCCTGCTCCCTCGACACTGGAAGCTACATTTTTAAAGTTGGTTTGTCGTTGGACCCTAAAGTTGAGCTATTGATCTAAATTCAAGCATAGAATTCGTCATACCTCAAAGTTATTTTGGCCTTGTTTAGTTCCCCAACTTTTCGCCAATTTGGCACACTGACAACCGTGCCCCTCTCACATAGAACACCAACTTCCCACCAACTTGGCACCAACTTTTTGAGCTAAACAATCTACTAATTATACACACACACTCTCACTCACTCCTATGAACATGCGCACGCACACTCTACTACCAAGCTGCTAGGCTGTGCTGAGAGATCATGAGATTGATAAACTCAAGGGTTTCTTTGTCAACATGCATGTCTAATACTAAGAATAGTTTTATATGAGCTTTCAACATACCATGAGATCGTCTATTTTAGTGTCCATAGTGTGACACTGCTTTCAACAATACCACATCCAGCACAAGCGTGGGCCTATGATTCCTTGCAGTGCGTGCCCTCTAGGCCTTTGTTAAGTTTTATCCCTTTCCCTTCTCTCGGGGATCCGCTCCCTAGACACTGGAAGCTACTTTCTTTCTTTTTTTAGGCTTTAGGCCTTGTATTCATTTAAATTTCATGAAAAATAACAGTAGGGGCACAGGCTTCTCGCCCAAAGTTCACCAATTGTGGACTTCATTTCTTTTACCTGTCCTCTATGGCCTTCTAATACAAAATCTATCTCTATTAAGACCAAGTTGAAGTCAGAAAACTACTGGCCCTACTCTTTTTTTTTCGAATATCATAGTACAGACGCAGACGCTCATATATATGCACGCAGATTTGTCCCAACAAACCTATGCGCGCAACCCTACCCTTATGAGCACCTCCTAAAGACTAGGCCGCCAAATCCTCAAAATTTACGAAGTCACTACAGGCGCCTCGCTATCGAGGGGTGCGTCGTCTACGACTGAAAGAATAACGCCAGTCAAATCCTAGAATAAATCCATAAAAATGTGAGCACCAGTGTCAAGTCGAGTACGCGAACCCTGCAGGGCTGGTTCCACCACAAGGAACCTTGCCAACTGAGCTACATATCAGTTTGCAACTTTTGATCCTACTCAGTCGCATTATCCATATACTCCTAGATAGTTCCAAGTTGAGATATGGAAACCAACGGCACATACATGTTGCACCGGTTTGTACAATGTTACTACTGGTGTGTGATCACAACTATTGGTCCTACTCAGAGTCGCATTATGCCATTATCCATAGACTCCTAGATAGTTGCAAGTTGAGATATGGAAACCAACGGCAGGTACATGTTGCACCAGTTTGTACAATGTTGGTGAAGTAATAAGTTGTAACTCATCAAAGTTAATTGCTTCATTGAAGAAGAAAGCTCTGTTATTTGGACAGAGTGACACTTGCTATTTTTTTGTGTTACTTTAACAGTTATAATTATAAGAAGGAAATTTGCATGACACGCCATTATATTTCTTATTACATGCAACATAAAACCCAAACCATTCATATTGGTTGATCAACCCATAGCTGCAAGCAAATTCCACAGAAACGAAACGAAGACCAGAAAATATCACAAAATAAACTTGTATACGCATGAGCAACCAACAAACATTATTATTCATCTCCGATCCACCACTTCATAGATAATCATCAACTCTTCAAGCTCTCCAGATAATTCCTCCCATCAAGCTTTGCTGCGAAGAAGCCTGTTATGAAGTCCATGTATCCACTTGAACTATACTGCGACTCACCGTCCTTCTTCACAAGCTCCGGTAGAGGACCGACGGTGGCATCCTTGCATGGCTGGTGGAACACTGCCGCTGACAGGCGCTCCTTGGTTGGGTGCACCACAACCCTGTGCTCAATGCTTTTGTATCTTCCATTGCTTAGAATCTGCAAGTTGATTAAAAAACATGATTAATAGACCTAATCTCCCTATCACTCTTCACATCTTGAGAGTTCTTTCCGAGTTCTGTATGATATCGTGATCTCTCATGACCTGTAACTCAATATAAAAATCGATGGGATCTCTCAAGTTAGCTATAGTTTGTGCCATATCAACGACTTTTTACGTAACGGTTATGTATCTAAAATACAACCTTTACAAATTGATGAGTCTCTAACTCGAGAGATTACTTCTCACTTCTCAGTACAACTAGATTTCGAAAATGAAAGGGAAACACACTAATAATTAAATTTAGTGTATCAGTACTCACAAAAAAAATGTTGTACTAAGAATGTACCTCAAGTATATCCCCGACATTGACGATGAATGCACCATTCAGGGCGTTTACGGCGACCCACTTGCCATCCTTTCGGATCTGCAGCCCCTGCACATCATTCGCCTGGAGCAGCAGCGTCAGGCCGGTGGCATCAGTGTGTGGCGACAATCCTACCACCTTTTCAGCTTGCTTGCATGGGGGATAGTATGTCATCCGCATGCTTTGAGGCTGACCTCGGAATCTCTCCAGGAGATACTCTGGCTCAACACCCATGTCCATCGCCAAAAACCGCAGCAAGCAAGACACAATTTTTGCTGCCTCAGTGGAGTACATATCTATGGACTCCCTATCAAGAAATGAAGATTCAAGTGTTACCGTGGAACGCTGTGGCTAAATATAAGGAATGGAGTGGTAGATTAGATACAACAAAGATTCATGGCACAAAACTGTGAGTCCAGGCAGACCTGAAAGATGCAGGGCTGTTAGGCCAGAACCTCATGTTCCTTGAATCTTTCGGACAGAGAATGAGGTAGAACAAGTCTGCCCAGTCCAGTTTCTGGTTCTCTGAAACAACGAAGTGCTGGCCATACCCTTCAAGGTTGCCCGGTTCCATCGAGTACACCTTCTTTGCTTCCAGTGGCTGCTTGAAGAATTCAGTCATGTCATTGCTGAAGTTGGAGATCACTTCATCTGGTACGCCATGATTGATGAGCTGCGGTTTTTGAATACGCATTAAATTTACTTGCTTGTTGAAATATATGAATATGTAAGTTAACTCTGTATCACATCTAACTTGTAGCCGTTGACATCAATTGTTTCTGAAACAAAACCGAGTCACTGAGTTGCAATTTTAGCAACATAGACTTGATCTTTGTTATACAACTAAATGAAGATCTTAGCTTTACGTACCTGAAAGAAGCCCCATTGCTTACAGGCAGATCCAAGTTTGGCACACTCCTCTTTGGATGACTGCACATCCAGCAACCTGTTGAGATCTATAATTGGAAATGAAGAGGAGATGTCATGACCACTGATGACCTCTTCAGCGGTCTCTTCCAATCTGATATACCTTTCAGGTACCTGCTCCTCTGAAATGTTGTAATTTTGTGCTAGCGCTTGCACATTTGGCACGAGCAGAGACCCCCCCGCTTCCGCGTGAGCCATTGTTACCTCTCGCTTTTGAGTAACCTGAGTCCTGAGGAGCACCTTTTTATAGCAGTTTCTGTACTTAGCCCAAGAAGCAGTTGGGATTTTAAATATTAAGAATGACAGCTAAGAAAATTAATTAGTGACACATATTTTGGTCAACCACTCAAGCTTAATGTAGAAAAACACATAGCCTCTCATTGAATTATTCTCACAGTTAAAAACTTGGGAGCGAAGGGGTCGATTGGTTCATGGCCTAGGCACAAAAACTTACTAATATTTTGGTAGAAAAATGTGAGACGTGCACATTTTGACATCAGACCAAGCGGTGGCCTAAGAATTGGCATGCCAATATTTTTGCACCCAACCAACCAAACCCAAAATGTTAACTTCAGTGATAAGTTAAAAACTTCTGGTGATCCTCCGTGGCATTATGGCTGGAATATTTTACACAGCTGAACCGAGTTCTCCTGATAAACTCAAATTATTAAGTTAAAAACTAAATCTTTAGTGTTTATTTTTTACTTAATTTCTCCTTTTAAGGTGAGATTTTGTATTTGTGTAAGCCGATTGTTCCAGATTTAAAAAAAAAAGATGTGGGAGCCATTTTTGTAGAAAATTTTCGAAAAAGATGTGAAGTGTTGGTGTTGGGACGGTGCACAACTCTTGTTTTCTTGAGGACCGGTGCAGTATATATCACATTAGTTTTACAAATAAAATTTCAAATACTTGATACTCTTAACATAATTCCAACGATGTATCATTAGCTGTACAAGTATATAATTTATAAGTAATACATAATAAAGGAACTAAAATACTATGACTTAAGGTGGACTAACATAAATCAATTACCTGTAGTCAACTGTACGAAGTTTCAACGAGCCTTGGTTTGTATAGAAAAACAAGTGATCAATTTTTTACAAAGCTGTAAATCACCGGATATTAATTGGCGTGTACAAACTACTGCTTTGTTGTCAACAAAATACCAACTAGAAAAAAATATTTACTTCTCTGCATCTTTCAATGGATAGAATATATTTTTAGACCAACAAGCGGTAGAAACATTTGGTTTACTTAGTTGGATTCCGAAATGTACCAAGCCAAAATCAGGGTATGTCCTCAAACTTTGGCATTTATTTGGTTCAAACCCAAAATTTGATGAGCTGAAGTTTTTTGCCCATATTATGGTAGAAACATTTGGCGTGGTAAATTTTGGCACAAAACCAATCAAGCTCTCCCCATTTTTATGAAAAAAAAGAAAAACTAGATCGACATGTGATTTCAGCCAATTAAGGCTGTCTGCGTGCACTGACGACGCACATGAAAACGGAACATGCATAGCAGCCTAATCAATTTAGTAATCCCTAACCTTGACTGAGCAAATGAGCATCTGACGGTTGCACGTTGCGTTCAGATTCTGACCATAACGTGCAACCGTGAAAGATAGGACTCGGGCGCAGGCAGGACGGCACCGGGAGGATAGCGGTCGCCGATGCGGCCTGTTACGCCTGGTGGTCGCGCTTAGCACAGGCGCACAAAAGGCTGCTGACGATTAGCCGGTCAGGCCGTCGGGCATTCCACTCGAGCACTGCCTTGTCCTGTGCAGCGGCGGCGCCAGTAGCTAGCCGGAGTCTCTCGGCGAACGCGACGGGGGGGACGGAATGAACTGTGGACTGGTGAGACGTCCGAGCCGTCGATCATCGATTTGGGACTTCGGGTCCGTGGGATTCGGGATTGCAATGGAAGCTATCAATCGTGGGTTGGGCCGACTGCATGCGAAATGTTGCGTGATGATTGAAGAAAAACGTTGTCCTATATATTCAGAGCGTAGCCAGGATTTTGCCATAGGGGGCCAAATATACTAGCGGATATACAAATTGATCATGTCTCTAGACATGTCTTTATGACAATATACAACATACATAAACGTTGATATATTTGTTTGGCTATTAAACAAAATATGGTTATGTTAGTTTGTTCCAAGTTCCAGCTAGCATCATGGATAAGAAAAGGGGAACCCATGAAGTCAGTAAATATTTGTTCACCTGCCAAACATGTCTTTTTTTGTGTTGCATCAAATATAATACCTAAACTTTAAAAACTTAGTCACATTATTTGTGACATTTTTTTAGAGAATTCATGGCATCTCGTCACAACTAAAACTAAGCTATTCAATCGTCCAACTCCAAGATTAATTAGTTTGATATCACAATTGGAGAGTATTATTATTGGGTGCAGCGTGGTATATGGTTGTAAAAGTGGTGTATTCAGACTGGCACTTAATTAGTTATGTGCTCTGTTGCATGACTCGTTTACTACCTGTCTACCTCTCAGTGTACATGCTGATTAAAAAAACTTAAAACACGTGGTGCAATTGTGATTATTGGGCCAAGAAACACAATGGACCTACATACACTGCCGTGTGCACGGAGCTGATGGTGGTTAGGACTTTTATTTCTGTGGAACCAAGTGATTAGGATTGAGTTTACCTCTGGCAAACTTGAGTTGTTAGGGGGGCAGGCCCCCGCGCGCCTCCCTTTGGCTCCGCCCCTGTATGTATCTTTCAGGAATTTCTGGCTTCTACTTGTTCTATTGTTTGAGATTCATGTTACCGTCTAGAACATAATAAACAGACGAGATTAAAGCTGGTCTAGCCTAGTGGTTAGAGCATCTGAGTAGCATCTAGCAGACTCCCTGCGGGAGCGAAACTAGGATTCACTACAGGATTCCCGAACTTTGCCGAGTGTATTTCCCGAACTTTCCCGAGTATCAATACACTCGATAAAGGCCTATTTACACTCAGCAAAGGCCACACGGCATCGCCTAACTCGGTAAAGAGCCGCTTTGCCGAGTGTAAATTCCAACACTCGGTAAACAAAAGTGCCTGACGTCCACGTGGCCGTTTCGATTTGCTGAGTATCAAATGCAATTCGGCAAAGGCCTATTTTGTGGCCACATGGCAGCCACTCTTTGCCGAGTGTCAAATGCAACACTCGACAAAGATGTTTCAGACATCTGGCATCCCAGGTTTGCCAGGTGCTATGGTAAAAACACTCGGCAAACAAGCCGTGACCCCCCCTCCCCCTATTTTTTTTTGTCGGTCAAGTAAACGTACCCATCCTCATCAAACATTACATGCATTTCATATCAATAATTATAAGCATTACATACAATTCATATAGATAATCCACAAGCATAAATCCATAATAAACATCAAAGGTAGTTCGATGACACAAATTCATGTGTTGACACTCGACAAAGGGTAAAACCAGCCATCATGACTGGCCTGCCACATTGTGCCACGTGGAGGCACGGTGGCTAACACATAAGCGAGACACGACCACGCGGACCCTTTGTCAAGTGGCGTGTACTGACACTCGGCAAAGCCTAAAACCAGCCTCCACACATCGTGAACCATCTAGCGGCGGCCAGGCGTCCGTCACGGGACTCAGCACGTGGTTGGCAGGTTAGCCTTTTTGCCGAGTGTTGTAATTGGGCACTCGGCAAACAGGGCTCTTTGCCATGTGTTTGTATATGGCACTCGGCAAACAACTTTTTTGCCGAGTGTTTACTTTTTGCCGAGTGTCCAAAATGTGACACTCGGCATAGTTTCTGAAACTCGGCATATCCAGGATTTCCCGTAGTGATTGGAATAAAAGAAAATTATGAAAAAAATAGGTTGGAGATTCCTTTACTGACTTCAGTAAAAAAAAAAGCTGGAGGGAGAGCCGGTTCCACACGCGTTGGTTTTGTGAGGTGGAGGTAGACACGTGTCAGCGTACATATGGCTGCACTTATTCTTAAAATGGTTGGAGGGAATTTTTTTAGATTTCAGACATTGGCTTAAAATTTTGGATTCTTTTGTATCATAATTTTATTTATAATTTATACAACAAAAAGATAAAATATGAATACATTTTATTTTAAAATATTTTTTAAAAAAACTAACATTTGCAATGTACCAGTTCAACATTTTGAATATAATGTTCTACAATTTGGATATATTGTTTCAATATTTTACATAAAATGTTGAAATGGTTCGTTAGAGTTGGTAGGTTTGAATAAATGTTGAATTGAATAGTTTAGAATGTTGACTACATAGTCTTATATTTTTAACATTATAGGTCACATATATTATGTAAAAAGAATAATTGACGCTACCTACGAAATACAAATTTAGAAGAAAAAAACATGTTAGATGTTGGGTGTCCTAGGTACTGTGCTAGGCTTTTGCTAAGTACTCCAAATATCTATAAAAGGAAATTTTAAGAACATATTACATCCTCCTAAGTAATATGTTTAATGTTTATTATTTATATTTTTTAATCTAAGAAAATATCTTCTTATTAGATATTATTTGATCGAGTTAGATTTAACTTTCCTTTTTTTCCTTTTGTATTATAGATTTAGGCTGAACTTCTTATATCATGTTCACGTGACAAGGGTACTTTTGGGAAAAAAACATGACAAACATTTTTTCTCTTCTTATATTATGTTCACGTGATAAGGGAATTTTTGGAAAAACAAAACGTGACAAGCTAGTGAAATTTCATTTTTCCTTTTCTATCATGTTCAAGGCTGAACGTGAACATTTTTCCATTTGGAATGGGCAGGCCGCTGCAGTGCCTCTATGCAACCGTGCCTAAGGAAGGCACAGAACGGTGGCGTGAGAAGGGAAAGTGGAGGAAATTAGGAAGACTAGTTAAGGAAGGTTGTAGGTATTTTTTGACCGAAGTCAGTAGGGGAAGCTCCAATCTATTTTTTTGCATAATTTTTTTATTCCAAACCTAGTTTTGCCTCCACAGTGAGTCGAACTTGGGTCTGCTAGGTGCTCTCTAACCACTAGGCTAGAGACCCTTTCACGAAGGTTGTAGATATTGCATGATTTTTTTTTGCTTTTATCTCTATATATTTATTACAAAAATATTTCATTTTTAAAAAAATAGTTAGCCGAGATTCATTTGAGATGTTACCGAGGTGAATGGAATACTGATGCTGCGCTGCATTTTTGTTTACTCGTCCCGTCCTGGCTAGGCTGGTTCCCTGCTCTCTCTGCTGTGCAGGTTATGTGTGATTGGATTACGAAATTTGAGACAAGCATAGATAAGGGGCCAAATCCCTCCGGCACTCCAACGGGCATCATGATACATACTGCTACTCCAACTTCAATATCGCCTGATTATTTTTTTATAAAAATACTTTTCAGGAAAGGGGGGGGGGGGGGGGGTTGTCCAAAGGTACTATAACATAAAGACATCCTATTCTGGCATTCATCCGTTCATAATCTTTCCAAGCATGTCCTATCAAACATGTGAGACTAGTGCTGTTTGGTTGATGAAATGGTAACGATAACAGAAAGAGTAACGGTGACTGGGTGCTATCCTATATTTCTTTTTAATTCAATATATTGATACGCAACTCTCCTACGTGTACGAGAAAAAATAACGCAAATTAAAGGGGATAGAATTACGGCATAATTGACTACATGGTATTGATGACACACTTTGTTTGGCTGTGCTCCATAACGTATTGTCTTTGTAAACCCTGCTTCATTTGATTGACTGGTTGAGAAGATATGTAACTGATTGGAAGTTTGGAACACAAAAATCAACACAAAATTCTTTCACGCTTCCGCCACAAATAACAAGGTTACTTGAGACTTGCCATCGCCATCCTTCTTGACTTGGCTGACGTCATCTCCACCATGTACTCTTGCTCGTCCGTGCACCATGTGAGCTACCTGTGACTCCGTCCGGCATTTTCGGGTCCCTTGGTCCAAGCCTATTTGTGTCCACCCTTCACTGTCTGGATCCTTCGCCATGAAACTTTCGCTTGTCCTCCACGGCCCAAGCCTACTCGCACTCATCCATCATCATGGTCCATCACACCTGACCTTCACCAAGCATCGTCGACTGCCATGTCGCACCCACATCAAAAGCCAAGAGCACATCACACGTGACAGTTGTCAATCGCTTATCAACGGTCCTTAGTTAGTAGTTAGTTGCTGCATAAATATTCGGTTTTCAAAGTCCAATCCTGGTTAATGGCTCTTACAAAAAAAAATCATTCCAAAATGCCAAAATACAAGCATGACAGCTAGGTCGATAGATTTGACTAATAGTTACTGTTTTGAGTAAAATTCTTGAATCTCTAGGTATCATTTAAATGGATTGGTGTCGGTCCACCAGGTCGACCAAGGCCCAACTCGGCCCAACTCCGAGGAGCAGGCCTAGGAAGGGGGTAGGAAGGACGCACCAGCCACCCGTGTGCTCTAGCTCGCACCCCACTCCAGGGCCCACACGCTACAGCCCCCCCCCATGATGGGGGTACGACCATCTTTTCATGACAGGTAGGCCCAGAGCCTATAAGAACCTACTCCTAGGAACCTCAAGGGACATCTGAACATCGTATCATCTAGTTACTCGGTCCCTATAATCCCTAGAGTCACCTGGACGATCTCTCTGGACCCACAGACATTGTTTGGGCACTGTAACCACCAACAGTCATGTACAAGTTACTTCACCCTGAAAGAAAAAGAAAAAGAAGTTGAGCATAATATTGACATTACAAACCATAACATTTGGAAGGGACACAACAGAAAAAAAAAATTAAAGCTCGATCAATGTGCTACAAATGAGTGCATGCCAAGGAGCTCATGGCATACTGGGAAAGGCCACCGACCGGGAGGCTCCCGCCCAGGGTTCGAATCCTGGGTGTGGCACCTAAAATTTCAGGGTCTCCCTGGGGTGTTTCTTTAAAAAAAAACATATGAGTGCACGAAGGCACCTGAAGATAGTACCTTGAGTTTAGCATGTGTCCAAAGAAGTGTAGGACCTTTGGAAAATTCGCTTGCTTTCTCCTCGGACATAGAGGATGGAAAGGAGGAGAAAGAGAGGAGGGTAAGAGGCTAACTAGTGGACCCCACATAAATTAGTATACTAAAATATGAGATGAGACATTTTCATCCCCTAAAATTGGGATCCCATTCCCATCCCATCATATCGCGATACCAAACACATATTAAACGATACAATACAACAGTGCATGTGCATTTATGTTTTTGCTAAACAGCCAAGAGAATAACCAGAGGTTCATCAACTTATAAGAGGGTGTCATTTAGGTCTCCACGAACTCTGAAATTGCACTTTTAAGTCCATAAACTTGATAAGTCATTCATCACAGGTCCTATTGTCCTAATAAGCATGTAACGCTGATATGGCACGCTGACTACTCATCTCCTCTCTCGTGCCTCTCACCCTCTCCTCCTTTCTCTATCTCCATCTCGGGCATTTGATCGGCGATGTCGTGCAGCGAGGCGAGGTGCAGTTCCCGGTGACGACCTGCACCTGGCGTGCTCCCTCGGACTCCGCCCCGGCATCAGCCGCATGATGCTCGCCTTCACTGGCTGCTCCTACCAACTCATGGGTGTCAGCCTCTTCGGCAACAATGACGGCGCCGACACAGCCCTGCCGAGCCCCCGCTCTTCAAGCTCCACTCGGCGCTGCAGTTGTTCCTCCCAGGCACGGGCAAGATGGAAATGTTTGGTTCAGCAGGCGGTAATGCAAATGAAAATGGAATCGAATTACAGTGGAACCAGGACATGCATCACAAGTTACATGCTTTGTTTGTTTCCTTCGCTGAGCTGCTCACGGGAGGAGGGTACCGTGAAGCGATTACAGCGATGAACGGGCGGGATCAGATTTGCACATGCCGGTATCCGATTGCACGGTAATTGATTACTGACTACGTCGATCCAAACACATTTAAAGGTATCGGTTCCCCTCCACAATCCAATTACGTTACAAAATGCTGAACCAAATACAGTCTCAATTGGTTTCATCATTTTTTATGTTTAATTTCTGGAAAAATATATATTAGATGCACAAATAAAGCTTGAGAATACACTATGCATACTGTAGATTTTTTTTTCTTTTGATGAAATCCATAGTGCATGGTTCGAGACAAATTATTTGGTGAAGTCGTTATCATAAAACATGATTTCTTATGACCTACAGATATAAGAAGAAATATATTCCGTAGTCTCGAACGGAAGATATTTACTAGTATACTACAGCTTCAATTTTTCTATGTGGTTTTTCCGTCAAGCTTTGCTTTCAAGTATTGCGTCAAGAAATCCTGATGACTTGTTGATCTGTACCGCACTTTGTCACCTTTCACAAACTCCGGCAGAGGGCCAACTGTCAGATCCTGGCAAGGTTGCTGGAATATTGCCACAGAAATTCGCTCTTTATTTTGGTGTATCACGGCCCTATGCTCAACACTTCTAAACTTTTCATTGCTCAGGATCTGTAAATGATGAATTACTCATTAGTACAGCAGTACAGATTTACAGAAGCACTTCATCAACTCCTTGCAACTTTGCAACCAGAGCATCCCATGCAGCCCCAGATAACAAATCAACAACGAACATTGCTATGTATCTCAGATGAGATGACAAAAGTCTAGTGCCATATATATCAACATTTGATCTGTTGTTTGGAGCTTTCACAACATAATGTATAGAATAATCTTACAATAACATTACTTTTTATTTATTACCTCAAGTACGTCACCGACATTAACAATGAATGCGCCATCCAAAGCATCCACAGGAAACCACTTGCCATCCCTCTTGACCTGTAGGCCCTGAACACCTTTCTTCTGTAATAGTAGTGTCAGGCCAGACGCATCGCTGTGTGGTGACAGCCCTAAAACCCGATCAGCTTGCCAGCATGGAGGGTAATAGTTCATCCTCATGCCCTGATGCTGACCTTCACAGATTCCTAGCAACGATGTTGGCTCAGCGCCCACGCCCTTGGCCATGAACTCCAGCAAACGACACGATAGCTTTGCTACCTCTGAGGAATATACATCTACAGAATGCCTAAATTCAAGAGATACTGACTTACTGAGGTTATGAAACAAGCACTTTTCATAAGCTAAGTTATTAGGCGATTGGGTGTTTTGGCAGATCACCTGAAGGATGCAGGGGTTGTAGGCCAGAAACGCAAGTCCCTTGACTCAACTGGACGAACAAGAAGGAAAAATCTATCACACCAGTCCAGTTTTTGGTTTTCGGACACAACAAAGGACTGTCCATAGCCTTCAAGACTGTTTGGTAGCTGTGAGTAAGCCTTTTTGGCTTCAAGCGGCTGCTCGAAGAACTCAGCTATGTCGTTCATCAAGTTGTCAGTCACTTCATCTGGAACTCCATGGTTGATGAGCTGCAATTTGTTCCATGAACGTTCAGCTACACACTTTCCGAATTCACAATATGCTGGATAAATGAACAAATACATGTATTCGATGTTATTTGCAAATAAATCTATTATATGTACTGTGATATCAATCTGCACATCGTTTGACATACTTTTATCTGTTTGCTACTCATCCAAAGCTTGAAATATCAAGAATTTGCTTTTGTGTACCTGAAAGAAGCCCCAGTTCTCACAGGCAGATGCCAACTTCACGCACTCCTCCAATGATTGTGGGTCAAGTAACTTGTTGAGATCGATAACTGGAATTGCCATAGTACTACCATGGCCGGCGATCAACTCCTCAGACCTAACTTCCTTCCTGACGTATCTTTCAGGTATCTTGTCATTAGACCTGTTGCAAGTTTCCGCAAGTGCCTGCACATTAGCCACAGGGAGAGATCCAGTGGTTCTTGCTGCCATTGAAATTTTGCAAGCTTCCACGGTTCCACTATGGGCAGCTTTCAGAAGATAGAGATGATGCTGGAATATAGATGTGCTTCAACCTCCTAAAGCTGTCCTTTTCTGTTGACTTTGATGGTGTTGACAGAAAAAAAATGAAAAATGGGGGAAAATAGAGGATTAAAATGAGTGAGTGGAAGGTGGGAGGGAGGAAAAAAAAAGATCGACCCCAGAGAATAACTGGATAAGATCCCCCAAGGCATTGACGGAATGTACCAATAAGGCGAGGATGCACCGGCGGCGCGGCGTATCACGCTGGAACCACCAGTGGACCACATATTTCTGAAAATAGCACAATGAATGTTTTTTTTTCTTGAGAACAGGGAGTCGAACCCCCGGCATGCAGATTGCACATCTTCCCTACCACTGCACTATGCACATGTTCTCAGGAGCGAGAAACAAAGAAAGGTGGGTAGTGCAACTATTGTTAGAACTGCTTTAAATCAGTCCATTCAATGGTTTATGAACTTTTTGGCTAAAAAAATGGTTTACGAAATTTTAATTCTGAGGGTCATACTTATCTGCATAGATTGTACAATGTACAAAATGCGCAAAAAAATATTAATTTACAAGCCCTTACAAATATCCTTGAGTATATGGTTCAGGTAGTCCGACCTTGAGTATATGGTTCAGGTAGTCCGACATACAACAGCGAAGTTACAACGCTGTTGGATTACTTTCACATATATTCTGAAAGCAAAATACATTAAAGGAATGAAGGCACTATCAACTATAGTCTATAGTCACTCACGAACAGAAAGATCAAGAAGCAGAATACTCTCATTTGCCTAGCTTCAAGCTCTCCAAGTACCTTCTGCCTTCTAGCTTTGCAGCAAAGTAGCCCTTGGTGAACTCAATGCTATCTAACGTCTTGTAGCGCGCCTCACCTGCCTTAAGTAGCTCCTGAAGCGGGCCAATCATGCAGCCAAGTTGGACGCTAAGGAACGTTGCAATCGTAATCCTTTCCTTGGTGGGGTTTATTACTGCTCTGTGCTCAGTACTCTTGTACTTACCATTGGTGAGGATCTGTTGGAGATAAATAATGTTAATAGATAGTTGATGCGATCAAGTGTAACTCTCAACATGTTAAAGCATCATCTTATAGTTAATAGACAGTCTTCCCTAGAGGTGCTGCTTAAAATACCTCAAGAGCATCCCCTATGTTGACAACAAAAGCTCCAGGTATGGCCTTCACAGAAAACCATTTATCATCCTTCTTGATTTGTAGTCCTTCTACATCATTTACTTGGAGGAGGAATGTCATGCCAACACCATCCGTATGTGGTGACAGACCTAAAACCTTGTCAGCTTGACTACAGGAAGGGTAATGGTTGATCCTCATGCTCTGAGGGAGACCCTTGAAGGTACCAAGGAGTGCCTCCTGGTTAACTCCAAGGTTGTTGGCCATAAACTTGAACAATTGTACAGATAGATTTGCCAGCTCCAGTGAGTACTTATCAAGTGTGTCCCTAGAAATGAGCAAACATCAGACAAATGGGGCTGAGCTAACCATTTTGAAGAAAATCTCGGTCTGCTTCAGCACGAGTCATGGCTTAATCTTATCATCTACAGGACATCCAGCTGCTCATATCTACGAAAACGTTAATAAACCTTGGAGAGATACCTTCCATGTTGACTTACAGAAGCAATTCTCTAGTTCTTGGTGCGTGGTGTAACTTGGTTTAGATCTACTTTTTTTTGCATAATATAGATTGAATTAGATGCACAAATCTAGCATCCAAATGTTACGGACACGAAAGTTGAAATTTTCTTTAAAAAGATGGCAGTGACTTACAGGGTTTCCGAAACCGTTGGGAAACGGTCCGGTTCCTGTGGTTCCCGGTGAAACCGCCCCGGACCGGTAGCAGTTCGGGGCGGTTTCAAACCAATTAATTTAAAATATTCAAATTTAAATTCAAAAAATGGAAAAAAAAATGTCGAAAAAATTCCTAAAAATACTTCAAGGTATGTGTAATCTATTGGTGTAAAAAAATTTCAAATATTTGCTCATTTCGTATTTTTTCAGGCATTAGAAGTTCAACCAAAAAAGGAAAAGAAAAAATCGGTCCATTGAACTTCTAATGCACACAAAAAATACTAAATACACTAATATTTGAAAAATTTTGACACTATTAGATTCTAGGAATCTTTTTTAATTTTTTAATTAAATTTGAAAACCTGACAAATTCTTTATTGAGCCGGCTTACCGCCCAAACCCGCCGGCTTACCGCCCAAAACGACCGGTTTACCAACCAAACCGCTTGGCTTACCGGTTCAAACTGATTGAACTAGGGATTCATATAAATTTGAATTTGTCTGGTTTCCACCGGGAACCACTCAAACCGCTCCGGTAAGCTGCTACCGGAGGGCGGCGGTTCCCGGTCCCGGTTTGAGATAAAAAAAAACCCTGGACTTAGTGGTGCAAGTAAAAAATCACCTGAATGTGGAAGGCTTTGTAGGCCAGAAGGCCAGACTCCTTTCCTCAACAGGCCGTGTGGCAAGGAACAACATATCTACCCAATCCAGCTTCTGTTCCTTGGAGAAAACAAAGTGGTGACCAAATCCTTGTATGCCATTTGGTGGAATTGCCACTGCCTGCTTTTCTTCCAGTGGAATGCTGAAGAACTCTGAGATGTCAGCCTTAATTTGCTGCAGCAATCCTCCATCGAACCCATGGTTCACTAGCTGTGGATCTCACAGTAATCTCATGAGTTTGTTGTGATTAATATGAGCGGTAGTACATGATTAAGCCAACTACTGGATCTCTCTTTACTTATGTAAAACAAGAAATTATATATGAATAACAGAACCGAGTGTATAATCATCGCAAGGATATATGCAATACTTTATGATGCTAGTCTGCAAGAACACAAACCTGGAAGAATCCCCAATGCTCACAGGCAGATCCAAGCTTAGAAGTCTCCTCCTCAGTGAAGTGAGGGTCGAGCAATCTTGTCATATCTATGACCGGTAGATTATAACCTTCGGCACCAACGATCACAGGATCAGCTTTAATCTCAGACCTGACATACCTTTCAGGAACCACACTAGTGTCCCGGATGTTGTCTGCAACAGCCTGCACGCTCTCATCTTGATCGACAAACTCCACTTTCATTTTGTCAAAGATTTCAGCCATCTTCTCTTGATTTCCCTGAAGCAACAAACGCCCCGTGATGCACCGAGCTCAATGACTTCCAGACAGCAGTTTGACATGACGTTATATGATAGGCAGACATATACCTATTTTGAGGCTGCACTAGACATTGACATGAAGGTCAAGCCGAGAAAAGTATACGGAAAGAATTAAGATTGGCGGCTAACATCACAAGTTGCTATGGCCTCCGAGTCTAATTCCAAACGAAGCTACCTGGCAAGTCAATATAATCGGCTCACTTAATGAATAGTACTTGGCAACTAAGTCAAATTTGCACGTTATACCTTCGAGCGGCGGCTTTTTTGTGGGAGGATGGGCATAACCATAACCATACCAAAGGCTTGACTGCTCGAGGAACCAACCACCCTCTGCTCCACCGCGAGCTCGCGCCGCTCCTGTGCTCGTTGCCCCCACGTCCCCCCCCCCCCCCCCCCCCCCCCCGCGACGTGCCTGGACTCCTTCGCGTGGAAATCCCGGCCAGCCTGCGAACGATTTGGTGAAGCTTGGTGTTCTTGATGGGTCCGGCAGAGCTCAGTCTCCTTGGCCCGCACCCCCATTCCTCTTCGTCCTTCATCGCATGTAGTTCCTGAGTTCCAGCTGCTTCTTGCCCTCCCGTACATGGCTACACAAGCTCTTTGATAAGCAGGTGGAAGAAAAACGGTGGAAAAGGTAGACCGCCAATCGCATCGCTTATTTTTCGAGCAGCTCGTAGGATAAGCGGATTTGGTTGGCAGCTCATGAGAAGGTAGTTTAAATATAAACTTAAGCTGTCCCAAACAGGGTGCTTCAACGACTGCTAGCAGCTCAACTTATAAAAAAAAAAGGCATGAACCACCAGGCAAAGTCACAAGTACAGCACACGGAGCTGATTAAACCGTCGGATGAATATAAGCCACACCCAATTCCTTTCCCGGTGTATCCACACAAACTAAAAGGAGGTTTCTACGAGATTAATGGCTACTCTACATCACCGAAGAGCTGTCTGATTCAAGCAAGCAAAGAAAAGGGTAACACAATGAACTTAAGCTAGTTTATAATACACCCCGAACCATTGTGCTGTTCTACTCCAATCCTATCCTTCGGCTTCCATACAGGAGGGCTGGCTATGTACAGGGAGAGCTGTCCCACCAAAAATAGCACTGCAATGCCTTTTCTCAACCATGAGCCCTTCCTGTTTACACAAGAGTTTAATAACAGAATAATGAATAACTATCAATCACAGAAGGAAAAAAAATATAAAATAAGGAAATTATTGTAGGACTCACCTCTCGTTGAAGTACTTCTGTAATTGCTCCTAGGAACCTTCTCGCCAGGAACTTTGGAAATTATGAGGGAACTTTGCAAACCCTCTAGCAACTGTGGCACAAAACATTGGAGCAACAGTTAGCCATACAGAATAAAGAATTTTCCAATGTAGGCCGCTTCAGGCAAACTCCATAAGTTCCACAGCAAGCACACACACACACTAGCACCACAAACACAAAAGAGAAATAAGCGCAATAACATCTCAAATGGTCCCACAAAATGAAGTACGGAAAGGCTAGAATAGCTACAAGGAAAATGCATAGAGTATTTTGTAAGACAAATCAGAGTAAGCAATTAGTAAAAGAAAGAGCCATAATTCCAGATTTATACTTTTTATATATGTGCTGTAATGTAGGTGTAGTTTTTCTACTTACCCTTGAAGTTGGTTGAATCCGCCGGTTAGATCGTCTGGGTTCAGCAGAATCAGAACTAGTCCTTTGGGCCTCACCAAAATCAGAACTAGTCTTCTCAGAGGTTCGAAGTACACCTCTGTGCACATTACCCCCAGGAGGAACATATTTCCTCTTAGATCGATTATTAGTGGATACATTCTGCTTTGAAGTAGGAATAGTAGATGCAGCTTGCATTTCAGAAACAGAAGGAACATCAGTTCTAAGGCCTGTGCTCAGCGCAGTATTATTTGTTTCTACCGTGGGCTTCTCAGTATTGGAAGTGCTTGTTGTACTTCCCGCAAAAGTGAAAGTCCTTTGAGAAACACCAGAATTTGGAATTAAAATGGGCAAGGAATCCTTGTCAGGAACACTGTTTGCAACATTCTTAGACCTTGTAGGTTTTGGTAATCTAGACCTCATCTCACCCGCCACCCTCCTTCCTCTGTTATTATCAACTTTGGAGGTGTTTTCACGTGGTCTTGGCAATTGTGGCATCGAATGTTTCACAAATCTGCTAGGTGCACTGCCCTCAGAAATCTTGTCAGATTGGCCTGCATCATAATGTTTGCTTACTTCCATAAACTTCTTTTTCTTCCCATGTTTTGGAACACCATATACAACCTTCGATCCTTCTTTCTGTAACCCCGGCCGTTTGAATGCAAGAGCATCAGATCTATTCTCAACTACACTCTTCCCAATGTTGAAAACCATATCTCTCTGAGACAAAGCCAATGGTTTTGGTTCCTCCGGCATTTTTGTATTGTTAGTATTCTTGTCCTTGGAAGGACCCCCTGATTCGCAACCAATAGATAGATCGCCATCTGCTTGAAGATCTGTCCTTTGGCGTTTCTCAAGAGGTGAATCACCCTAAAATCATGAGGTATTGAAGTTTGGTCATTGTGCAAAAGTAGAACTTCGAATATGAGGTACAGAAGAAAATAAAAGTCCAGAAAATAAAAAAACAACCTTATTAGATTTAGATTTCCTTTCTCTTGCTCGGGACCACTCTATCCATTGACCATCTTTCCAAACACGTGAGGGACGAAGACCCTGACCATCAACAGCTAATAACTCGCCACCACCTCCAACTAAAATTAAACAATTCAGACAAGGTTAAACTTTAACACAGATAACAATACAGCAGATAAGACAGTTACAAAACAATCATTGTACCATTAATTCTGTAAAAACATTTCAGCTCAGAGTCATAATTGCATTGCCCAGTCTGTGCTACATGTGTCCCCATTAATTTGACTGAAGGCTCATTTACATATTTTGCATTTATACCAGTTTTAGGTTTCTGGTTCATCTTCATTTACATTTTTATCCAAAATAAATCGATACCATATTTGCAACAAAGGTGGATAGCCCACCATGCTTTAAGAGTATTATGCACCTTTGCCTGGACTACAATATTTCCAAAGTAGTCTAGGTGTGAAATCTCTGTGATCTTAGGTGAGCATACGGAAAGATTGTGTATCTAGTCATCTAGGACAGTGACCTACATTTCTGGAACATTAAAAGGACAGAGATGTTGGAACTGCTGAAGAACAATTGCACAGACGCTCAAGCAATGGCACTTATTATGAGCTGCCCGCCTCCAAATTGCAGATGATTTACCTATATACTGTATTATTGAGGAAGAGGGCCTGACTCTTGTAAAAATTATATAGCACCCATAGAGAACATCCTATCGGGCTGTGTATTTTCCAAGAAGCTGTTGTATCTCCTGTTCTAGTGATATGGACTCCCTGATCCCTCACCACTGCCTGCTGATAAGGTTATCTGGGATTGGTGGCCGAATATCAATGCTCTGGTTCACGGAAACATGAAGCAAGAGCTGAATTCACTGATCATTTTGGGTGGAGTGTTATGGCAACACCACAATGATTGTGTGTTCAATGGAGTTTCCCTAGCGTGTAGTTTGTCAGGAAAATTTTTAGAGGAAGTGCACCTCTGATGCGGCAAGCGACTGTGAACTAGAGTAGTGTGTGGTTAGTTCTAGTTGTGGTATTTTTTTCTATCCTGAGCACGAGTGTAATCATGGTGCGTTGTGGATATTGTATTCCAAATCCAATTACACGCAGGTGTATAAACTCAGGCAGCTAGAATGTATAAACTCCAGCAATACTGAAGGATCTCATGAGATGCACTATCTTCTCTTTTGTTAGAAACATGCAATTATTAAAAGTTTGTTATATTAGTCTTGTATGATGTAGCATAGCAATGTTGTTTCTGCCAACTTGAAAATTCACAGTGCCCCCGTGTGCTTAGTTTTTTAGCACCTGCAGTGCACTGATGGCCAAACAGCTATTCCTAGCCTTAAAATTTAAGTTCCCAAAACAGTCACTTGAAAGAACGCATATAAAAGGACACAGCCAGGTGAAAAGGAGAAAAATGTGACTAATGGGGCATGGTGCAAAATCACCTGAAAATTGAACAACATATTTCGTCTCGTTGGCCTCAAAATTCTGAACAATAACTCCCTCTCGCCAACTGCCGAAAGACAGGCATCAGACAGTCAATAATAACCAAAGGATACATATACCTTGTATCAAGCAATTTAAGTTGCAATTCATGTTATAACAAACAACAGAAAAAGGTTAGTGCAGCTAATCAGATATAAAATATCTTGCCAATTTATAACGAATATCTTGGAAACACACAAAACCTGCAATAAGATAGGTGTGGAAAATTAAAGCCAGAATCCTATTTTAAAAGAATTGAGAACTATGCTCCAAGGTTGGGTAACTTCAAGGATGGGTACTTTAAAAGAATTGAAAAGAATGATATCAAGCTTTGGACAAGCATTAGCTATCCATCTTCATCAACTGTTCAGCTCAAAAACAAAAATCTGAGAAGTACTCCCTCTGTTCTCTTTTGATAGTCCTATTTCCAAAACTCAAATACTCACAAATGAAAGTCCTATTTTCTATTGATATGGACCATGGCAATAAATAGCATCAATAACGAGGGTTCCTAACAAAGATGTTGGAGGGCTAAATAAAAAGTCTTGTGTTACATTAATTAGATTATAAGCAAGGTTGCCTTTCTTGGTCATTGTGTCCAAGGTGAAATAGGACTATCAAAGAGGATGGAAGGAGTATACTCTTCCTGATTGGCAAACATTACACAATTTTCCATGGAAACTGTAGAGAGCACTGAATAGCATACCTATCTTTGACCCAAGCATCTACATGATCTCCAATAACCCATAAACAACTTCCTGCTGTTTCCCTGGGCCGTTTCCTAGTTTTGAATTTAGAGGAGGTAGAAGGGTGAGCAAGACGTAGTTTGGGTGGGTTATCTCCATCTTGTTTCAAGGGCACCCATTCTTCGCGTGGGCCAGTTCCTGAAAAAAACAAAATCAGTTAATACAATGCCTACTAGCAAAAAAGGTTAAACAATTAAATGAGCAATGCCAGACGTGAAAAGGAAAGGTAAAAAAAGAATAAGAATGGCACCATGGGAGGAGCATCAACAAACGGTTGACATGTGACTCACCATTGTGGTTGTCATAACTGACAAACGCATTGTTTTCATTTATATCAATCACCTTGGCAGAAAACCAAGCTACTCCAAACCCACCTTTGTCAGATAAAACCTGTTGAAAAGATCATGAGAAGACACTAAAAAGATTGTCTAAAGAGTTTAGGTGGCAAATCACATCAGAACACAGCATAACTAGCAAATAATGAATTGATAGTGTTGTGAAAAAAAATACTTCATAAGATTTGGACCGATAAAAAATGGAAACTTTCTATAGCTTGAAATTGAATGGTTCTTTTTGAAGGACTCCAATATTGTTTATCTGTGTTAATGATCAAACTAACATATTAATATGAAAAGGTTGAGACAACAATGTTTTCTGATTTTACTATAGGGTGTGGATGTAACTGGATACTGTATCAATGTATGAAGCAGCTATCCGAAAACAAACGGCCTGTTCGCTACAACTGAACTGGTGCTGTTCTGCGCTGCAGCTACTAGCCGTTGCCTCTGTGGCAACTGTTGCCGCTGCAGCAGCTGCAGCTGTAGGCAGCGCAGCAAACAGGCCCAAAATAGTACATCAGTAAATATCATAGTGTGCATACCAAGGAAAAAAATAATAACAAAAGGTAGTCCCAAAATCCAAAGTTCAGAGATAGTGCAGCACATCGATATCAAATCCAAGCCAAACAAAGAACTGACCTCGACAGCAGATCCCTTTTCAATACCATTCCACATAAAGTTTATTGGTGCTGTATCGACTCTATTACCATCCAATGGCACAGTGGCAGGAACATCTTCAACCCCATGCCCTACATTAGCCAAACAAATGGTTAATGAGGTGGAAGCCAACAATGATCTTGATATGCTAGAAGTTAATCATAACTTACCTGAGTGTATTCCAACTGAATGCAATTCTTTGCCGCTCAAAGATGGCTCCAAATTCGGTATTGCTTGGTCAGATTTAGGTTTCCGGCCACGCTTTCTTCCTGATTTACTGAAATTAGCAGGTGCAACTGCCTCCAATGTTTCTGTAACTGGATTGTCTTTAACAACTCCAGCTTTATTCTTCACATTCTCAGACTTCCAGTAGCCATCCGGGCCAGCTTCTAAAAGCTCCCTTAGAGTAAAAGGCAGTGGCTCACCCATTCCAATAATGGTTCCAGCTTTGAACACAGCCTCCGCAGCAAGTTCTGCAGCTTTCAGTATTGCATCCAAGTTTTCTGCACGTTTTGCCGCTGCAGATGCTTCTTCAACCCTCTTTCTAGCAGCCTCACGTGCCACCGAAATGATGGGACCCGGGGCATGAGTGTTGTCCTTAGTTTTCAGAGATGATGCTGGTGTTGAGCTTGGCAAACCAGGTGGATTGCTACTGATATTAAATTCACCAGCTTCATTATGCACAGGCTTTAGAGATATAGAAGAGCTAAGTGCTTCCTCTGCCATCATTTTCGCCTGCAATGCAGCATCTGAAGCCATCTTGGCAGCTTCTGCAGCTGCCTTTGCAACAGAAACTGCCGCTTCAGCAGCTGCTACAGCTGAGGTAAGCTTCTCTTCGACTGCTTGAGGTAATTTGTTTCTCGAGATTGTTGATAGATGGCTCCATATGCCTTCATGGTGCCTAATTGCCTCCAATGAGTGCATACTTGCACCTTTGGCTTGTCCAGTTGTTTGTTCTATTGCACCCCGGATATGTTCCGAGAAGATGATTCTTTGCTCACTATCCGCACCACCAGTGATCTGGTAGTTAGGTACCAACGTGATCTGTCCTGTATTAGGAACCACCCTGCCACCCAAAGGATTACTTGGAGAATGTGTAGATAAGGTGAATCCTGCTGTGGGCTTAGTGGCAGCAGTGAAGCTCGTTATCTCTGTTTTCAGCTGAGGGGAAGCAAAGATAGATTGCTGTTCTGGAAGTTTTAGCTGAGGGGAAGCAAAGACAGGTTGCTGTTCTGGACTTGCTGAAGCTTTCTTTCTTTTTCTTGGCTTTTGTGATGTTCCATGCTTAGAGCTAGAAGCTGGTGCCTTCTGCTTTTTATCATCCACACCGGCCATCTTCTGCTTTTTATCATCCACACCGGCCATTGGAGAAGAAACAATAGAAGTTGCTGGAGTAGGAAGAACTAAACCAGGTGAAACAGTATCTGAAACGGATATGTTTTTGGATGATGCACCCTTCTCGGTTTCATTTGTAGGAACAGCTGGTTGCATCGATGAATCAAATATTAAATTTTGTGGTGGAATCAGCCAGGGCGCAGGACGCGAACCAGGGTTCTGAGGATACCATGGGGCAACAGCAGGAGACGGCTGCCTCATGTGTGAATTATATGTACATGGTGATACTGCCTGGCTAAAATCCAGATGAGTACCTCGTTGCAGGTTAAATGTAGAACTACCAAGAGGCGCATTAAAAATTGGAGAGTGCAGGGTTCCAGCAGACTGTGCTGGTGCCACATTTTTGCCACCTTTTTTGCTAGCTGGCGCAGTTCTAACTGTTGTACCCTTACCAGCTTTTTCAGGCACAGAACTACCTGCAAACACAGCTGGTCAGAAAAATTGGGGATGTATATATATGGGGTACCATTATTATCTCATGCATTATTGCATTTACCTATACGTGAACTTGTGGGGGTCTCTAAACCAGCATAAAGTGATTTTTGGTACAGAAATCTTTCAACAGCAGCTCGCCAAGGCGCCTCCCATGCAGGTTTACCATCACCTACTGTTCATAAACAGAAAATATGTAAGATAATGAGAGATTGGGAAAACACTACGTTCAACAGCAAAACCAGACAAACCAGGTTCTCCAAAAGCTGCCACCATGTAAGGTTCTCCTGGTGGTGCTCCTTGACTGCCAAAGAAAATTATCTTATGTTAAATCATATGCAATAAAAAAATACTTCATCCAGTCCCAAACACCATCCATTTCAATTTGGGCACAAGAATTAAGTTGAGGATTGCAATAACCCTAACCCTACAGCCCATCAATTACTGGTGGCAAGTTTACTGCATTGATTATGCCACTTGGGTGATGCATTTGAGAGAAGGCGATACAGCCATTATTTGGGATATGAGCAACTTCAGATAATTATAACTCACATAAGAGCTCCATAAACAAATATCTGTGCACGAAGCTGCAGATGCTGTGGATCTGTAAATGGAAAGTTCACCAGATCTGCAGAAGAAACTGAGATATTCGAATCAAGTAAAGTTATTAAATCTGAACTTTCAGAATATAGGATGTTTGCATACCAGAGCACTCAGGGGTTGGATGCTGCTGTGACTGCTCTGGTGGTGAACTTTTCACCTTAGTGCTATCGCCAATATTAGAGTTGTCTGAGGGGCCCCCAGCACTTTCTGGCAGCTGTTCTTTACCAGCCTTCACAATAGATGTTTTCTTACTATCATCACTAGTAGGCCTCATGGAACTTCCAGGTTGAGGATTTTCTGAGGTTACCTAAAATATGGATACATTAAAGAATAAACCACGTTAATAGGTCATAGCTTACCACACACACACAACGCGCGAGAGAGAGAGAGAGAGACCTCGATACTCTGAGAAGCTTCATATCTAGGGAAAGGGCTCCACAAAGGGCTATGAGCTTTCTCAGATACATTTGGCCGAGCTCCCACCTCGAAAGAGAAGCGTCTATCACCTCCTGCTGTATTGGTCTCCTCAGAATCAGGAGCAGATTCTACATTGCTTGTAGAACATTGTTTTGGTTGCTGAGCAGCATCAGCTGAGTCTTCACAATCTTTTGGCCCAGATTGCCCATCTAGTGGACAAAGTAGTGCATTGCTGCCCTGTCCGCCTTCTTGGGGAGACTCGGCACAACTGATCACTGAAGGGGAGCCACATGTGGCGCGGGTACATATTCCATTACCTTTGCCTGGTTCCACTAATCCTGAGCCTACCTCGCCTTGGGATCCAGGACCAGGACTACGATCTGTACCATGATTTAACACTGTATCTGTTGCACAAAAAAAAGAATCACTTTGCATTGACACCAGTTATTCCGGAGTAAGTATGCTGGGGGTGACAGCTGTACATAGATGCACAATGTGTTCATCTCCCAATACAAGTTACTTCACTCAGGTTGGGGCTTATGATGCAAGAAAAAAAAAAAGTACCAACAGAATAAACTCACAAACGACAAACCACCTAAAACTTTTCCACTACTGAGGCTTAAGACAGGTCTAAGTGATTATAGCACATAACTGGCCTATAATACAAGCCTGATACATACTTATTTTACACCTGGTGCATATTAGGGAATGGAGAAGACATACAGCCCATCCACGATAGATCACAAATGTGCTAAATTTGAAATATTGGATTTTCTGCTTCAAAATAGTAAGCACAGGAATAAAAATAATTGCATTGACATTGTGCTAGAGCAAACAACTGACCTTGCGCATGTGTGTCCATATCATCGCTTGCATTTGGCGGAATTTCTGTAACCTTTTCAACAACCTTGCCAGTTGAGATACCTAATGCAGGTGGTGTGGCTTGACTTTCTGTAACCTTTTCAACAACCTTGTCAGTCTGACATTTCTCAGAAGTATCTGTACTGTTACCTGAAAAGAAATTTTATATGTGAAACAAGCTTAAATTCCACACATAATTTAGAAAGATGGCCAACAAGTCGAGACCACTATAGGAGAAAAAAAAAATAGAGGAAAGGCTCACCTGATTTATCCTCAGCTTCTCCTGTGTTCGAACCACCCAACAAACTAGCTTGCTCCTTGTGTTCCTCTTCCTTTGAAACAGAAACAGTAACATTATAAACATCAACATTTGAGTCCACAGGCATATCTGACATTTCCCTGCCTGGTTCAGAGCCAGGAGAAATAACATTGTGTTCTTCATCTCCAACAGCAGATTTAGCACCTTCATTGAAAGGCCCCTCATGATTCATAGTGGACACTTTCAATTCCTTCTCATCTGGTAAGGCAGAAGAATCATCAGCAGAAATAGCTATTGAACAGACATTTTTATCCTTTGAAGTTCCCAAAGTGTCAGTAACCGTGATAGAAGTGATACCACTTCTTGAACTGATCATAGCTGCTGGTGCTACCATTTTCTCTTGATGCCCAGAAGTAGAAAGGTCCATATGCGTGTTTTCAGGATCCTCTTCTAAAGCAGGAGTATCAAGTTCCTTGAATGACTCCTCATGATTTGTGGAGGGAATGTTTGAATTCTCTGACACATTGAAAGTGTCAGATGAAAAGTTCCCTGGTGCAATACTGTCAGAAGAGTCAACCTTACCTTTTGAAGTACCTGTAGCACCAGTAGCATTTTCTTCATGGTCATTTTCCACCATTTGCTCAATATGTCCTGAAACTGCCGGCATTTCCTCCCTGAATGTATTTTCTTCTATGTCACCACTTTTTAGGCTATCAGCAGAATCCTGATGGTGTTCCAACACTCCAGGTTTTGATTCATCACCTGTACAGCTGATGTTTGTATTATTGACTCCATCATTCTTTGTTTCTTCAGGAATACCAGTCGCATCAGCAACCGTTCTTTTGGGAGAAAGGGAACTGACAAGATGAGGGTGAGAGTTTCGTGAGTCCGCCTCAGGTCGGTGAGATAGAGCAGAAGTTGAACCAGTGCCAAATTCATCAACAATGAGTTCATTGCTCCTGTCAACTCCACTATTCAGAACTTCGGATCCATGTTGCAGTGGGGACAAAGATGGTTGAAGAGTGTTGTTGACTCTATTACTACCATCACTCCTGTGCAGCTTAACTGGATTTGTAATGGCCTCTAGCAATCCATCAGAACTTTCTGGCAATAGACTTTCATTGCTTACTTGGTTGGACAAGTTCACAGCGCCCAAAGACTGACCAGCACATGACAAAGTTTGCAGTTCATGTAGTCCTCCTTCAACTTTATTTTCATTAATATGACAAATCTTTGAATCCTCAGAAGTGATACCAACCCCTGATTCTTTATTATCTTGCTCAAAATTATATGAATCAGTGACATATATGTTCTGAAGGGGAGCCAACTCCGTGAAAGGTTCACTATTCAAATTCCTGGAATCTACTTCGACCGAGTGCACATTGAGTTTGTCCATAGAATGGGAATCATGAACTGATTCAAAATAGTTACCAACAGCTGGGCAGCTTCCTGATGTGTTGTTTGACGATGGCAACTTCTCACTTGCAATGCATTTCTCAGCAGCAGAACCTGCTGCCTGCTCAGTTTTCTTATCAATCAAGAAAGGTGCAAAATGTTCAAGATGAGGCTCAGTGTTTGAACGGTCAGCAGTCATTCTAGAGTGACTGCTCTGAGAACGATCCGGATCGTCTGTCATTCTAGAGTGAGTGCTCTGAGACTGATCTTTCTCAGTTGGCACTGCAGTACTATCTGTTGGAGAGTTAGTGGATTGAGGATGCACGTTCGACAGATCAACTTGACTGTCTGTACCACTTAACTGAAAGCGTGCATTAGTGTCCATGTTATCAGTTGTCTCATTTTCTCCCACTGATTTCAATAACATTTCCACAGATTCTGTGGATGTAGCCTCTGACCAGACATTGTTAGTTTTAGATATGCAGCAAGATTCAGCAGCACTAGAACTAAAATCAACAGCACTGCTTCCAGTGGATAAAACCTCAATCCAACTATTCTCGTGCTCTTGCACGCTGAAAAATCCTTCGGAATCTATCAAATTATCAAATCGAAGATGGCCTTGTAGTTGGTCCTCTATATCAAGCTTTGGCAATGCAAATGGCCGCAAACCTGAAGGGAATTTGCTACCGTCTTCACCAGCTAGTTGAAAGTTTTGGCTCTGAAAATCAGTATCGTCATGATCCATGGGTGTATGCCTGCATAACAGAGATGTGTGAGAAATAAAGCCGGAGTCCCAACAAGTCAAATATTGGACGGAAGCTAAATATCTTGGGGCATCACATTTACATATAATACAATTCATATATCGGAGAAAAATTAACTAATCACTCATTCTTCATATGGTTGCCCCAACATCATTTGGCAAAATAGCACCGCGTGTGTTTTAGCTCTCAGTGGTAGGCAAAATCTAAACAACAATAAAAACAACATAGCCTTTAGTCCCAAGCGAGTTGGGGTAGGCTAGAGATGAGAACCAGAAGAAACAACGGTCACAGTTCAGGCACGTTGATAGCTCATCTCCAAGCGCTTCTATCCATATCTACTTCTTTGGGGATATTCCACTCCATAAGGTCTCTCTTAACCGACTTGTACCAAGTCAGTTTAGGTCTACCTCTACCCCTCTTAACATTATCGACCTGCTCCAAAACCCCACTACACGCACCGGGGCTTCAGGAGGCAGAATCCAAGACAACTCTACAAAACAGCCATCCAGTAGTCACTAATGATGTTTGCTGCATAACAAATAACTCGCACAAAATCATTGTACACGCTGAAATCATAATGACTGATATGCTGTTCTAAAGCACCAAAGAGAGGTGAAAATTCTACATTACTTACAATCTGCTTGCGGAACATCCTTCCTAAATTCAAACCATACCTACCCCCTCCTGCCCCAATAATGCAACATGTGTGATGCATTTTGACCTCAGCACCCTGAGTTCGCTAGCACTACACTCCCAGCAAAAACATCCCAACAAGCAAAGCCGCAAGTCACACCAGTCGAATTGAACTAAGGCAGCTCCCTAACGCCCTGAACCAGTCTGACAGCACATCACATGATGCTACTTTAAAAAGGCTCCAAACCCTAATTCCCAGCGCCAAGCAGGAAGTCGCTGCTGCAACATAAAAAAACACCCGAAAACGAGGCTTCCCAGCTCTCGCGGCACCCACCCCCAAACCCTAGCCGACCAAGCTAGGAGCAAAGCCGGGTAACCCACAGCAGCCGCACACTGCTGCACAGAAGCGCCGAGTGAAGAGAGAAATGAAGAGTGGAGGGAAAGTAAAAGAGGGAAATGCAGAGGTACCGAGAGGGATTCGCCCGCCTTTCTACCACCCTCCATCCGTGAGCGGAGTCGTCGGAACCCTAGATCCTGCGGGTCGGCGGCTGCTGCTCATACCACGGCGCCCGGCGCCGGAAACCCTGGCTCCTGTAGCGGCGGCGGAGGAGCAGCCCGAAGCGGCGGCGGAGGGGGGGACGGCGGCCGGCGGCGAAGAAAGCGAAGGTAGCTGAGGCGAGCGGGAGCGGAGCTAGGTGGAGACTGGGGAGGAGGTGTGGGGGGGGATGGTGGGGGTGGGGTTTTGTTTTGTGGTTTCGGCTGCGCAGGAGGCACCACGCGGCTCGCGCACCAGTCCCTCGCACCGCACGAGCGAGGCGCTAGACCGGAGGTTGGGGGGATGGGTTTGGCTTTGGTTGTGACGAGACTCGGGCGGGTCTGTGTCTGTCCCGACTCGCGAGGAAGCGGCGTTCTGACTTCTGAGTCGCTGGGGAGTGGACCAATGGACCGTGACTCGGAGGTCTCAAAGCCATTGCGTCCGCGGGTAATTGGCGCGTGGACCACCCGGTCGAAGGTGGAGAACTGGAAATGGAACACACTGTAGAAATTTGAAACTCACGAAGTGAAATGAAACAATATTTGAAATGACACAAGATATTTTTATGTACTGAAATGATAGAAAATATTAAACTGACTTTTCAGTTAGTGGAGCAAAATAAACATAAATCTCTCAAGATTTCTAATTTTCAATCTACAAATAAAGTATGAAATTTTGACAATCTAAAGATATGAAACATAAGTTTTCAGTAGGTTTTGGAGCCTTTTTAATTAAATAAACCAATCTTTCAACGTTGCTAGTTTTCAACTAATCAAAGAAAATAAAACCTTAACCGTGTAAACCGGTGTGTGATTTGACTTTTGACACTTAGATTGCATCTTTGCCTTGGCTATGCTTATGTTTGCAGCGCGTGGCAAGACATAATCAAATTGGAATTGAGGATTAAGGTTGGGTGTTCAAATGTGAACCTAAACATGAGCTAACCAGCGGTACGTTGAATGGCATTTATTTATATATTGCGCAAGATAGTGAGCCTTCTTCGTGTAAGGAGCGAGATAGTGAGCCTTGGGACATGATTGGTTCATGCCACTGCGTTGCGACCGTGCCGAAGGTATGGCGGACGATTCTCCGCCAAACCTTAGGCAAGTGGTGGCACACAAAAAATGAACTAGCACCAAACCAAAAAGCATGCCGAAGCTTAGGCAACTCAAATGTGGCGAGCGTTGGTAGCCAACCAAAGATAGCCTTATTTTCTCATGCTTGAACTAAAAAATAAATCAACAATGGAGATCTTGCAATAATCGCGATGTGGAGGCAACGAGTACCACAACAAATGTTTTCTAGGCCTCTAGTGTTTTGTTATAGTGTGACATGGTGGTTAACCACAGCCGAAGGTGTGAAATGGTCGTCTTCTTGAGTTGTTGTATTAGATTCATTTATAGCATCGAGGGAAGGTCGACAACTTATACGTAAGAATCAATAAGTCAAGGTTTTGATTGACGACAAGAAGATATCTTGTGTTGATGTACACTAGTTACTGAAAATGAATGGCATGAGTTGATATTTGATAGCGATGGAAAGGATGAACCTCGTGAGTTGATGATAAACAAGAGAATAGTGTGGAATATAAAGTTTAAATAGCGATAAAAAATGACAGAGTGAAAACATTTGAAGATATGAAATCTAGAGTGGTTTTATATGGTGGGATGGTGAAAAATAAGCAAGACTCAAATCCAATGGACCATGCAAAGATAAAGGTCAAAGCAAAGTACTATTAGCACCAAAGAATTAAATGTTGTAATGCAGGTGAGTGAAGGCTTAACAGTGAGGATGGATTTAGAGCAAATTCCCTCCATGTCATTGAACAATACAACTTATCCCTTGTGTGCCACTGGATGGTATACACGGATTTTTTTTTGTCTATGACATGTGGGGCCAATGGCATATAAGGGATGGGTATAATTTTCAAAGGCATAGAGGGAGTTGGCTCATGGATTTAATGTATCCAAAAATATCAAAAATAATATCAAGTGTTAGTTAGAGTCAAATAATGTGGTGAAGTTAGAAAATGAAAATCATGTGTTGATTGAATTAAAATATGTTGATGAAATGCAAAAGACGATCTTCTACGTTGATGAATACACAATTGAGTCAGTTTGATCTGGCTGGTGGGGTTCAGTGATACGTAAGTGATCTTTTGTGCATTTCTTTTGTGTTTGCGCTTACTTTCCCTTAGTTTCCGTTCATGGGTGTCTGCATGTCATCACTTTCTGTTCATCTTTCTATAAATAATGCAGACGTTGATGATCAAATTTGGCTCTTAAGGACCGTCAACGCGTTCATGAGCTTGTGTAAATCCTCTTAGGGGGAAGCCATGTACGTTGGTTAGTATGTTTCAATATTAACTTTAATTTGGCCTATGTGAATTGTGAGTATGATGTCATCAAAGAGGCTCTTCCTTCTCACCATTACGATAAAAATAAATCAATCAATGTAGCTGCTGTAAGTTTGGCCGTCCTATTATTCTCTCTTATAAAGACATGTCTCAGGCTTACAATTTCATCCTAGATAAGTTTATGGTCAAATCAACATGTATCCAAGCTAATAAGTTAAACCATGCTAAGAGAATCACTTATATTAATGACTTCCTTGATTCTATTCCTAATTTCCTATCTATTACATGCAAAATATCATGTTTTTCCAAGTGCTTCACTCAAAGGTCTAATTCCATTCTGCGAAGATTGTGGTGGCAAGGCATACAGGAAGAGGAATACGGGTCCTTTTTCATTTTCACTCTTGGGCTGAAATTTGCAAACCTAAAGCTGCATGTGCTCTTGGAATTAGATATATTTATGATGTTAATAGAAGCTAGTTCTTTACTTAGCTTGGATGGTTGCTTCTAGGAAGGATCATCTCTTGTTTGCTGGTCTCAAGTCAAGCATTTTTCCTGGTACCTCTTTTTGACACGCCCCTACTTATGGTACTAGGTTAATTTTTGGGGCTTGTCATGCAGGTAAAACATAATCTTTACGAACACTCCATTTTACAAATTCAGGCTACCAATAGCAATATCTTGATTTCTCCTTGGTGTGAGGATTGTGAGCACATTCGTAACCATCTAGATATTTCTCAAACTTATAAAAATTTGTCTAACCACTTTTCTTATTTATGGAGCTTACTATAATGTTCTTCGAACCATCACAAAGTCACCTCCACCTTTCTCCAGCCAGTTGCTGATCACATTCTCTACGTACACCTAAAATTTTCTCTATTGAGTTGGATAGGCTCTATCCTCTAGTGGAGAGTGAACCGCCAAATAAGCCTACAAATGTTTGCCTACTCAAAGCCTAGAAATGTCTGCCTACTTCAACGTTTTTTTTTGAAGTGATTTTGCTAGAGTTGTTTGGTTTGCTTCTGATCCTCCCTTGAGAGCACATCGTCTCATACCAGAAAATGATGGACCGCAGGATATGATGTGCTCCATTCTTGTAAATAATTTTTCAGATTTTTTGATGCACTAAGTCCTCACAATCTTCTGGTGCCTCTAGAAAGCCAGAAATGATTTGAGATTTAACAAATAACCGTTGGACTATTTTGTAGGCTGCTTCTTGAAGTGGCGGTTGATATGGCTACATCTTGCATTTTGCTTTCTCCTGTTCCAATGACAGGTTTTTGCAATCGCATCCTCCTGACAGTCCAAGGATGCTCAATTGGTACCCCTTTAGTGCTCAAGGCTTGATGAACATGTAGTTTCACCATTTCGTTTTGAGGACTAGTAGCGAAGGAGTTCCAATCATAGGAGCTAAGGAGTCTCGAATTGCACCTTTGCAGCTCAGGCATTCGCTTTGCTTTGCAGGTTTGGGAGTTTTCCTCGACCTCAAGACCACACCTCATGTTTGTTGTGTACATATAAGGGCCAAGGCCTTGATCTCTTCGGTTCTCCTGGAAGATTGCAGGTGCTCCTCCTTGGAGTTAAATGTACAACAACACTCTTCCAATGTTTGATTGGGCTACAAACAGTCCAAAGTTGCCGCATTGCTTGGGGACTATGTCAGATGTGCTCTTAACTGCATGACTTCTCCTGTGTTAGTTTCTTGTCAAACTCGTAGATCATGTTGTGAGGTCATCCTGTGAGGTCCTTTGTTCTCTTCTTTTTCTTGTTCGAGGCCATCACGACCTCCTACATGCACTTTGTTTTGAATGTTTAATGTCTATTTCCTTAAAAAAAATCAACAGGACCAACTTCAATTCCTCGCAGACGCAGCCAATTCTTGAAAAAAAATTCGCAGTCAGCAACCGTGGGATGGACCCACAAGGTCAACGTCCCATTGTAATCTCTGCTTTTCTCCGTGTCTCTCGTCCACGCGCTGCTCGCCATGCGGGCCGAGCACACCACAGGAGGTTTGGAACACGGAAGGATCGGAGCCCACTCGGGCCCACTTGGCGTTTATACGTTGCTTTAGGGTGCGTTCAGTTCACCCAAAAAAACACTATTCATCCAACTTTTCCCTATTCATCACATTCCTCCCACTCACAGAACATGCTTCCCAGTACGACCTACAATATTTTTTTGGATCTACAGTGTTTTTTCCCAATCTAAACTCACCCTTATTTGCACAACCAAACACGCCCGCTCGGGGCAACTGTGCAATTTCTCACTGCTCAGATGAGGACATTTTGGATCTTTCGTGCGTGACATGGCACGTACTCCTGACAGCCTGGAATGGAACCTTGCAGACGTGCGAGTTCTTCACTTGCGGTCTTTCACGAATCGGAAAGCAATCGCCCTGAGAGATAAGGGACTTTGAAATGAATTCAGATTGCCTCCGACCAAACTTGCAGTATCACATCGCAGTTCTTAAAGGCTACGGGGATTTACCCCTCCTGCAGCGCGCCACGGCGTTTGGAGGCGATGTGGCGAAAAACGATACAACCACGTCGCCTTGTTCCTGGACCCAAACTTTTCATGAACTAGCGTTTTGATCTCTTCACATCCGCGTCCGTCATTCGAACCCTACCTCGGAGTACCTCCCCCATTCTCTCTTCGATCTCTCCCCGCCGCCTCCGCCTCCCCTTCGCTCTCCGCCTGCCTCCGCTCCCCAGTTGCTCCACCGTGAAGCTTAGTCTCTTAATCCCTAAGCCATTGTGGATGCTGCCACCCCGCGCAGTTGTCGATGCCGTCCCCGTCGTCCAAGTCAAACCCTTGGCATCGCTCCTCTTCCTCATGCTCCAGCGCGCATGCACGCGACGGCAGCGGCTCGCTGTCCCGCGAAGGAGAAGGCAGAACCACGCGGGATCGACGGCGGACCCCATCCCCGCAAGGAGGAGGCGCACGCACACGGCGGTGGCGGCCCCCTGTCTCACCCTCGTGCTGGCCTTCTCCGTGCATGAGCCTCTAGGTACGGCCCTGCTCCCATCCTTCCCTTCTCCCGTGGAAGTGATTAAGGTCATCAGAGGTGCTTGGAATTTGAATGGAGTTTTTATCGATCTGATTCCCTTCATCTAAACACTCCAGGATCAATGAATAAGGTGGCGAACCCAGTTCGCGTCCATCTATATGATGCCATAGGGGATCCGCCTCAACCTGAGCCCAGCGCGCACCTCCATCTCTGTCGCCGACTCACGCCGAGCTGAACCTGATGCCAACATCCATGAGTGCAACTACCATGTTCTTGAGTTCGTCTATGTAGGTCCTCTGAAACCCTGCTCCTTCCTCCCCTGTTCGTCCTCCCAGTTACGTCTGACCATCCCAAATTGTGTTGCTGATTGGTCTCTTTCATAGGCTAGCATGGGTTAGAGCATCTCCAGTGGAGCCCTCAAATGAGCCTCTATCCCTTGATTTAGTCTCTTATTGGAACAAACCTCTCCAGCAGGGCCTCTAAATGAGCCTCCATTTTGGGGAGGCCACCGAATTTTGGTCCAAAGCCTCTAGAATTGGAGGCCCTCCAAATTTAGTTACCCCACTAAAGTTTGAAGCCCCTAAACTATTTTTTGTTGGCCCCTAAAAATAATATAGAGGCTCAAATTTGGTCTCCCCACTGGAGTTGCTCTTAGCAGCGTCGGATCAAAGCATGCAAGAACCACACAAATGGTGCTGATGCATTACAGACTTGCAGCATGCTGCTCGGTGTTCGATGAATTACCTGCACCAGGAAGTCAGTAATGGTAGTGGCACAAACAAAGGCTTCTTGCTACAAGTTGGGGCCCTGTGGTTGTGGGTAGCAAGGAAAAACTAGATCTTTAATCATTCTCTTGATACCCTATTGACCCATCGCATGAGGTAAAAGTTAAAATGATTTACTTCATCAATGTTTTATTTCATTCTTATGTATTGGTTCTATTATTAGTCCATGTTAAATGGCTACTGCTCTAATCTAGGAACTATACGAGGTTTATGCATGGATAAATTATTTTCTCCCTTCAATATTTGGCAAGACAGTTCTATGCTTGTCTGTAGCAATTAGCTTGGCAGACTTGGGGGGAATCCTAACATAACTGTTGGAATAATTGAACTTGTGGCACATTTCAACTTATCTTCACAGTTTTTGGTCCTTTCCTTTCATATCTTGTATCTTGTTTAACCATTGTCATTTGTGATATAGAAAAGTTTGATGTCCTAAATACGGCACTCTGATTTTTTATGCTGTAAAATAGCATGTGAGGAATCTTCTTATTTCTCTGCAGCAGGCTATTGGTCATGTTCATCCATTGGGTTCTCAAATTTAGATTTTTTTCTAACACAGGACAAATTGGGAGACAGGAAGCAGTATGTGATTGCGTAGCAGAAATGGAAGGCAAATACATTAATGTGAGTGTTTTTTTATTTTTCTGCAACAGACAATGGGTCATATTCACCCAAATGGAAGTGTAGGCTTTTATTTTCCCCCGTCAGCTTGCCTTTCTATTACCTTTATGCTCTCATGGCCCTCTTTATATCATCTGGAAGTTGGATCAGAAAAAAACTGTAGTCACAGTCTATTCTTATTTCTCTATTGAGCAAACATATATGTTATGGAGTTCTGAAATAAATCTGTACATCTGAAAGCTACATGTATGTCACGGATGCTTACGAGATCTAAATGAGGATTGACTAGATGTTAGTGAGCATACTTTACTTTATTCTTTGTTTTATCCTTGATTTTATTCTTTCTTTTCTTTTACATGTTTATGAAATCTGGATACTCTTTCAGTCGAGATGTTCTTTCTCACCTTTTTAAAAAAACAAAGTTCCATAATCGTAAGCTTCTGTTTTTATCTAATGGCTGTATTTTTATGATAAACATATATGTGATTCCTTTCCTTTTTAATGAATAAAAACTCATATCTTGTGCAATTGTTCTACATTTGGTTGATTGGTTCAGCAAAGCAAGCATTGCTCTGTAATATACGCAATACGCATTTGAAGTAATACATTGACTAAATTTGAAGTGCAGAATAGTATATCATTGATCAGATGTGGACCTTTTGTCAATTTGCCCTGTCCATGTCCATTTTTTCTTTATCTACTTTCCTATTGGCCTCTTTTGTTCTGTTCAGTATAGTGCAGAGTTGTTGTATGAACTGTCCTGGTTATTCTGTTCCTCTGTTAATTCGTGGAATTAATTTGGCATCTAACACATAGTTGTTTTTTTTGCTCTATATCAACAACACGCTTAATTTGTTCTGTTAGTTATTGTTAAACATCAAATTTGGTTTGTCCGAAAAAATGAAATAAGATTTTCTTACCCCACATTAGGTCTGAAACTTGCAAGATTCTATTCTTTATTAGAAGTCAAGTACATCTTCTTTGCCTCTTCAATCCTGGTAATGGTTGTTTGAACTGTTACTAATAGCACATAACTCTATGATTTTTAGTTAGTATAATTGAGCCACAATTTGATGATTAAGCATTGGAATCTTAGTTTATTAGGATGTGGCTTTGCGCCACATTTTACCCATAACTGTATATTTCGTTCTGTCTGTTCATTTGTGCTAAAAATACATGGCATATTAATGTATATGGGGAAATGTGTCTAAGTTGGAGCCAACCATAATCACGGTGGCCTCAATAAGTACCTTATCAACTTCAGGTATCTAATCAAAAGGCAACAAACTAAACTTCTCCATTTGATTTTGCTAAAAATACTTTCATGTAGTGTTGGCAAGTTAATTACTTTGCAGCTTTGCAGTGACCCATTTCTTTTCCGCCTTCCATTTCAGTATATCAAACATTCATTTTGCTGTGTGTGAGCAAGGCTTTTCTTATCATAATTTAAATGTATATGTTTTTGTGTGCGGCAGAGAAAGATGCAAACGAAACAATATAAGCTTTTACCTGTACTTCCAGCTTCTGAACAAGCACTGCTACTCAATTGCAATCAACTACCAAAAGAATGAGCTCGAGGAGAAAATGTTACTGAACTTGCACAAAAAGAAATGGACCGATGGGTTGATTTTGAGGATGTTTGACACTCGCTCGAAAACCAACGAGCAGACCATGCAGGTCTATAACAATAAAACTTCGAATCCCATTGATTAGATCGCTTTAGTCGATTCAGAAAACTGAGATTTCTGTATGATCAATTCACATCACTCCTTCCTCGTGCACAAGAAATGTTGAACCTAGCTGTGAAGTACAAGGCTGTGGACGAGGAGGATGAGCTACCACCGGAGAAACTGGCGATTGTGAATGTGGGACGACATGAAGCATAGAAGTATTTGGAAGAGTACATCTCTAACTTGATGTCTTCAAACATTGTTCAAACTCTTGTTTTAGATGAAACATAGTTTGGACTCTGGGGACGATGCTCGACACAATTGTCATTTAGTTTAGCAGGTGAGGTCTCGAGGGACGTAGCAGTGAAACTAACTTGATGTTTATTTGGCTTTGTGTTTATCAAAGCTGCAGTGTGGTCTTGAAGGACGTAACATTGATTTTTTTAAAAAAAATCTATACAGTTTACATTATTGAATCATTTGTTGGCAAAGAATATTGAAATGGTTATGTTTTCCTATTCATCGTTATGTTTGTTGAAATGATAGCGGCACGCTTCGATTGTTGAAATGATAGGCCGCGCGAAGCGCGCCCCTATCTAGTCCAACCAAACACTCCTGTACACTTCAGGCATAATAGCCACAGTACGTACTAGACAACCTTCGGCCCATTCGTTTACTAGTTCACGTGTCATCTCAGTGATCCAAATCGTAACAATGCAGCACCAACGACAACATTTACACGACCACACCTGCCCATTCAGCTATCGCGGCGTCACAGCGATCGTACGTGTGTCACCCCCCGCGAGGCGAAGAAGCTAGCAGCACTAGCAGTGTGGCTTGTCGACCATGCTCCTGGCGAAGGCGTACCGGAACCTGGCAGCGTACGGCAACCACTCGACGGCCTGCGCCCCCTTCCGCCGGCTTCCCGTGCCCGGCTGGACGGCGGCGGCGTCCTGCTGCGCCCCCTCGCGCTGCGCCCACGGGAGGACGTCGTCGGGGCCGAGGCACGCCTCCCTGGCGTACCGCTCGACGAGGCGAGGGAGGAACACCTTCCTCTTGGACTTGCGCACCACCACCGTAGCCTGCAGGAACTCCCGCTTGGCGCGCTCCAGCTCCTCCATCACGTTCTTGGCCGTGTACACCCGCAGCTGCATGCAAAACGTGCGTGTCGATCGACGATGGTGATCATCACAGATCAGACCAATGGATAGTATCAGATCGAGTAGTACTAGGTATGATGCTGCACCGCAGTGGAGTTACCATGGGGTCTGACGACGCGCCGGTGCACAGGGCGAAAAGGGCCAGAGGCTGGCAGTCCGGCAGGCCAAACTTGAGCTGGACCAGCTGCTTCTCGTCCGCGCATTTCTTCCGCATCGCCGTCGACAGAATGGACTCGAACCACTGCAGACACACGTCGGATTCTCAGTTCAGCATGTGGTTATGGGTATTTCACTGTCAGTGAAATGAAGATGAGTGATGAAAATATTCTTTGGGTTATTCCAGTAAACCAATAACAGCTGATTGCGAACACAAATTGGGAGCGTGTTCAAGTAATGTTGTCAAAGTGCTAATGGAATCATATTTTTCTGGTACAGCTTATAATTTTAAGCTGAACTTTTCGACTTTGCATGAAGAATCAGAAACATAAACTGTAATTTCAGCATGAAACTGCAAATCTACATACACGACCGATCCGTGGAGATCTGAAACACAGCAAGGCATGTTCAATGGAATTGGCAGTAACAGCATGTCCTCCAATATTGTAGGCCGCCTGCGACGGGGTGAGTTACATGTTAGGAACAGAAAATGGATTTTTTTCGAACAACGGGTGTCGATTTAGTAACATTATTTTTATTTGTTCAAAACAAGTTTGTGTATTTTTTCTTGTAATAATCACTGGATATTGCTGTGATATGTAAAGACCAGGATATTTACTACCTTATCTAAAGAGGGAACATTTACAGCAAGTCAGCAACGAGTAACCAACTACTAGTATTATTTGTATTTCACAGCAAGATGTGTCGAAGCAAAGCATTCCAAGATACCTTCCGGTGGCCAATCACAAATCTACTTAGGAAAAATGTCTCACCTTGTGAAACAGTGCCATTCTTTTCAGTGAGCTGTTTGGAATTCCGTATGCCAGATATGCCTGCAAGTGAATAACAAACATATTAATGAGGCAGTAAAAAATATAAAACAGGAACCCTTGAGCAAAGTCACTGAAGATTATTGAACATTACGTGCATGATAAGAGAGTTGTACACGTTAATCCAGAAGGCCAATTTGATACTGTTTTCTGACATGCTCAGATCAACCCTTTCGAGCTGCTCCACAAGCAACCTAAACACGAGAGAGAAGAAGTTTGTTAATTGCAATCTTTTTTAAACGTGTTTACTTGCAATTTTCAAACCAAGGGTAATAGTTTGCAGTAGTATATAGTTTAGACCAACCTGTAGTGAGTAATTGCATAAGAGACATCTGGCATCTGGTTCTTGTCAACTGATATGGAAGCTATTTCCACGGTACATTTGTTGTTTGATGAACCATTTTCCTCTCCGTTCACCCTCCTAGGAAGTATGACATTTGTTGATGATCTTGACAAGAATGGTGAACGGGCCTTTTCTGGCTTTTCTGGTGCCTCAGTGCGCAGAAGATAGTATATGGAGGCCATACATCTAACCATTTCTTCAGATATTTTGCTTGGGCATTGATAAAGGTGATCTTTCAGCGTGCGAGCCAGCGAAGCACTCCCGGAATAAGGTAGCTTTTCATAAAGAGAGAATTCAAAATTAGTCTACTGCATGGTCTTCATTTTTCTGTAGATGACTAGGCTATTCTGACTTGAAATAATTGGACAAAATGTACTAGAGCTGCATGTTTCTGAGAGTGAGAATGAAAATGATGTACATTTTCCCTCTAAAGACCATATAAAAGGACTATTTTGAGTTTTGGTTGAGTAAACAAGGTGTTAGATCAGGCATGTAAAAACACATTCAAGTTATTTCTTTTCCCTTTTGAAACGGGTGCACTTAAACAAGTGATAGACTGATTTGCAGGTAATATTTGGTGGAAAATATATAGACGAGCTTGTTGTGAGAATTGTTTTCTTGATGTGTTACCTTTTTTGGATCTGGAGGGAAGGATGTAGGATGTATATCCAATGTTTCACTTGAGAAAGATTGGTGCTTGATCTTGGCTTTGAGCATATTCTTTGTTCTTCCCGACTCGGATAACGACTCCATGATGTGGAAAGGCTGAAGTGGGAGCTTCTTAGATGAACAAAATGTACTAATGCTTGGCTGCCTTCTAGCTCTAGTAGTGATATTCTTGGTGTGTGCCGGGGATGAAATACCAGAGCTCTGCCCCGATGATGGCCCGGACATGCACTGATCAAAGATGCTTCTGTACAGAGTAAGAACGTGCTGCTCACGGTTGGCAATTTCCTCCTCGAGCAATTCAATCTCTGCTATCAGCTCCTTTGTCTGCAGGGAGAATAGCAGTCAGTCTCCAGAATGCCATTAAACTTTGCATGGCCTCTTGATTTCGCAATCGCTTTTCCTTTCTTTAATAATGGCTGGATATACTGCTCCTGATGTAGAGGCCGGATTATTGAACTACTCCTTTATCTAAAAAACTAGCTATCAAGAATGCAACACACATAAAAAAAATATGCCTAGATTTAGTTGTCTTGTTAGATAACAGACAGATTTTCATGTATAGTCCAGATGAAATTATGAATTTTTTCACACTTGAAACTTGCAGGCTCCAAGGAGATGCACACTCTGCAGCTTGACTTGACTGTCAGGTACGATGTCGATGCGCAGACCAATTGCAATTCGCAAGGGGAAAATTCTGCAACGGCGAGTGGCAGATCATCATACCTGGGCTGGGAAATGCCTGTGGCCAGGAGATAGAGTGCTGGATGCCCGGCCAATCGCTCGATCAAGCATGACCCTAATTGACCTCTCCTGATGCAAATGCAGCTGCAGCTGCCTAACCTGCCAGAATTCAGAAACAGATATTCAGACGCGCAGCACTACACGCCGGATCAAAAAAATGAACGCCCGCTTTCGTTTGCTCCTCACATCATTCTCCAGCGACAAGCGGTTGTTCGGCGACGCGCTGGCGCTGGGCCTGTGATCTCGCGGCGCCTGGTGAACCCAGCCTCCTGCGGGGATCGCGCAAGACTTCCTCGCGTCCGTCCCCGGCGGGTGCTGAACCGCAACCTTGGACGAGCAGGGAGCGATGGCTGCCGCCTGTGCTTGGCCGACGCGTTGCTCCACGGCTGCGCCATGCGACGATCCTCCATGCTTGCACGCCTCCGCGTTCCTCTCAGAAGATGCACTGAAACCACCAACAGCGTTGTCAGCAAAACTAAAACTTCGAAACTATTTTGAGCTTGAAATGTGAAGGGAGGTGAAGCGGTTGAGGAAAAGGATCGATCAAAGGCAGCACGCGGAGAGAGACCGACCTCTTGGACCGCCGGTGGCGCGGCAAGGAAGCGGGCACGGCGACGGCCTTGGACGCACACGCCACCGCGGCTTCATCCGGTTCGCTGTTCTTGGTGGCGTTGGTGTTCTCGATCGGTTCTTGCACTCCGGTCACCACAACCCCTCCATCCTGCTCCATCATTCCTTCCTGACCTGTCATCATGGATCGATCCCGGCGCCGGCGTGCCTAGCAGCTAGCTAGCTAGCACTGTTGCCACCTAGCTACAAGCTACAACTACGGGTGTGTTTAGATTGTAGGAAAAAATACTGTAGCATAAGAAAAACACTGTAGCATTCGCTGGGAAACGTGTTTTGTGAGGGAGGAATAGTGAAAAGTTGGAATGAATAGTGAAAAGTTGGAATGAATAGTGAAAAGTTGGGAATCTGAACATGGCCTACATCGCACGCATCGACACATAGATCCAGATGCTGCAAGCCGCGCGTTATATGATGAGCAGCGGTGAACAGGGGCAGGCAGGCAAAGAGCATCCTGCGCACAGGGCCGCGTCGCCGGGCGATTTTAAATACGGCGTGGTGGTAATGCTTCTGCGGGTTTGCAGTTGCAGTGGGCTGCACTGCACTGTCGACGGCGAGAGCGGCATGCATCAGCGCGCAGCAAGGAGTGGGGAGTGTGCAGTGGTGCGGAGGCGGATGGGTGGCGAGGGAGGGGGAGTAACTGCGCTGCCGGCGTGGGGGCGCCGGGGCAGCCGGGCAGGACGGACGACGGAGCCGAAGGGGGTAAGCGAGCTGGGCTGGTGGTTGAGCCCGCGTTAATGCCTGCGCTGCCCCTGCACTGGAGTCACAGTAATGGAACACGAGCAAGGACTTGCCGTGCCGGCCGTCGCAATCTCGCACTTACCATTACCCCAGTTTTACGCTTCTCTCTGCGTGGAAGACGACGCTTCTTTTTACGTGCTACTACGGTTGACTTGAGTTTCGAGAGTTGCCACCATCTGTTCCAAGTTGCATGCCTTTTCGTTTCGTGTGAGTGCCACCGCACCTAACATCCTTGACAAATTTTGTGCAGCAGAAAGAGTCGAAATTTTTTTTTTTTCGAAAAGATAAAGAGTCGAAATTTGAATAGCGTCATTTGGCACTCCGAGCCAGAAAAACACGAGGCAGCGCAGTGGAGCTATGGCGAGGTGCGTTTAAACCGTGAAAGATTCTCCGAAAATATACTGCTAAAATAAACATTATAAATGAATAGTGTTCTATGAGCGGGAAGAGTGAAATCAATAGGAAAAAGTTATATGAATAATGGTTTTTTGAGCAATCGTTGTGAATCTAAACGGGCCGAAGTAGCCCTCAAACTGCTCCGCCCTTACCTCTCAATCTGTCGATCATTGATTCAATATGTCTCGACTCTTCACCGAGCCTGTGTTTTTCTCCACTGACCACTGCTAACCTTCTGTGTAGCATGCAACGGCCGTGTACTGGGATCACGATCGACCTCACGATCACGAGGTAGGTTGGTGAGGTATGAATGCCGGCATTAATGCGCCCTCCCCTACTTGTCTGGCCCACGGCTAGTCGTAGCTCAGCGTGCCTGCTGAGTGGCGAGTGACTGTTAATGTTGACTTCGGTGGAGGCGTAGGCGTGTAGCATACCCCCGGTACGCGCATCTCACATTTCCATTTTCTCCCTCGGGGACACGTCTGTGAGTCTGTAATCTACCGTCGCTGCTGAGAGTACTACTACTCTCCTACTGTAACCGAGTACTGACCAGGGTTAACAAAACCGTGGTTTGATCGGTTTTGTTAGAAAAAAACCGGTCCGGCTAACCGGTCACACCGATCGGTTAGCCGAGTGGTCTGGTTTTATAGTTTCAGTTTGGGAGCAGTAACTGGGGTTTTTTACGACCAGGCCGGACCGGTTTGGTCGGAAACCGGTTCGGACCGTTTCCACCGGTTTTGTTAACCCTGGTACTGACTACCGTCATGTGGAACAGCCAGGACGAGAGACACCTGACGACCTGGTGGGTTCCATACTTCCATTGCATGCTATAGCTTGGCCGTGGCTCGCGATGCCGATTCATTGCAAGGGTTAAAGACGTGCTAGTACGGCGAGAAACCATTTCTGAGGGTGTGTTTAGATTGTAGGGAAAAATAAGAAAAACACTGTAGCATAAGAAAAATACTGTAGCATTCGTTGGGAAACGTGTTTTGTGAGGGAGGAATAGTGAAAAGTCAGAAGAAAACACTGTAGCATAAGAAAAACACTGTAGCATTCGTTGGGAAACGTGTTTTGTGAGGGAGGAATAGTGAAAAGTTAGAGTGAATAGTAAAAAATTGGAATGAATAGTAAATAGCTGGGAATCTGAATATGGCCCGAATGATGGCACAGGAAGACCAATTGCGCGGGTAACAGCGGCGTCGAGGAAAATGATGAACCGCAGAGTGCAAACAAGCGCCTTGTGAGTGACTGCAAGCGTGATCAAGGAAGGGGTGGAGTGGTGTGTGAGCTTGGCACTTGGCAGCACACCAGTACGATCGGGTGGCGCCGTTGATGCGTCCGTCTAACCAAGCGCATTGATGGCTCTAGATTCTTCCTGGACGGCCGGGTTTCCCGTCTCTTGCGGGTAGACATAGCCAAATGGGTCGGGCTTCGCGGGCGGCACGAGGCCCGGCCTGTTTTGGCCCGGTGCCAGCCCGGTCTGGCACGGCATTAGCTGGGTCGTGGGCCGGCACGGCCTGACTGGCAGGCCGGGCGTGGGCCACCGAGGCGGCCCGTGGCACGGCCCATGTAACGGACCGCCCACTACCAACATATATTCTCCACCGGTCCAGCCCAGCAGCAACTCCCTAACATGCTCACGCTAACCCTAAATCTCCAATTCCCGTCCTCACTCCCCACCTCCCTCCGTCGCACACTCGCACCCCTGGTCCGCCGCCTCCTCGTCGCCACGACTCCACTCCCTGGCCCCTCGTCTCTCCGGTCTCCGCCGCGCCACCGCCCCTGTTTGCATCCTTCCGCCGTTCCGCGCCGCTGCCCTGTCCGCATCCTTCCGCGCGCGCCTCCTCTTGTCCACCCCTTCTCTCCATCTCCGCAAGTGTTCACTGGAGCCGAGGATCGACGTCCACGTCCTCACCGTCGACCTCCTTGGCGGCGCCTCCGCTCCTATCCGCCCTCGGCGGCGGCTCCTTGGGCCTCGGCGGGCTCCCGGCCTTGTCGGGCTATCGGCCCGACCTGGCCCGAGGAGCAAGGAGGCCGGATAGCCCAGCGAGCCTCCTCGGGTCTCACTCTAGACCCAGGGCCCCTGATAGCCCCCACCCCAAAATCCCAATCCTTAACCTCAAATACCAATCCCCAATTCAGTTTCTGGTACAAGCTTTGGTGATTGATGGATAGCGATAAATCAAACGTTTGAGTAAATCTGTAATCACATAGGAGCCAGGAGAGAGAGGTACATCATAACTCTTAAGTGTGTTTTATGCATTATCTAAATAATGATTTGTTGAACAAAATTCTAAATCTGTACCCAATTACTAATTGAATTCAGTTATAGAATGCCAATGTGGTTTTAATTTTTTTTAAAGGTTTTCATCTGTAATAGAGTTTCTATTTCTTATAAATCAACCTAAAGTTCTTGCTACAAAGTTTCCCTTTCTGTTGACCATTTCTTGCAGTTGAAGTAAATAACTAGAGATGCTGAAGAACATTTTGAGCTACTCATGGAGGAAAGGAGCACAGGCTCTGCAGAAAGGGAATTCAGCACCAGCGTTATATACATCCTGGAGTCAATTTCATAGTGGACAGGTAACAAGATCATTGCCTGACCAAAATGCTTTAAGGGTGTGTTTAGATTGTAGGAAAAAACACTGTAGCATAAGAAAAACACTGTAGCATTCGCTGGGAAACGTGTTTTGTGAGGGAGGAATAGTGAAAAGTTGGAATGAATAGTGAATAGTTGGAAATCTGAACATGGCCTAAACCTTTAACAACCCAGAGATGTATGTTTTGATTTAAGTGAGCTTACTTTGTTAGTTTCACCACTTACATCAGGGCAACTATACTAAAATTTAATACGAAGCGAGTGGCACATTCTCATCCAATCCACATAAAGGGCATTCTTCTGTGGTTCGATCAGTTTTGAAAATGGCGGTGTTTATGGAAATTTGGGCTTGGGCTTTCACTTTCGCACGAAACCATTCGGCATATACTTACTGCCTGTGTATACGCATGGCAGTTTTGGCACAGCCTAGTAGCGCCAGCCACTCTAGGTTGCATTACTCCAAGGAGGAAAGAATTGAAAGCCGCGGACTGGTGGAGAATAACAAGCCAATGCTTGATAAAACTCAGTACATCCTTCAAGGGCATTTTGATTCTTGGGGCTTGGATTTTGTGGAACGACAGGAACAATTGTATTTTTAACGGAGCCTCCACCTCCCTTCCAAATGCACAACTCTTCTTTAATATGGAGTTGGGGCCTCTAGGAACTGGATGGGGTTAAGAAGGTTCAGGAGTGGGTTTGGTTGTAGCGTTGGGCTAACTTAATTGACCTAGGTCGGGTCATTTCTTTTTCAATTTAGGTGATGTATTTTCTTTGCTTGTTCTGCAATCTCTCTGTTCGTCTAGGTGAACTAAGTGATTGCTTGTAAGGAACCAGGGACCAGGTTTATCTTCTCTCTTTAATGCAAAGATATGTAGCTCTCCTGCGAGTTCGTGAAGAAGATAGTGAATGATGCGATGATGCAACTGTTCATGCACATTTTCTTTCTCCTTTCCTTCTCTATTAACATAAGATTTTGGGGATTAAAAACGTTCTGCTTGAGTTATTGTAACATTTTTACAATATCCAGTTGATTATTATTTCCATTTCCCAGTATCCTTGCTTGCAATTGGATTTGAGACATGAGACATGAAAGATCAATATTACGTCTCTCATGGCTATAATGCCAATATAATAGGTTACTCAGTCCTCCCATGAGCAAACCCAATCCATTATATAACATTTTATGATTACTTGATTAGTGGCTGTAAATAGCTTACCTCTGGTTGTGAACATGATGAAATAGCAAGTGTCAGTAAGCCTTTTTATCCATGTGTTAATGTACAAGTAATTATCCAAAAATAGTCATAGGCCTATGGGCATTTGGTATAGTTCCCCCCCCCCCCCCCCCGGGAATACATGCGATGCTGAATTTTTTACTGCAAAATTTGCACTGACTACCCTTTTGTGTGTAATGAAAGGCCAGAGGGGCTGTCATTCCATTAACGCACGAACAAAATAAATTATCATGCAAATGGCCCCAAACAAACCCAGAAAACAATTCAGGCCATGATTCCAGCATTTGCAGTGACTGTACATTTTAAACTTTCAGTTTCAGTGGTGCCCTGTATTTCTCAAGGCTTGCTTTCCTCTGACTTTTAACTGAACTATACAGCCCTTTTTACAATTGCATAAAGCTGAACATTAATACACTATATAAACAATTCGCTTACCAAAGATGCAATAATTTACAATTCCGAGTGAAATGGCATCCACAATCGATTTCAGCAATTATTAATGCTGAATGCAGTTTTTTTTTTTTGCTTTTCATATTCTCTTGCTGACAGGTGTTGGATTGTGTGTTTTCTTTCTAGCTGTGTTACATTACTTTTAAGAATCACTCTCTGTCTATTTGATAAGTGTTGATTTCCCCCCTTTCAGATCTTAAGCTCTTCCAGGAGCTTCTTTGGCGTGGAGGACTTTGTGGATGAAGACAACAGTAGACCCTACACATACAAGAAGGAAAAGAGATCGAAGAACCCACACAAGCACATTTCTTTCAAGCAGCGCACCATCGCCTACATGGAGCCCTTCACGCTCGACGTCTTCATTTCCAAGCGTTTTGTATCAGCATCCCTCACTCACCGTTCGACATGCAGGCAGGTCGCGGTCGCTGGGACCAATTCAAAGGACATCAAGGCGGTGCTCAAGTCAAGGTCCGACATACCTGCCTGCCTGTCCGTGGGCCGTTTCCTGGCAGAGAGGGCGAAGGAGGCCGATGTCTACACCTGCACCTACACGCCGAGGGAACGGGACAGGTTTGAGGGAAAGATTAGGGCCGTTGTTCAGTCGCTGATCGATAATGGGATCAATGTGAAGCTCTATCTTGACTGAGCTTTTGTTGTATGGATGAACTTTCTGGGACTTGGAAATGAGTAGCCTGCTGCATGGTGTTCTGCTATCAATTATCATGGCCGTGATCAGAATCCTGTTGTGATACGCCAATTTGTTTCTGGTGCCAGTGAGTGGATTCATGACGTTACTGTGTTGTCATTGGCTGGAAGATGAGGTAATTTGTTTGTGTTATCATGGAGACGCCTTTTAGAAGGATCATTCGGGTCAGGTGCAGATTGTTAAACTGTGAGTATCTGAGCCAAATCGGTATCAGCATCTTAGGGCAGGGACTGCTGTGGATGTGCTCTGTTGCTGTAGTGGCCATTCGCTGTCCAACTGAACATGATGGTTGATCTGCAAGATGACCTGTGTATTACTGGTTTACTCTCCATCTGAACATGATGGTTGATCTGCAAGATGACCTGTATATTACTGGTTTTTACTAGTAAACGTAGTGATTTCCCCTCGGCGCTGGAGCCGAAGGTCCGGCGCGTGTGCCGGATGGTGTAGCGCGCACGGGTGCCACGAACGGTGGCACCTCAGCACGCGCGCTCTCACCCAGCCACCCCCCTCTGCCAGCAGCATCAGCCGACGGGGCAAAGTGAAGGAAAAAAGAAAAAGAAAAAAAGGAGCAGCAGGCGTGGTCGTGGAACACCGCATCACCAGGCGGGCTGACGCATCATTCGGTGCGCTCTCCCGTGCTGGACGAGCGTGCACCCCGCGCCGAGATGATGGGTGCCGCACCATGCCCATCGTGACATCGTCCATCAGGCTGGCCGGCACGCGCCTCTCTCACTCATCGTTCACCTCTGCCATCATCACCGCCGCTCCCCCACGCTTTTACACGAGAGAGAGAACAATGTAATGTTCCGGTTCCAATCATCGCAAGATTAACCCCACGGCTCGTGCGCCCAGGCCCCGATAGGTGTGATCACGAGTCGCGTCCCGAAACAGCGCGGGGATCCACGGGTTCACGTCACGGCGTGCCCTGAGCTTCGCTCATTCTCCCCCCGAGTCACTGACGACGACGACCCAAAACGTTCACACCAAACCCTGACACAGACATGGATTAACGTGGCGGCTTGTCTTCTCTCTGTCAGTGTCAAAATTTTCATCAACTATGGTGATGCGTGGTGATGCAGATATTTTGCGGTTCCACTCGTTCGTTCCAGGACGGGGGCAGGAGTAGTTTTCGCAACAGAAGCAGGGATGGATGCCGGATGCGTCGCTTCTAGCGGAAGCAAGACGAGCGACAAAGCCAGGCCTCCAGGGGACTGAAAGAGACGCGGTGCTTATCCATGGAGCACCTTGCCGAGATTAACCACGCGCTAAACCATTTTGAGTGCAATGTATTACGCCGCGAGAGTGGCTAGTAGCAGCAATAAACAGCCTAGTACGTGTCATTGTATACACTCGACGCGGCCGGAAAAACAAAAGCGCCCTGAAGTAAAGGATACAAGGATGATGAGAAGAACAGCGACAGGGTTCTATATCTACCGCGAATATGTGCAACTTCTTTTTTCTTTTCAGTCTAGGGATGTGAAAATATGGGATGAAACTGGGCCATCGCTCGGATCACGCGCGCAAAGAGACCTCCCCATGGACCAGGCGCAAAGGGAGATGGAAAGGAGCAGCACATACCAAAGCGAAAGTGAAAGGAGAAAACGCATTGGGCTAACCGGCTAATGACACAAGTCGACACGTCCAAAAAATTCGATCCCGGGACGCCAGGGCCAAAAACGCGCGCCAGGTCGGAGTTGGACAGTTCCTCAACACTTGCATCAGGCATCATTAGTGTCCACATGCAGAGATACCCAGATAAGAGCGCGCCTATTGCAGTGTCAATCGATTAATCACCGTGCCTCTTTTCGACAGGCTAAGTAATAATAATCGTCTCCTACTGCCCTGTTCCTTTTGGCTAAAGGCACATGATTACCCATCTCGCTCGCGCTCACCGGCCGCCCAAATCGACGCTGCCGTCTTGCAGGACCTGTTGCCATCCTACTGAACACTTGTCCCTCACCACTTGCCCATCAGAAGCGTGAGATTCCACTCGGCCGGACGCAACCCACCCGACCATTGGCCGCCGGCCGGCCGCGGCCAGCCAGACGCCCAGACCCTCGTCACGCCTGACTGGCACGAACGGCCTGAGCCCATCACCCATCATGCTGACTAGCTCACCCGGCGCGAGCCTGATGATGAGGACGCCCATGGGTGGGGGTGGGACAAAAACGTAGCTGACACCCGGTACGCTACGCGGGGGCAAACCAGCTTACACCCAACAGCCTAGCCTGTTTGCTCTTGTTTATTCGATCGTTTCGGTCGTAGCCAGTGCCCAAGTCCACCAGCAGTTGAGCTGAAGCCAACAGAACAAAAAGAAAGAAAAGCACAAGCGCTCCTGGCTTCATGGGTCATGGCCACATCGAATTCCTAGCTACGCTTCGCTTTGCTTTGCTTGACCGCTCCACTAATTTTGAACTGACCAGCTGCTAGCTAGCTTTGACATTGTTAATTCGTACTAGCAGCGACGGTCACAATTGGAGATCGACTTGGACCCCCGGACACCCACTAGGACGATGCATGGGTGGAACTAACAAAGTACACTTGACGCGGCAAAAACGTTACAGTAGCAGAAGACTAGCCCAGTGCTATCTACAATTCTACTACATGCTTGCTATATCTATCCATCGGCCAAGGCAATTGGCACGGATTGCTTGGACGCATGCCATTTTCTTTTTTGTATCCACCAGCGACATGTATGATGATGGGTTGCGGAGGGCATTTTCTCATCTAACCTACTGCGGCGTGAACGAACATTTGGTGCTTGCCAATGAACAGCATCCGCTGTTTCACTGCTGCCCAAACCTTACCGTTCCGTTGCTGTCACCTGGTGGCCTACTGCCCTGCTCCGAGGCTCGAGTACAGACAAAAACAATTGCTCTTCCTCCACCATACAGCGCCCAGGCCTGCACGAGACAAAGACATCGAGAGGCACCAATCCCCACCCCACACCTGCTGGGACGAGCTCGCTTCATCATAAACAAAAACGAATTAGCACAGACAGGCGACCAAGACCGGGGGACCGTGCTCAGCTGCTTGTGCTATCGCTCCCGAGAAACAGATGGAGAATCGTGCAGCAGTGAACGGACACTGTCCAGCATCCATGGGTCTCTTGTCATCGAGCGCTACCGACTACCGACGGGTCTCCGGATGCCAACCGTACTATACGCATGAACGCTCCTTATCATCTCCTCCGGATTGTCGCCAACGAAAATATCCGACAACCTTGTTTCTGAATAACGTGTGGCCTGTCGATATTAGGATTTGGAAAAACCAAACATGCTGGCAGAAAAGGAGGCACTTATAAGTGTACTGTCCACATTGCTGCAAATGCAAACCATGGGCAGGATTCTGAATTCCTAATGATGCGGTTGCTTCAACGCAAGAGACGCATATATACAAATACAATACGGTTGCTGTACTGCACCTTCCTTCCGTGAGGCTGGGACCCGTGCAACAACCGTCGAAATGGCGACCCGAACATCCATCCGATTCCGAGGTCCGAGATAGCTCACCTGCTGGGACACAGATAGCTTGAGAGTTGAGACCGGCGTCACGAGTGTATTTGTTTACTGGTACATGCCTCCCCGGGCAGTGGAAGAGCTCGGCGACAGGGTAGAAAAGGCAGCCAGGAGCCTGTCAGCCTCGTGTCCCCTTCGTTCCTTCTGCCTGCTGCCATAGCAGATACTAGCAAGGCGGCTCCACACCCGTCTCCTTGTGCTTCGTGTGTGCCTCCAGCCCTATAAGTACAGGGTACACTGTCTCGCAGGCACTTGCAGATCCATCACTAGTCACCTGCAAAGACACGAGTGGCGCGTCGCAAAATTGTAGCAAGTTTGTAGGATTACATCCATGGCGATGGAGAAGGGCTGGAAGGCGAGGGACGTCGCTGGCGCCTTCGTCATGGAGGTAGTGGACGAGGAGGACGACGACGCGATGGCCACGATACCGCCGCCGCAGACGCCGATGGAGCCCATGGAGTACCTGTCCCGGTCCTGGAGCGTGTCGGCGTCGGAGATTTCGAAGATTCTCGTCGGCGGGGGCAAGCAGAAGAGCGGCGTCCCGGCGGCGAGCCGGCTGCCGGAGATGACCATACCGGAGGACACCGTGCTCGCTACGTCCATCGTTCCTCTTCCGTGTCATCAACCGCATCATGTAACCACAGCTCACTTAATCTGATCCTCTCTCTCTGTTTTTGTTTTCTTTGGTTGTCTTTAATTTCACCATCTGATCCATGGTACTGATGCTAACTTACTACGGGCAACATCTCTACAGTGGGACGCGAGAAGGAATTCCATGAGCAGCAGCGGCCACCACCAATCAATCGGCAAGTGGTTCCAAGTCCACCACAGGGAGACGTACCGGGTGAAGCAGAGAGGCAAGGAGAAGCAGCGCGCGGAGAAGGCCCACGTGCACGCCATGGTGTCCGTGGCCCGGGTCGCCGCAGCTGTCGCGGCCGTCGCGGCGGCCACGAGCTGCGACGCCCAGGCCACCAAGATGGCCGCGGCCATGGCGTCGGCCACCGAGCTTTTGGCTTCTCACTGCGTCGAGGCAGCTCAGCACGCGGGGGCGCGCCACGAACAGGTGGCCGGTGCCGTGCAGGCTGCTGTTGGCGTCAGGAGCCCCGGTGATCTGATGACGCTCACCGCGGCAGCAGCCACTGGTAAGGAATCTGAAGATGTCGTTGTCATCTCGTAATTGACTATCTGCCTCCATATGTTGATTCAGAAAAGAATATGCTAAGTTTGTATGGGTTTTTGGCTGTTTTTGGTCAGCTCTGCGAGGAGCAGCTACACTGAAGCAGAGAGTGCAGCGAGAGACGAGGAGCAATGCGAGTGTTCTTCCATATGAGAAAGGGAGCGAGAAGGGTCAGTCATGGAGTACTGACATCTGGTGCAAGGAGGGGGAGTTGCTGAAACGCACAAGAAAGGGTAAGAAACATCTGGCTCGTCAGAACATTCAGCTACCAAAAGGAAGAAGAAGAAACTTCAAATCATGGTCGAAAAACTAAGGGGCAGAGTTTTGCTCTTGATGCAGGGGATTTACACAGGACAAGAGTATCTATCTACATCAACAAGAGGTCACAGGTTAGAAGATTTTAATTCAGATCGTCTAGTCAGACTAGAGAGATGCAGAGCGTTACTCACAACGTACTTACATAACAACAGGTGATGCTGAAACTGAAGAGCAAACACATTGGAGGTGCTCTGTCAAAGAACAACAAGAGTAAGTTCCAACACTTCATAGTACTAGAATGTAAATGCCTGATTCTAGCAGAGTATCATTAGATTTTCAGAACTGTAGTATTGAAACTTCTGCCTGTGAATGTGATTTGTTGTAGGCATTGTTTACGGCGTATACAGCGAGCTTCCAACATGGGCTGATCCAGGGAAGGACTCCGTGGAGGAGACGCGCTGCTTCGGCCTGAGCACGGCGCAAGGCCTCGTGGAGTTCGAGTGCGAGAGCAGCGGGAGCAAACAGAAGTGGGTAGACGATGTGCAGAACCTGCTTCGTCAGGTCGCACTGCTGGATCAAGTAGGAAATAAACTGGGATTACTGAAACTCAGTTAATGTAGTCTCAGTTTGTATACAGCCATTTTCTTGGTTAGCAGACGGTGTGTTTATAGGGACTGCCTTGCACCAGAGATGCGAGGAGTTCATATGGATGGTGCTCTTGTCACTGACTTTTATGTTGTCCTACATACGTACAAAATGATGAGATACGGAACAAATTCTATGTTTCTAAGAGTGCCTGTTGTCAAATAAGTGTATGACAGTTTTGTAAGAAGTGAATCACAGGGCATTAACAATCTTGTTGTGTTCTTTTTCCAAAATAATAAAACGCTACGTTTTTATTATAAAAGTGACTTAATTCCCAAAGGGCAAAGGCTAATTTTACTGAAGTCGCTCAAGATAAAAGTGAGTTGCTTCAATCAACAAGTTGACCATCGTCCAAATCTTGACAAAGCCCTCAAGAATGGTATAGCAGTTCAACTCAAACACACACTTAAAACTCTTAAAGAGCTAACGGAATCTGGTCAGCAGTGCTTGATAAACTTGCTTCGTTTGCAGTAAGGATGCTGGATGAAGTTATATTGGAGACTCCTTTTTGAAGTCTCCATGGATGCGTTTGGTTTGTTGTATGTCGCATGGCCTGGCTCGTGAGGTGCAATACTCGATTCAATTGATTGGTTGCCTGTTGGCAGCGTTCAACCTGGCTGGCGGCGTGCAAAACGCACCGCCGAACCTGGCTCCCGAGAAACGAGATCGATACCTGGTTCATTTCCATTCTTTAGGGTCATGATCAGGATCTGCAAATGATTTGATAGAGTCAAAACAGACAAAAAATAAATCTATATTCAAAGTGTTCTATTACAATGGAAATATATATGGTGATCTGCAAATTTATTTGTGACTTGTAATCCATTCAACACTACAGGTATCATCGGAGCTGTACTTAGAAAACTCCACATAATTAATTGCATGAATCTAAATATTTATGTCCCGTGACGGGGAAGCATTCGAAGATAAATTTGGAGCAAAAATGTATATAATTGGAATTTCTCTTATTTGATCTTCAGAATTTTTTACAACAGTTTCTTGGACCTCTAGAAGTTCTATTATCGAAAATTGCAAGCACTATTGCACGTGAAAACATATCAAACAAACAAAACGATACTATCAGCAAAGCTAATGGATACTACTGAATCAAACTACCGCTACTACTTGCTAACAAAAATCAATCACTGGGAACACCATGTCAACCCCAGTTGCTTCACTTGGTCTTGACGACCCCTTCGTTCCCAGCGAGCAGCAGGTACTTATCCTTCCTCGTCAGAGCCGTCCCCTCGAACCCGAGCGCGGAGGCGAGCGCGTGTTGCACGTCGTTCGCCACCTCGATGCTGCTCTTGCCGCTCTCCGTGTTCACCGGCTCCAAGAACTGGACGACGTATTCCGGTCGTGGATTCATCAGGAAGTACACCGAGTCGAAGCTCTTGGCGACGGGCGACGTGGACGTGGCGTAGAACATGGTGGTGCGTGCGTCGACCGCCACCGGGGTCACCTCCGAGGCGAGCTCGGCGAAGAGCGGGCTGAACCGGAGCAGGTAAGGCTCGCGGCACGTCGTCCCCTCGGGGCACACGACCACGTCGCCTCGCGCCAGCATCGACGACATGCGGCGCCGGTCCTCCTCGCGGTTGCGTGTCAGACGCCGCAGAGGAATAGGAGTATAGTTGGCCATGCAGTCCGAGGCCCGACGGCCCAGCCCACGGCACGGGGTTTTGGCCCGGCCCATGGCACGGCACGGCACGGCGGCAGCGGGCTCGGGCCGGCCTGGCCCGGGCCGTCGTGTGGGCCATGGGCCGCCACCTCGGCCCATGGCACGGCACGGGCATGGCCCGGTAAAATGGTTGGCCCGGTGCCTCCCAACGTGATTATGGGAATATCAGAATATGTGATACTATGAATGTCTGAATGTGAATATGTGATTCTAAAATCTTGCATTCTTGCTTGAAATCTTGAATGTTGAATACTTGAATGGAACTTTTATGTGATTGTGTAGTTGTAATTTGTGAATCTTTGAAAGTTTGAATGTTGATGGGTCATGGGCCGGCACGGCACGAGAAAAGCCCGCAGTGCCAACGGACGGCACGGCACGGTCAATCGGCCCATGGGCCGGGCCGTGGGCTGAGGCCGTGGCACGAGGCACGGTGGTGGCACGGCACGACCGCACGGCCAGGCACGGCGGGCTGCGACCCGGCCCGGCACAGTGGGCCATCGTGGCGGGCCGGCACGGCCCGTTGGACATGTATAAATAGGAGATAGCACCTCCGACAGGCGGCTCAGGCTGTACGTCACGGCGGCGACGGGTCTCTTGAGCGCGCAGGCGATGCCGACAGGGTCCAGAAGCGTTCGGTGGTTGCACGCGTAGAGTCGGCCGCCGTGGGGCTTGGTCGCGCCCTCGGCGTCGCGATCTCCAGCTGAAGGAACGGCGCCGATGACGCGCACCCTCACGCCGGTGAGCCCGGCGACGACGCTCGACACGCGCCACGGCAGGAGCACGTAGATTGCGATGCGGACGATGGCGAGGAGGATGGCCAAGGGGAAGTAGATGTACATGGCGAGCGCGGCCGCAGGCGTTGGGGTGAACGCCAACCGGCCGTCGTGGAACACCACGGGCTTCGGGTAATAAGAGCACAAGGTCTTCTCGGCTTGCTTCGGGACACGCGCCAGCCTCTCCATGTCGAGCTCGGCCATCGCTCCGGTCAGGTACCGTGGCCCTCCCTTGAGCTCTCTCCCGGCCACCGCGTCGAACCCTACGTACTCCTTCAAGAACGCCTCCACCATCACCGTCGGGAACGTCCGGCTCACGGCCACCACCTTCACATCCTTTGGCAACGCGTTCAACGCCTCCATGGCGTGCATGTGCGGCGCCTCTCGGGAGAAGAGCTTGGGGAGCACGGCCCTGCCGATCCTCGCCGCCTCGTCGCGCCGGAGGCCACAGAAGGAGACCATGGCCACGGCCTTCACGCAGGCCTCGTGGGACAGCATGCGTAGGATGGGGTAGAACGCGAGCAGGAAGAGACCCCGGACGTATCCGCCCGCCTCGACGGCGACGAGGAAGTACGCCGGGAACGCGGCGTCCGGCGACGGTTTCAGGAGCAGCGCGTCGGCATCGACCGCCATCGTGTTCTTGCTGAGCTGGCGTACCATTGGGGAAGGCTGCGCCGCGGCCACCATGGTTGCCGTGCCGCCCGGCAGCATCAGCATGTAGTGGACGAGCCTGCCAACGAGGCTGCGGTTGATGAAGCGGTGGACGCTGAGCACGCGGTTGTCGAAGCGCTCGCCCTCGCCAGACGCCGTCATGCATGGAGCCATGTCGATTGCTTGTGATCCCTTGACTTAACTTTATTACGATCGAACTCTAAAATTGTTACTCACGTGCAAGCGACAACGCCGCTATTTTTACGGTTATATTCTGAGAAAGCGGTTGGCCGAGGGACTCACGAACAGGACTCACGAGCCTACTCCGATTTGGAGCAGAGCAGGACCACTCGGCCGTCTCCGAGTCTGTATCCACACCGTGCGCTCCGGCAACTCCCACTATTGAGAAAATTAAATATTTGACATAATTCGATCACATGCCTTTCAACATATAAGCATTAGTTCGCAAGCATTTCAAAATATAACCATGTGCATACGAATTCTTCTGATACGAGATTTTCGTCCATTTTATCTATTTCGTGAATTTCTTTTCTAAATGGACCCTTTTGCCCCTCCCTTATACATATTGGTGTGTGGCTTCTCCCCTCCTCCCCGTCACCTTCTTTCTCTCTGTCGCTCAAGAACCAAAGCCTCAAGCTCGAGTGGTTCATGACCCACCACCGCTGAAACTCGACGCTAGAGACGCTAGGGCCGTGGACCGACCAGTCGACCACTAAATGGTATGTCGAGTTTGCCTGGGGGCGATGTGGGGGTGTTCCCACACAGCGAGGTAGAGTGGTGCATTCACGCCTTCATGACAACGAGGACGCGTCCGTAGTGCACGAGGCGACGGGCACATGTAGGGAGAGGGAGCTACGGCTTTAGAGGTGGGGGGAGGGGGCTTGATAGGTGAGCAACACAAGGAGTTTCGGCGGCGGAGATGCGTCCATGACGACAGGAACACATATAGGTTAGCCTTGCCGACGTGCATCGTCAGGCCTCCCGCCGCCACACCCTCCGCCAGGCTTGCGGTGCCAATGGGTGAGGGACATGGGGGCACACGGTAGGGTCAGTGGCGCGGCGAGGAGGAGGAGCGGCATGCAGAGTGTGGCATACACATTATAGAGATATGGGTGTACATATGTACAGTATTTTATCAAAATACTAGCATCTAGCATGTATTGAACCATATAGTACTTAACAATTAGGCTAGGGAAAAATCCTTTGTATGCCACGTAAAAAACTTCTAATACCTCTTATGCCATCCTGGCCCGCATGTCATTGACACAACCGGTCCCACCTATCATTGAGACAACAATGACATATGAGGTATTATAGATTTTTTAGGTGCCATACAAGAGATTGAATGAAGCTCCAACAATCTTTGTCAAAACCACAGGAGACAAGGAGGTGCATGACTGATTCAGTGTGTTGCTCATTGCAGACAACACAATTGTACGATGGAAGTTCCATGTTTTCCCTTTGAAGGATATTTCTTGTGTTTAGCTTGTCTTTCATGAGAATAAAAAAACTTTGTGCTTTAACTGACATAATGATTTCAATGACCTCTTGAAGGGTGGTGGGACTTCCATGTGTCCAGGCAGGACCTTAGCTTTGGAGGAGGAGAAAATGACATTTCCCCATACATATATTTAGATATCCTTCTCTTTATTTGTTTCGGTGTATATGTTCTACCATTTCATAGACCTTGAGATATTTCTCGAAGGATTGCTCTAAAATTTTCTAGCTAGGTGATTCATCTCCTTGCCCTTGGCTTGACCCATAGTGATATTTTTCCTTAGTGCATATGAAAAAGGTGCTAGAAAATTGTGCATTGACAATCTCTTCCCAAAGATCTTGCCAAAAAAAAAAATCTATGGTTCTGCCAATTACAGGGTGCATTTGTGCCACTTCTATATATATGTTTAGGAGTTTTAAAATTTCTCACCACCAAAAAGAACATTTTCCCGATTACCTGGTAGTAATTTTCCCAAATCAGATTAACACATGGGAGTTTAGCTTTTTTTGACACACCTAACCTGCCTCCTTTTGATCTGCAAACCAATGTCCATGCTACCAAAGGATGGTTTTTATTATTACCATCTGAACCTCTCAAGAAGTAGTGCTTCATAAACTTATCAATCTGATTAATGAAGTCTTTAAAATCTTGATAATGCAAAGGAAGAAAAATGCATACAATGTTATTAGGGAATTGACTAAGTTGTGTTAGGAGACTTGAGCAAAAATCTTTCTTTTACATCTATATAATTGGAAGAAATTCATTGACTTTAGTCTTTGTTGTTGCCAGAGGGAGACCTAGATATGTGTAAAGTAATGTCCCTTTTAACCGTTAAAGGATTGTTCTAACATGCTATGTTTTTCCTCAGGGATATTCATTGGCACTAAGGAAGATTTGTGAAGTTGATATTTAAACCAATAAATCTTGCATAAGAGTAAATATAATGATTTTTTTTTCTAATAAGGATAATTGCATGGGAGACACCTCCATGATGACAAGAGTATCATCTGCATATTAAATTACTGGAAAATCATTACCTACTCAAACTAGCAATGTAAGCTTTAGTCTCCCTGATCCTTTGCTTTATTTAGGATGGACTGTAGTAGTAGGTATGCAACCAAAACACATAGTATGCATATGATGGATCTAAACTCAATACGTACTCCTAACAATCAGTACAAAATCTAACCTTCCTGCTAGCAACACATCCTGTAAGGTTTGTTCTTCGCGTCGATGGCATTCAGATCTGTGCGTCTATGGCACCTTTCCATATCAGGATGCATCTCTCCCAAAGAGATATTTATGCTGAACCACCTTAAATAATCTAGCTCAAACATGAATTAGCCCAAGTATATGACACTTGGTCGCATAAGATTGGTGCTTCAACCAAAGTATCCAGGGGCACTCGAGTAAAACATCATGACTAGACCACCATTTCAGGACCGATCGCAATATCACACAAATTACTCAGATACAATATCTCATATTAGATTTTATATCACAAAGTGCACACAAATAACTTAATAAAATAGTAAAGCCAATATTTATTTATTTATTTATTACAACACCAAGTGTTCAACTATAGCGGAATACTTTTACAAAACATTTTAGTTTGGTAACAAAATCACAATATAGAGCCATTACATCATGTTCTCAAACACAACCTAGATTGTCAAATAGAGGCATTGGCCGAACCCACAATACTTAGTCGATCAAGAAAGGCATTGGCAAAGCACAACACTACAACACAAACCTATAAAATAGGTCGGCGACTAAGCAAAAGAACTCAGCGCTCTACAAAATGAGGTTGGTTGTACCAAGAAACTACTCATTAGCTGGTAGAAACTCCAGTGACAATCCAACGGACAAAGAGGGTGGCCAGACGCAGGGTGCATTAGGCGAACTCGGATCGTTCAAAACAAGATAGCACAAGCAGACCTGAGTATAGTAATACCCGCATGACTTATATTTAATCAATATAAAGCAGATAAAAATTTAGAGTTATGCAAGCCGTTTGGTTGTGGGGTTGTTTTGCCAAAAGCAACTAGAGGTTGGTCCTTACTTTCATGATTTTAGCTAAGTTTAACTATCCATTTACATTGGCTATATTATTGCAGAAAAAAACCCGAAATTGTACACTTGATATTAAGCAACATCAACATAAGCATAACTGAATAGTGTCCATTCTTTCTCATCATCAACAACTTTCCGTTTCAACTTGTTACTCATAGTGACACAATGATCACAATATCCGGAGTGGTGCGGACAAATCAATTTGAGTTTTGGTTCACAGAGGAAACCCAATGAGGGCAACATGATAGCAAATCCTAGACTTCTCCCATGGTAACATTTCTCATTAGACTTTGCACCTTCAATTCCATTCATCTAGATCGACTGCAATGGCTCAATGAACCCTGGATCCATCTTGTGCCATGGCCACGGCTACAACCTTCACCCCTTCTTCCAAGTAAGAGTGGAATTTAGATTCAAGTCTTGGACTGTCTAGGTACACCATTTTATTGGTCACATACAGCCGACATGCCTTTGGTATATTCAACACATGACCAGCAGTGCCATACAACCACCAATGGGACTCGCACAACCAAGCCCTGCCATCACTTCTTTATGATTTCCAACAAAACTGATACAAACTATATCTCGTGAGTGGTAGAAAACCACTTGACCTATACTGGTCCTATTAGCAAAGGTAGTAACTACTCGATCCTATCATACTAGTGGGTAGGTCAGACAAGAGAACTAGTTAGTCGCATAACTGAATCGGCTGAGACTTGGTCGGGGTAGATTACTAGTCAAGAGGCGGTTGGATGACATAAAGGATATACTAGCCGATGTGAGACAAGGCTGACAAGATCAAGGTTGGGTTGGACACAAGGAAGCAGGTCGGATGGACGAGTTAGAGCCAATTTTTGCCTAGATAAGACAGTAAGAGGTCAAAACAGGTCGGGAAGGAGTTATTTTATATCAAACAAGTCAGACCTATCGAGGTCTAGGTTTTTATGCAAGATACGCAAGATGTATTAGGTTGGCTATGAGCACAAGCATAAAAGAACAAATCGGTGATGCAAAGGGATTTAGAAAATGAACTCCAGGGATTAAGGTCAAGATAGACTAAACACTATAATTAACAAATGATTTGTTACAATATTCATAATCCAAATCAACCTCTAAGATCATATCGAGTGCCTCCTCGTCCGATTTGTATTTCATGGTCTTGATACCTAGATCTATCTCCTTGCAAACCAAGCCCTGTGGATAGTGCGTCCATGGATGGAGGAAGCCGCATGGCGCAAAGGATGGGGAGACAAAAGAGGAGCTAGAAGGTGGGCAGAGCCATGACCCCTAGAGTCCTCAGCATCTCGCCTACATCGGCAGGGCCAACTGCATGAGTACTCTTGTGTTTGCTGAGCCTGACCACGCTAAGACGTTCGATCCTTGTGACGTGCTAACTAGATTGGTGTTTAGACCGGAGAAATTGGAGAAATACACTATAACAAACTTTATTGGAAAGCGTGTTTTATGATGAGAGGGGTCTGGTTTTTAATGGAATGAAAGTTTGATGAATACTGTAAAGCTAGGGAAAGTCTCATCTGCATCGACAGAACCTGGCTAGACAAACAAACATGTTCATGGTACATTACACAAGCCTTGGTCAGGGCCGGGGTTGGCTACCCAACCAAAGAAACTTGTTTTTGTAGCAGCAACCAAAAGGAAGAATCTCAACACCACGACGCCCAAGGCTTCCATACGAGTTTTAAAAATTCTGAGAGTAGCTAGACTTCAAATTGAAGCCTGTATGCCAACTTAGTCCATTTGTAGTTCTGGTCCAAATAATCTGATCAGTCACCCCAAAGTCTGAAATAATCAGCAAATTAGCTCATCTGGTAGGTGGGTGGGGCCGGGGGGGGGGGATATTTTAGATTATTTGGCACGTGACATAACACATCTATGCAAAAAGGCACCAAACACAGGACCGCACTCGTAACCTAATTACAGGCAACGTTCCCGTTCCAACAAAAAGCAGTAAACCCCTAGTGATCAAGCATCATAGCTGCAATTGTTACTGTACCGTAACTAGCAACAATACGAAACGTATATATGATTTTTCATTCAGGGCTAGCTAGTCATATATACTCATATGTGCGTCGATCACATATCCATTTTCGTGCGTATTTATCTACGTGCCTTAAATTAATCAATGGCCTATATATATATACTAGCTAATGCTGCGGCCGGCATACGTACATACGCTACGTACATTTTCGCTATGAACGGAACCATCCGATGTCGAACCGGCTGGGCTCGTAGCCCGCCGCGGCAGCCGCCGCCGGTGGCGCCGGAGCCTCGCCGTCGGGCACCTTGGCGAACCGGCCCTTGACGCGCGGCCGCATCTCGGCGTAGGCCTTGCGGGAGGCGTACCGGATCTGCTTCTCGTAGCGCCTCCGCTTCCTCTTCTCCTTGTACCGCATCACCTTCGCCTCCCGGTCCATCGTGGGGTCCCCACCGCCGCTTGAGCTCCCGTTGGCCGCCGCAGCGACCTCGCCGGGAACGGAGCTCGCCGCGTCCGTGAACGTGCTACCGCAGAATGACATCTGAAAAAAAAAACCGTTAGGACGAACCAAACATAAGGATCTATCCGATGCATTCATGTAACCAGCGCGGCATCTCGCCCTTGATCACATAGGTCCAAAACTAATTGGATAACAAGCAAAGGGACCACGTACTTTTTCTGATATTTTACTAATCATCATCTTAGTAATCCATATTAACCGATCGCTTGTAAAATTTCATCACATGAACTACTCTGTATATGTGTCACTCATCAAGCTTACAGTACTGAACAGAAATAATGAGCATATAGTTTCATAGTCTGGGCGCGATCAATAATGTATATAGGAACCACATGAAATGAGAATAATTGAGCCCTGAGCTGCTACCCAGCGTTTACTTTGTATTCAGGACTTGTCATGAGCATGTTGATAGAAGACCGCGATGGTAAAAGAAAGAAAATTGCATTTGGCTAGGACTTGTGGTTATCATGTTCAAAGTCAGATAGTGATATATATTAAGAAAAGAACTTGCATTTGGTCTGGGGATCTTGTTTCCAAATAAATTTCAATTTTTACAAACTTGTTGAACCCTTCTGTCTGCCTACTATTTATTTTTGGAAGGAATCTGCCTACAAATATTAAGGTATAGTTCGAAAAAATTGTAGCACTTGCTTGGCATAGAGCAGGGCAGATTTACACCCCCTCTCCCCAACACTATTGAAACCCGTGTAAACTCCATTAATCCCCCTAAGCCTCCAATAATTTTTGGACAGAAATAAAGGGAGATAAAGAAGAAAAGAGGGAGAAGAAAGAGGAAAAATAGGAAGAGAAGGAAGAAATCTTAGTCTGCCTCCGTCACTAGCATAGAGGAAGTTTATCATTGTCCGGCCGACTTATCTAAGGGTCGGTCTCTCAATAAATTCATGGACAATTTACAAGAAGTTTGTTCAATTCCCAGGGTCCTCAGCAGAAAGTATTTCTTTGATAATGTGACTTTATCCTTGAGGAAATTAGAGACAAAAAGGAAATAAACAAGACAAACTGTGAAATTTAGTGATAATGGTGCACTGTTCTGCACTAGCTCAAAAAAAAGTTGGAGTGATGGATCGCGGGACCACAAAATTGACGGTTTTTTTACACGTTTCCCCCACTTTTAATCTGTTCCAAAAAGCTACTGTACCAAATTAGCGAGATTGGACGTACTTCGTGTATTCTCACAAGTAATTAATTAACTGAAGACAAAGAATCGAGAAAATTTCGCAGGAAGCGCGACTGCAATGATGCACATGTACTCCATATATATATACTGAAATGGGCGAGCAGTGCTGAAAGGATCTCGGCGTGCAGGAACATGAATCACATGCACAGCAGCAGGAAATTAATTAGAGAGAGGATCAGGAGGAAGATGGAACCGAACCACTCACGATTGTGGCGCTGGACGTCACCGGATTGCTGCCGCCGCCGCCGAGCCCCAGACCAGCCTCCAAGACCGCCGCCTCCGCTCCCCGGCTCAGCGGCACGTCGAACGTGAGCCCGTGGTGGCCAGGCATATGGCCGCCGTACTGCGCGGCGTGCGCGTACCCGTCGAACAACGGCGGCGCCGCCCTCCGGTGCTCGGCCTCGCCGTCTGCGGCCACCCCGTTCCCTACGGCCGCCGGGCCGCGGTGCAGGTGGGGCGCCGGGTCGTTGAATAGCCACGTCACGCTGTCGTGGTCCTCCTCGTCGTGGCCGAAGAACTGGAACTCGTGCAGCCCCGCCGCCGCCGCGCCTCCTCCGGCGACGACGCCGCCGCCGTTCTCCTCCGCCTCCGCCTGCTGCTGCTGCCGCCACATCCCGGGGAACCCGCGGTTGAGATCGGCGACAGCGACCGCCCCGCACCGCGCGCCACCGCCGATCCCGCCGTGCCGATGGCACGACGCGCAGTCCCCCATGCCACCGCACACGAGGCACGCGGCGCCCGACGCCGACATCCTGCGACGTCGCCGCAGCCGCACGTATGAGCTCACTCTCTCTGAGTACTGACCCCCTCCTCTCTTCCTCCGATCCTTCTCCCACCACACCCACCCTGTGTGGTCTGTGAGCTCTCCTCTCTAGCTGACTTAGCTCCCCGGCCGCTTGTTTGTTTCTGCACGGTTCCTCGCTCGCTTCGCTCATACGCCTGCGTCGCGAGCAAATGATGATGCTCTCGGCCGGCCGCTTGGTTGGTGTGTGTGGAGGAGAAGAGAGGGAGAGCTAGGGCAGGGAGGAATAATAAGTACGAGCGCGGCGAGGTGCGGCCAATGGGAGAGGAGTAAGAGATGTGAGATGGGAGGGATTCTTACGTGGCGGATCCGGAGCCACCTTTCTCGTCTTCTCGTCTCTCCAAAGGGATGGATCATTTGGCGATTCCCCATTGGCTGCCCCCTGCCAGGCAATAGATCTTGGACGATTCTGTGCAAGCATGCTTTTTTTTTTTCTTTCTTCAATGGGATCGATTTGGTTGTTGTGCACTTGTGCTTAATATACTGCGTTCTACTATGATTTCTTTTAACTAACTTTTACATCCCAAACTAGCTACATATAAGGCCTTTTTTTATTGGTTTATACAAAATCTCTTATATATATGCCAAATTAATTAAATCTTATTATTAGCTGGTAGCAGGGAAGCCAGCAGTCGTGTCTTGTAAGTTGGTGCGAAAAAACAAGGAACAAAATAGTATGTAATCCCTCCATTCTAAATTTTAGGTCATTCTAATTTTTTTTAGAGTCAAATTATTCTGTCTTTGATAAAAACTATAGAATAGATCACAAAGGTTCGTGACACCGAATATATAATATAAAAATATATTTAATTAAGAAATTAATGATACTATTCGGTATCATAAATGTTAGTGCTTTGATATGAAATTTGGTATGGTTTGGCTCTCTAAAAATGTTGGAATGACATACGATTTATAATGGAAGGAGTACAGTGTTAGGTTGCTCACAAACTACATATTCAGCTACTTTTGTCTTAATTTGAAGTAGGAAATAAAGAGCAATTGGGTCCACACATCATATATCCTCAGATGTCGTTTGCTCATTTTCTAAATAAAAAACTCTTGGGTTGAATTTTGTTTGTGTTGCGAAGAATAATCATGTGAATCATGCTGCTACTCGAATCGCTTTCTTCGATGTTCCCAAAAGGTGCAAATGGAAATACGGGTCCATTTCATTTCATCCACTCATGGAGAAAAGGCTTGGACGCCGGATGTCCACGTTTGACTGCAAGGATATGAGGCTTCATGTGTGATCGGCATTCTTCCTAGCGCCACGCACTACAGCACCAGCTACATCCAACGGTCTTAATCACAAAAAGGATGGAGACACACTGTTATCGGTGCCATGACCATGATACTATACTGAACAGAATTAATACAAGGTTGACTATATAGGTTAGTGCATATCGATTTCATCTCACGTTAATACGTATCTGTTTCAAATTGCAAATCGTGTTGACATATTTAATTAGATACATGGTTAGTAAGGACAACTATCTAGATACATATAAAAACTATGTATCTAATTATTGCCAAAACAATTCACTATCTGGAACAAAGAGAGTACATAGTTGTTTTTACCTATGTATCTAAATCTGACAAAACTACTTACAATTTAGAATAGAGGAAGTTTACAATTTGGAATAGAGGAAGTATAAATAGGGAACTCGGTCATGTACCGGTTGTCCAGATTGAGAGCATGATCTAACACCTCACATAGTGTCTTAACAAACCCATGTGAGTAGTCACATATGAGCTTTTAAAAATCGAAAGGTACGTGTTGTCACTAACTTTATTTACCTAGCTAGCTCGAAACGGGCTATGTGTGGCTAACAAGTTCGCTACCTCCGTGCTATGTAGTAGTATGTACTAAGACAATGACTCTCAGTGGCGTCACTGTAATGTGACACGGGAACGGATACAGGAGCATGTAATGTTCAGGGTGAGTCGAGTCATATACCATTTGGTGGTACATATATGTGGCTGTAATTAGGTCAAGAGCCTAGATACGCTCTTTCAAGAAAAATAAAAAAGGTATATATATTCCAGTATGCCGTGAAAAGGCTAATTTAAATGCACTCAGGATAAACATGTTTTATTTACGCACCCGTCACTAATAGAAATACTAATTAATCAGATAGCTTAATTCACGCTCTCTCACATTCAAAATAATTTTTATCCTTATAGCCTTCTCAAATCTCAATTATTCTCAAAATACATGTCACCTTGGAAGCGCTAGCCATTTTTCAATCTTTTCTTCATTCTTGCCCTTAAAGAAATTATACTTCATATGTTTTTCACATTTACCCTAATCCAAACTATATTAAGCTCGACCATTTCATCATAGAAAAATGAACTTATATCTACAACCTCCAAATAAGGACACCATGAAACACATAGCCACATATACCTACTTTTAGGTTTCTTCTAAGCCAAACTATTTTAAGCTTGTGAGGAAGAATGCCACGTCATCTCACATTTAATCTCTTTGACTACCAGAAATTAACTTGTTGTTTGTTGTGTTTCCGCTTGTTTGCCGTGCGCATTATTTTGGGCACACGATAAACAACCTATTTGCCATATGCTGGAGCAGAGACGCACAGCAAAAAAACTTGTTTGCCATGTGCCTGAAATAATGCACACGTCAAAGAATCTTTGCCATGTGCCCAAGGCCAACACACGACAAAGATTACGTTTGCCGTGTGTATTTTGTAAAACACACGGCAAACATACGAGGCCCACCTAACGGGCGAGCATTGGCCGTTAGTGTTTGCTGTGTGCCATACTTTCCTTTGTTGTATGCCTAATAGTGGCACGGGCAAATGCCTTATTTACCAAGTGTATTTTGAGAAACACAAGACAAAGACACCTTCCAAAGCATATTTTGAAGCCCTAAATAAATTTAAATGAAAAATATTTGACTATAAAGTTATTTAACTTATCAAGATGTACAAATTTAATATTGGTCATATCTTCATTCTAACAAATCAATAAATGTTATTCATAAAGTCTACATCCCTCTTGTAGTTTCATCAAAGTAGGGAAGTGATTATAAGATTTGTGCATAATGTTACCACCACTTTATTGAATGAATGAATGACCAAAATGAAAGTTGTAGATATTTAGAAGTTATTCATCTTTGTAGTTGAACTCATTTTCATTTGAACTAATTTTGCCAACGAAAAGAGGGTTTGGGTTTCTTAAATTTTAAATTTGAGTGTTTTCAAATCACCTCGGATGGAGAAACTACTTGAACAAAAGTTGTAGATTTTGACAAGTTAGGAAACTTTGTAATTGACAACTGTTTCAATTGAAATCATCTTGTCAATGAAAAATAAGTTTGAATTTCTTAAATGTGAAATTCAAAACTTTGTAGTTGATAATTTTTTTTGATTTGAATTCATTTAGTATCTCAAACAAGCAATTTGCACTCGATTGAATACAGTACATGGGAAATCAAAACGGATTACAAATGTAGAAGAAAGTGTGTTGCAGTGGTTGAGGTGGCTACACGCGCGAGAGAGGTCACGGGTCCAAATTGCACCATCGTGGATTTTACTCGGGACGGGGTATAGTGGTTAGCTGGTGGGGCTCCCTTGATAATTGTTTTTTCTATTTTTTAGACATGTTTCTAAAATTGTTGTTCGTCATGTGTTCGATCTATTTTTTGAAACCTGTTTCTAAAAAACGATGTTCGTCATGTGCGATGAAAAGGCACATGGCAAAGCCACCGTCCGCACCGTCTATTACTTTATTTCGCCGTGTGTCAGGAATAACACACAGCGAAGAGGTTTGCCGTTGTATGCCTGATAAAAGGCACACGACAAAGCCGTCTTTACCATCAGGGCCAGTCGCCTCGGGGTTTCACCGTAGGCCGTACACGACAAAGCTTTACCGTGTGTATTTGGGCCTTTGTCCATGGCACACTACGATTCCGGTAGTGTTTTCAGTGTAGTGTCATCTGATCCAAATCCATGCACAACACCAAAACGGCATATATAGTTGTATTTTCCGCTAGGTAGTGTGGGTATTTGCTTACATATACGACGTACGCCGCCCATTATGTGTGCGATGGTTAAGGTGGGAATTAATATATGTTATACGATCGTGAGATAAAGCAGCGCATGAAACACACAGGGCACAAGGCATGCATATGCGCAAATAGAAGACGCGTGTCGTCCTTACACTCACAAGACAAGAGCACCGCGCGTTCACGCACGCGCACAGCAGTACACACTTCAATTCCAGGACGCGCAGGGACGACGACAGGTGTCTGCAACCCGGTCCACGAGCAGAGTCCCGCGGTGGAGGAAAAAAAAAGACAAACGGAGTTCGATTGCTTCTTCTTGATCCAGCCAGCAGCTAGCATGCATTCGGACCTAGGCGCCTTTACGGCATCACACAGGCGAGATTACGCAAGATTAGTGGGGAGGCGGCGACGTCCGTGGCTGTGGATCCACGACGTCAACGTCGGCCAGCACCTCGGCGATCCTGTGGTGGCGAGCGGGCGAGAGTTACAGCGCTGTCGTTCTACCCCGGTTCTTTTCCGAGATGATGATTGCGCAGCACACGTAGTCTTGGCTAGCCTGCCTGCACCAGGGATCACACGCTCGAGATCGACTAAGTAGCTGTAGCCAGGTGAGAAGAAGAGACACCGTACCCACCATTATCCCTCAATTAATTTGATAGCAGTAATGATATATATACCAGATGGTAGAAGGGGGGTGACACCAGCTCGTAGTTTCTAATAAGAGTTCATTTTGGCCTAGCCTCAGCAATCGACGACGATCGACCATAGCGTAAAATGTAAACGAATGCCATAAACATGTGAAAGCGCCGTGGCTAGTCCCATTTATGACGGATCAATCAGCTCTTGATAAGCAAATGCAGTCAAGTCGTCAGATCCGCAGTAGCTAGCTGGATCCGTATTCCCCTATTTGTCCGAGAGGCCTTATCACGTCCACAAAACCTCCCACTGGCTAGGCAGCTACGCCCGCGTCGTTTTCGCGGCAGCGGCGTGTGAACCGTATTGAAAGAAGAACAGGTGTGAAAGGAACGGCTGATCGAGCATTCTAGCTAGGCTGGCAGTTGCATTTGCATGCGAGCATCAGCGAGCTCCTCCGACTTGGACTTCTAGGACCCCGTTCGATCGGCGACCCCCTGGGCCCCTGCTCATCTCGGTAAGCAGGGTACACGTGTGTGCTGATTGCTGAAGCGAGCGCAACGCGCCAACGCCCCGGCCGGTGTTTGGCGGCCACCACCACAGGTAGGTCCACCGTGTTCAACACGCACTGCGCGAGCAAGCGCTCCGCCTGCGAGCTTCTCGGCCTTGGCTCAAAGCGAAGCGAAATATTCGCTTTGGCGCCCGCGGAGAGCGACGAGGCCTCAGCTCGGAGCCCGGGCGCCCGGCCGACGCCACCGACGCCGCATCGCATCGCATCGCATCAGCGGGCGAGGATTCGCGGGGGTTCACGCGCGCGCACGTGGGGTGGCCGAACCCTGGACGGACGAAGCAGCTACTTGGCCCGGGTCGCGCCACGCCGCCGCGCGGCTCGGCGTTGACGTTGAGAGGCTTAAACTGTTTGACATAGTTTTGGTCAACACACGAAAGCGTTAGATCGCGCGGTCGTCGAATTCTCCTCACCGGAACTCCTGGACGCAGCCGGTCAGACCGCCTGTATGGGCCGGTCAGACCGCCTGTAACAGAGGCGCCGCGAAAGCCTACGATCACAACCTCGGGAGGGACCCCGTCGGAGGCTGCGAACCTAAGGTTGTTCTATGGTCAGCAAGGCCACTTAGAACGTCCTTAAACGTTGCGGAGACGAAAAAGGAAAGCAAAAGGGTTGGAAAAGCTAGGGTTTGGAGATAAAAAGTAAGACAATGATTTGTACGATTGGGTAGAGGTCCTCAATCGGTCATGGCCCTTTATATTTATAGGGTGGGGAGGTCTTGCCCCGCAAGGAAGTCCTTGGATAGATCTAAGGACGTGTTTGGTTGGGTGTTATGTAACGGAATCTAATTACAGAAGGCAAGTGATACCGATAGATTGTGTTTGTTTTGGCTCAACTACAATCAGTTCACGCTGTAAAGCGATACGGCGTAGTAGAACTCTATTACCCCTCATGCCAGGGCGCAATCAGATGCCACGGCGGCTCTCCACTGGGCAAACGTTGCCGACAAGCTGAACCAAACAATGCTCGCTTCCGTGGTTTCCTATTCCATTACCGCTGTGACTCGTTACCATTTCTATTTACGTTTACATCACCCCAACCAAACACGTCCTAAAAACATGCAAAAAACTGATTCTACTCGGACTCGAAGACAGGCGGTCAGACCGTCTGGCACATTGCCAGATCGGCTACAGGGCCCAGCCGGTCTAACCGCGTGTACAGGCGGTCTAGACCGGCTGTCCCAACCTGATCGGCTTTAAGCCATTTTTTGTCGTCAACATATGCCCCTCTGTTTTTTGGTAAAACTTTGTTTACCACAAAACATTTAATCATACTAAGGGCGACCCTCTATTGTCGGCCATTTTTTCCTTAAGGGCGATATCACATATCGGCCATATCTTTTCAAGCATGTTGCCAAACACTTGTATGATATTTCTTCAAGTACTTCCCATTGAGTGCCCTTGGCAACTGAAATCCTTGCAAAGTCTCCACCATATAGGAATTCCCAGAACAAACTTTCACAATACGATATGATCCTTCCCAATTCGGTGACCATTTACCAAATTTGTTGCTCTTTGTTCCTATAGGTAAAATAGTCTTCCACGCTAAATCACCAACTTGAAAGGATTTGATTTTTACCTTCTTGTTATATGCCCGAGCCACTCTTCTTTTATCCTTTTCAATCTCCTCCAAGGCCTCCAAACGCTTGTCGGTCACATCATCAATATTATCCATCATCAAAGCACAATATGTGCTAACATCAAGATCATTTTGCTTAGCCAATCTATAAGCAGCCAGATTTACCTCGACGGGCAAAACGGCCTCTTGACCATAGACGAGCTCAAATGGAGTAACCTTAGTAGCACCATGTCTAAAAATACGATGTGCCCATAATGCTTCAGATAATACCTCGTGCCACCGCTTAGGATGATCTTCAATCTTCTTCTTTATGAGCTTGATCAAAATTTTATTGCTAGACTCGGCTTGACCATTAGCTTAAGCATAATATGGAGATGAATGGAGCAATTTAGTACCATAGGATCCAACAAACTCACGTACCTTTTTAGAAATAAACGACGTCCCTTGATCTGTCGTCAATGTCTGAGGAATCCTAAATCTATGAATAATATGCTCAGTAATAAACTCAATCACCTCTCTATGTGTCATGTTCTTGACGTGAATTGCTTCAGTCCACTTAGTGAAATAATCAGTAGCCACAATCACAAAACAATGACCCTTGGATGAAGGAGGATGAATATTACCAACAAAATCTAAACCCCATCCTCTAAAAGGCCATGGCTTAATGATCGGATGCATCAACGTAGCAGGCGCAATCTGAATACCCCCGAACTTTTGACGCTCTTCACATCCTTTGTAGTAACGAAAACAATCGGCTATCATTGTAGGCCAATAAAAGAAAGCCCGCCTAAGGAACCACTTCATCATTCGAGCCGATTGATGTGTACCATAAATTCCTTCATGAACCTCTGCCATAGCTAATCTAGCTTGATCAGGATCTAAACATTTCAAAAGCAATCCATCCATTGTCCGATGATATAGTTCACCATCAATCAAAGTAAACTTGAAAGCCCATCGTCGGACTTTTCGATCCACTGACCTGCTAGTATCCTGCAAATACTTCACCAGAGACTCCCTCCAATCACCAGCATCGGCCACAGTAGATTGAAAATCATTAACAGCCGAATCGGTGTTTTCAGAGGTGCAGGCGGTCAGACCGCCTGTACTGGCAATTAGACCGGCCGCGCCGGTCAGACCGACTGTAACAGGCGGTCGAACCGCCTGTTCCAGAGCAGAAACGTCGGCTTCACGAAACATCGGCCTTTTTTCATGAAAATTTCTTTTCTGAACATTATAGCCTGATGCTTGCTGCGCCAACGCATTAGCTCTATGATTCCCTTCTCTTGGTACATGATAAATGACAAATTCATCAAAGCAAGATATAATATCTAAACACTTATCAAGATAAGCATTCAAAAAACCATTCAAGGATTGACAAACTTTAGATACTTGCTGAACTACCAAAAGAGAATCACCATATGCTTCTACATGTTTTACTCCCATGTCATGTAACATCTCCAACCCGAATAATAAAGCTTCATATTCGGTTTGGTTATTAGGGCACTTATGATCTAATCGGTTAAGAGGCTAAAAAACAACACCGTTTGGTGAAACAAGAATAACACCAACTCCGCAACCACTTTTACAAACCGATCTATCAAAATGCAATTTCCATGGGGTAAAAGTAAAATAGCCGACATTTAAATCAAGATGTTCACTAATCCTATGTTCAACAATAAAATCGGCAACGATTTGTCCTTTCATAGATTTCAATGGCTTAAAGACTAAATCATATTCAATTAAAGCATAAGCCCATTTGCCGATTCTACCACTCAATAAAGGTGTATGCAATATGCATTTAATTATGTCGGCTTGACTAGCAACTATGCAAGTATTTAGTAACAAATAATGCCTCAACTTTGTACAAGCATTATATAATGATAAGCATAACTTTTGAATAAAAGTATACCTCGTTTCGGCGTCCAATAATCTTCTACTTGCATATGCAATAATATATTCCTTCCCTTCGGTCTCTTGGATCAAAACAGCCCCAATAACACTTTCTTCGGCCGCGATATATAATTTAAAAGGAACCCCTCTCCTAGGTGCCCGAAGAACCAGAGGCGAAGATAAATAATGCTTGATCTCATCAAATGACTCTTGCTATTTTGCCCCCCAAGTGAATTCAGCATCATCTTTCAACCGAAGCAAAGGAGTAAAAGCATTCACTTTTCCCGACAAATTGCAAATAAACCTTCTTAAATAATTCACTTTGCCCAAGAATTTTTGCAACTCTTTCTTAGAACTAGGCGCCTGCAATTTGCCAATAGTGTCGACCTTCTTTGGATCAATCTCTATGCCATTCTCATGACCTATGAAACCCAAAAACTTCCTGGCCGACACACCAAAAGCACATTTGAGTGGATTCATCTTCCAACCATACCGGCGCATTCTTTCAAATGCAAGTCTCAAATCGGCCAAATGAGAACCACTTCCAGCCGATTTAACAACAATATTATCGATATAAACTTCCAAGATAATACCAAGCAAATCATGGAAGATTAAATTCATCGCCCTTTGATAAGTAGCACCGGCATTCTTCAAACCAACAGTCATAACAATGCACTCAAACAAACCAACAAAGCCTGGACATACAAAAGTCGTTTTGGATATATCCTCTTCAGCCATAAATATTTGATTGTAACCAGCATTACCATCAAGAAAGGTAATCATTCTAGGTACAGACGCAGCATCGATAAGCATATTGGCTATTGGCATAGGATATTCATCTTTAGGAGTAGCACGATTAAGATTTCTAAAATCAATACACACTCTAATCTTATCCGTTCCTTTCTTTTCCACGGTTACAATATTAGAAATCCACTCAGCATATCAACAAGGTCTAATAAACTTTGCTTCTAATAACCGAGTTATTTTCTCTTTAACTCGGTCATAAATTTCAGGATTAAAACGGCTAGTTGGTTGTTTATAAGGCCTAAAACCAAACTTAATAGGCAACCAATGCTCAACTAGCTCTCGGCTTAAACCAGGCATTAATAAATTTATTAATTCAGATTTAAAAATATGATCTAAATTCTTATTTACAAACGTCGGCCTGGACAAAGAACCATCACCAATGTCTACCTCCTCAAGAGGATCGGCCGACGTAAAACCATATCCTAGCTTGCTTATATCATCAAAGTCTTCAATAGCTTCACACATATCGTTCTGATGCGACCGATAGTGTTCAAGTCTCTGCTGCAACCACTCTCGATTATCCATTAAATCATATGAGATGATTTAGCCGATTCTTCATCGGCTTTATGACAACAGGGATGAAGCCATTCTTAGTACATCTGATAGACTCAAATTCAGAAAGATCTAAGCCTGGCAAACATCTAACATCATCATGAATGTCAATCAAAGAGCTATCAGCTAAAGCAACACAAGCAGAAGTATCACCATGCACAACTTCTACATCATCATCTACCCATTGAATTAAACATTAATGCAAAGTAGAAGGAATGCATTGGTTCGCATGAATCCAATCACGACCCAAGATTAAACTGAAGTTACCTTGAGTCTCAACGATGAAGAAAGCAGTGGCCAAGGTCTTACTTCCAATAGTAAGCTCCATAGAGATCACCCCCTTGGCGCCAAAAGGCTGTCCTCCTCCAATGCCACTAACGGTCATGTTGGTCTTGATCAGCTCCGAATCTGAACCACCAAGCTTCTTGTACAAAGAATAGGGCATTAAATTCACAATAGCCTCCCCATCGACCAACATCTGCGAGATTGGCTTCCCATTGATATGTCCCTTCAAATATAAAGCCTTCAAATGATTGTCTTCAGCTTTAGGCTTCTGGAATATAGCTTCCTTGGGACCAAAATCGAGATGAGCAACCTCCTCCTCCGAAAGCATGTCCCCATTCATGGACATATGAAGCACATTCACATCAAGATTCATGCGCTTCGGAGAAGAACTGTAATCAACAAGTTCTTCATCGTCCTCAGCAGTGGGAACCGATGTTGACTTGCCATCATGAGTCGAAGAACCAGAAGAAGAAATACCGGGCGCTTCTGCGGCACCCGTTCTGACCGCCTGTACAGGCGGTCTGACCGCCTGGGCTGCGGTCTCTAAATGACAGGCGGTCTGGACCGCCTGTGCGGATGGTTGGACCGCCTGTTGGTCTTCCTTCGGCTTCCACTCCTTCTTCTATGGAATCATGGGCTTGACTTGGTTGAAGAATTCATCTCTCTGCTTCTCCAACTCTCGCTCTTGTTTCTCCCGAAAACGAAGTCTCTGAAGCTTCCTCATTTGCGTGCGAGTCAACCCGTGGGGACACCACTTTGGAAGAAAGAGCTGCTGAGTCTTGATAGCACTAGATCCCTGGTCTTCCACTAGCTTTTCACTGGAAGTCGGCTTCATAGCCAGACTCTTTTCAATAGGAACATCCATAGTTCCAACTTGAATAATATCAAACTCAGTAGTCCTCTCTGAGTCCACATCCATGCTCTGCACCTCCTCCTTCTTCTTGGGTCGATAAACCTGCATCAAAGGAGCTCTAGGCAGCTGACCCTGACGGGCGGTCTGATCGCTTGCAACAGGCGGTCTCACCGCCTGTGTCCACCGTCCTGGACCAGACTGGATCCAACTTCATACGAGGAGGCGAAAGAATCCTCTCATGCTGAATCGGTGATCTCATTCTTTTTTTTAACGGCCGATCGCTCGGAACGGCCTTTTGTTTGGTGTACTTGTCATAAAGCATATCAAACGTGACTTTGGGCTTCTGAACACCCTGCTCCTTTGCCACGTTCATCTTCCAAGTACCAACTTCTGGACGCTTCGGAATTAACATCTTTGGGCGTCCATGGGGACTGGCGGTCTGACCGCCTGGCGCAACCGGTCTGACCGCCTATAGCAGACCAGACCCGGGCGCCCGCAGTTCAGCAATAACGACCGGCCCTTGCCCCTCTTGTCCAGAGGATTTCACAGTGACCTTGAATGACTCTTTACCATCAGCCGTCTTCTCATAAGTCACTTCTCTAACCGACTCTTTTGAAGACGGCCTCTCTTCTCCAATCACCACGTTCTTTCCTTTGGTAGATTCGGCTTGATGCGGCCGAACCAAGACCTTGGGCTGCTGCAACTCCATGGTGTTGACCGGAAAAGAGGTCTCATCAATTTGTATCTCATGAAATTTCAAACAGCTCTCATTAATAGCCGATTGAACCTGTCGAGGGAAGACATTGTAATCATTAGTAGCATGCGAAAAAGAATTATGAAACTTACAATAAGCACGCTTTATCAATTCTTCCGTAGGTGGTATGACATGAGAAATCTTGATATAACCAAATTTGTGCAATTCATCAAATATACGATCACATTTGAACACATCAAAAGTAAACTTTATGTCTTCTTGCCGATTCTTATGAATCGGCTTAAGAGATGAGCATGACACAATTTTCTTATTAGTAGGCCATACAAACTCTGCTAAATAAACAGCATTATCATCGTCGGTCGAATCATCGAATTCATAATCAACTATATGAACATTAGACCGACGTGTCTTAAAATTCTCTTTTTCTTTATTCATTCGGCCTTCAGCTACTTCAGCTCTAATATGCACTTGTGCGACCGAATAATAATCACAATTATCTATTTTCTCTCTAATGGAAGATTTCAAACCTCTAAAGCATAAGCCAGCAAGATCAACTTCAGAAATAGACAAATTAAATCAACGGTTTTTAATATCTTTAAATCTTCTCATAAATTGAGAGACAATCTCATCCCGACCCTGTCTAACCAATGCTAAATCTGCTAATTTCATCTCATGATTGCCACTATAAAAATGATCATGAAACTTACGCTCTAGTTGATTCCAACTCGTAATAGAACCAGGGGCTAATGAAGAAAACCAAGCAAAAGCAGTACCAGTAAGTGACAATGAGAACAAATGTACTCTAGATGCTTCATAATTTCCAGCCTCCTCTAGTTGAGCTACATATTGACTAATATGCTCCTAAGTGGTGCGCTCATCATCTCCACTAAATTTTACAAAATCAGGCAAGCGCCACCCATAGGGAAAAGAAACAGTATCAAAGCTAGAATGATAAGGTTTTTGATATACTCTAGTATTACCAAAATCAACACCTAGCTTATTTCTCATCACATCAGACAGTTCATCCTGAATCTAGTAAATTCGGCCCATTGGGGGTTTGTTGAGTCAAAGATTGCATAGCATTCATATAATTCAAGTGAGGTGATATCTCTATGTGCATTGAAAACATCATCGGGAATACCTCCCGAATTTGCAGTATGCATAGTCGTGGAATAAGTAGCGCCTGCTGTAGCTACTGGACCAGCACGGCCAGCGGAGACCGAGTTTGGAACAGTAGACAGCGGCAAAGGTTGCTCCAGCACGAACATCATAGCATTGGTCGAATTTATCTGACCACCAGAACACGCGGTCTGACCGCCCGTAGCCACGTCTGACCGCCTGTGCTGGCGGTCTGACCGGCTGCAGATCCAACCGCTGCCGACCCACTTGCATTGACCGTGTTTCGGTCTGAGCATATTGGGTGGTGGTTGAGCCTGTCCAGCAAATAATTTGGTGCATACCATAAAGATATTATGCTTAGGTAATTCACGAGTATCTAAAGTTTTTCCCTCTAGTTTTTCGAGTCGTTCTAGTAATTGTTCAACTAATGAATCACGATCCGAAAAACCTGAAGCCATAGGGGTAAATGTAGGGGGCAAAGGTGCAAAAGTGCTTACATTGTCAATTACCTCAATTTGCCCCTTACTCATCTTGAAAGAAGGCATTACGAAGTCTCGAACACTTTTTGCCGAACGATCTTCGCGACCTTTCCGAAACGTCTTCAAGAACTCCACCTCGAGGTGCTTCTGGAGCGCCATAAACCTCTCATGATCTTCAACAGTAAGATCTTCAAGTGAGGCCGTCACGACGTTGTCTTCTGAAACGTCGAAGCCCATAGTGCTAGGGATAGTAGATCGTCTTCAAAACCAGATTTCTTTCCCCAGCGGAGTCGTCAAAATATGTTGATGCACTTTGGTCAACACACAAAGTGCTAGATCGCGCGGTCGTCGAATTCTCCTCGCCGGAACTCCTGGACGCAGCCGGTCAGACCGCCTGTATGGGCTGGTCAGACCGCCTGTAACAGAGGCGCCGTGAAAGCCTACGATCACAACCTCGGGAGGGACCCCGTCGAGGCTGCGAACCTAGGTTGTTCTAAGGTCGGCAAGGCCACTTAGACGTACTTAAACGTCGCGGAGACGAAGAGGAAAGCAAATTGTTGGAAAAGCTAGGGTTTAGAGATAAAAGTAAGAACATGATTTGTACGATTAGGTAGAGATCCTCAATCGGCCACGGCCCTTTATATTTATAGGGTGGGGAGGTCTTGCCCCGTAAGGAAGTCCTTGGAGAGATCTAAAAACGTGAAAAAAAATTGATTCTACTCGGACTCGGGAGACAGGCGGTCAGACCGTCTGGCACATTGCCAGATCGGCTACAGGGCCCAGCCGGTCTAACCACGTATACAGGCGGTCTTAAACCATTCTTGTCGTCAACAGAGACCACGGAAGCGTACTGCGCGAGCGCTGATCCGGTGATCCCGTTCCCACTCGCAAGATACAGCTGCCTGCCCTGCCGATGCCATATGCTCCATCACCCGCTGATCCGGTGATCTCCGTCCCGAGATAGATTGATGATGCCGACGCGCTGCATTTTGATCAGGAGGGCGGGGCGACGCCCCTGAAGCGAAAGGCCACCCGCGGTTCAATTATGTTGCTGCCACCACGTGTCGTATCGCAGGCCTACGTGGATACACCGTGCAAATTGGAACGTTCGAACCTACACTGGGCTCACCCTGTTTTATGCAGATTTGTGGTGGGTCGATCATGTACTCGGAGATCCCTTTTTCAATGCCCTCCCCGCAGAGCTCTGAGGTCATGTTCGTTCAGCACATCGCTTAAACCCAACCTGTTGAATGTTTATCCACCGGTGTTGGAGGCCACTGCCCAACTCCACCTAGCTCTGCAGTACTGACATGACCAATGCCGTACGGAAACGGCCGAGGTTACACAACACTTGGCTCGATCCACCATAATCCATCAAATGGATCCAATCCGAGCAACCAAAACCAACGTCCTTGGACACAGCCCGCGCCGACCTGTGCGCCTCTCGTTCACTAGCCAAGCCTACAACACCTAGGAATTGACTCGGCACATGTCTGCACTCTGTAGTGCCATCACCACGAGCTACTAGTAATCCATCAATCGAGCATTTTTTTTTCTCATCGTGAGGTCACCGACGCGCGTGATCGATGGATCGCAAGGCGGAAAGCGCTGCGGTGGTGTACCTCGCGGCGGATCGGAGCTAGCACTAGCAGCTAGCCAGGCCAGCGGGCGGCACGTACGCACCACCGCGCCCAAGGCCCGACGTGATTTTTCTTAGATAATGGAAAAGAAGTACCCAACCTTGACCTCACATCACATAAGGCTACGGCTAGAGATTACACAATTATGCAGCACACACGTCTGCGATCACACTCCTAAAGATAAAATGGAAGACAAAAAGCCATCAACTTTAAAGAAGAAGCTTATTTAAGGACGATCCTATCACTAACCTCCATCCATGGTTGGCAAAGATTTGCATAACCAAGACCTCAATGGCTTGGCCTGCCTTCTTCATCGTCTCCTTATCTTCTTCACACATTTCTAGTTGCGCCCAAAACCGGAGCCAATATGTTCCCCGGAAGAGTACCTGCATATATGTTTTCATCGGAGATTTATCAAAAATAATGTCATTCCTACTAAGCCATATAGCCAACATAAAGAAGATGCTCCGACTAACAGTTGCCTTTTTAATTTAGTGCCAACCCCTCTAAGCCAATTACCAAACATGTGAGTAATACTAGTAGGTGGCTGTAAATTAAAGGCAAAATGTACAGCTCTCCAAAGGAATGTCGCTATATGGCAATAAAAAAAGAGATGTTGAATCGTCTCGTCACAGGAACAAAAGCAACACTTTTTTTCCATGCCAGTCCTACGGCTAAGTTGTCCTTAGTTAGAACAATCCTCTCTTTAAATACCACATAAATATTTTAATCTTTAAGGGCATTCTCAACTTCCACCAATTCCTATCATATTGCACATTTACCGTTGCTAGTTAAAACACTGTACATAGAGCTAACAGTTAAAAAGCTAGAAAGGGTGAGATCCCATCTAAAGACATCACTGTTGTTGTTTAACTGTACATTGATAATACGAGCAACTAGATCATGCCAATATGTGAGGTTATGACCAACCAAAGTCTTCTGAAAAGAAACATTTAAAGGTACAGTAGCACAAACTGATGCGTACTGTAGCATGCTTCTTTCGGACATGTTAATAAACTAAGGTATTGCTCTCTTAAGTAAAATTTCCTAACCATTGTCTTCCCAGAATCTAATTTGATTCCCATCATTAAGGCAAAAGATCCAAGTTAAGAAGGTGGTTTAATAGTCATAAGACCAGTCAAAAATGTGATCCCCAGGTTTTTTTGTCTATTGAGCAATAGTCTTGTTCTTTAAGTATTTTGTTTCTAAGTAAGTCTGCCAATGCCTCTTCATTAATTAATTTAAACAACCATTTTCTTAACAAGCATCGATTTTGTACTTCAAGATTTTTAATCCCTAACCCCCCAATTTCTTTTGGTTGGCATAGGATGTTCCATTTGGCTAATCTATATTTCTTCTTATGACCATCTGATTGCCAAAAGAACCTTGATCGATAGTAATCCATTTTTTCAAGTACCCCTTTTGGGACTTCAAAAAAAGAAAGCATAAACATAGCTAAACTTGTTAAAACAGAGTTAATTAGAACTAAACGCCCTCCAACGGACATGTATTTTCCTTTCCAGCTACTAAGTTTTTTTTCAAACTTTCTTCTATGATCCGCCAGTCTGCATTACTAAGCTTCCTATAATGCATTGGAATGCCTAGATATCTAAAAGGATAATTCCCAGATTTGCAACCAAACAATTGTGAATATTGTTGTTCCATTTCCTTAGCTTGTCCAAAACAGAATATTTCACTTTTATGGAAATTAATCTTCAAACCTGATAGTTGCTCGAAAGCACACAAAAGCATTTTCATGTTTGCGGCTTTACCGATGTCATGGTCCATGAAAAGGATAGTGTCATCAGCATATTGCAAAATAGACAAACCCCCATCAACTAGGTCTGGTATAATTCCTGTTATTTGACCATTGTCTTTATATCTGTTTATAAGGATAGCTACATGTCCACCACAATATTAAACAAGATCGGTGATACTGGATCACCTTGCTTAGACCTTTCAAAGTTTGAAAATTTTGTCCCACCTGGTCATTAATTTTGATGCCACATGCCCCCCTTTTATAAAACTTTCGATCCATCTACACCATTTTTGGGAGAAACCCTTCATTCTTAGTGTTTTCTGGACGAAACTCCACTTAACTTTGTCATAGGCTTTCTCAAAATCAATTTTAAAGATGACTCCATTTAAATTTTTCCTGTGTAGCTCATGGATGGTTTCATGTAAAACAACTACTCCTTCCATGATATTTCTACCAGGGAGAAATGCAGTCTGTGTGGGACTAATGACTTTTTGTGCAACTATTGAGATCCTATTAGTTGCCACTTTCGTGAAGATTTTGAAGCTCACATTAAGCAAACATATGGGTCTGTATTGCTGAACTTTAATTGCTTCTCTACACTTTGGTAATAAATAATAGTACCAAAGTTGAGGCTATAAAGAGGTAAATCTCCTTTGTGAAACTCTGTAAAAGGGCCATTAAATTGCCTTTTATTGTGTCCCAGAAGGCCTGATAGAATTCTGCCGGGAAACCATCTGGTCCTGGAGCCTTATTATGTTCCATCTGGAAAATAGCCTCTCTAACCTCTTCTTCAGTGAATTCTGATGTTAGGATTTCATTTTCTACATCTGTTACTTTGGAAATGTCATCAATTTGAGTCTCATCTAGATTGAAATCATTGTTCTCTGATGGACCAAATAGCCCTTTATAATAAGTGGTGATATACTTTTTTAATTCATCATCTCCACTGATTATATGATCCCCATCTTGTAGCTGGTATATACGTGTTTTCCTGTGTTTTCCATTGGCTACGAGTTGGAAATATTGGTGTTTGAGTCACCTTCTAGTAACTCCTTAACCTTTGCCCGCTGGTACCATTTAATTTCTTCCTCCCTAAGAAGTTCTGCTAGCCTATTTTTTAGACAATACTTAAGGTCGACATCCTGAGGCGACAATAGTGTAATTTCAGCCGTTTTGTCGAGTTCATCAAGTTTGTCTAGAATCTTTTTCTTTTCTTTTTTATACAATCCACTTGTGTGTTTTGCCCAGCCTTGAAGATGTTGGCGAACTCTTCTGATTTTAGACTGCCATGTTTCCATAGGAGTAGCAGCTGATTCGATGATTTCCCATATTTCTTTTACCATGTCCATGAAACCATCACGAAGTAACCAATCCAATTCAAATTTGAACTGATGTTGATTATAGTTCGAAGATGAATCACCAGAATTAAGTAATAGGGGAGTGTGATCAGAAATATCCCGAGTGAGCGCCACTACAGTGGACAATGGATATTTTTTGTTCCCACTCAGTTGACATTAAGATTATATCCAATTTTTCATAAGTTGGTATTTGTAAAGAGTTTGACCATGTGTAACGTCTTCCCGACATTTCAAGCTCTCTTAAATTAAGACCATAAATTATAGCATTAAAAAGAAAGGGCCAACGATGATCATAATTATTGTTACTTTTTTCACTGGGACTCCTCATAATGTTGAAGTCACCGCCAATTAGTAAAGGTAATTGTTCATGACTACACATGTGCACTAAGTCTGTCAGAAAGGTCTCTTTATGCTCCTGCTGTGCAGGACCATATACTACTATAAGCGCCCACTTGAAGCTATCATTTTTATTGCACAAGTGGAATTTGACATAGTAGTCCCCCTCATCTATTGCACCAATATCATAGACATCTAGATCAATGCCAAGTAAAATACCCCCCGAGCGACCTTTCGGTTCCTTCACATGCCACAAATAATTTTTACCACTACACAGATTCTTTAGGAAAGGATTAGTAAAGCTCTTCCTTCCTGTATCTGATAAAGCAATAAAACTTAGATTATACTCCTTTGTTAAGTCTGAAATATATCTATGTTTTTTGGGTCTTTAAACCCATCACTATTCCAAAACACACCCTTCATTTAGTCACAATGGGGTGTTTTAGAACAGTTTGACTCCCGGACTTTTTTACCTTTGGAGTTCTTAAACTTAGGTTTTGGAAGTACGCCAGTATGATCTTTAAGATCACTGCTAGCATCCATCACCTCATCCATAATTTCACCACAAATATTGTTTAAAATAAAATTATCTATTTCCTGTTCATCAATCAACTTCTTTTCCTCATTGTCTAAGGCATTCATTTTCCAGTCCACATTACTAGATTCACGCAGCCTAGACTCCGCCCCCTTTTTCATATTTAAAATATACGATCTAACACTAGCATCATCAACACCTATTTTTATGCCAATACCATCGAGACTAGATTGGATAAAATTATCAGGTAAATGCAAAAAAGAGGAAGTATGCAATATATCACCTTTAACAGGGTGTGGATCATCCTTGCCGGCCTTCAATTTGGTCGCCCGATCCAGCATCACATCATCACTCACTTCGGCCATCCTCTTGCTGCGACGAAGGTCATTTCCTGCCGCTTCCGGGATGGCTGCAAGTGTTGCTGGGTGCACACAGTCCACCCCATCTTCTCCCAGACCTGTCTTGTGCAGGTCCGATATGCTTTCATCTCTCGCCAGGCCATCTTGCATCTGTGTTGCCATGACCCGTCGTTGTGCATCTGCCGGTACAGTGAGTACCACCATGGGGCGAGTAGCAAATTGTGAACCTGAACCAACAGTCGCCTGCCGAGTACTATTACCTTGGTTCACAATGTTTCCAGAACTCTTGTTAGCTCGCCCATCATTTTTAGCCTCTGCCTTGTCACTCCCACCATTTCCTGGTCCATGATTACCATGGTCACCATTGTTCTGTCCACCATTGTCCTCGTGTCCAAGGTCCATGTCCATAGGCACCGGATTATTAACATCAGTATGCTCCTCTACCCTGAACCGTAGCTCATATAGGCAATCCCCAATTACCACATCCACAAACTGAGGTATGATATTTGGATCAAGTACAAGCACCTGTAACCGACACATGTTATGCAACCTTGTGAACTTCATGTCAACAGCCTTTGTAACTCCCAGAATTGAGCCAACCACCCAAATAATCACAAAGTCACGTAACTCCTCGGGCAGCCCCATGAACTGAACCCACACCTTAGGCAAGATGTACTTAGCCCCATTATCTCCAGTCCCTTCCTCAATCCTCATTGTTGTCCCTGGGAATTTTGCTCGAGGAGGGAGATGGAGGCGCACAGGATGAAGACCATCGCCTCCGGGATCATCCGCCGGCCACCGCCGTGGCGGAGGTGGACGTGGATGAGTGTGACGCCGGTGAAGAAGGTGGGGACGGCGGCGAGTGGAATCGCTTGAGCTGCGGGGTCAGCGTCAGCCTGCGGCGGGGCTTGAACGGCGCCGTGGATTGCGCCCGGAGAGGACTGGCTGAGGAAGGAGACAAGGAAGGCGGCGGCGATCGCCATGCACAGTCCGTTGAATGCGATGGCCGATGAAGCTGCCAAGGCCATGGCGCCGGCTGGTTTTGCGAAATTGGGAGGAGCGAGAGTGGTGTTTGGGCTGTTGGGCGGGCGCGTGCGGCGGGAATGGAATGATATGGTAGTACTAGGGGTGGGGTGGGGGGACCTTACTTATGGAGATGGACCAGATGGTGTATCCTTTTTCGGGGTTTAGTTGGTAAGCCTACTGAAGTAGGCTTTATCTGTGTCGTTGAACTCAAACCTACTATAGTTGCAAGTTTAACCATTTTTGTTTCCTATGCAAATTAAAAGCTTTGTTTTTTTCCGATTAAAGTTAAAAGATAAACCTGACTAATAACAAAATCGATAATGACTAGGAGAAGTGGAGAGCCGGTAAATGTCACTGAACGATCACTCCCTTTCTCCGCTTTCACTGCCGGTCTGTCCATCCATGATCTATCCTCTGTCGCGCGCGCGTGAAAGAATCTCCCTTGGTTTCAGGGATACATGCATGAACGTCCGATCCTGATTCCGTGAAGGAATTCTTTGCCTGTTTAGTTGAGTAATGGAAAAAGTACTTTTTTTTCTGGAATGCGTGTTGTGTGAGGGGGATGAATAAGAAAGGTGAAAAAGAAATTTTTGGAGATGCGTGTTCTGTGAGGGGAATAAATAGGAAGTAAAAAGTACTTTTGGGAACTAAACACGGCCCTTGCTTTGCTTTTCCTTTTGGCTCGAATCTTGTGCCGGGTTCGTCACTACTGGCATGTCTGGAAAGGGCACGCACTAGCGGTCTGCGTGTTTCGAGAACTGTACCTGGGAATTGTTAATTTCCTTTTCCATCCACTGCTATCTCTTGGACATCCTACTCCTACTGTTGTCTTCTGCTTGACCCAAATTAAGGTACAAATATGAGGCGTTGAAGAGATGGAAATGGTCATCAGCAGACGCCTATTACTACTCGTTAATAACAGAGGCCCAGGACTGATCGACGATCACGCGACAAAGCAAGCAAAAGAACAGAACAAGTTCGGCGGGGACGAAAAGCAGGAGAAGATGCGCGGGGATGGAAAAGCAGAGCGCTTCAAAAAGCAGAACACATGGCCGTATCCCTCACGCTCGGCTCACGCCACGGAAGCGCCCAATCGCCCTGTGTTCTTTACTTCTGCTGATTCAGCTAGAAGATCTCGCCTTTCAGTCTAGATCATCACAGGAAATATCACTGGACAAATTGAAGGGGTCGTTTTCACCAAATCAATCTAGGACCGACCTCATATAGGAACACGGGTCACAGTGGCATCGCCTGGGCCGAGCCTAATCCTGGAACGCAGCAACGTAGATAGATAGATCAACGACTGAAAGCAATACTGCGCTGGTCTTGCTATGTTCAGGACTTCAGGTTCGTTCAGTACCAACGCCAACCTTCAGGGCTTCTGGTTAGCTACAGGGGCTGGCTGGCTTGGAAGCTGGAACAAGTGGAAAGTGAAAAACATCAGGATCCTGTCAAGACCACAGGTCCAACAGCAGATCACATTGAAAAACACCGGATAAGTTGCTGGACAAAAGGGAAGGATAGGCTTTTCTATCGGTGGTTGTGCCGTGGGAACGTGGAGATGACAAAAGCAACAGCATCATGCACGTCAAGGCTGTCGCCGAATCTAGCGGGAGTGGTCATTAGTTGGGGGAAGAAATAAAAGCTTGCTTAACTTGACTTGGCAAGCTTGTAGAGTCCAAGCTAGAGAGGTTTGAGTTTTTTTTTGGTTTCCCCTTTTGCAAATCAATTCTGTACGAGCTTGAGCCTCTTTTAATTTGCAACTCACTAACAAGCTTCAAATATGCTAGACAAAGTGATCGCATCCATAGCTGAAAAATGTCCCAAACAATGTGCATCGGCCATGTTTGGTTCCTTTAGCCTAGGGGCTAATTTTGTGTACTATAGCAAAATGAATAGTAACTAGTGCTAAATATTTAGCCCCTCCATGTTTGGATCATGGGGCTAAAGTTTAGCCTCAATTAGATCCTCTAAGGTGACTAAAAGTTTAAGGGGAGTTAAATGAATTTAGCTCATCTTTAGCCCCCATGTTTGGTTCCCTTGAGCTAATTTAAGGGCTAAATGGGGGTGCTAAAATTTAGCCCCCCTATCCAAACATGCCCATCATATCGTTCTCTTTTGGTGATGAACAGTGGTAGGAACTAGACGAACTCATATGCATGTATGTTGAAAGCACTAAGTAGCATCAGTCAGAAGCGATGCTAGCAGTGCGGTATAAATTATAATAAGCCGCTAGAGGTGATTGTTGAAGCATCTGATGATTCTAACTTTCTAAGCTAACATGATTAAAATTCAGCTACTTAGGTACAAGTGTACAACAAACATTTTGTTCTCGTGTGGATTAGACAATAGCATGGATGGCACTGGAAGGTGTCACAAAAGAGTAAAATTAAGAACAAGGCTGCCGGGAGGTGGGAGCGGTGGGCTCACATGTAAGTAGGAAGCGACAAGAGTGACAAGTGATGGGCACAAAACCTCGGTACCTTTGGTCAAAGAAAGAAAAACGGCCAAAAGGGTAGGCGACCGGTTGGGCATCTGAAAAGATTGTCTTTTCTTTTCGCATCTCCTAAAAGCCTTGATTTCAAGGCTTTCTAATTCCGGCTTGAATAAACAAGAGAGACCATGTCGATGGCTAGCTAGCTTGTGGCTTGTCGCGAATTAAAATCGCGATAATTAAGATGCCATTATTTGCGCTGAGCTAACAATAAACGGATGCTCACTTTTCTGCATCTCCTCCTGCATCCGTCAGTCTTCAGCAGCTCCGCCGGACTCATTTCGTATCTGCAATCGCATTTCACTACGGGCAATTGGTAACGTCGGCGACCAACGACCAGCCACAGGAATCACAGGTCCATGCATGGCTTCGCTCGTCGGCACAAGGTGTTTCGATCGGCAACGAATTGCAGGACCGCTGGACCCGTCACCCGACCGTCCCCTGCCCCTTGCCCCCTGGTGTTGGTCCTCAGTTTCTCTCTACTCCTGCCCGGGTCTCGGCGCTTCGCGGATCATGAGATGTGCGCGTACGTTTCAGCCGTCGACCGCGCGCCGCCATGGCCGCCACCGCGCCAAGCCTGCACAGCCATTGCCGCGCGCTTGATAGCCCACACCTTCTCGCCGCCCAATTCGCACCAACTCCACCGCCGCCCGCACCGCGCTCGCCAAGGCATCGGTATCCGCCAGTCCAGCGCGCGACATCAGCTCCGGCGGCGGCGCCGCCGACGCCGCCGAATTGAATCGGCCTGAGCGTAACAAACACACCACTCAAACAACCGCCGGGCGCGCACCGCCATGGCCGCCAAGCCTGCATACAGCCGCTGCTACTTGACAGTCCAACGAAAGCAGCCGCCACCGCCACCACCCAGCACCGAAACGAACCAGCTGTCAAAACTCAAGACATCGCCGGAGTCGGGGAAGGCCGTGGCGGCGCACAGCACAGCTCCAAGAAGCCCCCTCAATCCAACTATCCAAGGATTAAATGTTTGTCTATTATCATCCCAACACAACACACGCCTGCATGCATGTTGTGCAGGCTGCAGCTAGCGATTCCACAGCCAAAATTCCCCAAAAGAAAAGGCCACAGAATCAGGAGCTTGAGCTCCCATGAAACCACATCCTATATTAATAGCACCACGACCCCAATTATTCACAGTAAAAGCAACAACTTCGAGTTCCCCACGCGGCGCGCACGCGGCAAGAAGAACTCGGAGCGTTCTTTTTTTTAATGGTCGACGGAGGAGGAGAGAAACACACACCTGATTCATTTCTTTTGAATTGGCCCTTCCCGGCCAGGAGGATGACAATGTTATTTTTACACGGCGTACTACTACCAGCTAGTAGTAAAAGCTGTATGCAATTCACTTGGGATTGATGTAAAGGACGGCGGCAATCAAACCGAGCACTCCAGTGATGAGAGTAGCTGCAAGCGTCACGCTGTTGAGAAGCTCCACAGCCGCCGCTGGGTTCTGCTGGTTCGCAGCGCCGGCGGCGCCGTCGTGCCCGCCGTTCCCGTGCGCGTAGTAGATTAGCGTCACAGCCAGGAAGAACGTGGCCACCGCGGCAAGCGGCAACACCTCAGCCATGGCTGCGACGAGCGCTGGAGCTTGGAAGACGGGACCTGGCTGCATGGTTAAGGAAAGATCGAGGAGGGAGATGGAGACGCACAGGATGAAGAGCATCACCTCCTGGATCATCCGCCGGCCGCCGTGGAGGAGGTGGATGTAGATGAATGTGACGGCGGTGAAGAAGGTAGCGACGGCGAGTGGGATCGCTTGAGCTGCAGCGTTGCCCGGGGCTTGAAGGGCGCCGTCGATTTCACCCGGAGAGGACTGGCTGAGGATGGAGAGCAGAAAGGCCATGGCGATCCCCACGCACAGGCCGTTGAAGGCGATGGTGGCCATGGTGATGGCTTGGGAGGAGTGGTGTTGGGTGGGTGGCTGGGTGCAGGGGGTGGAATGGAATGGAACGGTAGGGGGTACTTATGCAGTAATGCAGATGGGCATATGTGTGTCCTACGGTTGTTATCTGTGTCGTTGAACTTAAACGTACTGTAGTGTAGCTGCAAGTTAAAACCATTTTTTTTTGTGCGAGTTAAAGTTAAACAATAGTACACGACTATAACGCGGTGAAAGAGAATCCCCCTTCGTTTCGGGGATGCGTGAACTTTCCACCTTGAACGAGCTTTTGCTTTGTATCTTGTGTCGGGTTCGTCACTAGCAGGTATGAAAAGGGAGGCACTAGCGAGCTGCGTGGGGGTTCGAGAACGGTACCTTGTTGATGTCCTTTTCCATCTCGTGCCAGTTTGACTGACCTCGCTACTCCAACGTCGTGCGAAGGTTAGTTACTGGCACTGCTGCTTGATCCGAGAGTAAGGCTGTGTTTAGTTGATGAAGGGAAAAGATCTTTTGTTTCTGGGATGCGTGTTATGTGAGGTGGATGAATAGGAAAGGTGAAAAAGGAATTTTTAGAGATGCGTGTTCTGTGAGGGGAATGAATAGGAAGTGCAAAAGATCTTTTGTATCTAAACACAGCCTAAAAATATGAGGCTTTGAAGAACCGGAAAGGGAGATGAGAAGACAATAGCTTGGACGTACTACTCGTCAGTAACAGAGACTGAGAACGGATCGACGGCGATCCTGCATGCCTGCAAAAGCAAGCAAGCTGCGAAACAGAGGAGCATGTGCGGCGTGAAGAAAAGCAGGAGCAGGATCGTTATCCGCGTCCACTGGACACCCTGAAGTGGTGACCTACACCAAATCAATCTAGGACCGACCTCAAATCGTAACAGGGCCACAGATTCACAGTGATATAGCCTGGACCGAGCCTAATCTTGGAACGAAGCAACCTATAAGTAGATGAATCACTGACTGTCTGCGCTGTTCTGAGCCTATGTTTGGAAATTCAGGTTAACTTCGTTCAGCAACAACCATCAGTGCTTTAAGTTAGCTGGCTGGGTTGGAAGCTGGAACAAGTGGGAAGTGAAAAACATCAGGATATTGTAAGGACCGCAGGCCCAACAGCTGATCACATAAAAAAAATACTGGATAAGAAAACGGAGGAAAGTGAAGGACAGACTTTTCTATCGGCAGTGCCGTGGAAACGTGGACATTAAGGGTGAAAGTGTTATAGATATTAGCCCTCCGTTCGATTGATAGAAGGTTCACGTGTCTTAAATGGTAAGGTTCGTATATGGATTCGGATAATTGATATGTCTGTATTTGTATCCGCATGACCAAAATTGAATATCTATCGTAGATATGTAATCTATATTATTAATATCCGATACATATCTGACACATTTTATACTGTCTGTATTTAAATCTGTTTCGGTAAAAAAAAGAAATACATGTATTCTATTCGATCCGTTTCTATCATCCCTAGTGGACATGACAAAAGTAACGACATCTTGCACGTAAAGATTAAAGGCTGTTGCCCAATCTAGCGGGAGTGGTTATTTGGGGGAAGCTTGCTTAGCTTGACTCGGCGATTCGGCAATAGGCATGCTTGTAGAGTCCAATTAAGCTGGAGTGGTTTGAGAATTCTCCCCCATTTTTGCAAATTCTGTTGAAGCTTTAGCCTCTTTTGTAACCCAGGGAGCTTCAAATAAGTCAGATAAAGTGGTCGCATCCATTGGCTGAATATGGGGCGCCGAACAATGTGAATCTTTGTCTTTTTGGTGATGAACATGAGCGGCAGAACTGGTAGGAACTGGACGAACCTATGCATGTATGGTGAAAGGGGGTCAGTCAGAAGAGATTTAGTGCTGTATAATAAGCTCCTAGAGGTCGTTGTTGGGTCATTGGATGATTCTAAGCGAACGTTCATTGGATTAAACTACACGTACTGGGTACAGCAAACATTTTGTTCTCGTGTGGATTTGACAACTGAATTGGATGACAGTATGGCAGTTGTCACGAAGAGTAGAATTAAGAACGAGGCTGCCGGGACCGGTGGGACTACATGCACGTAGAAGCGACAAGAGTGACTAGTGCTGCACACAAAACCTCATGTTCGTCAAAGGAACAAAAAGTAACCCCTCGGCCACAAAGGTAGGGTATCTGAAGCTTGTCGTCCCTTTTCTTTTCGCATTTCCTAAAAGCATCAAGGATATGCCGGCTTAAACAAGAGAGACCATCATGTGATTTTTTGCAAATTATAAAGTCGCGATACGATGCCATTTGCGCTGAACTAACAATAGTGGCGCTAAAGCGGTTGATCTTCCTGCATCTGCTAGTCTTTATCAGCAGCTCCGGCGGCCTCATTTCGAGTATGCAATCGCAATTCTGTCAACGTCGGCGACCAACGGCCAGCCACAGCCCACAGGAATCTCTCTAATCTTGTCTGGGTCGGCCGTCCCCAACACGTTGGCGTATGAGACAACAACGCCACTGACTGACGACTGGCCTTTCCCCAATTCGATGGTCACACGTCTCCGATCACACATCAGTAAAGTGGAAGCAGATTAGCAGAGTAGTTGCCACTTGCCAGTGGGCAAAACGTAGCCACACAGGTTGTGCAGCCGGCTCCAGGGTCGGCGCCGGCGCGCACAGCACAGCACACACTGCTCGCGGCCAGAGGAAGAAAAGAAGTAGCACAAGAAAGGAAAAAAAGGGTAACTCCTCTTGCTGGTTCAAAAAGTGGAAGCTTCGAAAATGGAGTTGATCAGAATGACAAATCAGACGGTGCATGTGGTCTCTCGCGCGCTGTGCAGGGTAACCAGCAGTGATGGGCACAGAAATGACATGTCCCAGAAGTGACTGTCACCCACTGAGTAGTTCATGACATGGCCGCGAGGACCAGACCAGTCGTATTGGGCGTGTTTGGTTGCCCTCATGAAGGCTGACCATGCTCCACAGATGCAAGGTAGTGCCGTTTGGATGGCTGTGTTCAGCTCCGAGCCTTGTCCGACGCATGCAACAAGACACCTGGAGTCTGGCTCCCGGGCAACGGATTTAGAATCCGTTTCTCCCGGGCTTGGCTGCCGCGGGCGCAGCGCGCGTATGCGCGTGAGAGGGCGCATGCACGAGGCACCGAAGAAGGAGGCCAACTAATCACCGTCTCTTCGTTGCCTGGCCGAATGAAACCAACTAACCAATCAACCATGATTGCATGCGTCGGGCCTGGCCATCCGTGGCCTGGCTCCCTTCATGCGAGCCAGCTCGATAGAGAAAGGAGCCAAACGCCCCCATTCTGAAAGCGACATTTTTTGGACACCCCTTTTTTATTTAAGCAACCTAGATTTTGTTGTGTGCAAGGGCATACGACACTTATTTTTTTTTATATATAAAAATAAGCATTCACATCTTGCTTTGTCGGGTAATCATCAGTGTCTTTGTATCGGCACAAGACGTGGAGTACAGTAGTTTGGTTAAGCATAGACTAACCCACATGCTTGGCAGCAACATGTCCTGTGGTGGATCATATAAAGCCGCCAGGGAGTAAAGGACTAGAGGAGCCCTCGAAGATTTAGCTAGCGCCAACAAATTCCGCACGATATTCTGATTTTCAGTGGGTGACAGTCATAGTTTCTCCAGTGGAAGTGAACTAGCATTACTAGTCCACACTCGTCCAAGAAGCAGGGCCAGTGTAGGATGGGAATGGAACGAGCTAGAGCCCAGAGGGAAGAGCTTTGGTGGGGTCTTGTAGGCAAGGCAAGGATCCATGGAGCGATTGCGTTGGACTTGTTAATTGATGACGAGAAGACAGAGATGCTCAGCTAGACATATTTAGGCATCATAAAAGGTTCAGTTCCGGACTTGCGGTGGACTAGACAAAATTGTTGGATGATATATCTATAGCATATATATGCCCATATGGCACAAGGATAAGGATTTTTTGTTTGATCCATGTGTTGATAAAATTAAAGGAATTGGACTTCAAAGACAAAGAGTGGCAACCACACACGCCATGCGGGGATGTGATGCGACAACGGTTCTACACCCTAAACCCTAATTCTTTTCCATGAAAGATATGTCGAAAGCGTTGAACGATTTTCAGTACATTCACTTTTCCGGAGGAGGGAGGCACTAACGCTTCTTTTCCACGAAAGATGTGGAAAGCGTTGAACCGCTTTCAGTACGTTTAACGGTAACACTTTCCTGAATTCGTGATATGGATGACATCGGCGTGGAATTTCAAGCTTCCCCGTCAGGCTCCACCCCCCCTGCGTCTCCTGCGAATCTGCGATCGTGAGCTCAACGTCTCCCGCCCCACCTGCGCATGTCACTGCGCGCGGCAGTGACGCGCACCGCACCCTGGCCGCGCGGCGCGTCACTCTCCCGCTCTCTCGGCTGTGTGTGACGCCGCCCCGTCCGCATCTCCTTCGGCTCTCACACGGTGGCGTATCAGTAGGCAGAGGCCGCCGAGCTTGTTCCCCGGTCAGAAAGTCAGAAATTCAGAATTGACCACACAAAAAGAAAAGAAAAGAAAAGAAAAGAAAAGAAAAGAAAAGAGCAAAAGGGAACACAGGTTCAGTAATGAACTGGGGTTTTTTGAGTCAAAATGGAAGCTGAACTATCCTCCTCATTTTTTTTTTGGGAAAGTAAAGGTAGTTCGAAACCATTCAATGAAAAAAAAAACGATTTCGAGTTCACCTGTAACAATCTCGCCCAAACTCGTGCCAGTTCAGGATCCGAATATCTAGCGAAGAATCGGCAGTAATATATACCGAAAATAAAAGGCACTTCGGCGCAGAAATTATATTGCTTGCTGCCACCTCCATGAGACCATCATGACCCGCGTACGCATCGGGGGATCCTTTCGTCAAGCGGAGCACGCGTGCTACTAGCAGTAGCACCCGGCTGCCCCGTACGCATATATGGCCACGGCGGACACGACGAAGGCTAGAGACGTCAGCTTGCCGAATCGGTGCGCGTCCGTGCCAAGCCTAAAGACGAGCGCCGCCACTTGTGCCAGACTGCCAATGCCAGTACGCGCCCTGCGTGAGAAGCGGACGACAAGCACGGCGCCGCCGCCTGCAACCGCGACGACGGCCGCGACGCCGACGAGCGTGTCGACCATGTGGCTTCGCCAGAGGATGCGAGGGAAGGGGCTCCGCCGCGCGCCGTGTCTGACGAACGGCACGGCGACGAGGAATGCCACGCCCACGGACACAACAAGGTTATCTTGGCGAAGCACTCCATATTGAGATTGGCCCCAGAGACTTATATATTGGGACAAACTGTGGCATGAGTGGAGCACTTGTACGCAGGGCCAAACAGTCTATCTATAAATGTTACAGCCTACTACCTATATGGAGGAGTGCAAAGAAATTGTGCATTTAGATAGACTTTCATTTCATGAAAAAAAATGACATGGCTGTCTTTGTAACAATGTGATGAAACAATATATTGAGATTGGCCCCATAGAGATAAAATGGGACGTGCATTAGAGGCTTGGATAGTTTCTGACAATTAGTATATATAGATGTGAAACATGTACACCACAAAAGATTGAATAGATAGATCTAAAAGATTTAATAAAATCATATGCCTTTCGGTATCAAAGAACGGATCGTCTACCATTGAATATTACTGATGTAAGCCATTATTTAAAGTTTCATGTAAAATAGAAAATACTAGTAGTCAGTAATTCTTGGCCTATGGCAATTAGCATATGCGAATCGATGGTGAAACATTATGTCCATACATCAAATTAGTCAATCCATCCGAAGATAAGACACGCACAAACACTCCCGATCCCACCAAACTTGAATTAGGGTCTCAAGTCACACCTCTTGCAGCCGTGTGGCAACCTCAACCCAGTGGTCTTTTCCTACGAGTACCCGACCCCCACTACCCACTCTTGCTGTCCTCTAGAGTGGTCAAGGTAGACTCAAGAAAGGGCGGGAGGAAGAAAGGGAAGGCTCACAGTGGGCAAGCGGTGGTGGCGGTGGCCACTCATGTTCATAGTCTGGTGTTCACTAGTAAGTGTGGATCTGCTC